>CM062527.1:48610770-49881270 GCA_031439595.1 Pterocarpus santalinus
ATTGAGTGATATAAGCCTTAGCTTGTAATTTCTGAGCAAGGTTTACTCTATACAAAGGCAGAAGACGACAAGAAGAATAAGACACCAACTGAACCCAAAATATCATTTAAGAGATCCATAGTTATTTTATAGCATGAATCTTTAACGCTGATTGAATCAAAGTGAACCCTCTACTCAACAAAATATTATTCCCTGCCGGTACAAAAAAGCATCGAGATCAATATTTCCCTGAAAATTTTGCCTGTGGAAAGATTAAAACGGAACATTTCTTGTGCATGTTTAAGGGAAGAGCGGTAGTATCAAAATCAGCATAAATGAAATGAAGTTTCCGTCATCTTTTAGACCATGGTATTGAGAATTATTATGACAAAGGCTTAACTCCTTTGGTATGTAAATCCAAATACTATCAAGATCTGAGAGATTAAACTTGTGGAACCAGTCCCTTTGAGAAATGCTCAACATTTGGCACTCTCCTCTGTTTCAATATGAGGGGCTAACCACGTTATTGGCATCATTGCAGAAGAATAATTCAACTCTAGAATTAGTTGTAGCCAAAAAACAAAATCCAGGACCATAGGACAACAACAACAACAATAATAATCAAGTCTCATCCCACTTGGAAGGATTGATTATATGGATTAGATGATGGCATATTGTCTATCATATATTCATATGTATAGGGAAAGCAGAAAAACAGAAATGGAATATTTAAGGACCTGAAATTAGGACCAGCAGACTGTTAGGACAGGAAGAGCCGTGACAAGTACTATAAACAGATTTACTTGAGTTTTTCTGTATGATTGATAGTTTTCATTAATTGCCACTTCTTTTCATATCGATTTGGAGCAACATCTAATGCCAACTATTGTTAAATCCTAAATTGCAGTTTCCTTGACTTCCTCATCAGTAATTTAGTAAAGGATGCCCTTTGTACTTGTATAGAGACTGGTTGCTCAATCTGGACAAAAGTTAAAAAGAAGAAGAAAAAGGAAAAAGAAAATGAAGAGAAAAAAGGAATAAGGGTATAGAATGAAATTTTGCGAAGCAGGTATGAAGAAATGAAATATCATGGAAATGTGATGGAAGTATGCTTCCGCTATTGTGCTTTTCTAGTGACCAACAGGAGCTGCGAATTCCAAGTACAAAACATCTTGCCACATCGGTCGATATAAAGAATGATGCTTTCCGTGATACACCTACCAAGATCCTATAATACTGTATGGAATGTATTTCCTCTGCAGTTTCAAAACAACTGCAAAAAATATCAACCTTTCAAAATATTTGCTTTTAATTAAAAGTAAAAATTACAAATATAACTTAATAAATATGAGACGTTGAATCAACAATGCTTGCATGTAAACATATAAAAAGAAAAGTTATAGAGCATAAAGAAGTACAAGTTCAGAAGGAGGTAGAAAACAGAAAGCATATAATAAGGCTATCCAAGTTGAATCACAGATCTCATGTGGTAAAACGTTGCCCAAGATCCAGGCACTGGATGCAGAAAGACAGAAAGATTCAATAATGAAGATAGTGTATGTAAGAACTGGTATCAGAAGGAAGTAAATGGAGAGTAAAATGCACTGTATAATGAGTGAGTGAACTGACACCAGAGTAATGTCAAGCTCCTCCTCTATATATTATTCACACTGAAGAAGAAAGAGTATCGTAAGGTTGTCGCTAGGTATTCGAGAGATCTAGTTCCCTCCCAATTGTCTAAAACCCACAATCTGAGATATCCCCCTCAATATATCTCCCACCCCCCTATATTTCCCCTAGCAGCCCATAATAGAATCAGTGTTTGCCTCTCACCACACTGACTTTGCCCAGCTGGCAAAGTTAGTTACAAAACCCACCCAAGCCACACGCCTCACTCAGCTCACTCCTTCCCTTTTTGCCCCTTCTTACATATACATTAGTGTAAGGTGTAATTACATTACTCTTTGCTCTAGCCCTAATATTCCCCTTTGAACTAGGCCCAATGTCATCCATTAAGTTCCTAACAACACCCCCCCTTGGAAATCCTCCTTGTTCGCAAGGTGGAAAGAAGGAAACTGCTACTGTATGTCATCTGCTGCCTCCCACGAATTCTCAAAATCAGGTAAGTCCTGCCATTTGATCAAAACCTCCCATTTTCCCGTCGCATTGGTGCGGCTAGCCAGGGCCAACTCGGGCTGCACTTGCAATTCCCATTCAACAATGAGAGTTGCAGGCAAAGGTTGAACAACCACTCCTGGCGAGGTGCATTTCTTCAAGAGAGAAATGTGAAAAATCAGGTGCACTTGAGAATTTGAAGGCAACTGCAACTTGTAAGCCACCGGACTAATCTTCTTAATGATCTCATAAGGTCTATAGTATCTAGGACTCAATTTCTGGTTAACCCGTTTGGCTAGAGACTTGAGCCTATAAGGCTGTAGCTTCAAATACACCATGTCTCCTTTTGCATACTTAACATCTCTTCTCTTTCTATCAGCATACACCCTCATTCTATTTTGAGCTCTCTCCAACTGAAATTTCAACTCATCCAACATGCATTTCCTTTCTTCCATCAACCCTTGAATCTCATCATTGGAAGAATCCTCGCCTCTTCGAAGCAACGTGGGAGGTTCTCTTCCATAAAGAGCCTTGAATGGGGTCATTCGAATAGCCCCATGATAGTTGGTATTATACTAATATTCTGCCCAAGCAAGCCATTTTGGCCATTGCTTAGGTTTGGAGCCAATGAAGCATCTGAGGTAGGTCTCTAAACACTTATTAACAGCCTCACTTTGCCCATCCGTTTGTGGGTGATAGGCTGAGCTGTAACGAAGTTTAGTACCAGCAATTCTAAACAACTCAGTCCAGAAGGTGCTCATCAACACTCTATCTCTGTCAGAAACTATGGAGTTTAGGAAGCCATGTAATCGAGTTATCTCCTTAACAAACAATGCTGCCACCTCCTTGGCATTATATGGATGAGATAAACAGCAGAAATGGGCATATTTTGTCATCCTATCGACTACGACCATGACTGCATCCATCCCTATAGCCTTAGGTAAGCCTCCAATAAAGTCCATAGCCACATTAGTCCACGTATTCCCCAGTATTGGAAGAGGTTGTAATAAACTTGCACGTGAGAGAGCTTGATTCTTATTCCGCTGGCACTTGTCGCACTCTTTAATGTATCGTTGAATCTGTGACTTCATTCCCTCCCAATACAAAAGACCAGAAATTCGTTTGTATGTGCGAAAGAAGCTCGAATACCCCCCCATACTAGAATCATGGAACTCCTATAGGATCTGAGGAATCTTAGCTGAATTCATAGCTATCACCAACCTCCCTTTGTAGTGTAGCCGCCCCTTTTTGAGCTCAAAGCTTGGATGATCCACAGAACCTTGTATTAGGTCTTGGATGATCCCTCGTAGTCTTGGATCAGCTTGAACCTCCTTATCTAACTCGCTCCCGTCCCCAAAAGAAACTGAGGAAATGGCTGAATATTGCAACTTCCTAGACAACGCATCAGCTGCTCCATTCTCTGATCCCGTCTTGTATTTGATCTCAAAATCAAAGCCAAGTAACTTTGCCATCCATTTCTGTTGGTCTACGCCTATCACTAGCTGATTCAGTAAACATTTTAGGCTCCACTGATCAGTATGCACGATAAAGTGCTGCCCCAAGAGGTAATGGCGCCATTTTTGCACTGCTAGCACAATGGCCATGAGTTCCCTTTCATAAACTGATCTGTTTTGTGCCCTCTCAGACAAAACCTGGCTCATATATGCTATTGGTCTCCCTTCATGCATCAAAACTACCCCCACTCCCTTGCCTGAAGCATCCGTCTCAATCACAAAGGTCTTAGCAAAGGAAGGAATAGCCAAAACTGGCAGAGAAGTCATAACTTCTTTCGACTTCTCAAAAGCTGTTTGGGCTTCAATACCCCACTTAAAGTTGTCTTTCTTCAACTGTTGTGTTAACAGCCATGCTAGTTTCCCATAATTCATCACGAACCGCTGGTAATAGCCTATTAATCCAAGGAAACCTCGTAAACTCCTTAGATCAGTAGGTACAGGCCAATCTAACATGTCTTTCACCTTACTAAGGTCTGCTGCAACTCCTGGCTCAGAAATAATATGACCTAGATATTCAAGTTGTAGCTATTCAAAGCAACACTTCCTGTTTACGTATAGCTCATTGACTCTGAGTACTTTGAAAATCTGCTACAAGTGAATCCGATGAAGTTCTTTAGTGGAGCTATAAACCGAAATGTCATCAAAGAATACAAGAACAAATTTCTGTAAGAAAGGCCTCAGCACCTTGTTCATGAAAGCTTGGAAGGTTAAAGGCGCATTTGTGAGTCCAAATGGCATAACTAGGAACTCATAATGCCCCTCATGTGCTCTAAAGGCTGTTTTGTGAACGTCTTCAGCTTTTATACAAATCTGGTGGTATCCAGATTTTAAATCCAATTTGGGAAAAATCTTAGCATCCCCTAGCTCATCCAACAACTCACTTATGACAGGGATGGGAAATTTATCAGGCACAGTAGCTTGATTCAAGGCCCTATAATCTATGCAAAATCGCCACCCTCCATCCTTCTTTTTCACCAATATTACTGGGCTAGAGAAAGGGCTAGTACTTGGCCTTACAATACCATATTGTAACATTTCATCTGTAATCTTTTCAATTTCATTCTTTTAATATGAGGAATAGGTGCTCCTTCCTTCAACACGATGGCATGGTCATGCTCCCTCCTTGGTGGCAACCCCGCTGATACTTGAAATATATCATCAAATCGCTCCAATAGCTACTGAGTTGCTGTTGAGAGCTCTGTCACAGCTCCTTGTTCCATTTCTACAGGGATTGGTGTCACTAAGTAACCTTCTCCATCAACCCTCAGGGTCTTCAATGTCGTTTTCCATGAGGACTTGGTTCTGCATAATGCTGGATCACCCTTCAGCATCTTGCAATGACCCTCCTCAACCTACTCTATAGTCATCTTTTGGTAATTGCCCTTGAAGGTGCCCAAGCTAGCCAACCAGTCTACCCCTAACACCACTTCAGATCTTCCTAATTCCAAGACAAAGAAGTTCTGGGTGATCTGAGTCCCTTGCACCCACAATTTCAGCTCTTTACAAACCCCATAATCATCCTTAATGGTTCCATTCCCTACTTCCACCTGAAACCCTGAAATTTTATCAACCGGTAGCTGCAGCTTTTCAACTAGTTTATGGGAAATGAAATTAGCAGTGGCCCTAGAATTTATCAGCACCACGATCTTTTCTCCATTAATCTCCCCCCAAGCTTTGAGAGACTTGTTGGAGGTAAGCCCCCAAAAACTGTTGATGGAAAGTTGGAGTGTCCTCAAGCTTAGCTCCTTTACTTCCTCATTTTCTAGCTCCCCCTTTTTCCTCTTCACCTTCCTCCTCATCATGTTCTTCCATCAACACCATTTGAAAGTGCCTCAAGCGACATACATACTCCAGGTTCCACTTATCCCCACAATGAAAACACAACCCCTTCCTCTGTCTCTCATGTAATTCTTCTGGGGATAGCTTTTGGATGCCACTAGTCCTCTTCTCCTCGGACCCACCTAGTTCATTTTTCGGACCCCCACCTTGGAATCCACCTGGGCTATTTCGAACCCAATTTTGAGGACGAAATGGGCTTGGGCCTTTCGAGGGTCCACTGCTACCCTTCCGTCCTGGGCGCACCACAGCTTCCTTCCAAGCCGTGTTATGCTCCTCCAATTTCAAAGCTCGATCCATCATTGCAGCAAGGGTAGGGAATTCTGCCACCATCATCTCTGCTCGAATCTCCCTTCTGAGCCCATTGTGGAAAATACTCATGAGAATTTCCAAGTCGACGTTCCGCTTAGCTCTCGCCATGAGCTCAAATTCCCTTCGGTATTGCAACACCCCCCGGTTTGTTTCACCTGCAACAAGGGCTCCATGGGGTTCTGAGCGGCCCCTGGTTGGAAACACTTAAGGAGGTCATCCTTAAACTTGTGCTAGGATGGTAACGGTTCCTCCTCCTCCTACCATTCAAACCAAGCCAGAGCATCCCCTTCTAACGCTACCAACACCATCTCCAGTCTTTCACGTTCATTGATCTGATCCACACGGAAGTAACGCTCAATGCACACTAACTAACCGTACATGTTGTCGCCAAAAAACACTGGTAAATCAATTTTCCGGCCAGATTCTGCCCATCGAGGATGGCGAGCTTCGTCCCACCCACCTTCCGAGTAGCGGTCTTCACCCCATGTTGGTGAACGATGTTTGGAGTGCTCAACAGAAACCTTCCTCCGTTGCTATGCCTCACGATGTGGCCCCCTTCGTCGTCGAGCATGACGATCATATCGTCGTTCGAAATCGCGGCCATGTGAACAGCTACTACTCCAGTCACACAGTAGCTGATCCATTTGTTGCGACAAGAGCGTCAGCACACGTCCTTGTTCTTCCTGGAGATGTTCCACCATGGATAGGCTCTCCAAACGGCGTTTGACACCCTCCAAACGAGCTTCCATAGTAGAACGCATAGTGACCATACACAGAGCCCTCAAGATCGTGGCTCTAATGCCAATTGTAAGAATTGGTATTAGTAGGAAGTAAATGGAGAGTAAAATATGCTATATAATGAGTGAGTGAACTGACACCAGAGTAATGTCAAGCTCCTCCTCTGTGTATTATTCACACTGAAGAAGAAAGAGTATCGTAAGGTTGTCACTAGGTATTCGAGAGACCTAGTTCCCTCCCAACTGTCTAAAACCCACAATCTGAGATATCCCCCTCAATATCTCTCCCACCCCCCCTATATTTCCCCCAACAGCCCACAACAGAATCGGTGTTTGCCTCTCACCACACTGACTTTGCCCAGTTGGCAAAGTTAGTTACAAAACCCACCCAAGCCACACGCCTCACTCAGCTCACTCCTTCCTTTTTTGCCCCTTCTTACATATACATTAGTGTAAGGTGTAATTACATTACTCTTTGCTCTAGACCCAATATTCCCCTCTGAACGAGGCCTAATGTCATCCATTAGGTTCTTATCAGTGTACCACATACAAATGTGAAAATGTAGCAGCAATGACTTGTGAGAACCACCCGGCAATAACTACAAACTAGAAGCTCTAAAGATACAGGAGGCAATAGTACTTCAAGTTGATAAGTTACTCCTCAATTGAAGAGGCATATAATACTTGCTACTTGCTATAAATGTGATTCTGAGATTTAAGATTTGTAATGGAATGGATTATTGAAACTAATTCTCTTTATGTAAATAAGAATTAAATTGGTTTCATTCTCAAATATGCAGGTAATACTCCTGGTCCTTTGGGATATGCAAGAAGTCAAGAAAAAATTAAGTAATAACTGAGCAAAATGCCTATTGGTCAAAGCATACAAGACTCTGAGCAAAGGAAAGTTCCATGCAATATCTTTGCACCTATGATAACAAAAACAACAATTCGGGTGGTTAATAGCTATATGTAGTAGTACTTCAGCAACAGATGCCAATCTTTATGAAACGAAGTAAAATGGGAGTACTAGCAAATGGTGTGTCATGGTTTATTATCACACACCCGTAAGTAACCAATGTTAGACATGAACGAATGGGAAAGGAATGAGGCCTTCTTTAGTAATGCAAATGAAGACTAGCTGTATTTACAGTCAAAGTCACTTGTCAAAAGCAGTTCCAGTTTTCAATAAAACAATCAAGGTAGTTAATATCGATGTTATGAAACATTAATTTGTTTCAGAGTGCTACAACAACTTCCAAACACTATGATCCTCTAAATTACTTAAAACAGAAATATTAAATGAAAAAATAGCAGTCTTGAGAAACTAAAAAGCATTTAATACTTTCTGCTTTGAGTAATTAGCAGAATTGTTAAGCGGATATAAAATTATTCTGTTTAATTGAAAATAGAGCGGTTGTAGCTTTTAGGTACGCAGCTATCCTGAACAAAAGTGGGGTTAGGCACATACCGAAAAAAAAAAAAAACCAAAGCAGACATGTTATTACAATCCAGCCTGGGTACAAATCACATAAGCTGATACTATAAATCATTATTAATCCATTTTGAATAACCACTGCATAATTGATATTTGGAGTATGGTACTAACGTTGATCGGAGAATCCAAGGATGGCTGCTCAGAAAATTCTAAAATAAAGAATCGCATAAAATGAAGATCTGAATAGAATAAATGGATTTACATCTTATGATGGAATTTATAGTTACAGGTTTTACACAGTCAAAATGTAGGAGCGAAAATGGATGGTAAACAACTGTAAGATTAAAATGGAAACTTACCAAAATTCCGCCATTTCACTTGTTGGTATCTGTTTTGATAATGACTCATAGAAAATCCTCAGGGGTTCTTTCTGTCAACAACAGCCATGAAAAACCACAAGGATGAGTGGCAGTTGATTATTATACATAGACATTAGTTTTCTAACTTCCAGGCATCAATGTATGGGTCCAGAACCTGTTCTGGAGGATCATGTTTCTGCCCAGGCAGACTGTAAACTTTCTTCTCTCTCACTTTCGTAGTAGTTGTCTTTGTTACTGATTTCAACGACGATGATAATCCCATTTTCAATTTAACCTTCAAATTTTTGTGCAAAAGAAATTAGTTGCATAATATTCCTAATTGAAATTTACACACATTTGAGATATAAAATGAGATGGAGTATGGTGCCTCAGCTCTAGTTTAACAAATTAAAAGAAGAAATAAAGGGTAATATGGAATTGTGTTAGGGAAATCTAATTCAAGTCCTAATAAATCATGATGCATTACTGGTATTTCCACAAAATTGTGAATCCAACGCCCCCAACTGGGGCTAGGAACAAGAAAACTAGTAACACAACCAGTCTAATTCGCAGCAAAAACCAAGCCAATAAACTCAGCAGCCAATAAATTGAAACTGCTCATTTAGGAATTCAATCCAATAACATGACCCTTCAGCCCAAAAGCTGCTGAAACAAACTCAACAAACAGAAAAGTTCCAATTTTAATTATTAATTAGGCAGACTCAATTGATACCTCAGATTTTGTGGAAGTTTTGACAGATTTCATCTTTGAATCAGATGTCTGCTTGCTTGAGATGTCCACCTTCTTCTTGACAGCTGAAGAATCAATCTTTGCCTTGGAAGAGCCATCTGGTGCATTTGATTTGAGCTTCACAATGCTGCATTTGGTCTTAGTAGTCATGCCCGAATCCTTTGCCACAATTATCTGCTATAGACTAGATCTGATTGACCCTTCCTATGTCCTGGTTAACCTTCTCAGACTCATTCGCAGTTACTCTATTTCCATTGTCTTTTGTCTTCCTCAATGAATTTCTCTCTTCTCTTTTCTGAGAGGATTCAGAAAAGAAAAAGAAAAAGAAAAAGAAAAAGAAAACATAACATTCAGATTTGCCGGTTAATGTTTGTTTAACTGCCATGTTCCCACTGAGGGATAACGTCTTCTGTTTGCTGTGATGAACCTATCAGCATGCGATTGTGGCAACCTATGAAAAGACATTTATGTGCTTTGAATTTAGTAAGATTTGGCTAATAAATGTGTTTAAATATTTGTTAAGCATATTAGAAAAAGTTTACATGAATTTTTTTTAATTTCTTTTAAAACTTTTATTATGTTAAACATTTAATTTTTAATTTGAATGTTTTCATCTTTAACCCTAAACCGAGACATGCTCAATTATGCCTAGTTCCACTCACAACTTCGGACTTTGAAGCTTGAAAGGAATTTTGATTTCGTAACTTTGAGTTATAAGGTGAAGACTTTCGAGGAAAATCTGTTGTTACGCATGAATGGCACATTTTTTGCTCACAATCACGCTGTTTTCACTAACTTTTATGTGAAAGGTGCCCGGAAACATGCATACTTATTTTTTGGTACATCATGCATAGGGTGACTTTTATTGTATATGGGATTTTGATATTTTTTAAGCTGGGAAACATGAAAAACATTGTGAAGATTAGATAAATGGGGAGGTAAAGTGACTCAATATGTTACCGGCCTAATTCGTTTTAGGATTTGAAAGGGGTGGATGAATTGTGGGCTTAACTTTTGACCTTAATGACATTACCTATGCTTGTTGTCGGTGTGATTTTTAGAAATACATGGTCTCCCTCTTGAAATTCTAACAGCTTCCTTGTTGTATCCGCATAACTCTTTTGACAGCTCTAGGCTGTGAGTATCTTGCTTCGGATCTTCTTAACTTGCTTCGTGGTTTGTCTAATTAGGTCCAGCTCTAATAGACTCTGTTCTCCCTGCTCATGCCAACACAATGGAGATTGATATTTTCATCCATATAATGCTTCATAAGGAGCTATGCCGATACCGGCATAATAACTGTTGTTGTAGGCGAACTCAACTAATGGTAAATATCGATCCTAGTTCCCTTGTTGCTTTAATATTTATACCTGCAACATATTCTCCAAAGTTTGGATGGTCCTTTTTGTATGCTCGTTCGTTTGCAGATGATAAGTAGTGCTTAAACAAAGCTTGGTGCCCAAGGTCTTCTGAAATGCTTCTCAAAATCGTGAGGTAAACCTTGGGTCTTGGTCTGAAATAATAGTCAAAGGAATTCCATGTAACCTTACAATCTCCTGAATATACAGTTGAGCTAATTTTTCAAAAGGATAATTTGCTCGGATGGGTAAAAAGTGAGCAGACTTAGTCAATATATCTACTATGACTCATATGGCATTGTATCTAGCAGATGTCCTTGCAAACCCATTATGAAATCCATTGAAATGCTCTCCCATTTCCATTCAGGAATCTCCAAGGGCTGCAACGTTCCCAATGGTATCTGATGCTCTATCTTTACCTTTTGACAGATTAAGCACTTGTTTGCAAAGCTCGCCACGTCTGACTTCATGCCGGGCCACCAAAACATTCTATTGAGATCTTGATATATCCTATTGATTCTAGGATGTATGGTAAATTAACTTCTATGGGCTTCCTCTAAAATATTGGTCTGAAGACAGTTTCTTTCAAGTATGCATATCCTTCCTTGATGTTGCCATACTTCTTCCTTATCTTGAGCAAACCTTATAAATTTCCTTAATTGCACTAGGGTTAGTGTATGCTAGAAGTTGGTATCTTGCTGCAGCGCCTACTGAATCTATTCCTTGAAATCGCTGGATATCTTAATCTAACTTAGTTGAATGCCTCAAGGAGTTATAGAGATTCCCAAGTTAAGGTCTTGGAAACTCTCCATAAGCTCCGCGTCCTTGATCATCATCCAAGTTATACATAGATATTTCTTGCTCAGGGCATCGGCCACTACATTAGCCTTTCCAGGGCGGTACTTTAGCCCAAACTTGTAATCGTTAAGAAATTCCATCCACCTTCACTGCCTCATATTTAATTTCTTCTGATCAAAAAGATATTTTAAGCTCTTGTGATCAAAAATGACCTCAAACTTCACACCATAAAGATGGTGTCAGCATTTTTTTAGAGCAAATACTACAGTCACTAGTTCAAGATCATGCGTTAGGAAATTCCTTTCACGAGGTTTCAGTTGTCTATAGGCATATGCGACCACATTCTTATTTTGCATTAACACGCATCCTAACCCCTTCTTGGAGGCATCACAATAAACTTCGAACAGGCCATAGGGATCAGGCAAAGTCAACTTCTCCTTCAGTTCTTGAAAGCTGCATCGCATTTTGACGTCCATACAAATGGAACGTCCTTCCGAGTTAACTCTGTCAATGGCAAGGCTATTTGAGATAAGTTCTTAACGAATCATCAGTAGTATCCGACCAAACCCAGAAAACTTTTGACTTCGGTAATGGTGGTTGGCCATTCCCAGTTCAAAACCACTTCAACCTTGCTAGGGTCTATAGAAATCTCTCCCTAGGATACTACGTTCCTAAGAAATTTCACTTCTTTCATCCAGAATTTATACTTGGATAACTTGGCATAAAGCTTCTTTTCTCTTATGATCTACAGCACCCCCTTAAGTGTTCTGCATGCTCTGGTCCAGTCTTCGAGAAGACGAGTATATAATCGATGAAAACCACCACAAACTTGTCTAGATATGGTCGGAATATTCAATTCATGTAATCCATGAATACTTCCAGTGCATTCGTCAATCCAAAAGATGTAACATTCGCAATTTTTGTCTAAGCTAATTAGCTCTGTGATCCTGGCTAATTAGAGAGGTTAATGATTAACTGAGGACTAATCGGCTAATCTCAATGAGCAAAAGCTTAGTAAATTGAGTCAAGTCAATAATTAATCATAACATACTAAATGTTTTAATTAAAACCTAGTTATTCGAACCTCATTACTTCATAACTTAGAAATATAATTAAGGTAATCCAATCTTATTAATTAAGTGCAAGACAATTGTTCCACCTTACCAATTGAGATAGATAAATTCTTATACCCTAATTACATAATTCATAAGATCAATCCTTTTAGAGGAAAACGTTTTAAAAGTGTAATTAACGGAAATCGTTTAAAGAGCAATTTAACTAATCAAATTGAATTAACAACTTAGGTAATTCTAATAGCTTTGAAGATTTAAAAAATTTCTCCTAATTGATGCACCAAATTTCGGCCAAAGATAAGAGCAAAATCCAACCATCTATTTGCCTTCTTATCATGCACTCTTAGATCAAGGGTCTATGTTAGTAACATCTTTTTAGTCTAGACAAGAGAAGTGCCTTCCTCCCTTAGGATTATACCACTTGGAGTAATCATATTCACCCAAGCCAATCCCAAGAGTGGTCATGCCTTTAACCACTTGAGAAAACACTAAATGGTCTTTACCCAAATGACAAGACTCAAGGGAAACAGAACTCACCCTTTTACCCCAAGGTCCCTAGCTTGCGTGCTTGAAAAAGAAGTTAAACTCACTTACTCCTTGGCCTTGATGTGAGACACCAATCAGCCCCCTCATTTACTCTCTCATTTTGCAAACTTCCACTCTATCTCTTAGACACAAAAGCTCTCACTTCTCTCCACTTCTCATTGTTCTTCCTACTCTCCTTCTTGTTCTTGTCACTTTTCCACCACCATCACCCTCATCTTCTATCACCACCGTCATAACTCATCAAGGATCACATTCTTTGGCCTTTGGTAGAGCAAAACCAACACTCACTTAGCCCCATTATCAAGCTCAAGGAGGAGGAAGGTCATCTCCAACTATTTACATTCTACAAGCTTTCAAGGGAATCTTTGTGGTAGTGACTCTAACCTTCCTCTTTTATGTGTTCTTCAAGCCCTTGAACTCCTAAGCTCTCCATAGCTAGGTGGTTCTAGGACTTGTTTCCAAGGCCTTATGGCCATGCTTGTTGGTATGATGAGTTTTCATGTGTTGTGTCCTTCTCTTTGGCATGAAATTTTTGGTTGGAATATTTATTGTTGTTGAACTAAATTTTTTAGAAGTTAAAACATTGAGTTAATATCAATATCTCAAAGATTAAAAGTGGTTTGGAAGAGAAAAGTGATCACTTGAAGAAAAGACTAAATGTTCTTACAAGACTACTCCTTGAAACCAAAACCGTGGAAACTGGAAAATTCTGGCAGTCTGTGTGGTGCAATCAATAACTCTTTTAATATAACTCCAAATGGATCAAAACTAATTTTAATGAAAATAGAGTCATAGAGCTTTTCATACATATAAAATACGTCAAATTTGGCCTTAAAACGAGAGAGATATGAATTTCCAAAATGTGCTATTTCTGGATATGTTTCTGTTCGGGCAGTATGTAATAAAATCTTAATAACTCAAGTTATACAGAACATTTTTGAGTGGGACCAAGTTTGTTAGAAACCTAAGACATAGAGGAACATCCCCATAAAATAGTTTTGGCAGATTCCTCATGAGGAGCTCGCAATAATGTTTAAAAGTCACTGTACCGAGAATAAACTTAAAAGCTGAGCAGTTAGAATAAGATGTGCATATCTCAAGCTACAAAATGAATTTTTTAGTGGGGTTTATTTTGTTTAAAAATAGACTCAGAGAAATATAACCATACCAAAATTCGAAGTAAAAGAGTAAAAGGTGAATTTATGGTGAATTTTTGAAGTTACTGCCCCACTATAAAAGTAAAATTGGTTATGGTAAAAGTTAAAGGTTAATGAGGAATAAGCTTTAAGACATTAAGACCGTTACATTAAGCATTGGAAAACCTTCATAATTCAACATTAAAATTTTCAAAGAGGATAATAGACAAGATTGGCCCTAGGCCTAATAAAAGAATTTATACAAGAGGTAACCTCAATTGAAAGCTTGCACCAAATTTACTAAGCTAAGCTCATAAGACTTTGTGTAATATGTATGCCTCTATATGTCAATATGATGACAATGATATGATGATGATCATGATGATGATGATGATCATGATGATGATGGTATGATAATGATAATGATGAGATGACATGATGATTATGATAGTGATATGATGATGATATGGATGATAATGATATGATGATGATGTGAAAATGAATAATGATGATATGAATATGATATATTGATGATATGATGCTTAATGATTTACATTAAAGAAATCACATTTGGGGACGACGATACGTAACGCCTAAATGTGGAAAAGAATCAGAATAATTTTGCACCATAAGCTTTAATAAGAAGAGAAAGTAAACTAAGGGTATGATCCTTCAAAAGGGAAGGTGACCTAAAGCAAGCTCCCCTCACCCATGACTCACATGAGGCATGGCATGACCCAACTAGTGTGAGTATAGGGGATAGGGCTTACATGAGGCATGGCATGACCCAGCTAGTGTAAGTACCAAAAATTTATGGTGGCGATGGCCACGGTATGAGCTCATTACTACTTATATTTAGTGGGTGAAAAGAAAAGGACTTAAGATAAGTCAAATTAAGGACAGAAAAGGATTTAAGAGAAAGTCAAGTTAAGAAAAGAAAGGGACTTCGGTCCGACCCAAGTAAAGAATGAAACTCTCAACATGTTCATGCATATTATGAATTGTCATATAAGTTTTTATGTATACCATGATGTTGATATTATAACGAGAATATGTACTTAAAATTGAATCCACTTCGGATAGCTATGTCTTCCAAAATCTAAGAATTGGACCTTATGCATGCTTACTGTTTTCATTATGAAACCGAAGTGGCTGGGACGATGACGATGACACCTCCGTGTCGGATTCGAGTCCTACTGAGAAATTTAATTTCTCACCTTAGTTATTCCTCCGTATCGTCACCAGATCTCGATGGCGTATCCGGTGGATTGGAGCATGGATCCCCCACACTGTGAGCGGAAGTATGACGTGGGATGCCAGACAATGCTGATTTGGACTTGAAGTTGCCGTAGCTCTGCATCTTCATATGTTTCTTTTTGTGATGAACGATGTCAATTTAAGTTGTGTTTAGTATTTGGGTCATGGCACGTCCATGAGCCTTCCTCGATGTAATGTTTATATATATATATATATATATATATTATGAACTCATATGGATGTAATGATTAGTTATGTAATGCAATGTATTTGTGAATTACTATTTATTTACCTTTCTCATGTTTTACAATATCTAGGTATGTACCTTATACGACATGCTCTTTCTCTATCTACCTTCTCGCTCAAGGCTTTACTTTTCAAAGTGACGACGTATTTCAAAAAAAAAAAAAATCTTACCGTATTTTTCGCGTAACTTAATTTCAAGTGAAGTTTAGCTTTTCATGAGCATAAGTAACAACTAATAAAACGCTGTAATATGACTTAAGCATAGTATGAGTTTATTAGGGCGTTACAATGGACATCATGGTATATTCGTAATGTAACGTCCGAAAGAAATCTTATCGTTATTGATTGAGTTGTTCGATTTTTATCAAGAAATTGTGATTAATTAGGATTCGATTTAGTATTCACTTAAATCTAATTAAGTGTGTTTTAGAATGATTAGGTATAATGGAATTAGATTAGAATCATAGGAAACTTCATAGGATTTTTCTAAAACCGGTTTACCGATTTAAAGGAAATCGATAAGATTTAGGTATTTTAAAGTGTCAGAACGGATCAATAGAAATTTTTCTATGAGTACCCTAGGATGAATGGCTAAGATTTAGCCAAAACACCTCCTTATATGGTGCCTTGATCAGCCATGAAGAGTGGAAGCCAAACCAAATTTGAAGGCAAGATGAAATCCACCAATCAAAATAAAACTTGCTTCAAAAGTCTTCACCTTTTTCTTTCCTTCTCTCCTTGAATTTTCAGGCAACCTAGCTGCTGAAGCTCCCATCATTTCTCTTCTATTCACCCTTATCTTCGCTCCATCTTCATCCCCTTTTCAAGTGTCATCAAGAGTTGCTTCCATCTAAGACACCAAATCAACAAAATTTCAACTAGACAAGGTAGAAATCCTACTTCTCTTCTTACTTTCCTTGGTTTGGGGCTATATGAGGGTCTTGTGTACCTTGTGATACTGATGTTATTTGGAGTGATGATGATGGTTTATGGCTGATTTTGCATGTGGTGATTAGAATTGAAATTGGTATGAAAGAAATTGAAGATAGAGAGAATTCAAGAAGTTATTAGGGTTTTCGCTCGGCGGTCCATATGGCAGAGTGTACGATTTGCCTACAGCTGTTTAAATTTGATAAATTCATTTTTATATGACACTAGACATTTGGGGCTTTCTATAAATATAAAATATAAGGCCATTGGATTAGTATAGAATTACTTATAAATTTTTGAATTTTGACCTAGAAATCTAGATTCTCATCTATGTAGTATGAGTTGAGGAGGGTGTAACTCAACCTATACCACTCTAAATTGAGTGCAACTAATGCTGTTTGAAAGCTAACATGTAAAGAAATTTTCCATAAAAATTTTAGAGTCAGATTCTTTGTCATTTGTTCCCAGCACATTAATGAATTTGCCTTAAGTTCAAATCAGGCTAGAACAAGGTAGTCCAGTAGTGTCAAGTTACAGGGTGTATATCTCAAGATATACTTACGCAAATGATATGCAACTTATTTCATTTGAAATCTTGTTCTGTTAGCTTTAATTTGATATAAATTTTGTATAATTTTATCTAGATTTCTATTTTTAATGAATTTTCACTTCTAAGGGTGCAATTCTGAATAAGAACAGGGCAGTCTGAGGTAAAATAGTAATAACTTGAGTTATACAAATCAAAATGAGATGGGACGAAAAGGGTTAGAAACTAGACACATAGAGCTATTATGCAAAGTTCAATTTTAAATGAGTTGAATTGGACTGAAGGTGCATTATACAAAATTCGGGCAGAATAGAATGAAGTGAATAGAAAATCTTATTGATGTTTGAATTGAATTTGATGAATAACATTATGAATATATAAGTGCTGTTCTATATTGAATTGCAAGTTTGAATGATTTCACTGGTAGTTTGGGACTATTCACAGCAAGGCGGACATGATCCGTCATGCTGCTGAATTTCTGGCAGAAATTAAAGACAGTTCTAAATGTTGGTGTGTTTATATTGTTGTGTGACGTGTATGAGTACCATATAAGTATTATCATTTGATAATAAGATATGATGATGAGTCCATATTCTTAAGAAACGTGATATGGCGATCACGCTCTGATGGGGTATGACATGGCGATCATACTCTAAAATGGGGCATAATGATCCCACACCCTAAGGGATGTGACATGGCGATCACGCCTTGAGGAAGTATGACATGGCAATCATACTCTAGGATATGGCAGGATGAATATATTCCTAAGGAGTTCAACATGGTGATCACACCCCTATGGAGTATGACATGGTGATTGTACTCTGGAATATATATGACAAGTAAAGGAAGACAAACAAAGAAAAGAAAATTATGTGTATCTGCATAAATTCAAGTACAAGTAAAGACATATGCAGATTTTAAGTCTCCAGTATATTGGTGTCATTATATTTTAATATATTTCAGTTATTATTCATAGTATAATTCTTGAATTGACTTTTTATTGGCTCTCCCAAATGACAAGTGCATGAATAAAATGGACTCTGTTTCGAGTAATATGTTTTCTAGCTATAAAATTAAACAGTTTATATAACATGTCCACCTTTTCATAATAAATCGAAATAGCTAGAGATAATAATGATGACACAGTATGAAATTTCTTTGTGATTCTTATTGAGAATTTAAAATTGTTACTCCTATTTCCATGTTATCTCCAGATAGTTCAAGAAGTTTCAAAGGCAGTTAAAGTTGTTGTCAAATAAGGTCTGCTCAGGTAATAGTAATAACTCCTGAGTATGGTACTATGACTTAAGCATAGTACTATACCAAGGATGACATTACAAAATGTTATCAGAGCAGATCGGTCCTAACCGGACCTGATGGCTGAACTGACTATGCTTCCAGTGCACTCTGGAATCCTTAGATGATGTCATGAGATAAATCTTATCTACTCAAATGAGATATAGGAAATTAGATATGCATGACTGCCTAACTGTGATTGTTATTAGTTACTATCACACTTAACCTATTATTGAGCCTGGTCAACTCAATGTTTTGTTGTGTGTGATTAGGAACTAATGGCTTCCAAGAGGCGTGGTAGGCCACAAATTGCACCCACTTTAGAAGACCCCGCTAGTTTCATGGACACTCTACGAGAGATGGCATATGCCATACACGAACAAGCTATTGCAATACACCAAACGATGGACTAGTTGGGAAGATAACCTAGAGCCAGTCACAGTGGAAACCAGAATGGCCTAGGAATGGACCTGAAATATCTCAAGTTTGCAGAATTCCAAAAGGCGAACCCGCCCAGCTTTAGAGAAGCTTTTCATCCTGATAAGGCTGACGAGTGGATTAAGACAATGGAGAAGGTCTTCTCCATTCTAGACTGCACTGACCACTAAAAAGTGGCCTTTGCCACTTATATGCTCCAAGCAGACGCAGAATTCTGGTGGAATGGTGTAAAACGGCTATTAGAAGAGTCCCAGACGGAGATCACCTGGATTGTGTCCAAGGATGCTTTTTACCAAAAATATTTTCCTCCATTAGTTCGAAAGTTGGGATTTATGCAACTCTGACAGGGAAGTAGTAGCATGTTAGAGTACATCGCTAAGTTTGAGGAGCTATGCAAGTTTTCCACAATTTATCAGCGGAATCCAGATGAAGCATGGAAGTGTGTCAAATTTGAAGGCGGATTGAATGAAGATATCCTCGCAGCAGTAGGCCCTATGGAGATAAGGGATTTTCCTACCTTGGTAAACAAATGCAGACTTGTGGAAGACTATAATAAGAAGCTGGAGATTTCCCAGTCTGATGCTTATGGAAAAAGGCCAGCACCTGAAGACCAGGAATTCAAATATGCTTCATCACCAAAGAAGCAATTTCACCTTAGCAAATATAAAGGTAAGCAGCTGCAAGAATCAATGGTCAAGCAACGATGTCCGAAGTGTGGGAAAAATCATGGAAATAAGCATTGCCTGGTTAAACAATATATGTGTTTTAGATGTGGAAGCCAGGGCATATGATCAGAGAATGCCCTGAGAACCAACCGCCGACTCCAAAACCGCAACGTTCCCGAAGTTTTTTCACTATAAACGCTGAGGGGACTACACCCCAGAGGAGCCAGAGCGAGAATTAGGGATAAACCAGAATAAGGAATTAGCTAATTTAGTTTTTGTCGATCCTATTATGCTAAGTGGTTTTGCATCTACTGTGTGCTTTTGTATGAACTTTATTTAAACTGTTGTGATTATAACTAGTTAGTTTCATAATCAAATTGTTGAGGACAAATTTTTTTTAGGACGGTAGTAATATAATGTCTGAAAGAAATCTTATCGTTATTAATTGAGTTGTTCGATTTTTATCGAGAAATTGTGATTAATTAGGATTCGATTTAGTATTCAATTAAATCTAATTAAGTGTGGTTTAGAATGATTAGGTATAATAGAATTAGATTAGAACCATAGAAAACTTCATAGGATTTTTCTAAAACCGATTTACCGATTTAAAGGAAATCAGCAATATTTCAGTATTTTAAACTGTCGAAACCGGACCAATACAAATTTTTCTAGGAGTACCCTAGGATGAATGGCTAAGATTTAGTCAAAACACCTCCTTATGTAGCACCTTGATCAGCCATAAAGAGTGGAAGCTAAAACAAATTTGAAGGCAAAATGAAATTCACCAATCAAAATGAAACTTGCTTAAGAAGTCTTCACGTTTTTCTTTCCTTCTCTCCTTGAATTTTTGGCCAACCTAACTGTTAAAGCTCCCATCATTTCTCTTCTATTCACTCTTATCTTTGCTCCATCTTCATCCCTTTTTCAAGTCTCATCAAGAGTTGCTTCCATCTAAGACACCAAATCAACAAAATTTCAACTAGACAAGGTAGGAATCCTACTTCTCTTCTTACTTTCCTTGGTTTGGGGCTGCATGGGGGTCTTGCATACATTGTGATACTGATTTTATTTGGAGTTATGATGATGGTTTATGGCTGATTTTGCATGCATGTGGTGATTAGATTCGAAATTGGTATGAAAGAAATTGAAGATAAAGAGAATTCAAGAAGTTGTTAGGGTTTTCACTCGGCGGTCTGTACGGCGGAGTGTACGGCTCCGCCTGTAGCTATTCAAATTTGATAAATCCATTTTTATTGGAAATTAGACATTCAAGGTATTCCATACATATAAAACATAAGGCCATTGGATTAGTATAGAATTAGTTATGAATTTTTGAAGTTTGACCTAGAAATCTGGATTCTCATCTAGGCAGTATGAGTTGAGGAGGGTGTAACTCACCCTACACAACTCTAAATTGAGTGCAAACAATGCTTTTTGAAAGATAACTTGTAAGGAAATTTCCCATAAAAATTTTAGAGTCAGATTCATTGCCATTTGTTCCCAGTACATCAATGAATTTGCCTTAAGTTCAAACTGCTCTGGAATAGGGTAGTCCAGTTGGGTCAAGTTACGGGGCTTATATCTCAAGATATACTTATGAAAATGATATGCAACTTACTTCATTTGAAAGCTTGTTCTGTTAGATTTAATTTGCTATAAATTTTATATAATTCCACCCATATTTCTATTTTTAGTGAATTTTCACTTATAAAGGTGTAATTCTAGCTAAGAACAGGGTAGTCTAAAGTAAAATACTAATAACTTGAATTATACAAATCAAAATGAGATGGGATCAAAAGGGTTGGAAAATAGACACATAGAGCAATGACATATTCAAAATTCAGATTTAAATGAGTTGAATTGGACGAAGGGTGGATTATACAAAATTCAGGCAGAATAGAATGAAGTGAACAGAAAACCCTAGTGATGTTTGAATTAAATTTGATGGATAATATTATGAATATATAAGTGTTGTTCTATGTTGAATTGCAAGTTTGAATGATTTCACTGGTAATCTGGATCTATTCATGGGGAATCAGACATGATCCGTCATGCTATCGAATTTCCGGCAAAAATTAGAAACAGCTCTAAATGTTGGTGTATTAATAGTGTTGTGCGACATGTATGAATACCAATAAGTATTATCATTTGATAATAAGATATGATGATGAGTCCATATTCCTAAGAAACGTGACATAGCGATCATGCTCTGATAGAGTATGACATGGCGATCATACTCTGGAATATGGCATAATGATCCCACACCCTAAAGGATGCGACATGGCGATCACACTCCGAGGGAGTATGACATGGCCATCATACTCTGGGATGTGGCAGGATGAACATATTTCTAAGGAGTACGACATAGTGATCACACCTCTACGGAGTATCACAAGGTGACAGTACTCTAGAATATGCACAACAAGTAAAGGAAGACAAAGAAAGAAAAGAAAATTATGTGTATCTGCATAAATTTAAGTATAAGTAAAAGAATATGCAGATTTTAAGTTTCCAGTATATTGGTCTCATTATATTTTAATATGTTTCAGTTATTATTCATAGTATAATTCATGAACTGACTTTGTATTAGCTTTCCCAAATGACAAGTGTATGAATAAAATGGACTCTGCTTCAAACAATATGTTTTCAAAGTATAAAATTAAACAGTTTATATCACATGTCCACCGTTTTATAATAAATCTAAGCAGCTGGAGATAATAATGATGACACAGTATGAAATTTCTTAGTCATTCCTACTGAGAATTTAAAATTCTCACTCTTATTTCTGTGTTATCTCCAGATAGTTCAAGAAGTTTCAAAGGCAGCTGAAGTTGCTGTCATATAAGGTCCGCTCAGGTAACAGCAACAATTCTTGAGTGTGGTACTATGACTTAAGCATAGTACTATACCAAGGAGAACGTTACACGTAATGTCCGTCGCGAGTCTTATAACACCCTAATAGTCACATTCTATGCTTAAGTCATATTATGGAATTACTAGTTGTTACCTTTGCTCGCGGAACTAACATTACCTTTTGAAAATACTTTTTATATGAAAATAGGGGTAAATTTTTTCTTTGACAATAATGAATAAACTATTTCAAAAACCAAGAGCCATGAGTGCAGTGTGAATGTATAATATAAACATTGCTATCTCATACATACAGTGTGAATAAAATAAATAGAAGCGACATGAATAACAAATATCTAAGGTAAACATAGCATTCATTCCACGGCCATCATAGTTAATATAATAATACCAAGAGTCATACATAGAGATATACTGGGTTTGATATCTACTATTGGCCCTACAAAAGCAAACTAATCAGATACATCAAAAGAAAAATACATCTAAAATCTCTACTACCCAGGCATGCCATACAATAAAATGATAACCCTATAACCTCAAACAAAAAGGGGATATTCTCGTGCTCGGCTCCGCATTTAATCACCACATCACTCATCGGATGGAAGGAAACCGTTCCCGAAACTAGCAGGATCAACATCACCATTTCTTCCTCCTCGAGCATGCCTATTTCCATGGGGCACAACATGGGTATGAATGAACCCGCGACCACGAACCAGGGTCGTGCGTGATGAGGAGTTGCTGAAAAAGAAGACGAATTAGATGTTAGGCGAATCACGGACGGGAAGGAGGGCTCAGATGGGTCAGACTCCACATGATAACTCAGATAGGATGGCTTCGAAGGATTAGAATCCAATGAAACAGTCGGGGTCAGGCAGGCATCCGAATCAAACTCACCATTAGTAGGGTACCTCGGCGACTGAAAGTAAGGGCAGATGTCATCCACGGTAATCTCACTGTACGGCTGATGTGGATGGAAAAATTGGCTCGTAACTGGAACTTGAAACGGACAGTCATGGAAGATGTAGACCGTCATAGTTGCGCTCGTAGACAGAACAGAGGCATTCAACATTGGTTCAAAGCACCAATGCCAAACAGGGAGCTCAATAAAGATCATTACTGTGCCCGAAGCCGGCATCCTTTGAAGACAACACAGAAAGGTAGGAGGGAGAAATACTAGATTTCTCAATAGGATAGTGACTAGACAAACATTGCATCATCGTCATTGTCCCAGCCACTTCGGGTTTAATTATAAAAATAGTGGACATGTATAGGTTCAATTTTAATGATTTTGAAAACTTAATTCCCGAAGCGGGTTGCTTTAAAACTTAATGTCGTAATCATATCATTATAAGTAAACATACATACGAAAACATGGAATAAGCATTCATAATGGATATGGACAACATAAATACATACATTGACATGCAACCTCATAGACTTAACCATGGTTTTACTTTAACTTTACTTTCATTCTTAGCACATGCTTAACACTCTTTACTTTTCCTTTGAAGTAGACTACTTTTAAACATGAATTCATTCTGTGACTGTAATCACGTAGTACTAACCAAATCAAACTTAGCAGATATTGGTTACCTCTAAGTTGAAAGGTCCTTCATGTCACCCTGCCTCCCCCATAGAGGTTCCTTGAGTCTTTGTGGATTACTGTTTCTCACTTCCCTTACCGAAGTGATTGAAGGGTCATATCCCATTCTTTCTTTTCTTATCATTATACTTTACATGCATAGTACTTCTTTGACAAGACACATGCAATGATATGACTAAGTCCATAATTTTGATGGAAATCCGGGAACATGATGGCTAGACCGGAGCTTCCCCAAAATGCCAATCATAAAACTTCCAACCAATAGTCCATTATGTCCATATCATATCATCACACTCATCATTCAATCATGAGATAGTGCTCAATCAAACTTGTCATTCATCATGCCTAATGACATCATGTATTCATACCCTAAAAGGTTCATAGTTGTGTTATTTCGCGAAAAGTCTTATGAGTCATCATATGATTTCTCGTGGTTGCCCATGAGAGAATCACACAGTTAAAATAATTGTATATGTAGACTTTTAGTTATTTAGTCCTTATGTGGAATTACTTTTTACTTGTGTACATGCCTTAGGGAACACTTGTTCAAATCAACTAAATTAGGTAATTATCTTCTTTCCTAAAGATAGCGCACTTGGTGATTCTTAGGTTCATGGTATGCTCAGAGGCCCTAATCATACTTCTGTTCCCAAGGATTTTGAGATCCCTCTAGTCGTTGGGTCATGACAACACATAACCACACTCATGAACCCAACAACACCATGTTCACTAATCACCAAGGGTGATTTTTAACTTATCCAAGTTGCAAAGTTTCAAGCCTTTATCATTAACATAACAATATCTTGCCTTGAATATTATAAAATTTATCATTCTTTATAATGTAATCATAAAG
Organism: Pterocarpus santalinus; assembly: GCA_031439595.1. Taxonomy (NCBI): domain Eukaryota; kingdom Viridiplantae; phylum Streptophyta; class Magnoliopsida; order Fabales; family Fabaceae; genus Pterocarpus; species Pterocarpus santalinus. Next base: position 48,635,426 of record CM062527.1, read on the forward strand.
TTTCATTGTTTAAGAAAGTAAGTGCCTCTAAAATTATGCTCTTGTCTTGAAGATTAGATCTTATGGAGTAATGATACAAGATACTAGCTTTAGAACTAAAAAGTCTTGTTCTTTATGAAAGTTGACACTTTTAATTATTCTAAGACCGTCAAGGTTTCAACTTCATGATTTAAAGTTGTCTTAAAGTCTAAAGGAATCCTACTTTATGAAATAATGATACAAGACATTAACTTTAGAATTAGAAAGTCTTGTTCTTTATAAAAGTCAACACTTTTATGACTCAAAAGTGACATTCTTGCTTAAAGCTTAAAACTTTACTCAATGTTTTCATCTCAATGTTCAACCTTTACAAGACTACAGTGCAAACTTATAACTTTATGACTTAAAGTTACCTTTTTGATTAAAGTTTAAAACTTTATGAAAGGACTTGTATCGAAGAATCAATCTTTAAGATATGAAGTGACAAGATATCATTTCTATAACTTAAAAAGGCTTCATATTCCAAAAAACTTAGACTTTTGCATATATTCTTGTCTTCCAGACATAATAAAATAAAATTTTAAAAGAGTAACAAACTTGTGTCACTTTTAAGGTTGCAAGTAACAAACTTTTTGAAATTTCATGCATCAAAAATGTGTTTAGTCATGTCAAATCAAGGGAAAATGATAAAGGTGACACTTTTGCTATTCATAAGCACCATCATAAGAAGATAAATAACTTTCAACGCAAACACCACCGAGAACATCAAGATCTCATGTATCAAGAATGGAAAAAATAGAAACTTTGAAGCACTTAAAGAAAGGAACTTTTCAAAAAAATGAAGAACAACTCATGAATAAGAGCATGAACATATTTTACCAAAAATAAAAACTTTTGCTCATGAAGAGCATGAATGATTTTCTCAAGCTTTCACTTGAAGATCTTGGTCATGAAAGGAACTAAGCTTCAAGCTTTCTTGAGTAAGCAAAAGAGAAGAGTAGAGATCATTACCTAGTGTTGAAAGTGGCGAGTTCTTGAAGAAGAAAATGAAGAAGATGATGCTCCCCAAGGTGGATGAAGGTGGCGGCTTTGGAAGAACAAGGAGAGAGCTCTTGAGTTGTCTTGACAATGAGGCTTGTAGTATTCAGATCTTGTCTCCAAAGACCAAAAGATATGGTCTTTGAAGAGCTAAGTGAGAGTTTTGGTTATGGTGGTGGTGGTGGTGGAGAAAGGAAGAAGAAGATGAAGAAAAAGAAGAAGAGTGTAGAAAGAAGTTGGAGGATTTGGAAGCAAGAGAGACAATGAGAATTGAAAAATGAAAAGTGAATGAGTGCGTGTGTTGTTGTTGGCCGTAAGCTTCATGTAGGTGGGAGAGAAGATATTTTCTTAATTTTGTGTTAATTAAGATTTAGGGAGACAAATTGGATGATGGGGGAAGAAATCATTTACTTACTCTTACATAAAGCACTCTCGTATCGTGCTTTATACTTTAGTGACATCACTCTTTACTTTATTGTCTAGTTGACTAAATTTGAATTTAATCATGTGATTAAGTGCTCTTGCAACTTAATTAACATGATTAAGCAAGGATTAGTAATTAAAACACAAGAACATGATTAAGAAAATTTAAACTTGTAATTAAACTCAATTATCCTTAATTAAAGTCGATTAAGCTAATTAAGGGTGATTAGTACTTAATTAAGCTATTAAGGGTTTGAGTTGCTTAATTAGAGATTATCTAATCTCAATTAAACATTCTCTTAACTTTTCTCATCAGAGTTAACTCATTAACACTTTGTTAATCCCTTAATTAAGCCTTCATCTCATAATTTCTTATTGATTGCCTAATTATTTAGGGTTACTGAGGTAATTTAGCACGACAGAAAATTGAGGATGTTACAAATAGTGTGTGTGACCAATACTATTAGATAATTAATTATTAGATACATTATAGATATGCAAGAAGTCAACAAGGAAATGTTAACCACAGGGTGATGTGATTACAAATTTTCTCTATAGTAAAATAATAATATTTTACTCAGCTAGAGAAAAATCTCTTACTAGCAGTTTCTTGTAACACAAGAAACTGATTTGGTAGAGATCTATAATAAAAAGAAAATAAATATCTCCTTAAAAACCCAAGAATGTATGGCTAGGAGTTAGACACACTGGTCATTTTTGTGGAAAAAGAATGACCACTCAATGGAATTTAAGGAGATTTAATTTTCTTTTCAAATCCGCTCCCAATTAAAAAATCAAACATTAGACAAGATGAGTTTAAAAGAAACTCATCACTTTCTCTCTTTTTCCTTCTTATTTTTGGCCAGTTTCATCCTATCTCTCTACTTCCATTTTTGATCTTCAACTTACTCAAGTTCTTGAACCTTGCTTGTTTTCACCCAAAATTTCCAACCTTTTCACTTGGTCACCATCAAGTAGTTCTTATACAAGCAAAAAAATCCCTCCTTTGGGCCATATAAATTTGGTCAAGAGGAGAAAGAAGGAGATTGGTGATCCTTTGGAGGAGTAGGAGCACCAAAGGATCAAAACTAGAAAAGTTTCAAGCTTTGGATTCATGGTAGCCTCCTAGATTTATGTGTCCTCTAGGGTTTCTTGGAGTTAAGGTTTCTTCTTAATTTATTTTGCTCTACTTACTTAGAGATTGGCATGATATTAATAGAACTTGTTCTATTGATTTAAGGGTCATGAAACTTGATTGGTATTGAGAAATACACTAGGGAACCACAATAATCTTAAAATAGAAAATTTGTTGTTAAAGGTTTCATGAACAGTGCCCAATATGTGGGCAATAACTCAGGTGTATATATATATATATATATATATAAAAGGTTCATTGGACTTAGGATGTGAGAGTTATAATTTCTTAAAGTAAGTTGTTGGTTAACACACTTAATCTTGACCAACGTATGGTATGTAACATCCCCATTTTACCTAAGCTAATTAGCTCGGTGTTCCCGGCTAATTAGAGGGATTAGTGATTAATTGAGAACTAATCGATTAATCCTGAGAGCAAGAGCTTAGTAAGTTAAGTCTAGCCAACAATTTAATCATAATGTCCTAAGCGTTTTAATAAAACCTTAATCGTCTAATCCTTAATTACTCGAAGGTGCCAAAACAAAAGTAAGACAACCAAACCTTACTAATTAAGTTTATAATGATTAAGACAACTCTTGAAAAATTAAACCCCAAATCAAGCGTATGCTTAACCGTAACGCAAGGTATCATAAAAAGGTGTAATTGACAAGAGTTAACTCATGGGTAATTAAGCCAATTAAGTTAAGTTACATTTAAATAATTCTAATAACATTTAGAGATAAAAGTTCTTCCATGCATATGCCCTAGAAAGACACACCAAGGAGGAGCAACATCTCACCCTTCATTCAATCTCTTTAATCCTACACCATTAGATCAAAAGCCAAGACTAGGATCCTTGTCATCCACCATTAGATCTTGACACTTGGATGAGTCTTAGACAAGCAACCAAATCCTAAGAGGGGTACTCCCCTTTAACCCCTAGAGAAAAGCATAAATTGGACATTAGAATGCCCCCAAGACTCTAGGAAAAACAACTCACCCTTTTACCCCAAGGTTTTTCCACTCTCTTGCTTGTTGTAAGAAGCAAAGTCCCATCACCTTTCCCTCCCTCAAACTCGCCACCTTCAGCCATATCTCTCTCCTCCATTCATTTTTCATTTCCTCTCCCAAACACACACACAAAGCTCTCTTCTCTCTCTTCAATTTCAAAATTCTCCTCCTTCTCTCTAAACTCTCCAACTTCTCTCTAGAATCCTCCCACTTCTCTCATCCTTTCCTCTCCTCATCCCACTCACAAACTCTTCAAGAGCCACCATTTCTTGCTCTTGGAGAATCAAAGACACTCACATCTCAAGTCTCTTCCAAGATCCAAGAGGAGGAGCACCACCCCCACCACCATCTTTTCCATCACAAGTTCCTTCAAAGAAAGCTTCTTGGTAGTGGCTCTAAACCCTTTTTCTCTCTTGCTTTTCAAGCTTTAGAACTCCTATGCTCTCCATAGCTAGGTGGTTTTAAAGATTGATTATGGGCATCATAGCCATTCTTGTCATAAAATGAGATGTTGTTGCTAGTATGGTTGTTGTTGAAAACATGTTTTTCGATTTGGTGTGATGCATGGCTGAACTCAATATTTTTGAACTCCAATATGTTAGTTTTTCACTGATCTTTCATGGTATATGAGTGTTTTATAACTTGAGAATGTCTTCTTGAAAGTGAGGTTGAGTGTTTTGGAGAAAACATGAGAAATATCAAAACGTGAAATCTGGATTTTCTGGCAGTCTGTAAAGCGAACGGTATAACTTTTTCCAGAAAACTCAGAAATTAGTGGAACCAATTTTATATGAAAATAGACTCAGAGAGCTTTCCATACATATAAAATATATAAGATTCGGAGTTAAAATGAGTGAGATATGATTTTTCAAAGTGGACTGTTCTCGGATTGGTTTCTGTCTGGGCAGACTACACTAAAATGTGTATAACTCGAGCTACAAAAATGATTTTTGAGTGAGACGAAGTTTCAATGAAAGCTAAGACATAGGGGAACAAACCCCTAAAATGTTTCTCAGATTCCTTCTGAGCAATTATAATGAGAGGTCACAATCCACTGTACCGGGAGTGAACCTAGAAACTGAACAAGTCAGAATAAAATATGCATAACTGGAGTTAGAAAATGAATTTTTGAGTGGGACTTGTTTTGTTAAAAACTAGACTCAGAACCCTATAAGTATATAAAATTTCGCATTAAAATGATAAAATACCAAATTATGGTGAATTTTTAAAGTTACTGCCTAGGGTAAAAGTAAAACTGTCAAAACTTAACCTTAAGTAAGACTATGCATAAATGACTTAAAAAGGTAAAAGGCCTTAGCCTAAAGTAATGAAACTTCATAATTTACTTAATGAGGACTAGATAAAATAAAATACTAAGCTCACCTAATCCTTAACAAAAAAAGCGAATAAAACGAAAACCGAATGTAAATGTAGTTAATGTACTCAATTAAGTTCATAAGATTCTAATCAAACTATAATGCAATACCTAAGCTATAAATCTTCCAAATTTAAATATGAAAATCATATAAGTCAAGTTAGAATAATTGAGGAGTAGGAATCAATAAAACGAAAGCCAATGTAAAAGCTTGCACCTAATTTACTAAGCTAAGCTCATAAGACTTTGCTTGAGAATATGCCTATGTTTAGGTTGCAAGCATGATGTGATGATGATGTGATTATGATGCCATGATAATGATGATATGATATGATCTTTGTGATACTTTAGTATTCTGTCTGGCAAAATTTTGGGAAGCTGCGGTATAGCCGTTATGCTGCCGAAATTTTGTAGAAACTGTGGACTTAAAAATATTTTGCATCCTAAGTTAATAAGAAAAGATTTGATAAAGTGTGACCCTTCAAAAGGGAAGGTGACCTAAGTTAAGTTTCCCCTCACCCACAACTCACATGAGGCATGGCATGACCCAGCTAGTGTGAGTATAGGGGATAGGGCTTACATGAGGCATGGCATGACCCTGCTAGTGTAAGTACCGAAATTTTATGGTGGCGACGGCCACGGTATGAGCTCATTACCACTTATGTTTAGTGGGTGGAAAGAAAGGACTTAAGATAAGTCAAGTTAAGGAAAGAAAGGGACTTCGGTCCAACCCAAGTAAAGAACACAACTCTCGATCTGTTTATATATGTTATGAATAGTCATATGAGCTTTCATGTATGCCATGATGTTGTTAATACAACGAGGATAAGTACTAAAAATGGGACCCACTTCGGATAGTAACGTTTTCGAAAATCAAATAATTGAACCTCTTGTATGCCCACAGTTTTTCATTTAAAAACCGAAGTGGCTGGGACGATGACAATGACACCAGTGTGTCAGGGTCGAGTCCTACTGAGAAATCTCATTTCTCATCCTAGTTGTTTTTCCGTCTCGTCACCAGATACTCATGGAGCCTCACGTGTCATGGAGCATGGAGCCTCCCACCATGAGTGGGCCTATGACGAGGCATGCGCTATAAATCGCGGGCTACGGCCACCACGATAGTTCGCACCTACTTCTATTCGGGTCGAGTTTTTGAGGAGCCAGAGATCCCGCCAGCCCCTGTAGACGTATCATCATCACGCCTTGGGCGGTAGTTGGGTCCTTGGGATTTTCCGCCCGAGCCATTGCCCGAGATCGAGATGGAGCCTATGTCTCCCGGTCTACCCGTAGCCGAGCCTGTGCCGCTACCAGAGGTTCCCGTGGTCGATGTGAGTTCGACGGCCACCCCTAGGGCCGCAGCAGCTTCGCCGCCACTCCCCGAGTATCGGCCCATTGCATCTGAGGAGGATCCCTCCGAGGCACGTTCTTCGGTGGGCAGCTATGTTCCCGGCCGTCGCATCCGTCGTGATCGAGGTGATTAGCGAGCACCCGCATCATTCGCAGACTCCTCTCGCGTCTCGAGGCCGAGCAGCATGGAGGACTAGACATTCGAGGACCTGAGTCCGTTCGATGGAAGGGCATGGAAGGGGCAGAGAAGTTAGCATGTGTCTACGTGGGCTTATTTTGATTTGCGCTCCTTAACTATTGTATTTCATTTTGTATTGGATTTAATCAGACCTATGTACCTTTGATATTTGGGGCCATGGCATGACCATGAGTTCCCTTTATATGTATTTGTTTGGATATTATGAGATTAAGTATATTATGTAATTGATGTTATAATTGGAATGTATGACTTTATGATTTATCTCATGTTCCTTCTATTTATATCGAAATCTCTGCGATACGCTTGTTTACTGCTATCTTTTCGCGCAAGGCTTTACTTTTCAAAAGCAACGACATATTTCAAAAAAAAAATTTACTGTATTTTCCGCGTAATTTAATTTTAAGTGAAGTTTAGTTTTCCACGAGCATAAGTAACAACTAATAAAACGCCGTAATACGACTTAAGCGTAATATGGATTTATTAGGGTGTTACATGGTATAATGGGCATATCTTGTCTTATACAACTTTAATCAGAGTGAAACCAATATTGTTACAATGTTAACACATAAGGGATCATGCCTATAAAATTTTATATTCAGATCCTCAATGAATTGCTCCGAATAAATCTTTGAGTTTGTCATATATAGCCGTAATAAGGAGCTTGGAACTTGTGCTCTACTTACTCAAATTGAGTGGAACTTGTTGGACTTGGGAAAGGATTTATATAGGTTTTCCCCAGCAAAATTTCGGAGCAAAATAACATGAGATGGATTTTTAATAATTTTCCAAACTTTAGGTGTGCAAGTCTATCATGAAAACAAGGCAACATGCTTCCTTACCTCGAGTTCCGAGCTAAACAAGACACTACTTCCTCCCACCTAGTGTCCGATCTTTGAGTTAAACCAAACATTACTCCTTTGCCACCTAGTTTATGTGTTCCTAGCTCGACCCTAAGCTGACTTACTTGAGTTCCTGGGTTTCGAGTTAAATAAGTCCTGACTTCTTGGCTCCTAGTTTTCCGAGTTCCGAGATAGACTTCCTTGCCCTTAATTTCGGAGTTTTGAGTTCATAATGAGAGCAAGGTTGAGTTTCAAAGCGTATGATGAGTATGATAAGCTATGTAATTATGTGATGAATAGATATTATTTTGAAATCATGTTGGAATTGCTACTTCTGAGACTGGCTAGCAGTTATTTTGTTGTCTATTTTGGAAGCCTTTATATTTCAGCTATCATACTGCCGGATTATCAACATAAGAATAATGAGAATGAATTATATAGTATAATCATAAGCACATCAAGCATATTCATACATGAATATATGAACTTTTAAGATAATTGTGATTCCATATTTCTTAGGCCAGTCCTTGAATGAATTAAGGGGAATAAGAGTGTGAGAGTCTGGGAAAGTAAACCCAGCAACCATATATAGGAATGAGCTCAGTCCTGAAAAGTAGGTCATAACACCCTAATAATATCATACTATGCTTAAGTCATTTTATGATATTATTAATTGTTATCCTTAACTAGTGGAAGTTCTTTTTAAATAAAATTAGAAGAATATATGAAAATAGCATATAAATTTTTTCTTTTTCTTTTTTTCATAAATCATTTGTACTTGAAAATTGAGCCTTTGAATACATACCTACTTTATACTTACAGAGACAATTTCTCGTATCACTGAGTGACCAATAGGCATATGATGAAATAAAAATAACATGACAAACAACTTCATCATATACTAACATAACTAAAGGTAAAGTAGAGGTCATACACACTTACTGTTAATCATATATGTAATAGGTCAAATTAAATAGCAAAACTTCCGACATAGTCTTAATTACACAATACTACCTGATTAGGGCTCTTAAGGAAGTAATAATGCTATGCTACTATCTCAATCATCCTTAGCTAGGTTTCATAACATGATAGCTCCTTGTCACATCTCGTCAGGTGCCACCAGAAGTGCTAATATGGATGCTAGAAACTCCATTTGAAGACGATATGGAAACATAGGAGTACGATATATAATTTCTCAGTAGGACTCTAACTAGACAAGTAAGTGTCATCATTATCATCCCAGCCACTTCAAGTTTTCTTAAAAAAACAAGTGAGCAAACATAAATTCAATTTTATATAATTTCGAAATCATTTAGCCCCAAAGCAGATTGCTTTTAGTCTTTCTCTGATGAGCATATCGTGATAAATAACAACATCATAAAGCATTCATATATGTGCACAGACATAGGCATAAGACATTCATGACAATGAATGCAGCAAAAGTATAAATGTATCAGTATTTTATGCACTCTCAATAACTTTGACTTTTCTTTAACTTTGCTTGTTTTGACTTTGACTTGACCTATAACACCGTAACTGTCCCATACTATGCTTAAGTCATATTATGAGATTACTAGTTGTTACTTTTGCTCACGGAGCTAACTTTGCTACTTGAAATTACTTTATGCTAAACATAAGGGTCAAATTTTTTTCTTGTACAATAAGGAAATAAACCTTTTGAAAATAATGAGAGCCATGGGTGCAACGTGAACGCATAATACCAAATGTCATTATTTCGTACATGCAATGTGAAAAAATAAATAAGGGCATTATAAAGAGCAACCATATTAGATAAACATAATACTACTCCATAGCCACCATAGTTATAAATAATTAATGGTAGTGCAACAAGTCTTACATAATAAGTCATGGGTCGGATGTTTACTATCGGCCCTACAAGATAAATTTAACCATATACATCAAAAGGAAATACAATATAAACCTCGATCACCTATACATGCCATAAAGAAAATGATAACCCTATAACTACCAACAAAAAGGGCTATCCTCGTGATCAGCTCTGCATGCACTATCCAAGTCAACTGTCAAACGGAAGGTATCCGTTCCCGTGCCCACTAGGTGCATCATCTTTACATCCTCCTCCTCGGGCATGCCCACGCCTATAGGGTACAACACGACTATGAATGAATCCACGTCCTCGAACCGAGGGTGGAGCTAGACCAGCAAAAGAATCTGAAGATAGGCGAATCACGGAGGGGTGAGATGACTTTGAATGATAAGATCCCACAGAGTAGGTTGGGTAGGATGACTCCGAGGTATCGGACTCCACAGAATAGGTCGATGTTAGCCAGGTGTTAGAGTCAAACTCTCCAGCAATGGGGTACCTCGGCGGGTGAAAAGGCGGACGTATGATGTCTAAGGTGATATCCTTGTATAGATCATAGGGGTAGAAAATAGACTCATAACTGGTGCACGAAACTGACAGCTATAAAACATATAGACCCTTATAGCTGCTTGAGCTACCAGCATGGATGCATTCAGCACTGGGTCAAAGTGCCAATGCATGACCGGAAACTCAATGAAGATCACCACGGTGCCCGATGCCGGCATCTTCTAAAGACAACGGAAACATTGGAGTGAGAAATACTAGAATTCTCAGTAGGATTACGACTAGACAATTACTATGTCATCATCGTTGTCCTAGCCAATTCAAATTTATTTATAAAAGTAGTGAATATGCATAGATTTAATTTTAATGATTTTGAAAATATAAGTTCTGAAGCGAGTTTCTTTTAGGTTTAATCTCATAAATATGGCATAAGCAACATAAAAACATAGGATACAACCATATGAACTAAGCATAACATCATTAGTCATGATCATGCATATGAGGAAATAAAGATGCGTGCACTTTCATGTAACCATATGGACTTGACCAAAGTCTTTTATTAACTTCACTTTCATTCTTAGCATGTGCTTAACATTCCTTACTTTCCCGTGGAATAGACTGTTATTGGACATGAGCTCATTCCGTGGTTGTCGCCACACAGTACTAATCTCAAATCAGACTAAGCTGACAAGGGTTCCTCTAGTTTTGGAGAGTTCAGGGCCCCCTTTCTTCCAAAGTAGAGGGGTCTTTTATAGGTCACCTTCCTTTATCGAAAGATCATACTCACTTATATTGTCTTTGTGGATCACCTTTCCTTACTTCCCTTATCGAAGTAAATGAAGGATCATGTCCAATTATTTCTTTTCTTATCATTATACTTTACATGCATTGTACTTATTGACAAGACACATGTGGACATGCAATGATATGAATAAGGCCATAATTTTGACGAAAATCCGGCAACATGATGGCTAGATCAGAGCCTCCCGAAAATGCCAAATGCAGAAATTTCAATCGATAACCATTTGTTTTCATCTTATATTATCATATAAATCATCAACAATCATCTAATCATGAGTTAACTTCATCAATCAAACTTTTCATACATCATGCTTAATAGTATCATACATTCATATCCTAATGGGTATCTACGGTTGCATTTTCCCTTTGTGAGCAGTGTTATGAATCATCATGTGATTCTTCATGCTTACTCATGAGAGAACCACATAGTTTAGTATGAATATGTGTTGTAAACTTTTAGTTACTTGACTCTTGGGTGAGACACCTTTTGCTTAGAGATTTATTTCCCCTTAATAATTTTGTAACGTTCTATTGTATACATCTTGTGGAATAATGTGTTAAAGTTAACAAGATTGATGGTTATTTTTCTTTTCCTCTTGAATGTGGCCAAAGCCTAATATGGTTTTTAAGCCCACATTTTGCATTCAAATCTTTAGTTTCCTTAAGATAGCACACTAGTGATTCCTAGGTTCATGGTATACTCAGAGGCCCTAATCATACTTCTATTCGCAAAGGATTTCGAGATCCCTTTAGTCCCTTAGGTCATGACAACACATAACCACACACCTGAACCCAACAACACCATATGTTTGCTAGTCATCGAGAAGAAATCTTTATTCCAACAAATTACAAGATTCAATCTTATTTAAATAAAATAACAAGATTTCACCTTTATGATTATAAAGTTTCATTATTTAATAAAGTATGAACCTTTGAATGATATTTATGTCTTTAAGATTCAACCATTATGAAAGTTGAAACTTTTAATCATTATTATACCTTCAAGATTACAACTTTATAACTTTAAGTAAGATTCAAAAGATTCATTCTCGAAGAAAGTTTAATACTTTACTCAATATTTTTAACTCAAGATTTAATCTTTATTAAATAAAGTTGCAAGTTTACATTTTTATGACCAAAAAGTTACATTCTTGAAGGAAGTTTGAAACTTTATGAAGTGTCTTGTCTTTAAGGTTCAACATTTGTGACATAAAGTGACAAATTCTTACTTTTTATGGTTTAAAAGCTTCATATCTTAAGAAGGTTTGAACCTTTACACATATTCTTGTCTTCAAGAAGAACAAAATGAAACTTTTGGACAAGTAAACTTTTTAAGTTTTATATTTATAGAATATTCTTAGTCTTATCAAAACCATGAGAAAGATATAAAAAGAGAACTTTTCCAATCATAGGCTCATCATAAGGAGAGAAGCAAACTTCAAACAAAATACCACGAAGAAACATCATTCTTTTTCAAGCACTCACAAAAACATCAAGAACTCATGCCTCAAGGAAGAAAAATGGAAACTTTGAAGCATTCAAGAAGAGAAATTTTTAAATAAACAAGAAACAACTCATGGAAAAGCTCAAGAACAAACTTTGCCAAAAATAGAAACTTTTGCTCATGAAGAGCATGGAGTTTTTCTCAAGTTCTCACTTGAAGTTCTTGGCCATGGTGAGAGCTAAGCTTTAAGCTTTCTTGAGTAAGTAAAGGTAGAAATGAAAGATCACTACCTAGGGTTGAAAATGGCACCTTCTTTAGACAAGAAGATGAAGAAGATGATGACTTCTCCAAGGGTGGTGGTGGTGGTTTTGAATAGAGAAGGAGAAAGCTCGAGTTCTTGTGAAAATGAAGCTTGTAGTGTGTAGATCTTATCTCCAAAGATCAACAGAGGTGATCTTTGAAGGGCTTGGTGAAGAAGATTTGGTTATGATGATAGAGAATGATGAAGAAGAAGAAGAAGAAGAAGAAATGTAGAGAGAAGTTAGAGAGTTTGTGAGTTAGAGAGAAAATGAGATGTTGTAAAAATGAAGCGAATGTGTGTGCATGTGTGTGTATAGGCCATGGCCTATTATGGGCAAAGGGGAGATATTTTGCTTAATTTTGAGCTAATTAAAGTTTAGGGAGACAAATTCGATGATAAAAGAGACAAAGAGTGGTCAACTCTTACAAAAACCAACTTTGTCTCATACTTTATACTTTACTGACATCACTAAATGCTTCATTATCTAGTTGACTAAATTTGAATTTTAATGACGTGATTAAGTGCTTCTTCAACTTAATTAACTTGATTAAGCAAGGATTGGTGATTAACTCACAAGAATATGATTAACAAAAATTAAACTTTTAATTAAGCTTGATTACCCTTAATTAAAACTCAATTAAGCTAATTGTGGGTAATTAGTGTCAGATTAAGCCATTAAGAGTTTGACTTGCTTAAATAGATATTCTCTAATCTTAATTAAGCGTTTTCACGCGTTTTCACAGTTTTTTCTCTTCAAAGTTTAGTCATAAACTCTTTAATTAGGCCGTAATCCTTTAATTTCACATTAAGTGCCAAATTACTCTGGGTTACTAAGATAATTTAGCATGAAAAAAATTGAGGATGTTACATGACCATAGTCTTTTTTTAACTTTACTTTTCATACTTAGTACGTGTAACATCTTGAATTAGCTAATTAATATTATTAGAAGGTAATAAACAATAAGCAAATGTTAATTATAGGGTAATAGAATTTCAACTATTCTCTGTAGAAAAATAGTAACATTTTGCTAGTCGAAGAAAACTTTTCTTATTAATGGTGTCTTGTAATGCAAGAACCGAATTGGTAGGAGTCTATACTATAGGATAGCATAAGTATCAATTAAAAATCCTATAATATATAGCTAGAAGCTAGCCACCAAATGTAACATCCTAATAATACCATACTATGCTTAAGTCATTTTAAGGCATTACTAGTACTTACTCTTAACAAGCAGAAGTTATGATAATTGAAATTGGTGTAATATACGAAAATAGCTCGTAGATTTTTTTTTTTTGAAAAATCTTTATGCTTGAAAACTGAGCCTTTAAGCGCTTACTTACTCGCATACATGTGGATATTGTTCCTCATATCGCTGAGTTACTAATAAGATGTGTGACAAAATTGAAACAACATAACACAATACCTCAAGTCAAGAATGTAATCATTGATAATCAAGAGTCATCATTACACTTAATAAGTATCACATATGTAATAGGTCAAATTAAGTAGCACTACTTCCTACCTGCTTTTAATTACACATAAACTGCCCAACTAGGGCTCTTAAGAAAATGAAAATACTATGCTACTATCTCGATCCTCCCTAGCTAAGTGAAGAAACATGGCAGCTCCTTGTCTTATCTAGTCAGGTACTGTCAAAAGTGCTACCATGGATACTATCAGCTTATATGAAGATGACACGGGAATGTAGGAGTGAGAAATACAAGATTTCTCAATAGGATCACGACTAGACAAACATTATGTCATTGCCATCATCCCAGCCACTTCAGGTTTAATTATAAAAATAGTGGATAGATATAGGTTCAATTTTAACAATTTCTAAAGATATAAATCCTGAAGTGGATTGCTTTTACATTTATCATCATATTCATAATGTCATACATAGGCATACATGCTAATACATGGGATAAACATTCATAATACGCATGACAAATATAGAAACATGCATGACTATGCAACGCATCAACTTGACCATGGTTCTACTTTGACTTTACTTTCATTTTTAACATGTGCTTAATATTCTTTACTTTCCTTTGAAATATATTGCTTTTGGACATGAGCTCATTCCGTGACCGTCGTCACGTAGTACTGAACCAAATTAGACTAAGCCGGTATTGGTTACCTCTAAGTTAGGGGGTCCTCTATGACACCTTTGCCTCCCCCAAAGTGGTTCCTTGAGTTTTTGTGGATCCCTGTCTCTCAATTCCCTAAAGTGATCGAGGGGTCATATCCCATTACTTCTTTTCTTATCATTATACTTTACATGCATAATACTTCTTTGACTAGACACATGCAATGATATGGCTAGGTCCATAATTTTGAAGGAAATCTAGCAGCATAACGGTTAGATTGGAGCTTCTTCAAAATGCCAATCATAAAACTTTCAATCAACAGTCCATTATATCTATATCATATCATCACACTAATCATTTAATCATGATCAGACTTGTCATTTGTCATGCCAAATGGCATCGTACATTTAGGGGGTTTATAGTTGTATTGTTCTTCATGAAGAATCTATGAATCATCATATGTTTCCCGTGGTTACCCCTGAGAGAATCACATAGTTAAAATATATATGTAGTCCTTTAGTTACTTAGCTCTTACATGAAATTACTCTTTACTTGAGTATATGTCTTATGGAACACTTGTTCAAATTAATTGAGTTAAATGATTGTTTCCTTTCCTTGAGATAATGTACTTAGTGATTCCTAGGTTCATGGTATACTCAGAGGCCCTAATTATACTTCTGTTCCCAAGGAGTTCGAGATCCCTCTAATCCTTATGTCAAGACAACGCATAAGCACACCCATGAACCCAACAAAAGCATGTTCACTAATCACCAAGAGTGATTTTTAACTTAACCAAGTTACAAAGTTTCAAACTTTTATCACTAACATAACAAGATCTTACCTTAAGTATTATTAAAGTTATCATTCTTTATAAGGTAGTCATAAAGTTTTATCCTTTATGAAAGTAAGTGCCTCTAAAATTATACTCTTGCCTTAAAGATTGAATCTTTATGAAATAATGATACAAGATACTAGCTTTTGAATTAAAAAGTCTTGCTTTTTATGAAAGTTGGCACTTTTATTTAGTCTAAGACCATCAAGGTCTTAACTTTATGATTTAAAGTTGTCTTAGAGTCTAAAAGATTCCCACTTTATGGATTAGTGACATAAAACATTAACTGTAAAGTTATAAAGTCTTGATCTTTATAAAAGTTAACACTTTTATGGTTCAAAAGCGATCTATTTGCTTAAAACTTAAAACTTTTCTAATATAATCATCTCAAGACTTCACCTTTACAAGACTTAAAGTGCAAGCTTATAACTTTATAGCCTAAAGTTATCTTCTTGATTAAAGTTTAAAATTTTATGAAAGGATTTACCTCCAAAAATCAATCTTTAGAAGATAAAGTAACAAAATACCATTCTATCACTCAAAAAGGCTTAATATTCCAAAAAGCTTAGACTTTTACATGTAGTCTTATCTTCAAAACAACACAAAATTAGACTTTTATGAAGGCACCAAACTTGAGTCAACTTTAATGCTGCAAGTAATAAACTTTTTAAAATTTCATGCATCAAGAATGTGTCAAATCAAGGGAAAATGATAAAAGGCAACAACTTTTCCTATCATAAGCATCATCATAGGAATATAGGCAACTTTCAACTCCAACACCACCCAAAAACACTAAGATCTCATACATCAAGAAAGGAAAATGGAAATTTTAAGGCACTTAAGGAAGGAAACTTTTCAAAAACTCAAGAACACCCATGAACAAGAACATGAACATATTTTAAAAAAAATAGAAACATCAAGAACACTTGAGGAAGAACATGAACATATTTTATAAAAAATAGAAACTTTTGTTCATGAAGAGCATGAGAGTTTTTCTCAATTGAAGATCTTGGTCATGAAAAGAGCCAAGCTTCAAGCTTTCTTGGGTAAATAAAAGAGAAAAGTATGGATCACTACCTCTATTCAAAATGGCACTACAACAAGAGAAGAAGAAGAAGATGATGATGGCGGTTTTGGATGAACCAAGGGAGAACTCTTGAGTTCTCTTGAAAATGATGTTGGTAGTGTTTAGATCTTGTCTTCAAAGACCCAAGGATGAGGTTTTTGAAAGGCTAAGTGAGAGGTTTTGGTGGTGGTGGTGAAGAAAGGAAAAAGAAGAAGAAGAAGAAGAAGAAGTGTTTAGAGAGAAGTGGGAGGATTTGGTTTCAAGAGAGAAAATGAGATGAGTGAAAATGAAAATAGATGAGTGTGGGAGGGAGAAAGAGTGGCGTAAATCATTAAGGGAGGAGAGTGAGATATTTTGCTTAATTTGTGTTATCCTGTGATTAAGGGACAAAGTGGATGATGAGGGGACAAAGACAAAGTCAACTCTTACATAAAACACTCTTGTCTGATACTTTATGCTTTAATGACATCACCCTTTACTTTATTGTCTAGTTGACTAAATTTGAATTTAATCATGTGATTAAGTGCTCTTGCAAATTCATTAACATGATTAAGCAAAGATTAGTGATTAACATACAAGAACATGATTAAAAAAAATTAATCTTGCGATTAAGCTTAATTATCCTTAATTAAACTCGAATAAGCTAATTAAGGGTGATTAGTGTTTAATTAAGCTATTAAGGGCCTGACTTACTTAATTAGAGACTATCTAATCTCAATTAAGCGTTCTCTTGACTTTTCTCATCAGAGTTAACTTATAAACTCTTCGTTTATCCCTTAATTAAGCCTTAATCTCATAATTTCTCATTAAGTGCCTAATTACTCGGGGTTACTGAGGTAATTTAGCACGACATGAAATTAAGATGTTACACCAAAAACATTCTTGTTGGCCAAAGAATGTCCACACAAATTGGAAGCTCAAGAGATTTGAGCTCATTTTAAAATCCATCAATCACACCACTTCATAAGTCATATGAACTTATGAGGTAAGAAGCCAAAATTTCCCATTTTATCCCCCAAAATTCATGAAGCCACCTTTCCCATTCTCTCTATGTCCATTTTCTTCTCCTACACACTCATACTTGCCCCAAAACTCTTGCACCTTGCTCCTTTTGTCCAAATTTTCAACTCTTTCTCTTGTTTATCACCAAAAATCTCTAAGACAAGCTCAAAACCTCCTCCTTTGAGTGATATATGGTAGCGAGCGTTGTAGCTCACTCTAAATTACAATTTTAAGATACTTAATTACACTAAATTTGAAGTATAGTGCAACCAAGGTCATTTTACGTGCATGTTGATGACTATTTGATCCAAAATACAAAGAAAAAGGGTATTGGGGATTTTTATCAAATAGCTTCAATGTAAGAAAAATAAAGAAGAAAATAACAAAAATAAAAAGCACTAGTCCAAGAAGTCAAAGGATGTTGTAGTTCATTCTATCATAGATGTAACACCCTAATAGTTCCATTCTATGCTTAAGTCATATTGTGAAATTACTAGTTGTTACTTTTGCTCGCGGAACTAACATTACCTTTTAAAAATTACTTTTTAACGAAAATGGGGGTAATTTTTTTTTTGAACATTAACAAGCAAACCGTTTTTGAAATCGAGAGCCATGAGCGCATTGTGAATGCATAATACAAATGTCACTATCTCATTCATATATCGCATTTAACACAAATAGAAGCAATGAGAATAACCACAATCTTAGATAAAGTTAACATTCATTCCATAGCCATCCCATAGTTAATATAATAGTAGAAATAGCAGAAGTCATACACAAAGATAATAATGGGTCCGATACCTACTGTCGACCCTACAAAATACCCTAACGAAATATATGATAGAAGGAAATACATAAGAAATCCCAATTCGCTCATACATGCCGAATAAAAATAATAACCCTCGCTACAACCAAAAAAGGGCTATTCTCATGCTCAGCTCCGCATGCAAATCAACACCTCACTCATCTGGCGGGAGGTAGCTGCTCTCGAATCCTCCAGGAGAAACATCACCATGTCTTCCTCCTCAAGCAAGGCCATGCCATGAGGCACAGCACGAGTACAAATGAACCCACGACCACGAATCGGGGGTAGAGTGTGATGAGGGGCTGCTGACGAACAAGATGAATCGGACAACAGGCGAATCACAAACAGGAAGGAAGGCTCAGACAAGTCCGTATCTGTGTGATAGCTCGGATAGGACGGTTCCGAAGGATCGGAATCCAATGAAACTGTCAGTGTCATGTGGGTGTTCGAGTTGGAATCTCTGTTAGTGGGGTAACCCGGAGGATGGAAAGGAGGGCGAACGTCATCTACAGTGATGTCCTCAAACGGCTCATGAGAGTGGAAAAACGGACTCATCACGGGTGCATGGAACTGGCAGCTATGGAGCATGTAGACCCGCATCGCTGTGTGAGCAGTCATCACGGATGCATTTAGCACAGGGTCAAAGTGCCAATGCATCATTGGGAACTCAATGAAAATCACCACCGTGCCCGACGGCGGTATCCTTTAAAGACGACATGGAAACATAGGACTGAGAATACTAAATTTCTCAGTAGGATCGCGACTAGACAAACACAGTGTCATTGTCATCGTCCCTGCCACTTCGGGTTTAATTATAAAAGTACTGGAAAGATATCGGTTCAATTTTAATAGTTTTAGAAAATATAAATCCTGAAGTGGGTTACTTTTAACTTCTTCATCATATCCGTAGTTTCATACATAGGCATACATGCCAATATACATAATAAACATTCATAATGCACATAAGGAATATAATAACATGCAAGACTATGCAACTCATCAACTTGACCATGGTCCTACTTTGACTTTCGTTTTTAGCACATACTTAACATTCTTTACTTTCCTTTGAAATAGACTGCTTTTGGACATGAGCTCATTCCGTGACCGTCGTTATGCAATACTATACCGAATCAGACTAAGCCAATATTGGTTACCCCTAAGTTAGAGGGTCCTCCATGTCACCCTTGCCTGCCTTATAGATGTTCCATGTAGATCACCGTCTTTCACTTCCCGGAAGTGATCAGGGGGTCATACCCTATGGTTTCTTTTCTTATCATTATACTTTACATGCATAGTATTTTTTTGACTAGACACATGCAATGATATGACTAAGTCCATAATTTTGATGGAAATCCGGTAGCATAACGGCTAGACCGGAGCTTCCCCAAAATGCCAATCATAAACTTTCAACCAATAGTTCATCATATCTATATTATATCATCACACTCATCATCCAATCATGAGACAAAGCTCAATCAAACTCATCATTCATCATGCCGAATGACATCACATATTCATACCTTAAAAGGGTTTATAGTTGTGTTATTCTTTGTGAAGAATATTATGAATTATCATATGATTTCTCATGGTTACCCATGAGAGAATCACATAGTTAAGATATGTGTATGTGGTCTTTTAGTTACTTAGCTCTCATATGAAATTATTCTTTACTTTAGTTCATGTCTTATGGAACACTTATTCAAATTAATCAAGTTAAATGATTGTTTCCTTTCCTTGAGATAGTGCCCTTAGTGATTCCTAGGTTCAGGGTATGCTCAGAGGCCCTAATCATACTTTTGTTTCTAAGGAGTTCGAGATCCCTCTAATCCTTAGGTCATAACAACGCATAACCATACTCATGAATCCAACAACACCATGTTCACTAATCACCATGATTTTTAACTTATTCAACTTACAAAGTTTTAAACTTTTATCACTAACATAACAAGATCTTACCTTAAGTATTATAAACGTTATCATTCTTTATAAAGTAGTCATAAAGTTTTATTCTTTATGAAAGTAAGTGCCTCTAAAATTAAGCTCTTGTCTTAAAAATTAGATCTTTATGTAATAATGATACAAGTTACTAGCTTTTTAACTAAAAAGTCTTGTTCTTTATGAAAGTTGACTTATTTAATTATTCTAAGACCATCAAGGTCTCAACTTTATGACTTAAAGTTGTCTCTACATTAAAAAGGTTCCTACTTTATTCACTAGTGATATGAAACATTAACTTTAAGTTTAAAAGTCTTGATCTTTATAAAAGTTAACACCTTTTAGTATTGTTTGGGTTCAAGATCTAAATTTTATGAATTAAATGTTACAAAACAACACTTTTATGACTTAGAGGTCTCATTCTTGGTTAAAGTTTGAAACGTTATGAAAGGTCTTGTCTTTAAGGTTTGATTTCTAAGACATAAAGTGACAAGATATTATTTTATAACTCAAAAAGGCTTTTTATTCTAAAAAGCTTAGACTTGTACATGTATTCTTGTCTTCAAAAGAAGACTTTATGATGGCACTAAAACTTGCGCCATTTTTTGCATATCAAGAAGTAACTTTTTGAAGCTTTAAGCATTGAGAATGTTTGTAGTCATCTCAAATCAATAGAAAATGATAAACAAGACAACTTTCAACTCAATACAACCAAGAACATCAAGATCTCATGCATCAAGAATTAAAAATGGGAACTTTAAAGCATTTAGAGTGAGAAACTTTCAAGGGTCAAGAACACTTGGGAAGAAGAGGATGGACGTACTTTATTAAGAATAGAAACACCAAGAACACTTTAAGAAGAACATGAACTTAGTTTACCAAAAATGGAAACATCAAGTACACTTTAAAAAGAAGATGAATGTGTTTTGCCAAAAATGGAAATATCAAGAACACTTTAAGAAGAACATAAACATATTTCACCAAAAATAGAAGCATCAAGAACATTTTAAGAAGAACATGAACATATTTTGCCAAAAATGGAAACTTTTGCTCTTGAAGAGCATGAAGGATCTTCTCAAGTTTTCACTTAGAGATCTCGGTCATGAAAGAACCACGCTCCAAGCTTTCTTGAGCAAATAAAATAAAAAAGATGAAGATCACTACCTCCTTATCAAAATGGTGCTACAATAAGGAAGGAGAAGAAGAAGATGATGGTTCCTCTTGGTGATGATGGTGGCGGTCTTGCAAGGAGGAAGGAGAAGTTCTTGAGATCTTATGGAGATGGAGGTTGTAGTGTTTAGATCTTCTTTCCAAAGACCCAAAGATGAGGTCCTAGAAAGGCTAAGTGAGAGGTTTTGGGTGGTGATGGTGGAGAAAGGAAGAAGAAGATGAAGAAGATAAAGAAATGTTTAGAGAGAAGTTGGAGGATTTGATTTGAAGAGAGAGAGTAGGATGAGTGAAAATGAAAATGTGAGTGTGTGTGTGTATGTGTGTGTGTGAGTGTGGCGTTCCAACATAAAGGGGGAAGGAGGGAGATATTTTCTTAATTTTGTGTTAATTAAGGTTTAGGGGGGACAAATTGGATGATGAGGGAACAAAGCATATACTAACTCTTATGTAAAGCACTCTTGTCTAATGCTTTATGCTTTAATGACATCACTTTTTATTTTATTGTCTAGTTGACTAAATTTAAATTTAATCATGTGATTAAATGCTCATACAACTTAATTAAGATGATTAAGCAAGGATTAGTGATTAACACACAAGAACATGATTAACAAAAATTAATCTTGCCATTAAGCTTAATTAACCTTAATTAAACTCGATTAAGCTAATTAAGGGCGATTAGTGCTTAATTAAAATATAAAGGCTCTGACTTGCTTAATTAGAGATTATCTCATCTCAATTAAGCATTCTCTTGACTTTTCTCATCTGAGTTAATTTATAAACTCTTCGTTAACCCCTTAATTAATCCTTAATCTCATAATTTCTTATTAAGTGCCTAATTATTTAGGGGTACTGAGGTAATTTAATACGTCAAGAAATTGAGTATGCTACAATAGACTCCAATATACAAACACAAGATATGTACCTTGTAAGCTGCAATGCCCAACTAAAATAGTCTCATATCCTTAGACGTTTCAAACTTTAAGGTTTTGATTAATATCAAATCAAGATTTAAGTCAATCTCTTGGACATTAAACAATTTGGTTTAGCTAAATGCATTCATCTGTAAGTAAAATCATCTATTTTGAAGTCAAAAGATTTTTGTACAAATCAAAGCGTCTAAATCCATGGTAATGCACGAAAAAATGATTATATTGGAAAAATCACTTTGTGTTCTCTATGTTTGCTTACTCAGGAATAAGAAAGAAAGTTTAAAAGGATGTGATACAGCATCAGAAGGTAAAAGAAATGCCATGAAAAAGATCACACTGCATTCAAAAGGATGACTTAATCCAGAAAGGTTATCATAAAAAACTTGCTACTCATGAAGTATCTCACTCTGAACTCCATCCTAAACCCTAAACCCTAAACTCCATCCATCTCCTTTGCCTTATATTCAACTCCTTTTGATCAAAGCAAAACTTCAAACTCTTATGATTAGAAAACACCTTAAACCTCACACCATACAGATAATGCCTCCATATCTTCAAGGCAAATACTATAGCCACTAACTCCAGGTCATGGGTTGAGTAGTTTACTTCGTGAGGCTTCAGCTACGTAGAGGCATAAGCCACCATATTCCTGTTTTGCATCAAGACACAACTTAAACCTCTCCTAGAGGCATCACAATAAACCTCAAATGGTCCACATGGGTCAAGCAATACTAATACTGGGGTTGAGGTTAACTTTTCCCTTTGCTCTTGAAAGCTTTTTTCACAATCCATAGTCCACACAAATAGGGCGTCCTTCCTTGTTAACTTGGTTATGGGCAAAGATATCTGGGAAAATCCTTTTATAAAGCTACAATAGTAACCGGCTAAACCCAAGAAACTCCTTATCTTAGTTACTGACATTGGTCTCTCCTAATTCATCACAATCTCAATCTTACTTGGATCCACAGCGATACCTCGTTCTGACACCACATGCCCTAATAACTTTACTTCCTCTATCTAGAATTTACACTTAAATAGCTTAACATAAAGCTTCCTTTCCCTCAAGATTCCCAACATAACCCTCAAATATTCTTGATGTTCCTCCTTTGTTCTTGAAAAGATGAGAATATCATCTATAAAAACAACTATAAACTTATCCAAGTAGGTTCTAAAGATTTTGTTCATATAATCCATAAAAATACTAGGAGCATTAGTCAAGCCAAATGACATCACAGTAAACTCGTAATGCCCGTACCTTGTCCTAAAATTTGTCTTGGGGATATCCTCCTTTTTCTCCCTTATCTGATGATATTCAGACCTCAGATCAACTTAGAGAACATAGCGGCACCTCGCAGTTAGTCCATGAGGTCATCTATCCTAGGCAAAGGGTACTTGTTCTTAATAGTCACTTTGTTCAACTGCCTATAATCTACATATAGCCTCATGATCCTATATTTCTTTTTCACAAACAACACTAGGGCTCCCCAAGGTGATGCACTAGGTCTTACAAACTTATTTTCTAACAACTTTTTCAATTATTGCTTTAACTCCGACAACTCCATTAAGGACATTCTATAGGATGCTATAGAGATTAGCCCCGTTCTCGGTACCAACTTTATAGAAAACTCGATTTCCCTTTCCGGGGGAAACTCAGGTATATCATCAGGAAACACATCTAGTGATTCCCTGACTATAGGGATCTCGTCTGATATCTGCTCGAGTTCTACTTCACTTGCCATAAGGAGAAAATATCCCTGATCACTAGACTTACTACTCCCCACCTTAACAGAATTCAAAAACAAACTAACAAGTTCAACAAGCTTAACCGGTATAGGGGGAAGAACAATAGATTTCTTAGAACAATTTATCATGGCGTAGTTAGCCGAAAGCCAATGCATGCCTAGAATAAAATCCAAACTAGACAAAGGCAAACAAATCAATTTTTCTACGAAAGACCTACCATCAATTTGGAATTGACAATTCAAACAACAATCATAAGTCTTAACTGGTTTCCCAGCAGGAGTGGAAACAATTAACATGTAAGGTAATTCAGACACAGACAATCCCAACCTATTTACACCATCATGAGAAATAAAGAAGTGTGTAGCTCCAGAATCATACAGTACAATTAAGGTTCTACTGTTAATTGTAACACCCTAATAAATCCATATTACGCTTAAATCGTATTACGGCGTTTTATTAGCTGTTACTTATGCTCGTGGAAAACTAAACTTTACTTGAAATTAAATTACGCGGAAAATATGATAAATGTTTTTTTTTTGAAATACGTCGTCGCTTTCGGAAAGTAAAGCCTTGCGCGAGAAGATAGCAATAAATGAGCGTATCGCAAAGATTTCGGTATAACTTGAAGGAACAAGGAATAAATCATAATACCATGCATTCAAATTACAACAACAACCATATAATTATAATTAATCTCATAATATCCAATAAATACATAAAAGGGAACTCATGGTCATGCCATGGCCCCAAAACATCAACGGTACATAAGTCTGACAAGGTTCATTACAAAATGAAATACATAGGATAAGGAATACAAATAAAAATAGGCCCATGTGGACGTCTGCTGGCTTCTTTGCCCTTTCCGTGCCTTTGATCGAGTGGGCTCAAGTCCTCGAATGCCTGGTCCCCCTCGCTCCTCGGCCTCAGGGGACGAAAGGAGTACGGATAATACGAGGGCGCCGCTGCTCACGTTAACGGGACGGATGCGACGGCCAGGGGTGTAGCTAGCCACAGAAGAATGGGCCTCGGAGGGATCCTCCTCAGATGCGTCGGGGTGATACACGGGGAGCGGCGGTGAAGTTACTGCGGCCCTAGGGGTGGCCGTCGAACTCACCTTGATCACAGGGACCTCCGGCAGTGGCACGGGCTCGTCTATAGGTAGACCCGGAGACATTGGCTCCATCTCGATCTCTGGCAAGGGCTCAGGCGGGAAATCCCACGGACCCAGCGGCGGTCCAAAGTGCGCCGATGATCGTCTGAGAGCGGCGGGATCTCTGGCTCCTCTCCTTCAAAAATCTGACCCAGATAAAAGTGTGTACGGACTATTGTGGTGGTCGTAGCCACAATAGCATGAGTATCTGTGTCGTATGCCCACTCATGGTGGGGAGGCTCCATGCTCCACTCCACGGGGTGTGCCATGAGTATTTGGTGACGAGACGGAAAAATAACTAGGGTGAGAAATAAGATTTCTCAGTAGGACTCGACCCTGACACCTAAGTGGCATCGTCATCGTCCCAGCCACTTCGGTTTTATAAATGAAAACTGTGAGCATTCAGTAGGTTCTGTAACACCCTACTTATTTAATGTTATGCTTAAGTCATAGCAAGAAATTAAGTAGTTTGTGTTACTGTGTTAATATTCTATTTACGTTTCATTTGTCCAAAAGTCATTTTCGAGAAATAGGATGCCATACAATGAACGTGATAGAATTCATCACTTATAACCACACAGTAAGCATAAATAACACACATACTATCAACTGTATATAGGTATATATATATATAGACAGGAACCACTGTTTTAATTTACAGACAAGTTTTAAAATAGGATACATAAGTGGGGTCAGGTACCAAAAAGAAACATAAGACCCATGTCAGTCGGTCCGATCCTACATGGTCCTCAGTGGACGTTTTAAAACTATCATTGCCTGTATGACCCAAAAGCCGCATACTACCAAAATAGTGTCATGCTGTACAATACGGCTGTGGTCGACCTACTCGATCAGTAGCTGGTTGGCCACACCGCGACCTTGGTGGTGAGTAGTCAGGAACTGATCCGGAGGAGGAGGAAGATGAGCTGGTGGCCTCCGAGGGATCGCTCTTGGAGCTGAGTGGGATGTCTGGTACTACCTGCGGAGGTGACTCGGTCTGCAGGTCGGTAGGGGCTACAGTGTCTGCAGTGTGGGCGCTGGTGGAGGATGTGCCGCGTACAACGGGACCTCAAAGTAGGGGGTGGTAGGATCAAAAGCAGGATGATGTAAGGGACGAAAATTCCTATCACTAAATAGATACAGGCGAAACTGGCAAGAGCCGGCTATATACAATGAACCTACTGCCGGATCATGGTGGAGCTGCAAGTCTGGAATCTCAACGAAAAGGGTAGCTGTCGTGTCCATCGTCCACGTCTGAGAATGAGGCGAAAATGCGAAGGGAGGTGAGAATTGGAGAAATTCTCAGTAGGGTTTGCATATAGTGTATACTGACCTCGCGTTCATTCTCAGTTGCCTCGGGTTTTATGAAATTTTCTTAAAACATGAGATTAAACTTAACTACACATATTTAGTAAGGTTGCGAAAAATGTCTAGTCCGAGGCAAGGTTCAGTTTTACTTAAATAACATACGAGACAGAATAAACCATCAACACTAATACATAGGACAAAGGGCAAGATAGTATATGTACAACCACAAGTAAACACAACGGACAAACTGTAAACAATATGCAATGACATGTTAAATGCAGCCATGCACTTGATGTGGTTATGCAAATCTCATTCTTCATAACTTTTCCTCTTACTTTTCATCATTTTCCATCACTTGGTCCCCTGGGAGTTCTTGGCCATTTTAGACTCCTGGGTAATAGTCTGCTTATCAGGATCGAGCTCGTTCCTATCTGGGGAATCTTAGGGTTTACTTTCCCGACCTTCCCACCGATCTATTCCCCTTAACTTTTATCCGGGGCTGGCCCAAGTAGCATGGAAATCTCATCATAACATGTTCTTTGAATTCATCATAACATAGCTTTCATAGCTTTCTTGGAAATGCACATGCCTCTACATGTATCTCATAATTCATGCATGAGTTTTACCGCAATTTCGGCGGCATAACAGAACGTGTCCGCTTCCCCATGAATAGTGCCAGTATTTAGCATATCAATTTGTCAAGAGAAACACTTCATTTCATACATAAATCAACATATTTCATTCATGCTTCAGTCCTCAATTCAAGATATGAGTATTGCACTTTAGAATATGCTTACTGCCTCACTGCTTGTATTCAACCCGGTTCTTGTAAATTATGCCATAATTTCTATTTACGTCGTCTGGTCCTAAATTTTGGATATGTTGAAGTGTTATGTGTCTATTTTCTAACCTCTTTGGTCCCATCTGATTTGGATATCCATAACTCAAGATATTCGGGTTTTATCCCGGCCTGCCCTGTGGGTGGCCAGAATTGCACACGTAGAAATAAAAATCTACTAAAAATCGAAAGCTGGCTCAAATCATACGAAATTGGCCTCATATTAAAGCTAACAGGACAAATTTTCAGATACAAAAAGTTCCATTTTATTTGCCTTAGTAGGGCTCGAGTTACAAGCCCCGAAACTTAGCCTTCCTGAACTGCCCTGTGTTGGTCCGGTTTGGACATAGGGTAACTTCTTCGAATCACTGGGAACAACTGAGTTGGTAACAAAATCGGAATCTTATATTGGGGTGTTCCCATGTGTGTAAGCTTTCTAACAAAATTGGTTTCACTCGAATTGGAGTTGTATAGGGTGAGTTACACCCTTCTCAACCCATACTGCCCGGGTGGATGTTCTGATTCCTAGGTTGAACTTCAAAAATTCATATCTCCCTCAATATTACTCCAATGGTCTTATATGATATATGTGTGGAAAGCCCTAGATGTCTAGTTTCACGTAAAAATGGTTTCATTAATTTTGAACGGCGGACGGCGGAGCCGTACACTCCGCCGTACGGACGGCCGAGGGTTTTGAGTCTTCCAGCCTCTCAACTCTTCCTATCTTCATCCTTCTTTGTGTCTAATTCGGTTTTAATCTCATAGACAGCCAATAAACCAGCTATAATTCATCATAATCAATCAATCAACATATCAAAATTAAGGATTTAAATCACCATCATTCATCCAAGAGTCAGAAAATCAAGCAAGAAGAAAACCTCTACCTCTATGATCAGGTTAAGCTTGTTGAGTTGGTAGCTGAAATGAGAGTTGGATGGAGTGGAGAAGAGAAAGAGAGTTGAATTGAGAAAGAGAAGACAACGTGGGAAGAGTGGGGCTGAAGAGGCAGGAGGAGGATATATATACACAAAGCTCTGAAGTGGTAGTTAGGATATGTGGCTTTGATTGGGTGAAATTCTTGTGGGTAAAATTCAGCCATGTCTCCTTCTTGTGTGAAAAAAATGCTCTCCACGTCGCTTAAGAAGTGAAACTCGCTGCCAGCGCATAGGAATGTGACATCGGAACTCGTGTGATTGTTAAAGTCGGAATTCATGCATAGCTATTCGGATGAAGTCGGAACTCGTAATTATCTTCTCATTTAGTGAGAATTTGGGTATGAAGTCGTAATCCGGAAATCGCAAGGCACAGCTACCTTAAAAGCGAAAGTCAGGGCCAGAACGTGAAACCAAAACACTCAAACCCGGAAGTCGGGGTCATCCTTGAATCGATTTTTAAGCATAACACCGGATATAAGGATTCAAAACATAAATTCTGTGT
The DNA here is from genome assembly GCA_031439595.1 of Pterocarpus santalinus. NCBI lineage: Eukaryota > Viridiplantae > Streptophyta > Magnoliopsida > Fabales > Fabaceae > Pterocarpus > Pterocarpus santalinus. Next base: position 48,663,976 of record CM062527.1, read on the forward strand.
ACCCGGAACTCGGAATTTATAGAACCTGGCACTCCAACTCGATATCGGAACTCGGGAACGAGGAGAAAAGATCTTGGTAATGAACTCGGGATCCAATTTAGTTAAACTCGTGTCTATTTTGAATCACCTAATATCGGAACTCGGATATCACGTTCGTTCCTATTTGAGCATGAGGTCGGAAATCGGAATAAATCCCTTGTAGGCCCTTGGGAACGAAATCGGAAGTCGAAGATACTACTGAGGTCGGAAGCGGAATTATAAGACAAACTCGGAACTCGGAATTTTCAACATTGGATGGGATCGGAAGTCGGAAATCGGACGTTACATTACTACCCTCCTTTAAAAATTTTGTCCTCAAAATTTAGTGCCTGTGAATGACTCAGGATATCCTTTTCTCATCTCTAATTCCAGTTCCCAAGTGTAATCTTCAGCACCTTCTTTTCCCCATGCTACCTTCACTAGTTGCCTGCATTTATTGAGTTGTCTCACGCTTTTGTCTACAATCCGTATTGGTTGAACATGGAAAGTCAGGTTCTCCTTCAACTTTATTGATTCGGGTTCTAGGGAGTGCGTAGGGTCAGGTTGATACTTCTTGAGTTGGGAGACATGAAAAACGTCATGGAGGTTTGATAGATGTGGAGGCAAAGCGACTCGGTACGCCACTGACCCGATTCGCTTTAAGATTTGGAAGGGACCAATAAAACGAGGATTTAGCTTCTTGATTTTGACAGCTCTACCAATCCCTGTGGTAGGAGTAACTTTCAGAAATACATGGTCTCCTTCCTGAAATTCCAGAGGTTTCCTCCTGGTATCTGCGTAACTCTTCTGGCGGCTCTGAGCAGTAAGCATCTTGCCTCGTATTTTCTTGATCTGCTCAATGGTCTGCTCAACTAAATCAGGCCCCAATAGAGTTGATTCTCCTGTCTCATACCAACATAAGGGCGATTGGCACTTTCGCCCATACAATGCTTCATAAGGAGTCATACCAATGCTAGCATGATAGCTATTGTTGTATGCGAACTCGGCCAATGGTAAATATCTATCCCAATTTCTGCGTTGCTCCAGTATATAAGCTCATAACATATCCTCCAAGGTTTGAATTGTCCTTTCTGTTTGGCCATCCGTTTGCGGGTGGTATGCAGTGCTTAGGCATAACTTAGCACCGAATGCCTTTTGTAAGGCTCCCCAAAACCTCGAAGTAAACCTTGGGTCTCAATCGGAGATAATGGTTGAAGGGGTTCCATGCAGCCTTATAATCTCTTGAATATACAGTTGTGCCAATTTTTCCAACGGATAATTCGCTCGGATGGGTAGGAAGTGGGCAGACTTAGTCAATCTATCCACGATGACACATATGGCATCGTATCCTGTTGGCGTTCTTGGCAATCCCATCACAAAATCCATGGAAATACTTTCCCATTTCCACTCAGGAATTTCCAAGGGTTGAAGCGTCCCAGAGGGTTTCTGATGTTCTGCTTTCACCTTTTGACAGACCAAGCATTTGCTTACAAAGCTTGCTACATCTGACTTCATGCCTGGCCACCAAAACATTTTCTTGAGATCCTGGTACATTTTAGTAATGCCAGGATGTGCAGTGAACTCACCCTTATGTGCTTCCTCCAAGATTCTTTTCCGGAGATCGTCCCCCTCGGATATACATACCCTATCATGATGTCGCCAGATACCTTCTTTATCCTGAGTAAAACCCGTTAATTTTCCTGATTGCACGAGCTTGATCATACGTTGGAGATTAGTATCTTGCTGCTGAGCTTGCCGAATCTGGTCCTTGAAGCTACTGATTATCTGAATCTGGTGTAGCTGAAGAGTCTTGGGAGTTATAAGAATTCCCAAATTAAGATTTCGAAAACTTTCAATAAGTTCCGTCTCTTTAATCATCATCCACGCGACAGACAATGATTTTCTGCTTAACGCATCTGCCACGATGTTCGCCTTACCTGGGTGGTATTTCAATTCAAATTCGTAGTCTTTAAGGAGTTCCATCCATCTCCGCTGCCTCATATTCAATTCTTTCTGATGGAAAAGGTACTTCAAACTCTTATGATCAGAAAAGACCTCGAACTTTACTCCATACAGGTGATGTCTCCATATTTTCAAAGCAAACACTACTGCTGCTAATTCAAGATCATGAGTCGGGTAATTCCTTTCGTGTGGCTTCAATTGCCTGGAGGCATACGCGACCACCCTTCCAGCTTGCATCAACACACATCCTAACCCTTGTTGGGAAGCATCGCAATAGACCTCAAATGGTCCTTGAGGGTCTGGTAAAGCTAGCACTGGTGTCGTGGTCAACCTTCTCTTCAAATCCTGAAAACTCTGTTCACACTCCGGCGTCCACTCGAAAGGGGCATTTTTTCTGGTTAGCTTGGTCAAGGGCAAGGCTATTCGAGAAAAATCCTTAACGAATCGCCTATAATATCCAGCTAAGCCCAGAAAACTTCTGACTTCAGAGACTGTAGTTGGCCTCTCCCGGCTCGTAATCGCTTACTTTGGGGTCGACAGAGATTCCCCCAGATGACACTACGTGGCCGAGAAATCTTACCTCCTTCATCCAAAATTCACATTTGGATAATTTTGCGTAGAGTTTCTTTTCTCTTAAAATTTGCAGAACTAACCGTAAGTGTTCCGCATGCTCTTGCTCCGTCTTCGAGTAGACAAGTATATCATCGATGAAGACCACTACAAATTTGTCCAGATATGGGCGGAATATTCGATTCATGTAATCCATGAATACCGCTGGTGCGTTCGTCAGCCCAAACGACATTACGGTATACTCGTAGTGTCCGTAACGAGTTCGAAAGGCTGTCTTAGGAATATCTTGTTCCCGAACCCGAATTTGGTGATATCCAGAACGCAAGTCGATCTTGGAAAATACTGCTGCACCCTGTAGTTGGTCCATGAGGTCATCAATCCTTGGCAGCGGATACTTGTTCTTAATTGTCACTTTGTTCAGTTGTCTATAATCCACGCATAAGCGCATGCTTCCATCCTTCTTTTTGACCAACAAGACCGGAGCTCCCCATGGCGCGACGCGCTTGGTCGTATGAATCCCTTTTCTAAAAGCTCTTCGATCTGTCTTTTTAATTCCGTCAGCTCCATAGGTGACATTCGGTACGGAGCTATAGATATTGGTCCCGCACCCGGAACCAACTCAATGGTAAATTCAATTTCTCTCTCTGGAGGAAATTCAGGGATGTCTTCTGGAAAAACATCCGGATATTCTCTGACAACGGGAATTTCCTCTAGTTCTTGCTCAGCTTCAGTCACATTAGCCGACAAGAGGATATACCCTTGCTTCTTTGGCCCAAAAGAATTCAAATAGAGAAGTGTTGCCGTCTGGGATGCAGAAGGTGAGACAGAGGGAAGTACCACTGTCTTATCGGAGCAATTGAGTACAACTCGATTGGCAGAAAGCCAATCCATACCCAGAATTATGTCAAGTCCAGATAGAGGAAGACAAATCAAATTGGTGGCAAAAGTCCTATCCTCAATTCGAAGAGGGACATTGGGGCATATTTGGCTAGTCCTAACAGGCCCATTAGTAGGAGTAGAAACCAATAGATCATAAGGTAACTCGGAGATTGGCAATTGCAAGGCAACTACACAGCTATGAGAAATAAATGAATGAGAAGCACCCGAATCATAGAGTACAGTTAAGGCCTCACCGTTCATGTCACAGGTGTCTTGGATTAGTCCCTCAGACTTATCAACTTCCTCCGTATTCATAGTAAAGACTCGTCCTTGACGTTGTGGTCGGGACGACTGTGGTGGATTCCTGGTTGGGCATTCGTAAACCTTGTGGCCTGGCTTGCCACACCCAAAGCAAACATTCTGGCCTGCCAAGCACGGCCGATCGCCATGATTCCCACCGCACTTCTTGCAAGTTGGATTCGGAGGGGGCCTTTGAGGCTGCTTGCCTTTGTTCCCCGTCGGCGGAAATCTCCTATGTTGTTGAAAGTTGGGCTTGAATCTTGGGCCTTGTGGGGCTAACCCCTTCCTGAATCTACCACTAGATGCCTTGGCTGCCACTAGTTTCGAGTTGCAATCTTCCACCAGTCGGCATTTATTTACCAACGTGGGAAAATCTCTAATCTCCATTGGCCCGATTGCGGTAAGAATATCTTCTCGTAATCCTCCTTCAAACTTATTACACTTCCAGGTTTCATCTGGATTCCTCTGATAAATTGTAGAAAATTTGCATAGCTCCTCAAATCGGGCAATATATTCGGATATTGTCCGATTTCCTTGACGCAGCTGCATAAATTCAAGTTCCTTGGCATTTCGAACTGAAGCAGGGAAGTACTTCTGGTAGAATACATCCTTGAACATCGTCCAGGTGACTATCGTCTGAGATCCCTCGAACAATCTTCGTGCGCCGTTCCACCAAAACTTCGATTATCCGCTTCAAGCATGTAAGTGGCAAAAGTCACCTTCTGGTGATCCGAGCAATCTAGGACAGAGAAAATCTTCTCCATGGCTTTAATCCACTCGTCAGCTTTGTCCGGGTCATACACCCCTCGAAAACTTGGTGCATTTGCCTTTCTAAATTCAGCAAATTTGAGATACTCCAGGTTAGCCTCTGGGCCATGTGGGTTCCCTTCACAACCGGTTGCAGGTCGCCTGCCTAGTTGTTCCATCATCTGGTGGGCTGCCGCGACTTGTTCCCGCATCGCATGGGCCATTTCTTGCATTGTGGCCATGAAGTCAGTCGGGACCTCTGGAGCAGGTTCTGAACGTGGCCTACCTCGCCTTCCGGAAGCCATTAAGTTCTGAGCACACAAAACAAAAGTTATTGAGTTGATCAGGCTCAATACTATGCCTAATGTGCTAGTAAATAACGGCTCACACGGTCAGACACTTCATACACACGCACCACTATATCTCAACCATAATGGCAAGATTTAGTGCATGTCATTAGCTAAAAAGACAGAATATGCGCGAAGCATAGTCAGTCCAATCCTCAGGCCTTAGCTAGGATGAACTGCTCTGATACCAAAATGTAACACCCTACTTATTTAATGTTATGCTTAAGTCATAGCAAGAAATTAAGTAGTTTGTGTTACTGTGTTAATATTCTATTTACGTTTCATTTGTCCAAATCATTTTCGGGAAATAGGATGCCATACAATGAACGTGATAGAATTCATCACTTATGACCACACAGTAAGCATAAATAACACACATACTATCAACTGTATATAGGTATATATATATATATAGACAGGAACCACTGTTTTAATTTACAGACAAGTTTTAAAATAGGATACATAAGTGGGGTCAGGTACCAAAAAGAAACATAAGACCCATGTCAGTCGGTCCGATCCTACATGGTCCACAGTGGACGTTTTAAAACTATCACTGCCTGTATGACCCAAAAGCTGCATACTACCAAAATAGGGTCATGCTGTACAATACGGCCTGTGGCTGACCTACTCAGTCAGGTAGCCGTTGGCCACACCCGGCCCGGCTGGTGAGTAGTCAGGAACTGATCCGGAGGAGGAGGAAGATGAGCCGGTGGCCTCCGAGGGATCGCTCTCGGAGCTGAGTGGGATGTGCGATGCTGCTGGAGGTGACTCGGTGCGAGGGTGAGGGCTACAGTGCTTTGCAGGTGCAGGGGGCGCTGGTGGAGGATGTGCCGCGTACAACGGGACCTCAAAGTATGAGGTGGTAGGATCAAAAGCAGGATGATGTAAGGGGACAGTAAAATTACTATCACTAAATAGATACAGGCGAAACTGGCAAGAGCCGGCTATATACAATGAACCTACTGTCGGATCATGGTGGAGCTGCAAGTCTGGAATCTCAACGAAAAGGGTAGCCGCCGTGTCCATCGCCCACGCCACGAGAATAAGGCGGAAATGCGAAGGGAGGTGAGAATTGGAGAAATTCTCAGTAGGGTTTGCATATAGTGTATACTGACCTCGCGTTCATTCTCAGTTGCCTCGGGTTTTATGGAATTTTCTTAAAACATGAGATTAAACTTAACTACACATATTTAGTAAGGTTGCGAAAAATGTCTAGTCCGAGGCAAGGTTCAGTTTTACTTAAATAACATACGAGACAGAATAAACCATCAACACTAATACATAGGACAAAGGGCAAGATAGTATATGTACAACCACAAGTAAACACAACGGACAAACTGTAAACAATATGCAATGACATGTTAAATGCAGCCATGCACTTGATGTGGTTATGCAAATCTCATTCTTCATAACTTTTCCTCTTACTTTTCATCATTTTCCATCACTTGGTCCCTTGGGAGTTCTTGGCCATTTTAGACTCCTGGGTAATAGTCTGCTTATCGATCGAGCTCGTTCCTATGCTGAGAATGCCGGGTTTACTTTCCCCGACCTTCCCACCGATCTATTCCCCTTAACTTTTATCCGGGGCTGGCCCAAGTAGCATGGAAATCTCATCATAACATGTTCTTTGAATTCATCATAACATAGCTTTCATAGCTTTCTTGGAAATGCACATGCCTCTACATGTATCTCATAATTCATGCATGAGTTTTACCGCAATTTCGGCGGCATAACGGAACGTGTCCGCTTCCCCATGAATAGTGCCAGTATTTAGCATTTCAATTTGTCAAGAGAAACACTTCATTTCATACATAAATCAACATATTTCATTCATGCTTCAATCCTCAATTCAAGATATGAGTATTGCACTTTAGAATATGCTTACTGCCTCACTGCTTGTATTCAGCCCGGTTCTTGTAAATTATGCCATAATTTCTATTTAGGTATCTGGTCCTAAATTTTGGATATGTTGAAGTGTTATGTGTCTATTTTCTAACCTCTTTGGTCCCATCTGATTTGGATATCCATAACTCAAGATATTTGGGTTTTATCCCGGCCTGCCCTGTGGGTGGCCAGAATTGCACACTTAGAAATAAAAATCTACTAAAAATCGAAAGCTGGCTCAAATTATACGAAATTGGCCTCATATTAAAGCTAACAGGACAAATTTTCAGATACAAAAAGTTCCATTTTATTTGCCTTAGTAGGGCTCGAGTTACAAGCCCCGAAACTTAGCCTTCCTGAACTGCCCTGTGTTGGTCCGGTTTGGACATAGGGTAACTTCTTCGAATCACTGGGAACAACTGAGTTGGTAACAAAATCGGAATCTTATATTGGGGTGTTCCCATGTGTGTAAGCTTTCTAACAAAATTGGTTTCACTCGAATTGGAGTTGTATAGGGTGAGTTACACCCTTCTCAACCCATACTGCCCGGGTGGATGTTCTGATTCCTAGGTTGAACTTCAAAAATTCATATCTCCCTCAATATTACTCCAATGGTCTTATATGATATATGTGTGGAAAGCCCTAGATGTCTAGTTTCACCTAAAAATGGTTTCATTAATTTTGAACGGCGGACGGCAGAGCCGTACACTCCGCCGTACGGACGGCCGAGGGTTTTGAGTCTTCCAGCCTCTTAACTCTTCCTATCTTCATCCTTCTTTGTGCCTAATTCGGTTTTAATCTCATAGACAGCCAATAAACCAGCTATAATTCATCATAATCAATCAATCAACATATCAAAATTAAGGATTTAAATCACCATCATTCATCCAAGAGTCAGAAAATCAAGCAAGAAGAAAACCTCTACCTCTATGATCAGGTTAAGCTTGTTGAGTTGGTAGCTGAAATGAGAGTTGGATGGAGTGGAGAAGAGAAAGAGAGTTGAATTGAGGAAGAGAAGACAACGTGGGAAGAGTGGGGCTGAAGAGGCAGGAGGAGGATATATATACACAAAGCTCTGAAGTGGTAGTTAGGATATGTGGCTTTGATTGGGTGAAATTCTTGTGGGTAAAATTCAGCCATGTCTCCTTCTTGTGTGAAAAAAATGCTCTCCACGTTGCTTAAGAAGTGTAACCATTGCCAAAGCATAGGAATGTGACATCGGAACTCGTGTGATTGTTAAAGTCGGAATTCATGCATAGCTATTCGGATGAAGTCGGAACTCGTAATTATCTTCTCATTTAGCGAGAATTTGGGTATGAAGTCGTAATCCGGAAATCGCAAGGCACAGCTACCTTAAAAGCGAAAGTCAGGGCCAGAACGTGAAACCAAAACACTCAAACCCGGAAGTCGGGGTCATCCTTGAATCGATTTTTAAGCATAACACCGGATATAAGGATTCAAAACATAAATTCTGTGTAGCCGGAACTCGGAATTTATAGAACCTGGCACTCCAGCTCGATATCGGAACTCGAGAACGAGGAGAAAAGATCTTGGTAATGAACTCGGGATCCAATTTAGTTAAACTCGTGTCTATTTTGAATCACCTAATATCGGAACTCGGGTATCACGTTCGTTCCTATTTGAGCATGAGGTCGGAAATCGGAATAAATCCCTTGTAGGCCCTTGGGAACGAAATCGGAAGTCGAAGATACTACTGAGGTCGAAAGCGGAATTATAAGACAAACTCGGAACTCGGAATTTTCAACATTGGATGGGATCGGAAGTCGGAAATCGGACGTTACAGGTTCAATTATTTGATTTTCGAAAACATTACTACCTGAAGTGGATTCAATTTTTAGTACTTATTCTCGTTGTAGTAATAGCATCATGGCATACATAAAGGCTTATATGACTATTCATAACATATATGAACATGTTGACAGTTACACTCTTTACTTGGGTCGGACCGAAGTCCCTTTCTTTCCTTAACTTGACTTATCTTAAGTCCTTTCTTTCCACTCACTAAACATAAGTGGTAATGAACTCATACCATGGCCGTCGCCACCATAAAATTTCGGTACTTACACTAGCTGGGTCATGCCATGCCTCATGTAAGCCCTATCCCCTATACTCACACTAACTGGGTCATGTCATGCCTCATGTGAGTCGTGGGTGAGGGGAACTTAAATTAGGTCACCTTCCCTTTTGAAGGATTACACACTTTATTGAATTTTTTTTTATTAAAACTTATGATGCAAAATATTTTTAAGTCCACAATTTCTACAAAATTTCTAAAAGACATAACTGACCGAAGCTTCCCAAAATTCTGCCAAACAGAGAAACCAATATCACAGCATCATATCATACCATCATCATCATATCATCATCATCATAATATCATGCTTGCACATAAACATAGGCATATTCTCAAGCAAAGTTTTATGAGCTTAGCTTAGTAAATTTGGTGCAAGCTTTTAATTGAGGTTACCTCTTGTGTGTCCTCTTTGATTAGTTGTAGGGCCAATTTTATCTAATGTCCTTTTTGATACTTTTTAAGTTGAGTTATAAAAGTTTTCTAATACTTAATATAAGGGTATTAATGTCTTAAAGCTTAGTCTTCATTAACCTTTAACTTTTACCCTAACCAGTTTTACTTTTACCATGGGGCAGTAACTTCAAAAATTCACCATAATTTTATCTTTTACTCTTTTTTTTCGAATTTTGGTATGCTTGCACTTATCTGAGTCTATTTTTAAACAAAAGAAACCCCACTCAAAAATTCAATTTGTAGCTTGAGTTATGCATATTTTATTCTGACTGTTCAGATTTGAAAGTTCATCTCGGGTCAGTGACTTTTAAACATTACTGTGAACTCCTCACAAGGAATCTGACAAAACTGTTTTATGGGGATGTTCCTCTATGTCTTAGATTTCTAAAAAACTTAGTCGCACTCAAAAATGTTCTGTATAGCTTGAGTTATACACGTTTTATTATCTACTGCCCGGACAGAAACCCATCCAGGAACAGCCGAATTTAAAAATTCATATCTCTCTCATTTTAAGGCCAAATCTCACATATTTTATATGTATGAAAATCTCTTTGAGTCTACTTTCATAAAAAATTATTTTAATTTCATTTTGGGTTTTGTGGAGCGAGTTATACCGCATGCTTTACAGACTGCCAGAATTCTAGATTAACCCATTTTTAAGTTTTACATATCAAACTTGTGAAAATGTTGCTATACCACTTCAAATCACCATTTTTATGTTTTATCTCATCACCATATTCAAAGTTTTAGTCACTAAATCAGTATTTTAAAACAAAATAGAGCAAGATACATAAAACCATCATGCCATATAATCTCATTTCAAAACAACACTTTCAACAAGATAAGAAAACCCATAGGGAAAAATATGGTCATGAGACCTTGGAGCAAGCTTTAAAATCACCTAACTATGAAGAGATTAGGGGTTCTAAAACTTGAAAAAAATACATGGAGAAGAAGGATAGAGTCACTACCAAATGAGTTTTTCTTGGAAGCTTGGAAGATGAAGTGGTTGGAGATGGCCTCCTTCCTCTTGAGCTAGCAAATGGGGCTAAATGAGTGTTTGTTTTGCTCTACCAAGGACCAAAGAATGTGATCCTTGATAAGTTAGTGAGGGTGGTGATAGAAGATGAGGGTGATGGTGGTGGAAAAGTGATGACTTAGAGTAGGAAAAACAAGAAGATTAAGAAGGAGAGTAGGAAGAATGAAGAAAGGTTTAGAGAGAGGTGAGAGCTTTTTGTGTGTGTCTTGAGAGAGGCAATGAAAATGAATTGAGGAGAGAGGGATGGCTGAAGGTGGCGCACAAATGAGGGAGGGAGTGAGGTGACTTTTGCTTCTTACACAAGAAAGGAGTGGGAAAAACCTTGGGGCAAAAGAGAGTGTTGTGTTTCCTTTGAGTCTTGGCAATTGGGTAAAGACTATGTAGTGTTTTTGTCAAGTGGTTAAAAGTATGAGCTCTCTTAGGATTTGGCTTGGATGGCTAGGATCACTCCAAGTGTCATTATCTTGGTGAAGGAGAGTACAACTCTTGTCATGACTTAAGGGATCTACTATCATGGACTCTTGATCTAGTGGTGTATGATGAGAAGGCAATTGAATGGTTGGATATGGCTCTTGCTTTGACCAAACTTTCAAACAATAATTAAAGGGAAGTTTCTACATCTTTATAATTGTTACAATTATCTAAATGTTAATTAATTCAATTGGTTTAATTATGCCATTAACACATTTTTATCGAAAAGGATTTTTCCTCGTTAATTATGTAAAGAAGATATAAGGGTTAATTTTCATGTGATTAAGATGTGATGCTTATGTGCTCTTAGTTAATTAGGTTAGATCACCTTGATTTTATGTTCTAAGTCATGAATTAATAAGGATTGGACAATTAGGCTTTTAATTGTAACTTTTAATGCATTATGCTTCAATTGTTGACTTGCCTTTAATTTACTAAGCCCTTGCTCTCGAGATTAGCTGATTAGTTCTCAATTAATCGCTAACCCCTCTAATTAGCCGGGAACACCGAGCTAATTAACTTAGGTGAAAATGGGGATGTTACATTAATCTCGTACTTACCTTGGATCAGATCGTCGGACTGAGTGGCCTCCTTAGCATTAAGGGCAAAGACCCTTCCTTAGTGTTGGGGCTTGTTGGCAGGGGACAATAGCTTGACAGTACAATCTCTAGCTATATGCCCAGGCTTTCCGCATTGGAAACACGCATTTTGGCTAGCTAAACACGGGCATCCTCCATGGTGTCTGCCATATTTAGGGCAAGCTTGACTATTCACAGGCTTGGGTGGATTACCAGTAGGTTCCTAAGGTTACTTTCCTTTGAAGCCTCCACTCGAAAATGGCTTCCTCGGGAGTTGAGGCTTAAACTTCTTTTCTTATAGTGCCAGTTTCTTCTTGTAAGTTTTGGACCTTGCCACAGATAGTTTACAGTTGCAACCCTCCACCAAATGGCACTTATTGACTAGTGCAACATAATCACTCTCAACGGGTCCTCTAAATGCCAGTATCTGCTCACGCAATCCCAATTCAAACATGACGCATTTCCAGCACTCATTAGGGTTTCCTTGATAAATAGTCGAGAACTTGCATAGCTCCTCGAACCTAGCAGTATACTCAGCAACATTCATGGTCTCTTGGCGCAGACTCATGAATTTTAACTCCTTTGCATTCCTTATGGATGTAGGAAAATACTTTCCATAGAAATGTAACTTGAAAATTTCTCAGGTGATGTGGGTCTGGGTGCCTTCCAGCAGCCTCTTGGTGCCTACCCACCAGAACTCAACGTCAGCTTCCAACGTGTAGGTAGCAAAGGCTACCTTCTGCTCCTCGGTGCAAGGCAACTCCGTGAAAATCTTCTCAATGGCCTTGATTCATTCATCAGCTTGATCAGGGTTGTATGTTCCACTAAAGCTCGGCGGAGTCGCCTTCTTGCACTCAGCAAACTTGAGGTATCCTCCATCGTGCCCTTCGGGATTTTCTTCATCCCTTTGCTCCTTCTGCTCCATCATACAATGAGCAGCAGTAGCTTGCTCCTTCATGGCAACAGCCATTTCATAGAGCATCCCCATGATTTCCTCGGGACCTTCCGGCTCATTACGGGGCCTATTACATCTCCCTGAAGCCATTAGTTCCTGGTACACAAAATGGAAGATATTGAGTTGATCAGGCTCAACATTTACGCTAGGCGAACCAGCAACTAACTATATTCAGAGCAAACGACCATGCATGTCTAATCCCTACATCCTATCATACAGACGAGACTGAAAGTATGACTTAACTAACACGTATGCTTAGAAGCATAGTTAGTCCATTCCTAGGCTCTTCAAGGACAAACTGCTCTAATACAAAATGTAACAACTTAATGGTTCCACACTATGCTTAAGTCATATTATGGAATTACTAGTTATTACTTTTGCTCGTGAAACTAACATTACCATTTGAAATTACTTTTATATGAAAATAGGGGTAAATTTTTTTTTGAGTAATAATGAATAAACCCTTTTGAAAACTGAGAGCCATGAGCGCATCGTGAATGCATAATATAAACATTGCTATTCATACATATAGTGCTGATAAAATAAATAGAAGCATTATGAAAATCAATAACTTAAGTAAATAGAACATTCATTCCATAGTCATTCATAGTTAATATAATAATACCAAGAGTCATACATAATGATATAATGAGTCTGATATCTACTATCAGCCCTACAAAAGAAACCTAGCTAAATACATGATACGCAACATTTTGATACATTCATTAACCCTCATATTTAGTTTATTGAACCTCTTTTGTGCTTAATTGAATAATATTGGACACATTTTATAAGTTTGCACTCTAATTGGACTTAATTGTATTTTTCAGCATTATTACAAATTTATACTTTTTTTGTATTACAGCTGTATCTTGAGTTGTAGATATCTAAAAATTACAAATTTTATATTGTAGGAAAGATGAGAGAAAGATCTACAACTTTGATGAAGAAGTAAAAAACTAATTCAGATGTCTAGTGGGTTGAATTGGGCCCCGAAATCAAAACAGGGCTGTCACGCTGGAACCTGATTAGTGTGCACTAATTAGGCCATGACGTGAGTTGTAGTCATTGGATTGAGGTGAAACTAGTACCATTTGAAAGATCAGATATAAAGCTTCAATTGATATGAAGAGTACTCTCCCAAATAATGACATCTTGATAGACTTATTTGCTATTGAATTTGACTGATGCGGATAGAGATACAACCTAGACATGCTATAAAGATTGGGCCATAACTCTCTCATTTTAAGTCCAAATTAAGCAAACCGGGTGTCCACTTAAAGCTAAGAGGCAAAGGATTAAGTTGGGCTCAAGGGTATTTTTGAATTTTGACACTTGAGGTCTGATAAGAAGAGAGAAAAGGGAGACGTGAAGGAGGACTCATATCCAAACTTTTTTTCATTTTTCTTTCTTCTCTTCTCCTCTCCTCTTCTTTTCTTTTCTTTTCCTTTCATTTTGTAAGATACTTGTTTTGGGTTCTAGTTTGTAACCTTCATTGCTATGGAGGAGTAGGACTTCAAGCTAGTTCAAGGAGACTCCATGGGTATTATGGTTGTAATCTTGAAACCCTATACTTGAATTTCAATCACGTTTGTTTTCTTGATTCTTTGCCCTCTTTTATTTGTAAACTTGCATTGAATGATATTGATATGTGGGTTTATGAATGAGGAATTAGTTGGGTGATTGCTAATTAGTCAATTGGTATGAACTTGATTAGTTAAAGAATTAGGAATTGGGTTTGGCTTCAAACCTAGGCTAATACATTTGGGGCTAGAAATCAACATAGGTTAATTAGAGTTGAGGTCTCAATTATCTAATCAATTATGCATTGGTTGAATTCCTAGAGTTCTCTAGGTAGACTTGTGGGGTTGTTAGTAGAGGTCTCTCTAATAGCTCAAATTAGTCGCACTCCATGTGTTTGATATATTATGCGTTAATGATTGGTTCACCTTATGCCTAAGGAACTCTTTAAATTAGTATTTTTATTTTCATCTAATTTTCTTTTATAGTTTATTTACTGCATGTTTGCACATACCCCCTTGTTACTTATCTAGATAGCAACAACATCCTTGGGAGACGACCTTGGTTGAACTATACTTCAAATTAGTGTAATTAAGTATTTTAAAATTGTAATTTGGAGCAAGCTGTGACACTTGTTGCCAAATTTTGGCACCGTTATCGGGGATGTTGATGCTATTTAGTTTGTAAATATATGTGTTTACTTGCTTTTATTGGAGTTTTGCATATTTTGGTTATTTTCGATATTTTTAGGCTAATTTTGAGTGTTGTCCTATTTTGTTCATACTCAGATTATCTTGAAACTTTCCAATCTAAAGGTTTTCGACATTCTAAGCAAGACTCACTATATATAGTGAGCCCCACCCTATTTTGGCCAAATTCCATTGTTTTGACCACTTTTTCAAATTTTTAATAATTTTTATTACATTTTTAGGTTTCAATTAGGTGCATTTTATTTAGGTGGTGTTCAAAAAAATAAAAAAAATCATTTCCTACTATTTTCATATTTTATTAGTCATTTTTGCTTATTTTTAATTTTTAATGTTCATTTTAGTATAATATCATTTTGTACATAGTTTCTTTTGTTTGTTTCATAGTTTTATTTTGCATTTTTCCTTTCATTACTTCCACTTTGTTCATCATGTTTACTAACATACCTTCTAGCTCCCAGATATATGCTACTTGGAATGTTGTAGGAACTGGAGCAATGGATGAGGATTCTTACCAAAGAATGGAACACTAGCTGGATGAGATAAAGTATTTAATAGACCAATATGCCATGAGGAACCAACAATCACAGCAGGATATGACCCAAGTTCCAGTATGTACCAGTCTGACTAGTATGATGGAGTTAAGCAGGGATATGGGGGTGTTCCATCACAGCAATTCCAACCTTCACTCCGCTTCATTCAACAACACTTGCATCTACTCCAGGAGTCATATGAGCAACCATAGCTTGAGTTACCACCTGCATGTCATCAGGCCGGTCCACTAGCCACCTCACTTGAGCCCTCTCTAGAAGGTCTTGTGAATCAGTTGGTGGAGAGTAATCTCCAATGGCAGCAGAGGATTGATGAAACCATTCAAGACTTGCAAACACAATTGAGCTAGTTAACTTCTACATTGTGCAAATTGCAAGCGCATGAGATGAATATGCCAGATGTGTAATCACATGAGCTAGCTGAGGGGACTGGTGAAAGTCAAGATGTAGCTGGGCCACTAGATGAGATACCACAGGAGACATTGGTTGAGGAGATATCTCATGATCTTGTTGGTGCTGAGAAAATGAATGTGTCTACATGCATGGATATTTTCACTTCTTTAGAAGACCCCGTGAGTGACCTCTCAGCAGAATTCCTTGGGCTAACTACTGTTGACACTTTTGCTGGATTCACATGTGTTGACTACAAGGGTGAGTATATCTGCCCTGTATGTGCAAAGATTGAGGCATGTTTGAGGGGAGATCCTTTAATGCTAGAAAATGGCGAAGTTGTAGCTGATATTCGAAAAGTTGAGCTATTGGAGGAATAAGTTAAAGAAACCACCTAGCCTCTCCCCTCCACTGTCCTTCTACCTTCAACTGAGACATACTCAAGTGGTTTAGAATATGCACCTACACCTTTCCTAGGGTAGTTTGAATATGCCCACTTGGACAATGATGCACAACTCCAAACCATTTGTGACATGATAGTTAGCTTACTTCATCTAGGTGCACGAAGGTGCTTGGATTATGCCTATGCGAAAAACAAATCTTACCCCCAAGCTGCCTATTTCATCATTGTAGAGGTGCTACCTGGGAGGATGCCGAGGCCATCAACACTGACCTATCAAGGCACCAATAACAAGGATGGAAATGAATTCAAGATCACCTTATGGGATCCTCGAAGAGGCAAAAGATGCAAATCTTGGTGGGAATTCCTAGACTAGTTCAAGCATAAGCCACCATGAGGGAGTTCTCACCATATTTTACCTTTTTAATTTTCTGTCTTGCATTTTACTTTTAGAATAAAATATGTTGAGTGTTAGCTTTCGTATGCTAGTTATGTTGTTTAGTTGGATGTTCCCCCATAGTGATTCTTGAGTTGCTAACTTTAGGCATTAGAGATTCATGGCTTGAGATTTCAACATGCTTGACTTTTCATCTCATTCTTTATGTCTTGCATGCTTGGCGGATTGATCTTCAATTGCTTGGATTGAGTATGTTGGACATGACCCATGTGAGTTTTTGAGCCATATTTGGATGGCTATGTTACATGCCATTCTTTTCTTTCTTGTGTGTTTTATTCCCTCTTATGACTTGTCACTCTAGAACTTGCTTTAATTCTTTTTGAGGCTACACCATTCATTTGCATATATGAACATGATTGAGGTATTTATTTTGTGATTAACCACCTAGCCAAATGGCCACCCTTGCATTTTCCTCCTTGCTTAGCCCCTTTGAGCCTTTTTATCTATTCTTTGTTTTTAGCACATTACAAGCCTAAAGCAAAAAACCATAATTCTACCTAGCCTTAGAAATTAGGAGACCATTGGTTACCATTAGCGATGTGCATTCACATAAGTGTGGGGGTTTGCATGAGGACATGCAAGACTTTAAGTGTGGGGGGTGCAAAGTGCTAAAAAGAAAAAAAGGAAAGAAATGAAAAGATTAAAAAAAAAAAGAAGAAGAAGAAGCAAAGAAAATGTACAAAAAAGAAAGAAAATAGAAAAAAAAAAGAAAAGTCAACAAATTGGGGCAATTTTGATGAAAAAGAAAGTAAAAAAGTGGGATAAAAAAAGAGTTGTTCGTTGCATTGCTTGGATTTGAGGAGGGCCCTCACATTTGTGACCTCATGTCTTTGCCAATGTTCTTCTATTCTCTTTGGTTTATACCTTGCATATCCGTATTATTTCTCTACCCTTATGTTGGTCCCATTACAACCTTGAATAAAGTCCTCTTGATTTGTGTGTGCATGTGTTTGAGTAGTGGAGAATTAGATGATGAGCAAGCTTATGGTAGCGCTTTTCCTTCTGAGGTGATTTGAGCGGCAAAATTGAAACTTAAACACTTGAAAGAAAGAGTGCTAAACACATTATCTTGTGAGGTCCTTCATGCTTGATCCATACATTTTGGAGTGCTTTTTGCCTTACTTGCACATTTGTAGAGAAGTGTCTTGATTGTTGAATTTCTTGATGCATTGGATATGCTTTTTGCCTATATGCTTGACACTCTTGAGGATCCATTGAAAATTCGTTTTTCATAGTATTTGGTCATTTTTTAGTTTTAGGACTTGTGTGTTTGTTTTATATTCTGATGGTTCATTTTCGACACCCTTGAGTATATTTTGGATTTTGCATGAGGACATGCAAAAAGCTAAATGTGGGGGAATTTGATAAGTAACATTTTGATACATTGATTAACCCTCATATTTAGTTTATTGGACCTTTTTTGTGCTTAATTGAATAATATTGGATACATTCTATAGGTTTGGACTCTAATATAGCTTAATTATATTTTTCAGCATTATTACAAATTTATACTCTTTTTGTATTATGGCTGTATCTTGAGTTGTAGATATCTAAAAATTACAAATTTTATATTGTAGGAAAGATGAAAGAAATATCTACAACTTTGATGCAGAAGTCAAAAACTAATTCAGATGTCTAGTAGGTCGACTTGGGCCACGAAGTCAGAATAGGGCTGTCACGCTAGAACCTGATTAGTGTGCACTAATTGGGCCATGACATGAGTTGTAGTCATTGGATTGAGGTGAAGCTGGTGCTATTTGAAAGCTAAGATATAAAGCTTCAATTCATATGCAGAGCACTCTCACAAATAATGACATCTTGATAGACTTATTTGCTGTTGAATTTGACTGACGTGGATAGGGATTCAACTTAGACATGCTATAAAGATTGGGCCATAACTCTCTCATTTTAAGTCCAAATTAAGCAAATTGGGTGTCCACTTAAAGCTAAGAGGCAGAGGATTAAGTTGGGCTCAAGGATGCTTTTGAATTTTGACATTTGAGGTCTGATAAGAAGAGAGAAAAGGGAGACGCGAAGGAGGACTCATCTCCAACTTTTTTTTTCATTTTTCTTTCTTCTCTTCTCCTCTCCTCTTCTTTTCTTTTCTTTTCCTTTCATTTTGTAAGATACTTGTTTTGGGTTCTAGTTTTTAACCTTCATTGCTATTGTTTTTTGTCTATTTTTTGTCAAAGTTTTTACTGTAGTTTCTATTCTCCATATCTAGTGGAATTTTGTAATTTTGAGCAAGTCCAAGGGTATCCTATGTGATTTTACACTTGGATACCTTAGTGGCTCAATTGGCTGAGATTTAGGTTTCTACAATTCTGCTATGTTATTTTGCTCTGCTTAAACTCCTATTCTGTTAATTCTATTGATGCAAGGACCTAAATATCATTTTTTAAAAGGTTCTGAGGTCAAACTAGAAATAACTTTTGGGGTCTAAGTGTAAATGCCAAGAATTCTGGGGCAATTTTGTAAATAGCAAAAGTTTACACTACTAGGACATTTTTATCATTTTCTAATTTTTTGTATACAGTAGTGCCATAATTTCAATGGCAGTGTTATACTGCCCTATGGTTATAAGTGTGAGGATTGTCATGGCATAGCATTGCTTGAGAAATTTTCATATTGCCTAAGTGAAATAATTCAAAGTTTATGCTACAATATATTAAGAAAAACGAGGATGTTACACATACCTTGGCCTCATTATAACTATGAATAAAGTCCTCTTGACTTATGTTTGCATATGATCTCAACCACGTAATGCATTATCCATTGAGATAACTTGACTGAAACACTTTCACCCATACACTTGAGAGTTGAGAGCTTCATATACCATCTTGTGAGGTCCTTCATACTTGGTCTATGCATTTTGAGTAATATTGCTTGGCTTGCACTTTTGAGAGGTAAGGAGTTGAATGACTTAATTGTTGAAAACTCTTGATGTCTTGTTTGGTCTTTTGCTCCTAAGCTTAGCACTTTTCATGATTCATTGGAGAATAAGCTTGTTCATGTTGGTTGTTTAGTTTGTGAGTTTGGTTGTAGGTGTTTTCTTTTGGTTGGACCTTAGTTTAGTCTTGCATGATGACATGCAAGGTCTAAGTGTCGGGCGAATTTGATGATTTGGATATATATATATATATATATATATATATATATGTTTTCCCTCATGTTTAGTGCACTAACGGTAATGTTCGAAAGATTTTTATTATTTTAATTGATTTGTTTAGTTTTAACGAATCAATGAATTAATTACAAATCAATCAGATATTTAATCAAAAGCCAATTAAAGGCTAATTAGAAATTAGTTAGATGTTAATTAGATGGATTAAACTTGAGAGAATTGGAATAGACACATAGAAACCCTCATAAAAAATTTTCAAACCATTTTACCGCTTTGAAGGAAATCGGTAGAATTTCGATGTTTTAAATTGCCAGAATCGAATCAATAAAATTATGCTCCTAAAACCCTAAAATGAGTGGCTAAAACTTAGCCACTCTCACCCAAGTTTGGGACGCCACATGCTGCCCCAAAAGGAGGAAGAACTTGGCTTCATCTTAACCATTCATCTCTCCTCCAATCACAAGTCTTCCTTCCAACTATTTCTTGCTTTTAAAAACTATCACAATTCTCTCTAATTCCTTCCTTCATGAAACACCTTCTGCTACTCTTTCTTTTCCTTCAATTTTGCTTTCAACTTATCCCCTCTTCCCTCCATCTTCAATTTCTATTAGCTCTTGGCCTCAAAAATCCCAAACTAGATAGTGTTTATATCAAGTTGAAGGTAGCATTCCTTAGTTATTGTTGCATTTCTTGAATTAGTGTTTGATATCAATTCTTCCTTTGTTTATTAAACTACTGTAATATGTTGTGTATGGGGTGATTTAAGAAGGATTTAATAGGGCTTTGATGGGTCTAACTCAAATCTTACGAAGGAAACCACTAAAATCCCGAAAACAGAATTAGAAATCTTGGGAAAACCCTGAGTTCTTCATACTATTGTGATGTGCAACCATCATACAGCCATTAGAACTTAATGAAACCATATTTTTATGAAACTATATTTCTAAGGCTTTCCATACATATAAATTACAAGGCCATTGGATTAGTATTGAGGGAGATATGATTTTTTGAAGTTTACCAAGGAATCCCATGTTCTAGTTTGGCCAGTACGAGTTGTGAAGGGTATAACTCACTCCTTACAACTCAAAATTGAGTGAAACTAATTTTTTTTAGAAAGCTTACACATAGGAAAATGCCATAAATATTTTAGAGTTAAATTTTATCCCTATTGCTCCCAGAAAATTCTTGAATTTTCCTCTTGATCTGGTGGAACAAAAATAAGGTAATCCAATCTCATCAACTTCGTGAGCTCACAATTTGAGTTCTCCCTAGGCAAATGAAGTAGAATTTGTTGAACATAAAATTAATTCAATAAGATTTAAAAAGACATAGGTTTTATAGGAATCCAAGCATATTTCAATTTTTGGTGGATTTTTACTGCAAGCCAAGATAAAACCCTAATAACTTGAGCTGCATTTATCAAAATCAAATGGGTCTAAAGAGGTTAGAAAATAGATACACAACACTTCAACATATTCAAATTTCAAGTCCAAAGGAGTTAAATAGGAATTATGGCTTATTTTCAAAAATTAGGTAGAAATGAATAACATAAGCGGAAACTTATACTTAGGTGTAAGTGTTGTGTCTCTGACAATGTTATTGAATGATATTGAGAAATGAATATGCTATTGGGGTTTTTGTGAATAATTGGTTGTCTAAGTACTAGCACTATTCATGGGAAAGCGGATACGAACCATCATGCTGCCAAAATTTCAGCAAGGATTATGCATAAGTTATGAGATACACTTGATACATGTGCCTACTTGCATGAAACTTATAAGAGTTATGTTATGAGAAAAGTTCCATAATACTTGGGCAGCTCTGAATTAAAGTTAAGGGGAATAGATTGGTGGGAAGGTTGGGGAAATTAAATCTGACATTCTTGTATAGGAATGAGCTTGATCCTGAGAAGAAGACTATTACCCAAGAGTCGTATGGCCATGAACTCCCACCAGACCAAGTAATGAAAAAGTTTATGATACCAAGTTTAAGAACTAATGAGAATAAGAGAACTCATGAGTACCTACACGATTCCATTACATAGTCATGTTAGCTGTTTATAAGTTGGATATTATGTTCTTTTACTACTACCTGCTTATTCATTCTGCTCTTTATATTATATGTTGTCATATAATTGCTTATTCTATCTTAACTGTCTTAAGTAAAATTGAATCTTGCTTCGGATTAGCCATTTCTTAACCTTAATAAATGAGGGCAGTTTACTTTGTTATTCACCTTTTTATAATCAAATAAAAACTGAAGCAACTAAAAATGACTAATATGTCAGTATCTTATAAATATAAGGATCCTACTGAGAATTTTCTGAAATTCTCACCCTATTATATAATGTCCGCATGATTCTCAGACTGCAGGTATGGATGCGATGGCAGTACTTTTCATTAAGCTTCCAAAGATGTAGCTTTACTATGATCCAATGTTTGACTCACTACATATAGTCAGCTCCTGCCATTTTCGACTTTATCACTTTAGTCACATGGACTTTGCTATTCCCCTCTTTCACCTTGCATTCGACCCTTGTGTACCTTATTTTGCCATGCCACTACACATGGCACACCCCACACCACCTCCACCACTCGCAGCCCCCGCAGCCCCTCCGCCAGCTTCACCTCGATTGATGGTCCTGGACATCCCACTCAGCTTTGAGAGTGACCCATCCGAGGCTAATGATTCACCCTCTTCCTCATCTAGACCTAATGTAGACTAGAGTTCGGCTGGGCCTAGTATGGCCAACAGTTACCTGAAGGAGTAGACTTCGACCAGCAGACTACGTTGTGTAACATGACCCTCTTTTGATAGTACACAACACTGGGCTATAAGAGTAGCAGTTTAGTAGGGATACTTGTTTGAAACATCCCTTGGGAACCGGATAGGGTTGCATTCTACTAACATGGGCCATATGTCTTTTTGTATGTACTGTCCTAGCATATGTATCCATCTTTTGCACCTGTACAAAAACTGAAGCTTAGCATATGATATATATATAGTGGATGTTATACTTCTTTAACTCATCTTCTCTATTGTGTCTATTTACTTCTAATCCTTTGCAATGCCGATTGTCTTTTCGTTCTAGCTAAGTCCTAAGGATTGAACTGACTATGCTCCACACGCACTTTACACCTTTTAGGTAATATCATGCAATGAGTCTTGTCTGCATGGTTGAGACATAGGAATGCATGTATATGAAATGCCTGACTGTGCAAGCTATTATTTACTAGCACATTAGACTTAGTATTGCACCTGATTAACTCAGTAACTTTTGTTTCATGTGTTTAGACCTTAATCACTTTCAAAAAGGGAAGTAGGTCGCACACAGCATTTGCTCAAGAGGACTCGGCTGACTTTATGAACATGATGCGAGAAATGGCTCATGTGATGCTGGAGTATGCCGCTACAGCCCATCGATGATGGACCAACTTGGTAGGCGGCCTGAGGCCAGCCATCGAGGAAATCCACATGGCCCGGGGGTAGACCTAGACTACCTTCAGTTTGCTGAGTTCAGGAAAGCAAATCCACCTAGCTTTAGGGGAGCGTATGACCCCAATAAGGCTGATGAATAGATCAAGGCTATGGAAAAGGTTTTTTTTTGTCCTGGAATGCTCAGACCATCAAAAGGTGACCTTTGCCACCTATATGCTCAAAACAGATATAGAGTTTTGGTGGAATGGTGTTTGAAGACTATTCAAAGAATCTCAGGCAAAAGTCACCTGGAAGGTGTTCAGAGATGTTTTCTACAAGAAGTACTTTCCTGCTTCAGTTTGAAATGCCAAGGAGTTAGAATTTATGCTGCTCTGTTAGACTGTATCCGAGTACATCGCCAAGTTTGAAGAACTATGTAAATTTTCTATGATTTACTAGAGAAACTCTGCTGAGGCCTGGAAGTGCATCAAATTTAAGGAAGGATTACAAGAAGATATTTCATTGATAGTGGGGCCAATGGGGATTAGAGACTTCCCCACATTGGTGGATAAGTGCCAACTCGTCAAAGGTTGTAACTTGAAGTTAGCAGCGCCCAAGGCATTTAGCGATAGCTTCAAAAAGGGATTAGCACTGCAGGGCTCGAGATTTAAGCCCAATTTCCAGCAATCGAAGAAGTTTCAATCGGTAGGCAACAAGGGTAAGCAGCCCTTGAGGCCCTTTCCAGGGCAGACGTGTATCAAATGTGGCAAGAATCATAGTGATCCATGTTTGCCGGGATAGAATGTTTGTTTTAGATGTGGCAAGCCAGGTCACAAATTGTATGAGTGCCCTGTAACACCCTACCAATTTAATGTTATGCTTAAGTCATAGCATGAAATTAAGTAGATTATGTTACCGTGTTGGTACTTTGCTTACTATTTATTTATCATATCACATCTCTTTCTTTTTCTTTTTCTTTTTTTTGGAAATAGGCGAAACGGCGTGCTGTATATAATGAACGTGATCAACATCGCAGAACGTAACAAAGTTTAATAAAACATAACAGAAAAGATAAGAATAAGTAATATATCACCAACTGTATATGTACATATATAGGTCGGGAACCAACGTTTCAGTTTATGTACAGATTCAAAACAGGATACATAAGTGGGGCTGATATACCAAAAAGACATAAGGCCCGTGTTAGTCAAAAACGATCCTATGGGGTCTTCAAGGGACAATTCAAACTAGCTAATATACATGCGGCTAAGTCTACGACCCAATGCTGCACACTGCCAAAAGAGGGCCATGCTATAACATCCTCTTCTGTACAGTACTATGTTTAAGTCATAGTACCATACTTTGGAATTGTTACTATTACCTGAGTGGACCTTATTTGATCGCAACTTCAACCTTCTTTGAAAAATTCCCGAACTATCTGGAGATAACACGGAAATAGGAGTGAGAATTTTAAATTCTCAGTAGGATTCATTAGGAAATTTTCATACTGTGTCATCGTTATTATCTTCAGCTACTTTGGTGTATTATACCAAAAGTGAACATATAATACAAATTGTTCCATTTTATAATTTGAAAACATACGGTCTGAAGTAGAGTTCGTTTTATTCTACACACTTGAGTCACATTGACACTATTTTATAATGAGAATAATATTCACTGCATAAGTAGATAGAACAGTCTCAGTATCAATAAGACATGGGATATAATTATGCAAATACTCATATTTGAATTCATGCAAATGCACTGATGCTTTCCTTTAACTTTCTTTGCTTTCCTTTCTTAGCACAACTAGGCGTTACGTATTGGCATCCCTAGGGTACTTGTATATGTTTTAATCTTTAGTCTTTACTGCCTTTGGGTAGCCTGATCTAGGAGTGAGCTCAACTCGTGACCGTGGTCACACAGTACTAACCCACAAGGGGACCCATGTGCCTCTAGGTCGGAGGGACTTAGTTGGCCATCTACCTTTAATATAGAGGGACCCAAAAGTTTTAGCTGCCTTCACAGGGAGGGACCTAATGTGCAACTGCCTCCAAGTGAAGGGACCCACATCTTTGCCTTTTAACTACCTTTAACTGTAGGGACCCAAATAACTGCCTCCAAGTGATAGGATCAAATCTTATCTTCTTTAACCACTTTCATAAGAAGGATCTCATAGCTGCCTCCAGGTGAAGGGATCCATACTTAATATGTTCATATCCTTTCATACATGATTTCTACATACATATTCATAACATATAAATGCTCATAACCTCTTTACAATTCTACTGAAAATTCGGCAACATAACGGATCAGATCTATTTCCCTATGAATAGTGCTAGACAACTAGAAAATTTTAATCAAACAACAAATCCAAATACATAACATCATATCTTCATTAGTTGTCACACATATCAAAGTCTTATGAACAAAGCTTAAGTAGTTAGGTGCAAGTTTTAGAATCTTAAGTCTTAATCTATCTTGCTAGCTTTTAACTTCTGTTGATGTTCCCTAGTTTGAGCTTAGAACCGACTTCCGAGAATGAATTGGGTCCAAGTTCTGAGATTGTATAAGTTCCGACTCCCGGGGTTATGTAATGTTTTGGTTCCTGACTTCCGGGGTTATGTAATGTTTTGGTTCCTGACTTCCGGGGTTATGTTTGATCTCCGAGATTGATTTTGGATCGAGTTTTTGAGGTTATATGTTTAAGGAGATATCGAGTTTTGGAACTACGTGTATAAGAGTGTTAAAGCTTCCTAGTTCTCGACTTCCGAGATTTGGGTATAAGGTGTCATATCCTGATACCAACTTTCGATTTCCAACATTAAGCCATAATTGGCCTTCCAAGACTTTCATGAATGTGTTTCCTATGTTCTGAGTTCCAACATTAACCTTACCTGACCTAATTCTCTATTTCACTATGTCCGAGTTCAACATTATGTATAGCCGATCTAGCTCTCTGTTTGCTAAGTTCTGAGTTCCAATTCCGAGTTCTGATATTAACTAAACTGGATCTAGTATTCTTACATTTCTAGCCAGAATTGCACTCTTATAAGAGAAAAATCACCAAAAATAGAAATCTAGATGAAATCATGTGAAATTTATATCAATGCAAAGCTAATAGAGCAAGCTTTTCAAATGAGTTGCATATCATTTGAATGAGTATAATTCAAGATATAAGCCCTGAAACTTGACCCTACTGGACTATCCTGTTCCAGCCCAGGTTGAACTTAAGATGAATTCGTTGATGTACTGGGGATAGTTGGCAATGAATCTGACTCTAAAATATGGTTCCCTCATATGTTAGCTTTCAAACAACATTGGATTTACTCAATTTGGAGTTGTGTAGGATGAGTTACACCCTCCTCAACTCACACCGCCCGAATGAAAGTCATGATTTCTAGGTCAAACTTCAAAAATTCATAACTACCTCTATACTGATCCAATGACCTTATATTTTATATGTATGGAAAGCCCTAAATGTCTAGTTTCATATAAAAATAGAATCATGAAATTTAAATAGCCATAGGAGGAGCCGTACACTTCTCCGTATAGACTACTGAGAAAAAACCCTAATAGTTTCTTAAGTTTTCTCTTTTCTTCAAGTTCTTTCATACTAATTCCAATTTTAATCACAACACACATACAAATTAAATCATAAACCATCATTATCACTCCAAATAAAATCAATATCATGAGGAAAACAAGATCCCCACATAGCCTAATCAATAAAATAAGAAGAGAAGTTGGATTCCTACCTTGTCTACTTGAATTATTGGTGGGTTGGTGTCTTGGATTGATGAAACTCTTGATGAGACTTGAAGAGAGGTTGAAGATGGAGTACAGATGAGTGTAGATGGAAGAGAAATGAAGAGTGGTCAGCTCCTTATGCTGGCCAAAATTACCAAGGGAGAAGGAAGGAATTATCTCAAGACTTTTGAAGCAAGTTGTTTTATGATTAGTGGATTTGTGTTTCCCATTTCAATTTGATTTGGGCTGCCATCTTTGACTGACCATGGTGCCACATAAGAAGGTGTTTTGGCTAAATCTTAGCCATTCATCCGAGGGTACTCATAGAAAATTTCTATTGGTCCAATTCCAACAGTTTAAAAATACCGAAATCTTATCGATTTCCTTTAAATCGGTAAACCGGTTTTAGTAATTTCCTATGAAGTTTCCTATGGTTCTAACCTAATTTTCTCAAGGTTAATTCTTCTAAATGTTACTTAATTGACTTTGAATAAATACTTAATCGAATTCTGATTAAACCTACTTATTTGATAAAAACCGAACAACTCGGTTATTAATGATAAAATTTTTCGAACGTTACACGTGCTGTACAATATCATCTGCGGCTAGGACCTACTCGGTCAGATAGCTATTGGCCATACCGGGCCTAGCTGGAGAGTAGTCTACACTAGGTCCCGAGGAGGAGGACGATGAGGCGGTAGCTGACTCGAGTGCCGAGCTTGGTCAAATTACAAAATAAACCGAATTGCACTAAATTTGTAACAAAGGGTGCAACCCGGGTGGTTTTTCAGTGATGACGATGTTTATGATCAGGAATTTGGGGGGTTTAGGAAATTGAAATACCAAAATGAATAGGAAAGAAATGAACAGAATTTGGAACATCTAATCCAAGAATTAAAAGAAGACCATTTTCATTCAATCGTCGAGTTCTAATTATATGTCAACAAACCAGTCACTGATTAATGTCAAGTTCGAATGAAACCTCAAGTCGACCTCTGCATTACACATGAAAAACTTCAAGCATCCGATTAACGCCTAAATGATTAAACTTAGAAACCTCAAGAATCTAATCAATTCGTGTTAATTTTCAAGCACTAATGCACTTAATCACCAAGTTCAAATCTGAAACCTGATTCTACTTGTCAAAACAATTGCATTACGATATAAACAATTGAGTAATATGCAAGCAAACAAACAACCAAGTAGTTAATCATGATATCGGATTGAAAATCTTCAAATCCGAAATTGAATCAAAAACAAGGAAAAAGGGAGTAGAAGAAACCGAACTGATGAACTCTGAAGCAACAACCCTCAAGAATGCTAATGTTGTCTTTGAATCCTTAGATTAGATAGAAGCTTACTCCTCCATGAATGCAGGAAAACAAATTGTAAGGTGGGGGGCGTGAGAGAAGAGAGGAAGAAGAAGAAAATCGAAAATTGCTTATACAAAAATCTGTCCAATGAGTTACAAGTCTGGCCTCTTTCAAAACCCGCCATAATCAGAATCAAAACTGCCTAAAAATATTAAATTGTAATTACTACATTAATCCTCTCTCGCTCCTTTGAATCTGGACACCTTATTTGCTAAAATCCAAATTATAGAAAGAAAATTACACTAAAAAGATGAAATCATTATAACTAATTCTGTGAGTAACATTCTTCTACCATTTTGGCTATCAAAACGATTCCGTTTGGATTATCACTCTGAAGAAGAATTGTAGCCTTGGATGTCAGCTTCAACATGGCACTGGAATGGGTTTAATCGGACATCTGTGGACCGAGGAATGGCCCAAATACCACATCCTGCTCAGAATCACCGCTTCAGTTCACTTCTAGGCCCAATTTCAGCTCCTTAACACTAGAATTGGCCTCTGACCTCTTCATATAACTTGTAGGTATATCTCTCAGCTTTTCTGTAAATCAAGAATCACAATAAAATGAGCTCTACAACTCAAGATATAACCCAAAAACCAACACAGTGTCAGAATTTGCTTAATGCTAGAAAATTTAACTCAAACCCAAACAAAATCCAAACAATACAAAATAGTCCAATTCAAAACAATTAGGCACAAAAGAGAATTAATGAGCTAGGAATGAGGAAAAATAAGTATATAAAAATCCAATTGATCAAATTCCCCCACACTTAACTCTTGCATGTTCCCATGCAAGATTCAACTAAGGACATAGAAACATGCAACATAAAAATCATGGAATAACCCAAAATGAACAAGCAAATTCTCCAATGAATCATCAAAAGTGCCAAGCTTAGGAACATAAGACCATACAAGGCATCAAGAGTTTACAACAATCAAATCGTTCAACACCCCATCTCTCGAAAATGCAAGTTAAGCAATATCCTTCAAAATGCAAATAGATCAAGCATGAAAGGGTTAATAAGATGGTGTTTAAATCTCTCAACTCTCAAGTGTATGGGCAAAAGTTTTTCACTCCAGTCACCTCAATAGACAATGCATTACCATAAGCTTGTTAATCTTCTACTTCTCCACTACTCACAATCATATGCAAACACAAATCAAGAGGACTTTATTCAAGATTGTAATGGGGCCTAGGTAAGGGTATGAAAATATGAGGATATGACAAGATACAACCTAAGAGAATAGAAGTGACATTGGTTATTAGACAAATCAAGCCATCACACACTTACTCTCTTTGAACTTTCTTATTCTTGTTGACATTTATACGAACACGGCGGCGCGCTATAGCATGCTGGGTTGTGCTATAGCGCAACATGAATGTGGCAATTTTCTTCCTTATGCGGCAATGCACTGTAGCGCACTGGCTTGCGCTATAGCGCAAGGTGCTGAGTCTGAATTCATGGCTTGGCTTCTTCCAACTTCTTTTGGGCCTACTTGTATCTACAATAAATCAAATAAACCTAAAATAAGTATCCAAAAGAAAAAAAATAATAGAAAATAAAAAATACCACCTAATCTACACTACTTAACTAAAATAAAACAAAATAGCAACAAAGCTAAACAATTACATTCTAAATTAAATGAAAACTAGCTAAAAATATAACTCACCAAAGGGAGTTATCACAACCCCCAACTTAAGTATTTGCTTGTCCCTAAGCAAAACTCAAAACAAAGACTCAAAACAGAAAAACAAAAGACTCAACCAAAAACACTTAAAACAAAAGGACTTACTAGACAAAATGGTCAAGATAGAAGTTGTTGTCTATGGGATTCCTCATCACTGCTCCATAACTTAACTCAAAAGTTACCAAGGATTAAAGTCTAAGTACTAAGACCATCTAATTGTGCAATCACATTGTCAAAAGAATGGATCAAGTGTGTGTGTGTATAAGAGAAAAGCAACAAAGAATTGACTCACCCTATGCTTATGCCATGTTTAGGCAAAGACAAAAATATCACACTATCCACAATCCTTTCTCCTTCTATTTCTACATGAATGTCACTTAGCCAAAGATCAAAAGGACTTTTCTTAGCTTGTAACGGTAGGCCAAGGTAAGAGGTATGATGGAATAGTCATTTAAGCTAAATTAATCCCCTTGGTGCGGCTCCGGCAAGTATACCGGATCGTACAAGTAATAAAGTGATGAGAAAAGTATCATTCCCACGAGGATAGATCAAATACCGAATAGTTTAAGGGTGACTATTTGGAAGGAATGAAATTATGGATGTAAAGAAATTTAAAATAAAAATAAGCATTTAATAACTACGAAAAATAGTAACTAGGACGGATTCAAGAAAGGTTGGCTAAATATAATGGAATGGACACTAGGGCTAATTAACTTCACCTATTGTAGACGCATTGCCTATGAATTTCTGTTAATCTGCTCTATCCTAATTTACTCACGGTCGGTTCCCCTTAATTTATTCCTAGCCTTTCTCGAGGTCAAGCAATACTCTTTATCCTAAACTGATTGCCTAATCTCTTAGCACAAACTAATCTAGGAAAAGGTTGAAGTTCTATGGGTTCCTATGTTGACCGCATGAACCGCATTTGTCTATCTCTAGTTTTCGCTCAGGTCACGGTGTTTATGTTCAGAAGCTTTGTTTACAAACTCTATCTCTAGTTATTGCAAACCAACGAATCAATTGAATGGTGGCCAATCAATCAAAAGCATTAAGCACACACAAAAACACTAAGCAATAGAAATAGAAACAAGATTAACATTAATCCATAAAGAAATTTGTCATACAAAAGGGTCCATTAACGCCCTAGCAAGAGAAATTTAGTTCATGTCTAAAGAAAGGAAAACAATAACAGAGTATAAAGATGAGGAAACAGAAAAACAAAGAGCTATGGAGAATTCTGGCTAGAAACAAGGAATTCAGGAAAATTTGGATCTCTCCGTGTTGATGATTAAGCGCCGAAATCCTTGAATCTTCACCTTCAATCTCCTTGGAAGAAATCTTCTATCTTCGGAAGGGTGTGTAAGTGTCTCCGGATCTCCTTTATGATATCTATGACCCCTTTTTATAATGTGTATGTCCCTTTTTTAACTCTCAGCTCGAATGGATAATCTGCTGAAAACGGGCTTGCGCTATAGCGCAAGGGGTTGCGCTGTAGCGCAAGCCTTAATTCTTGGCTCATTTGCGAAATCCGGTGGCGCGCTATAGCGTGCTAGGTTGCGCTATAGCGCAACGAAAATTTGTTGACATTTATATGAACACGACCAGTAGCTATAAGATTTGGGTTGCGCTATAGCGCAACATGAAACCTGGGAAATTTGACAAAACGGGATAGCGCGCTGGGTTGTGCTATAGCGCAACATGAATGTGGCAATTTTCTTCCTTATGCGGCAATCTTATTTGTAGCGCTTGTAGCTTACTATAGCGCAAGGTGCTGAGTCTGAATTCATGGCTTGGCTTCTTCCAACTTCTTTTGGGCCCACTTGTATCTACAATAAATCAAATAAACCTAAAATAAGTATCCAAAAGATAAGAAAATAATAGAAAATAAGAATACCACCTAATCTAAACTACTTAACTAAAATAAAACAAAATAGTAACAAAGCTAAACAACTACGTTTTAAATTAAATAAAAAATTAGCTAAAAATATAACTCACCAAAGGGAGTTATCACAACCCCCAACTTAAGTATTTGCTTGTCCCCAAGCAAAACTCAAAACAAAGACTCAAAATCAAAAGACTCAACCAAAAACACTTAAAACAAAAGGACTTACTAGACAAAATGGTCAAGATAGAAGCTATTCTCTATGGGATTCCTCATTACTGCTCCATGACTTAACTTAAAAATTACCAAGGATCAAAGTCTAAGTACCAAGACCATCTAATTGTGCAATCACATTGTCAAAAGAATGGATCAAGTGTGTGTGTGTATAAGAGAAAACCAACAAAGAATTGACTCACCTTATGCTTATGCCATGTTTAAGAAAAGACAAAAACATCACACTATCCACAATCCTCTCTCTCTATTTCTACATGAATGTCACTTAGCCAAAGATCAAAAGGACTTCTCTTAGCTTGTAACGGTAGGCCAAGGTAAGAGGTATGATGGAATAGTCATTTAAGCTCAATTAATCCCCCCAACTTAAGGAACCCTCACCCCTAATTCATTTTCCTTGGGGTACCCCCAACTTAGTTGCTTGGCAACCATCATGCTTTTCTTGTTAATGCTTGGCATTATATTTTCCTTGTATTGCCAATTTTTCTCTCTCTTTTTTTTTTTTCATTTTTTCTTACTCCACCTTTTGGCTTTAGCACGCATGAAGTTGTGGTAGTGGAGATATTACCTTATTCAAATGAATTTAGAAGTTAAGGCTTCAGGGTAAACTATGGGATCAAAAAGGGGGAAAGAAAGGAAGGGCATTAGGCTTATAACATGGTTCAATCCAAGAATAGGCTTTAAGGCTCAAATAAGGTGACTAAGGATCAATGACCAAGGGTGGACAATGAGGCTAAATTATGGCTACTAAACATGGCCTAAATCACTTCTAAGGCTAAGATTCACTCACATATATTCCAAAAAAGATTCACATGAATAAAAATGCATGTCTGAACCTAAATAAAGCATAAAAAGCATAAAGATCACCTATCCTAAGTTGCTAACTCTTATCAAAGTGCAAGAAAATAATCCTTCTCAATCCAAAAGTAAGGGCACAAGAAGATTTTCAAGACTTAAATTTGGATCCAAAGTCACTTAAGAGTTAACAAATAGAGCAGTCTTTCATATCATAGGCATAGGCATTGCATCTATTTGACTGACAAACGACACTAAAAAAAAAAGACAAAAATAAAAAATCTTTTTGGTTTTTTTTTTTTCTTGAAATTGAAACAAGACACTAGAGGACTAGAAAACTAACAATAACTAAAGGAAAATAATCAGGAGCAAAACACAAAAGTACATTTATGGACTTTCCCAACCCCCAACTTAAAAATTGTGCATAGTCCCCAATGCACTGGAATAGAAGCAAAAAGGGAATGGAAAGGAAAGGAAGGGAACTCCCCAAATCTAGTCTTCTTCAGACTCCTCAGCTGCGTCTTCTGCTTCTTCTTCTGACTCCTCCTGTGCAAAGGTCTCCTCGTCCGTGAGACGCTCAAGCTCTGGATCTGGTGGAGGTAGAGGTGGTAGCTGCTGGAGGAGCTCTGGCGACAACTGCTGCCTCATAAGTGCCTCCAGACCCTGGATGCCTCTATAAATAGAGGAATACTACCTGCTCGCTCTGTTCTGGAGGGTGGTCCGTGTGCTCCTCATGTCTAGGCGCAGCTCATCAATCTGGGCCTGAAGCTGAAGCCATGGTGGCTGGGACGCATCAGTGTCTCCGACTTGTGGTGGTGGTGGCGATGGTGATGATGCATCTCCCTGTCTCTCAGCCTGTCGGGTCCTCCAAGTCCGTCGAGTCGCTCTATTCAGTGTCACAAAGAGGCTCTCATCAGAAATCTTTGGACCTCTGTCCGTCATGCGCTCTGCAGGATCTACAACAACCCCCGCCTGCAAGGCTAATGCAGTGATCAGGGATGGGTAAGGTAAGGAGTAGTTGCTGCTAGGTATGGTCATCATCTGATCCTTGATCAACTGCCCCAGGTTCACCTCCCTCTGAGTGATGAGACAATACGAAGAGCGTGCACCTCTCCCTAGTGATAGAATGGGTGTGCCTGCTAGGCATGAGGCGAGAGAACATAATCTGAGCCCACACTCTGGCTGCCGGGTTGAGGTACTTATTCAGCAGATGCTTCGGGCTAGTAGACGAAGTATCATAATAAGCCCACTCGCCATTCGGCAGGGCTATGGTCTGAAGAATCTCATCCCAATCTACATTCTGCCCTCTCAATGTAGAGAAATCATCCTACTGGATATCAGGAGTGTGCATGAAGGAGTTGATGCTGGAGGGGCGGACGTCGACCCACTGGCCTCTCACCCAGATGTGGCCTTCAGGTTGGTTGGCTCCACTAACCACCATCAGGTTGGCATAAAATTCTCTCACTAAAGTAAGACAACCCAATAGTGGCTCATCCAATAAGCTATGCCACCCTCTCCTCTCTATCTCTTCCACATGTGCTTGGAATGTACCCGAACTCAACTGAACGCCCTTCTCGATCACCAACTCCCGTTTGTGGAGGGAGGAATGGTATCGATGCTGACAGTTCGCCCTGATGAATCGATGTCTATCAAAATCTTCCTCGGCATGAGAGGGTTGGGAAGAAGAGGAGGCGCCGGTAGTCTTGGTTCTCTTTCTGGATACCATGGTCCTGAAAACACAATGGCACAGTCAGAATTAGTTCATAAGAGGGAATAACTTAGAATCCAAGCACTATAATTCCATCTAACATAATAGAGCATATGCAAGGATTCTGAAAATAATCAGTAAAGGTATGGATCCTAAGCACATTCAAATATGGATCATGTCAAGTAAAGCTTCCAATCCTATTTTAAAACGCAATTGTCTAAAATCAAATATGCATAAACACCCAAATGACTCAACTCATATTCTCAATTCAGAGCCAAACATGCAATAACTCAAGCCAATAACATAATATAGCAACAATGGTCACAACTGACTCAAGTATTGTGTTTAATCAAATGGAACAGCATCAATTCATTCTATCATCACAAAAGCACATGTTATTTATGATAAATTCAAGGCGAGAACTAAACATGGCAATGTAGGTAGCACATGCAACATTAAAAATCAAAACTGAGAGAGTAAGAAGATGTAAACCAAGTAAGGATGACTCTCAACAACTCAAGTGGAGCAACTCCTTTCCAAAACTAGTGAGAGTTCTGCCTCCCACCTAAGAGAATCCTATTCTGCGAGTTAGGGCTCAATCTGGGAAAAACCAGTGGTGGTGATGCAGAAATAGGTGAAAATGTGAGGGGTGAGGGGCAGTTTTGAGGTGGGGAATGGATTTGGGTGGAAGGAATTGAGTGGGAGAGTGAGTGTTTGTGTTTGGGTGTGTGAGGGAGGAGAGAGAGAAGAGACTTCGTGTGTGTGTCTCTCTGTTTCTGCTACAGCGAAGCTGTAGCGCGATCTTTAAATCTATTATGAAAGTGGGCTTGCGCTATAGCGCAACAAAATTTTCCTTTGGTGCATCACACAAACGGGCTTGCGCTATAGTGCAACATGTCGCGCTATAGCGCAATAAAATATTCTCTTCACTTCTGCATACTTAGGCTTGTGCTGTGGCGCAAGTTATCGCACTATAGTGCAAGAACAAAATTTCAAAACGCATACTCCCTTTGACAGCGCGCTGCTTTTGCTGCAACTTCTGCATTTTCTCAGCTGCACGCCCAATTTCATCACCTCCTCCACTTGTGAACTTCCTGATAGCTCCATGAACCTAAAAAAAACAAAACAAACTAGACTTGAATAAATTAAATTGATTCTAAATAAAATTATACCTAAAATAACAATAATAATAAAGAAAAACTAAAATGATCCTAAATAAAAAAAAAATTAAAGGAAATCAAAGAAAAGTTAGAAAAAATTGGGTTGTCTCCCAACAAGCACTTTGATTTAATGTCCCTAAGTTGGACATGACTCTATCTAACAGCATGGATCAGAGAGAAGAGCTAAAGCCTTGAGTTTATCATAACTTCCATCAACCTATGGCTTCAACCTTTGGCCATTGACTTTAAAAGTGCCTTTGGTAGGATGTGTGGCCTCAATGGCTCCAACAGAGGATACTTTAGTGATCTCAGAAGGTCCGGACCACCTTGATTTCAGCTTCCCAGGGAATAGCTTCAATTTAGAATTGAAGAGTAGGACTTTCTGACCTATGTGGAAGTCTCTCCTCAGTATATGCCTATCATGCCACTTCTTGGTTTTCTCCTTATAGAGCTTGGCATTTTCATAAGCTTTCTATCTAAACTCATCCAACTCATTAAGCTATAGCATTCTTTTCTCACTTGCCTCCTTGAGATCAAAATTGAGCAGTTTTGTTGCCCAATATGCCTTATGCTCCAACTCAACCGGCAAGTGACAAGCTTACCCAAAGACCAATCTATATGGAGACATCCCAATTGGAGTCTTGAAAGCTGTCCTATAAGCCCAAAGAGCATCATCCAACTTAACTGACCAATCCTTTCTTGAAGAATTAATAGTCTTCTCAAGGATCCTCTTCAACTCCCTATTGGACACTTCCACTTGGCCACTTGTCTGAGGGTGGTAGGGGGTGCTAACCTTGTGCTTCACACCATATTTGGCAAGAAGGGCTTCAAATTGACAGTTGCAGAAGTGTGTACCTCCATCACTGATAATTGCTTTTGGGGTGCCAAATCTTGAGAAAATATTCTTCTTTAGAAACTGTGTCACGACCCGAGCATCATTAATGGGAGATGCCATGGCTTCCACCCATTTGGACACATAATCAACTGCTACCACAATATATTTGTTGCCAAAGGAAGTGGGAAAGGGACCCATGAAATCAATACCCCAAACATCAAACAGCTCAACCACCAAAATATTATTCAATGGCATCTCATGCCGCCTAGAAACATTCCTAGTCCTTTGGCAATCATTGCACCTTCTCACATAGTCACTGGCATCTCTGAAAATAGTGGGCCAATAGAATCCCCACTGGAGGACCTTAGCAGCTGTCCGGGTGGCTCCGAAGTGACCCCCAACTAGTGATGTGTGATAATGGTAAAGAATATGAGCCACCTCTTCTTGAGGAACACATTTTCTGATGATCTGATCTGAGCAGTGTCTATAAAGAAATGGGTCCTCCTAGAAATAGTACTTGAGGTCAGAAAAGAATTTCCTCTTCGAGGAATGTGAGAGGTCCTCAGGTAGAATTCTCTTCACCAAATAATTGGCATAGTCTGCAAACCATGGTGCTGCTTGTGCTACCCATAGCTGCTCATCAGGAAATGTCTCTCTAATCTCTTCTTCCTCATGCAGAAAGGAAGAGGTTAGTCTAGAAAGGTGGTCAGCTACCAAGTTCTCTGCTCCCTTTTTATCTCTGATCTCCAAATCAAATTCTTGAAGCAATAGAATCCATCTAAGGAGCCTAGGCTTGGCATCCTTCTTATCCAACAAGAACTTTAGGGCTGCATGGTCTGTGTAGACATTCACCTTAGCACCTATCAAATAAGAATGGAATTTGTCAAAAGCAAAAACAACAGCCAAAAGTTCTTTTTCAGTGGTAGCATAATTAAGTTGTGCTTCATTCAAAGTTCTACTGGCATAATAAATAACATGCAACAACTTATTCTTCCTCTGTCCTAAAACAGCACCTATGGCATAATCACTAGCATCACACATGAGCTCAAATGGCAAATCCCAATTAGGTGCAACAAGAATGGGAGCTGAAACTAATTTGTTCTTCAAAAGTTCAAAGGCATGCAAACATTCATTATCAAAATTAAAAGGAACATCCCTAGATAACAAATTACTCAAAGGCTTAGCAATTTTAGAGAAGTCCTTAATAAATCTCCTATAAAATCTAGCATGGCCTAAGAAACTTCTAACTCCCTTCATATTGGTTGGTGGAGGTAACTTCTCAATGACTTCAATTTTGGCTCTATCCACTTCAATTCCTTTAGCTGAGATCCGATGTCCAAGAACTATGCCTTCCTGCACCATAAAATGACACTTCTCCTAATTCAAAACAAGGTTAGTTTCCTGACATCGTTTCAAAACCAAAGATAAATGATACAAACAATCATCAAAAGAAGAACCAAAAACTGAAAAATCATCCATAAAAACCTCTATAAACCTCTCCACCATATCATGGAAAATAGCCAGCATGCATCTCTCGAAGGTGGCTGGAGCATTACACAACCCAAATGGCATTCTCCTATACGCAAATGTCCCATATGGGCAGGTGAATGTAGTCTTCTCCTGATCCTCTGGGGCAATGTGTATCTGGTTGTACCCAGAGTAGCCATCCAAGAAGCAATAGTAAGCATGGCCTGCTATCCTCTCCAACATCTGGTCCATGAAGGGTAGTGGAAAATGGTCCTTGCGGGTGGCGTCATTAAGCTTCTGGTAATCAATACACATCCTCCACCCAGTGACCATACAAGTTGGAATGAGCTCATTATTCTCATTCTTCACCACTGTAATTCCTCCTTTCTTGGGTACCACCTGAACTGGGCTCACCCAAACACTGTCTGAAATTGGATATATGATCCTTGCATCTAGGAGCTTCACCACTTCCTTCTTCACAACCTTTTTCATGGTTGGGTTTAGCCTCCTTTGTGGTTGGACCAGTGGCTTGAAGTCATCTCCCATGAAGATTTTATGCATGCAAAAGGTGGGATTGATACCCCTCAAGTCTGAAATCTGCCACCCTATAGCTACCTTATGATCTCTTAGTACCCTTAGCGACTTATTTTCTTCTACGCTACTTAGTGAGGCACTGATAATAACAGGATACGTGTCACCTTCACCAAGGAATGCATATCTCAGATGGATAGGAAGTTGCCTGAGCTCTAATTTTGGTGGCTCCTCACTCATTGGTTGTAGTTCCTTAGCCTGTGTTAGAGTGTCAGAAAAAGGCTGGGAAACTACTGGTTGAGCTTCCAAAAGTTCATGGCACAGCTGTAAGTTGCTGTCCTCCAATTCTTCTGCCATTTTAGAGTTCACCAGGTATGCCTCTAAGGGAATGGTGGTGGAAACAGCTCCAAAGGAAGAGGTTACCACCTCTTCAACGACATCCGCTCTAAGGCAAGAATCAGCTTCCAAGGGAAACTTAGTTGCCTCAAAAACATTGAAGGTGACCTTCTCATCTTGTACCCGCAACTTTAACTTTCCCTCTTGAACATCTATGAGAGCTCTCCCAGTGGCTAAGAAGGGTCTCCCAAAAATGAGGGGGACTTCCCTGTCTTCCTCCATGTCAAGCACTACAAAATCCACTGGGAATATGAGCTTATCTACCTTTACTAGAATATCCTCAATAATGCCTCTTGGATGCTTGATTGATCTCTCAGCCAGCTGTAGTGACATCATGGTAGGCTTGACTTCTCCAACCCCAAGCTTCCTGAAAATAGACAAAGGCATTAAATTAATACTGACACCAAGATCACAAAGAGCTTTATTAAAATAAACATCACCAATGACACATGGAATAGTAAAAGTCCCTGGATCTTTAAGCTTGGGAGGCAGCTTGTTTTGCAAGATGGCACTGCACTCTTCAATAAGTAGAACAGTCTCATCATCTCTGATTTTTCTCTTCTGAGAGAGGATTTCCTTCATAAACTTAGCATAACTAGGCATTTGAGTCAATGCCTCCACGAAGGGTATATTAATTTGCAGCTTCTTGAATAATTCTAGAAATTTTTCAAATTGTTTATCATGCTGCTCTTTCTTCAGTTGCTTCACCCTCTGTGGATAAGAAATGGGAGGGTCATAGGCAGGTGGTGCCACATATTCTGGCGTCTTCTCTTCTTCTCCCACACCCTTGCTACGCCTCATAGGAATCTCATATTTCTTCCCTTGGGTAGTCTGCACTTCAGTCTCAACAGATTGCTCTTCTTCCACTTCTGGCATCTCAGGTTCTTCTAGTTCTTTACCACTTCACAGGGTAATTGCCTTGACTTGCTCTCTTGGATTTTTCACTGTGTTGCTAGGCAAAGTACCCTGTGGTCTTTCAGCTAGTTGTTGGGATATCTGCCCCAACTGAGTTTCAAGATTTCTAATGGAAGCCTCCTGGTGCTTGAATTGTGCTTCAGTTCTGTCCACAAAAATTAGAATGAGTCTGCATCAATTGTTGGAACATTTCTTCCAGGTTAGATTTCTTCTCTTGGACAGGTGGGTTGTATGAATGCCTGGGAGCACCCTGATTCCCACGGAACTGACTGGAATAACCATAGTCTCTGTATCCAAGAACATAGTTATTGGGATGGAAGTTGTGCCTCTGACCATTCATGTAATTGACTTGTTCATCAGAGGTAGGCTCTGTGGCATATTCTCCATTAGGATGATTCCCTTGGTAGAAGTCACACCGCAAGATTGGTGCTGGGGGAGTGGTATTGAGCATATCTAATTGCTTCTGAATGGCTGCGTTTTGGACAGAGAGAGCTTGCATCTGGGCCAAAAGGGCAATGGTGGTGCCGACTTCTAAAACTCCCCTCTTCTGAGTTCTCTCACTAGATCTCTGGTAATTGTTGCTAGCCATTGTTTCGAATAGCTCCCATGACTGCTCTGGTGTCTTATTATTCAGAGAGCCGCCAGCTGCTGCATCAACCATGATTTGGGTGGACATGAGGAGACCATTGTAGAATGTTTGGATTTGCATCCAGAGCGGGATGCCATGATGTGGACACTTGGCCAATAATTCCTTATACCTCTCCCAAGACTCATAGAAGGATTCTCCATCTGCTTGGGTGAACGAAGTGATATCATTCCTCATCTTAGCGGACTTGGCAGGAGGGAAGTACTTCTCCAAGAATTTTCTAGCCACCATATCCCATGTAGTGAGAGTCCCTTGTGGTAGAGACTTCAACCAAGCTCTTGCTTTGTCCCTTAATGAAAAATGGAACAGGCTCAACCGAATAGCATCATCCGTGGCACCATTAATTTTTATGGTGTCACAGATTTCCAGGAAGTTGCTAAGGTGTTCGTTTGGATCCTCACTAGGTAATCCCGCAAACTGGCAGTTTTGTTGCACGAACTGAATGAGTGATGTTTTCAGCTCGAAGTTGTTTGCTTGGACAGGCGGTCTCATAATACTTGATGAGCATGTACACTCTGCCATACAGACTATCGAGGGGAAAACCCTACCAGCTTCTTGAATTCTTCTTGAATTCATGTTTTCCTCAAATCTATCCATCCAATCTTCAATTCAAACTCATATATACACCTTAAACCAACCTTAATTCATCATCCCCATCCCTCACAACATCAGAATCATGGATGAACAAGGGATCCTAGGCAGCCCCAAATCAAAGAAAAGATGGAGAAAGTTGAAATTCCTACCTTGGTGGTGTGAAATCTTGGCAGAACTTGATCTTGGAGTGAAGTTGATGATGGGAGCTTGAGCTTGGGGATGATAGGAAGTGGAAGAAGATGAAGGAAAGTGGGAAAATGAGGCCGGTCTCCATCTATTATGGGAAGGCCGAAAATTTAAAGGGAGAAGGAAGAAAAAGAAAATGAAAACTTATGAAGGAAGCTAGCTTTTGATTGGTGGACTTCAATCCTCATTCAAACTTGGCTTGGCTTCCCTCTTTATGGCTGATTTGTGGTGCCACTTGTGAGGAGTGTTGGTTGAATCTTGGCCATCCATCCTAGGGTTCTCACAATATAATTTCTATTGGTTCGGTTCCAACAGTTTAAAATACCCAAATCCTATCGATTTCTTTTAAATCGGTAAGCCAATTTTAGAAAAATCCTATGAGGTTTCCTATGGTTCTATTCTAATTCCATCAAGTCTAATCTTCCTAAATCACATTTAATTGGCTTTAAGTGAATGCTTAACCGAATCCTAATTAATCCTAATTATCCAATAAAAACCGAACAACTTGGTTAATAACGATAAAATTTTTCGGACGTTACACTCTCCACTCACTTGGCAGCCAATTGGCTTCATCCATAGGGGTAGAAGTGGCTCAATTTCCAGCCACTCAAACTAGTGATGTTACTGTGAAATTCTACTGATTTGGTTTTAGTGGTTTAAAATACCGAATCTTCATCGATTTTTTTCAAATCGGCAAAACTTACTAAATGACTCTGAGAGAATTTCTATATCTCTATTCTAATTGTTCCTAAGCCTCATCCCGCTAATTAACATTTAATTAACTTATAATTAATATTTAATTAACTGCTAATTGCCCTTACATAACTATTGAAACCGAATAAATAGATTAACGGCATAAATTAGACATATTCGCAAATTCGGAGCCTTTTTGTTTTCTATTTTCTATAACTAATGGCATTTCCGTAATTTTGAGCAAGTCCAGGGGCACCCCACATTATTTCACACCAGACTGCCTCCATGGCCCAATTGGCAGAGATTTAAACTTCTACAGTTTCATCACGTGATTTTGCTCTGTTTAAAATCCCATCCTACTAATTCTA
Source organism: Pterocarpus santalinus (assembly GCA_031439595.1). NCBI lineage: Eukaryota > Viridiplantae > Streptophyta > Magnoliopsida > Fabales > Fabaceae > Pterocarpus > Pterocarpus santalinus. Next base: position 48,706,060 of record CM062527.1, read on the forward strand.
CAGATGTAAGGATATAAAGGATATTTCATAAAAAGTTCTGGGATTATTGTGGGAATAAGTCTTTAGGGTCAAAATATAATTTCTAAAAATTCTAGGCATCACTACAATTAACAAAAGTTTACTAGAGCACTTTTGTCATTTCTTAATTTTTAACATATAGCAGTGCCATATTTTCAACCGTAGTGTTACACTGCCTTATAATTCTGAGTGTGAGGATCATTATGGCATAACGCTGCCTGAGAAATTCTCATACTGTCTAAGAGAAATAATTCAAAGTTTCCATTATGCTTTGTTTACGAAAGTGGGGATGCTACATTCTAGATCTAAGCACATTGACATCAAGCATTACTTCATAAGAGATCATGTTTAGAAAGGAGATATTGATTTAAGATTTATTAACACTAAAAGTTAGATTGTTGACATCTTCACAAAACACTTAGTTGGAGATCATTTCTATCATATAAGGAACCTTCTAAACATGATTAGCTTTTAATCATTCATATTCATTGCATCTAGTACCTCCCTTTCTCTTGAGCTAAAAGTAAATGCTAAGATTGTTGCATCCAACTGGATTTGCTTTTTGGTGAAAGTAAAGGATTTAAAGAACCATCTCAAAATATTTCCTCGCATGGTATAGAAAGTAAATTCAAAACTGGTGATCAACTTAGTTGAGAAAGATTAAAGTCAAGTTCAAGTTAAGATCAGAAGTACTTCAGAAAGATTATTTTAGAACAATGTAAAGATGAGATTGAGAAAAATAGTTTTAGAATGATTTATTTAAGAAATAGGTCTTCTCATTGGGCACAAATTGACATATCTCTCTAGAAAGATGATCAGAGGTTCTCATTAGTGTCTAGTTTCTGGAGAAATAAAACTGTCTTGTGACATGCATCGTTTTCGTTACCTCCTCGATTACATGTTTGCCACGATTTCTAGAAGAAGGAAAACCAAAAGACTCATTTAACCTGAAATGGTAGCATTTCATTTGAAACCTTTCACATACTTTAACCATCAGTTTCCCCCAAAATAATCCTCATCTATCACACTAACCTTCCACTTTCCTTTATCTCATCAATTCAAATTATTACCTACCTTTTTCTCATTCAGAAATTGTCTTCTTTAAATATCTCTCACATTTTCTTGAAACTTTCATATTCTATATTCTCCACTTCCTTCCTAATCAAATCTTGAACCATACATTGTGTCCAGTATCGTATATACAATCATTATCTATCTCTGATGCTTCAAGATCAACTCTTGTGTTCTTTACAGTATGACCAAAAAGAGAAAGAAGAACAAAAAGAAAAGCATCGACAAACCAAGAAAAAAATCTATCTCGCTTTTCTAAAAAAAAGTTGTCAAATAAGAAGAGACTAGTGCTAAAGACACAACATCTACAACTAATACGGACTTAATGGAATCTTCTTTTGGTAAACTAGAAATAAGAGTCTCAAGACCTCTCAAACAAGGAATTACTATCAGAGAGCCTCTTCCTCATACACATTCAAGAGTGCAAGCTAATGCAGAAACTCATGGTGAAAATATAAATTCCGACTACAAAAGAATAGGGAAAAGGAAGATTTTTGCTAATGATCCTACAAAAGACTCAGTTCATTCAACTCTAAAAAGAGCAATAAGAGAAATTGTAGAACACAAATTCAGAGAAAAGGTATGGTTACAGCAGCATAGAGATAAAGCTATTGGAGTATGTGCTTCATTTGAAAATTCCAGAAGGCCCGCTACCTCATTGGAAATCAACCGTCAGAATACACAAAGATATTTGCTAGAAAGATCAGGATCCGACAAAACCCTTGTTCTTAAACTTGTATCAGAAGACACAGAGATTGTACTAAAAACTACACCCCTTCCTACTTCAACACCCATTCCTGCTTCGGTATCTTATGATCATTCTACTCATTCTCTCTTGAAATCTCCATCTAGAGTAGAATGAACTCTTGATCCAATCCAAATTCAATTGGAACAGCTTCAAGAAAACATGGTCACTCTCATGTCAAATCAATATTCCATCATGGTAAATCAAAGTAAAATGGAGAGTAGATTGGCCAAACTAGAAGCACTCATGTTACAGATCTTGAAGACTCTTCAAAAAGGCAAAGGCAATCAGTGATGGTTCTTCCATGATCCCACATTCTCAATTTTTTGATGATGTCAAATGGGGAGAAGATATTTTAGAAAAGTCTAAGTTTAAGCTAAGGGGGAGCATGCATACATTAGTTTTTAGGACTCATTTTCTTTTCTTTTCTACATTCCAAAAACATTTATTTATCATTTTCATTCCAGAAACATCTCTTAATTTTATTCATGTTTGAACACTTTATCATAAGTTTACAGGTCAGTTACAGTTTATGCTTAGTTATATTTATTTCTCTATCACTCATGCTTTCATATCTCTTGATCAATTTTTACAGCAACTATATTATGTGTGAGCTGCTATATGATTTGATATGTGAGTTAATAAATGCTCTAATAGTTGCTCTGATGCTTGCTCAGATATCTAAACTGATTGAGATGATAAATGCTTAGTTACTTTGAGATTACTTTGCTACAAGAATATGTAATAAGTATGGATATAATTCCTTGCTACATAATCTTTCTGATTATTTGAGTCTAATTTGAACTATCTAAATTGTTGCTCTGATATGATTAGAAGTGTCATTATGCTCCAATGATAATTTTATATGGCATAAGAATCTAATGCACCTTTTACTTAGAATATAATCAAAACCATCTATTTTTGAGAAAGGATTAAATCTTTTTGATATTATGAGTGTTAATACTTTTCAGAAAGTTACTTTCTCTAAACAAAAATTCATGCTCGTTATTTTTTTTACAAAGAACTTTTCTTGATTACTGATTTGCCATCATCAAAAAGGGGGAGACTGTTAGCTCTAATGCCCTTCAAAAATCATTCTATGGTTGTAAACCAGAATGACCATTAAGGTTTTGATGAATACCAAATTAGAGTTTAAGCTAATCTTGCTATATATGAATGAATTGTTTTTAGAAGTATTTTCTTTCGTAATCATGTGCATTATATGCTTGAAAATCAACAAAGCCATGTTATCCATTGGTATTTTAATTTGAATATACTTGATATGGAATATATGCTTTATATACTTCTTGAGTTATAATGGGAGAAATAGGAAAGAAGGTTCAGAAGGATGAAACTGCAACATAAGAAGGGAAAATGGTGCCTCAAGAGCAAACATTGTTCATCCAAAAAGATGACTTTGTCCAAAAGGGAAAATCTCTGGAGACATGCTTCCTTTGAACTGTTACACCTTCAAAGCTTCCTCTGTACACTTCAATAGACAAATTCAAAAAGCCAAAAAGGTGATTTGATAAGACAGAAGAGGTGCTGACAAGTCTAAATAATTGACAAACCAACAAATGGCTACTTTTCCACTTCTATGTAAGTTTTGAAGAACGGGAAAAAGGAAGGTTGTTTCTTCTCTATCAAGTCGTAGACTAGCAAACCAACAAAATCACAAGGATAATAGATAATATTCTAGCCTGTAACTTTAGTCTATAAGTAAATCTTCTCTTCTAGCATGTAATACATAATATTCTCTCTTTTAGAATTTAGAGAAGTCTCACACAAAGTACTTCATAGTCCATTCTCTGTTAAGAAAGTTAGCGTGAGTATTCAAACAAAACATTTTATTCACATCATTTATACAGGACCAAGTAGTGGTTAGTGAGAAGCTTGGAGAGGTTAAGAAAATACTACTCGTTTGTAAAGCTTGGAGAGGCTAGGAAAATACTACTCATTTGTAAAGCTTGGAGAGGCTTGGCAAAAGACTGCTAACTTGTAAGAAGCTTAGAGAAGCTTGGACAAAAAATACTTGTAGTATATAAAATCTCAACAAAGAGTTGGGGACTAGAAGTAGGCAAGTGATTTGGTCGAACCAATATAAAAATCTCTTGTATGATTATCTCTATCTCTAATCTTGTTATTTGATTTTACGACATAGGTTCAGCTTTGTTTAAACTTTATCTTAAACAAAGTTTATTTCTTATTTATATAGAACTAAACTATTTTATAAACTAACACAATTGCTTCTGCAATCCAAGTTTTGAACTTGAGTTAGATTATTTTACTAAAGTTTTCAAATAATAAAGTCTCTTGAAAGCATGATTCAAGCCCCCTTATCATGCTATCCCATCCAACAAAAAGAACATAAGAAAGAGTAGTCATGAAGAAAAACAAGGATTCCAATGTCTTGAGGGTGAAGGATGTCTCCAATTTTTCACAAAACTCTCCACAAAGCTCCTTGAATCTCCAAGCCTCTCTTACAGGGTTGCCTCTAATATCTAGAGCGGCAAAAGGGGTCAAAAAGGTCATCCAAGTCCTTTAAATAGCACCCTAAATCATTCTTTTCCATGATTACTTCAAAAATAGACTTTCCTAATTTACCATCGTTGTGCTCGAGCACAGGTGGCATGCTCGAATGTAGGTTGTGCTCCAAAATGGGTGTTTTTCTATCCCTAGGCTACGCTTGAGCATAAAATTCCATGCTCGAGTGCTGAAGTATAGTCCAGTGTAAGTTTCCATGCTCTAACATGGTGCCAAAATAGCAACTCTATAAAAGTGCCTTGTTTGATCAATTCCAAGCTCAATAGCGATTAGAATAGGTGGAATTTGTAACACCCTACTAATTTTATGTTATGCTTAAGTCATAGCATGAAACTAGTCAGGTCGTGTTACCGTGTTGATACTCTATTTACCTTTCCTATTTTAATTTCTCTTTAAATCGTCTCTATTGACGAAACGGCGTGCTGTTATATTAAAAGCGAAACAAACCGAACAAAATATCACCAAGATAAGTATAGTACAATAGTGTTACTGCATACGTGTAAACATATATATATATATATATATATATATATCAGAAGCCACTGTTTCAGTTTATGTACAAAGTTTAAAGTAGAACACCTACGGGGGCTGGTATATCAAAAAGATTATAAAACCCTCACCTGCCAAAATACCTTATGGTCCTCAAAGGACATTTCGTAACCTACTGCTAATCCTACAGTCAAGTCCATGACCCAAAGCTACATGCTGATCAAAAGAAGGTCATACTGTACAACATCTCCTACCACTAAGCTACTCCGTCAGGTAGCCGTTAGCCATGCCAGGCTCGGCCGGTGTATAGTCTGCGCTGGGTCCCGAGGAGGTAGAGGGCGACGAGCCGGTGGCCTCGGAGGGGTCACTCTCTGAACTCAACAGAATGTCGGGGCCTGTCTGCGGTGGTGACTCAGGGGCAGGGTAAGCGGGTACTGCGGGTGCAGGAGGTGCCAGATGTGGGTGCGCCATGTGTAGAGGGATGGCAATATAAGGGGTAGCCGGGTCGAAGATGGGATGGTGTAAAGGAACATCAAAGTTCCTGTTGCTGAAGAAGTAAAATCGGAAGTTGCATGAACCAGCTATGTACAAGGAGTCCAACTCTGGATCATGGTGGAGCTGTAACGCAGGAATCTCAATAAAAAGGGTAGCTGTGGAGTCCATCGCCAGTGTCTGAGAATGATGCGGGAGACACAAAACGGGGTGAGAATTTCAAGAAAATTCTCAGTAGGGTTCGATTATACTTGTACTGACGTCACATACATTCTCAGTTGCCTCGGGTTTTATTTAATTATTAAATGTGTTCAAGCTGAAAAGTCCATTTTCATGAGATTAAGAAAATGTCTGGTCCGAGGCAAGGTTCAGTTTTACTTTACTTGACATAAGAAACAAAATAGATTATTAATACGGATACATAGAATGGTAATCGAAATAAATAAATGCATAACAGTGAGCAATTATAACATACAATTGTGAACATCTTGATGAAACTATTTCATGTATTCATGCATTCATGTAATTGTGTAGATCGTTCTTTCCTTCCTAAACTTTTTCATTACTTTCTATCATTTTCCATCTCTTGGTCCCCTGGGAGTTCTTGGCCATTTTAGACTCCTGGGTAATAGTCTGCTTATCAGGATCGAGCTCGTTCCTATAGAGGAATGCCGGGTTTACTTTCCTCGACCTTCCCACTGATCTATTCCCATTAACTTTCTATCCGGGGCTGGCCCAAGTAGTATGGAACTTGCATAATAACACGATTCTTTTCATAACTTTCATGGCTTTCTTAAGAATGCATATGCATTAACATGTAATTCATAACTTGTACATGGGTTCTACCGAAATTTCGGCAGCGTAACGGAACGTGTCCGCTTCCCCATGAATAGTGCCAGCCAATCAATACACCAATTTATCACAAAGAACACAACTTCACATTTATATTCCAATATAGAACTCAAATCAATATCAAATTCATTAAGGCAGAAATTCTGCCTCAGCATATTCAACCAACCCGGTTTTTGTAATTCAAGCCATAACTTCATCTTAACTCATTTGGACCTCAAATTTGAGTATGTTAAAGTGTTATGTGTCTATTTGCTAACCTCTTTGGTCCCATCTAATTTTGGTATCTGCAACTCAAGATATCTAGATTTTATTTCGGCCTGCCCACTGACTAGCCAGAATCAGGTAACTAAAAGTAAAAATCCACTAAAAATCGAAAACTGACTCAATTCATACGAAATTGGTCTCATGTTAAAACTAACAGAACAAAGTTTCATTTAGAAAAAGTCCCACTCAATTTGGCTTAGTGGGGCTCGAGTTACAAGCCCCGATTTCGGACCTTCCTACACTGCCCTGTCATAGCCCGGTGTGGACATAGGGCGAATTGCGTGGAGAACTGGGAGTAATTGGAACCTTATTAAATTCTGAAATTTTTATGAGATATTCTCCTATGTTTAAGCTTTCTAAAAAAGTTAGTTTCACTCATTTTCATGTAGTATAGGTCGAGTTCTACCCTAAAGAACGTAATCTGCCCAGAGCCAGAGTCAAAACCCTAGGTCGAGATTCAAAAATTCATATCTCCCACAATTATGATCCAAAATCCTTATGTGATATGTCTATGGAAAGCCCTAGATGTCTAGTTTCATCTAAAAATAGTTTCATCAGATTTGACAGATTGTAGGCGGTGCCGTAGGCTCCGCCATATGGACTGCCGTGGACTCTCCACCAAGACAGCACCCACATCCATTTACTTCTCTTAGTTTTCTTCTTCTAATTCTACTTCTAACTCAAAATCTTCTATTAATCCAAGCTTAATTATTTAATTCACACATCAAATAAGGTGAAAATAATTCAGCCCAGTCAGCCAAGTGCATGGATTTGATGCAAGAAATCAGAACTCCTACTTTTGATTTAAGTGTTTTGTGCTGAATTCTTGGAGTTTGGGATGAACAAGGTTGGAACTTGGCTTGAGTTTTGGGTGTGTGAGCAAGAGAGAAAGAGAGCTGAAGGAGAAGAAGAAAGCAACGTGAATGAGGGTCTGAATCAAAGGAGGAGGGTGTGTTATATAGGCATGAGTGGGAGTTAACTTGGAAGGTTGTGATTGGCCTCTAAACATAAGGCCAAGTTTCAGCCAACCTTGCTCTCCACGTTGCCCTCTTTGTGTGGTAGAATCACTCTCCATGTCGCCTAAAATGGGACTAACTTCCAGCATATTCTGGAAACTAAATCGGAACTCGTATGCTTTAAAGTCGGAACTCGTGAACCTCCTGTATATGAAGTCGGAACTCAGAAAACATCTAGTTTAGTCGAAACTTGAAAGCAGAGCCTGGTGTGAAGCTAAGCACTTAAAGTCGGAACTCGGGAATTATAAAATTTCTATCCCGGAACTCGAAAAGATATAGAAATGAGAGCTACTAATATTGGACTCGAGATCGGATCTCGTACATTTGTGAATTATAATGTCGGAACTCGGAATATAGCCAGTTCATTTGAGCCTTAGAGTTAAAGTCGGAAATCGAACATTTTGCTCTTTGATCGCTAAGGTCGGAAGTCGTAAATTGTGCTGAAGTCGAAGACAAACTCGTAAGTTGGAAGCATCAGTTACTTCATTTCAGCTCTTGAAATCGTAAATCGGAATTCATATTGATGAGGTCAAAATTTATACACGCTTACACAAGGTCGGAAATCGTAAGCTACATGCATTAAGTCGGAAATCGTTGGCTGCATGCACAAGGTCGGAAATCGAAAGAAATCCCTTGTAAGCCTTGGAACGAAGTCGGAAGTCGAAGCTAATATTGAGATCGAAAACGGAATTATAAGACAAACTCGGAAATCGTAAATCCTTGTCTGTCCAGCCTTGACGATGAATATGGAGGTTGGGAATACTATGAGCTCGGAAGTCGGAAGTCGTGGATGTTACAGAATTTCCCTTAGAGTAGTAATAGCAATTATAGATATTTGAGTAAGCTTTCCAACGCAACAAGAACCACCTCTATTGGAGTTTTGTAGCTCAAGATATAGGTGAAAAACTAATGGAAGGTTAGACTTGATAGCATCAGAAACAAGATGCAACTTCAATCTTGTTTTGCCTTTTTCTCCTAGAAGGCTTAAGAATCTGTAAAAGTTTTCAACATCAAAGTTGGAGACTCCTTCTCATATTTCCAAAGGGTCCTAAATCATGTTAATTCAACTTCTAGAGGGTGAGATATGGATTTTCTCATGCAACATGGTTTTGAAATCTCACAAAATACACCGCTTAAGACTCCAATTGAGCTCTTCTTCACCACTCGAGTGCTTGTACCTAATTGAAACACTATGAGGACATAAATAGCTAACTAAAAAATTGACCAACAAACTAGAAAAGAACCTAAATGAAAGAAAACAACTAAAACTCTCAAATGAATTCATGTAACCAAAGCCTTAATCTAAATAAAACAAAACAACAATAACTCAGTACAAGGAGTTACCAATATGTTAGTAGATTTAGCCTCTTGCCTTGAAATCTTAAGTTTCCTTGATGGGTATTCGAGATATAATCAAATTTATATTGTGAAAGGAAATGTGTCAAAAATAACATTTCAATGCTCAAGTGGCATCGACACATATCAATGGGCAGTCATGACTTTTGGGCTTAAAAATGCTAGGGCCACATTCCAATCCAATGATGAATTGGATTTATATACGTATATATTTTTTCTATCATACTTAGTTCATTAATCCTCTTTTATACTTCATTGCATGGACTTGGACCACTTTATATTGATTGGATTTTTGGTTCGGCTTGAATTAAATTTTTTAGCATTAGGATAATTCTAACACTACTTTAGTTTTTGGGCCATACCTTGGGCTATAGACCCTATTTAATCATGATCTTTTGTTTGTAGGAAAGCTGAGAGATGGATCTACAACTCTTATGAAGAAGTCAGAGGCAAATTTGGAAGTCTCAAAGCTAGAATTAGGCCTGGAAGAAGAGTCTTAACTACAGCCATAGTTCATAAGTAACATGCATTGCGGAGGCCATATCTCAATCCACAGAAGGCCAATTGAGCTCGTTCTAGTGGCATTTTGAAGCTAACATCCAAGCCTTCAATACCTTCAAACCACATGGATGCATATTGTAACATCCCCACTTTAGTAAACGGAACGTAATAAAAACTTTGAATTACTTCCCTTAGGTAGTATGAGAATTTCTCAGGCAGCGCTATGCCATGACGATCCTCACACTTGGAATTATAGGGTAGTGTAACACTATCGTTAAAAATATGGCACTGCCATATGCTAAAAATTAGGAAATGACAAAAGTGTCCCTATCAACTTTTGTTAATTACAATCTTGCCCAAAAGTTTTAGAAATTGTATTTTAATACCAAGTGCATATTTCTACAATAACCTTAGACCTTTTCTTAAAATGACATTTATGTCCTCACATTGGTAGAATTAGCATAATGGGGTATTAAATGATGCAGAATCACATGGTGAATCTGTAGAAGTTTAAGTCTTTGCCGATCGGGCCATGGAGGTAGTCTGGTGTTAAATTACATGGGGTGCCCCTGGACTTGCTCAAAATTACGAAAATACCATTAGTTATAGAAAATAGGAAACAAGAAGGCTCCGAATTTACGGAAATGTCTAAATTACGCCGTTAGTTCCTTTATTTAGTTTCAATAGTTATGCAAGGGCAATTAGAAGTTAATTAAATAGTAATTAAGAGTTAATTAGATATTAGTTAGAGAGATTAGGCATCAGATAAATTAAAATGAACATGTAGACATCTTACAAAACTATTAAGTAACATTTTACCGATTTGGAGAAAATTGGTAAATATTTGGTGTTCTAAACTGTCAGAGCCGAATCAGTAGAATTTTACACTAATAATCTTAGGTTGAAGGGCTGAAATTTAGCCACCTCCACTACCATAGGTGGCGCCATACGGCAGCCATATGATGGGAAATTTGGCCAAATCATGACCATTAAAGCCAAATATCTAAAGCCATCCTTATCTATGTCATAAAGCTTATAAAAATCTCACCCATCTCCTTTTAATTTGTGCCCACCATCATGCTTCAGCCTCCTTCGATTTCTTCTTCTTCTTCTTCCTTTCTTTCTTTACCTCCATGACCAAAAACTTCAAGCTCAAGATTGGAAGCCCTCTTGACCTCAAATCCTCTTGCTCCTTTTACGAAAATTAATCCTCACCTCCTTCTCTACAAAACCCCTCTAACAATTTCATGATTAAGCATCAAATAGATCCTCCCCACATTCATATGAGCTGCTGCCATGATGAAGGAAGAAGGCTAGGAGTTGGTTCTTGGCCCCATTGCTTCCATAGCTTCAAGGATTTCAAGGTAGGTAGCTCAAATCCTTAGTTGTTTGGTGTATCATGTGATTATGTGGCTGCTATGTTCTTCTTATGCCATACTTGTATGAGGGTGCTTTGATGCTCTTATATTGTTTTGAAGTGAGAAAACTTGGTTTAAGTTGAGGAATCTATCAAAAACTCAAAAAAGGAGCTAAGCAAAATCTATTTTTGTGAGAAAACCCTATGGGGACCGTACTGGCAGAGTGTACGGCTCTGCCTACAGCTAGAGAAAGTGGATGAATCTATTTTTATATGAAACTAGACATTCAGGGCTTTCCGTACATATAAATTATAAGGTCATTGGATTAGTATTGAGGGAGATATGAATTTTTGAAGTTTGACCTAGAAATTTGGATTCGTATCTGGGCAGTATGAGTTGAGAAGGGTGCAACTCACCCTATACAACTCCAAATTGAGTGAAACCAACTTTGTTAGAAAGTTTACACATAGTAAGATATCCATAAAATTTTTCGAATTTGATAAGTCCTAGTTGTTCATAGTGAGTCAAAAAAGTTGCCCAATCCGGGCTAGAATAGGGTAGTCCAGTAGGGTCAAGTTCCAGGGCTTATATCTCGAGTTAAACTTATTCAAATGATATGAAACTTATTTCATTTGAAAGTTTGTTCTGTTAGCTTTACATGGATATAATTTCGCATAATTTCATGCAGATTTCTATTTTTAGTGAATTTCCCCTTATAAGAGTGCAATTCTAGTTGGAAGTAGGACTAGTCTAGGATAAGACACAAACAACTTGAGTTAATGTCGAAAGTCGGGACTTACTAAACAGAGAACTAGGTTGATACATTTAAAAATTCATCTCTAAACTTAGTAAATAAGGGACTAGGTCAGGGATCTTTAAGGTTGAATTCGGGACTTAGTAAAACGGAATGTTAGATCAGGAATATTTAAGGTTGAACTCGGAAAGTTATACTTAAGGTTGAATTCGGGAGAGTGTACTTAAGGTTGAACTTGGAACATAGTCAATATCGGAAACTTAGAATTTTGGAAACATTCATAGAGTTCTAGAAAAGATCAATTTTGTGTTCAGGTCGGAGATCGGAAATTATATAATCTAGGAGATCAGACGTAACCCCGGAAGTAGGGAATTATATAATCTAGGAGATCAAACGTAACCCCGAAAGTCTGAAATTATATAATATCGGAGATCGAACATAACACAGGAAGCCGGAAATTATATAAACTCCGAACTCGAAATTCATTTAACCTTGGAATCCGAACTCGAGAACCTTGATAGAAATTGAAATCAAGCAAGATAGATTGATGCTTAGGATTCTAAATCTTGCACTTATTGATATTGTGATATTATTGGTATGAATATGCTTTGGATGTATTTACGTTTACATGTCATGTTCGTGTATGTCATGCATGCAAGCATAATTAGAGTATGTTATGAGAAGCAAGATATGAGACATATCCATGAATGCTCAATGCATCCGCATGCATGATAAGATATGGAAAGGAAAAGATAATAAGAATTTGCAAGAAGGACGTACCAAGCTGCTATGTGAAGCATGACATGGACCCAACTAGCATGGGCCAGAGTGGTACTGTCTACGATATTGGCCAGCCCTTAACCAGATTTAAGGGGAATAGACCAGTGTGAGGGTCGGGGAAAGTAAACCCGTCACTCATGTATAGATATGAGCTTGAACCTGAAAAGCAGGCTATTACCCAGGGGTGAGAGAGGCCATTCACCTTGGGGGGACCAAGTACAGAAAAGAGCAAGATCAAGTTGCAAGTTAAAGAAAGATACGAACTAAGTCAAGTGCACTTGCATACATACAAGTACAAGCATCTTTATGTGCATCTTCAATGATCCTATTAAGTCATAATGCTTTTATGATTCTTGTTGAAGCATATTATACTATTCGTATTTATATATCTGTAATATGAAATGGCAAGTGACTGCTAAAATATATCCCGCTTCGAGTAAGGTGTTTTCAACCTAAAATTGTACCACTATTTATTTATATGTACTCATATTCTCATAATAAACCGAAGCGGTTGGAATGTTTATGATGATGTTGTAAGATTGGTTTGAGTTTACCTACTGAGAACCTTAGGTTCTCACTGCCTATTTGTATGTTTTTCTTTTCCGTAAACATTCCAGCAACCAAGTTGGAAATCAAGTGCGAAGTGGAGTACTGGGCCTTCCATTGAGCAAGGATCGGGCGTAAGCCAGACCAAGAATCTATTGAAGCTAGCTAACGACTAGTCAGATGTAAACACTGTGTACTATGTCAGTTACAATTTTTTTAAGAGTGTAATTATTTTATTCCCTATATATCAAAGATTATTAGTCAGTAATAAAGTGAGTAGTTAAAGGGCCATGTATTATATTTTCCATATTTTAAAGATTTTTTAGCATAGTGACAACCTTTTAATATAACTCCATGACTCGAGCATGGCTTATATGATAGAGGTTGTTACATTTTTGGTATCAGAGCAGTTCGTCCGGTATAGGCCTGTGGATGGATTGATTATGCTTCTAATGCATACTCTGAGAATCTAGATGCACCATGCTTTAGGTCCTCGCGTGAAGAAGGCATAGAAATATTATGCATGGTGGCCTTGTTGTGAGTGTTGTGGATTACCTGTTGCACTTGATTGAATATTGAGCTTGATCACCTGAATATAAGGTTTTGTGTAAACAGAAGCCTGAAACACCCAACAAGCTTATTAGGGACCTTTTATACAAAATTATTAGAGATAAAACTCCTAGGAAGTAGTGATGGCATAAGGGGGTAGACAATTGAGCAAGTCAAGGAGTACAGAGAATTGGGGATTCGATCAAGGGAATTGTGTTGGACGGTTTGCTATAGACATAGTAAACCTAGTTATACCGGAAAAGGTTGTTTGTAAAGTGTTGCCGGTAGCCGAAGATTTTCCATCATCAATAGCAGGATCTTAGTTAGAGACGAGCTGAGTAAGAATCTTCTTCACCCTGATAGGGATTGTTTCTAGCTTTATTGCGACTACCCAATCCAGACTATCTTCTCTAGCTTGAATCTAGGGGATTCTTCTACCTACTCGACAGGAGTAAAGTGACTACCCGCTGATGAGGTTATCCTATGTGGCATGGATAGTGTCCTTATTTTCTTCATAAATGAGATTACCCCGGAGGTACCTCACTAACAAATTCAGTTAATGGTTTTTATTTTGGATTGTGATAATACCACATTATAAAGACCTGATCCTTCGTTAAGAAACTTGTAAAGTGGAATGAAGCAGAGGATCAGTGAAAGAAATTAAGGGCAGAAGCTTTGGTTAAGTACATTGGAAACCTTCTTAAGTCCCCATCCAGAGAATAGAGTGGCGTCTCCCTCAAGGGTACAAGGAGCTAACGTTGTAGCGATTGCAAATTGGAAAAGTACTAAGTGGAATCTTAGCTTTGAAAAGGAAACAGTTGGGCAAACTGTAAAGAGGCCTATCTGATTTACATTGAATCAAGATGGAGATACGGCTATACACAGTATGAAAAGCAAATGAAATTATAGTTGTAATAAGAGAAAAGGGACAATATATTTCCTACCAACCTGAAGTAGGAACACTTTCAGACTAGAGGTGGCATGCAAATCAAGTGTAATTTTCCTACCTTTCAGGGATAAAGGAAATGTTAGAAAATTTATTCATGTACATATTCTATCAACCTTAGCCATCACAAGAACTAGATGATGGAATCATCTTCAACATGTTATTAGTAGAGGAATGAGGCTATTCAGAGAAGAAAGGTAAAGTCGAACAATCGCCTTTAGGTACCATTATATATGCCATGGGGGGAGTAACTCGATAAGGAATGTATTCAGATTTAGGCAAGAGTAATGAAGATTTAAAGTAAGCAACTAATCCTAATAGAACAAAGGAACAATAGCAAGGTAGGTTCTAACAAATGAAAACAGACAAGTTTCTGTAGTAACAATAGAACACAGTAGGAACGAGGTAGGAAAAGAGGAAGTTTGGATTTATGGCTAGCCCACTAAAGAGAGAAGAACTACCTAGTATGAGATTACGGTGCAGACAAGATTGTGTACGAAATACCAAGTAGGGTTGCCTTGGCACCGGTCATAAGTGCAACAGACCTAATGCACCCTAAACAAGATCGGGTGATGCACAAATATAAGATTAACCAGGATTTGGAAACGTGCCCTATGAGAGGCAAGGTTACGATGTCAAAATTAGAGGAAGTTAGAAGAGTATCTATACCTTGGGCCAAATTAAATGCGATCATCACTAACGTACTAAGTTCCATCAGAGTTTCATAGTTAAGCGTGCTCGAAAGAAAGATTAATATTATGATGGGTGACCTTCTAGGAAGTCCACATATTGCAACTTCAATAGGGAAGCAAGACCATCATTCCCATCTCTCACAGCAAATGGATTACATCGTAGGGGCAAGATATTATGAAGAATAGCCAGAAGGTTTAGCAGTTAAGGTACCCACAAAAGTGAGAGATGGACATCAACACAATAATCGAGGAATCTCCATGCTAACCAATTGAAGAAAGTAGAAAAGTAGCAGGAACTTCTGCTGTCCCACAATCCTTTCCTTACGTGATACTGATCATATTTTGAGGGAGCAAGTATCGCAACAATTATTGAGAAGTTCAACAAGAATGACACAAGATCCGATTAGCAAATAATGAGAAATGGAGTAAAGTCAG
The DNA here is from genome assembly GCA_031439595.1 of Pterocarpus santalinus. NCBI lineage: Eukaryota > Viridiplantae > Streptophyta > Magnoliopsida > Fabales > Fabaceae > Pterocarpus > Pterocarpus santalinus. Next base: position 48,721,468 of record CM062527.1, read on the forward strand.
CAAAAGAAGGAGAGATTTCGAAGCAAGGTCTATAGATATATTTAGAAGGATGCTTTAGCATTACCCCTAAAACCTAATGGAAGGGGATTTATCACTGATCGAAGAAGATCAGGTAGGTGAGAGTTTGGATATGGCCTGGTCAATTTCTCGAAAAACTTTAGCGAAGCTATTATGACCACTATTTGTCGAAGTTGATCACTGCTGTAGCTGATAGTTTTCATAATGGCAAGAACTTCTTCAGTTGGTATTTGGGATCCAAGGCACAATTATTAGCAAGTTTACTGAAAAACATAGCACACAAGTAGTCAGACACATGACATAGAGGAGGAGGAATTTACTCGATGAAATTGATGATGGATCAGAACGTTACCGCAACAAAGTATATTTCGGTACCCATATAATCCACGACAACTCTCTGCTTAGATATTAGAAAGTCATCTTGTAAGACAATATGGTAAGGAAAACTCTGCAGCTTCGATGAAAGGATCTGACCTTTAACCTTGGTTTTCACATTAAACCACCTGTATCTCAATAACCAGGAATCAAGGAGGATATCAGACTAATAGGAAGAGTCATGAGTCTTAGAACTTAATCCGTATAATGGGAGTGACCTAAAATTTTCCTACAGGCATTAGGCATGAGGCAAATTTTACCAAGAAGAATGAGTTTTAAGATAAGACTCCTAATTATAATTTTGAGAAAAGGCCTAAGCGTATGTTTCTAAAGAACCGTATCAGAGGAAAATTTATTGTTGAACTAAGAGTAGCTGAGCAAATAAGAATCTTGGAAAAGAATATACGGACCTCCTTGACATAGGCATTATCATTACTACATATTGACGTCAATTACTATGATAACTGCTAATCTTTGCAATTGCAAATCTTCATGAGTTGAATATCTAGGGTCTCATGTAAAAATGGCAGAAGAGTTAGCAGCTACCACAAAGTAGGAGTAGCGGAATATAGAGCAAGGGAGATGAGTAAAAATCTCCAATAAACTGAACAATAATTCAAAGCGTCATAGGGATAAGGCAAGCTCGGATACCAACATAACCCTTATGGATCCTTTGTACGTATTAAGACATTACCTCATAGCTATCAGCAAGTAATCTCAAGACAAGATGCCAACTCAAAAAGAGGAATATCTCTATAAATTAAAAGGAATTTTTTTTTCCTTGACCTTTCCTAATCCTAGAATTTTGAGGACAAAATTCTTTTAAGAAGGGTAGAATGTAACATCCCCACTTTAGTAAACGGAACGTAATAGAAACTTTGAATTACTTCTCTTAGGCAGTGTGAGAATTTCTCAGGTAGCGCTATGCCATGACGATCTTCACACTTGGAATTATAGGGTAGTGTAACATTGCCATTTAAAATATGGCACTGCCATATGCTAAAAATTATGAAATGACAAAAGTGCCCCTATCAACTTTTGTTAATTACAATCTTGCCCAAAAGTTTTAGAAATTGTGTTTTAATCCCAAGTGAATATTTCCACAATAACCCTAGACCTTTTCATAAAATGACATTTATGTCCCCACATCGGTAGAATTAGCAGAATAGGTTTTTAAACGAAGCAGAATCACGTGGTGAATCCATAAAAGTTTAAGTCTCTGCCGATTGGGCCATGGAGGCAGTCTGGTGTTAAATTACGTGGGGTGCCCCTGGACTTGCTCAAAATTACGAAAATGCCATTAGTTATAGAAAATAGGAAACAATAAGGCTCCGAATTTACGGAAATGTCTAAATTATGCCGTTAGTTCGCTTATTCAGTTTCAATAGTTATGTAAGGGCAATTAGAAGTTAATTAAATAGTAATTAAGAGTTAATTAGATATAAGTTAGACAGATTAGGCTTAAGATAAATTAAAATGAACATGTAGATATCTTACAAAACTATTAAGTAATGTTTTACCGATTTGGAAAATCGGTAAATATTCAGTGTTCTAAACTGCCAGAGCCAAATCAGTAGAATTTTACACTGATAATCTTAGGTTGAAGGGTTGAAATTTAGCCACCTCCACCACCATAGGTGGCGCCATATGGCAGCCATATGATGGGAAATTTCACCAAATCATGACCATTAAAGCCAAATATCTAAAGCCATCCTTATTTATGTCATAAAGCTTAGAAAAATCTCACCCATCTCCTTTAAATTTGCACCCTCCACCATGCTTTAGCCTCCTTCCATTTCTTCTTCTTTTTCTTTCTTTCTTTCCTTACCTCCATGATCAAGAACTTCAAGCTCAAGATTGGAAGCCCTCTTGACCTCAAATCCTCTTGCTCTTTTTATAAAAAGTAATCCTCACCTCCTTCTCTACAAAACCCCTCTAACAATTTCATGATTAAGCATCAAATAAAGCCTCCCCACATTCATATGAGCTGCTGCCATGATGAAGGAAGAAGGCTAGGAGTTGGTTCTTGACCTCCTTGCTTCTATAGCTTGAAGGATTTCAAGGTAGGTAGCTCAAATCCTTAGTTGTTTGGCGTATCATGTGATTATGTGGCTGCTATGTTCTTCTTATGTCATACATGTATGAGGGTGCTTTGATGCTCTTCTATTGTTTTAAAGTGAGAAAACTTGGTTTAAGTTGAGGAATCTATCAAAAACTCAAAAAAGGAGCTAAGCAGAATCTATTTTTGTGAGAAAACTCTACGGTGACTGTACTGGCGGAGTGTATGGCTCCGCCTACAGCCGTAGAAAGTGGATAAATCTATTTTTATATGAAACTAGACATTCAGGGCTTTCCGTACATATAAATTATAAGGTCATTGGATTAGTATTGAGGGAGATATTAATTTTTGAAGTTTGACCTAGAAATCTGGATTCGTATTTGGGCAGTATAAGTTGAGAAAGGTGTAACTCACCCTATACAACTCCAAATTGAGTGAAACCAACTTTGTTAAAAAGTTTACACATAGTAAGATATCCCATAAAAAATTTCGAATTTGATAAGTCCTAGTTGTTCACAGTGAGTCAAAAAAGTTGCCCAATGACCAATCCGGGCTACAACAGGGTAGTCCAGTAGGGTCAAGTTCCTGAGCTTATATCTCGAGTTACACTTATTCAAATGATATGAAACTTATTTCATTTGAAAGTTTGTTCTATTAGCTTTACATGGATATAAATTTCGCATAATTTCACGCAGATTTCTATTTTTAGTGAATTTCCCCTTATAAGCATGCAATTCTAGGTGGAAGTAGGACCAGTCTGGGATAAGACACAAACAACTTGAGTTAATGTCGGAAGTCGAGACTTACTAAACCGAGAACTAGGTCAGTACATTTAAAAATTGATCTCTATACTTAGTAAATAAGGGACTAGGTCGAGGATCTTTGAGGTTGAATTCGGGACTTAGTAAAATGGAAAGTTAGATCAAGAATATTTAAGATTGAACTCGGAAAGTTATACTTAAGGTTGAACTCGGGAGAGTGTACTTAAGGTTGAACTCGAAATATAGTCAATATCAGAAACTTAGAATTTAGGAAACATTCATAGAGTTTTGGAAAATATCAATTTTGTGTTCAGGTCGGAGATCGGAAATTATATAATCTAGGAGATCAGACGTAACCCCGGAAGTAGGGAATTATATAATCTAGGAGATCAAACATAACCCCGAAAGTTAGGAATTATATAATATTGGAGATCGAACATAACACAGGAAGTCGGAAATTATACAAACTCGGAACTCGAAATTCATTTATCCTTGGAAGTTGAACTCGGGAACCTTGATAGAAATTGAAATCTTGCAAGATAGATTGATGCTTAGGATTCTAATTCTTGCAGTTATTGATATTGTTATATTACTAGTATGAATATGCTTTGGATGTATTTACGTTTACATGTCATGTTCGTGTATGTCATGCATGCAAGCATAATTAGAGTATGATATGAGAAGTAAGACATGAGACATATCCATGAATGCTCAATGCATCCGCATGCATGATAAGATATGGAAAGGAAAAGATAATAAGAACTTGCAAAAAGGACGTACTAAGCTACCACGTCAGGCATGGCATGGATCCAGCTAGTGTGGGCCAAAGCGGTACTATCTAAGACTTGGGCTAGCCCTCGACCAGATTTAAGGGGAATAGACCGGCGTGAGGGTCGAGGAAAGTAAACCCATCACTCATGTATAGGTACGAGCTCGAACCTGAAAAGCAGGCTATTACCTAGGGGTGAGAGAGGCCATTCACCTCGGGGGACCAAGTACAGAAAAGAGCAAGATCAAGTTGCAAGTTAAAGAAAGATGCGAACTAAGTCAAGTGCACTTGCATACATACAAGTACAAGCATATTTATGTGCATCTTCAATTATCCTATTAAGTCATAATGCTTTTATGATTCTTGTTGAAGCATATTATACTATTTGTATTTATATGTCTGTCATATGAAATGGCAAGTGACTGCTAAAATATATCCCGCTTCGAGTAAGGTGTTTGCAACCTAAAATTGAACCACTATTTATTTATATGTACTCATATTCTCATAATAAACCGAAGCGGCTGGAATGTTTATGATGACGCTGCAAGATTGGTTTGAGTTTACCTACTGAGAACCTTAGGTTCTCACTGCCTATTTGTATGTTTTTCTTTTCCGTAAATAGTCCAGTACCCAAGTTGGAAATCAAGTGCAAAGTGGAGTACTGGGCCTTCCATTGAGCAAGGATTGTGTGTAAGCCAAAGCAAGAAACTATTAAAGCTAGCTAATGACTAGTCGGATGTAGACATTGTGTACTATGCCAGTTACAATTTCTTTAAAAATGTAATTATTTTATTCCCTATGTATCAAAGATTATTAGTCAGTAATAAAGTGAGCAATTAAAGGGTCATGTATTATATTTTCCATATTTTAAAGATTTCTTAGCATAGTGACAATCTTTTAATATAACTCCATGACTCGAGCATGGCTTATATGATAGAGGTTGTTACACATATTTATGGCCAAAAACATGGAGAAACATTACTAATTGTTTTGGGGAGCTGATTTTAGTGATTTTAGCATAACTTTCCTCTAGAATTCCAAATGTTACAAACAAAGTGTCAAGGTTTAGCATACGGATAGAGGATTAATGTAGTTAATGACAATTGATTATTTTTATTCTATAATTGGCTGAGTAAAAGAGAGGCCAGAACATTGTAACTAGTACATAGAATTTGGAATGCAATTTTTGGTTTTCTCTTCTTTCTTTCTCTTTACGCCCCCTTCAACTTTGCGTTTTCATGTTCCTCCATCCATGGAGGAGTAGTTTTCTGTCTAATTCAAGGATTAAGGAAGCAACAACACTCTTGACAATTGGTTTGATTAGACTCAATATACAATTTCGGTTTCATCTACTCTTTCTCTTATCTTTAATCTCGTTTCGAATTTAAGTTTTACATTTTAAATTGCTGATTGAAATTTTGATTGGTTGCATATTATTTGGTTGACATATGTAATCTAATTATTGAAAGAGTGTGAATTAGAATTTTAGGCCTTAATTCTAAGATTAACTGCATTGGTACCCGAAATGAACACAAACCAATTAGGTTCTAGAGGTCTCTGAACATTAACTGATTATGTGTTAATTGAATAGACGAAGGTTTTCATGTGAATGTTAAGCTTGAATTGAGGTTTTATTCGGACTTAATGTTAATCACTGATTTGATATGCTGAATTATTTTTAGAATTCAAGAATTTTCAAGAATTGAGTGTCTACTGTCATTTACTTTGATTCTTGGATTAAATGTTGCAAATTCTATTCATATTTTTATTTGATATTCTACTCATTTTGTTTCATTTTATAAAAACAAAAATCCAGCAAGGTTCTGATCATATAACATTGTCATCATTGGGAGATGACCTGAGTTGCACCTTAAACTGCAAACTTTTGTAAATCGATTTTATAGTTTGACTGAGCTTGGCACCCGAGTCAAATTTTGGCGTTATTGTTGGGGACGATTGATGCTATTTGATTTTGTGAATATATGTTAATATCACTGCTAACTTTGTTTTTGTGTGTCTTTTCTTAGTTTATAAGTTTTAGATGAATTTTATTGTGTTAGTAGTTCGATTTTACAGTTTTTGACCACTAAGTCTTTTTAGTTTGATTTCAAGGGACTTGATCTTATAGGAAAACCAGATCCTGGAAAAGACTCAATTCTTGGGGGGATTGGAGCCCCCCTATTTTTTCCAAATTCTAATGTTTAGATAGAGTTTTGGAAGTTTTTAAGTTTGTTTTGTGACATCACCAATGTTTTTATAAAAGATTTTGTGCTCCGATTGATCTGATTTTTGGTTAGTTGAAGGAAAATGACCTTCCGATCAAGACTTTTCCATTGTGTCGAAAGGGCTTCATTTGGAAGCCAAATTCCTTCATGTAGACCACTTTTTTAATTTTTTAAGATTTTTCTTTGCATTTTTGGACTCCTTGAGTGTCAAATATTTAAGCTTTGGGGGTCCCAAAATTTTTAAAAATCATTTGGTAATGATTTTAATTTTTTTTTTTGATTAATTTTGAGTATTTAAAATTTTTAGTGTCTTGTGTTAGGAGGTGACATAGGTGTGCATATGATTTTGTTTGTTGTCTTGTTAGTGTATGACTAGCTTTGACCTGCATCCTAATTTGGTTGAATTTGATCCTAAAATAGAGAGGACTCTTAGAGAAATTAGAACAACTAAGAGGAGGTTATTTAGCATTAGTTCTGCTAACAATTCTATTTTTGATTCACTTGATTCTGATTCTAGTCATAACTCTGCTAACAATTCTATTTTTACAAAAAACATGGCTAACAGGACTATGAAGGAGCTTTGTAGCACTTGATGTGAATTATCAAGCATTAGCCATCCAATATCCTGATTTGGATGCGGATTTCGAGCTCAAGTCTGGATTAATTCGCTTGCTGCCCAAGTTTCATGGCTTAGTTGGAGAGGACCCTCACAAGCACTTGAAGGAAGTCCATGTGGTATGTTTCAACCATGAAGCCACATGGAGTGGAGGAAGACAATATCAAGTTGATGGCATTTCCTTTCTCATTGGATGGATTTGCCAAGGATTGGTTATTTTACTTACATCCTGGTTCTATAACTTCTTGGCAAGACATGAAGAGGATGTTTTTGGAGAAATTCTTCCCTGCCTCAAGGGCTGCATCTATAAGGAAAGAAATTTATGGAATAAGGCAGATAAGTGGTGAGACATTGCATGAGTATTGGGATAGATTCAAGAAGCATTATGCAAGCTGTCCACACCAACAAATTAGTGACCAGCTGCTGATTCAATAATTCTTTGAAGGTCTGCTACCAATGGATAGAAGTATGATTGATGCTCCTTCTAGAGGTGCACTAGTAGACAAGACACCTACTATAGCTTCTAATCCACAATAATTCGGTACAACAGTTATAGTGTCAACAAGAAAAGTAAATGAAATACAGACCTCAAATGCAAACTAGCAGAGGATGGAGAGTCGAATTGAGGAGCTGACATTCTTGGCCAGGCAATTGGCTCTTGGTTAGACATAGAAACTCCAGCAAACCATACCACCAGCAATTAGTATTTGTGGCATCTGTTCCCTGCCAAGCCATACCACAGACCAGTGTCTAGAGCTACAAGAGAGTAATGAAATTGTTGCTAGAATTTTTCCTGGCAGAGCTCACTAGTAGTAGCAGAGGAATTATGATCCTTTTTCCAACACATACAACCTTGGTTGGAGAGACAACCCAAACCTAAGATATGGTAACAACTCCAATCAGTTTTAGCAGCAATAATTTAGGCACAATGTTGTAAGACAAAACATGAGGCAGTAATATCCATAGCAAGCAAAACTATACCAACCACTAAGCAGCAGTGCAGAATCAAGCCTAGCATAATTGGTGAAGTAAATGGCAACTAGCAACATTCAATTCTAGCAGAGAGCAGAAGCTAGTATACAGAGTCTGCAAACATAGATTGGTCAGCTAGCTACAATAGTAAGTGAAATGGAATCTCAAGTTTCTGGCTACCTCCCCTCCCAAACCGTGACCAATCCAAGGAATATAAGTGCCATTACCTTGGGAAGTGGCAAGGAGTTGCAAGTCCCAAATTAAGTAGAAAAATCAAATTCTGCTGGGAAATCAAGTTTTGAAGCAAAAGCAGATTTAGTAAAAAAATTTGATCCTGCAAAAACAAATGGAAATGATGCAGAACAAAGCAAGACCAGCAACAGTAGGCAATTTGAACCAAGCATTCCTCTACCTTTTCCAAATAGAGTGACACAAAATTGGAAGTTGGCAAAAATAGAATTGGATAAGGAAATCAGGGAGACTTCTAGGAAAGTGGAAGTCAATATTCTACACCTAGAAGCAATCAAGCAGATTCCAAAGTATGCCAAGTTCCTCAAGGACTTGTGCACTTATAAAAGGAGGTTGAAGGGAAATAAGAAGGTGAGCATGGGCAGAAATGTTTCTACCATCATTCAGCCAAGCATTCCTCCAAATTGCAAGGATCCTAGTACTTTCACCATTCCATGCATCGTAAGAAGCAAGCAATTCAGTCTAGCCATGTTGAACCTTGGAGCCTCAATCAATGTGATTTCTAAGTCAGTTTATCAATCCCTGCACATTGGAAAGCTCAAGTGAATGGAAGCGGTGATCCAACTTGCCAATTGAAGCACAACTCATCCTAAAGGAGTTTTAGAAAATGTGATGGCAAGAGTAAAGGAGCTTATTTTTCCTGCTGATTTTTATGTGTTAAATTAGAGGATGACATGCATGCTAATCAACCTACAATAATCTTAAGTAGGATATTTTCGAAAACTGCTAAAATTAAGATTGATGTGCATTCTGGTACTTTGTCCATGGAATTTGGAGATAGTAAAGTGCATTTTAACGTGTTTGATGCCATGACATATCCACGAAAAGAGCATTCTATTTTTTATTTAGACATTATTGATTCATTGGTTGATGATGTGCATGAAACTTGTTGGTTGACTTTCCTGAAATTGTAGGAATTATAAATAAGTTCAAGTGCTTAGATTGTGATGGAATTCAAGCATTATGTGCTGTTTGTGCTGAGATTGATGCATGCTTTCATGGTTTTGATTTTCTTCAGTCAAATTCTAAAAGTTTTAGTTTAGTAAATTCTGGTTCTGTTTAATCAAAATCAAATTCTGCAGATTTTGATATAATTAAATCTAATTTTGTTTATGCTATTTCTGCTACAATGTGTGTTAATTCTGGTTCTTTGAATTTTGCATGTTTTGATTTGCATTCTAGAATTTCTGCACTTTTTGAAAATTATGCAGATTTTGTTGCTGTTTCTGTTCATTTTGAATTTGTGAATTCTGATTTATATTCTGAAAATTCTAGTTTTGTAAAATTTGATTCTATAAATTCTGCTACTATTACGTCTGAATTTGAAAATTCTGGTTCTACCATTTCTACTATTCATTCTGCTGATTCTGTTTCTTCAAGTCTTAATTTTGCAATTGCTATTTATACTAATTTTGATGCTATAATTTATTATTCTACTAATTCTAGTATAGTTTTTGATGTAGTTTCTAGTGCAGTTTTTGATGAAGTTTCTACAACTTCAAATTCTGCAGGTTTAATTTTTCCATGTTTTGACTCTATTTTATTGATTTGTTTCCATAGGATATGATGATGCTGTTGTGTAGAGTTTTTCATGGACTGCAGGTGCTAAAGAAAAACCAATAGAGGTAGTACTAAGATTGGCACCATCCATGATAGTGCTACCCACCTTGGAACTGAAGCCACTACTAGAGAATTTGAAGTATGCATTTTTGGAACCAAAGTAGAAGTTGCCAGTCATCATAGCCAAGGACATTGGCAGATATTCCTAGAATTAGCCCCTCCACATGCTTGCATAGAATATAGTTGGAAGAGGGAGTGAAACCAGTAAGGTAGCCCTAGAGAAGGCTCAATCCACTGATTTTGGATGTGGTGAAGAAAGAAGTCAATGAGCTTCTAGTTGCTAGCATCATTTATCCAATTTCAGATAGCAAGCGGGTGAGCCCGATGCAAGTGGTTCCCTAGAATATTGGCATAGTAACAATGAAGAACTTTAAGGATGAGCTGGTGCCTACAAGAGTGTAAAACAGCTAGAGAGTCTGTATAGACTATTGGAAGCTAAACTAGGCCACCAGGAAGGATCACTTCCCATTGCCTTTCATTAATCAAATGTTGGAGAGATTACCAGGTCAATCACACTACTATTTCCTTGATGGTTTTTTTCACTATTTCCAAATCCATATTGAACCTAAAGATCAAGAGAAGATAACCTTCACCTATCCATTTGGCATATTTGCATACCGGAGGATGCTCTTTGTAACACCCCAGCCTAAGTGTAGTTACCTGTCGAAACCGGAGCCTGAGAAATTCTGAGTTCTGAACCTTATGCCTCCTTGGAGGGCTATAGGTTTGAGGTATTTTCTTAAGATCAAAAGTCCCGGTAATGGTTCTCTAGGCATCAATGATTTGAAGAGGGATTTTTAACGAATTTTAGGGAATGGATAACCCCCTTCGTTTTCAACCCTCAACTTTATAAAAACGTAAGTTTTCGGAGAATTGTACTAAAACCCAAAAGTTGGATTCTAATTCCTAAGGATTTTGAATTTTTAGATATTTTTATTGAATCCAAATGGTGGGTATTCTCTTATTTACATTTATGTTTTAAAGTTAATGGAGAGTAAAGTTAAAGAGGACATTAACTTAAAATTAAGAAATGTAAATAAGTCTGTGCAAATTCCTGGACCTGGGAATGGACTGCAGAAGGACGGAACCAAGTTTTTGGATTTGGTAATCGATTATAGAGGACCTGTAATCGATTACAATGCTCTCTGTACGCCACAGGTTAAAATTTTCCGTGTGGTAATCGATTACCATGATTGGTAATCGATTACCAGTTCTGGGTTTGCGGTAATCGATTACCACCATTGGTAATCGATTACAGTTCTTTGGCTGTGTGTCGATTACCATAATTGTGTGTCGATTACAAGTTCTTCATGGTAATCGATTACCAGCCCTTGGTAATCGATTACCAGAGGCCAATATATAAGTCGAGACGCGTCCCTTTCCCTCATTTCGCGATTTTCTTTCTCTCTCTACCCTCAAAACTCTCTCCCTTCTCTCTAAAACATATCTCCTTTCCTTCTTAAACCCAAACCTTCTCACATTTCCATCAAATTACACCATTCCCATTCACTCAAACTCAATTCCTTTCTTTAATCTCAAATCACACCCTCACCCAAAAATCAACACATTTGGTCCTGGAGCTTGGAGGAGGTGACACCAAGGCTCCTAAGGATTTCTTCTTTCATTCTCCCTTCAAAAAGGTAATCTTCAAACTCCTTTCCTCTTTCTTTCCTATGAAATTTCGAATTATTTCCCCTATAGTGAGTTTCTAGAGAACCCTAGGTTAGAAGAATTAAGAATTTTCATATCTGGGAGTAAAGTAGATTAATCCGTAATCTAAGGGACTGACCTTGAATCAAATTGTCATATTATTGATAGCATATGCCACTGGAGGACTGGCTTTGGCTCTCAGAGTTCATAGGGTTAGGATTCCGTGATTGGCGCTAAGTCTGTGAGTAGATAGCTTATCCCTATCTTAATTTTAATTATTTTGTCTATATATATAAATATGCAAGTGATTTAGTATGCTTTAGCAATATAATTTAAATTTCGGTAGCTTATCTATTTCTACTGGTTCACATGAGACAATGACTTGATTTCAAAAAGAAAAATGTGGCAAATGTTTATTATCTTGGTTCTCTATTAAACTTTGGAAAATTCTCTTTGTTTTGAAAGGTTTTTGGATTAAGCTTCGGACTTTTACTCGTTTTTGATTTATTAAAATGTTAAAGCTTTACTTTTCTTTAAAGTTACACTTTTATTGTTTTATATAAGGTATATTGGTTTGTCTTATAAGAATCTTTATTAAATATTCTGTATAATGGAAAGGAAAGACTTGGGAAAGTCTAGACCAGGATCTGTAGGCTAACGGCAGTAGGCGTTAGCCCTGGGTGCACCTAGGATGTTGGATTTCATGGCCACTCAAGGGAGTGGTGCGTGCCTGTTATTCATGGCCACACATATAGTGTGGTGCGTGCCTGTTATTCACGGCCACAGGAGGAGTGGTGCGTGCCTGATTACGGGTTTCACACGAAGGAAAGGCCACCTAAGTGTGATTCCTGACGGATTTATCCTGGAATAGATGGACTCTATTTTTGGAAAGGAAAAGTTGGATAATATTTGAATAAGATTTCTGTTTTTGGTTTTATTAAACATATTATTGCATTATCTTATATCTAGTTAATAATTATGGTTTGTACATTGTCTCATGTGGGTTAGGGACATTCTATCTCTCACTAAGTTTCATAAACTCACCATGTTGTGTTCTTCCTTTTTCGTTTGTGTGTTCCAAAGAGAATCTAATTCTTCGGTCTGTGTATTCCGAATAATGTGGGTGAGCCCTTCTTGTTCAAGGGCCTTTTATAAATTAGTTAAGACTGAGAAATTCTTAGAATTGTAGCTCCATAGTACTACAGGCAAGGTCCGGCCTTGTTCTGTTTTTGTTATTGTTATATATTCATTTATATATATATATATATATATATATATATATATATATATACTTCAACTTGTTGGAATTAAAGTTGTGAAAATGATTTATTTTCTGAAGAACTTGAACTATGTATTTTTGGATATACGATTGTATTTATCTATTTTACTGACATATTGTGTGCTGAGGGGTGTATTCTAAGAATACTTGGATCCCCGATGAAATATTGTGGTTGTTTATCTTGCAAGGTATCCGTTTGTAATTGGGAAATATCCGGATTACAAAGGGAACTCTGTCAAAATTTTTCTAAAATTTTTGTGGTGAAAGGCTTGCGTAGGGACTTGTCCCTATGCGCCGGTCATGGCCCGGGTTGGGTCATGACACTCTTTGGCTTATGCAATGCCTTAGGTATATTTCAGAGATGTATGGTGAGTATCTTTTCTAATTTTCTAGAGTATGGAGGTCTTTGTTGACGATTTTACTGTTTATGGCTCTTCATTTAATGCATGCTTGGATAGCCTTACTAAGGTATTAGGTAGATGTATTGAGATACACTTTGTATTGTATTTTGAAAAATGTCATTTTATGGTTAAGTAGGGTGTAGCCTTAGGACACATTATTTCTAGTGAGGGAATTGCTATTGATAGGTCCAAGATTAACATTATTGCTTCTTTACCTTACCCAATATACATGCGGCAAGTGCGTTCCTTTCTTGGATATCCAGGTTTTTGCAGGCAATTTATCCAGGACTTCAGCAAGATTGCCCTTCCGCTGTCTAAGCTGCTGTAGAAAGATATGGACTTTCGGTTTGTTGATGATTGTAGGAGAGCTTTTGAAGCAACACTTGATTTTTGCCCTTGTACTTCAGCTGCCAAATTGGGTATACTCCTTCGAGCTCATGTGTGATGCATCAAACATTGTAGTTGGTGTTGTACGCTCCGAGAGTGCTAGGAAGATCCTTTATGTTATAGTATATGCTTCCCGGACACTGGATTCTGCACAGGCTAATTGCACCACCACTGAAAAAGAACTTCTAGCTATCCATTTTGCTTTAAATAAAATTTGTGCCTATCTGTTAGGAAATAAAGTGATTGTTTTTTTTTTTCTTTAATCATGCAAGACTAAAGTTCTTATTGAAGAAACTAAACGCGAAGCCCAGACTCATCAAGTGGATGTTGCTGTTGTAGGAATTTGATATCGAGGTTCGGGACAAGAGTGGAGCTGAGAACCTAGTAGTAGACCACTTGAGTTGGATTCCACATATCTTAGAGCCTCTTCCCATCCGTGAGACCTTCCCAGATGAGCAAATTTTAGAGCTGGGAGGTAAGGACCCATGGTATGTTGTCTTGGTGAATTATTTGGTTGCTTCTGAGCTGCCTGCTAACTTTAAAAAGCACGAGATAGATAAACTTAAGAGTGAGGCTAAGTATTATGTCTGGGATGATCCCTACTTCTGGCACATGTGTAGTGACCAAACCATTAGGCACTGTGTGCATGAGCTTGAGATTTCTTCTATTTTGCATTTTTGTCACACACTTGCTTGCGGTGGCCACTTTGGCCCACAGTGTAACATCCCCACTTTCGTAAGCAAAGCATAATGGAAACTTTGAATTATTTCCCTTAGACAGTGTGAGAATTTCTCAAACAGTGCTATGCCATGACGATCCTTACACTCAGAATTATAGGGTACTATAATACTGCCGTTGAAAATATGGCACTGCCATATGTTAAAAATTAGGAAATGACAGAAGTGCACTGTTAATCTTTTGTTGTTTGCAGTCATGCCCAGAATTTCTAGAAATTAAATTTTGACCTCAAAGAGTTATTCCCACAATAACCCTAGAACTTTTTATAAAATGACCTTTATATCCCCACATATGTAGAATTAGCATAATGAGGTTTTAAGCGAAGCAGAACCACGTGGTGAAACCATAGAAGTTTAAATATTTGCCGATTGGGCCACGGGAGTAGTCAGGTATGAAATGACATGGGGTGCCCCTGGACTTGCTCAAAATTATGAAAATGCCATTAGCTACAAAAAACAGAAAAAAAAAAAGAAGCAGAAAAGATTCTGAATTGATAAAACATTTAATTTACGTTGTTAGTCGATTTATTTGATTTTATTGGATAAGTAAGCCATTGGAAGTTAATTAGAGGATAATTAGAAGTTAACTAAAGAGATTAGGATTAGGGAAAGATTAAAATAGACGTGTAGCAAATTTTAAGTTACCAGTAATATTTTGCCGAATTGAAGGAAATCAGCAACGATTTGGTGTTATATACTACTAGAACCGAACTAGTAGAATTTTCTACTGTAAACCCTCACTTAAGTGGCTAAAATTCAGCCATCCCTACCACATATGAGTGGCACCAAGTGTTGCTCAAGATAGTGGAGAAACTTGGCCTCACCTCTACCACCAAGCCTCTACTAATCACACGTACTCTTGGGTGAGATACATCCTTTGTTATTCCCCCTCAATTTTCGCCTCCTCTCTCTCTCTTTTAGACTTAATTTGTTCTTCATCTCACCATCTTCTTCCACTTTCAACATCCGTCAAGCTTCTTTCACTAAAACTCATGACTAGCTTATGGTGGCACCAAAATCAAGGTAGGATTCAACTTTTGTTCTTGATTTCTATGGATTGTGGCTGTTTGGAATTCTGATTTGCTTCATTTATTTGATAATATATTGGATGTATTTGATGGCTTATGATTGGATTACAATGAAATTTTGAGTTGGAATTAAAGTTAGAAGGAGAAAACTAGAAGAACTGGAGAATTAGGATGCTGTCCAGGTGAAAAACCTATGGTAGTCTGTATAGTAGAGTGCATGGCTCCACCTATAGCTGTTGAAACTCAATGACACTAATTTTATTTGAAACTAAACATCTAGAGCTTTCCAACCATATAAATTATAAGGCCATTGGATTAGTATTAAGGGAGATATGAATTTTGGAAATTTGACCTAGGTTTTTAAGTTTAATTCTAGGTAGACAAGGTTGTTCAAAGCAAAAACTTGCCCTATACAACTTGGAATTGAATGAAACTAACTTTTTTAGAAAGCTTACACATATGAGAACACCCCATAAAAATTTCAAAGTTAGATTTGATGCCAGTTGCTCCCAATGATTCAAGGAAATTGCCCTAAGTCCAAACTGGGCTAGAATAGGGCAACCTAGAAGGGTTAAACAATGGAGCTTATAACTCACCCTCTACTCAATAAAATGAAATGGGACTTATTGCAAATGAAAGCTTGTCTTGTATCTTTAATACGATATAAATTTTGTATGATTTCAACTAGTTTTCGATTTTTAGTGAATTTTTACTTTTACATGTGTAATTCTGGCTAGTAATAGGACAGGCCAAGATAGCACTTCAATAACTTGAGCTACATTTATCAAAATTAGATGGGACCAAAGAGGTTAGAAAATAGACACAAAACAGTCCAACATATCAAAATTTAGGTCCAAATGAGTTAAATAGCAATTATGGCTTATTTTACAAAAATCGGGTAGAGTGAAGGTGCAAAGACAGCAGCTATACTTTAAATGCAACTATTATTCCTTTGAGATTGATGCTGAATTGTGAATGATATGTTGTGATTTTTTTGTAAAGTTGGTTAGTTGAGTACTAGCACTATTCATGGGGAAGTGGATATGTTCCATCATACTGCCAAAATTATGGCAAAGCCTATGCATGAGTTACGAAATACATTTAGATACATGTGCATTTTGCAAGAAATTTACAAGGATTATGATAAAAGTTCCATTATACTTGGGCAAAACGCGGATTAAAGTTAAGGGGAATAGACTGGTGGGAAGGTCGGGAAAGTAAACCCGATATTCCTATATAGGAACAAGCTTGATCCTGAAAAATAGGCTATTACCTAGAGGTGAGAGAGGTCATTCACTTCCAGGGGACCAAGTACAAAAGAGCAAGATCAAGCTACAAGTTAAAGAAAGAGGTGAATTAAGTCAACTGCACTTGCATAAAGTCAAGTATAAGCATCTATATGTGCATCTTCATTATCTCGCTATGTCATAATGTTATTATGATTCTTGTTGAAGCATATTACACTATTCGTGTTTCTATGTCTATCATATAATATGGCAAGTGGTTGTTAAAATATAACCCGCTTCAATAAAGATGTTTTCAACTTAAAATTGAACCATTGGTTGTGTATAGGTGCTCACATTTTCATAAGAAATCGAAGCGACTGGAATGTTTATGATCACACTGTATGCGTGATGGTTCGAGTTTATCTACTGAGAGCCTTAGGTTCTCACTGCTTGCTTGTATATTTTTCTTTCCATAAACATTCCAGATCCTAGGCTAAAACTTAAGAACAAGGCAGAATCCTAGGATGTTCATCATGCAAGACTCAGGCTTAAGTCAGCTCCAAAAACTATAGAGGCCGGTTGAAGTTCAGAAAGGGCAACAGCCGCGATGTAGAAGTAGTTTCTGCATATAACATTAGTTACAAAAATTTTTCTTAAATTGTAATTAGTTTATTCTCTATGTATCAGAGATGATGAAATTTATGAACTATATTCAGTAATAAAGTGTGCAGTTAAAGGGTCATGTATTGTATTTTTCGCACTTTAGAGATTCTCTTAGCACAGTGACAACCTCTTAATATAACTCCATGACTCGAGCATGGCTTATATAATAGAGGGTGTTACACACAACGCACTGCTAGGAAAGTTTGAGATTCTGGTTTTTACTGGCCCATATTATTTCACAATTCCTACACCTGCTGTAAGAATTATGAATAATGCCAGAAAATAGGTAGTATTTTCCATAGGAATGAGATGCCTCAACAACCTATATTATTTTGTGAAATATTTTATGCTTGGGGTATTGACTTTATGGGTCCATTTTCTATCTCATTTGGTTTTGTTTACATTTTGCTGGCTATTGATTATGTCTGTAAGTGGGTAGAGGCTAAGGCCACCGGAACTGATGATTCTCATGTTGCTGTAAATTTTGTTAGATTACATATCTTTTGCAGGTTTGGAGTGCCTAAGGCAATCATCAAGGACCAGGGTAGCCATTTCTATAACAGGAACATGGCAACCTGCTGAAGAATATGACATCACCCTCAAAGTCTCAACCCCATATCATCCGCAAACTAATGGACAAGCAGAGGTGTGCAATAGGGAATTAAAGTAGATTTTGGAGAAAATAGCAATAGGAAAGATTGGAGCAAGAGGCTAGAGGATGTATTATGGGTGTACCACATTGCTGCAAGACTCCTTTGGGGATGCCCCCTATAGGATTGTCTTTGGTAAGGCATGCCATCTCCCTGTAGGGATTGAGCACAAGACTTATTGGGCAGTCAAGAACTACAACTTTGATTTGAGCTAGTCCGGACTTCACAGGAAGTTCCAACTTCAGGAGTTGGAAGACATTGGGTTAAAAGCCTATGAGAACTCCTGCATGTACAAAGAGAAGACTAAACTCATCTATGATAAGATGTTGCTGCAGAAAGAGTTCTCTATGTTAGCTCCAATGCCCTTTAGAAACCGTTCTATGGTTGTAAACTAGAAATGAGCATTAAGGTATTGATGAATACCAAATTAGAGTTTAAGCTAATCTTGCCATCTATGAACGAATTATTTCTACAAGTGTTTTCTTGCTTAACCATGTGCTTTTTGAAAGTCAACAAAGCTATGTTATCCATTAGTATTTTAAATTTGAATATACTTGAATGGAATATATGCTTTGTATAGTTCTTGAGTTATCATGGAAGAAATAGGAAAGAAGGTTTAGAAGGATGAAACTATAACATCAGAAGGGAAAACGGTGCCTCAAGAGCAAACACTGTTCATCTAGAAAGATGACTTAGTGTAGAAGGGAAAATCTCCAAAGATGTGCTTCTCATGAAGTATTGCACCTTTAAAGCTTCCTCTGCATGCTTCAATAGACAAATTCAAAAATTCAAAAAGGTGATTTGACAAGATGCAGAAGAGGTATTGACAAGTCTAAATAGTTGGCAAACCAACAAACGGCTAGTTTTCCACTTCCATGTAAGTTTTGAAGAATGGGAAAAAGGAAGGCTATTTCTTCTCTATCCAGTCGTAGACCAGCAGGCCAAAAGAATCACAAAGATCAAGGCTTGCAAGTTTCAACAGTCATTTTTCGAAGTCTACATGAAGCTGGAAGTCGAAGAAAGTAAAGTTAGACTGTTTGAATATTTCCTATGTAGAAAGAGCTTCCTTTTTTCATCCTTCTCAACTATGAAAAGCACCAGAAAGTTACTCATCGTAACTTTAGTCTATAAGAAAATCTTTTCTACTAGTCTGTAATAGATATTATTCTCTCTTTGAGAATTTAGAGAAGTCTCACATAAAGTACTTTATAGTCCATTCTCTATTGAGAAAGTTAATGTTAGTGTTCAAACAAAACATATTATTTACATTATTTGTATCTGGACCCAATAGTGGTCAGTGAAAAGCTTGGAGAGGCTAAGAAAATACTACTTGTTTGTAAAGCTTGGAGAGGCTTGGAGAAAGACTACTCAGGTGTAAGAAGCTTGGACAAAGAATACTCTTAGTGTATAAAATCTCAACAAAGAGTTGGGGACTGGAAATAAGCAAGTGGTTTGGCCGAAATAGTATAAAAATCTCCTATGTGATTATCTTTATCTCTGATCTTGTTATTTGATTTTATTACATATATTCAACTCTGTTTAAATTTTATCTGAAACAAAAGTTTTTTTCGGTTTTATATAGAACTGAACTATTTTACAGACTAACACAATCGTTTCCACTATCCAAGTTTTGAGCTTGAGACAGATCATTTTAGTGAAGTTTTCAGATACTAAAATCTCTTAAAATCACAATTCAACCCCCCTTCTCGTGTTATCCTATCCAACACTCTATTGGCCAGAAAGTGCTCCTCGATAATTCTCGCTTCAAGCTCTTTTCTAGTAAGCTTCTTTCTAGGTGGCTTGGTCCTTATATTGTGACTAAGATTTTTCCATATGGTGCTGTGTAGATTTTGGAGCCTGGGATAGATAAAGCTTTCATAGTGAATGGCCATCATTTAAAGCCATTTCATGAGGACACACCCTTGGAGACCATTGAGAAGGTTCGCTTGCTAGCGGCCACCTACATTTGATAGGGGAGTCTCTCTTCACCTCATTTTGCTTGTCTTTCATTTCCATTATTGCATTACATTGAGGGTAATGTAGAGTTAAAGTGTGGGGAGTGATTTAGTCTTAGGTCATTTTTCATAGATAATCTTGCTTTATAGATTTGTTTCCATGGTTATTTTTACCTTGTTTTGCTGTAAAAAAAAATTATTATTAGCTTTGTTTTGATTTTGCTCTCCTATTGAATTGAAAGTTGTTGAGTTAAGGCATTAGTCATTAGGGAGGATAGGGTTCCAACATGATTTCATTTTTCTTTCCCCTCTTGATATGTGTAGGTTTAGTGATTGGTTTTGATTTACTATGATTAAGTATGTTGGACTTTACCCTTGTGAGCTTTTGAGCTATTTTTGGATGTTTGAAATTTTATGCCATTCGTTTCTTTCTTATGTGTTCTCCCTCTTATATTTTGTCATTCTAGAACTAGTTTTGATTCCTCTTTGAGGCTACATTTTTCTTATGCATTCATGAACATGATAGAGGCATTTCTTTCATTTTAACCACTTGGCCATATAGCCTACCTTGCAATTCTCCCCTATTTAGCCCCTTTGAGCCTTGTTGACTATTTTTGGATTTCTAGCCCATTACAAGCCTTGAGTGGAAAACCATGTTATACCCAACCTTAGGGAGGGCATTGGTTTTATCATTATTGTTGTGGTTGGGATCAAGTGTGGGGGTTTACAAGGAGGCAAGGAAAGTGAAAAATAAAATAAAATGGAGAATTTTGATAAACGAAAAAGAGGAGTTAAAGAGAGCCAAGTGTGTTATGACTTGATTTTTCTAATGCCAATGATATTTCTATTCTCTTAGGTTGTATCTTGTCATATCCCCATATTTCCTTATCCTTACCTTGGCCCATTACAACCTTGAATAAAGTCCTCTTGATTTGTGTTCACATATGATTGTAAGTAGTGGAGAAGTAAAAGATTAACAAGCTTCTGGTAATGCATTGTCTATTGAGGTGACTTGAGTGAAACACTTTTGCCCATATACTTGAGAGTTGAGAGCTTCATACACCATCTTGTGAGGCCTTTCATACTTGATTTATGTGCATTTTTTGGCTTGCACTCTTGACAGGTAGGGAGTTGAATGTTTTGATTGTTGAGAAATTCTTGATGGCTTACATGTTCTTGTGTTCCTAAACTTACCATTTTCTATGTTTCATTAGGTGCATGTTTTTGTTAGTGTTTTTGTTTGGTTAGGACTTCCTAAATCTTGCATAAGGACATGCAAGGGCTCTATATATATATATATATATATATATATATATATATATATATATATATTCTCTCATACTTAGTTCATTAATCCTCTTTTATACTTAATTGCATGGACTTGGACCATTTTATATTGATTGGATTTCCAGTTGGGCTTGAATTAAATTTTCCAGTATTAGGATAATTCTGACACTGCTTTGGCTTTTGGGCCATATCTCGAGTTATAGAGCTTATTTGATCATGATTTTTGTTTGTAAGAAAGCTGAGAAATGGGCCTACAACTCTTATGCAGAGGTCAAAGGCAAATTCAGAAGTCTTGGAGCTGGAATTAGGCCTGGAAGCAAAGTCTTGACTGTAGCCGCAGTTCTTGAGCAGCATGCATTGTAGAGGCCACATCTCAGTCCATAGAAGGCCAATTGAGCCCATTCCAATGGCATTTTGAAGCTAACATCCAAGCCTTTAACTACCTTCGGCCCACAAATCCAAATGAATGCATATTCTTGGCTGAAAACATGGAGAAATGTTACTGATTGTTTTGGGGAGCTGAATTTAGTGTTTTTAGCATAACTTTCTCTCTAGAATTCAGAATTTTACAAATAAAGTGTCTTGGTTCAGCTTAGAGATGGAGGATTAATATAGTTAATGACAATTGATTTAGTTCAGACATTTTTATTCTATAATTAGCCGAGTAAAAGGGAGGTTAGAACATTATAACTGGCAAATAGAATTTGGAATACAATTTTCTATTTTCTCTTCCTTCTTTCTCTTTACTCCCGCCTTCAGCTTTGTGTTTTCGTGGTCCTCCATCCATCCATGGAGGAGTAGTTTTCTATCTAATTCAAGGATCAAGGAGGCACTAACACTCTTGAGAATTGGTTTGATCAAACTTAGCATAGAATTTCAGTTTAATCTACTCTTTCTCTTATTTTTGATCTCTGTTTGAATTGAAGTTTTTCATTCTAAATTGCTAATTGAAAATTTGTTAGTTGTATATTATTCGATTGATGTATGTAATCCAATTATCGAAAGAGTGTGAATTAGAATTTTAGGTCTAAATTCTAAGATTAACCGCATTGGTACTTGAAATGAACATAAATCAATTAGGTTCTAGAGGTCTCTAAACATTAACTGATTATGTGTTAATTGAATACATGAAGGTGTTTCGTGTGAATGCTGAGTTTGAATTGAGGTTTCATTTGGACTCAATGTTAATCGTTGAGTCGATGTGCTGAATTATTTTTAGAATTCAAAGATTGAGTGTCTGTTGTCATTGAGACACCCTAGTAGTTCCATTCTATGCTTAAGTCATATTATGGAATGACTAGTTGTTACTTTTGCTCACGGAACTAACATTACCTTTTAGAAATTACTTTTTAATAAAAATACGGGTAATTTTTTTTTTTTGAACAATAACGAGTAAACCGTTTTTGAAATCGAGAGCCATGAGCGCATCGTGAACATGTAATACAAACGTCGCTATCTCATCATACATCGCATTGAACATAAAGAGAAGCAATGAGAATAACCACAATCTTAGATAAAGATAACATTTGTTCCACAACAATTCATAATAATATAATAATAGTCATACTAGAGTCATCATAAGGTAATAATGGGTCGGATATCTACTATCGGCCCTACACAAGAAACTTGCCAAATATATGATAAAAGGAAATACATCAGAAAAATCTACTATCCAAGCATGCCCTACAATAGAATGATAAGCCTACAACTACAACCAAAAGGAGCTATCCTTATGCTCAGCTCCGCATATAATCATCACATCATGCATCAGGTGGGAGCAAACCGTTCCCATATCCACAGGGAGAAACATCACCATGTCCTCCTCCTCGAGCACGTCCTCACCCACGGAGCACAGCGCGGGTACGAATGAACCCATGTCTGTGAATTGGGAGTGAAGTTGGGCCAGCAAATGAAGCAGAAGAATCGAAAGATAGGCGAATCACCAAAGGCTGCGATGAACCCGAACTGTGAGATCTGTAACACCCTCTATTATATAAGCAATGCTCGAGTCATGGAGTTATATTAAGAGGTTGTCACTATGCTAAGAGAATCTTTAAAATATGGAAAATATAATACATGACCCTTTAACTGCTCACTTTATTACTGACTAATAGCTTCTGATTTATAGACAATAAAATAATTACACTATAAAAGAAATTGTGACTGACATAGTACACAACATTTACATTCGACCAGTCATTAGCTGGCTTCAATAGTCTCTTGGTCTAGCTTATGCCCGATTCTTGCTCGATGAAAGGCCCTGTACTCTGCCTCGCACTTGATTTCCAACTTGGGTGCTGGAACATTTACGGAAAAGAAAAACATACAAGCAGGCAGTGAGAACCTAAGGTTCTTAGTAGGTAAACTCAAACTAATCTTACATTGTCAACATAAACATTCCAGCCACTTTGGTTTATTATAAAAATATGAACGCATATAAACAAATTGTGGTTCAATTTTAAGTTGAAAACACCTATCTCGAAGCGAGTTATATTTTAACAACCACTAGCCATATCATATGACAGACATAGAAATATGAATAGTATAATATGATTCACAAGAATCATGATAGCAGTATAACTTAACGAGATAATTAAAGATACACATATAGATGCTCATACCTGATTGTATGCAAATGCGCTTGACTTAATTTGTATCTTTCTTTAACTTGCAACTTGATCTTGCTCTTCTGTACTTGGTCCCCCGGAGGTTTAGTGGATGTAATTGGTTTAGCTTCCCTCCAACATAGAAAAATGTAGTTGATTGGTTCGGTTTTGGTGGTTTAAAATACCGAATCTTCGCTGATTTTCTTCAAATCAGCAAAACTTTACTAAATGACTCTGAGAAAAATTCTATATCTCTATTCTAATTGTTCCTAAGCCTAATCCCCCTGATTAACATCTAATTAACTCCTAATTAACCTTACTTGGTCAATAAGATTGAATAACTTGCTTGTTAACGTGAAATAATCGTTTTGGCAAATTCGGAGTTTTTCTATTTTCTATTTTTCATAGCTAATGGCATTTTCGTAATTTTGAGCAAGTCCAGGGGCACCACACGTAATTTAACACCAAACTGCCTCCATGGCCCAATCGGCAGAGACTTAAACTTCTACGGTTTCGCCACGTGATTCTGCTCCGCTTAAAACCCCATGCTACTAATTCTATAGATATAGGGACATAAAAGTCATTTTATGAAAAATTCTAGGGTTATTGTGGAAATATCCACTTGGGGTCAAAATACAATTTCTAAAACTTTCGGGCAAGATTGTAATTAATAAAAGTTGATAGGGGCACATTTGTCATTTCTTAATTTTTTAGCATATGGCAGTGCCATATTTTTAGCGGCAGTGTTATGCTACCCTATATTTCCAAGTGTGAGGATCGTCATGGCATAGCGCTGTCTGAGAAATTCTCACACTGCCTAAGGGGAATAATTCAAAGTTTCCATTATGTTCCGTTTACTAAAGTGGGGATGTTACATTCTATTTTGTCCTCAAAATTCTAGGATTAAGAAGGGTCAAGGAAAAATATCTTTTAACTTATAGAGATATTCCTCTTTTTGGGTTGACATCTTGTCTTGAGATTACTTGCCGATAGCTATGAGGTAATGTCTTAATACATACAAAGGATCCATAAGGGTTATGTTGGTGTCCGAGCTTGCCTTGTCCTTATGACGCTCTGAATCATCATTTAGTTTATTGGAGACTTTTACTCATCTCCCTTGCTCTAGACCCCTATAGCCCTGCTTTGTGGTAACTGCTAAATCTTCTACCACTTATACATGAGACCCCAGATATTCAACTTATGAAGATTTGCAATTGCAAAGATTAGCAGTTATCATAGTAATTGACGACAATATGTAGTAATGATAATGCGTATGTCAAGGAAGTCTGTATATTCTTTTCCAAGATTCTATTCGCTCAGCACAGTTCAATAATAAATTCGCCTCTAATACGGTTCTTTAGAAACATAGGCTTAGGCCTTTTCCCAAAATTATAATTAGGAGCCTTATCTTAAAACTCATTCTTCTTGGTAAAATTTGCCTCGTGCCTAATGCTTGTAGGAAAATTTCAAGTCACTCCTACTATACGGATTAAGTTCTAAGACTTATGACTCTTCCTATTAGTCTGATATCCTCCTTGACTCCTGGTTATTGAGATATAGGCATTTTAATGTGAAAACCAAGGTTAAAAGTCAGATCCTTTCATCGAAGCTGCAAAGTTTTCCTTACCATATTGTCTTACAAGATGACTTTCTAATATCTAAGCAGAGAGTTGTCGTGGATTATATGGGTGCCAAAATATACTTTGTTTCGCTAATGTTTTGATCCATCATCGAATTCATCGAGTAAATTCCTCATCCTCCTTGTCATGTGTCTAACTACTTATGCGCTATGTTTTCCAGTAAACTTGCTAATACTTGTGCCTTGGGTCCCAAATTCCAACTGAAGAAGTTCTTGCCATTATGAAAACTATCAGCTACAGCAACGATCAACTTCGACATATAGTAGCCATAATGGCTTCACCGGAATTTTTCGCGAAACTAACCAGGCCATATCCAAACTCTTGCCTACCTGATCTTCTTCGATCAGTGATGAATCTCCTTCTGTTAGGTTTTAGGTGTAATGCTAAAGCTTCCTTCTAAATATAACTATAGTCCTTGCTTCGAAATCTCTCCTTCTCTTGTGGACTTTACTCCATTTCTTATTATTTGCTAATCAGATCTCGTGTCGTTCTTGTTGAACTTCTCAATGACTGTTGTGATACTTGCTCTCTCAAAATATGATCTGCTTCATGTAAGGAAAGGATTGTGGGACAGCAGAAGTTCCTGCCACTTTTCTACTTTCTTCAATTGGTTAGCATGGAGATTCCTCGGCTATTGTGTTGATGTCCACCTCTCACTTTTGTGGGTACCTTAACTGCTAAACCTTCTGGCTATTCCTCATAATATCTTGCTCCTAAGGTGTAATTCATTTGCTGTGGGAGATGGGAATGATGGTCTTGCTTTCCTGTTAAAGTTACAATATGAGGACTTCCCAGAAGATCACCCATCATAATATTATTCTCATCCGAGCACGCTTAATTACGGAACTCTGATGGGACCTAGTGCGTTAGTGATGATCGCATTTAATTTGGCCCAAGTTATAGAGACTCTTCCGGGATCGCTTCACTTCGATAATATCGACACGAACCTTGCCCCTCATGGGGCACGTTTCCAAATCCTATTTGATCTTATATTGGTGCATCACCCAATCTCGTTTAGGGTGCATTAGGTCTGCTGCACTTATGACCGGTGCCAAGGCAACCTTACTTGGTATTTCGTACATAATCTTGGCTGCACCGTAATCTCATACTAGGTAGTTTTTCTCTCCTTAGTGGGCCAGCCATAAATCCAAACTTCCTCATTTCCTACCTCATTCCTACTGTGTTCTATTATTACTGCAGAAACTTATTTGTTTTCATTCATCAGAACCTACCTTGCCGTTGTTCCCTCAGTCTATCGGGATTAGTTGCATGCTTTAAATTTTTATTACTCTCGCTTGAATCCGAATACATTCCTCATCGAGTTACTCCATCCATAACATATATAATGGTACCTAAAGGCGATTGTTCGACCTTGCTTTTTTTCTCAGAATAGCCTCATTCCTCTACTAATAACATATTGAAGATGATTCCATCATCCAATTCCTATGGTGCCTGAGGTTGATAGAATTTGAACATGACTAAATTTTCTAACATTTCCTTTATCCCTGAAAGGCAGGAAAATTACACTTGATTCATATGCCATCTCTAGTCTGAAAGTGTTTCTACTTCAAGTTAGTAGGAGATATATTGTCTCTCTCTCTTGTTACACTTATAATTTCATCTACTTTTCATACAGTGTATAGCCGTATCTCTATCTTGATTCAATATACAGTTAGTTGGGTCTCTTTATAGTTTGCTCAACTGTTTCCCTTTTAAAGCCAAGATTCCACTTAGTACTTTTCTAATTTGCAATTGTTACAAGGTTAGTTCCCTGTACCCTTCAGGGAGAAGCCACTCTATTCTTTGGACGGGGACTTAAAAAGGTTTCCTATGTACCTAATCGAAGCTTCTGCTCTTAGCTTCTTTCACTGATCCTTTGCTTCATTCGTCCACTCTACAAGTTTCTTAATGAAGGATCAGGTCTTTATAATGTGGTATTATCACAATCGAAAATAAAAACCATTGGCTGAATTTGTTGGCCAGGTATCCTCGGGGTAAGCTCATCTACGAAGAAAATAAGGGCATTATCCATGCCACATAAGATAGCCTCATCAGCGAGTAATCACCTTACTCTTGTCGAGTATTAAAGTTACAAAACCAGGTAGAAGAATCCCTTAAATTCAATCTAGAGAAGATAGTCTGGATTGGGTAATTGCAATAAAGCTGGAAACAAGCCCCATCAGGGTGAAGAAGATTCTTGCTCAGCTCGTCTCCAACTAAGATCTTGCCCTTGATGAAGGAAAATCTTCGGCTACCCGGCAATACTTTACAAACAATCTTTTTCGGTATAACTAGGTTTACTATGTCTATAGCAAACCGTCCGACACGATTCCCTTGATTGAATCCCCAATTCTCTGCACTCCTTGACTTGCTCAATTGTCTACCCCTTTATGCCATCACTACTTTCTAGGAGCTTTATCTCTAATAATTATGTATAAAAGGTTCCTAATAAGCCTGTTGGGTGTTTCAGGCTTCTGTTTACACCAAACCTTATATTGAGGTGATCAAGCTTAATATTCAGTCAAGTGCAACAGGTAGTCCACAACACTCACAACAAGGCCACCATGCATAATATTTCTATGCCCTCTTCACGCGAGCGCCTAAAGCATGGTGCATCTAGATTCTCAGAGTATGCATTGGAAGCATAATCAGTCCATCCATGGGCCTATATAGTACGAACTGCTCTGATACCAAAAATGTAACAACCTTTATCATATAAGCCATGCTCGAGTCATGGAATTATATTAAAAGGTTGTCACTGTGCTAAGAAAATCTTTAAAATATGGAGAATATAATACATGGCCCTTGAACTACTCATTTTAGTGCTGACTAATAATCTTTGATACATAGATAATAAAATAACTTCACTTTAAAAAAAAAACTGTAACTGACATAGTACATAGCGTTTACATCTGACTAGTCGTTAACTAGCTTCAATAGTTTCTTGACCTGGTTTACGCCCGATCCTTGCTCAATGAAAGGCTCAGTACTCTACCTCGTACTTGATTGCTAACTTGGGTGCTGGAATGTTTATGGAAAAGAAAAACATACAAGCATGCAGTGAGAACCTAAGGTTCTTAGTAGGTAAACTCAAACCAATCTTACAGCGTCATCATAAACATTCCAGTCGCTTCGGTTTATTATGAAAATATGAGTACATATAAACAAATAGTGGTTCAATTTTAGGTTGAAAACACCTTACTCGAAGCCGGATATATTTTAACAGCCACTTGCCATTTCATATGACAGACATATAAATACGAGCAGTATAATATGCTTCAACAAGAACCATAAAAGCATTATGATTTAATGCGATAATCGAAGATGCACATAAAGATGCTTGTACTTGTCTGTATGCAAGTGCACTTGACTTAATTCATATCTTTCCTTAACTTGCAACTTGATCTTGCTTCTCTATACTTGGTCCCGCGGAGGTGAATGGCCTCTTTCACCCCTGGGTAATAGCCTACTTTTCAGGTCCAAGCTCGCACCTATACATGAGTGACGGGTTTACTTTCCCCGACCCTCACACCGGTCTATTCCCCTTAAATCTGGTCAAGGGCTGGCCCAAGTCTTAGATACTACTGCTCTGGCCCATGCTAGCTAGGTCTATGCCTTGCCTCACGTGGTAACTTGGTACGTCTTTCTTGCAAGTTCTTATTATCTTTTCCTTTTCATATCTTGTCATGCATGCGGACGCTTGGTGCATTCATGAATATGTCTTATACTTTATTTATCATATCATATTCTAAATATACTTGCATGCATGATGTACATGAATATGACATGTAAATGTAAATATATTCAAAGCATAATCACCCATAGCATAAGTTCTCATAAATTCCTACCGAAAATTCGGCAGCATAATAGATCGAGTTCGCTTCCCCATGAATAGTGCCAGACAACCAGTACAACCTTTCAAACTTGCAATTCAATATGGATTAGCTATTATATAGATATTCATAGCATCATTCATCAAGTTCAATTCAAGCATCTATGGGGTTTTCAGTTTACTCTCTCCTATTCTGCCCGATTTTGTTATAATCCACTCTTTGCACAATTCAACTCATCTAAGTCTAAATTTTGGATATGTCATAGCCTTATGTGTTTAGTTTCCAACCCTTTTAGTCCCATCTTATTTTGATTTGTATATCTCAAGTTATTAGTAATTTACTTCAGACTGCCTAGTTCTTAGCCAAAATTGTACCCTTTTAAGTGAAAATTCATTAAAAATAGAAATCTAAGTGAAATCCTACGAAATTTGTATCAAATTAAAGCTAATAGAACAAGATTTCAAATGAAATAAGTTTCATATCATTTGCATGAGTATATTTTGAGTTATGAGTCTCGAAACTTGATCCTACTAGATAACCCTGCTTCAGCCCGGTTTGAACTTAAGTCAAATTCATTGATGTGTTGGGAACAAATGGCAATGAATCTGGTTCTAAAACTTTTATTGGTTGTTCCTTACATGTTATCTTTCAAAAACCTTGGGTTCACTCAATTTAGAGTTGTGTAGGGTTAGTTATACCCTTCTCAACTCATACTACCTAGATAAGAATCCAGATTTCTAGGTTAAAACTTCAAAAATTCATAACTAATTCTATGCTAATCCAATGGCCTTATATTTTATATGTATGGAAAGCCCTGAATGCCTAGTTTCATATAAAAATAGATTTATCAACTTCAAATAGCTGTAGGCAGACCCGTACACTCTACCGTACGGACCGTCGAGGGGAAAACCCTAACAGCTTCTTGAGTTCTTCTTGAATTCATGTTTTCCTTAAATCAATCCACCCAATCTTCAATTCAAACTCACATATACAACTTAAACCAGCCTTAATTCATCATCATCACTCAAGATAACATCAGAATCATACAAGAAGGAGGGAAGAAAGTGGAGTTCCAATTAGCCCAATTCAAAGAAAACAAGAAAAGAAGTTGGAATTCCTACCTTGGTGGTGTAAAATCTTAGTGGAACTTGATCTTGGAGTGAAGTTGATAGTTGGAGCTTGAGTTTGGGGATGAGAGGAAGTGAAAGAAGATGAAGGAAAGTGGAAAAATGACACTAGTTGTGGGGAGGCCGAAAATGATGAGAAGGGAAGGAAGGAAAAGGTAGAGATATTTTGGAGGCACTTTGCCTTGATTGGTGGATGTAACCTTGTCATAAATTTTGGTTTAGCTTCCCTTCTCAATGGCTGATCAAGGTGCCACATGAGGGAATGGTTTGGCTAAATCCTAGCCATTCATCCTAGGGTTTTCATAGTATAATTTCTATTGGTTTAGTTCCGACAATTCAAAGTACCGAAATCTTACCGATTTCCTTTAAATCGGTAAATCGATTTTGGAAAAATCCTATGAAGTTTCTTATGCTTTCAATCTAATTCTTTCATATCTAATTTCTCTAAATGATACTTAATTGGCTCTAAGTAAAAATTTAATCGAATGCTAATTAATCTTAAGTAGTTGATAAAATCGAGCAATTAGGCGAAAACGATAAGAATCTAATGAAGGTAAGGCCAAGATTTTCCACTATCTTGAGTAAAACTTGGCGCCACTCATATGTGGTAGGGTGGCTGAATTTCAGCCACTTAAGTGAGGGATTCCAGTAGAAAATTCTACTGGTTCAGTTCTAGTGGTTTAAAATATCGAATCTTCGCTGATTTTTTTCAAATCAGCAAAACTTTACTAAATGACTCTGAGAGAAATTCTATATCTCTATTCTAATTATTCCTGAGTCTAATCCCCCTGATTAACATCTAATTAACTCCTAATTAACCTTACTTGGTCAATAAGATTGAATAAATTGCTTGTTAATGTGAAATAATCATTTTTGCAAATTCGGAGTTTTTCTATTTTCTATTTTTCATAGCTAATGGCATTTTCATAATTTTGAGGGACACCCCACGTAATTTAACACCAGATTGCCTTCATGGCCCAATCGGTAGAGACTTAAACTTCTACGATTTTGCCACGTGATTCTACTCCGCTTAAAACCCCATGCTGCTAATTCTACAAATGTAGGGACATAAAAGTTATTTTATGAAAAGTTCTAGGGTTATTGTGGAAATATCCACTTGGGATCAAAATACAATTTCTAAAACTTTCGGACAAGATTGTAATTAATAAAAGTTGATAGGGGCACTTTTGTCATTTCTTAATTTTTTAGCATATGGCAGTGCCATATTTTTAATGGCAATGTTATGCTACTCTATATTTCCAAGTGTGAGGATCGTCATAGCATGGCGCTGCTTGAGAAATTCTTACACTCCTAAAGGGAATAATTCAAAGTTTCCATTATGTTCCATTTACTAAAGTGGGGATGTTACAAAACTCATCATTCATCATGCTAAATGGCATCATACATTCATGTCCTAAAGGGGTTTATAGTTGTGTTATTCTTTATGAAGAATATTATGAATCATCAAATGATTACTTGTGATTACCCATGAGAGAATCACATAGTTAAGATATGTGTATGTGGTCATTTAGTTACTTAACTCTCATATGAAATTACTCTTTACTTTAGTTCATGTCTTATGGAGCACTTATTCAAATTAATTACGTTAAATAATTGTTTCCTTTCCTTGAGATAATGCCCTTAGTGATTCCTAGGTTCATGGTATGCTTAGAGGCCCTAATCATATTTCTGTTCCCAAGGAGTTTGAGATCCGTCTAATCCTTGGGTCATGACAATGCATAACCATACTCATCAACCCAGCAATACCACGTTCACTAATCACCAAGGGTGATTTTTTTTTTTTTTAACTTATTCAACTTACAAAGTTTCAAGATTTCATTATTAACATATCAAGATTTTACCTTAAACATTATTGAAGTTATCATTCTTTATAAAGTAGTCATAACGTTTTATTCTTTATGAAAGTAAGTGCCTCTAAAATTAAGCTCTGTTTTAAAAATTAGATCTTTATGTAATAATGATACAAGCTACTAGCATTTTAGCTAAAAAGTCTTGTTTTTTATGAAAGTTGACTCATTTAATTATTCTAAGATCATCAAGGTCTCAACTTTATGACTTAAAGTTATCTCTACATTAAAAAGGTTCCTACTTTATCAAGTAGTGATATGAAACATTAACTTTAAGGTTAAAAAGTCTTGATCTTTATAAAAGTTAACACCTTTTAGCATTGTTTTGGTTCAAGATCTGAACTTTATAAATTAAATGTTACAAAACAACACTTTTATGACTTAAAGGTCTCATTCTTGATTAAAGTTTAAAACTTTATGAAAGGTCTTGTCTTTAAGGTTTGATTTCTAAGATATAAAGTGACAAGATATCATTTTATAACTAAAAGAGGTTTGTTATTCTAAAAAGCTTAGACTTTTATATGTATTCTTGCCTTCAAAACAAAACAAAAGAAGACTTTATGATGGCACAAAAACTTGCGCCACTTTTTGTGTATCAAGAAGTAAACTTTTTGAAGCTTTAAGCATTAAAAATGTTTGTAGTCATGTCAAATCAATAGAAAATGATAAAGAAGACAACTTTCAACTCAATACAACCAAGAACATCAAGATCTCATGCGTCAAGAATTAAAAATGGGAACTAAAGCATTTGCAGTGAGAAACTTTCAAGGGTCAAGAACACTTGGGAAAAAGAGCATGGACATACTTTACTAAGAATGGAAACACCAAGAACACTTTAAGAAGAAGATGAACATAGTTTACCAAAAATAGAAACATCAAGAACACTTTAAGAAGAAGATGAACATGTTTTGCCAAAAATGGAAACATCAAGAATACTTTAAGAAAAACATAAACATATTTCACCAAAAATAGAAGCATCAAGAACACTTTAAGAAGAACATGAACATATTTTGCCAAACATGGAAACTTTTACTCTTAAAGAGCATGAAGGATCTTCTCAAGTTTTCACTTAGAGATCTTGGTCATGAAAGAACCAAGCTCCAAGCTTTCTTGAGCAAACAAAATGAAAAAGATGAAGATCACTATCTCCTTATCAAAATGGCACTGCAACAAGGGAAGAGAAGAAGAAGACGATGGCTTCTCTTGGTGATGATGGTGGTGGTCTTGCAAGGAGGAAGGAGAAGCTTTTGAGATCTTGTGAAAATGAAGGTTGTGGTGTTTTGATCTTGTCTCCAAAGACCCAAAGATGAGGTCTTTGAAGGGCTAAGTGAGTGGTTTTGGTGGTGGTGGTGGTGGAGAAAGGAAGAAGATGAAGATGAAGAAGATGAAGAAGTGTTTAGAGAGAAGTTAGAGGATTTGGTTTCAAGAGAGAGAATGAGATGAGTGAAAATGAAAATGGATGAGGGAGGAAGAGAGAGAAAGTGGCATCCACTATTCAAAGGGGAGGAGGAAGATATTTTCTTAATTTTGTGTTAATTAAGGTTTAAGGGGACAAATTGGATGATAGGGGAACAAAACATATACTAACTCTTACATATAGCACTCTTGTCTTATGCTTTATGCTTTTTTGACATCACTTTTTACTTTATTATCTAGTTGACTAAATTTGAATTTAATCATGTGATTAAGTGCTCATATAACTTAATTAACATGATTAAGCAAGGATTAGTGATTAACACACAATTAAGTAAGGATCAGTGAGTAACACACAAGAACATGATTAACAAAAATTAATCTTGCGATTAAGCTTAATTAACCTTACTTAAACTCGATTAAGCTAATTAACGGTGATTAGTGCTTAATTAAGCTATAAAGGCTCTGACTTGCTTAATTATAGATTATCTAATCTTGGTTAAGTATTCTCTTGACTTTTCTCATCCGTGTTAACTCATAAACTCTTTGTTAATCCCTTAATTAAGCCTTAATCTCATAATTTCTCATTAAGTGCCTAATTACTCAGGGTTACTGAGGTAATTTAGCACAACACGAAATTGAGGATGTTACAGTCATTTAATTTGATTCTTAGATTAGATGTTGCAAATTTTGTTCATATTTTTATTTTATATTTTGCTCATTTCATTTTATTTTATAAAAACAAAAACTCCCCAAGGTTTTGATCATATAGCATTGCCATCATTAGCAGATGACCCGAGCTGCACCTTTCACTGCAAACTTTTGGAATTCAGTTTTTACAATTTGGTCGAGCTTGGCACTCGAATCATCCGACACTAAAAATACCCATCTTGATAACTTAAGATTGGCTTTTGAAAATATGGGTAAGCACAATTTGGAAATGAATCCATTAAAATATGCATTTGGTGTGTCAGCAGGAAATTTGTCGAATTTCTCATTCAGAAGAAGGGGGGATTGAAGTCAACAAAAACAAAGCAAGAGCCATAATAGAATCAAAACCCTCATCAAACAAGAAGGACCTACAAATATTCCTTGGCAAAGTCAATTATCTAAGAAGATTCATTTCGACCCTGTCGCGAAGAACAAAGTTTTTGCTCTATTGATCAAGCTGAAGAAAGAGGAAGACTTTTCTTAGACATGAGCATCAAGAGGCATTCGATCAAATTAAGGCGTATTTGGCCAAACCCCCAATCATGGCTCCTCCAAGGCATGGAAAACCAATGAAGATATACATTTCATTATTGGAAATAATGAGGATGGTGTCAAAAGAGTAATGTACTACCTTAGTCAAATACTAGTTCGTGCTAAAACTAGATATAGCCTGATTGAAAAATTATGTTTAGCCTTGTATTTCTCTTGTACGAAACTCAAGTAATATCTAATTCTATGTAATGTTTTTGTTATTTCTCAAGTTAATGCTACTAAGTACGTGTTTTCTTCCCCTATGTTGCACAATAGAGTTGGAAAATGGATGTTAGCTCTCACAAATTTTTCACTCCATTTTGTCCTAGCCAACGCAGTAAAAGGACAAGTTTTGGCCGATTTCTTAGTCGACCATTCGAGGCTTGAAATTGAAGTAAATTTAATTGAAATAAAACCTTAGAGGTTTTACTTTGATGGCTCAAGGCATCAGAAAGGTGCTTGGATTGGAATTTTGCATATATTCCCAGTGGGAGAACCGACCAAATTCCTTTTTGAAATTGATAAAGATTGTTCTAATAATGAAGCTAAATATGGAGCCTTAATATTAGGACCATAGTTATTAATTGAAAAAGGAATTAAAACTATTAAAATCATAGCAGATTCACAATTGGTTATCAAACAAATGTCAAAAGAATATAAATGTGTGAATGAAAATATAATTAAATATTTATTACTTGCCCTAAGGTTACTTGATCAATTCGATGATGTTATCATTCGACACGTGCCTTGGCAAGAGAACTTCAAAGTTAACAAACTTGCTCAATTAGCTTCAAGATACAAAATCAGCAACTCAGCATTAAAAAAGTTGATTAAGTTAAAGAAATATTATGCTTCTGTCGAGGAACGAGAAGTATATTTGCTCGGCTAATTAAATTCCTTAGATTGGAGAAAACCGACTATTGAATTTTTGAGATACCCCAATGCAATTGTTAATAGAAAAACTAAAAACATGGCTTTGAATTATGTAATTTTAAGGGATTCTTTGTATAGAAAGTTTGTCGATAGAAATTTATTAACTTGCGTAAGTGAATCAGAAGCCTATATCACATTGGCCAAGGTTCATGAAAAAATATGTGGGGCACATTGAGTAGGGGAAAAGATGAAATGGATTTTGTATAGACGGAGAGTGTATTGGCCATCGATGGTTAAAGATTGTTTTGAGTTCACAAAGCCTTGTAAGGAATGTTAGAAGCATGGTTGTATTCAGCATGTACTAGTTGTAAATCTGCATTTGATTGTAGAACCATATCTTTTTCAAGGATGGGCTCTTAATCTAATTAGGCAAATTAATCCCCCTTCATCTAAAGGATAGAAGTACATTTTAGTGGCTGTAAACTACTTTATGAAATGGGTTGAAGTAGTACCATTAAAAGAAGTAACCCAAATTGAGATTCATCAAAGAACATATCGTACATAGGTTTAGAACACCCCAAACATTAACAACTAACTAGAAGGCTACTAGAATACATTGAAAGTAGACAAATAAAAATGATTACTTTTATAACCTATTATGCTCGAGCAAATCGTCAGGTTGAAGTAGTTAATAAGTCAATAATTGCTTTGATAAAAAAGAACGTTGATCAATGATCGAGAAATTAGCATAATTTATTGAGCCAAGTTTTATGGACATACCAGAATTCCCCTATAGATTCAACAAGCACCACACCTTTCAAACTTGTTTATGGGCACGATGCAACCTTGCCTATTGAAATTAATTTACAAAACATTCAAATCGCAAGACAACATGCCTATCAATAATTATTAGAACACATTGTTTGACAAATTAAATGAGTTAGAGGAAGAAAGAATAAGTCCATTAGAAAGATTAATTTGACCAAAAGAATTGATTGCAAAAATTTATAATCATCAAGTTAAGTTAAAATTGTTCAATGTGGGTGATTTTGTTTGGAAAGCAATTCTACCAATTGATAAGAAGTTAAGAACACTTGGAAAGTGGTCATTAAATCGGGAAGGACCTTTTAAAAATGAAAAGGTACTTTTAGGAAATGCATATGCACTAGTTGACATTAATAATGGCTTAAAAATTGCATCAATAAATGAAAAATATTTAAAGCAGTATAAGCCGACAATATATGAAATAAAGATTGGAGTGCTTACAAAATTCAAAAGGCCACATAGGGCTTAAAATGATGCCATTAATGGCAAAAAAGTCATGTATAATTTCCAAAGGTAAGAAAGAAAATTCATCCTAAGAGAGCCTTGACTAATATCTTTAAATCCTCTGGTCGTCAAACAAGGCGACCTTCTTTGGTTAATTTTGCTTCCTCTAAAATCTGGCAAGGATCCTCAATGGCAACGGCTTTTTCTTGACATTGGATCTTCTTCTTGAATAATTTGTTTTCAGCTCTTATGATGTCAACTTGAAGTTTTCCAACAGCTTTGTCAAGGTTCTCCTTCTTTTCTTTCAAATCTTTCGGTCATTGCTCAGCCACAATTGTAACATTCTAATAGTCCTATACTATGCTTAAGTCATATTATGGGATTACTAGTTGTTACTTTTGATCATGGAACTAACTTTGCTGCTTGACATTATTTTATACTAAAAATAAGGGTAAAATTTTTTTCTTGAACAATAAGAAAATAAACCTTTTGAAAACAATGAGAGCCATGAGCATGATGTGAATGCATAATACCAAATGTCATTATTTCATACGTGCAGTGCGATAAAATAAATAAGGGCATTAAAAAGAGCAACCATCTTAGATAAACATAATATCATTTCACAGCCATCATAGTTAGATATAATTAATAGTAGCGTAACAAGTCTTACATAATAAGTCATGGGTCCAATATCTATTGTTGGCCCTACAAGATAAACCTAACCAAATACATCAAAAGAAAATACAATATGAATCTTGACCAGCCATACATGCCATAAAGAAAATGATAACCCTATAACTACTAACAAAAAGGGCTATCCTCATTATCAACTCTGCATGTGCCATCCTAGTCAACCATCGAACGGAAGGTATCCGCTCCTGTCCCCACCAGGGGCATCATCCCCACGTCCTCCTTCTCGGCCATGCCCATGTCCATGGGGTTACAACACGAGTACGAATGAATCCACATCCTTGAACTAGGGGTACAGCTGGACCAGTAGAAGAATCTAAAGGCAGGTGAATCGCAAAAAGGTGAGATAGCTTCGAATGATAGGATCCTATAGAGTAGGTTAGGTAAGATGGCTCCAAGCAATCGAACTCCACAGAATAGGTTGGTGTCAGCTGGGTGTCAAAGTTGGACTCTCCATTAGTGGGGTACCTTGGTGGGTGAAAAGGCGGACATATGTCATCCAAGGTGATCTCCTTGTACAAATCATGCGGGCAAAAAAATAGGCTCATAACTGGTGCATAGAACTAATGGCAGTAAAACACCACAGTGCCAATGCATGACTGGGAACTCAATGAAGATCACCATGGTGCTCGACGCCAGCATCCTCTGAAGATGACACGGAAACATAGGAGTGAGAAATACTAGATTTTTTAGTAGGATCGAGACTAGACAATTACTGTGTCATCGTCATTGTCCCAACCACTTCAGATTTATTTATAAAAATGGTGGACATGCATAGATTCAATTTTAATGATTTTGAAAACATAAGTTTTGAAGCGGGTTTCTTTTAGGTTTAATCTCATAAACATGGCATAGGCAACATAAAAACATAGGATAGAACCATATGAACATAGCGTAACATCAATAGTCATGATCATGCATATGAGGAAATAAAGATTCATGCACTTTCATGTAATCGTATGGACTTGACCAAAGTCTTTCATTAACTTTACTTTCATTCTTAGCACATGCTTAACATTCCTTATTTTCCCTTAGAACAGACTGCTATTGGACATGAGCTCATTCCATGGCTGTCGCTACATAGTACTAATCTAAAATCATATTAAGCTGACAAGAGTTCCTCTAGTTTTCGAGAGTTCAGGGCCCTCTTTCCTCCAAAGTAGGGGGGCCTTTTATAGGTCACTTTTTCTTACTGAAGGATCATGCCCACTTATCTTGTCTTTGTAGATCACCTTCCTTCACTTCCCTTACCAAAGTAAACAAAGGATCATGTCTAATTATTTCTTTTCTCATCATCATACCTTACATGCATCGTACTTGTTGACAAGACACATGTGGACATGTTTGATAAAAATCCAGCAGCATGACGGCTAGACCGGAGCTTCCCTAAAATGCCAAACGCAACAATTTCAACCAATAACTATTTGTTTTCATCTCATATCATCATATAAATCATCAACAGTCATCTAATCATGATTCAACTTCATCAATCAAACTTTTCATACATTATGCTTAATAGCATCATACATTCATATCCTAATGGATGTTGATGGTTGCATTTTCCCTTTGCGAGAAGTCTTATAAATCATCATGTGATTCTTCATGCTTACTTATGAAAGAATCACATAGTTTAGTATGAATGTGTTCTATAAACTTTTAGTTATTTAACTATTGAGTAAAGTCACTTTTTGCCTTAGAGATTTATTTCCACTTAATAATTTCATAACGTTCTTATGTATACATCTTGTGGAATAATGTGTTAAAGTTAACAAGGTTAACGCTTATTTTTCTTTTCCTCCTTAATGTGGCCAAAGCTAACAAGGTGTTTTAGCCCACATTTTGCATTCCAATCCTTAGTTTCCTTGAGATAGCACACTAGTGTTTTCTAGGTTCATAGTATGATCAGAGGCCCAAATCATACTTCTGTTCCCAAAAGGTTTCGAGATCCCTCTAGTCCCTTGGGTCATGACAATGCATAACTACACTCATGAACCCAACAACACCATGTGTTTGCTAGTCATCAAGAAGAAATCTTTATTCCAAAAAATTATGAGATTCAATCTTATTTAAATAAAATACCAAGATTTCACCTTTATGATTATAAAGTTTCATTCTTTAATAAAGTATGAATCTTTGCATTATACTTATGTCTTCATGATTCAAACTTTATGAATTAATAATACAAGATGCTAACTTTATGACTAAAAAGTCTTATTCTTTAAGAAAGTTGAAACTTTTAATCATTATTATAGCTTCAAAATTACAACATTATGACTTAAAGTTACTCTAAGATTTAAAAGATTCATTCTTGAAGAAAGTTTAAGACTTTACTCAATGTTTTTAACTCAAGATTCAATCTGTATTAAATAAAGTTGCAAGTTTACATTTTTATGATAAAAAAATTACATTCTTGAAGGAAGTTTAAAACTTTATAAAGTGTCTTGTCTTTGAGGTTCAACATTTGTGACACAAAGTGACAATTCTTACTTTTTATGGTTGAAAAGCTTCATATCTTAAGAAAGTTTGAACCTTTACACATATTCTTGCCTTTGAAAAGAACAAAATGAAACTTTTGGAGAAGCATATGCTTTGCGCCATTTTTAGTGCTTCAAGAAGCAAACTCTTTAAAGTTTTATGCTTATAGAATGTTCTTACTCTTATCAAAACCATGAGGAAGATATAAAAAGAGAACTTTGCCAATCATAGGCTCATCATAAGGAAA
The DNA here is from genome assembly GCA_031439595.1 of Pterocarpus santalinus. NCBI lineage: Eukaryota > Viridiplantae > Streptophyta > Magnoliopsida > Fabales > Fabaceae > Pterocarpus > Pterocarpus santalinus. The sequence continues at coordinate 48,761,678 of CM062527.1, forward strand.
TAAGCAAACTTTAAACAAAATACCGTCAAGAAACATCATTCTTTTTCATAACTCATAAAAACATCAAGAAGTCATGCATCAATGAAGAAAAATGGAAACTTTGAAGCATTCAAGAAGAGAAACTTTAAATAAACAAGAAATAACTCATGAAATGCCCAAGAACAAACTTTGCCAAAAATAGAAATTTTTTGCTCATGAAGAGCATGGAGTTTTTCTCAAGTTCTCACTTGAAGTTCTTGGCCGTGGTAAGAGCCAATCTTCAAGCTTTCTTGAGTAAACAAAAGAAGAAATGAAAAATCACTACCTACTGTTAACAAATGGTGCCTTCTTTAGAGAGAAAAATGAAGAAAATGATGACTCCTCCAAGGGTGGTGGTGGCAGTTTTAAATAGAGAAGGAGAGAGCTCTTGAGTTCTGGTGAAAATGAAGCTTGTAGTGTGTAGATCTTGTCTCTAAAGATCAAAAGAGGTAATCTTTGGAGGGCTTAGTGAAGAAGGTTTGGTTATGGTGACAGAGAATGATGATGATGATGAAGAAGAAGAAGAAGAAAAAGAAATGTTAAGAGAAATTAAAGAGTTTGTGAGTTAGAGAGAGAATGAGATGTTGCAAAAATGAAGTGAATGTGCATGAATATGTGTGTAGGCCATAGCCTATTATGGGCGAGGGGGAGATATTTTCTTAATTTTGAATTAATTAAGGTTTAGGGAGATAAATTGGATGATGAAGGAGACAAAGAGTGGTCAACTCTTACAAAATGCAACTTTGTCTAATGCTTTATGCTTTATTAACATCATTAAATACTTTATTGTTTAGTTGACTAAATTTGAATGTTAATGATGTGATTAAGTGCTTTTGCAACTTAATTAACTTGATTAAGCAAGGATTAGTGATTAACTTATAAGAATATGATTAACAAAAATTAAACTTTTAATTAAGCTTGATTACCCTTAATTAAACTTGATTAAGCTAATTATGGGTAATTAGTGTCAGAATAAGCCATTAAGAGTTTGACTTGCATAATTAGAGATTCGCTAATCTTAATTAAACATTCTCATAGTTTTTCTCTTAAAAATTAACTCATAAACTCTTTAATTAGGCCGTAATCCTTTAATTTCTTGTTAACCACCTACTTACTCAAGGTTGTTGAGATAATTTAGCATGAAACAAAATTAAGAATGTTACAACAGCGATCTTGGAAGACATGTCCTTAGCTCGAGCCTCTCTAGTGGCTAGCTTTAAAGCCACTAAGTTTTTTGGGTTCATACCCCTTTATCAAAAGACTCAAGGTTTTGAGAAACTTAAGTAAAAGATTTTTTGATAGCTTTGACCTTTGGAACTTGCTCTAGAAGATCTTCCATGAATCGACACAAGGACTGGTATTAGGGCTAGACAGAGGAAGGAAAAGCAGCCTTGCTCAAGAAGGAGATGTTTTCGATCAAAGGTGGTTTGGCTTCACCATTTGCAGCCAAAGAATCCAAGGTCTTGTTAAGAAGAACAGAAATTGAGTTCATCAAATTCACATGCAATTTGAGTGAAGTGGGTTGGGCTAAGTGGCAGCAAGTGTCGCAACCTGCTCCAAATTACAATTTTAAAATACTTAATTACACTAAATTTGAAGTATAGTGCAATCAAGGTCGTCTCATAACGATGTTGCTGCTATCTAGTTAAGTAACAAGGGGGCATGTGCAAACGTGTGGTCAATAAGCTATAAAAGAAAATTAGATGAAAATAAAAACACTAGTTCAAAGAGTTCCTTAGGTATAAGGTGAATCAATCATTAACGCACAATATATCAAACACATTGAGTACGACTAATTTGAGCTATTAGAGAGACCTTTACTAACAACCCCACAAGTCTACCTAGAGAACTCTAGGAATTCAACCAACACATAATTGATTAGATAATTGAGACCTTAACTATAATTAACCTATGTTGATTTCTAGTCCCAAATATATTAGCCTAGGTTTGAACCCAAACCCAATTCCTAATTCTTTAACTAATCAAGTTCATACCAATTGACCAATTAGCAATCACCCAACTAATTCCTTATTCATAAACCCATATATCAATATCATTCAATGCAAGTTTACAAATAAAAGAGGGCAAAGAATCAAGAAAACAAACATGATTGAAATTCAAGTATAGGGTTTCAAGATTACAACCATAATACCCTTGGAGTATAATGTTCAAAAAATTTTATCGTTAACAACTGAGTTATTCGATTTTCTCGAATAAGTGAGGTTAATTAGAATTTGATTAAGCGTTTACTTAAAGCCAATTAAGTGTGATTTAAAAGGATTAGACTTGATGGAATTAGATTAGGAGCATAGAAAACCCCACAGAAAGTTTTCAAACCAGTTTACCGATTTAAGGGAAATCGATAAGATTTCGGTATTTCAAACTATCGGAGCCGGACCCATAGAAATTATGCTACGAGTGCCCTAGGATCAATGGCTAAGATTTAGCCAAATAACCCCCTCAAGTGGCGCCTTGGGCAGCCCTTGATGATGGGAAGCCAAACTAAAATTGAGAGCATGATGGAGTCCACCAATCATCATGCACCTTACCTCAAAAAAATCTTTACTTTTTCTTTCCTTCTCTTATCCAAATTTCGGCCATCCCCTCTTTAGTTGCTGAAGCTTTTCTCTTTCTCGTCTCTTTACTCTCATTTCCACTCCATTCTCATCCATTTTCAAGTCTCATCACAAGTTGCTTTCATCAAAGGCACAAAATTAACACAAATTGAATTATACAAGGTAGGAAATCCTACTTCTTTTCTTATTTTCTCTAATTTGGGGCTGCATGGTGATCATGTATAACCTGAGACATTAATGTTATGTAGAGTGATGATGATGGTTTATGACTAATTTTGCATGTACGTTATGATTAAAATTGGAATTGAGAGCAAATAGCTTGAAGGAGGGAGACAAATCTAGAAGCTGTTAGGGTTTTCCTCGGCGGTCCATACGGCGGAGTGTACGGCTCCGCTTATCGCTGTTTAAATTTGATGGAACCATTTTCATATGAAACTAGAAATCTAGGTTTTCCATATATATATATATATATATATATATATATATATATATATATATATATATCATATAGGGCCATTGGATTAGTATAGAATTAGTTATGAATTTTTGAATTTTAACCTAGAAATCTGGATCCTTATCTGGGCAGTATGAGTTAAGAAGGGTATAACTCACCATATATAACTCCAAATTGAGTGAACTAAGTCTTTGAAAGCTAACATGTAAAGGAATATCCCATAAAAATTTCAGAACCAGATTCATAGCCATTTGCTCCCAGTGCACCAAGGAATTTGACTTAAGTGTAAACCGGGTTGAATTAGGGTAATCTAGTAGGGTCAAGTTTTAGGACTCATAACTCAAAATATACTTATGCAAATGATATGAAAATTAATTCAATTGAAAGCTTGTTCTGTTAGCTTTAAGTTGATATAAATTTTGTATGAATTCACCTGGTTTTCTACTTTTAGTGGATTTTTACTTATAAGAACCCAATTTTGGCTACGAACAGGGCAGTCTGAGGTAAATTATTTATATCTTGAGTTATACAAATCAAAATGAGGTGGGACTAAAAGGGTTAGAAATTAGACACATGACGCTATGATGTATACAAAAATTAGATTTAAATGAGTTGAATTGAATGAAAAATGGGACATACCAAACTCAGGCAGAACAGGGGAGGATAAACTGAAACCCTATTGATGCTTAATTTGAAATTGTTGAATGATACTATGAATGTATATATATATTTGCTGGTCCATATTGAATTTGCAAGTTTGTACAATGGTACTAGTTGTCTAGCACTATTCATGGGGAAGTGGACTCGATCCGTTATGCTGCCAAAATTTCGGTATGAAATCCATATGTTGTGTAATTTACAATAGCATGAATGCATGATATTTGAAGAATCAAGTTAGATGTGCATTCATTTCATGATAACATAAAGGATTCCATATCACTTGGGCCAGTCCCAGAATAAATTAAGGGGAATAGATCAATGGAAAGGTCGGGAAAAGTAAACTCGGCAATCCTGTATAGGAACGAGCTCGGTCCTAAAAAGTGGACTATCACCCAGGAGTATATGGCCAATGACTCCCAGGGGACCAAAGATGGAAATAAGTTCTAATAGGCGAAAGCCTTCAAGGATAAGATGCATTTTCTAATTGTACATTCATATGTACAGTGTAATGTTTCTTAATTGATTGTTCTAGATCCCTATTTATTATTCTTAATATGCTATTGCTCCACTATAATTACTGTTTTAGTGCATTAGTGTATCTGTTAACTAAAATTGAGTTTGTTTCAGTGTATGTTTTACAAACAAGTATTTAAGTTAAATATTATCATTGTACCGTACTATTTGAAAACTATTGCACGACCGAAACAACTGGGAATGACAGCGATGATAGATGTGTAGAAACTAGGGATTCCTACTGAGAAATATTTATTTCTCACCCTACTGTATGTTCTGCGTCATTCTCAGACCATGGAGAACGCAGCGACCGGAGTGCTGTTCGTTGAGTCCCCCGAGCTACATATATACCTTGACCCGTTCCTGGACTCTGTATATATATCTGGCAGATGTTAGTTCCATCTCTATTTCTTTTTCCAGAGAGATTTTGCCTTCCCACTTATGCACCTTTTTTTTGATCTCGTTGTCCCCTATATTGCCATACCTCTTCACATGGCCCATCCATTTCCACTATCTACTTCTTCCTCGTCTCTGCTCCTAGTGTGGGCCACCCTCCCGCTGACGCCACCATGGCGAATGAGTTCCTTTCTTCGGATTCCATTTAGATAATGTGCATACTGCAGCAGTAGTAGATGTACAGAATGGCCCTCTTTTGGCTGTCGGGGTCATGGACAGATGGGTAGATGTTAGGAGATGTACATGAAATGTCCCATGGGGACCATTTGGTGTGCTGTTCATAGAGACTGGCCATTTTGTTTTGTATTAGAGGCCTCATTTTGTTGCCCTGTATCGTTTTGACAAATTTTAAAATCAGATGTCTATGTATATACGTATGATGCATTTTGCAGTAGTTCTGTCTTTATTGTATCTTTATTTATGTTACGTTATTTACAGTATACCGATTAACTAGTACTTATCCCGCCGTCTAGCAGAAAATTTTGTGACGTGAATAGGCATCTTTATGTGCGTAACTAATAATGATACAGAAAATAGAATTTAACTAATACTACCCATAAGCACTTATCAGATAATTTATTATGACTTATGCATAGTACTTTGTCTGGTAAGGTGTTACATGGAGTCCCCTTGAACTAGCTTGAAGTCTTACTCCTCCATAGCAATGAAGGTTACAAACTAGAATCTAAAACAAGTATCTTACAAAATGAAAGGAAAAGAAAAGAAAAGAAGATGAGAGGAAAAGAGAAGAAAGAAAAATGAAAAATTGTTGGCAATGAGAGTCCTCCTTCGCGTCTCTCTTTTCTCACTACTTGTCAGACCTAAAATATAAAAATCAAAAAATTCCATTGATCCCAAATTAATCCTCTACCTCTTAGCTTTAAGTGGACACCCAATTTGCTTAATTTGGACTTAAAATGAGAAAGTTATAGCCCGATCTCTATAGTATGTTCAGGTTGTATATGTATTCGTGTCAGTGCATTTTAACAGCCAATAAATCCATGAAGATGTCATTATTTTGGAGAGTGGTCTTCATATGAATTGAAGCTTTATATCTTAGCTTTCAAATGGCACTAGTTTTGCCTTAATCCAACATCTACAACTCACGTTATGGCCCAATTAGTGCACACTACTCTGGTTTCAATGTAACAGTCCTGTTTTGATTTCGTAGCCCAATTCGACCCACTAGACATCTGAACTAGTTGTTGATTTCTTGATCAATGTTGTAGATTTTTCTCTCATCTTTTCTACAATATAAAATTTGTAATTTTAGATGTCTACAACTCAAGATATGCCCATAATACAGAAACAGTATAAAATTACAATAATGCTGAAAAATACAATTGAGACCAATGAGAGTCCAAACTCATAAAATGTGTCCAACATTGATCAATTAAGCACAAAAGAGCCTCAATACACTAGATATGAGAGTTAATTAATGTATCAAAATATTACTTATCACCAAGGATGATGGGTTGATTGTAGGATCAGGATTAATTGGAGTCGAGAAGGAAAGATGGTTTGTTGACTTTTGAATGCCAGAACCCGAGATAGATGGAATCTCCTTATCTTGAATAGCGTAGCTAGCCAAAAGGATGTCATCAAAGGCATCCAAATAACCAAAATCAAAATAGTCATCATCATCATAATCTTAGGCTCTGTCAACTGGAGTTGACCCTTGAGGAAGGACATTTTGAGTGGTCAAACTAGAAACAATGATGACAAGAACTTGGGCTTGATTTGATTGAGGTTGGTTAACATGCTCTTTCTTTTCGCCATTGACGACAACAACATCTTTGCCCAAGGTAGGGGATCCAATGCTATCATCCTCATAAGGATTTTTTTTGCCTTGAAATAGTCTTGATTCCTTATTTTCCTTCATCTTCAACTTCTTCTTCATGATCTTTGGTGCCATTCTGAAACCAAGAATCAAAGAACTTAAGTTTTTTAAAAAAAAGTTGAAATTGAAGAGAAAGAAGTGAAAGTTGAAACCTCACCTTCGAACTAGATTCCATGCGGGTAGACTCCCTATTATCTTGAGTCTTAGCAGGATTCACATAAGGCAAATTACTCGAAAATTTTCCCCTTCTAGCCTTAAAAAAAAAAAAAAAATGAAATGATAGTGGTCAAGTAAGTAAGGCCAATTAGCAGAGAAAAGTAAGGGTCATAGATTAGAAGGAGCCTTCTTCGAGAATCAACTCGAAAAAAATAGGCGTTTCTTAGCAGGACCTTCTTTCTTAGGAGGCTCTTTTTCTTTTTCAACCTTTAGTGGGGGCTTGATCGGTGTCTTCAAGAACATCCCAATTCTCTACAGTTTTGTCAAGAGCCACATCAGAAATTTTAATGGCATTGGTAGCTGCAAAAGAAATAGTTTAGGAAAATAAAGTTAAAAAATAAAACAAATGTAAAAGAAAGCAAGCAACCTAGTGGTCAAAAATTGAGAACCCTTGATTGAGATTGAACAAGGTTTTCAGTCATTTTTGACAAATAAAGACCAATGAAGGTCATAACTTCATCTCGAAGATGTAAGTAAAGGGTACCAAGGGGTCCTTGGGGTGGATCTGGATACCGATCAGCTATGGCAAAAGGAGCATTTGGTAATGGGGGAAATAAGAATGGAGTCATGTAGGATTGATGTCAAGCAAAATGGTTTAAAGACTTGGCTTTTTCAAAAGTGCACCAACATCAACCCTTATGTTACTCCTTCTTTTGTTTAAAAATATCCACAACATTCTGAACCACCCTCAAGACTACTCATGGATTATATTTAACTTTAAAAAATCCTTTGAACTGAAGGATTTCTAGAACATGTGTACCATTGGTCTTCGATGAAGTCATTCCTTTCTACAAAGAAAGATTAGGAAAGTTAACAATCAAAATATCTTTGCAAACTAAAATTTTTTGATACTGAGACTTGTAATACTCAATCTACCAATCAATAAAGGATGGAATAGGAAGAAAGTTGTTCTCAAAGTCAAGAGGAGAGTACAAATTTTGTTTCTGCTCGTTCTCACTTAAAAAATATTTGAGGTCAAAAAATGATCCAACTGATGAGCCACAAAGTTAGATCTTTGAGTCAAGAAAATATGGTGTAAGAATTGATTGAGAAAACCCAAGTTGTTGAGCAACAAAAGAAGGATTATGCAGCTTGACATTTTTGTTCTTAGAATCTGGAAACCTCATAGGAAACTTGGAAACATAAAAAGTTTGACCAAATTTCATTGGGCTCTTATTGGATGGTGGGATTCAGATCAATTCTTGAACAAGTAAACCATGGAGAGCCAATAACTCGACCACTGTATGGAGAAAGATTCAAGCCTCATGTATCAAAAAATGATAGTTAATGAAGATGCTTGAAAAAGAAATAAAATTCATCAATCACTAGGGTGGTCTTTAGAACATCTTAATGCAAATAGCAAAGGCGAGGTCCATCTATGCCTAGTGGAAGGTTTGTTGGAGTAGAAGATTGAAGGAAGGATTCAAATATTACATTTGCCCACAATTGTAAAATCCATATAGGACCCCCAGGGTTGATAAAGTCGTTAGCTTGAAGCTTTGTCATGACCAATCCAATTTCTTCATAAATTTAGGCAATGTTCAACTTTCCCAGGCAAAGTCAATGACCTTCACGTAACATGACAGCCAAACTATAATACTGCCATTGCATTTAGAGACTTCAACCACAAAAAAGCCACTGTATTTAACCAATATGAGAGGAAGGCTGCATGTTTGTCGTTAGAAATAGGTGTCGAAGGAGAGACCATGTTGTTTCAAATGAAGGGTGAGTATGCAGGTTCAAAATCATTGATGTTGTAGGCTTTCACATATTCAGGCTCTAGTTGAAGTGGATAATTTTCCCTATAGGACGAACGCCAGCAACGGCAGCAAGTTCGAAAGGAGTGGGAGAAATCATGCCATAGGGAAGCTATAAAGTGTTAGTGGTTTTATTCTAGAAATAAAAGATTGGTCCAAGCATCAAAGGATTGCAAGGAATTTGGTGTCAAAAAACTCACAGAAAATTGAAAATACCTATGTCTTTCCAAAATTGACCTCTAGATGATTCGACTCTATCAGGCCAAGAATGAACTTGGGAGTGTTTTTTGGTGGGTTTCTAAATGGACATTTTGAAAGAACAAAATGCTTGATAAAGATTTCTTCTCTACTTGCCAAAATGGATTGGTCAAGGGCATATGGAAAGAAATATTGAAGCTTCTGAGCTTTTGAAAGAGTGAGAAGGGGACCAAGAAAAGCATGGGTTGTTGAACCAAGAGAAAAGGGAGGAATTACCTGACTTTGCAACAACTTAGTGGCCTCAGGGTCCAGTGCCATATGGCAGTTTCCGTCAACGATGGGCTCTAGAGCAAGGGCAACAACTTGGGATTGAAGATTGTTGGCCATTATTGAACAAAGAATAAAGAAAAGAGGAAGAACAAAAGTAATAGGAAGGGAATGAAGTATGAATATGAAAATGCAAAGAGCAAAATGCAACCACGAGGAGAATGGGAAGTGAAGAAGACGAGGGGAAGGAATACATGAAGAAGAAGTCGAAGAAGGATTAAGAGGATATTTATAGGAAAAAAAGAATAAAGAGAGAGAGAGAGAGGAAAAAGTGATTTAATTTGAAAAGATGGTTGAAAGACAAAGAAGGTAAGTGGTTATGACATATGGATAGTATAACCGTTTCTTGGGAACATGTAAGGAAGAGACCGATGTCAAAAAATCATAGAATGGTAGTTATCAGGAAGATCGATTAAACAACTAAGATTTGATTTTTTCTTATCAAAAATTCAAATCTTTGGGGCCATCATGTTGCAGCGAAATTTGAGTAATCCTTCTGTAGTATTGAAAATGATCAAATTTTGGGTGATAAGATCGATCAAAAAATGGAAAGACAAGGGATCGATGTCATCAAACTATAAGCTGAAGCAACACAAGGTAGGACAAGGCCGAATGTAAGAAAGAGGTTTGAGAAGATGTAGAACGTGGGCTTGATCGAATATCAAGGGCGTCAAATCAAGTTGTTGAGCACTAGGCTGAAGAGTTTAAAACAAGTAAAGATAGAGAAGAGGTTCAAGAAGAATGTAGACATGGGAATCAAGGGGTCCCACACATTATCCTCAAATGTGGGTTTCAGAGACATAGACAAGCTTGGGAGATAATGGATGTGGGCTTTGAGGATGACACTGAAGAATGTGGGCTTAATGGACCTAGTTTATAAGGATCTTGTTTGTCTATAAATAGGAGAATTGGGCTATAGTTTATTGATGGACTAAAGCACACTTGAAAGATCTCAAATCTCTATTAAAATATCCACTCTAACATTGAAGAGTATGTAGGAACTCAAGTAAATGTCCTCCTTGTCTTTAGTTTCTTTGATTATTTGATCTTGGTTTTACATTTGACACTAGCAATTTCCTATTTGTGAATATTTTATTCCTTATTAATATTTTATTATTTTATTATTTTTATTTTGTTTTATTTAAATTCTATTTATCTTTCATAGGTTGACACTTTAAAAATCTAAGAATGCATCAGAAAAATTGCTTTCATTTCCCGAATTGAGATTCGTGAAAGAAATTAATAATTGTTGATTTATTTGTTTTGTTGACGAAAAATCAAGTAAACATGATGTCGGTCATTTATTGGAAGCTTGTCTGCATTTCATCTTGACAGGCTTAACATATTCTTCTCGGGTGCTTTCGTTTTTTACGTATCAAACTTTTAAAAAAATCCTTGGGGTGACTGTGTATATCGGACAATTGCTCGTTGCACACATTGCCCCTTTTAATAAGCTCGTCACAATATTCTGTCGACAATTCTACTCTCTCCGAAAATATGTAATCAGACATATCTTTCCCACATTTGTCGGTCAACATGCTGATACAATACTCCAACTGTCCATAATATCCATCACGAGGTTTTAAAGCTAAGTTATCGCCCTGCCAATAGTAAGTGTGTGTGAAGTCCTGCTCAGGATGAATCGTTAAACATGTGGCAATTTGAACTGTTGCGCACACAATTAACATGATCGTGAGTGACCTCAAAATGTTTGCATTCATTCTGAGAGATAGAGTCGATACTATAAAATGTGTATTAGCAGAAGAGTGAATGTGCTTCAATTTTTTGGTTGCCTTGATCCATGGATAAAGTAACCTTCTTCATTTACATACAATTGCGACGAGAGGTTACTATCGAATTTAATACAGCGCCATTATATTTTGTTATTAATGTTCAGGACTTAGTAGCAACGTCAACAAAGCACCGATTAGAACGTAGAAATAATTGATCCCTTTTCAGTTTTGTATTTTGTCAACGCATTCAATGCCATCTGGGACGTGTGACATCCATCGCACTACGATCTACTATGAATTCGCAAAACTCTTTTCAAATATAAAGCTTAAAGTAATTAAACAAATCTGTGACACGATGCACGATTGTGGCAACGATGGCAGTGACGAGGAACAAGGAAGAAGAATAGAAGAAGCGAGAAGAAGAGGGGTGACTAATGGTGCTATAGTGCATCCTAGTGAGTGATTCCATCAATACACTGTTACATCTTTAACATTGGATGACAAGGTGCCTAATGCACCATAATTAACAAGGAGCATTATGGATAGTGCCTATGTTTTGGTTGTGTTTTGTGTAGGTCCAAGCAATAGAAGTGAACCAAAATTGGCCCAATTTGCATTTTGTTATTTGAACAGCATTTTACTGGTGACTTTTAGGCTCTATACAGCTCAATATAGGGTGATTCAGGCTTTCATGTCAACATGAAAGTTGTAGCTCTCCAAGTTAGCTTTCTAAAACCTTTTGAATCATCTCAATAGGACCTCTGTAGCTCAAGATACTGATGAAATAGTGATAAAACGTCAAGTTGTTAGAGTACCAGCTCTGAGCTACACGAATTTTCAACTTCTGGGCTTTGTAAGGGGTATTTTTGGACCTCTACATTTTAAGATTTTTCAACTCTATATACAAAAGAGCCAAGTCCAATTTTAAGAATCTTTTCATACTTTCCATAGACCCTTGCCACCACAAATCCTGTCATCTCCTACCTTCTTTTCTTATTCATTTTTATTTTGATGGCTTCCATGACTATGGTAGGCTAAATCTTGTAATCAATTCCAAGAATTTGAAGATTACAATTTGGTCTTGAGGTTATTTTGTTAATACAATTTTGTTAAGCTTTATCTCTTTATTCTATCATGCTCAATTCTTTATCCATAATTGAAACGTGTTCCTTATGAGTTTTGAGGTGAGCTTTTGCAACATGCTATGAAGCTTTATCTAGCTTTTTAATTGAGAGTTAGAGTTTAGGCTATGGCATTGTACCCTTGGGTTTTCTAATTTTCTATTTTCAAATCAGTTTTCATGCAAACTCTAAAGAGTTTCAAATTGGTGTGTTTGGTTGATTAAATTCTAGGAGCATTCCTAGTTGTAAAATCCAGTTTAAATTTGAGCGTGTGGTTTAATTTGAGAGAAAACAATAAACTAAACAAAAAAATGTCTTTTTTAATGTGTGATAGACCAATACTTGTAATCTTGATTGTTCTTGGGTTGGTTATTTTTTCTTATTGAATTTTCTTCACAATTTTTTGCGTTATTTTTAATTTTTTTTCAAGCAAACAAAACCGTGTTTTTTTTTTCTTAACTATCAACAATGTAAAGATAGCATTCAAGGTCCTTTCGGAGATGATCTAGATTACACATATTCTACAAGTACAATTTTGGTAATTTAATTTGGTCAAACTCAACACTCGCATCAAATTTTGGCACTATTGTTAGGGACCATGGGTGCTACTTGAATTTTGTTGATGGCATTGTTCAAGTTTTCTATTATTTGTAGTTTATGCTACTGTTCTTACATTCTTCTTCTTTATTATTATTATTTTTTTTCTTTCCTTTTTCTGTTCTTATTATTTTTCTGTTTCTATTCTATTTTAGTTTTGTTTACGTTCTTCATTTTTTCTTTTCCTTTTACTTTTTTATTTTTTCTGCATTTTTGTCTAATTGTCTTACATTCTTTTTCCAGTTTTCGTTCTTTTTTTTCTTTAATTGTCTTCTTATTGTTCTTTTTTTTAATTTTACGTTCTTTTCTTTTGTTTTATAATTATTCTTTTCTTTTTTTTTTCATTTTTACGTTTTTCTTTTTATTTTTTATTAATTCTATTTTCGTTTCCTCTTTTTTTCTTTCCCTTTTACGTTATCTTTTTCATTTGTATAGTTCGATTTTTTTATTTGTTTATTTGTTTATTCCTAATTTGTTTCCAGTTTTTCTTTTCAGTTTTCTTTTGAATTCTAATTTTTTTATGTACCGTTTAATTTTAATTTATGTTTTGTTTTAATTTTTATTTTATTTTCAGGTTTTTATTCTAACTTTTTTACTGCTTACAAAAAACCAAAAATAAAAATTTCCTGCGCAATTTTTTTTTCTTTGATTCTGCATTTTTTTTCCTGTGTATCTAATTTCTGCACTCTGTTTTATGTTTATTTTACTATTTTAAGTTATGTTTTTCCTTTTCTGTTTATTTTCCTGCTTCTGTTTAATTTTTTTTATTATTTCTGTTTCTGATTTTGTTCTGCTGTTTTCTTTTTAATTTTTTCTTTTTTATTATTTATCTTCAAGGGTTTGTTTTTTTAATCTTACTTTTCTACTATTTTTCGTCTATTTCTGCTTATTTTTCTTATTTTCTGTTTTAATATAATTCTTTCTTTCTTCTTTCTTTGTTTTCAAAAAGAAAAAAAAGTTATTTTAAGTGTTCTTTAGTTTTGCATCAATGGAAATTGTTCTGTGTGTATGACTCTATCACAACCTGAGTCTCATATACATGAGCTTGATCTTGAAATTGTGAGGACTTTAGGGTTGATGAAGAAGGCTAAGAGAACATCATCTGACTCTAATCTGTGCGTGAAAATTTTGATAGTTCCCCTATTTCTAATAATATCACTGTCGAGATGGCTAACAATTATAGGAGACAGGAAAAGACTCCCTTCTAGCTTTCCGACAAGATCCAAATCTATTCGGGATTTTCCTTTGGGCCTTATCTTTCGAAAAAGAGTCCCCACTTGTACTGTATGTATTGATTGCCTGCCTCAATGCCCACTGACTTATTTGTCACTTTATTGAGTTCCTAAGCACGAGCAAGTCAGATTTTGAGCCCAAAGGAATGAGCATTTTCGGGGACTTTCTTTTGCGATAGGCTAGGTTAAGGCGGGATCAGTAGCGAGCTGACCTTCCTTTATATATTATGATAATCTAAGGGTCGCCTAATCCCACTAGTGGCATATGAGCCATTATGCATTCAATATCTTGAATTAAATGTTGATTTTAAGCTTAAATATGTCTTGATACACTTGTTGCCAAAGTTTCATGGTCTTGCAAGTGAAGACCCCCATAAGCATATAAAGGAGTTCCATATGTGGTTTGTTCCCCAAGAAGCCTCGTGGAATTCCAAAAGAGCACATCAAGCTGAGAGCTTTTCCTTTTTCCTTGGATGAAGCGGTAAAAGATTGGCTATATTACCTATAGCTGGTAGTGGTAGCAAGCTAGAATGACATGAAGAGGATTTTCTATAACACTCCTCTAATCAAAATACTATGCTTAAATCATAACACCACCACTAGAGGATGTCACGAGAAACCTTGAAGTTTTTTAATATAAATAAAGGATGGCTATTGGAAATTAATATAGATTTCTTTATTAAAATCGCGAACTTATTTTTGAAATAGGATATAAGCCTGTATTTAGGACATATTTGCAATAATTTCATACGGGCGTAAATAAAGATACCAACCGAGTTGGTGAACTATGTCATAGAATACATATAGAAGAATATCAAGAGAAATAATTATGGAGTACTGAAAATAGTTCGTAGAAATATATACATAAGGTCCATCATTATATGTACACTCCTATGTATCTCAATCAAGTTGTAACACTGGTAGCAAGTGTCGTAATCCACTTCAAATTACCATTTTAAGATATTTAATTACACTAAATTTGAAGTCTAGCGCAACCAAGGTTATCTCACAAGGATATTATTGCTATCTAGTTAAGTAACAAGGGATTTTGTGTAAACATGCAGTAAATAAGCTATTAAAGAAAATTTGGTGAAATAAAAAAAACACTAGTTCAAAGAATTTGTTAAGCATAAGGTGAATTAATCATTAACACACAATATATCAAACACATTAAGTGTGACTAATTTGAGCTATTAGAGAGACTTCTACTAATAATCCCACAATTCTACCTAGAGATCTCTAGGCATTCAATCAACATACAATTGATTAGATAATTGAGACCTCAACTCGAATTAACCAATGTTGATTTCTAGCCCTAATTGTATTAGCCTAGGTTTGAACCCAAACCCAATTCCTATTTCTTTAATTGATCAAACTCATACCAATTGACCAATTATCAATCACCCAACTAATTTCTCATTCATAAACCCACATATCAATACCATTCATGCAAATTTATAAATAAAAGAGGGAAAGAATCAAGAAAACAAACATGATTGAGATTCAAGCATAGGGTTTCAAGATTACAACTATAATGTCTTTGGAGTCTCCTTGACCTAGCTTCAAGTCCTACTCCTCCATAGCAATGAAGATTGCCAAATAGAACCCAAAACAAGTATCTTACAAAAATGAAAAAAAAAGAAAAGAAAAGACGAGGAGAGGAGAAGAGAAGAGAAAAAAATGAAAAAAGTTGGAGATGAGAGTCTTCCTTTTCGCATCTCTATTTTCTCACTACTTATCAAACCTAAAATATGTAAATCCAAAAATGTCCTTGATCCCAAATTAATCCTCTGCCTTTTAGCTTTAAGCAGACACCCAATTTGCTTAATTTGGACTTGAAATGAGAGAGTTATGGGCTAATCTTTATAGCATCTCCAAGTTGTACATTTATTCACATCAGTCAATTTTAACAGCCAATAAGTCCATGAAGATGTCATTACTTTGGAGAGTGATCTTCATATATGAGAGTGATCTTCATATATATCTTAGCTTTCAAATGGCACTAGTTTCATCTCAATTCAATGTCTACAACTCAACTTTTGGCCCAATAAGTGCACATAGCTTAGGTTCCAGTGCAACAGCCTTGTTTTGACTTTGTAGCTGAGTTCGACCTACTAGACATCTGAATTTGTTGTTTACTTCTTCATCAAAGTTGTTGATCTTTCTCTCATCCTTTCTACAATAAAAAATTTGTAATTGTTAGATGTTTACTGTAACGTCCGAAAAATTTTATCGTTAATAACTGAGTTGTTCGTTTTTATCAAATAGGTGGGTTTAATCGGAATTCAATTACGTATTTATTCAAAGCCAATTAAATAACATTTAGAAGAATCAACCTAGAGGAAATTAGATTAGAACCATAGGAAACTTCATAGGAATTTTCTAAAACCGGTTTACCGATTTAAAGGAAATCGGTAAGATTTCGGTATTTTTGAACTGTCGGAACCGGACCAATAGAGATTTTCAATGAGTACCCTAGGATGAATGGCTAAGATTTAGCCAAAAAACCTCCTTATGTGGCGCCTTGGTCAGCCAAAGATGGCAGCCTAAAATCAAATTGAAATGGGAAACACAAATCTACCAATCATACAACAACTTGCTTCAAAAGTCTTGAGATAATTCCTTCCTTCTCCCTTGGTAATTTTGGCCAGCATAAGGAGCTGACCACTCTTCATTTCTCTTCCATTCACACTCATCTCTACTCCATTTTCAACCTCTCTTCAAGTCTCATCAATCCAATACACTAACCCACCAAGAATTCAAGTAGACAAGGTAGGAAATCCAACTTCTCTTCTTGTTTTATTGATTTGGGCTGTGTGGGGATCTTGTTTTTCTCATGATATTGATGTGATCTGGAGTGATGATGATGGTTTATGATTGAATTTGCATGTGTGTCATGATTTGAATTGGAATTAGTATGAAAGAACTTGAAGAAAAGAAAAAACCCAAGAAGCTGTTAGGGTTTTTCCTCGGTAGTCCGTATGGCAGGGTATACGGCTCCACCTACAGCCATTTAAATTTCACGAACCTATTTTTATATGAAACTAGACATTTAGGGCTTTCCATAAATATATAATATAAGGCCATTGGATCAGTATAGAGGTAGTTATGAATTTTTGAAGTTTGACATAAAAATCAGGACTTTCATCCAGCTAGTATGAGTTGAGAAGGGTGTAACTCACCCTACACAACTCCAAATTGAGTGAATCCAATGTTGTTTGAAAGATAACATATGAAGGAACATCCCATAAAAATTTCAGAGTCAGATTCATTGCCAACTATCCCTAGTACATCAATGAATTCATCTTAAGTTCAACCTAGGCTAGAACAGGGTAGTCCAGTAGGGTCAAGTTTTAGGGCTTATATTTTAAATTATACTTATTCAAATGATATGCAACTTCTTTCATTCGAAAGCTTGCTCTGTTAGCTTTAAATTGATATAAATTTTGCATGATTTTACTTAGATTTCTATTTTTGGTGAATTTTTTCTTGTAAGAGTGTAATTTTGGCTACAAGTGTAAGAATACTAGATCAAGTTTAGTTAATATCGGAACTCAAAATCGGAACTCGGAACTTAGCAAACAGAGAGCTAGATCGGGTATACTTAGTGTTGAACTCGGATATAGTGAAATAGAGAACTAGATCGGGTAAGGTTAATGTTGGAACTTGGAACATAGGAAACACATTTATGAAAGTCTTGGAAGGCTGATTGTGGCTTATTGTCGGAAATCGGAAGTTGGTATCAGGATATGACACCTTATACCCGAATCTCGGAAGTCGAGAATTAGAACGCTTTAACACTCTTATATATGTAGTTCCAAAACTCAGTATCTCCTTAAACATATAACCTCGAAAACTCGATCCCGAATCAATCTCGGAGATCGAACATAACCCTGGAAGTCGGGAACCAAAACATTACATAAACCCAGAAGTTGGAACTTATACAATCTTGGAACTCAGACCTAATTCAATCTCGGAAGTCGGTTTTAAGCTCAAACTCGAGAACATCAATAGAAGTTAAAAGCTAGCAAGATAAATTAAGACTTAAGATTTTAAAACTTGCACCTAACTACTTAAGCTTTGCTCATAAGACTTTGATATGTGTGACAATTAATGAAGATATGATGTTATGTATTTGGATTTGTTGTTTAATTAAAATTTCCTGGTTGTTTGACATTATTCATAGGGAAACGGATCTGATCCGTTATGTTGCCAAATTTTCGGTAGAATTGTAAGGAGGTTATAAGCATTTATATGTTATGAATATATATGTGGAAATCATGTATGAAAGGATATGAACATATTAAGTGTGGATCCTTTCATCTGGAGGTAGCAATGAGATCCCTCCTTGTGAAGGTAGTTAAATAAGATAAGATTTGATCCCTTCACTAGGAGGTAGTTATTTGGGTCCCTCCAGTTGAAGGCAGTTAAAAGGCAAGATGTGGATCCCTTCACTTGGAGGCAACTACACATTGGGTCCTTCCCTATGAAGACAGCTAAAACTTTTGGCTCCTTCGATGTTAGAGGCAGATGACCAACTGAGTCTCTCTGACTTAGAGACACATGGGTCTCTTTGCGGGTCAGTACTGTGTGACCACAATCATAAGTTGAGCTCACTCCTAGATCAGGCTACCCAAGGGCAGTAAAGACTAAAGATTAAAACATATACAAGTACCCTAGGCACGACAATACGTAAAGCGTAGGTGTGCCAAGAAAGGAAAGCAAATAAAGTTAAAAGAAAGCATCAATACATTTGCATGAATTCAAATATGAGTATTTGCATAATTACATCACATGTCTTATTGATGTTGAGACTGTTCTATTTACTTATGCGATGAATATTAGTCTCATTATAAAATAGTGTCAATGTGACTCAAGTGCATGGAATAAAATGAACTCTGCTTCGGACCGTATGTTTTCAAATTATAAAACAGAACAATTCGTATTATATGTTCGCTTTCATTATAATACACTGAAGCAGCTGGAGATAATAACGATGACACGGTATGAAAATTTCTTAATGAATCCTACTGAGAATTTAAAATTCTCACTCCTATTTCCGTGTTATCTCCAGATAGTTCAGGAATTTTTTCAAAGACGGTTGAAGTTACGATCAGATAAGGTCCGCTTAAGTAATAGTAACAACTCTAAGCATAGTACTGTACAAAGGAGGATGTTACATTTACAACTCAAGATACACCCATAATATAGAAACAGTATGAATTTGTAATAATGCTAAAAAATACAATTAAGCACAATTAGAGTCCAAACTCATAAAATGTGTTTAACATTGATCAATTAAGCACAAAAGAGGCTCAGTACACTAGATATGAGAGTTAATTAATGTATCAAAATATTACTTATCAAACACCTTCTAAACATATACACCATGCTCGTGTCATGGAGATATATCTAGAGGTTGTTATAGGTGTTGAAAAAATACTTTAAATTGCGTACTTTATTACTAAATTAAGGTTTATATTCTCAAGTCTCCGATACATATAAAATATAATAATTACAATTTGTAAGAAACTTAACTAATGCTATATGTAACATCCTCCTCTGTATAATACTATACTTAAGTCATAGTACCACACTCTGGAATTGTTACTATTACCTAAGTGGATCTTATCCAATCGCAACTTCAACCGTCTTTGAAAAATTCCCGAACTATCTGGAGATAACACGAAAATAGGAGTGAGAATTTTAAATTCTTAGTAGGATTCATTAAGAAATTTTCATACTATGTCATTGTTATTATCTTCAGCTGCTTCAATGTATTATAACAAAAGTGAACATATAATACAACCTACTCCATTTTATAATTTGAAAACATATGGTCCGAAGCAGAGTTTATTTTATTCCACGCACTTGAGTCACATTGACACTATTTTATAATGAGAATAATATTCACCGCATAAGTAGATAGAATAGTCTAAGCATCAATAAGACATGGGATATAATTATGTAACTACTCATATTTGAATTCACGCAAATGCACTGATGCTTTCCTTTAACTTTCTTTGCTTTCCTTTCTTGGCACACTTAGGCGTTACATATTGCCGTCCCTAGGGTGCTTGTATATGTTTTAACCTTTAGTCTTTACTGCCCTTGGGTAGCCTAATCTAGAAGTGAACTCAACTCGTGACTGTGGTCACACAGTACTGACTCGCAAAGGGACCTACGTGCCTTTAGGCCGGAGGAACTCAGTTGGCCATTTGCCTCCAACATAGAGGGACCCAAAAGTTTTAGCTGCCTTAACAGGGAGGGACCCAATGTGCAACTGTCTCCAAGTGAAGGGACCCACATCTTTGCCTTTGAATTGTCTTCAACGAGAGGGACCTAAATAATTGCCTCCAAGTGAAAGGATCAAATCTTATCTTATTTAACTGCCTTCACAAGGAAGGATCTCATAGCTGCCTCCAAGTGAAGGGATCCACACTTAATATGTTTATAGCCTTTCATACATGATTTCCATATACATATTCATAACATATAAATGCTCATAACCTCCTTAAAATTCTACTGAAAATTCGGCAGCATAACGGATCAGAACTATTTCCCCATGAATAGTGCTAGGCAACTAGGAAATTTTAATCAAACAATAAATCCAAATACAGAACATCATATCTTCATTAGTTGTCACACACATCAAAGTCTTATGAGCAAAGCTTAAGTAGTTAGGTACAAGTTTTAAAATCTTAAGTCTTAATCTATCTTGCTAGCTTTTAACTTCTATTGATATTCCCAAGTTTGAGCTTAGAACCGACTTCCGAGATTGAATTGGGACTGAGTTCCGAGATTGTATAAGTTCCGACTTCTGGGGTTATGTTCGATCTCCGAGATTGATTTTGGATCAAGTTTTCGAGGTTATATGCTTAAGGAGATATCGAGTTTTGGAATTACATGTATAAGAGTGTTAAAGCATCCTAGTTCTCGACTTTTGAGATTCCAGTATAAGATTCATATCTTAATACCAACTTCCGATTTCCGACATTATGCCACAATTGGCCTTCAAGACTTTCATGAATGTGTTTCCTATGTTTCGAGTTTCAACATTAACCTTACCTGACCTAGTTCTCTATTTCACTATGTCCAAGTTCAACATTAAGTATACCTGATCTAGCTCTCTGTTTGCTAGGTTCTGAGTTCCAATTCTAAGTTTCGATATTAACAAAACTTGATCTAGTATTCTTATATTTCTAGCTAGAATTACACCCTTATAAGCGAAAATTCACCAAAAATAGAAATCTGGATGAAATCATGCAAAATTTATAAATATAAAGCTAACAGAACAAGCTTTCAAATGAAAGAAGTTGCATATCATTTGAATGATTATAATTCTAGATATAAACCCTGAAACTTGGCCCTAATGAAATATCCTGTTCCAGCCTAGTTTGAACTTAAGTCAACTTCATTGATGTGCTGGGAATAATTAACAATAGATCTAAATCTAAAATTTTTATGGGATGTTCCTTCATATGTTAGCTTTCAAACAACATTGGATTTACTCAATTTGGAGTTGTGTAAGGTGAGTTACACCCTTCTCAACTCACATTGCCTAGATCGAAGTCCTGATTTCTAGTTCAAATTTCAAAAATTCATAACTACCACTATATTGATCTAATGACCTTATATTATATATATATGGAAAGCTCTAAATGTCTAGTTTTATATAAAAATAGGTTCATGAAATTTAAATAGCTGTAGGTAGAGCTGTATACTTCACCGTATGGACCGCTGAGGAAAAACCGTAACAACTTCTTGAGTTTTCTCTTTTCTTCACGTTCTTTCATACAAATTCCAATTCTAATCACAACACACATGCAAATTCAATCATAAACCATCATCATCACTCCAAATCACATGAATATCATAAGGAAGACAAGATCCCCACACAACCCAAATCAGTAAAACAAGAAGAGAAGTTGGATTCCTACCTTGTCTACTTGAATTATTGGTGGGTTGGTGTCTTGGATTGATGAGACTCTTGATGAGACTTGAAGAGAAGTTGAAGATAGAATAGAGATAAGTGTGAATGGAAGAGAAATGAAGAGTGGTCAGCTCCTTCTGCTGGCCAAAATTACCAAGGGAGAAGGAAGGAATTATATCAAGACTTTTGGAGCAAGTTGTTGTATGATTGGTGGATCTGTGTTTCCTATTTCAATTTGCTTTTGGGCTGCCATCTTTGGCTGACCAAGGCGCCACATAAGGAGGTGTTTTGGCTAAATCTTAGCCATTCATCCTATGGCACTCATAGAAAATTTCTACTAGTCCGGTTCCGACAGTTTAAAAATACCGAAATCTTACCGATTTCTTTTAAATCGGTAAACCAGTCTTAGAAAATTCCTATGAAGTTTCCTATGGTTCTAATCTAATTTCCTCAAGGTTAATTCTTCTAAATGTTACTTAATTGGCTTTGAATAAATACTAAATCGAATTCCGATTAAACCTACTTATTTTATAAAAACGGAATAACTCGGTTATTAACGATAAAATTTTTCGGACGTTATACTATATACAGAACTAGTCTTGGTCTGCGATTGTCGCTTCATGGTTGTAAGTCCCCACCTTAGTTTCCGTAAACTGAACTCAAGTCCAGGTCATTCATTTTGTAGGTATCCCAAGACATCTGCTACAGACTTAAGGTCTATTCTATATATTGGAATATTTATGGAAAACATACAAATAGGTAGTTAGAACTTTAAGTTCCCAGTAGGTACACTCAATCCACTAATCAAATAGAGTGTCATCATAAACACTCTAGTCGCTTTGGTTTATTATGAAAACATGGATACATACACATAGGCATAGGTTCAATTTTAAGTTTGAAAACATATTTCCTAAAGCAGGATTGCTTTTTAAAATCACTTGGCACGGTTCATATCAAGCATAATAGCAGAGCCAATATAAAATCTCAATCATAAATGATCATCGTACTGTAGTATAATAACAATATGCTCAAATATGCATATGCTAATGCATCTTCTTGATTTATGTAAGTGCACTTGACTTTCTTATCTTTTTTTAACTTGTATCTTGCTCCTCTGTACTTAGTCCCCTAAAGGCAAATGGCCTCTCTCACCTCTGGGTAATAGCCTGCTTTTCATGACCAAGCTTGTTCCTATACAGATTGCTGGGTTTACTTTCCCTAACTCTCCCAACGGTCTATTTACCTTAAATCTAGTCAAAAGCCGACCCAAATCTTAGATAATACCGCCCTTGCCCACTGCGAAGTGGAGGCTCAGTATGTCCCTTTGCAAGTTCTTATCATCTTTTCATCTTGGTACATAATCATGGATGAATATACTATATGCACTTAAGCATATGCCTCATAGCTTATTTTCAAATTGCATGCATGATTTCCATCAACATGGCATATAAACATTCATAACATTCACATATTCTGCTAGATATTCAGAAGTATAACAACTGAAACACGGAGGGCTCCCAAAATAAACAACATATCTAGTCAACCGGCCAATTATAGCAACCATGTTCATTATGGATAACATATCAATATAACATTATATTAATGTGAAATTGCATAAAACTTATGCCTTTGAACCTTTTATAGCTTATGGAACCCTTAAGTTAAGAAAACTCTCAAGTTATGCCTTTATCCTTAAATCTACCTTATTCTTCTAAATTGTACTAAAATTCTATTTTAAGTCATTTTGTTCTAGAAATTTACTATTTGTAGCCTTGCTTGTCTACTTTTAAACCTCTTTAGTCTCACTAAATTTTGAGGTCTATAACTTGAGTTATTAAAGTTTTACTCAAGGTTATCTTGTATCTGGACACACTTATATACCTAAATTTAGAAAATCACTAAACATCCATTCCTCATCATTTTATCTGAATTTTATATCCTCATGTAGTTATTTGGACCATCTTTCAATCCCAATAGGTGTCATTCCAATTGGGTAATTGGAGCTTAAGTAATGAGCTCCTTTATTGGACTACCTTATTTCCACCCAAACAGCGCTTAGATCAACTTTAGCAAATTACAGGGGAAAATCCACTCATTATCTGATTCTGAAATTTTTATATTATTATCTCATTTTATTATATTTCTAATAAAATTCGTCTTGCTCAATATGAAGTTATATAAGGTGAGTTATACCCTTCAAATCGCATTGTAGTCAGGACAGATAGTGAAATCCAATAGCCAATTTGTAAAAATCATAACTAACTACATTTAAGTCCAATAACCTTATAAAATTAGTTTCATTTAAATTTGAATTATGAACTCTGTCGTATGGACGTTGCCTAGGATTTCGCTAATAGCCTTCTCTATTTTTGGGTTTCTCTTAATCGTTAGCTATATCTTTTAACCTAAACCAAGTTTCCCTATCTTGAATCATAAGAAACAAGTCATATCAACATCATACAAGAGCAATTCATGGATGATACAAAGAATACCACATCAGCCATATAACCATAAAACACAAACAAAGCCAAGGATTTGAGCTACTTACCTCAAAATTCTTGAAACGATGGAAGCAAGAAAGCCAGGAACTAACTCCTAGCCTTCTCCCTTCTTCATGGCAGCAACTTACATGGAGGTGGAGAGACTCCACTTGATGGTTGATCATCAAACTGATAGAGAAGTTTTGTAGAGGAAATGATGAAGATCAATTTTCATAAAAGGAGCTAGTAGATTTGAGGCTAAGAAGGCCTTCAACTTTGAGCTTGAAGCTCTTTGGCCATGGAGGTGGAGGAAAGGAAAGGAAAATGGAGAAGAAACGTAGGAGATGAATGGAGAGGGCAAGGGGTCGAAATTTTAAAGGCAAAGAAGGAAAATATGTTAGCTTCCTTCTTAAGTTGGTTTGGCTTCTTGATTAAGTCATTGGGTCAAATCTCATTGGTGGGTTTGAAACACAAATTAAATTCTCCTAGGCTTGAATTTGAGTGGCTCATCTTTAGCCACTAGGAGGGTTTTTAATTGGTACTCATGCCCATAGACAATATAGGACCTTTAAGAATTAATCCAAGGTGTCCAATTATTAATTCGAATACTCAAAGTTACCTGAGATACTACAACACTGTATGAGTAACTTCATACTTTTATTTAAAATTGTGGCTAGAAAATCTCAAATTAAAGTTATTGCAAGTCTTTTAATTATCCACTAGTGTCGTGGCACCCACAAAATCTTGAAACAAAAATTTTTCTGTGATTGCCCCTTTCAACAACCACAAGCCCTTTTTTTCAATTTTGTCATTATAAGCTACAAATTATAAATTTGTCCCTAATTTTACTACAGTTTATCTAATTACAAATTTTTCCTTTGTCTCAGGCCCAAGCTTCCTTTTATCCTACTATACCCTTAAAGTTTAGGATGTTACACACTACCCAACTTAAAAAGAATTTGCCCTCAAAATTACATAGTTAGGAATAATTCGAAATAGTTTTTCCTCAAACCATCAGTATGCTCTAGCCTATATGGGAAACTCCCTCTTCGAATTCAGATCTCGTTTCACACTTACTTGTCGGTAGCTCGTCTCTTTTACAATTCACTTCTAACCATCAGGCTTCCTAAATTTTCAGGTGCTTTAATTGAAATCCCCATCATTATTTTAGAGAATTACGAGGCATATACAAGATCAATTGAAAGTATTGACCCCTTATTCTTTAAGGTCTGCTTGTTAATCCCTTCTTATTATCGAAAGTGTGTTAAGATTCTTCTCTTGTGCAGGAGTATGCTTGAGAAATTTATAAGGTGATCTATTGTCTTTACTAATGTTTTTAAAATCTTCTCTTGTCCTAGATTCTTACAAGGTCTTCATAAGTACGGGCCATTGTTTATTCTTCTAATTTCATTTGCACGGGTTAATTACTGAGGCTTGTGGTCCTTCTTGATGCCATTCTAATGTCCATGGGATTGGTATGTCATCCTTTCGTTATTGACTCACAACTATCTTTAGCAACAAATCTTTGACTGTGTTGCATAACATGGTAACTTCAGTATGCCTACGTCTATCTATTAATTTTCGAATAATTCTTGCAGTGCGCCCATTACTTTGCAATTGACATATGGCTAGGGGAATATAAGATTATCTTGGAAAGTTGCCTCATGAAATTTTCCTAAATTTGGAGATCAACTTAAGTTATCAAATATAGGAGATCATGAGCAGAACATCCACCTATTTGTTGATTCTTTATTAATCATCTCTACGGAAAATCTTGTACCGACTAACCACGAGTACATGCATTAGTTGGTCTTCCTACTGCCATTCCGGTGAAGTCACATCTGGTCTACAATGCAAATATCTCTATTCTCTAGTTAGGTTAGAGAGTTCTCTTCTAGTCTTTCTCTGGAGTTGTTGGATTAAGTTTCCAAGAATTTGGTTATTCCCGATATTCCTGCTTGAGTTTGCTACTAATTTCATGTGTGATACTTACGATGGCTTTACTAAGGTTTCCCTTGGAAGTCACCTCAACTGCCCTTTTCCTGGCCTTTACTTTACTATTTATTAGCTCAAGAGTTAGTTTTTGTTCCTTCTAATATAGCTCTTCTTGGTTTTCTCCTTAGTCTACTTACCACTCGCACGTCTTTACCTTGAAGTCAGTTCCCTTGAGGAGTTTTCCTTTACTTCATCACTAATTGCCTTAAGTCTTCATTTTTGATTTCTGGTTATCAAGGAATAGGCAATTGAGAGTGAAGAAGGGAATTAACAATCTTACTTTCCTATCAAAGTCGCAAAGTTTCATCAGTCCATCTCTCTTATGAGGTATTGTCCTAATATATGTTGAGAGTCCTTATGCATTATGTTGATGCCCATTTTATCTTCTCTTGATAATGCCTGGATCCATCACTACATTCATCGAGAAAGTTATTTGCCTTCTCTACCATGTATCTGATTATTCTTGCTTTATGGTTATTGATATATGTTTCACTACTTGTGCTTGAGACCTTAGAAATCAACTTAAGAAGTTTTACGGTTGCAAAGGTTACCATCTATCGCAGTGGTTGGCATTAACATGTAGCAGTCATAGTGGCTGTGTTGAAGTTTTAGGAGGCTTGTTTAGCTAATTCCAAGATTCTTGTTCACTTGACCGCCTTTGGTCCAATGATAAATATTTCTCCGTTAAGGTCTTTTAGAAATGCAGGCGTAGGGCTCTCCTCAAAATTGCAGTTAGGAGCTTCATCTTAGAACTCCTCCTTCCTTATAAGTTTTACCTTCTGCCCTAATGCTTGTTAGACAGATCTTAGGTTGCTCTTACTATTGAACCTCTCGATGCTTATCATGAGCTTCCCAAGATATGATAAGCTCAATGTCAGGAATAAGGAAGTGGTAGTCTTGCTTCCTTATTGGGCTGCAAGGATCATGCCATTACCTATTCTTTTCAATGTATTAACAGGGAGATTTCTCTTCTGTCGTGTTGACGTCCATGCTCCTCTGGCTTAGATAACAGCTTTAATCTTCACTAGTTTCTTTAGGAAGTCTTGCTTGTCTTATCTACCATAGATTTGATTATTCTCCAATGGAGCAATGGATCTTCAAATACCGCACATAACCTAGTCTCAAAAATGGAGACTTAACTACCTGAGGTTGAGAGTACTTTGATCCTACATGTAACCTTGACAACCATGGGGCGTAGTTTTGAACTCTCTAGTCTTATATTGGTGCATTACCCAGTCCTTCTTAGGATGCATCAGGTCATCCCAAGGAGTTCTTTAAATTTGATAGCATCATTACTAATGTTGGAACAAGCTAGCTTGTTGACACCTATAAACTCTCATACATGCCCAGCATATATACCAAATAACTTTCCTCTTTCTACTTGGTTGCTCTAGGAATAAAACTTCTTCCTTTCCCTTCTTGTATATCATATTGTCCTTGCAGAAAAACTTGCCTTTATCTTAGTCTATTAGGATCTTCTGTAACATCCGCGAATTCCGACTTCCGATCCCCATTATTGATAACATTTCCGATTTCCGAGTTTCCTTACACTTGGCCTCCGACCTCAACACTAGCTTCGACTTCCGACTTCATTTCAAGGCTTGCAAGGGACTTCTTCCGATTTCCGACCTAAGGCATGCAGCTTACGCTCTCCGATTTAATGGATGGAGCTGACGATTTCCGACCTTGTAAGCGTGGATAAATTTTGACCTTCTCGGTATGAATTCCGACTTCCAATTTCGCGAGATGAAATGAGAGTGACTGATGCTTCCAACTTACGAGTTCGTTGTCGACTTCAGCATTCTTTACGACTTCCGATCTTATCGATCAAAGAGTAAAATGTTCGATTTTCGTCTTCGTCTCTAAGGCTCGATGAACTGAAAGTATTCAATTCCGACATTATGATTCACAACGGGTACGAGATCCGATCTTGAGTTCAATATTAAAAGCTCTCACTTCTATATCTTTTCGAGTTCCGGGATAGAAAGTTCATGATTTACGAGCTCCAACCTTAAGTGCTTGGCTTCTCACCAGGCTCTACTTTTACGTTTCAATTAGACTGGATGTTTTCTGAGTTCCGACTTCATATACAGGAAGTTCACGGGGTACGACTTTATGTAGAGTACGAGTTCCGATTTTGTTTCCAGAATATGCTAGAAACTCCTACCACTTGAGCGACGTGGAGAGTGATTCTACCACACAAAGAGGGCAACCAATCACAATCTTCCAAGTTAACTCCCACTCATGCCTATATAACACACTATCCTCCTTTGAATCAGACCATTATTCACGTTGCTTTTCCTCTTCTCCATCAGCTCTCTTTTCTCTTGCTCACACATCCAAGACTTAAGCAAAGTTCCAGCCTTGTTTATCCAAATTTCAAGAGCTCAGCACCAAAACACTTAAATCAAAGGTAGGGGTTTTAAATTTCTTGCATCAAATCCATGCACTTGGCTGGCTGGACTGAATTAGTTTCACCTTAATTGATGTGTGAATTGAATAATTATGCTTGGATTAATAGAAGATTTTGAGTTAGAAGTAGAATTAGAAGAAGAAAACTAAGAGGATTAAATGGCTCGAGGTGCTGTCTTGGTGGAGAGTCCACGGCAGACCATATGGCGGAGCGTACGGCGCCGCCTACGATCGGTCAAATTCGATGAGCCTATTTTTAAATGAAACTAGACATCTAGGGCTTTCCATAGACATATCATATAAGGGTTTTGGATCATAATTGAGGAAGATATGAATTTCTGAATCTCGACCTAGGGTTTTAACTCTGGCTCTGGGCAGATTGGGTTATTTAGGGTAGAACTCGACCTATACTACATGAAACTGAGTGAAACCAACTTTGTTGGAAAGATTACACATAGGAGAACAACATCCAGAGAAATCCCGAGTTTGTTATCCACTCAGTTATTCCCAGTGATTTGAAGAAGTTACCCTATGTCCAAACCAGGCCAACACAGGACAGTTCAGGAAGGCTAAGTTTCGGGGTTTGTAACTCGAGCCCTACTAAGGCAAATGAAATGGGACTTTTTGTATATGAAAGTTTGTCCTGTTAGCTTTAATATGAGACCAATTTCGTCTGATTTGAGTGAGTTTTAGATTTTTGGTAAATTTCTACTTTTTGTTGCCTGATTCTGGCCAGCTAATGGGCAGGCCGAGATAAAGTTTAGATATCTTGAGTTATAGATACCGAAATTAGATGGGACCAAAGAGGTTAGAAAATAGACACACAACCCTGTAACATACTCAAATTTGAGGTCCAAATGAGCTAAAATGAAATTGTGGCATGAATTACAAGAACCGGGTTGGTTGTATATGCTGAGGCAGAATTTCTGTCTTAATGAATTTGATATGAATTGGAGTTTCATGTTGGAGTATACATGTGAATTTGTGCTTCTTGTGATATATTGATGTATTGATTGGCTGGCACTATTCATGGGGAAGCGGACACGCCTGTTATGCTGTCAAGTTTTGGTAGAACCCATGAACAAGTTATGAATTTCATATGAATGTATATACATTCTTAAGAAAGTCATGAAAGTCGTGAAAAGAAGCATGTCATTATGCAAGTTCCATACTACTTGGGCCAGCCCCGGATAGAAAGTTAATGGGAATAGATCGGTGGAAAGGTCGGGGAAAGTAAACCCGGCATTTCTGTATAGGAACGAGCTCGATCCTGATAAGCAGACTATTACCCAGGAGTCTAAAGTGGCCAAGAACTCCCAGGGGACCAAGAGAGATGGAAAAATGATAGAAAGTAATGAAAGAGTTTATGAAAGAAAGTTCAAGAATGAGTTTACATGATTACATGAATGCATAAATCCATGGAATAGTTGCATCAGGATGTTTACAATTGTCTGTTACAACTGCTTACTGCTATTCATTGATTTATTCCATTTATCCTTCTGTGCACTAGTATTAATACTTATTTCGTTTCTTATGCCAATTAAAGTAAAATTGAACCTTACCTCGGACCAGACATGTTTTTAAACTCATGAAAATGGACTTTAGTTTGAACACGTATTTCTAATAATTAAGTAAAACCCGAGGTAACTGAGAATGTATGTGATGTCAGTCCCAGTGTAACCGAACCCTACTGAGAATTTTCCTGAAATTCTCACCCCGTCTTGTGTATTCCGCATCATTCTCAGATTCAAAGCGATGGACTCCACACCACCCTTTTATTGAGATCCCCGCACTTCCGCCCACCATGACCTGGAGTTGGACTCTCTGTACATAGCCGGTTCGTGTAACTTTCGTTTGTACTTATTTAGCGACAGGAACTTTGATGTTCCTTTGCACCATCCCCTATTCGACCCTGCTACCCCTTATATTGCCATCCCTCTACATATGGCGCACCCAAGATCCCCGCCTCCTCGCACCAGCACTGGCCGACCTCGCTCCCGAGTCACCACCACAGCAGCCCCGACGCCCTCCTCGAGTTCCGAGAGTGACCCCTGCGAGGCCACTGTGCTCGCCGCCTCTTCCTCCTCGGACCTAGCGGACTATACTCCGGCCGAGCCTGGCATGGCTAACGGCTACCTGACTGAGTAGTTTAGCGGCGAGGATGTTGTACAAAGATGACCTCTCTTTTGGACAGCATGTAGCTTTGGGTCATGGGTTTGACTGTAGAATTAGCAGTAGATTATGAAATGTCCTATGAGGACCATAGGGTAGGCTGATAGATGAGGGCAGTATGGTCTTTGGATACACTAGCCCATGTATGTGTTTTACTTTGAACCTTTGTACATAAACTAAAACAATATTTTCTCGATATATATATATACATATGTTTACACGCATGCAATGACCTTATTGTACCATACTTATTTGATGATAGTCTATTCGGTTCATTTTGTTGATATTTCGTTTATTTTGTTTGTAATATAACACCACCCCGCCTCGTCAATAGAGACGAGTTAAGGAGAACTTAAAGACAAGAAAGGTAAGTAAAGTATCAACACGGTAACACAACCCGACTAGTTTCATGCTATGACTTAAGCATAACATAAAATTAGTAGGGTGTTACATTATTGGTATCAGAGCAGTTCGTCCTAGCTAAGGCCTGAGGATTGGACTGACTATGCTTCGCGCATATTCTGTACTTTAGTTGATAATGTGCACCAGATCTTACTCAGATGGTGGAGATATAGTTGTGCATATATATGAAGTGCCTGACCGTGTGGGCTGTTATTTACTAGCACATTAAACTTAGTATTGAGCCTGATCAACTCAATAACTTTTGTTTTGTGTGTTCAGAACTTAATGGCATCCTAAGGCGAGGAAGACCACGCGTAACTCGCTTCCCAAAACCCGATCGACGTGATGGCCACAATGCGGAAATGGCTCAAGCAATGCGGGAACAAGCCGCGGCCGTCCACCAAATGATGGAGCAGCTTGGCAGCGCTCAAAGAAGTCGTGAGGAAACCCCGAGGTCCGAGAGGAAACCTGGACTGCCTCAGGTTCGCAGAGTTTAGGAAGGCAAATCCGCCAAGTTTCCGAGGGGCATATGACCCGGATAAAGCTGACGAGTGGATCAAAGCCATGGAGAAGATTTTCTCGGCCTTGGATTGCACGGATCACCGTAGTGACTTTTGCCACTTACACGCTTGAAGCAGACGCCGAGTTCTGGTGGAACGGCGTACGAAGATTGTTCGAGGAATCTCAGACGGTAGTCACCTGGACAATATTCAAGGATGTATTTTACCAGAAGTACTTCCCGCTTGCTCGAAATGCCAAGGAACTCGAGTTCATGCAAAGCGTCAAGGAAATCGGACAGTATCCGAATATATTGCCCGATTTGAGGAGCTATGTAAATTCTCCACAATCTATCAGAGGAACCCAGATGAAGCCTGGAAGTGCATCAAATTTGAAGGTGGGTTGCGAGAGACGCTTCACCGCCATCGGCCAGATGGAGATTAGGGATTTCCCTACATTAGTGAACAAATGCCGACTTGTGGAGGATTGCCACTCGGTTAGTCGCAGCCAGGGCATTTGGTGGTAATTTCAAGAGAGAGAGGCTACTTCGCAGGCCTAAGATTCAAGCCCAATGTACAACAACAATGGAGATTTCCCCAAGAGGCAACAAAGGCAAGCGACCTCAAAGGCCTTTTTCAAATTCAACTTGCACAAAATGCGGCAAGAATCATGGTGACCGGCAGTGCTAGGCAGGCCAGAATGTCTGCTATGGATGTGGCAAGCCAGGCCACAAAATTTACGAGTGTCCAACCAGGAACTCATCACAGCCGCCGACCCCAAATGACAAGGACGGGTCTTTACTATGAATGCGAGGAAGCCGATAAGTCGGAAGGATTGATTCAAGGCAATTGTGATGTGAATGGTGAGACTCTAGCATACTCTATGATTCGGGTGCCTCACATTCATTTATTTCTCATGATTGTGTAGCTGCCTTGCAATTGCCAATTTCTGAATTACCTTATGATCTGTTGGTTTCTACTCCTACCAATAGGCCTGTTAGGACTAGTCAAGTGTGCATCAATGTTCCTCTTCGAATTGACTGTAGGACCTTTGCCGCTAATTTGATTTGCCTCCTCTATCCGGTCTCGACGTAATTACGGGCATGGATTGGCTTTACGCCAATCATGTTGTACTCAATTGCTCGATAAGACGGTGGTACTTCCTCTGTCTTACTTACTTTCAATCCCAAACCGCAATACTCTTCTATCGGAACTCTTTCAGGCCAAAGGATCAAGGGTATATCCTCTTGTCAACTAATGCGGTAGAAGCTGAGCAGGAACTAGAGAAGATTCCAATTGTCGTGAATACCGGATGTTTTCCCGCAGGATATTCCTGAATTCCCTCCAGAGAGAGAAATTGAGTTTACCATCGAGTTGGTTCCGGGTGCGGGACCAATATCTATAGCTCCATATCGAATGTCACCTATGGAGTTAGCGGAATTAAAAAGACAGATCGAAGAGCTTTTAGAAAAGGGATTCATACGACCAAGTGCGTCGCCATGGGGAGCTCCGGTCTTGTTGGTCAAGAAGAAGGATGGAAGCACGCGCTTATGCGTGGATTATAGGCAGTTGAACAAAGTGACGATTAAGGACAAGTATCCATTGCCAGGGATTGATGATCTCATGGACCAACTACAGGGTGCAACGGTATTCTCCAAGATCGACTTGCGTTCCGGATATCACCAAATTCGAGTTCGGGAACAAGATATCCCTAAGACAGCCTTTCGAACTCGTTACGGACACTACGAATATACCGTAATGTCGTTTGGGCTGACGAATGCACCAGCGATATTCATGGATTACATGAATCGAATATTCCGCCCATATCTAGACAAATTTGTAGTAGTCTTCATCGATGATATACTTGTCTACTCAAAGACGGAACAAGAGTATGTGGAACACTTGCGGCTAGTTCTGCAAATTTTAAGAGGAAGGAAGCTCTATGCCAAGTTATCCAAATGTGAATTTTGGATGAAAGAGGTGAAATTTCTCGGCCACGTAGTGTCATCTGGAGGAATCTCTGTCGACCCAAGCAAAGTAGAAGCAGTTCTAAACTGGGAGAGGCCAACTACAATCTCTGAAGTTAGAAGTTTCCTGGGCTTAGCTGGATATTATAGGCGATTCGTTAAGGATTTTTCTCGAATAGCCTTGCCCTTGACCAAGCTAACTAGAAAGAATGTCCCCTTCGAGTGGACACCGGAGTGCGAACAGAGTTTTCAGGATTTAAAGAGAAGGTTGACCACGACGCCAATACTAGCCTTACCAGACCCTCAAGGACCATTTGAGGTCTACTGCGATGCTTCCCAACAAGGGTTAGGATGTGTGTTGATGCAGGCTGGAAGGGTGGTCGCGTATGCCTCCAGGCAATTAAAGCCACATGAAAGGAATTACCCGACCCATGATCTTGAGTTAGCAGCAGTAGTGTTTGCTTTGAAAATATGGAGACATCACCTGTATGGAGTAAAGTTCGAGGTCTTTTCTGATCATAAGAGTTTGAAGTACCTTTTTGATCAGAAAGAATTGAATATGAGGCATCGGAGATGGAATGAACTCCTTAAAGACTACGAGTTTGAATTGAAATACCACCAGGCAAAGGCGAACATCGTAGCGAGATGCGTTGAGAAAAATCATTGACTGTCGCGTGGATGATGATTAAAGAGACTAACTTATTGAAAGTTTCCTAATCTTAATTTGGGAATTCTTATAACTCCCAAGACTCTTCAGCTACACCAAATTCAGATAACCAGAGTTTCAAGGACCAGATTCGCAAGCTCAAAGAAGAAGATGCTAATTTTCAACATACACTTGATCTCGTGCGATCGGAAACTAGCGAGCTTTGCCCAAGATAGAGAGGGCATCTGGCGGTGCCATGACAGAGTATGTGTTCTGAAAGGACGATCTCCGAAGAGAATCTTAGAAGAAGCTCATAGAGGCGAGTTTACCGTACATCCTGGCATAACTAAAATGTATCAAGACCTCAAGGAGATGTTTTGGTGGCCAGGCATGAAGTCGATGTAGCAAACTTTGTTGGCAAATGCTTGATTTGTCAAAACGGCAAAGCGGAGCATCAGAAGCCTTCTGGGATGCTACAACCCTTGGAAGTCCCTGAGTGGAAGTGGGAAAGCATTTCCATGGATTTTGTGATGGGATTGCCAAGAACACCAACAGGATACGATGCCATATGGGTCATCGTGGATAGATTAACCAAGTCGGCCCACTTTCTACCCATCCGAGCAAATTATCCGTTGGAAAAATTGGCACAGCTGTATATTCAAGAGATTATCAGGCTGCATGGGACCCCTTCAACCATTATCTCCGATCGAGACCCAAGGTTTACTTCAAGGTTTTGGGGAGCCTTACAAAAGGCATTCGGTGCTAAGTTATGCCTAAGCACTGCATACCACCCGCAGACGGACGGCCAAACAGAAAGGACAATTCAAACCTTGGAGGATATGTTACGAGCCTATATACTGGAGCAACGCGGGAATTGGGATCGATATTTACCATTGGCTGAATTCGCATACAACAATAGCTATCACACTAGCATTGGCATGGCTCCTTACGAAGCATTGTACGGACGGAAGTGCCAGTCTCCCCTGTGCTGGTATGAAGCAGGGGAATCAGCTCTACTAGGGCCCGATTTAGTCGAGCAGACTACCGAGCAGATCAAGAAAATATCGAGCAAGATGCTTCTCGCCGTAGTCGCTGTAAGAGTTACGCGGATACCAGGAGGAAACCTCTGGAATTTCAAGAAGGAGACCATGTATTTCTGAAGGTTACTCCTACAACAGGGATTGGTAGAGCTATCAAAGTCAGGAAGCTAAATCCTCGTTTTATTGGTCCCTTCCAAATCTTAAAGCGAATCGGGTCATATGCATCGAGTCGCTTTACCTCCCATTTATCAACCCTCCATGATGTTTTTCATGTCTCCCAACGCAGAAGGTATGAACCTGACCCTACGCACACCCTTGAACCCGAATCGATAAAGTTGAAGGAAGACCTGACCTTCCATGTTCAACCAGTACGGATTGTGGACAGAAGCAGCAGACAACTCCGAAATAAATCTGTACAGCTAGTGAAAGTGGCGTGGGGAAGAGAAGGTGCTGAAGACTATACTTGGGAACTGGAATCGGACATGAGGAAAGAGTATCCTGAACTATTCTTCAAAGACTAAATTTTGAGGACAAAATTTTTTTAAGGGGTGGTATTGTAACATCCGCAATTCGACTCCGATCCCCATTATTGATAACATTTCCGATTTCCGAAGTTTCTTACACTTGGCCTCCGACCTCAACACTAGCTTCGACTTCCGACTTCGTTTCAAGGCTTGCAAGGGACTTCTTCCGATTTCCGACCTAAGGCATGCAGCTTACGCTCTCCGATTTAATGGATGGAGGTGACGATTTCCGACCTTGTAAGCGTGGATAAATTTTGACCTTCTCGGTATGAATTCCGACTTCCAATTTCGAGATGAAATGAGTGTGATCGATGCTTCCAACTTACGAGTTCGTTGTCGACTTGACATTCTTTCCCACTTCCGATCTTATCGATCAAAGAGTAAAATGTTCGATTTCTGACTTCGTCTCTAAGGCTCAGATGAACTGAAAGTATTCCGAATTCCGACATTATGATTCACAACGGGTACGAGATCCGATCTTGAGTTCAATATTAAAAGCTCTCACTTCTATATCTTTTCGAGTTCCGGGATAGAAAGTTCATGATTTACGAGCTCCGACCTTAAGTGCTTGGCTTCTCACCAGGCTCTACTTTTACGTTTCAATTAGACTGATGTTTTCTGAGTTCGACTTCATATACAGGAAGTTCACGGGTGCGACTTTATGTAGAGTACGAGTTCGATTTTGTTTCGAATATGCTAGAAACTCCTACCACTTGAGCGACGTGGAGAGTGATTCTACCACACAAAGAGGGCAACCAATCACAATCTTCCAAGTTAACTCCCACTCATGCCTATATAACACACTATCCTCCTTTGAATCAGACCATTATTCACGTTGCTTTTCCTCTTCTCCATCAGCTCTCTTTTCTCTTGCTCACACATCCAAGACTTAAGCAAAGTTCCAGCCTTGTTTATCCAAATTTCAAGAGCTCAGCACCAAAACACTTAAATCAAAGGTAGGGGTTTTAAATTTCTTGCATCAAATCCATGCACTTGGCTGGCTGGACTGAATTAGTTTCACCTTAATTGATGTGTGAATTGAATAATTATGCTTGGATTAATAGAAGATTTTGAGTTAGAAGTAGAATTAGAAGAAGAAAACTAAGAGGATTAAATGGCTGGAGGTGCTGTCTTGGTGGAGAGTCCACGGCAGACCATATGGCGGAGCGTACGGCGCCGCCTACGATCGGTCAAATTCGATGAGCCTATTTTTAAATGAAACTAGACATCTAGGGCTTTCCATAGACATATCATATAAGGGTTTTGGATCATAATTGAGGAAGATATGAATTTCTGAATCTCGACCTAGGGTTTTAACTCTGGCTCTGGGCAGATTGGGTTATTTAGGGTAGAACTCGACCTATACTACATGAAACTGAGTGAAACCAACTTTGTTGGAAAGCTTACACATAGGAGAACAACATCCAGAGAAATCCCGAGTTTGTTATCCACTCAGTTATTCCCAGTGATTTGAAGAAGTTACCCTATGTCCAAACCAGGCCAACACAGGACAGTTCAGGAAGGCTAAGTTTCGGGGCTTGTAACTCGAGCCCTACTAAGGCAAATGAAATGGGACTTTTTGTATATGAAAGTTTGTCCTGTTAGCTTTAATACGAGACCAATTTCGTCTGATTTGAGTGAGTTTTCGATTTTTGGTAAATTTCTACTTTTTGTTGCCTGATTCTGGCCAGCTAATGGGCAGGCCGAGATAAAGTTTAGATATCTTGAGTTATAGATACCGAAATTAGATGGGACCAAAGAGGTTAGAAAATAGACACACAACCCTGTAACATACTCAAATTTGAGGTCCAAATGAGCTAAAATGAAATTGTGGCATGAATTACAAGAACCGGGTTGGTTGTATATGCTGAGGCAGAATTTCTGTCTTAATGAATTTGATATGAATTGGAGTTTCATGTTGGAGTATACATGTGAATTTGTGCTTCTTGTGATATA
This sequence comes from Pterocarpus santalinus, assembly GCA_031439595.1. Lineage (NCBI taxonomy): Eukaryota > Viridiplantae > Streptophyta > Magnoliopsida > Fabales > Fabaceae > Pterocarpus > Pterocarpus santalinus. The sequence goes on from CM062527.1 coordinate 48,799,400, forward strand.
TTGATGTATTGATTGGCTGGCACTATTCATGGGGAAGCGGACACGTTCCGTTATGCTGCCGAAGTTTCGGTAGAACCCATGAACAAGTTATGAATTTCATATGAATGTATATACATTCTTAAGAAAGTCATGAAAGTCGTGAAAAGAAGCATGTCATTATGCAAGTTCCATACTACTTGGGCCAGCCCCGGATAGAAAGTTAATGGGAATAGATCGGTGGAAAGGTCGGGGAAAGTAAACCCGGCATTTCTGTATAGGAACGAGCTCGATCCTGATAAGCAGACTATTACCCAGGAGTCTAAAGTGGCCAAGAACTCCCAGGGGACCAAGAGAGATGGAAAAATGATAGAAAGTAAAATTGAACCTTACCTCGGACCAGACATGTTTTTTAAACTCATGAAAATGGACTTTAGTTTGAACACGTATTTCTAATAATTAAGTAAAACCCGAGGTAACTGAGAATGTATGTGATGTCACCCCAAGTAATCGAACCCTACCGAGAATTTTCTGAAATTCACACCCCGTCTTGTGTATTCCGCATCATTCTCAGATTCAGGCGATGGACTCCACAGCCACCCTTTTTATTGAGATCCCTGCACTTCAGTTCCACCATGACCTGGAGTTGGACTCTCTGTACATAGCCGGTTCGTGTAACTTTCGTTTGTACTTATTTAGCGACAGGAACTTTGATGTTCCTTTGCACCATCCCCTATTCGACCCTGCTACCCCTTATATTGCCATCCCTCTACATATGGCGCACCTCAAGATCCTGCTTCCTCTTGCACCCGCAGCACCCGCTGACCACGCCCCGAGTCACCACCACAGCAGCCCCGACGTCCCTCTCGAGTTCCGAGTGACCCTGCGAGGCCACAGGCTCGCCGCCTCTTCCTCCTCGGGACCTAGCGCGGACTATACTCCGCCGAGCCTGGCATGGCTAACGGCTACTGACTGAGTAGTTTAGCGGCAGGATGTTGTACAAAGATGACCTCTTTTGGACAAAGATGTAGCTTTGGGTGATGGGTTTGACTGTAGAATTAGCAGTAGATTATGAAATGTCCTATGAGGACCATAGGGTAGGCTGATAGATGAGGGCAGTATGGTCTTTTGATACACTAGCCCATGTATGTGTTTTACTTTGAACCTTTGTACATAAACTAAAACAGCGTCTTCTGATATATATATATACATATGTTTACACGCATGCAGTGACCTTATTGTACCATACTTATTTGATGATAGTCTATTCGGTTCATTTTGTTGATATTTCGTTTATTTTGTTTGTAATATAACAGCACGCCGTCTCGTCAATAGAGACGAGTTAAGGAGAACTTAAAGACAAGAAAGGTAAGTAAAGTATCAACACGGTAACACAACCCGACTAGTTTCATGCTATGACTTAAGCATAACATAAAATTAGTAGGGTGTTACATCTTCCACTTTACTGCTATCTCAATCTATGAAGATCAGTTGAACGCCTCTTAGTCGCAACATGCCCAGTTGCAAATTCTAAATCTTCATCATGCAAATCTAGATATATTCCTTATCATGTTACTTCACTTATAATACTCGTAGTGGTTTTGAAGATAGCTGTTACATCCTCTTCTCATATCTAAATGGTTGTACCTCCTTATTAGTAACATGTTAGAGATGGCACTATCATGCGATTCCTGGGGTAACGAAGGATGATGGAATTTCAGCATAACTAGACCTTCTACGGCTTCGCTTATCCTTAATGGATAAGAGACATTTGTCTTGCTTTACATGCCACCATAACCCAAGAGTGTCCTTACTGCAAACTAGTAGGAGATGTACCACCTTATCTCCTAAGGAATCCTTTGAAACTACTCTAATGACTCCTTCTTCCCTTCCTGTATCGTGTACCACCAAGTCTTTTCCTTGGAATGACATGCGGATTTAATGGATTCCTTCGAGTTTATCCGATTGTCTTCTTCAATTTTCAATCATTCGAGTGTCAGCTCCCAATGCCTTTGAGGAAGAAGGTCATTCCATCTTCTGGGCAGAGACTTGAAAAAAATCCTCTTTGTGTATACCTGGAATTTTTGTCCTTGGCATTTTTTCCATTTGAGCTCTGCCTCAACCAACCATGCTTTAAGCTGCTTTAGTAAAGAATCGGACCTTCATGATGTGGCATCACTGATGCGGCTCCAGCAAGTATACCGGATTATACAAGTAATAAAGTGATGAGAAAAGTATTGTTCCTACAAAGACAAATTAATTACTGTGTAACTAATAGGAATGACTATTTGGACTAGAAGAATGGAATGAGTAGAGAAAACTAAATCAAATCAAGCAAGAGAATAAAATTGCACTCAAAGACAACTAAAATCACTGTGATAGACACTAGGGCTAACTAACTTCGCCTAACTATGGACTCAATTACCATGGATCTCAATTATCTAGTTTTTACCTTAATTGATTAATGGTCGAATTCCGTAAATTAATTCCAAACCTTTCTCAAGATCAAGAAATTCTATTTACCCAAAATTGATTACCTAATCTTTTAGTTACAAACTAATTTAGAAAAAGGTTGAAACTTTTTGGATTTCTAAGATGACTAAATGAGTCACATTTATCTATCTATAGTTTTCGCTCAATTCGCAGTGTTTATGATGAGAAGCTTTGTTTACAGACCCTATCTCTAGTTATTGCAAACCAACAAATCAGTTGAATAGGGGCCAATTGCCCAAAAGCATTAGGAACAATCATAAACACTTAACAATTAGGATAAAAACATAAATAAAATCAATCCATGAATAATATCATCACATAGTTAGGTCCATCAATGCCCTAGAACGGGGTTTAGTTCATGATGGAATCACAAACAATAGAAAAGTAAAAGAAAAAACAAAAGAAAGAGTAGCCATGAAGAAGAACAACGATTCCAATGTCTTGAGGGTGAAGGATGCCTCCAACTCTTCACAAAACTCTCGATAATCCTCCTTGAATCTTCAAGCCTCTCCTCTAGGGTTGCCTTTAGTGATTAGAGTGCCAAAAGGTGTCAAAAAGGTCATCCAAATCCTTTAAATAATGCTCCAAGATCTTTTCCCGCAAGGTTGCTTCGAAAAACAGACTTTCACATTTATCGTAGCCGCGCTCAAGCGCGTTGTTCACACTCGAGCATGCTTCACTGCACCATAGACTTGTTCTCTCTATTTCCGGTTGTGCTCAAGCACGGGGTTGCATGCTAGAGCGAAGTCCATGCTCAAGCGTGGGGTCTCAAGCTGGAGCGTGCATCTAAAACAGTAACTCTATAGATTTGCCTCTTTTGCTCACTTCCAGGCTTACGAGCAATCAGAATAGTTGGAATTTGCCCTTGGAGATAGAAATAGTAATTTTAGATCTTTGAGTAAGCTTTCCAACGTAAGAAGAACCACCTCAATTGGAGTTTTGTAGCTCAAGATATAGTCAAAATACTAATGAATGGTCAGGCTTGACAACATCAAAGACAAAATGCAACTTCAATCTTGTTTTGCCTTTTTCTCCTAAAGGACTTGAGAATCTAGAAAAGTGCTCAACATCAAAGTTGGAGATCTTCTTCTCATCTTTCCAAAGAGTTAGATATGAATTTTCTTTTGTGACATGGTCTTGAAATCCAGCAAAATAGACTGCTTAAGACTCCAGTTGAACTCCTCTTCCACTTGAGTGTTTGTACCTAATGGAAGCATAATGACAACATAAATAACTAATAAAAATATGAGAAAATGACAAACAAACTAGAAAAGAACCTAAATCAGAGAAACCAACTAAAAACAACTAAAATAATCAAGTAAATTCATGTAACTAAAACCTAAATCTAAGTAAAACATAACAAAAATAACTCACCATGGGGAGTCATCAATCACCACACCCCATCATAGCAAGACCATTGACTGGGCTTGTCGATGAATTACTTTCAAGGTAATCTCACCTACGAAGAAGAATAAGGGTGCTATCTAGACCACATGATATAACTTCATTGGTGGATAGTTACCCTACTCCTATCAATAATCTATTAAGCAGATAGAACTGGGCAAAAGATGTAAGCTCCAATGCCCAACTGAAAGAATCTTTCTACTTTTTGGATATAAAATCAACCTTTAAGTAAGTTTCTTGAATTGTAAACGATTTGTTGCATACATCCTTTTGTGGGTAAAATGACATGCTTGAAAGCTCAAATGGTTATTACATGAAACAAAGCATCAAAATTCGTGGTACTCTTTTTAAATATCTTTATATTGGATCAATCGCTTTGTGTCCCGTATGCTTACTCACTTAGGAGCAAAATAAAAAGTTTAGAAGGATAGTGGTATAGCTTAGAAAGTAAAGCATGCCATGAGAAAGGCCACACTTCATTCAGAAAGATGACATGATCTAGAAGGCTAAATCCTCACGAAGTATCTCACCACTAAAGCTTCTTCCATATGTTTCATTGAGAAGTTCAAAAGGTCAAATATGATGTGACAAGATGCAATGAAAGCGCTAAGAAGTCTAAAAAGTAAGTGAAGACCTCAAAGACTACTTTCTCCTTTCTATGCCATCTCAACTTATTAAAGAAGAAAGATATACCCTCTTTCTCTTTCCAATCATAAACTGGTGGATCATAGTAGCATAATGTAATATCCTTAATTTTGTGTCATGCTAAATTACCTTAGTGACCTTGAATAATTAGGCGCTTAATGAGAAACTATGAGATTAAGACTTAATTAAGGGGTTAACGAAGAGTTTATGGGTTAACTCGGATGAAAAAAGTCAAGAAAATGCTTAATCGAGATTAGATAATCTCTAATTAAGCAAGTCAAAACCTTTATAGCTTAATTAAGCACTAATTGCCATTAACTAACTTAATCAAGTTTAATTAAGGATAATTAAGCTTAATTGCAAGATTAATTTTTGTTAATCATGTTCTTGTGTATTAATCACTAATACTTACTTAATCATCTTAATTAAGTTGCAAGAGCACTCAATCACATGATTAAATTCAAATTTAGTCACTTAGACAATAAAGTAAAGAGTGATGTCACTAAAGCATAAAGCATTAGACAACAGTGCTTTACGTAAAAGTTAGTAATTGATTTGTTCCCCTGTCATCCAATTTGTTCCTCTAAACCTTAATTAACACAAAATAACACAAAAATATCTCCGTCCCTCCTTTTGAAACTTACGGCTATACACAACACACATACACATACTCACTTTTCATTTTTCAACTTCTATTCTCTCTCTAAGTTTCCTACTCCTCTAACTTCTCCCTAAAATTCTCTCTTCTTCCTCTTCTTCATCTTCTTCTTCCATTCTTGACCTCCATAAACAAACCTTCTTCACTTAGCCCGTCAAAGACCACATCTTTTGGTCTTTGAAGAAGAGATTCAAACACAACAAGCTTCATTTTCAAGAGAACTCAAGAGCTTCTCCTTCCTTCTTGCAAAACTACCATCATCATCACCTTCTTTTTCTCTTATTGTAGCACTATTTTTAAGTAGAGATAGTGATCTTCATTCTTTTGTTTTGTTTACTCAAGAAAGCTTAAAGTTTGGTTCTTCTCATGACCAAGATCTTTAAGTCAAAAATTGAGAAAATCTTTCCTGCTCTTCATGAGCAAAAGCTTTTATTTTTAGTTAAATATGTTCTTATTCTTCTTCAGGTGTTCTTGATGTTACTACTTTTGGTTAAATATATTCTTGTTCTTCTTCAAGTTTTCTTGATGTTGCTACTTTTGGAAAAATATGTTCATATTATTGCTCTTGAATGTTCTTGATGTTCTTGGTGATATTTTGCTTGAAGTTGTTCCTTTTTCTTATGATGAGTTTATGATTAGAAAAATTTCATCTTTACATGCTTTTCATGATTTGATAAGGCTATGACCATCCTATAAGATTAAAGGTTTAAAAAGTTTGCTTCTTGATGCATAAAAAGTGGCATAAGTTTGGTGCCTTCATAAAAGTCTTACTTTGTTTTGTTTTGAGGACAAAACTACATGTAAACGTTTAAGCTTTTTGGAAGATTAAGCCTTTTTGAGTTATAAAAATAGTATTTTGTCACTTTATGTTGTAAAGATTGATCCTTGGATGTAAGTCCTTTAATAAAGTTTTAAACTTTAATCAAGAAGGTGACTTTAAGTCATAAAGTTATCAGCTTGCACACTAAGTCTTGTAAAGGTGGAATCTTGAGATGAATATACTAGTAAAGTTCCAAGCTTTAAGCAAAAATAGCATTTTTGATTCATAAAAGTGTTAACTTTTATAAAGACCAAGACTTTATAAATCTAAACCTAATGTTTTATATTACTAGTTCGTAAAGTAGGAATCTTTTAGACCTTAAGACAACTTTAAATCATAAAGTTGAGACCTTGATGGTCTTAGAGTAAATGAAAGTGTCAATTTTCATAGAGAATAAAACTTTATGAGTACTTTATAAAGAATGATAACTTTTATAATACTTAAGGTAAAATCTTATTATGTTAGTGATAAAAACTTGAAACTTTGTAACTTGATTAAGTTAAAAATCACCCTTGGCGTTTAGTGAACATGGTGTTGTTGGGTTTATGATGTGGTTAGGCATTGTCATAACCCAAGGATTAGAGGGATCTCGAACTCCTTGGGAAAAGAAGTATGATTAGGGCCTCTAAGCATACCATGAACTTAGGAATCACTAAGTGCCCTATCTCAAGGAAAGGAAACAATCACTTAACTTAATTAGTTTGAACAAGTGTTCCATAAGACATGAACTCAAGTAAAGAATAATTTCATATGAGAACTAAGCAACTAAAAGACCACGTACATATATCTTAACTATGTGATTCTCTCATAGGTAACTATGGGAAATCATGTGATGATTCATAAGATTCTTCACAAAGAATAACACAACTATAAACCCTTTTAGGGTATGAATGTATGATGCCATTCGGCATGATAGATGACAAGTTTGATTGAGTTTTGTCTCATGATTGAATGATGAGTGTGATGATATGATGTAGATATGATAAGCTATTAGTTGAAAGTTTATGATTGGCATTTTGGAGAAGCTCCAGTCTAGCTATTATGCTGCCGAATTTTTGTGAAAATTATGAACTTAGCCATATCATTGCTTGTGTCTAGTCAAAGAAGTATTATGCATGTAAAGTATAATGATAAGAAAAGAATAATGGGACATGACCCTTCAATCACTTCGATAAGGGAAGTGCGAAACGGTGATCCACAAAGACTCAAGGAACCTTTATGAGGGAGGCAAGGGTGACATGGAGGACCTTCCAACTCAGCGGTAACCAATATCGGCTTAGTCTATTTTGGTTTAGTACTGTGTGACGACAGTCACGGCATGAGCTCATGTCCAAAAGCAGTCTATTTCAAAGAAAAGTAAAGAATGTTAATCACGTGCTAAAAATGAAAGTAAAGTCAAGTATACCCATGGTTAAGTTTATGATGATGCATGTATTTATATTGTCCATTTGCATTATGAATGTTTATTCTATGCTTTAGTATGCATGTTTAGTTATGATGATGTAGTTATGATGTTAAGTTTAAAAGTAACCTGCTTCAGGGTTTAGGTTTTCAAAATCATTAAAATTGAACTTATATTGTCCACTATTTTTATAATTAAACCCGAAGTGGCTAGGACGATAACAATGACATAGTGTTTGTCTAGTCGCGATCCTACTGAGAAATTTAGTATTTCTCACTCTTATGTTCCATGTCGTCTTCAAAGGATGCTGGTGTCGGGTATAGTGGTGATTTTCATTGAGTTCCCAGTGATGCTTTGGCACTTCGACTTCGTCTTGAATGCATCGTGTCGATCGCCAGGCAAATGATGCGGGTTTACATATTCCATAGCTGCCAGTTTCGTGCACCTATGATGAGTTCGTTTTTCCGCTCTCATGAGCCGTTTAAGGACATTACCATGGATGACGTCCACCTGCATTTTCATCCTCTGAGGTACCTGACGGATGAGGACTCTAACTCTAACACTCGGCTGATGCCAACTGCTTCCATAGGGACAGATCCTTCTGATCATACCCGACTTATTTCATGGGATCCTACCATTTGAAGCCGTCTCAGCCTTCAGTGATTCGCCTATCTTCCGATTCTTTTGCTTTATTTGCTGGCCCAGCTCTACCCCCGGTTCGCAGTCGTGGCTTTATCCGTACCCATGTTGTGCCTCATGGGCATAGGTGTGCCCGAGGAGGGGGATGTGGTGATGTTGCTCCCAGTGGATTTGGGAATGGTTTCCTCCCGCCAGATGAGTGATAAGGTGTTTGCATGCGGAGTTGAGCTTGAGGATTACCCCTTTTGGTAGCTAGGGTTATCATTTTCTTTTCGCATGTGTAGGTGGATGTAATTTCCTATGTATTTCTTTTACTAATGTAATTGTGAGGTTTCTTTTGTAGGGCCAATAGTAGATATCAGACCCCTTACATCACTATGTATGACTCTTAGTATTATTATATCAACTATAAATGGCTGTGGAATGAAAGTTATGATTATCTCTATCAAGGGCTATGGAATGAATATTATGATTATCTAAGTTATTGTTATTCTTGTTACTTCTGTTTATTGTTACTCGCAAGGTATGTATGAGATAGCATTGTTTATTATATGCATTCACGACGCATTCATGGCTCTTGGCTTTCAAAACAGTTTATGTGTTATTGATCAAAAAAAAAAAAATTTACCATTTTCACATAAAAGTATTTCCCAATGGTAATGTTAGTTCCGCGAATAAAAATAACAACTAGTAATTCCAGAACATGACTTAAGCATATTATGGGACTTTTAAGATGTTACATTTTGGTATCAAAGTAGTTCGTCCTTGAAGAGCCTAGGGATGGACTGACTTTGCTTCTAAGCATACGTGTTAGTTAAGACATGATTTGAGTCTCATCTGTATGATAGGACATAGGGATTAGACATGCATGATCATCTGTTCTAAATGTGGTTAGCTGCTGGTTCGCTCAGCATAAATGTTGAGCCTGATCAACTGAATGTCTTCTATTTTATGTACTAGGAACTAATGGCATCAAGGAGACGTGGTAGGTCTCGTAATGAGCCGGAAGGTGTCCCGATAATGTTATAGGGACGCTCTGTGAAATGACTGCTACCGTGAGGAAGCAAGCTGTTGCTGCCCATCGCATGATGGAGCGAATAGAGCAAAGGGATGAGGAGAATCCTGAAGGGCACAATGGAGGAGCTGAGGTAAATCTTGAATACCTCAAGTTTGCTGAGTTCAGGAAGGCAAATCTGCCGAGCTTTAGAGGGACATACAACCCCAATAGAGCTGATAAATGGATCAAGGTCATTGAGAAGATTGTCATGGTGTTGGCCTGCATCGAGGAGCAGAAGGTAGCCTTTGCTACCTACATGTTGGAAGCTAATGCTGAGTTCTAGTGGGTGGGCACCAAGAGACTATTGGAAGGTGCTCAGACCCATATCACCTAGGAGATTTTCAAGTCGCACTTCTATGAGAAGTATTTTCCTGCATCCATGAGGAATGCAAAGGAGCTGGAGTTCATGAATTTGTGATAAGGGACCATGAATATTGTTGAGTATATGGCCAAGCTCGAGGAACTGTGCAAGTTCTTGACGATCAATCAAGAGAACCCGGATGAGCGCTGGAAGTGTGTCAAGTTTGAAGGAGGATTGCGTAAGGAAATCCTGGCATTTGTAGGGTCGATAGAGATCCGTGATTATGTTGCACTGGTCAATGAGTGTCGTCTGGTAGAGGACTACAACCGCAAGCTATCTGCGGTGAAGTCCAAAGCTTACAAGAAAAAGTTGGCATCACAAGGGCAGAAGTTCAAGCCCTAACCCCTGAGGAAGCCGTTTCAGAGTGGAGGTTTCAAAGGAAAGCAACCCCATAAGCTTATTAGGAATCCACCTAAGCTTGAGATGGTCAAGCTTGCCTTAAATGTGGTAAACATCATGGAGGACGCCCTTGTTTAGTTGGTTGGAATGCATGTTTCCAATGCAGAAAACTTGGGCATGTGGTGCGAGACTGCACTGTCAAGCTGTTATCCCCTGCCAACAAACCCCAACATCAAAGAAAGGTCTTTGCCCTTGATGCTGAGGAGGCTACTCAGTCCAATGATCTAATCCAAGGTAAGTGTGAGGTCAACAATAGAACCTTAATTGTACTATGTGATTCTAGAGCTACACACTCCTTTATTTCTCATTATTGTGTGGATAGACTGAGATTGTCTGTGTCTAAATTACCTTACTCGTTAATTGTTTCTACTTTTGCCAAGAAACCAGTTAAGACTTGTCATTGTTGTTTGAATTGTCGGTTCCAGATTAATGGTTGGTCTTTCATTGCAAATTTGATTTGTTTGCCTTTGTCTAGTTTGGATTTGATTCTAGGCATAGATTGGCTTTCGGCTAACCATTTTATGATAAATTGTTCTGAGAAATCTATTGTTCTTCCTCCTATACATGTTAAGCCTGTTGAACCTGTTAGTTTGTTTTTGAATTCTGTTAAGATAAGGAGTAGCGAGTCAAGTAATCAGGGATATGTTCTTTTTATGGCAAGTGAAGTGGTACTCGAGCAGGTATTGGAAGAGATCCCCATAGTTAGGGAATACCCAGATGTGTTTCCTGACGACATACCCGAATTTCCCCGGATAAGGAAATCGAGTTTTCTATAGAATTAGTGCCGAGAATGGGGCCAATGTAACACCCTCTCTTATATAAGCCATGCTCGAGTCACGGAGTATATTAAGAGGTTGTCATTGTGCTAAGAGAATCTTTAAAATGCGGAAAATATAATACATGGCCCTTCAACTGTACACTTTATTACTGAAAAGTAGTTCATAAATTTCGTTGTCTTTGATACCAAGAGAATAAAATAATTAAAATTTAAAAGAAATTTGTGACTAACATGTCACATAGAACTTACTTCTACTGGTCATCAACTAGCTTCAGTAGGCTGGACCATACACTCCGCCGTACGGACTGCCAAGAGAATTTGGCCTCCCAGGCTCTCACGTCTTCCTATTCTCATTCTTTCCTACTTCTTAATCAAATTTTGGCGTAAAAACAGCCAAAGATCACCATGTTAATTCACTAATCACATCAATAAGTGAAGAGATAAAGCCAAAATCAATCACCCATAATCAGATTAACAAGAACAAAATTGAACCTCTACCTCTTTGGAGTATGATTTTGCTAGGTGTTGAATTTTGAATTGATAGAACCTTGTAAAGCTTGAGGATTTAATGGAGCTGGTTAAGAGAAGGAGAGAAAAAGAAGGCTGAAATTAGAGGAGAGACTGGCACAAATCAGTATGAGAATAAGAGAGAAAAATCTGATTTAAACATTGAAGAGGTAATTGACTTTGTGAATTTTGAATGGCTGAAATTTTGTGGGTAGAGTTCAGCCATGCCTTCCTCTTTTGTGGCTAAATTATTCTCCATGTCACCTAAAAAATGGAACTCGCTTCCATTGTATCTGAAATCAGAACTCATCTCGATTCTGCTTAAAGTCGGAACTCGTGAACATCTATTTGAAACTTGTCATGAAATCGGAGATTGGGAATCTTGTCTTTTTATTGGAAACTCGGAAACATAGTTTGATGTCAGAAATCATGCACAATTTATTTGAATCATAAGGTCAGAGGTCGGAAATCATAATCACCTTAAAATCAAAAGTCAAGGACAAGAAGATGAAACCTAAAATACTTAAACTCGGAAGTCGAGGATATTATCATAAACTCGGAAGTTAGTACCAGAACATAAAACCTCATACCCACATCTCAAAAGTCGAGAAAAAGCCCATAAAACCCTTATACATATAATTTCGAAACTCGGTCCAATAATCAATCTCGAAGATTGATTCACAACCCAAGAACTCGGAAATCAAAGCATTCACTTAAGAATCAGGAAGTCGGAACTTATTAAATCCTGGAGCTCAGTTCAATTTCGGAAGTCGGTCCTAAGCTCAGACTCAAGAACATCAACAGAAAAGAAAAGCTCTTGTAAATAGTTTCGGAAATCAGAACTCGTGTGTTACTTGGACATCAATTCTTAGGTTAGAAATTGTGAACCTTTAGTTTAGCTTGAAGATCACTTTGGAGGTCGGACCTCATATCCATTCTAGTTGATCTTGACTATCAATTATGAGGTCGGAACTCGAGTACATTTTAATTGAACCTTAATGAACATCAATTATTTGATAAGAACCCAAACAAATAGGCAAAAAAATGATAAGAAAATTCCGGGGGATGTTACATTACCACCCCCCTAAGAAAAATTTTGTCCTCAAAATTTAATACCTGAGAATAGTTCAGGATACTCTTTCTTCATATCTGATTCTCTTCTTTTCCCCATGCTACCTTTACTAACTGCACAGTTTTGTTTCGAAGTTGCCTACTGCTTCGGTCTATGATCCGTGCTAGCTATACGTGGAAAGTCAGGTCCTCTTTTAGCTGTACAGATTCAGGTTCTAGAAAGTGTATTGGGTCAGGCTAATACCTTCTAAGTTGAGAAACATGGGAAACATCCTGACGGTTTGATAGATGTGTGGGTAACGTGATTCAGTATGCAACTGATCCGATTCGCTTCAAGATTTGGAAGGGACCGATAAAGCGGGGACATAGCTTCTTGACCTTAATGGCTCTACTCATCCCCGTTGTAGGCATAACCTTCAGAAATACAGTCTCCTTCTTGAAATTCCGGAGGTTTCCTCCTGATATCCACGTAACTCTTCTGATAGCTTTGAGCGGCAAGCATCTTACTTAGAATCTTCTTGATCTGCTTAGTGGTCTGTTCAACTAAATCAGGCCCTAATAGACTTGATTCTACTAGTTCATACCAACACAGTGGGGATTGACACTTTCGTCTGTACAACGCTTCGTAAGGAGCCATGCCGACGCTAGCATGGTAACTATTGTTGTATGCAAATTCAGCTAGCGGTAAGTATCGATCTCAATCCCCACATTGCTCCATTATATAAGCTCATAGCATATCCTCTAAGGTTTGAATTGTCCTCTCCATTTTCTCATCCGTTTGCGGGTGATATGCAGTGTTTAGGCACAACTTAGTACTAAATGCTTTCTGTAAGGCTCCCCAAAATCATGAAGAGATAATGGTTGACGGGGTCCCGTGTAGTCTTATAATTTCTTGGATATACAAGTGCACTAACTTTTCTAATGGATATTTTGCTCGAACGGGTAAAAAGTAAGTAAATTTGGTTAATCTATCCATGATAACCCACATGACATCATATCCTGCTGGAGTCCTTGGTAATCCCATTACAAAATCCATGGAGATACTCTACCACTTCCACTCAGGGATTTCTAAAGGTTGTAGTATCCCAGAGGGTTTCTAATGTTCCATTTTCACTTTCTGACAGGTCAGGCACTTGCTCATGAAGCTCGCCACGTCTAGCTTCATGCCTGGCCACCAAAACATCTTCTTGAGGTCTTGATACATTTTAGTAATGCCAGGATGTATAGTAAATTCACCTTTATGTACTTCTTCCAAGATTCTCTTTCGGAGATCATTTCCCTCGGGTACACACACCCTGTCCTGGTGTCGGCATATGCCTTCTTTATCCTGAGCAAAACCCGCTAATTTTCCCTGATTGCACAAGATTGATGGTACGCTGAAAACTAGCATGCTACTGTTGTGCTTGCCGAATTTGCTCCTTAAAGCTACTGGTTACCTTAACTTGGTGTAACTGAGTAGTCTTAAGAGTCATAAGGATTCCCAAATTAAGGTTTTATAAGCTCTCAATAAGCTCTCTCTTTTACCATTATCCATGCTACAGTCAACGATTTTCTGCTTAAAGCATCTACCACAATGTTTGCCTTGCCTGGGTGGTATTTCAATTCGAATTCGTAGTCCTTAAGAAGTTCCATCCACCACTGCTACCTTTTATTTAATTCCTTCTGATCTAAGAGGTACCTTAAACTTCTATGATCAGACAAGACCTCGAACCTCACACCATAACTTTGAGGCAAATACTACCGCTACTAATTCGAGACCGTGTGTAGGATAATCCCTTTCATGTGGCTCTAATTGTCTAGAGGCATACGCGGCCACATTTTCGACTTACATTATCACACATCCTAATCCTTGCTTGGAAGCATCACAATAGACCTCAAATGGTCCATTAGGGTCTAGTAAGGCCAACACTAGTGTTGTGGTTAACCTTCTTTTCAAGTCTTGAAAGCTCTGCTTGCATTCTGGCATCCATCGAAATGGAACATTCTTCCGGGTTAGCTTGGTCAAAGGCAAAGCTATTCGAGAGAAATCCTTGACAAATCACCTACAATATCCCGCTAAGCCCAGAAAACTTCTAACCTCAGTGACTGTGGTCAGCCTTTCTAATTTAGTACTGCTTCTACTTTGCTGCGGTCTACGGAGATCCCTCTATAGGATACCACATGGCCGAAAAAGTTTACTTTTTCATCCAAAATTCACATTTAGATAACTTAGCATAAAGTTCCTTCTCTCTTAAAATTTGCAGAACTAACTGCAAATGTTCCGCGTTCTCCCATTCTGTCTTCGAATAGACAAGCATGTCATTGATGAAAATCACTATAAACTTGTCTAGATATGGGCGGAATATCTGATTCATATAATCCATGAATATCGTTGGTGCGTTTGTCAGCTCAAACGACATCATGGTATACCTGTAGTGTCCGTAACGAGTTCGAAAGGCTGTCTCAGGGATATCTTGCTCCCGAACTCGATTTGATGATATTCGAAATGCAAGTCAATCTTAGAAAATACCGTTGCACGTTGTAGTTGATCCATGAGGTCATTAGTCCTTGGCAGTGGGTATCTATTCATAATCGTCGCTTTATTCAGCTGTCTATAGTCCATGCATAAGCGTATGCTCCCATTTAACCAACAAGACTGGAGTTCCCATGGTGATGCACTTGGCCGTATGAATCCTTTTTCCAAGAGTTCTTCAATCTGTTTTCATTAGTTTTGTCAGCTCCAGAGGTGACATTCGATACGGAGCGATAGATATTGGTCCCGTACCTAGAACTAGCTCAATAGTGAACTCAATTTCTTTCTCAGGAGGGGATTCACGAATATCTTCTAGGAAAACATCGGGATATTCCTTAACAGCTGAGATCTCCTCCAGTTTCTGTTCAACTTCCATCACATTAGCTGATAGGAGAATGTATTCTTCACTCTTCGACCCACTACAATTTACTAACTAAGAGTCCAGATAGAACAGTGTTGAGGCCTGGGATTCAAAAGACAAGACAGAGGAGAATACCACCGTCTTACAGTTGAGCATAACTCGATTGGCAAAAAGCCAATCCATGCCTAAAATTATGTCAAGTCCAGACAGAGGGAGATAAATTAAATTAGCTGCAAGGGTCCTACCCTCAATTCAAAAAGAAATATTAATGCAAATTTGACTAGTTTTAACAGGTTCATTTGTAGAAGTAGAAACCAGTAGATCATAGGGCAATTCAGAAATTGGTAATCGCAAAACAGCCACACAGTCATGAGAAATAAATGAGTGAGAGGCACCCCAATCATAAAGTATAGTTAGAGTCTCACCATCCACTTCACAGGTACCTTGGATTAGTTCTTCGAACTTGTTAACTTCTCTTGCATTCATTATAAGGACACATCCTTGACGTTGAGGTCTAGATGATTGTGATAACTACGGTGTCGATTTTAGTTATTCTTGAGAAAAAACCTACTCCATCCTCTAGATGTGGACTTGTAAAAGTCTCCTATATACCTAACTGAAACTTCTACCCTTAGCTTCTTTCATTGATTCTCTGCTTTATCTGTCCACTCTACAAATTTTCTTAATGAAGGATCAAGTCTTTATAATGTGGTATTACCACAATCCAAAGTAAAAAACATGGACTGAATTTGCTAACAAGGCACCTTTAGGGTAGTCCTATTTATGAAGAAAGTAAGGGTGCCATCCATGCCGCATGAAATGATCTCATCAGCCGGTAATAATCTTGCTCTTGTCAAGTACTAAAGTTACAAAACTAGGCAAAAGAATCCCCTAGATTCAATCTAGAAAAGATAGGCTAGATCAGATAATTGCGATAAAGCTTGAAACAAGCCCCATCTCCAACTAAAATTCTGCCCTTGATGATAAGAAGTCTTCAACCACTCGGCAGCACCTTGCAAATAACCTCCTTGATATAACTAGGTTTACTATGTCCATAGCAAACCGTTCGACATAATTCCTTTGATTAATTCCCCAATTCTCTATACTCCTCAACTTGCTCCATTGTCTATCCTTTTATGCCATTGCCACTTTCTAGGAGTCTTATCCCTAATAATTATGTATAGAAGGTGCCTAATAAGCCTGCTGGGTGTTTTAGGCTTCTATTTACACAAAACCTTATATTGAGGTGATCAGGCTCAATATTCAGTCGAGTGCAACAGGTAGTCCACAACACTCACAACAAGGCTGCCATGCATAATTTCTCTATGTCCTTTTCACGTGAGGACCTAAAGCATGGTTTATCTAGATTCTCAAAGTATGCCCCAGAAGCATAAGCAGTTCATCCATGGGCCTATACAGGATGAACTGCTCTGATACCAAAATGTAACACCTTCTCGTATATAAGCCATGCTTGAGTCATGAGGTATATTAAGAGGTTGTCACTGTGATAAAAGAATCTTTAAAATGCGAAAAATATAATACATGGCCCTTCAACTGTACACTTTATTACTGAAAAGTAGTTCATAAATTTCGTTGTCTTTAATACCAAGAGAATAAAATAATTAAATTTAAAAGAAATTTGTGACTAACATATCACATAGAACTTGATTCTGCTGGTCATCAACTAGCTTTAGTAGTTTGATCAATTGCATTTTTATATACTTATTTTCCCTCATTCCTAGCTCATTAATTCTCTTTTGTTCCTAATTGTTTTGAATTGGACCATTTTGTATTGTTTGGATTTTGTTTGGGTTTGAGTTAAATTTTCCAGCATTAGGCAAATTCTGACATTGTTTTGGTTTTTGGGTTATATCTTGAGTTGTAGAGCTCATTTTATTGTGATTCTTGATTTGTAGAAAAGCTGAGAGATAAGCCTACAAGTTATATACAGAGGTTAGAGGCCAATTCTGGTCTTAAGAAGCTGAAATTGGGCTTAGAAGTGAACTGAAGTGGTGCAGCCGCGGATTCTGAGCAGGGTGTGGTATTTGGGCCATATCTCGGTCCACAGATGTCCGATTGAGCCCATTCTAGTGGCATTTTGAAGCTGACATCCAAGGCTACAATTCTTCTTCAGAGTGGAAATCCAATCGGAATCGTTTTGATAGCCAAAACAGTAGAAGAACGTTACTCACGGAATTAGTTATAATGATTTCATGTTTTTAGTGTAACTTTCTTTCTATAACTCGGATTTTAGCAAATAAGATGTCAAGATTCAAAGGAGAGAGAGAGGATTAATGTAGTAGTTAAATTTAATAATTTTAGGCAGTTTTGATTATGATTTTGGCCGGTTTTTTGAAGGAGGCCAGACTTGTAACACATTGGACAGATTTTTGGATAAGCAATTTTCGATCTTTGACTTCTTCTTCCTCTCTTCTCTCATGCCCC
Organism: Pterocarpus santalinus; assembly: GCA_031439595.1. Taxonomy (NCBI): domain Eukaryota; kingdom Viridiplantae; phylum Streptophyta; class Magnoliopsida; order Fabales; family Fabaceae; genus Pterocarpus; species Pterocarpus santalinus. The sequence goes on from CM062527.1 coordinate 48,816,928, forward strand.
CCCCCCCCACCTTACAATTCGTTTTCCTCCATTCATGGAGGAGTAAGCTTCTATCTAATCCAAGGATTCAAAGAAGCGTTGGCTATCTTGAGGATTGGCACAACCAAACTTCATGAATTCAAATCGGTTTTCTACTCCCTTTTCTTTCATTGTTATTAATCCAATTTCGGGTTTGAAGGTTTTTGATTCATAATTGTGGTTGATTATAATTGATTGCTTACTTGCTTCCATATTGCTCGATTAATTAATGTTGTAATACAATTGCATGAGTAGAATCATTTTCAGGTTTGAATTTGAGATTGATTACATTGGTGCTTGAAAAGTAACATGAATTGGTTAGGTTCTAGAGGTTTCTGAATTTAATCATTTATCTGTTAATTGAATGCATGAAGGTTTTCGTGTGCAATGTCGTATCTGAACAGAGGTTTCTTTTGGGTTTGATGTCAGTCACTAATTTGGTTTGAATGATTATTTTTAGAATTTGATGATAGATTAGCCATTGTCTTTGTTGGTTCTTGGATTGGAGTTCCAATTTCTGTTCACTTCCATTTTAAATAGTTGCATTTTTTGTTTGATAAACAAACCCCCCCCCCCCAAATTCCTGATCATATAGCATTGTCATCACTGGGAAATGACCTGGGTTGCACCCTTGCTATGAGTTTAGTGTAATTCAATTTTTATTGTAATTTGACCGAGCTCGGCACTTGAGTCAAATTTTGGCGCCGTTGCCGGGGATGATTGATGTTATTTGGTCATGTTAATATGTGTTTATATCATTGCATATTTTGTCTTGATGTGTGCCTGGTTAAGTTGTTAGTTTTAATTCATAGTTAGTAGTTCGATTTTACAATTTTTAACGAATAACTCGTTTTAGTTTATTTCAGGGGACGTGATTCCATAACAAAACATCATTCTGAGAAAAACGCAATCCTTTGTATTGAGCCCCCCCTGTTTTTGTCAAATTCCATTGTTTAGATAGGTCTTTACAGGTTTTTTGATCTTTTCGGTATTTTTTAGGGACATCAGGTATTTTTTTAAAAGATTTTGTGCTCCAATTGACTTGAAAATTGGTCAGTTAAAGGAAAATGGCCTTCTGATCAAGATCAAAGCAAAGCTATTGGCTCTTTATTTTTAAGCCAAATTCCTTTATTTAAACCACTTTTTTAATTTTTTAAGATTTTTCTTTGTATTTTTTTACTCCTTGAGGGTAAAATTTTTTAGGTGTGGTGGTCCAATAATTTTTAAAAATTTTCTGGTAGTGTTTTTATATTTATTTTGATTATTTTGAGGTTTGTGTGCATGTTTTAGTGCTTTGTGGATATGGTTCTATTTGCTATTTTGTTAGTGCATGACTAGGTCTGATCCAACTCCTAATTTGGTCGAATTTGATCTTGAATTAGAGAAGACTCTTCGACAAATTAGAAGAGCTAAGAGGAGGTTGTTTGAGACTAATTCTGCTAATAATTCTATTTCTGATTGTATTCCTAACTTTGTTGATAATTCTGATTTTTCAGGAAGCATGGCTAATAGAACCTTGAAGGAACTTACAGCACCTGATGTCAACTATCAAGCTTTGGCTATCCAGTACCCGAATTTGGATGCAGACTTTGAGCTAAAATTAGGACTGATACATCTGCTACCCAAGTTTCATGGCTTAGCTGGAGAAGACCCTCACAAGCACTTGAAGGAGTTCCATGTAGTGTGCTCAACCATGAAGCCGCATGGAGTGGAGGAAGATCACATCAAGCTGAGGGCATTTCCCTTCTCCCTAGATGGATCTGCCAAGGATTGGTTGTACTACTTACATCCAGGTTCCATCACAAGCTAGCAAGACAAGAAGAGGATGTTCTTGGAGAAATTCTTCCCTGCCTCAAGAGCTGCTTCCATCAGAAAAGAAATTTGTGGCATAAGGCAGATTAGTGGAGAGACATTGCATGAGTATTGGGAAAAGTTCAAGAAGTTATGTGCAAGCTGTCCACACCATCAGATTAGTGACTAGCTTCTCATTCAGTATTTTTATGAAGGTCTTATGCCAATGGATAGAAGTATGGTTGATGCTGCTTCTAGAGGGGCTTTGGTAGATAAAACACCTGCTGCAACTCGTGAGTTAATTGCAAACATGGCTGTCAATGCACACACAATTTAGTACCCGAGCTATAATGTCAACAAGTAGAGTAAATGAAGTGCAAACCTCTGATACAAACCAACAGAGGATGGAGAACCGAATAGATGAGTTGACAACCTTGGTGAGGCAATTGGCACTTGCCCAGCAGCCCCAGCAACCAATAGCTATGATTTGTGGTATTTGCTCCATACCAGGACATCCAACAGATCAATGTCCACATCTGCAAGAAAGCAATGAAACTGTTGCAGGAATTTTTCCTAGTACGCCTTATCAGCATCAGCATCAGTAGCAATAGAAGAGTTATGATCCATTCTCCAACACATGCAATCCTGGCTGGAGAGATCACCCGAATATGAGGTATGGCAACAACTTCAATCAGTTTTAGCAACCTCAGTTTAAGCAAAGTTATGTTGGACCAAGTTCAGGGCAATATCAGAACCAAGCTCAGCAAAATAAACCACAAAGTAGCTCAGAACCAAGCTTGGCAGAATTGGTGAAGCAGATGGTAACCATTAGTGTTCAGTTTCAGCAGAGAACAGAAGCCACATCCAGAATATGCAAACACAGATTGGTCAGTCGGCTACAATAGTAAATGAGATGAAGTCTCAAGGTTCTGGCAACCTTCCCTCCTAATCCGTGAGCAACCCAAAGAATGTCAGTTCCATCACTTTGAGAAATGGCAAGCAGCTTAAGGTTCCTGATGTTGCAGATTCTGTAGAACAACCGGAGGTAGCAGAAAAATATGATTCTGCAAAAATAAAGATAAATGGGGTAGAACCAAGTAGTAGCAACAGCAAGTAACCTGAACAAAGTGTTCCACTACCTTTCCCTAACAGAGTGACACAAAACAAGAAGTGGGCAGAAGCTGAATTGGACAAGGAGATCATGGACACATTCAGAAAAGTGGAGGTCAATATTCTACTCCTAGAAGCCATCAAACAGATTCCAAAGTATGCCAAATTTCTCAAGGATTTGTGTACTCATAGAAGGAGGCTGAAGGGAAATGAGAAAGTAAGCATGGGCAGAAATGTTTCTGCAATCATTCAGCAAAATATTCCTCCGAAATGCAAGGATCCGGGGACTTTCACTATTCCATGCATCATAGGAAGTAAGCAGCTCAGTCAAGCTATGTTGGATCTTGGAGCTTCAATAAATGTCATGCCAAAATCAATTTACTAGTCTTTGTGCATTGAAGAGCTCAAGCCAACATGAATGGTCATCCAACTTGCCAATCGAAGCACAACTCATCCTGAGGGAGTTTTAGAAGATGTATTGGTAAAAGTAAATGACCTTGTTTTTCCTGCTGATTTCTATGTGCTAAATATGGAGGATGAATTGCATGCTAATCAACCAACATTAATCTTAGGTAGCCATTTTTGAAAACTGCTAAGACTAAGATTGATGTGCATTCTGGTACATTATCCATGGAATTTGGAGATAGTAAAGTGCAATTTAATCTGTTTAATGCCATGAGGTACCCACCGAAAGAGCATTTTGTTTTTCATATAGACATTATTGATTCATTGGTTGATGAAGTGCATGAGAACATGTTCGTTGAATTATATTGTGTTGATTGTGATTGTGATGGTAGTAATGACTTATGTGCTGTTTGTGCTATTTATGCTGAATTTGCTGCATGCTTACAAGCTGAAAATGCTGTTTTTGCTATCTCTGAATCTGATGTTTCTGACTCTGCTGAATCTACTATTTCTACTGTTTCTACTGAATATACTATTTCTACTATTTCTGCAGATTCTGATTTAATTTCTGCACATTCTGAAAATATTGTAAATTCTATTTTTGCTGTTTCTACTGAAAATTGTGTTTTTAATTGTATAGATTCCGCTGCTGTTCCTATTTTTTCTACTGTTCCAAAATTTTCTAACAAATCTATTTCTATTTCTGCACATTCTGCTACTTCAGTTTCTAGTTGCATAAATTCTGCATTTACAAAAATTTCTGCTATTGATGAGTCTGTTTCTGCAAATTCTGTTTCTACAGATTCTGATGTTGATGTGCAAATTTTAAATTCTGAATTTTTAGATTCTGTGATTTTATATTCTATACATCATTTTAACTCTGCTGATTCTATTTTAGCTTCCATAGGATATGATGATGCTGTTGTGCAGAATTTTTCATAGATTGCAGGTGCTGAACCTAAACCATCAGAAGCAACTCCAAGATTAGCACCTTCTATCATAGAGCCACCCACCTTGGAATTGAAGCCACTGCTAGAAAATTTAAAGTATGCATTTCTACCACCAAATGAGAAGCTACCAGTCATCATAGCCAAAGATCTTCAACCAGAGCAAGAAGAGAAGTTGCTGAACATCCTGAGGTAGAACATGAAGGCTATAGGCTGGACATTGGCAGACATACCTGGGATTAGCCCCTCTACATGCATGCACAGAATTCAGTTAGAGGAGAGGGTGAAACCAGTGAGGCAACCTCAGAGAATGCTCAACCCGCTTATCTTGGATGTGGTGACGAAAGAAGTGAGCAAGCTGCTGGCTGCAGGGATCATTTATCCAATTTCAGACAACAACTGGGTAAGCCTAGTGCAAGTGGTTCCAAAGAAGATTGGAATAATAGTGGTGAAGAACTCAAGGGAGGAGTTGGTACCTGCAAGAGTGCAGAACAGCTGGAGCATTTGCATAGATTACAGGAAACTAAACCAGGCCACCAAGAAGGACTACTTCCCATTACTCTTCATTGATTAGATGCTAGAGAGATTGGTAGGTCAGTCACACTACTATTTTCTTTATGGGTTTTCTGGCTTTTTTCAGATCCATATTGCACCAGAAGATCAGGAGAAGACCATCTTTACATGCCCATTTGTCACATTTGCATACCAGAGGATGCCTTTCAGTTTGTGCAACGCCCCAAGTACATTTCAGATGTGCATGGTGAGTATTTTTTCTGATTTTCTAGAAAATTGTATGGAAGTCTTTATGGATGATTTTACTATTTATAGCACTTCATTTGATGCATGCTTGGATAGCCTTGCTAAGGTACTGAATAGATGTGTTAAGTCTCACCTTGTTTTGAATTATGAGAAATGTCATTTTATGGTTAGGCAAGATGTAGTCTTAGGACATGTGATTTCTAGTGAGGGTATTGTTGTTGATAGGTCCAAGATTGATGTTATTGCTTCTTTACCTTACCCCACATGTGTGTAGGAAGTACGTTCTTTTCTTGGACATGTAGGTTTTTACAGGTGATTTATCCAGGACTTTAGCAAAATTGCCCTTCCACTTTCCAAGCTACTATAGAGGGATACAGACTTCCAGTTTGATGATAACTGCAAAAGAGGTTTTGACCAGTTGAAGCAGCACCTAATTTCTGCTCCTATTCTTCAGCAGTCGGACTGGGAATACTCGTTTGAGCTCATGTGTGATGCATCGAACCTTGCAGTTGGAGCTGTTCTTTCCTAGAGGGTTAGGAAGATTCTTCATGCCATAGCATATGCCTCCCGGACCCTAGACTCTGCACAGGCTAATTACACCACCACAGAGAAGGAGCTTTTAGCCATTATTTTTGCTTTAGATAAATTCCGTGCTTATCTATTAGGAACTAAAGTAACTATTTTTTCTGATCATGCAGCCTTGAAGTTCTTACTGAAGAAGCCAGATGCAAAGCCTAGACTCATCAGGTGGATGTTGCTGTTGCAAGAATTTGATATTGAGATTAGGGACAAGAGTGGAGCTGAGAACCTAGTAGCAGACCACTTGAGTCACATTTCACAGACCATGGAGCCTCTACCTATCCGTGAGACCTTTGCAGATGAGCAACTTTTAGAGTTACGAGGTAAAGATCCATGGTATGCTGATTTGGTTAACTATCTAGTTGCTTCTGAATTGCCTGCCTACTTTAAAAAGCATCAGATAGACAAACTTAAGAGTGAGGCTAAATATTATGTTTGGGATGATCCTTTTTTGTGGCACATGTATAATGATCAAATTATTAGGCGCTGTGTGCATGAGCTTGAGATTCCTTCCATTTTGCATTTCTGTCACACACTTGCTTGTGGTGGTCACTTTGGACCACAACACACTGCTAGGAAGGTCTTAGATGCAAGTTTTTATTGGCCCACATTGTTTCGTGATTCTTACACTTATTGTAAGAATTGTGAACAGTGTCAGAAGACAGGTACTAATTCCCGTAGGAATGAGATGCCTCAACAACCATTATTATTTTGTGAGATATTTGATGTTTGGGGTATTGACTTTATAGGTCCATTTCCTGTCTCGTTTGGTTTTGTTTATATTCTGCTGGCTGTTGATTATGTCTCCAAGTGGGTAGAGGCCAAGGCCATCCAAACTGATGATTCTCATGTTGTTGTAGATTTTGTCAGATCACACATTTTTTACAGGTTTGGAGTGCCTAGAGCAATCATCAGTGATCAGGGGAGCCATTTCTGTAACAGGAACATGGCAACTCTGCTGAAGAAATATGGTGTCACCCACAAGGTCTCAACTCCATAACATCTGTAGACTAATGGGCAGGCAGAAGTATCAAATAGGGAGTTGAAGCAGATTCTAGAGAAAATAGTGTAGCCTACCAGGAAGGATTGGAGCAAGAGGCTTGAGGATGCATTATGGGCTTACCGCATTGCCTACAAGACTCCTTTGGGGATGTCTCCCTATAGGATTATCTTCGGCAAGGCATGTCACCTTTTGATGGAAATTGAGCACAAAGCCTATTGGGCAGTTAAGAATTGCAACCTTGATATGAGCCAGTCCGGACTTCATAGGAAGCTCCAACTTCAGGAGTTGGAGGAGATCCGGTTGGAAGCCTATGAGAACTCCCGCATATACAAGGAGAAGACAAAACTCATTCATGATAAGAAGTTGCTGCGAAAGGAGTTCTCCATTGGCCAGAAAATGCTTCTCTACAATTCTCGCCTCAAGCTCTTTTCTGGTAAGCTTTGTTCGAGGTGGTTTGGTCCTTATATAGTGACTAAGATTTTTCCGTATGGTGCTGTGCAGATTTTGGAACCTGGAATGGATAGAGTATTCATAGTGAATGGCCACTACTTGAAGCCATTTCATGAGGACACACCCTTGGAGACCATTAAGGAGGTCCGATTGCTAGCAGCCACTTACATTTGATAGGGGAGTTTCTTTTTCTCCTTCCTTACTTCATGTTACTTGTATTTCCATTCTGCATTACATTGAGGACAATGTAAAGTTGAAGTGTGGGGGGATAGTTTATACATAGGTTGTTTGGTAATTAGTCTTGCATTATAGATTTGTTTCATGGTTGCTTTTACTTCATTTCTTCTTAAAAAAAAAAAGTTTGCTTTGTTTTGCTTTGGTACTCCATTGTTGAGTTGAAAGTTGTTGAGTTAAGGCATTAGGCTTTAGGGAGGATAGAGTTCCAACATGATTTCATTTTTCTTTCCCCTCTTGATATGTGTAAGTTGGGTGATTGATCGTGATTGCAATGATTGAGTATGTTGGACTTTACCCTTGTGAGCTTTTGAGCCTTATTTTGGATGGTTACATTTCATGCCATTCTCTTTCTTCTTGTGTGTTTTCCCTCATAGATTTTGTTATTCTAGAACTTGCTTTGATTCTTCTTTGAGGCTACATTTTTCATAAGCATTCATGAACATGATAGAGGCATTTATTTCATTTTAGCCACTTGGCCATATAGCCTACCTTGCATTTTGCCCCTTGTTTAGCCCCTTTGAGCCTTATTGATCATTCTTTGGTTTCTAGCACATTATAAGCTTTAAGTTGAAAACCATGTTCTACCCAACCTTAGGGAATAGGGAGTGCATTGGTTTCATCATTATTGTTGTATTTGGGATCAAGTGTGGGGGTTTGAAAGGATGCAAGGAAAGCGAAAAAAAAGGAGAAAAAGAAAAAGAAAAAAAAAGAAGAAAAAAATAAAATAGGAAATCTTGATAAAGGGAAAAGAAAGTTCAAAGAGAGTAAGTGTGTGATGGCTTGATTTGTCTAATGATCAATGTCACTTCTACTCTCTTAGGTTGTATCTTGTCATATCCTCATATTTACATACCTTTACCTTGGCCCTATTACAACCTTGAATAAAGTCCTCTTGATTTGTGTTTGCATATGATTGTGAGTAGCGGAGAAGTAGAAGATTAACAAGCTTATGGTAATACATTGTCTATTGAGGCGACTTGAGTGAAACACTTTCGCCCATACACTTGAGAGTTGAGAGATTTAAACACCGTCTTATTAACCCTTTCATGCTTGATCTATTTGCATTTTGAAGGATATTGCTTAACTTTCATTTTTGAGAGATGGAGTGTTGAATGATTTGACTGTTGAAAACTCTTGATGCCTTGTATGCTCTTATGTTCATAAGCTTGGCACTTTTAATGATTCATTGGAGAATTTGCTTGTTCATTTCGGGTTATTCCATGAATTTTAAGTTGCATGTTTTTATGTCCTTAGTTGAATCTTGCATGAGGACATGCAAGAGTTAAGTGTGGGGGAATTTGATCAATTAGATTTTCATATACTTATTTTCCCTCATTCCTAGCTCATTAATTCCCTTTTGTGCCTCATTGTTTTGAATTGGACCATTTTGTATTGTTTGGATTTTGTTTGGGTTTAAGTTAAATTTTCTAGCATTAGACGAATTCTGACACTGTTTTGGTTTTTGGGTTATATCTTGAGTTGTAGAGCTCATTTTATTGTGATTCTTAATTTGTAGAAAAGTTGAAAGATAAGCCTACAAGTTATATGAGAGGTCAGAGGCCAATTCTAGTGTTAAGAAGCTGAAATTGGGCCTAGAATTGAACTGAAGTGGTGCAGCCGCGGATTCTGAGCAGGGTGTCGTATTTGGGCCATATCTCGGTCCACAGATGTCCGATTGAGCCCATTCTAATGGTATTTTGAAGCTGACATCCAAGGCTACAATTCTTCTTCAGAGTGGAAATCCAAACGGAATCGTTTTGATAGCCAAAACGGTAGAAGAATGTTACTCACGGAATTAGTTATAATGATTTCATGTTTTTAGTGTAACTTTCTTTCTATAACTCGGATTTTAGCAAGTAAGATGTCCAGATTCAAAGGAAAGAGAGAGGATTAATGCAGTAATTACAATTTAATAATTTTAGGCTATTTTGATTATGATTTTTGCCGGTTTTTGAAGGAGGCCAGACTTGTAACACATTAGACAGATTTTTGGATAAGCAATTTTCGGTCTTTGACTTCTTCTTCCTCTCTTCTCGCATGCCCCCCACCTTACAATTCATTTTCCTCCATTCTTGGAGGAGTAAGCTTCTATCTAATCGAAGGATTCAAAGAAGCATTGGCTATCTTGAGGATTGGCGCAACCAAACTTCATCAATTCAAATCGGTTTTCTACTCCCTTTTCTTTCATTGTTATTAATCCAATTTCGGGTTTGAAGGTTTTTGATTCAGAATTGTGGTTGATTATAATTGATTGCTTACTTGCTTACATATTGCTCGATTGATTAATGTTGTAATGCAATTGTGTGAGTAGAATCATTTTCAGGTTTTAATTTGAGATTGATTACATTGGTGCTTGAAAATTAACATGAATTGGTTAGGTTCTAGAGGTTTCTGAATTTAATCATTTATCTGTTAATTGAATGCATGAAGGTTTTCGTGTGCAATGTCGTATCCAAACAGAGGTTTCTTTCGGGTTTGATGTCAGTCACTGATTTGGTTTGAATGATTATTTTTAGAATCTGATGATAGATTAGCCATTGTCTTTCTTGGTTCTTGGATTGGAGTTCCAATTTCTGTTCACTTCCATTTTAAATAGTTGCATTTTTGGTTTGATAAAACAAACTCCCCCTCCCCCCAAATTCCTGATCATATAACATTGTCATCACTGGGAAACGACCCGGGTTGCACCCTTGCTACGAGTTTAGTGTAATTCAGTTTTTATTGTAGTTTGATCGAGCTCGGCACTTGAGTCATAGTCTCTTAATTTAGTTTGCTTCTAAGTCTTGCTTTGTGAACGTCCCAGTATTCCATCTTATACTTGATTTCCAACTTAGGTACTGGAATGTTTACGGAAAAGAAAAATATACAAGCAGGCAGTGAGAACCTATGGTTCTCAATAGATAAATTCAAATCATATAGTGTCATCATAAACATTCTAGCTGCTTCGGTTTCTTATAAAAAAATGTGAGCACATATTCATAACTGGTGGTTTAGTTTTAAGTTGAATACATCTTTCTCAGAGCAGGTTATATTTTAACAATCACTTGCCATGTCATATGACAATCATAAAAATATGAATAGTAAAATATGCTTTAACAAGAAACATAATAATATTATGACTTAACAAGATAATTGAAAATGCACATAAAATGCTTATACTTGATTGTATGCAAGTGCACTTGACTTAATTCGTATCTTTCTTTAACTTGCAACTTGATCTTCATAAATTTTTCCATTACTTGGTCCCCTGGGAGTTCTTGGCCAGTTTTAGACTCCTAGGTAATAGTCTGCTAATCAAGATTGAGCTCGTTCCTATACAGGAATGCTGGGTTTACTTTCCCTGACCTTCCCACCCATCTATTCCCCTTAACTTTAATCCGAGGCTGGCCCAAGCATTATGGAACTTTCATCATAACATAATCTTTATGCTCATCATAACATAACCTTTATGTTCATCATAACATGGCCTTTGTGAACTTCATGCAAAATGCACATGGATCTCAATATATTATAACTTATGCATAAAACTTACCGAAGTTTTGGCAACATAATGGAACGTGTCCACTTTCTCATGAATAGTGCCAATAATTAGAACACCAAATTCTCAAAAATCTCATAACATTTTATTCATATTTCACATATCAAATTCATGACACAATCATTGTAATTAAAAACATGGTTGCTGTCTCAGCACTTGTGTTCAACTCAGCTTTTATAAATTAGGCCATAACTTCATTTCAACCCATCTAAACCTCAGTTTTCAATATATTCGAGTGTTATGTGTCTATTTTCTAGCCTCATTAGTCCCATCTCATTTTGACTTGTATGGCTCAAGATATTCAAGTTTTATCCCAGCCTGCCCTGCCGCTAGCTAGAACTTCACACTTAAAAGTAAAATTAGCTCAAATCATATGAAATTGTATCAAATTAAAGCTAACAGGACAAGCTTTCATTTACAAAAAGTTCCATTTCATTTGCTTTAGTAGGGCTCGAGTTATGAGCCCTGAGATTTAACCTTCCTGAACTGCCCTGTTTTGATCCGGTTTGGACATAGGGCAAATTCTTTGAACCACTAGGAGCAAACAGAACTATATCTAACTCGAAAATTTCTATGAGATGTTCTTCTATGTGTAAGCTTTCTAACAAAGTTGGTTTCATCTGATTCCAAGTTGTATAGAGCAAGTTATGCCCTGAACAACCTAGTCTGCCCAATATCAACCTCTACAATCTAGGTCAAATTTCCAAAATTCATATCTCTCTCAATACTAATCCAATGGCCTTATATGATACATGTATGGAAAGCCCTAGATGTCTAGTTTCATATAAAAATAGTTTCATTAGATTGAACCGGCTGTAAGTTGAGCCGTACACTGCGCCGTACAGACTACCGAGAGAATTTGGTCTCCCAGCCCCTCACATCTTCCTATTCTCATTCTTTCCTACTTCTTAATGAAATTTTGGCATAAAAATAGCCAAAGATCATCATGTTAATTCACTAATCACATCAATAAGTGAAGAGATAAAGCCAAAATCAATCACCCATAATCAGATTAACAAGAACAAAATTGAACCTCTGCCTCTTTGGAGTATGATTTTGCTAGGTGTTGAATTTTGAATTGATAGAACCTTGTAAAGCTTGAGGATTTAATGGAGTGGTTGAGAGAAGGAGAGAAAAAGAAGGCTGAAATTAGAGGAGAGACTAGCGCAAATCAGTATGAGAATAAGAGAGAAAAATATGATTTAAACATTGAAGAGGTAGTTGACTTTGTGAATTTTGATTGGCTGAAATTTTGTGGGTAGAGTTCAGCCATGCCTTCCTCTTTTGTGGCTAAATTATTCTCCACGTCGCCTAAAAAGTGGAACTCGCTTCCATTGTATCTGAAATTAGAACTCATCTTGATGCTGCTTAAAGTCGGAACTCATGAACATCTATTTAAAACTTGTGATGAAATCAGAGATCGGGAATCTTGTCTTTTTATTGGAAACTTGGAAACAAAGTTTGATGCCTGAAATCATGCACAATTTATTTGAATCATAAGGTTGGAGGTCGGAAATCATAATCACCTTAAAATCGAAAGTCAAGGACAAGAATGTGAAACCTAAAATACTTAAACTCGGAAGTTGAGGATATTATCATAAACTCGGAAGTTAGTACCAGTACATAAAACCTCATACCCGCATCTCGGAAGTCGAGAAAAAGCCTATAAAAATCTCATACTTATAATTCCGAAAGTCGGTTCAATAATCAATCTCGGAGATTGATTCACAACCCAAGAAGTCGGAAATCAAAGCATTCACTTAAGAACCAAGAAGTCAGAACTTATTAAATCCTGGAGCTCAATTCAATTTCGGAAGTCAGTCATAAGCTCAGACTTAGGAACATCAATAGAAAAGAAAAGCTCTTGGAAATAGTTTCGGAAATTGGAACTCGTGTGTTACTTGGACATCAATTCTTAGGTCAGAAGTCGTGAACCTTTAGTTGAGCTTGGAGATCACTTCGGAGGTCGGACTTCATGTCCATTCTAGTTGATCTTGACCATCAATTATGAGGTCGGAACTCGGGTACATTTTAGTTAAACCTTAATTAACATCAATTATTTGATAAAAACACGAACAAATAGGCAAAAAAACGATAAGAAAATTCCAGGGGATGTTACAACCAATCTTTATAGCACCCTATATGATGTCTCCAATGGAGTTGTCAAAGTTGAAAGGACAGTTGGAAGAGTTATTGGAAAAGAGGTTTGTAAAACATAGTGCCTTAGCTTGGGGAGCCTCGGTGTTGTTTGTGAAAAAGATGGATAGGAGCATGAGATTGTGTAGACGATAGGCAGTTGAACAAAATGACAATTAAGAACAAGTATCTTTTGCCTAGGATAGATGATCTCATGGACCAATTATGAGGTTCAGCTGTGTTCTCTAAGATTGATTTAAGATCCGGATATCATCAGATAAGGGCGAAAGAGGAGGATATACCCAAGATGGCTTTTAGGACAAGGTATGGGCATTATGAATTTACGGTGATGTCGTTGGATTGACTGATGCCCTTGCTATTTTTATGGATTACATGAACATAATCTTTAGACCTTACTTGGATAAGTTTGTAGTTATTTTCATGGATGATATTATTATATATTCGAGAACAATAGAGGAACATGAAGAGCATTTGAGAGTTGTGTTGGGAATCTTGAAGGAAAAGAAGCTTTATGCTAAGTTATCTAAGTACGAATTCTGGATGGAGGAAGTAAAGTTTTTAGGGCATGTGGTGTACAAGGAGGTATCGCCGTGGATCTAAGTAAGATTAAGGCTTTGATGGACTAGGAGAGACTAACCTCAGTAACTGAGATAAGGAGTTTCTTGGGTTTATCCGGTTACTACAGTAGGTTTATAAATGGATTTTGCCAGATATCTTTGCCCTTAACTAAGTTGACAAGGAAGGATGCCCCATTTGTGTGAACTATGGATTGTGAGAGAAGCTTTCAAGAGCTAAAATGGAAGTTAACCTCAACCCCAGTATTAGTGTTGCCTGACCCAAGCGGACCATTTGAGGTTTCCTATAATGCCTTTGGGACATGTTTAGGTTATGTCTTAATGCAGGATAGTATTGTGGTGGCTTATGCCTCTAGGCAGTTGAAGCCTCACGAAGTAAATTATCCAACCCATGATTTGGAATTAGCAGCTGTAGTGTTTGTCCTGAAGATATGGAGGCATTATCTATATGGAGTAAGGTTCGAAGTGTTTTCTGGTCATAAGAGTTTGAAGGATCTCTTTGATCAAAAAGAGTTGAATATGAGGTAAAGGAGATGGATGGAGTTTCTAATGGATTATGAGTTTGGGTTGATCTATCATCCTAGGAAAGCCAATGTAGTGGCTAACGCTCTAACTTGGAAGTCTTTGCATGCATCATAGATAATGGTCAAGGAGGATGAGCTAGTACAGAGCTTTAAAGACCTTAGCCTTGGATTTGTGCTAACCCCCCATAGTTTAAGATTGAATCAGCTTAGGGTGACGAGCGATTTCAAGAGTCAAATTGCTCAAGGCCAAAGTGAGGAAAAGGATTTCCTAAAAACCCTGGCATTGGTGGAAGAAGGAAAGTTGAAAGGTTTCGTTCAAGGTACAGATGAATTGTGGTGGTTTGAAGGAAGGGTATGTATACCCCCAAGTGGTGACCTCCAAAGAAGGATTTTGGAGAAGGCTCACAAGAGCCATTTCACCATACACCCTAATGTGACGAAGATGTACCAAGACATTAAGAAGATGTTTTATTGGCCAAAATTGAAGAGGGACATTGCGAAGTTGGTAAGTAGGTGTTTAGTCTGCCAGAAGGTGAAAATTGAACACCAATAGCCCTCTAGTAAGTTGCAACCATTAGAGATCCCAAAATAGAAATGGGAAAGTATCTCTATGGACTTTGTAATGGGTTTAGCCAAAACGCAAGCTGATTTTGATGCGATATAGGTAATTGTTGACAGATTAACCGAGTATGCTCACTTTTTGCCAATTTGAGCTACTTATCCTTTGGATAAGTTAGCCCAACTGTATGTTCAGGAGATAGTAAGGTTGCATGCTGTACCTTCAACTATAATCTCGGATAAGGACTCGAGGTTTACCTCTAGATTTTGGGGAGCCTTGCAAAAGACATTTGGGACAAGGCTTTGCCTAAGTATAGCTCATCACCCCCAGACAAATGGACAGTCAGAGAGAACTATCCAAACTTTAGAGGACATGTTGAGAGCTTGTGTGTTGGATAATTAAGGAAGTTGGGATAGATACTTACCTTTGGTTGAATTTGCCTATAACAATAGTCATCATGCAAGTATTGGTATGGCACCCTTTGAAGCTTTGTATGGAAGGAAATGTCAATCTCCTCTATGTTAGTTTGAACTAAGTGAGCAAAGCCTATTAGGGTCTGATCTTGTAAGGCAGACCACAGAGCAAATCAAAAGGATTAGGGACAGAATCCTTATGGCCCAAAACCATCAAAAGAGTTATACAGATAAGAGAAGAAAACCTCTAGTGTTCCAAGACGGAGAACATGTGTTCCTAAAAATCACTTCTACGACTGGTATAGATAGAGCCATGAAGGTCAGAAAGTTGGGCCCTCGTTTTCTTGGGCTCTTTCAAATTCTCAAATGTGTTGCGTCAGTTGCTTACCAAATGGCCTTACCTTCAAATTTGTCAAACCTTCATGATGTCTTTCATGTGTCTCAGTTGAAAAAACACCATTTCGATCCTGGTCATCTACTTGAACTCGAAAGTGTACAGTTAAGGGAGGACTGATGCGGCCCCGGCAAGTATACCGGATCGTACAAGTAATAAAGTGATGAGAAAAGTATCGTTCCCACGAGGATAGATCAAATACCGAATAGTTTAAGGGTGACTATTTGGAAGGAATGAAATTATGGATGTAAAGAAATTTAAAATAAAAATAAGCACTTAATAACTACGAAAAATAATAACTAAGACGGATTCAAGAAAGGTTGGCTAAATATAATGGGATGAACGCTAGGGCTAATTAACTTCACCTATTGTAGACGCTTTGCCTATGAATTTCTGTTAATCCGTTCTATCCTAAATTACTCACGGTCGGTTCCCTTTAATTTATTCCTAGCCTTTCTCGAGGTCAAGCAATACTCTTTATCCTAAACTGAATGCCTAATCTCTTAGCACAAACTAATCTAGGAAAAGGTTGAAGTTCTATGAGTTCCTATGTTGACCGCATGAACTGCGTTTACCTATCTCTAGTTTTTGCTCAGCTCACGATGTTTATGTTCAGAAGCTTTGTTTACAAACCTTATCTCTAGTTATTGCAAACCAACGAATCAATTGAATGGTGGCCAATCAATCAAAAGCATTAAGCACACACAAAAACACTAAGCAATTGAAATAGAAACAAGATTAACATTAATCCATAAAGAAATTTGTCATAGAAAAGGGTCCATTAACGCTCTAGCAAGAGATATTTAGTTCATGTCTAAAGAAAGAAAAACAATAACAGAGTATAAAGATGAAGAAACAGAAAAACAAAAAGCCATGGAGAATTCTGGCTAGAAACAAGGAATTCAGGAAAATTTGGATCTCTCCGTGTTGATGATTAAGCGCCGAAAATCCTTGAATCTTCACCTTTAATCTCTTTGGAAGAAGTCTTCTATCTTTGGAAGGGTGTGTAAGTGTCTTTTTCCCTTATGTGATATATGTGACCCCTTTTTATAGTGCGTATGTCCCTCTTTTAACTCTCAGCTCGAATGGATAATTTGCTGCAAACGGGCTTGCGCTATAGCGCAAGGGGATGCGCTGTAGCGCAAGCCTCAATTCTTGGCTCATTTGAGAAATCCGGTGGCATGCTATAGCGCGCTGGGTTGCGCTATAGCGCAACATGAATTTGTTGACATTTATACGAACACGGCGGCGCGCTATAGCACGCTGGGTTGCGCTATAGCGCAGCATGAATGTGGCAATTTTCTTCCTTATGCTGACAATCGTTTGTAGCATCAAGCTTGCGATATAGCGCAAGGTGCTAAGTCTGAATTCATGGCTTGGCTTCTTCCAACTTCTTTTAGGCCTACTTGTATCTACAATAAATCAAATAAACCTAAAATAAGTATCCAAAAGAAAAAAAAATAATAGAAAATAAAAAATACCACCTAATCTACACTACTTAACTAAACTAAAACAAAATAGCAACAAAGCTAAACAATTATGTTCTAAATTAAATGAAAACTAGCTAAAAATATAACTCACCAAAGGGAGTTATCAAGGACTCAACCTTCAATTTGCTGCCGTCTTGGATCGTGGATCATGGGGTAAAACAGCTAAGGAATAAGACGGTACCCTTGGTCAAAGTGGCTTGGGGTAGAGGAAATATGGAAGAGTATACACGGGAGCCAGAGTTTGAGATGAGGAATGAGTATCCAGAATTATTTACAGATAATTAATTTCGAGGGAAAATTTTTTTTTAAAGGTGAGGAGAAATGTAACATCCTCAATTTTGTGTCGTGCTAAATTACCTCAGTAACCCTAAGTAATTAGGCACTTAATGAGAAACTATGAGATTAAGGCTTAATTAAGGGGTTAGCGAAGAGTTTATGAGTTAAGTCAGATGAGAAAAGTCAAAAGAATGCTTAATCGAGATTAGATAATCTCTAATTAAGCAAGTCAGAGCCTTTATAGCTTAATTAAGCACTAATCGCCATTAATTAGCTTAATCAAGTTTAATTAAGGATAATTAAGCTTAATTGGAAGATTAATTTTTGTTAATCATGTTCTTATGTGTTAATCACTAATCGTTGCTTAATCATCTTAATTAAGTTGCAAGAGCACTTAATCATATGATTAAGTTCAAATTTAGTCAACTAGACAATAAAGTAAAGAATGATATTACTAAAGCATAAAGCACTGGGCAAGAGTGCTTTATGTAAGAGTTAGTACTTGATATGTTCCCCCATCATCCAATTTATCCCCCTAAACCTTAATTAACATAAAATAACACAAAAATATCTTTGTTCCTCCCTTTGAAACTTACGGCCATACACAACATACACACACACACACACACACACACACATACTCACTTTTCATTTTTCAACTTCTATTCTCTCTCTAAGTTTCCTACTCCTCCAACTTCTTTCTAAAATTCTCTCTTCTTCTTCTTCATCTTTTTCTTCCATTCTCCACCTCCATAACCAAACCTTCTTCACTTAGCCCTTCAAAGACCACATCTTTTGGTCTTTGAAGAAGAGATTCAAACACTACAAGCTTCATTTTCAAGAGAACTCAAGAGCTTCTCCTTCTTCCTTGCAAAACCGCCACCATCATCATCAAGAGGAGCCATCAACATCTTCTTATTCTCTTGTTGTAGCACCATTTTTAAGTAGAGGTAGTGATCTTCACTCTTTTATTTTGTTTACTCAAGAAAGCTTGAAGCTTGGTTCCTCTCATGACCAAGATCTTTAAGTGAAAACTTCAGAAATCTTTCATGCTCTTCATGAGCAAAAGTTTCTATTTTTGGTTAAATATGTTCTTGGTCTTCTTCAAGTGCTCTTGATGTTGCTATTTTTGGTTAAATATGTTCTTGTTCTTCTTCAAGTGTTCTTGATGTTGCTACTTTTGGAAAAATATGTTCTTGGTCTTCTTCAAGTGTTCTTGATGTTTCTACTTTTAGAAAAATATGTTCTTGTTCTTCTTCAAGTGTTCTTGATGTTTCTATGTTTGGGTAAAATATGTTCATGTTATTATTCTTGAATGTTCTTGATGTTCTTGGTGGTATTTTGCTTAAAGTTATTCCTTTTTCTTATGATGAGTTTATGATTAGAAAAGTTTCATCTTTACATGCTTTTCATGATTGGATAAGGCTACGAACATCCTAAAAGCTTAAAGCTATAAAAAGTTTGCTTCTTGATGCATAAAAAGTGGCGCAAGTTTGGTGCCTTCATAAAAGTCATATTTTGTTTTGTTTTGAGGACAAAACTACATGTAAATATTTAAGCTTTTTGAAAGATTAAGCCTTTTTGAGTTATAAAAATGGCATTTTGTCAATTTATGTAAATATTGATTCTTGGATGTAAGTCCTTTCATAAAGTTTTAAACTACAATCAAGAAGGTGACTTTAAGTCATAAAGTTATAAGCTTACACACTAAGTCTTGTAAAGGTGGCTTGAAGTCCTACTCCTCCATAGCAATGAAGGTTACAAACTAGAACCCAAAACAAGTATCTTACAAAATGAAAGGAAAAGAAAAGAAAAGAAGAGGAGAGGAGAAGAGAAGAGAGAAAAATGAAAAAATGTTGGCGATTAGAGTCCTCCTTCGCGTCTCTCTTTTCTCACTACTTGTCAAACCTAAAATATAAAAATCCAAAAATGCCCTTCATCTCAAATTAATCCTCTGCCTCTTAGCTTTAAGTGGACACCCAATTTGCTTAATTTGGACTTGAAATGAGAGAGTTATGGCCCAATCTTTATAGCATATTCAGGTTGTACGTGTATTCGCGTCAGTCCATTTTCACGGCCAATAAATCCATGAAGATGTCATTATTTTGGAGAGTAGTCTTCATATGAATTGAAGCTTTATGTCTTGGCTTTCAAATGACACTAGTTTTGCTCAATCCAATGTCTACAACTCAAGTTATGGCCCAATTAGTGCACACTGCTCCGATTCCAATGTAACAGCCCTATTCTGACTTCGTGGCCCAATTCGACCCACGGGACATCTGAACTAGTTGTTGTCTTCTACATCCACGTTGTAGATCTTTCTTTCATATTTTCTACAATATAAAATTTGTAATTTTTAGATGTCTCCAATTGAAGATATACCCATAGTACAGAAATAGTATAAAATTACAATAATGCTGAAAAATACAATTGAGTCCAATTAGAGTCCAAACTCATAAAATGGGTCCAACAATGATCAATTAAGCACAAAAGAGCCTCAATACACTAGATATGAGAGTTAATTAATGTATCAAAATGTTGCTTATCAACTCCCCGTTAGGATGATCTCCCTGACAAAAATCACACTTCAACACGTGAGCAGATGAAGGATTTGGAAGTATACCCAACGTTTTCTGAATTTGCAGCATTTTGAATGGCAAGAGCTTGCATTTTAGCAAGGAGGGCAATTGTGGTATCAATTTCTAGAACTCTTCTCTTCTGAACCCTCTCACTAGGCTTTTGGTAGTTGTTGCTGGCTATCAATTCAAATAGCTCTTGAGATTCTTCTGGTGACTTATTGTTCAAAGAGCCACCGGCAGCCGCATTTACCATAATTTGTGTAGAAATTAGCAGACCATTGTAAAAGGTCTGAATCTGCATTCAAAGAGGGATTCTATGATGAGGACATTTTGCTAACAAGTCCTTGTATCTCTCCCAAGCTTCATAGAAAGATTACCCTTTTGATTAAGCAAAAGAGGTAATATTGTTCCTCAATTTTGCTGACTTGACAAGTGGAAAATACTTTCCTAGAAACTTTCTAGCTACCATGTCCCAGATAGTGAGTGTTCCTTGAGGTAAAGACTTTAACCATGCTCTGGCCTTGTCCTTAAGAGAAAACTGGAATAACCTTAGTCGGATAGCATCATCAATGGCTCCATTCATCTTGACAGTGTCAGATATCTCCAAGAATGTACTGATGTGCTCATTAGGATCTTCACTTTGCAAGTTTGAGAATTGACAATTATTCTGAACAAATTGGATTAGTGAGGTCAACAATTCAAAATTGTTAGCTTGAACTAAAGGCCTCACTATGCTTAAGGCACACTCGTCTAACGAAGGTGCCAAGCAATCCTTCATGGCTCTTCGATTCTAGTTGTTCTCTTCAGCCATATTCCTTCTTTGATATGCTTAATACTCTCTCTTTTCTCTTCTTAGTTGTCTCAAGGTGCATTCTATCTCTGGATCGAAGATGAGTTCACCCTTTGAGCAACTCCTTTGCATTAACTGCAAGGGCCAAGAATAGAATGAAGATGAGTAACAAAAAAAGAAGAATGACAATTAATAAAATAAAAATAAAATAAAATGGCTCAATCTAAAACCCAACTAGCTAAAAAGTGATATTGAACTATCCCTGGCAACGGTGCCAAAAATGATGCAACTTTGGCAAGTGTATTGAGTCATATAAGTAATAAAGTAGTGAGAAAGATATCATTCCCACGAGGATAGTTCAAGTACTGGGATTAACTAATTGGTTGTCAAGATGAGCAGTGAAAGCGAAGAATAATAATGAACACAAGAACACAAATTAAGTTATTTAAGGACACTCGTGAATGAGATTGTTTTAGGTTAAATTCAATAACCAAAGGTGTTAGGGCTACTAATTTCACCTACTCATTAACTTTGTTACCTTGGAAATCAGTTATCCATTCTCAACTTCTATGGATTTATGGCCGAGTTCCCTAAATTGATTATAGGTCTTTCTCAAGATCAACTAATTCTTTTTTACTTAATATGATTGCCTAATCTCTTAGTACAACCTGGATTAAGGGAGGATAGCTTCTATGGATCCCCAAGAAGGCCACACAGGTCATGTTTATCTATCTCTAATTTTTGCTCAACCTATGGTGATTATGGCACAAAGCTCTCTCCACAACTTCCCTCTCGAGTAATTACAAAGTATCAAATCATTCAAGTGGTGATCAAGCACTTAAAAGCATTAAACATAGTCATAACACTAAATCACAAGAAGAAGAAATTTGGCTAACATCAAAACAAGGTTCACATTATCGATGAGTGGCTACATCAGTGCCCTAACAAGAGGAACTTAGTTCATGGTAGAATTAAAAATAAAAGATGTAAAGGAAAATGAAAAATAAAAGGAAAAATCCATGGATGAAAGTTGTAGTGCAGAAAATAGGGTGACACGGATCTCTCCGGCTTTATTAGGTTGTAGAAACCTTCAATCTTCACCTCCAATGTTTCCAAAGTTCTTCCCAAGGGTTAGGGTTGCTAAGTGGCTCTAAAGATTGTGAAAACGGCATCCAAATCCTTTAAATAGGCTCCAAGATCTTCTCCAAAAAGATTGATATGCAAAACAGAACTTTCCATGTTTATCACAACCAAGCTCGAGCATGGGTTTTTAAGTCTCAAGTTGTCCTCTCTATATGGGCTATGCTCGAGCACAGGGTCGCATGCTTGAGCATGGCCTTTTTTTAAAATTCTAGAGCTTACTATATGATCCATGCTCGAGCGTAGGTCTCGAAATCTTCATTCTTCACTTTTTTTTTTTTATCTGGTTCTTCATACCTTCAATTAAAATAACAAGTAATGAGTGAAAAAGTTCTAGAAGGTATGTAAACTTAATAGTAAATCATCATATAACAAAACTCCTGATATAATACTAAATTAATGCAAAACTACTATCTAATATGCGTGTAAGTCCTAAAAACTATATGAAAACACTAACAACTGTAACTCATTCGAGAGTTATGAAACACCGTCAACTTAATCTCTTGCTTGTCCCCAAGAAAGGATTAAAACAAAACTAAACCAATAACACAAAGAAGCAACTAGATTAAAGGAGGATAGGCTCCATGGATCCCCAAGGAAGGCCACATAGGTCGCGTTTATCTATCTCTAGTTTTCGCTCAACCTATGGTGATTATGACACGAATCTCTCTACACAACTTCTCTCTCGAGTGATTGCAAAGCATCAGATAATTCAAGTAGTGATCAAGCACTTAAAAGCATTAAACATAGTGATAATACTAAATCCCAAGAAGAAGAAATTTGGCTAACATCAAAACAAGATTCACATTATTAATGAGTGGCTACATCAATTCCCTAACAAGAAGGACTTAGTTCACAATAGAATTAAAAACAAAAGATGTAAAGGAAAATGCAGAATAAAAGGAAGAACCCATGGATGACAGTAGAAATGCAGAAAACAGGTTGACGCGGATCTCTCCGGCTTTTGTTAGGCTGTAGAAACCTTCAATCTTAACCTCCAATGTTTTCAAAGTTCTTCCCAAGGATTAGGGTTGCTAAGTTGCTACAAACATTGTGAAAACGATGTCCAGATCCTTTAAATAGGCTCCAAGATCTTCTCCTGAAAGATTGATAAAACAAAACTTTCCATGTTTATTATAGCCATGCTTGAGTATGGAGGTCTGCACTCGAGCATGGGTTTTTGAATCTCAAGTCGCCCACTTTATATGGGTTGTGCTCGAGCATGGGGTCACATAGTTGAGTGTGGCCTTTTTTTAAAATTCTGGAGCTTACTATATGATCCACGCTCGAGCATGGGGTCGCGTGCTTGAGGGTGGGTCTCGAAATCTTGATTCTTCATTTTTTTCCTTGATCTGGGTTTTCATACCTTCAATTAAAATAACTAGTAATGAGTGAAAAAGCTCTAGAAGGTATGTAAATTCGATAATAAATCATCATATAGCAAAACTCCTTATATAATGCTAAATTAATGTAAAATTACTATATAATATGCATGTAAGTCCTAAAATTTGTATGAAAACACTATCAATTATAACTCTCATTGGAGAGTTATCAACAAGAGTGACAAAGAGTTCTTGACAGGCTGTGGCAGTGACTAGTTAGGGCATTGGAGTGCTCTGAGGTGCAATCTCTGATTCAGCAAGAATAGGTTCATTTTCTGCTACCAGCATAAGTGTCCTTTCTAGCTCAATTCTTTTTGATGCAGTTTCAGTCTTTGAACCAAAGATCCTTCTTGAGTCAAGGGAATCAGTGGCAAGCTTGATAATGGTATAGCAGGTTGTGCTGCTCTTCTTGTAGGTTCTTTAGAAGGTAGAACAACCTTTCTCATCTTAGAAGGTGGATTGACATCTTCAATGACAATGTAGTCTTGTTCTACTTCCAAAGATGCAAATGAGGTTCTTGTACCTCTAACAAAGCCACCAATTTTAGCCTTATCCATTGCCATTGCAGGCGTGCATCTGTTCTTAATTTGTCTTGAGTAGCTTCAAGCAAGGTTCTTCTGATAGAGGATGGAATGGATTCTTTAGAGGGTTGTACAGGGGCTTTCTTTACTGGCTTCTTCTGCTTTCTGATTATCGCAGGGTCCTCAATTTTGTCTAAAGCTTCTGCTTTAGGTTATTTCTCTTGTTGTTGAGGATCTGCTTCCTTGATCAGTATCCCTTTTTCTATTAGCTTGGAGGGTTTTTGTGCAACTTTTGTTGGTGCAGCAGCATTTACTGGTTCAGCAACAATTGCTGATGTTTCAACTTCGACACTTGAGGAGGAGGATTCAACAATCTTCTCTTGCTGATCCTTCTTTGCTCAAAGATAGGAGATAGATTTCTTTCCTGTTTCTTCTTTTTCCTCACCTCTTCAAAAGGTTTGGATTTACCTTTCTAGAAAAGAGCTTTTTTTTTCCTTTGATCTTTCTACTTTTTCTTCTTCTCTTCCCTCTCAGGGCCTTAAGGTTTAAGACCCACTGCAGAAAATGGTGGTGGCAAGGCTTTTCTCATCCTTCCTATGTCCATCAATAGGAAGTTGTGCTCTCTTAAAAATACAAGTGAGGAGCATGCCATAGGGCATAGCAGCATAGCTCATTCTAGCATCATCCACAGTAAAGAGCATGTAGTCCAAAATCAACCTAACTAGGTTTATCTTCTTTCTAGACAAGAGCCAAAATATGAATATATGGTCTACCTCAGTCATCACATCAATGTTACCCATTCTATGAAGCACTGTATGTTGGGCTATAGAGTAAATAGCTCTAACATCTAAAAGGAGGGAGAATGTGTGAATGTTTCTTACTTGAATGTCTCTTTTTCCTGTAAGAACTTTAGAGACTTCCTCTTCTATGGCTCCAAACTATTCCCACCATTTGGAACCACCTCTGCACATAACACCTTCATTTGGTGCTAGTGATATGAGCAAGATCAGACAAAAGCACTTGGATCTCAAAGATTCCAATAATGCTCCCGATAAATGCGTTGTCTTCATCAACTGAAATAATAGTACTGTAGAATGCAACAACCATTCCAGTGTACACATCTTCTGAAATCCTCATAAAATCGTTCCATCCTTGGAACTCGAATACTTCTGTAATCTGCTGAAGGGATAAGAAGTTTTCTATCTCAAAACTTCTTCCAAATGCAATAGGCCTGATGAAGAATTGCCTATGAAATCTACTTTACATTTCTTCATTATCAAAGACGTAAGGAATGCTGTAATCTCCCTTTTAGTCATGTGATTTGAAACGGTAGAAGGTTGAAGGTGAAAAAGGGAAAGTGTTTAGGGTAGGTGTATAGGGAAAAGAGCAAAGGTAGGAAGATTTGTCAACAAAGAAGATGAATAGTGAGAGGTTTTTCTCAGTGACTTGGGAAGTGAAATGCTGATGTGATAGGTGAGGGTTAATGAGGGAAACTAATGGTTTATGTGAATAGTTTCAAATGAAATGCTACTATTTCAGGGTAAGTGAATCTTTTGGTTTTACTGCTTCTTTAGATCATGGCAAATTAGTAATAGTGGAGGTTACCAAAATATCGCACATCACAATACAGTTTCATTTCTCCAGATACCAAACATTTTATGAGAATCTTTGATCATCTTTCTATAGAGATTTGTCAATCAGTGCCCATGAGAAAATTCATTTCTTGAATATATTATTCTGAAGCTATTTTTCTCAATCTCATTTTCACCCTATTCTAAAGTACTCTGATCTCAACTTCTCGGTGTTTTTCTGAAGCTTGTTTCATTTTAAATTGTCTAAATCAATTCATTTTAAATTCTTTCTAATCATTTCAGAATCCATCTTTCTCAACTTGTACTACTTGTTATTCTTTCTCAACCAAGTAGATAATTAGTTCTACCATAATCAATGCCTTCTTGCTGCTTGTAACATTGTGCCACTAATCTTGCTTTATTTTTGATAACTTTTCCATTTTCATTAAGCTTATTTTTGAACACCTATTTGGTCCCAATAGCAGTTGTCCTTTAGGTAGTGGGACTAGAGTCCAAACTTTGCTATTCTCAAATTGAGATAATTCCTTTTTCATTGCTTCAATCTAGTTTTGATCTATCAAGGCTTTGTCAGTACTTTCTGGTTAATTTTAGATATAAGAGCAAGATTGGATTCGCTTCTGAATGAAGATCTTGTTCTAATTTCTTGAGAAGGCTCACCAATAATTTGGTTTTAAGAGATAGCTCTCAAGTCTCTTACACTGGCGTACCTTCTGGTTTTTTAGAAAAATTGTCAGAAACATGTTGATAAGAAGGAAGTTCAGAAACATCGTCATCATCATTACTAGTGGCAATCTGAAGGTTCTACTGATTCTAAGAATTGTTATTTAATGACATATTTTGCATTTCTTCTTCTTGATCTGCAACCTTCTAATTTAGTTCATTTTTCTTTTCCATAAAGCTTATATGAAATGTTTCTTCCATAGCTTAAGTCTTCTTGTTGAACACCCTGTCAACTTTCGAAATAGATGAGTATCCTAGGAAGATTCGAAGATCATATTTGGGATCAAACTTTGAAAGTTTGTCCTTGGTATTTAGTATAAAACATTCGGATCCAAAGACATGAAAATAAGAAATGTTGGGTTTTTTTCCCTTCCATAGTTCATAGGAAGTTTTCTTGGGAATAGGCCTTAAGAAAATATAGTTTTGAATAAGCAGATAGTGTTAACTGATTCTGCCCAAAAACCTTTTGATAAATCACTTTCAAGAAGCATAGTTCTAGCCATTTCTTGCAACGATATGTTCTTCCTTTTCATTACCCCATTCTGTTGAGGAGTTCTAGGAGAAGAGAAGTTATGAGAAATGCCACTTTCATTACAAAAGTTTTCAAAAGAATGATTATCAAATTCTCCACCATGATCTGATCTGATGGAAGTGATGCAGAAATCTTTTTCATTTTGAATTCTTTTTGAGAAAAATTTGAAGGCCTCACAAGCTTCATCATGATGGATCACGAATATAACCTATGTGAATCTAGAATAATCATCCACAATGACTAGACCATATTTCTTACCACCTAGACTGGCACTTCTAGTTGATCTAAAAAGATCAAGATGTGAAAGTTCAAGTGGTCTAGTAGTTGAAACTACATTTTTGCTATAGAAAGAACTTTTGGTCTTTTTGCCTCTAAGATAGAACTCATAAGATGAGTCATTTTCAAAATTGATTTTAGGCAAACCTTTGACTAGCTCCTTATGAGAAATCTCAGAAATCAACTTCATATGAATATGACCAAACTTCTTGTGCCATGGCCACTTTTCATGCATGAAGGAAGCTAAGCATTTTACATTTTTATCTAGAAGGTCATCTAGATATAATACATAAGTATTATTATGCCTTTCAGTAGTTAGAATGATTTTATCAGTAGTAGAATCTTTAATAATACATCACGAAGGTTCAAATACAATTTTGTAGCCTTGGTCATACAATTGACTAATGCTCAGAAGGTTGTGAATTAACCCTTCTACTAACAAAACATCATTTATTCGATTGGAATTGTTCTTTCCAACATTGCCTACACCAACGACCTTGGATTTGATTTCGTTTGCAAATTTTACTACTCCATCATCCTTGGGTCTAAGGTTTTTGAACTAGGATTTATTTCTAGTCATGTATCTAGAGCACCCACTGTCCAGATACCACTTCTTTTCCCTTTGATGTATTAATTTAAGACACACCTGCATCAGAAGCAATTTTAACTTTAGGTACCCATATCTTCTTAGGTCCTTTTGGTTTAGCTGATTTCTTGGGCTTTTTCACTTTCTGCCTTTTTGGTTTCCTTCTAGAGAAGCATCTTTCAGAAGTGTGACCTTTTTTGAAACAATAAATGCATGTAGGAATCTGATTTGTGGAATTTTTGGATGATTGTTTGTCATCTTCTTTCTTAAAGCCAAGACCAGTTTTGTCAAGATAAGATTTCTAGCCACCAAGCATCAAGTCCATATTTTTGGAGCCATTAAACATTTTCTCAAGATATGATTTGAGAAGTTTTATAGTTTTCTGAAGCTTAGAAACATCAAAAGATGACTTTGAGCGAGTTTCAAAAACTTCTGTTTTTAGGGCTATTACATCCTTCTGAAAAAGGACATTGTCATTTTGTAATTTGTCTTTCTCATGACCAACCTTCTCTTTTTCAATCTTGAGTTTTTCAAATTCCAAAGATAGTTTTCGAAAATCCTTTTTCAAAGAGGCATAATGAGAAGCAAGAGACTTGGAATTATCTAAGAGTTCATCAGAGGCTTTTTGAAGATTTTCAAAGGTAAGTTCAGGTTTAGAATTATGTACCTCAGTTTCTTCATCTGAAATAATATCAACCATGAAGCAAAGATTTGCTACAATTTCTTGTTCATCTTGTGATTTGGCATTTTCTTGTTCTCCATCCAGATCTTCCCAAGTGGCCATCATAGCCTTCTTCTTTACAGCTTTCTTTAGTCTGGGACATTTTGATTTGATGTGCCCAGGTTCCTTGCATTTGAAGCATATCACTTCATCTGACTTGACTTTACTCTTTTTTTCCTTTTTAGGGACAAAGTTCTTCATTTTTCTTCTTAGCCAAGCTTTTGATATTTTTCTCGCCAAGTGTGTGATTTCATCCTTTTCATCATCTAAATCAGAGTCAGAAGATTCATCATATTCTTCATTTGATTCTTCTGCAGCTTTCATAGCTTTAGAGGAGCTGGATCTCTTCTGAGTGGATTTTAGGGCAATGGATTTACCCTTTTTGCTTGATTCCTCAAAGATTTCCTTCAGTTCAATCTCATAAGTCTTTAAAGACCCGATAAGAGCATCCAAGCTAAGTACATTCAGATCCTTGGGTTCTTGGATAGCTATAACTTTGGGATGCTAAGCCTTTGAAAAACTTCTTAGGATCTTTCTCACCATTTTAGCGTTTGAGTATCTTTTGCCTAAAGCTTTATGATATGCACAAGTTTAGTTGTCATTTCATCAATATTCTCATGCTCTCGCATTTTGAACATTTCATATTGATGAACTAACATACTCTTGGTTTCTCTGACCTAATGTATTCCTTCTTAAAGCACTTGAAGTCTATTCCAGATTTCCTTGGCTAAATCATAGGATATGATTTTGTCATATTCACTTTTCCTCAAGGCATATGTGAGAAGGTACTTTGCCTTAGCATTCATTTGAACTTTGATTTTGTGCTGATCAGTGCATTCATTTCTAGGAATGGTTCTGACTACAACAGGTAGAGGTTGCTCTAGATCAACAACTACTTGAGGTGCTGGTTGCTCAACCGTGGGTATATAGTCACCACTTTCCATTATCTCTCACATATCCAGACTTGTGGACTTGATGAAGAGTCTCATTCTATCCTTCCAATATGGATAATTTATACTATTAAAGTAAGGAGGATGATTTATGGAGTGACCCTCTGCAATGTGATTTATTTGTTAAGCCATTTGATAGGATCCCAGAATTAGGCTCTGATGCCAATTGTTAGAAAAGATGAGACGAGAAAAGGGTTGAATCATGTCTTCACAAAAATTTCTTAAGCCTAAAAACTTTGATAAAACAATTTTCTCAAGTCCAAGACTTGGATTACGGAAGTGAATTTGTTAGTTTATAAAACTATTTTGTTCAATTTAAAAAAGGTACAGACTTTTCAGATTAACTATGCAAGGAAAAGAACTTATATGATAAAACTAAATAGCAAGATAAGGGATAGAAGAATCACATAAGAGATTTTTATACTGGTTCGGCCAACTACTTGCCTACTTCCTGTCCCCAACACTTTGTTGATATTTTATAAACCACAAGTATTCTTTGTCCAAGCTTCTCCAAGCTTCTTACACATGAGTAGTCTTTTCTCAAGCCTCTCAAAGCTTCTTACACATGAGTAGTCTTTTCTCAAGCCTCTCAAAGCTTTACAACTGAGTTGTGTTTGTCCTAGCCTCCCCAAGCTTACACTAACCACTACTAGGTCTAGATACAATCGTTGTAAATGATATGTTTACGTTTGAATAGTCAGACTAACTCTCTCCATAGAGAATAAACAGTAAGGCATACTGTGTGTAACTTCTCTAAATTCTCAAAGAGAGAATATTATCTAGTACAGAACAGAAGAGAAGATTTTCTTTTAAACTAAAGTTACGATGAGAGTAACTTTCTAGTGTTTCAAAAGGTTGAGAAGGATGAAAGAAGGAAGCTCTTTATGCTCAAAAAATATTCAATCTTTCTAATTATTCTTTCTTCGACTTCCAGCCTTATATAGACTTCAAAATATGACTATTGAAGCTCGCAAGCCTTGATCTTTGTTATTCTTTTTGGATTGCTAGTCTACAATTGGATAGAGAAGAAATAGCCTTCTTTTTACCCATTTTTTGAAACTTACACAGAAGTGGAAAAGTAGCCAATTCTTGGTTTACCAATTATTCAGACTTGTCAGCGCCTCTTTTACATCTTGTCAAATTACCTTTTTAGCTTTTTGAATTTGTTTATGAAGCATGTAAAGGAAGCTTTGAAGGTATAACACTTCGTGAGAAGCATTGTTTTGGAGATATCCCTTTTGGATAAAGTCACCTTTCTAAATAAGCAGTGTTTATTCTTGAGGAACATTTTTTTTCTTCTAATGTTGTAGTTTCATCCTTTTGAACTTTTCTTTCTGTCTTCTTTCTAGATAGCTCAAGATGTACACAAAGCATATATTCCATATCAAGTATATTCAAATAAAAGAATGATGGGCAACAAAACTTTGTTGACTCTGAAGCAGTTAAGCCACGTGATTAAGATCTTTTTCAAGAAAGAAAGCATTTCTTGGAACAAATCGTTCATATATAAAAAGATTAGCTTAAACTCTAATTTGGTATTCATCAAAACCTCAAAGCTTATTCTAGTTCACAACCATAGAACGGTTTTTGAAAGGCATTGGAGCTAACAAAAGCAACTTCTTCTCTGTCCAATCTTAGACAAGTGGATTAAAAATGTACAAGGCTCAAGATCTGGAAGTTTCAGTGGATATATTTTGAAGTGTATATAAAGCTAGATGACGAAGAAGAATTGGTTAGATTGTTTGAATTTTTTTCTTTACTCTCAAAGACTTCATTTTTCATCCTTCTCATCCTTCTGAACTATCAGAAAGTTAAACATTATAGCTTCTGTTTGAAAAATTTTCTCTATTGATTTGTAATAGATAACATTCTCTCATTGAGAATTTAGAGAAATCACACACACTATATTTCATTGATCATGCTCTACTGAGAGATTTAGTGTAAGTGTTCAAACACAAACTCAATATTTTGAATTTTGTAACCAGACCCATTAGAGGTCATTATGAGCTTGGAGAGGCTAGGATCAAACACTACTCAACTTAGCTTGGAAAGGCATAATAAATACTATTCATTGTAAAGCTTAGAGAGGATTAAGAAATACTACTATGCTATAAAAGTTTAGAGAGGCTTGGACAAAGAACACTCGTTATGTAAACATCTCAACAAAGAGTTGGGGGCTAAACGTAGGCAAGTTGTTGGCCGAACCAATATAAAACTTTGCTGTATGATTGTTCCATCCTCTTCTACTTTTCATTGATTTACTTCACCATATAAACAAATCTATGTGCTATATATCTTACTGCTAAAACAAATCATCTATTAGTTAAACACATTCCAGTTGCTTTAGACTTGAGAAAGTTGTTTTTATAAGTTTTTTTGGTTTTAAATTTTGTTTGAAGCACGATTCAATCCCCCTTCTTGTGCTACATTAACTAGCAATTGGCATCAAAGCCTGCCTCTAGGGTTAAGCTTCCTAACAGTTGTAGAGGATAAAGATGCAACAAATAGTGCAACAAATCAATCATATTGCTGAGGGACACTTTATCAACTGCCCTTTTTACTTCAATGGTGAAGACTATCCATATTGAAAGGATAGAAAAAACCCTTCATTGAGTCTACAAGTATTGGCATGTAGGAAATCATAGAGAATGGTGACTATGTACCCACTATTGAGCAACCTATGCCTCAAGTGGTTGCTGATCTAGAGCAACTTCCACCCGTTGTAGTCACAACCATTCCAAGGAATTAATGGACTGATCAACACAAAGCCAAAGTGCAAATGAATGCCAAGACAAAATATCTTCTTACATGTGCCTTGAGCAAAAGTGAATACAATAAGATCATTTCGTGTGACTTTGCTAAAGAGATTTGGCATAGATTCCAAGTCCTCCATGAAGGAACTGATCAAGTCAAGGAGACCAAGATCAACATGTTGGTTCATCAACATGAAATGTTTAAAATGTTAGAGCATGAAAGTATTGATATGATGACAACTAGGTTTATGCATATCATAAATCAATTGAAAGCATTGGGCAAACGATACTCAAATACTGAAATGGTTAGAAAGATTTTGAGAAGTCTTTCTAAGGACTGGCGCTCCAAGGTAATAGCTATTCAAGAGGATAAGGACTTGAATGTACTTAGCTTGGATGCTCTCATTGGGTCCTTGAAGGCTTATGAGATTGAACTAAATGAAGCTTCTGAAGAGTCAAACAGAAAATGAAAATCCATTACACTAAAGACTACTTAGAAAAAGTCTAGCTCTTCCAAGGCCATGAAAGTTGTAGAAGATTCTGATGAGGATGAAGATGAGTCTTCTGATGATGATGATGATGAAAAAGATGAAATTGCACATTTGGCGAAGAAGATATCTAAAGCATGGATCAAGAGAAAGAAGAAGAACTTTGTCCCTAAAAAGGACAAAAAGGGCAAAGCAAAGCAAGATGAAGTTATTTCTGTCAATTACAAAGAACCTAGACATGTCAAATCAAAATGTCCTAGATTAAAGAAAACTTCTAAGAAGAAGACTACAAAGAAAGATGGCTATGATGGCCACATAAGAAGATCTAGATGAAGAGCAAGAGAATACTAAATCACAAGAAAAGGAAGAGATTGTAGCAAATCTCTGCTTCGTGGCTGATATAGTTTTAGAAGAAGAAACTAAGGTATCTGACTCTTAACATGAACTTATATTTGAAAATCTTCAGAAGGCCTATGGTGAACTCTTAGATGATTCTAAGTCACTTGCTTCTGACTATGCCTCTTTAAAGAAAAATTTTCAAAAATTATCTCTTGAGTTTGAAAACCTCAAGAATGAAAACAAGAAGGTTAGGCATGAAAAAACAACGTTATTAACTGACAATATCCTTCTCTAGAAGGATATAACTCCCTTGAGAAATGAAGTTTTTGAACTTCAGAAAACTGTCAAACTTCTCAAATCAGATCTTGAGAAGATGGTTAATGGTTCCAAAAATCTGATATGATGCTTGGTGGTCAGAAACAATATCTTGATAAAACTGGAATAGGTTTTGAAAAGGAAAATGATATGAAATCATCCAAAGAGTTCCAAAATCAAAATTCTTGCATGTATTTATTGTTTCAAAAAAGGACACACTTCCACAAAAGGAAAACTAAGAAGTAGAAAGTGAAAAGGCCTAAAAGACCCAAGAAAATATGGGTACCTAAAGCAAAAGTTGTTTCTAATGCAAGTGTGTCTTAACTCACACTACCAAAAAGAAATGAAGTGGTATTTGGACAGTGAACGCTCCAAATACATGACTGGAAACAAATCTTGGTTTAGAAACCTCAAACCCAAAGATGGTAGAATCGTAAAATTTACTGATGGTATCAAGTCCAAAATCATTGGTATAGGTAATGTTGGTAAGAATGATTCTGAGTTGATTACAAATGTTATGTTGGTTGAAGGATTAACTCACAACTTTCTGAGCATTAGTCAATTTTGTGACCAAAGCTATAGAGTTGTGTTTGAATCTTCTCATTGCATTATAAAAGATTCCACATCTGAAAAAATCATTCTCACTACTAGAAGGCATGATAATACTTATGTATTATATCTAGATGACCTTCTAGATCAGAATGTAAAATGCTTAGCATCCTTTATGGATGAAAGTGGTCATGGCATAAGAAAATTGGTGACGCTCATATGAGATTAATCTCCAAGATTTCTCAAAAAAAGCTTGTCAAAGGTTTATCAAAGATCAGTTTTGACAATGATTTAACCTGTGAATACTATCAAAGAGGTAAACAGACCAAGAGTTCTTTCCACCATAAAAATGTAGTTTCAACTACTAGACTTGCCCTTTTACATCTTAATCTATTTGGACCAACTAGAACAACCAATTTAGGTGGTAGAAAATATGGTCTAGTCATTGTGGATGACTTCTCTAGATTTACTTTAGTTATATTTCTAATCCCTACGGATTAAACTTGTGAGGCTTTTAAAATATATTCAAAAAGGGTTCAAAATAACAAGGTTTTTGCATTACCTCCATCAGATAAGATCATGGTGATGAATTTGAAAATCATTCTTTTGAAAATTTTTGTAATGAAAATGGCACTTCTCACAATTTCTCTACTCCTAGAACTCCTCAACAAAATGGGGTTGTTGAAAGGAAGAATAGATCTTTGCAAGAAATGGCAAGAACCATGCTTATTAAAAGTGGTTTATCAAAAGGATTATAGGCAGAAGCTATAAATAATGCCTGTTACATTTAAAATCATGTTTTCTTAAGGCTAATACGCAAGAAAACCCCTATAAATTATGGAAAGGAAGAAAACCCAACACCTCTTACTTTCATATTTTTGGAATTGATTATTTTATTCTTAACACCAATGACAAACTATCAAAGTTTGATCCAAAGTTTGATCCAAAGTTTGACCTTGGAATTTTTCTAGGATATTTTTCTATTTCTAAGCATTTATAACAAGAAGACTCATACTGTTGAATAAACCATAAACAAAACTTTCAAAGAAAGAAGGAAGGATATAGATCATAAAGTTGTAGATCTGGAAGAAAATTTGGAGAATCTGTCTCTAAATAACAATGCTAACAATCATCAAGACCTTTAAGTAGCCACAACGAATGAAAGTGATTTTTTGAACTTCCTACTCATCAATATGTTTCTGATGATATATTAGAAAAAAAAAAAATCATCTATTAAGAGAAGATACACTGGAACAAGAAACTTGCAAGCTATATCTCAAAATCAAATTATTGGTGAACCTTTTCAAGAAGTTAGAACTAAATCCTTTCTCAGAATATAATCAAATTTACCCTTGATATTAGAAATTCAACCAGAATGTGTTGATGAAGCTCTACAAGATCAAACTTGGATTGATGTGATGAAAGAAGGACTAAATTAGCCTGAGAATAGCAAAGTTTGGACTTTAGTGCCTTTGCTAGAAGGACATTCAGTAATTGGCACTAAATGGATGTTCTGAAACAAACTTGATAAAGGTGGAAAAATAATTAGAAATAAGGCAAGGCTTGTGGCTCAAGGATACAACCAACAAGAAGGCATTGATTATGATGAGAGATTTGCTCCTGTACCAAGACTTGAAGCTATCAAAATGTTTCTTGCCTATGCTGCATACAATGGATTTGTCTTGTATGAAATGAATGTAAAATCTGCTTTCCTAAATCTTTTCATCTCTGAAGAAGTTTATGTCAAATAACTTCCTGGTTTCAAAAATGAAACTTTTCCTAATTATGTTTTTAAACTTTCAAAAGCTTTATATGGTTTGAACAAGCTCCAAGAGCTTGGTATGAAAAGACTTAGCTCTTTTCTTCTTAAAAATAGTTTTAAAAGAGGAAAAGGTGACATTACCTTATTTATCATGCATAAGAAACATGATTTCTTGATTGTGCAAATTTATGTAGATGATTGATCAATTGGATTTTTATATACTTATTTTCCCTCATTCCTAGCTCATTAATTCTATTTTGTGCCTAATTGTTTTGAATTGGACCATTTTGTATTGTTTGGATTTTGTTTGGTTTAAGTTAAATTCTCCAGCATTAGGCAAATTCTGACACTATTTTGGTTTTTGGGTTATATCTTGAGTTGTAGAGCTCATTTTATTATGATTCTTGATTTGTAGGAAAGCTGAGAAAAGGCCTACAAGTTATATGAAGAGGTCAGAGGCCAATTCTACTGTTAAGGAGCTGAAATTGGGCCTAGAAGTGAACTAAAGAGGTGCAGTCGCAGATTCTGAGCAGACTGTGGTATTTGGGTCATATCTCAGTCCATAGATGTCCAATTGAGCCCATTCTAGTGGCATTTTGAATTTGACATCCAAGGCTACAATTCTTCTTCAGAGTGAACATCCAAATGGAGTCGTTTTGATAGCCAAAATGGTAGAAGAATGTTACTTACAGAATTAGTTATAATGATTTCATGTTTTTAGTGCAACTTTCTTTCTATAATTTGGATTATAGCAAATAAGGTGTCCAGATTCAAAGGAGAGAGAAAGGATTAATGTAGTAATTACAATTTAATATTTTTAGGCAGTTTTTATTCTAATTTTGGCCAATTTTGAAAGAGGCCAGACTGGTAACTCATTGACAGATTTTTGGATAAGCAATTTTTCGGCTTTCTTCTTCTTCCTCTCTTCTCTCACGGCCCCCCCACCTTACAATTTATTTTCCTCGATTCATGGAGGAGTAAGCTTCTATCTAATCCAAGGATTCAAAGACAATATTAGCATTCTTGAGGGTTGCTGCTTCAGAGTTCATCAATTCGGTTTCTTCTACTCCCTTTTTCCTTGTTTTTGATTCAATTTCGGATTTGAAGATTTTCAATCCAGTATTGTGATTAACTACTTCGTTATTTGTTTGCTTGCATGTTACTCGATTGTTTAATATTGTAATGCAACTATTTTGACAAGTAGAATCAGGTTTCATATTTGAGCTTGGTGATTAAGTGCATTAGTGCTTGAAATTAACAAGAATTGATTAGATTCTAGAGGTTTCTGAGTTTAATCATTTTGGTGTTAATCGAATGCGTGAAGTTTTTCATGTGTAATGCAGAGGTCAAATTGAGGTTTCATTCAAACTTGACATTAATCAGTGACTGGTTTGTTGACATACAATTAGAACCCGATGATTGAATGAAAATGGTCTTGTTTTGATTATTGGATTAGATGTTCCAAATTTTGTTCATTTCTTTTCTATTCATTTCGGTATTTTAAATTGCTAAACCCCTCTCCGTAATTTCCTGATCTTATAACATTGTCATCACTAGGAAATGACCCGGGTTGCACCCTTGCTACGAATTTAGTGTAATTCGATTTTTATTGTAATTTGGTCGAGCTCGGCACTCGAGTCAAATTTTTGTGAGATGCCTCAACAACCATTATTATTTTGTGAGATATTTGATGTTTGGGGTATTGACTTTATGGGTCCATTTCCTATTTTATTTGATTTTTTTTATATTCTACTGGCTGTTGATTATGTCTCCAAATGGGTGGAAGCCAAGGCCACCCGAACCGATGATTTTCATGTTGTTGTAGATTTTGTCAGATCACACATTTTTTACAGGTTTGGAGTGCCTAGAGCAATCATCAGTGATCAGGGAAGCCATTTCTGTAACAGGAACATGGCAACTCTGCTGAAGAAACATGGTGTCATCCACAAGGTCTCAACTCCATACCATTCACAGACTAATGGACAGGCAGAGGTATCAAATAGGGAGTTGAAGCAGATTTTGGAGAAAACAATGTAGCCTAGCAGGAAGGAATGGAGCAAGAGGCTTGAGGATGCATTATGGGCTTACCGCATTGCCTACAAGACTCCTTTGGGGGTGTTTCCCTGTAGGATTGTCTTTGGCAAGGCATGTCATCTTTCGGTGGAAATTGAGCACAAAGCCTGTTGGGCAGTCAAGAACTGCAACCTTGATATGAGCCAGCCCGGACTACATAGGAAGCTCCAACTTCAAGAGTTGGAGGAGACCTGGTTGGAAGCCTATGAGAACTCCCGCATGTACAAGGAGAAGACAAAACTCATTCATGATAAGAAGTTACTGCCGAAGGAGCTCTCCATTGGCTAGAAAGTGCTTCTCTAAAATTCTCGCCTCAAGCTCTTTTCTGGTAAGCTTCATTCTAGGTGGCTTGGTCCTTATATACTGACTAAGATTTTTCCATATGGTGTTGTGCAGATTTTTGAGCTTGGAATGGATAGAGTATTCACAGTGAATGGCCACCGCTTGAAGCCATTTCATGAGGACACACCCTTGGAGACCATTGAGGAGGTCCGCTTGCTAGCGGCCACTTACACTTGATAGGGGAGTTTCTCTTACTCCTTCCTTACTTCATTTTACTTGCATTTCCATTATGCATTACATTGAGAACAATGTAAAGTTGAAGTGTAGCGGGATAGTTTATACATAGGTTGTTTGGTAATTAGTCTTGCATTATAGATTTGTTTCATGGTTGCTTTTACTTCATTTCTTCTTAATCATGGTTGCTTTTACTTTATTTCTTCTTAAAAAAAAATTGCTTTGTTTTGCTTTCTTTTGCTTTGATTCTCCATTGTTGAGTTGAAAGTTGTTGACTTAAGGCATTAGGCTTTAGGGAGGATAGAGTTCCAACATGATTTCATTTCTCATTCCCCTCTTGATATGTGTAAGTTGGGCGATTGATCGTGATTTGCAATGATTGAGTATGTTGGACTTTACCTTTGTGAGCTTTTGAGCCTTAATTTGGATGGTTGTGTTTCATGCCATTCTCTTCCTTCTTGTGTGTTCACCCTCATAGATTTTGTTATTCTAAAACTTGCTTTGATTCTTCTTTGAGGCTACATTTTTCATATGCACTCATGAACATGATAAAGGCATTTATTTCATTTTAGCCACTTGGCCATACAGCCTACCTTGCATTTTGCCCCTTGTTTAGCCCCTTTGAGCCTTATTGATCATTCTTTGGTTTCTAGCACATTACAAGGTTTAAGTGGAAAACCATGTTATACCCTACCTTAGGGAATAGGAAGTGCATTGGTATCATCATTATTGTTGTATTTGGGATCCAGTGTGGGGGTTTGAAAGGATGCAAGGAAAGCGAAAAAAAAAAGAAGGAGAAAAAGAAAAGGAAAAAGAAAAATAAAAAAATAATAAAATAAAATGAGGAATCTTGATAAAAGGGAAAAGAAAGTTCAAAGAGAGCAAGTGTGTGATGGCTTAAATTGTCTAATGACCAATGTCACTTCTATTCTCTTAGGTTGTATCATGTCATATCCTCATATTTTCATACCCTTACCTGGGCCCCATTACAACCTTGAATAAAGTCCTCTTGATTTGTATTTGCATATGATTGTGAGTAGCGGAGAAGTAGAAGATTAACAAGCTTATGTTAATGCATTGTCTATTGAGGTGACTTGAGTGAAACACTTTTGCCCATACACTTGAGAGTTGAGAGATTTAAACACCATCTTGTTAACCTTTTCATGCTTGATCTACTTGCATTTTGAAGGATATTGCTTAACTTACATTTTTGAGAGATGGAGTGTTGAATAATTTGATTGTTGGAAACTCTTGATGCCTTGTATGCTCTTATGTTCCTAAGCTTGGCACTTTTGATGATTCATTGGAGAATTTGTTTGTTCATTTTGGGTTATTCCATGATTTTTAGGTTGCATGTTTCTATGTCCTTAGTTGAATCTTGCATAAGGACATGCAAGAGTTAAGTATGGGGGAATTTGAACAATTGGATTTTTATATACTTATTTTCCCTCACTCATAGCTCATTAATTCTCTTTTGTGCCTAATTATTTTGTATTGGACCATTTTGTATTGTTTGGATTTTGTTTGGGTTTGAGTTAAATTTTCCAGCATTAGGCGAATTCTAACACTATTTTGGTTTTTGGGTTATATCTTGAGTTGTAGTGCTCATTTTATTATGACTCTTGATTTGTAGGAAAGCTGAGAGATAGGCCTGCATGTTATATGAAGAGGTCAGAGGCCAATTCTGGTGTTAAGGAGCTAAAATTGGGCCTAGAATTGAACTGAAGAGGTGTAATCGTGGATTCTGAGCAGGGTGTGGTATTTGGGCCATATCTCAGTCCATAGATGCCCGATTGAGCCTATTCTAGTGGCATTTTGAATTTGACATCCAAGGCTACAATTCTTCTTCAGAGTGAAAATCCAAATGGAATTGTTTCGATAGCCAAAATGGTAGAAGAACGTTACTTACAGAATTAGTTATAATGATTTCATGTTTTTAGTGTAGCTTTCTTTCTATAATTCAGATTTTAGCAAATAAGGTGTCCAGATTCAAAGGAGAGAGAGAGGATTAATGTAGTAATTACAATTTAATATTTTTAGGTGGTTTTGATTCTAATTTTGGCCAGTTTTGAAAGAGGCCAGATTGGTAACTCATTGATAGATTTTTGGATAAGCAATTTTTCGGCTTTCTTCTTCTTCCTCTCTTCTCTCATGCCCCCCCAACCTTACAATTCGTTTTCCTCCATTCATGGAGGAGTAAGCTTCTATCTAATCCAAGGATTCAAAGACAACATTAGCATTCTTGAGGGTTGTTGCTTCAAAGTTTATCAATTCAGTTTCTTCTACTCCCTTTGTCCTTCTTTTTGATTCAATTTCGGATTTGAAGATTTTCAATCCGGTATTATAATTAACTACTTGGTTGTTTGTTTCTTGCATATTACTCGATTGTTTAACATTGTAATGCAACTGTTTTGACAAGTAGAATCAAGTTTCAGATTTGAACTTGGTGATTAAGTGCATTAGTGCTTGAAATTAACACGAATTGATTAGATTCTAGATGTTTCTGAGTTTAACCATTCAAGTGTTAATCGAATGCGTGAAGTTTTTCATGTGTAATGTAGAGGTCGAATTGGGTTTAATTTGAACTTGACATTAATCAGTGACTGGTTTGTTGACATACAATTAGAACCCGATGATTGAATGAAAATGGCCTTGTTTTGATTCTTGGATTAGATGTTCCAAATTTTGTTCATTTCTTTTCTATTCATTTTAGTATTTTAAATTCCTAGACCCCCCCCCCAATTTCCTGATCATATAACATTGTTATCACAGGAAAATGACCCGGGTTGCACCCTTGCTATGAATTTAGTGCAATTCAGTTTTTATTATAATTTGATCGAGCTCGGCACTCGAGTCAATGATATGATATTTGGTTCTACTAATAAGAGTTTGTACAAGAATTTTTCTAAGCTTATGTAGGGAGAATTTGAGATGAGTATGATGTGAGAGTTGAAATACTTTCTACAACTACAAATCAAGTAAAAGAAAGATGGGATCCTCATTCATCAAGAAAAATATGCTAAGGATATGCTCAAAAAGTTTGATATGGACAAAGCAAAGAGCATCAGTACTCCCATGCGCCCTTCTAAAGTTCTAAAAGTTGATGAAGATAGAGAAAAAGTTTTTGATAAACTTTATAGAGTTATAATTGTTTCATTACTCTATCTTATAGTTAGTAGGCCAGTCTTGCAATTAAGTGTGGGAATTTGCGTTAGATTTCAATCTAACCCAAAACAATCACACTTGAATGCTATCGAAAGAATTTGACATATTTAGCAGGTACTACTAATCTCAGTCTCTAGTACGACAAAGGTATTGCTTGTTATGTTACAGGTTATTGTGATGCTGATTTTGCTGGAAACAAAGTTGAAAGGAAAATCACTAGTGGCTACTGCTATTTTCTTAGAAAATCCTTGATAACTTGGTCAAGCAAGAAGCAAAACACAAATGCTCTTTCAACTTCTGAAGCTGAATACGTATATGCAGCAAATTATTGTGCTCAGATTCTGTGGATAAAGCATCAATTGGAAGACTTTAACTTAAAGTATGCCAAGATACCTATTTTGTGTAATAATACTAGTGCTATTAACCTTGCCCCATTTAGCATTCTAGATCTAAACACATAGACATTAAGCATCATTTTATAAGAGATTATGTTCAAAAAAGTGATATTGAGCTAAGTTTTGTAAACACAGAAGATCAAATTACTAATATCTTTACAAAACCTTTAGTTGAAGATTGATTCTGTTATATAAAGAATCTTTTGAACACAACTCGCTTTTAAGCATGCATTCACTTTGTATATGCACTACTCCCCTACTTAAGCTAAAGCTTAAGGTTGAGATTGCTGCTTCCAATTGAACTTATTTTTTGATGAAAGAGTCTCAAGGTTTGGTCTCAAACTATACCAAGAAAGGTCAACCAAGTGTGTTTCAAAAGGCGCATATCTAAACAAGCTACAAAATACGTTCAAAAAGATGGATTTAGAATGGGTATAGATAGATACATTAGATGGGTATGAAGATTAGTTGAGAAAGATGGGTTTAGAACTAATTCAAAAAGATTCAACAAGATGGGGTTCAGAATACTCTGTTCAAAAATTTGTCTAGGGTTCAAAATGATATATCTCATATGAAAATGACATAAGTTTCTCATTGGAGACTAAATTGAGAGGAGATGTAACCATTTCAGAACGTGGGACAATTTGGTAAACCCCCACCATGCCATGTTGCTATTGTAACATAAAGCAGGAAAACCAAAAGTCTCATTTTTCCTAAATGAAGTCGTTGTAACTTTGAAACTATTAACATCCCTTTAACTCCTCGTCACTATCATTAACCATCAACCATCAAATCAATTCACATTCTAAAACCTTCCACTTCTCAAAACTCAAAAGAACTTTGATACTATTTGAAAACTATTCATCCTCCTCCTTAAAAGCTTCAAACTTTTACTGACCCCATTCCCTTCTTCACCCTCAAACCTATACATATCATTCAAACCTTAACCTTTGCTGTTCATCATGTCAAAAAAAGGAGACTTTCAGTGTTCCATACATTTTTGACAATGAAGAGATACAAACTAACTTCCATAGGAACCTCTTTATCAGGCCTATTACCAGTGGAAGAAGCTTTATTATGGAAAAGTTATCTTCTTTCTCTTGTGTTCTTGAGGTGTTTGAGTTCCAAGAATGGAGTAGCTTTTTGAGCATCTTTGAAGATATCTACAAAGGGTTGGTACTCGCTTTCTATAGTACTTTGGTCTCT
Organism: Pterocarpus santalinus; assembly: GCA_031439595.1. Taxonomy (NCBI): domain Eukaryota; kingdom Viridiplantae; phylum Streptophyta; class Magnoliopsida; order Fabales; family Fabaceae; genus Pterocarpus; species Pterocarpus santalinus. The sequence goes on from CM062527.1 coordinate 48,859,503, forward strand.
GTAGATAAAGACAACACCTCTATCAGAAGCATCATTGGAAGCTTCAAGATTCAAGTTCTTATATCCGATATTACATAAGTCACCAACACACCAAATGAAGGTGTACTATGTAAATGTGGTGCTAAGTAATAGGAAGAATTTGGAGCTACTAAAGATGAAGTTACTGTTGTCCTTACTAGAAACCACCACATGCAGGTAAGAGAAATTATAATCTCTCACTTGCTCATTCCTGTTAGGCTTGCATGCTCTATTATTCAACACACTGTGTTGCCAAGGAATCGTAACACTGATGTAATGATAGAAGTAGACCAAACGGTCATATTCTGTCTCATGACTAGAAAAAGAATCAACATAGCGAGGTTAATTCTAGATTTTATCTTGTTGGCAGTTCATGCTAAGAGAAGGAGACATGCCACTCTTCCTTATGGCATGTTTCTTACAAGGGTGTTTACAAGGGCCCAACTTCCTCTTGATGGTCATAGGGTGAACAACAAACGCCCCACCATTACTATGAAGATGTTTTTTGCCATTGGTTTAAAACCTTAAGCCTAAGATAAGAAGAAAGAAGACAGAAGAAAGGAAGAAAAGAAAAAAAAGAAGGAAAAGGAAAAGAAGAAGAAAGATTTTTCTTTAGTAAAGCTTAAGGAGAAGCAAGTGTTTGAGAATCATCTAGTGATTCATCATATGCTTTTATGAAATCATTATAGGAAAGTTTAGGTTCAGAATCCAGTACCTCTATTTATTTCTCAGAAACTATATCTGCCATGAAGTTGAGGTTCACAACAACTTCTTCTTCTTCTTCTTAGGATTCTGGACCTTCTTGATCTTTATCGAGATCCTCCTAAGTTGCTTTCATAGCTTTCTTCTTTGGAGCCTTTTTCTTGAGATTCTTCTTTAGCCTTCGACATTCTGATCTAATGTGTCTAGGTTCTTTGCATTCAAAGCAAATGGCTTCATCTTGCTTTGCTTTGCCTTTTTTGTCCTTTTTAGGAACAAAGCCTTTCTTCTTTTTTTTAATCCATGCTTTTGATATCCACTTTGCCAAATATCCAATCTCATCTTTTTCATCATCATCATCATCAGAGGACTCATCTTCATGTTCATCTGGGTCTTCTACATCTTTCATGGCCTTGGAGGAGCTAGTATTTCTCTGAGTGGACTTCAATGCCATGGATTTTCCTTTCTATTTGACTCTTCAGAAGCTTTATTGAGTTTAATCTAATGAATCTTTAGAGACCCCATGAGTGCATCCAAGTTGAGTACATTCAAGTCCTTACCCTCTTGAATGGCTGTTACTTTGGGGCATCAGGCCTTAGAAAGACTCCTTAGAATCTTTCTGAACATCTTAGCATCAGTATATCCCTTCCCCAATACCTTCAACCGATTTATGATATGTAACACCCAAATAACCCTATACTATGCTTAAGTCATATTATAGAAGTAACTAGTTATTACTTTTGCTTACAGAAACTAACTTGCCATTTGAAATTACTTTATTATCGAAAATGGGGATAAATTTTATTTTGGAGCAAAATAGAAATAAACCTTTTAAGAAAAGAGCCGTGAATGCATTGCAAGTGAATAAAATCAAGCATCAATATTTACCTACCTGCGGTGCATTAAGATAAATAAAAGTAATATAAAGAATAATAATGTTAATTGGTCACCATAATCATTTCAACACACACACACACACACACACATATATATATATACATATATATATATATATATATATATATATATATATATATATATATATATATATATATATATATATATATATATATATATATTATATGTATAAAAGTTCAACATGTTCAACGGAAATAACTATAGGGCTGATATCTACTATTGGCCGTACAAAGCATCCCTAACCAAATACAACGCAAAAGGAAATACATAGTAAAGTTTTGGCACCCATACATGTCATAAGAAAAATGATAATCTTATAACTGCTAACAAAAAGGGCTATCCTCACAACTAGCTCAGCATGTCCTATCCAAGTCATCTATCAAACAGAAGGATTTCATTCCCAAAACCATCGAGTGCATCATCTCCATGTCTTCCTCCATAGGCATGCCCATATCCATGGGGTATGGCCTACGTGCGAATGAACCCACATCCATGGATTAGGGGTGCTACTTGGCCAGCAGAATCAAAGGAGGAAGAATCCAAAGACAAACGAATCATCAAAGAGTAGGATAGCTTCGAAGGATCGGGCTCCATAGAATACGTTGAGTAAGATGACTCCGAAGGATCAAACTCCAAAAAATATGTCGATGCTAGGCAGGTGTCAGAGTTAGACTCTCCATTGATAGGATACTTCAACGGATGAAAAGGTGGATGGATGTCATTAAAAGTGACATCATCAAGCAAATCGTGAGGACAAAAGATTGGGCTCATAATAGGTGCATGAAACTGATGGCTGTGAAAGATGTAAACACTCATTGCTGCTCTCGTAGTCATCCTAAAGGCATTTAGCATTGGGTTAAAGTGCCAATGCCAGACCGGAAACTCAACATAGATCATCACACTACCGGACGACGACATCCTTTGAAGACCAGACGGAACATAAAAGTGAGAAATACAAGATTTCTCAGTAGGATCTCAGCTAGACAGTTAATGTGTCATAATCATCACCCCAACCACTTCGAGCTTAATTATGAAAATGGTGATTATGCATAGATTCAATTTCAAGAGTTTTTAAAACATAAATTCCCAAAGCAGATTTCTTTTAATCATAATTTCATAAGCATGACATAAGCAACATAAGGCCATAAAATAGAAACATACTCACTAAAGCATAAAATCAGCATTCATGACCATGAATAGGAGGGAATAAGGATGTATGCACTTTCATTTAACTTCATGGACTCGACTAGGGTCTTTCTTAAATTTTACTTTCATACTTAGCACATGCTCAACATTCTTTACTTTACATGCTCTTGACCATCGTCATGTAGTACTAATCTAATTCAGACTTAGCTGATAAGGGGATCTGCATGCCTCTAAATTGAAGGGATCGACTTCTGGCCACATGCCTCCAAAGTATAGGGATTTCAAGTCTTAGTAGATCACCTTCCCTTTTGAAGGATTATGTCTAAACATTTCTTTTATTTTCATATCATGATACATGTTAGTACATCATTCATTCTCAATGCATTGCATTCAAGGATAAGATTCATATGTGCAAGAGATATTTCTAAGTCCACAATTTTGACAAAAATTCAGTAGTATAAGGGCTAGATTGGAGCTTCCCCAAAATTTTCCAAGCATGAGAATTTCATCCAACAACCATTTATATTCATCTCGTATCATCATATCAAGTATGAAAATCATTCAATTATGAGTCAATGCTCAATCAAACTTACCATACATTGTTCTAAATAACATCACACATTCGTGCCCTAACGGGTGTCTATGGCTGCATTATTCTTTGTGGAAGTCTTATGAGTCATCATATAATTCCTCATGTTTACTTATGCGAGGATCGCATAATTAAAATGAATATGTGTTATATGCTTTTGGCCACTTGATTCTTAAGTGAAGTTATACTTTGATTATAGATTTTCATGTTTTTTTTTCCTATATCTTTAACTTAAGGGAAATGTATATTCATTTAATCATGCATTTTAGACCTTTGTTATTCCAAATTTACGTGTTAAGCATTTGTTTTTCCATTTTCTGATATTATGGCTGAAACATCCAAAGGGTTTTTAGCTGAAGTTTTGCCTTCAAATCCTTTAGTTTCCTTAAGATTGTTTACTAGTGATTCCTAAGTTCATGGTATGCTCAGAGGCCCTAATTATACTTTTCTTCCTAAAGGACTTCGAGATCCCTCTAGTCCCTTGGATCATGACAATGCATAACCATACTCATGAACTCAACAACGCCATGTGCTTACGAACATCAAGGGGTGATTTTTGTTCCAAACAAGTTACAAGTTTCAAACTTTATTGAATAAAATTGAAAGATTCCACCTTTGTGATTAAGAAGTCTTACTCTTCAAGAAAGTTGAAACTTTTAATCATTTTTTATGCCTTCAAGATTTCAGCTTTATGACTCAAAGTTACCATAAAATTTAAATAGTTCATTCTTGAAGAAGATTAACACTTTTACTCACTACTTTAACCTCAAGATTCAATTTTTACAAAATAAAGTTGTAAGTTTTCATTTTTATAACTAAAAAGTTTCCTTTTAATAAAAGTTTAAAACTTTATGTAATGTCTTGTCTTCAAGATTCAACCTTTGTGACATAAAGTGACAAGTTCTTACTTTTGTAACTAAAAAGCTTCATACATGTAAGAAAGGTTAGACTTTTACTACTAGTCTTGTCTTCAAAAGAAACAAAATGAATCTTTAAAGAAGTATATAATATTTGTGCCACTTTATGAGCTTCAAGAAGCAAACTTTTTAAAGTTTTATATTTTAGAATGTTCTTGGTCACGTCAAAATCATATTGAAGATGTAAAAGGAGAATTTTTTCAATCATAAATTCTCCATAAAGAAAGAAATAATCTTTAAACAAAATACCACCAAGAAAGCATATTTCTTTTCAATAACCACAAAAACATCAAGAACACATGCAATATAAGAGAAAAATGAAGCTTTTGAAGCATTCAAGAAGAAAAACACATAAGATCTCATGAACAATCTTCAAAAACAAACTTTGCAAAAAATAGAAACTTTGCTCAAGAAGAGTATCGAGTTTTTCTCATGTTGTCACTTGAAACTCTTGGCCATGGTGAGAGCCAAAGCTTTAAGCTTTTTTGAGCAACAAAAAGAAGAAGTAAAAGATCACTACCTAGTAGTGTGTTTGGCGTCTTCTTGAAAGAGGAAGGAAGAAGAAAAAGACTCCTCTTTGGTGATGATGGTGACTGTTTTGAATAGAGAAGATGAGAGCTCTTAAGCTCTTGTGAAAGTGAAGGTTATAGTGTTTGAATCATGTATTCAAAGACTAAAAGATATGATCTTTGAAAGGCTTAGTGGTGAAGGTTTAGTTATGGTGGTGGTAGAGAAAGGAAGAAGAAGAAGAAAGTGTAGAGAGAAGTTGGAAAGTTTGAGAGTTAAAGAGAGATTGAGAAGTTGTAAAAATGAAGTGAACGTGTGTGTGTGTGTGTGTGTGTGTTGTTGTTATGGTTGTAGCCTATTATGGGCAAAGGGAAATATTTTGCTTACTTTTGTGCTAATTAAGGTTTAGTGGGACAAATTGGATGATGAGGGAGACAACTAGTGTACTTACTCTTACAAAAAGTGATCTTGTCTCATGCTTTATGCTTTAGTGATATCACTATTACTTTATTGTCTAGTTAACTAAATTTGAATTTTAATGATATGATTAAGTGCTCATACAATTTAATTAACTTGATTAAGCAAGGATTAGTGATTAACTCATGTGATCATGATTAACAAAAATTAAATAAGCTAATTATTGGTTATTAGTGTTTAAATAAGCTATTAAGAGTTTGACTCACTTAATTGCAGATCCTTTAATCTTAATTAAGCATTCTCTCACTTTTCTCTTCATAATTACCTTATTAATCCTTTGATTAAGCCTTAATCCTTCAATTTCTCATTAAGTGTCTAATTACTCAGGGCTACTAAGGTAATTTAGCATGAAGCAAAATTGAGGATGTTACAACAACTTTAGAATCTTTTAAGAGGTAAAAACAAGGAATAAGCCAAGAGCATCATAACATGGCTACAGCTAAGTTCTCATGACTAAAAATGAGTAAAGATCAAAACTTTACATACTCTTTCTAGAGATGAACACAATAAGGGTTCAAAAATAGTGGTGGAAACATGAAAGATGGCATTTTTCTCAAGAAACTAGTAACTTTGTGACAAAGCTTGAGACTTCGAGCTATGGTCAAGCTTGAGCTCTAATGGCTTGTCATAAGAGAAAACAAATCTAGTTAGAGGTTTCTACCCACAAGATGATGAAACCAAGCAAGAGACTTGAAGCTTTGAAGTGAAAATCCTCTCCTTGCTCCGGGCAGTTTATGTGTAATGAAGAGCATATTGGTAGTCTTATCACTTAATTTGATCTATGATGTATATTATAAATAATAAGTGTGATTATGATTCCTAATTTATCTATGACTATGCTATTGCCTTAAAGTATCATGTCATGTTATTTCTACTTTGTCATATGCTTTCAAGTAAGTCCGTGATACTAGAAATGATGTTTGCAAGTATAAAGTAAGTATTTGCTTAAAGGATTAGTTTTCAAGTATAAAAAAAATTATATGCTATTTTCATATGTTCCACTAATTTTATTTAAAAAGAACTTCCACTAGTTAAGCGTAAACATTAGTAGTACTATAAAATAACTTAAGCATAGTATGGTGTTATTAAGGTTGTTACACCCGAATTCTGACATTCAACTATAACAGATCTTATAAGTTTTAGGTTCACTAGGTTTCCATCTTCTGACGTTAAACTATGACCATTTTCATAAGTTTTATGTTCACTAAATTTTTGTCTTCCAATGTCGAATTATGGCTGTTTTATAAGTTTTATGTTTTCTAGGTTTACATCTTTCAATGTTAAACTGAACAAAGTTGTAGGTTTATAAATTTCTTCCAGTTTTCAAAATTAAATCCAATATAACATCATTATCTATTTTACGAGCTAAAAAATGTTTCTCTTTACTACAGGGCTGCATACCATGATTTTTGGAAGTTTTTAATTGGTTAAATCTTTTAGAAACCTCAAAGGGGAGCTTTATGTGTTTTAGAAACTTCAAGGGAGAGTTTTGATCCGATTAAATGTGTTCTAATGACATGAACATGAGAATTCAAATAACACATAAGCTTTTGACAAAGATAGGTGCTCTTAGCCATGGAAAGACTAGAGTCCCTACTCATATGTCATGAACACACAAGCACAAACCAAAGAGAAGATAGAATCCTACCTTACGGGGTGATCTAACGAAGGACTTGGAACTTTAAGGTTGCGGGATCCTCCTCCAACAACACTTGAGTCACGAGTTGAATAAAAAGAAGAAGAAGGAGAGCTCATGCTTTGAGAGTGTCTAAGAGTTAAGCGAAAGTGAGAGAATGACAATTGCAACAGTGAATAGAGAGGAGGCCACGGATTGGTTTTTTAAGGATTTGGGTGGTTACCAAGTTTGTTCCTATATTTATTCCATCACATTTTAAACTCAAACTGGTGATTTAAAATTTCTACTTTTAGCTAGGGCTGGTTCTAAGTTTGTTCCCTAGATTTAGGTTGTCACATTTCAAACTCAAATTGGTTATTTCAAATTTTAGTTCCACCAAGGGTGGGTTTCAAGTTCTAATTTCATCAGATGTTTATGAGGAGTTCGGTCTCTGATTTGAATCCTAAGGTTCCACCATCCTATTTTTATTTTTTAACATTTAATTTAGCAAGTGAAATTACCTTTTTGCCCCTTTCTTAACTATGTTGACATTTTAGTTGACTTTTCTAAATTACCAAGCTTTTGCTTATTTAATTAGTGAATTAATCCTTGAGTAATTTACTAATTACTCTAATCACTCATTAATAATGAGATAATTAGCTTAGAGAAATTGGGGATGTTACATTTTTCCCCTCCTAACAAAAATTTTTCCCTCAAAATTTGTTATCTCTAAATAATTTTGCATAGTTTTTCCTCATATCTTCTTTGAGTTCCCAAGTGAATTCCTTTGATTTTCCACTACCCCATGCCACTTTCGTGAAAAGTATGGACTTATTCCTAAGTTTCTTAGTACCTTTGTCCACAATCTCACAATTAGGAGATTGAAGGTCAAGTCTTCTCTTAATCATATACTTTTTGGTTCTAACGCATGACTAGGATCAAATTATTGGTATTTTCTAAGTTGCAACACATGGAAGACATTGCGAAGGTTTGACAAATTTGGAGGTAAGGCTATTTGGTTGGTTGATATCTGTATTTGTCTGAGGATTTGACAAGGACCAAGGTACCTAGAACTCAACTTTTTTATTCTCATTGCTTTGCCTATACTGGTGGTAGGAGTGATTTTAGAAATACATGATCTCCTTCCTAGAATTCTAGAGGCTTCCTTCATTAATTGACATAACTTTTCTGCCAGCTCTCAGTGGTGAGAATCTGCTTCCTTTTCTTCTTCACATCCTCCATTGTTTGTCTTACAAAATCAGGCCATAAAAGGTTTTGCTTCGTTGAGTCATACCAACGGAAAGGGCTTCATAAGGCACCATCCTAATGCTAGCATGATGACTATTGTTGTATGCAAACTCTACAAGGAAATACCTTCCTCTTTCCATTTGGCAATCTCCGATGGTTGCAATATGCCCGATAACTTTTGGTGTTCTATTTTAACCTTTTAGCACACCAAACACCTGCTCACTACTTCTATGATGTCCTTATTCATTATGGGCAACCAAAACATCATTTTTAGGTCTTGGTACATCTTTGTTGTGCTGGGTGTATGGTAAAGTTACTCTTATGTGCCTCTTCCATGATTATCTCCCTAAGTTCATCGCTTGCTAGCACACAAACTTTACCCTGATATCTACACAGTCCATCAGTCCTTTTTGTAAAGTCCTTTAACTTTCCATGCTTGACTAGGGTAAGGGTTTCTAGAAATTCCAATTCCGTGCTTTGAGCTAGGGCAATCTGCCCCTTAAAATTACTCATCACCACCACATGATTTAGTTTTATGCTACTTGGGGTAAGGGTGAAACCTGTGTTCAAATCTCGAAGCTCTCAACCAACTCTGCTTCTTTCACCATCATCTATGATGCATGCAGGGACTTTCGACTCAACGAATTAGGTACTACATTGGCTTTCCTAAGGTGGTAGTTTAAACCAAAATCATAGTCCTTCAAGAACTCGATCTTCCTTCTCTGCCTCATGCCAACTTCATTTGGTTGAACAAATACCTCAAGTTTTTATGGCTAGAAAACACCTCAAACTGTATGCCATATAAGTAATGTCTCCATACCTTTAATGTAAACACTACGACGACCAACTCAAAATCATGGGTGGGGTAGTTTACCTCATTGGTCTTCAATTGCCTAGAGGCGTAAACTACTAAATTTTAGTTTTGCTTCAAAACACATCTTAAGCCTCTTCCTGGGGCATCATAGTAAACCTCAAATGCTCCTTTGGGATCAGGCAAAACCAATACTAGGGTGAGATTAGCTTATATTTCAAATCTAGGAAGCTCTTCTTACATTCAAGTGCCAAACAAAAAGGGTGTTTTTCCTTGTTAACCTAGTTAGTGGTAAGTCTAATTGAGAAAATCCTTTGATAAATCTTCTGCAATAATCCTCTAGACCCAAAAAGCTTCTTATCTTCATTAATGTTGTAGGCCTTCCCTAACTCACATTGTTTCAAGCTTGCTTGGGTCTACAGTGGTTCCCCCTCCAAACACCATATGTCCTAAGAATTTTACCTTCTTCATCCAAAATTCACACTTAGATAATTTAGCATACACCTTCTTTTCCCTAAGCACTTCTAGTACCAACCTTAGATGTTTCTCATGTTCCTTCTCTGACCTTGAATAAATTAGGATGTCATCAATAAACACTACCACAAACTTGTCCAAAAAGAGTCTAAAGGTCCTATTCATGTAGTCCATAAATACAGTTGGGGCATTAGTCAAATGAAAAGATATAACAGCAAACTCGTAATGGCCATATATTGCCCTAAATACTATCTTGGGTATATTTTCTCATTTAATCCTAATATGATGGTGTCTAGATTTAAGATCAATGTTAGAGAGCACAACTGCACCTTACAACTAGTCCATCAAGTCATCTATCCTTGGAAGGGGCTGCTTGTTCTTAATGGATACCCTGTGCAGCTGACAGTAATCCATATACAACCGCATATTCTCATCCTTATTCTTTACAAATAATACTTGGGCTCTCAGTGGTAACGTGCTAGGTTGCATAACCTTCTTCTCTAGCAATTCCTCAAACTACTTCAGTTTAGCTAGTTCCAAAGGGGACATTCTATAAGAAGCTACAGATATATGTCCTATTCCTAGAACCAAATCTATAGAAAACTTAACTTCCCTTTTAGGAGGGAATTCAGGTATGTCTTCGAGAAAAGACATCGAGGTACTCTTGTACCATCGGGATCTTGCTCAGAGCCTACTCCAAATTCACCTTGCTTTCCACTAGAAGAATGTATTTCTGACTCCCACTTATGGAACATAGGTATAGACTCACAGGTTTCACAGCTTCAGAAAACAAAGGGGGAACATGGCATTTTTGTTGCAATAGTCTAACATGATATGATTGGCTAAAAGCCAATTCATACCCAGTGTAACATCTAGGCCAGATAGAGGAAGACATATCAAATCTATCGTATTATATTTATCAAAAATTTTGAGATAACACTGCAAACGAGCTTGGCTACTCCTAACCTATTTTCCGGTAGGTGTAGACACTTTTAGGCCATATGGTAGCTTAGAAATAGGTAATCCTAGTCTATGAACAAATTATATGAAATAAAGGAATATGTGGCACCAGAGTCATATAACATAGTTAAGATTGTACCATTTATTTCACACTTACCTTCGATCAGATCTCCAAACTCATTGACCACGACGCTGCTAAGGGCAAAGACCTGTCCTTGGTGCCGTGGCTTGGAGTTAGTGTAACATCCTCCTGAAATACAGTACTATGCTTAAGTCATAGGATCATACTTACGAGTTGTTACTATTACCTAAGCGGACCTTATTTCACAGTAACTTCAACCGTCTTTGAAACCTTCTGGGCTATCTGGAGATAACACAGAAATAGGAGTGACAATTTTAAATTCTCAGTAGGATTCATTGAGGAATTTCATACTGTGTCATCTTTATTATCTCCAGCAACTTCGGTTTATTATAAAAAAAGAAGTGAACATATTATATGAACTATTCCGTTTTATAGATTGAAAACATATGGTCCAAAGCAGAGTTCTTTTTATTTCATGCACTTGAGTCACATTGGCAATATTTCACATTTAGAATAATAATCACCGCATAAATAGATACAACAGTCTCAGTATCAATAAAACATGGGATATAATTATGCAAATACTCATATCTGAATTTATGCAAATGTACTGCTGCTTTTTTTTAACTTTCTTTGCTTTCTTTTCTTTGCACACCTAGGCGTTACGTATCGCCGTCCTTAGGGTACTTGCATATGTTTTAATCTTTAGCTTTACTGCCCTTGGGTAATCTGATTTAGGAGTGAGCTCAACTCGTGACCGTCGTCATACAGTACTAACTCGCAAGGGACCCACATGCCTTTAGGTCGGAAGGACTCAATTGGCCATCTGCCTCCAACATAAAGGTACCCAAAAGTTTTAGTTGCCTTCACAGGGAGGAACCCAATGTGCAACTACCTTTGAGTGAAGGGAACCACATCTTTATCTTTTAACTGCCTTTACCTGGAGGGACCTAAACAACTGTCTCCAAGTGAAGAGATCTTATATATTCTTCTTTCATTCATATGCAAATATGCATGCTCTCATAAGAATAATTCATGATCATATCATTCATAATTGTATAGCTGTTCACCTTTGATCATGCAAGTGAATGCTCTAAATTCTTGTACATGACTCACATTATACTTTAATCATATTTGCATGCATAATTATCATAGTCACCACATATATTTACTTGTAATTTTAAATTCATAAATAATGAACTTAACTAGTAAAAACTATCAATCCATTAATCTTGCAATTTCTGCTGGAAATTCGGCAGTATAACGGATCGAGTCCGCTTTCCTATGAATAGTGCTAGACAACCAGGAAATTTTAATCATACAGCAAACTCAATATAGGACATCATATCTCCATTAGTTGTCACGCACAACAAAGTCTTATGAGCAAAGCTTAGGTAGTTAGGTGCAATCTTTAAAATCTTAAGTCTTAATCTACCTTGCAAGCTTTTAACTTTTATAGATGTTCCCGAGTTCGAGCTTAGGACCGACTTCCATGATTACATTTTCCAAGTTTCGAGATTATATAAGTCCCAACCTCCGGGGTTATGCTCGATCTGCGAGATTGATTTTGGATCGAGTTCCAAGGTTATATGCTTACTGAGATACTGAGTTTAGGAATTACGGGTATAAAAGGGTTAAAGCGTCCTAGTTCTCGACTTCCGAAATTGTTTTATGTGCTATGAAATTTTGATTTCCGACACTAACTATACCCAATCTAGTTTTCTATTCACTAAATTCCAATTTCAACATTAAGTATACCCGACCTTGCCCATTGTTTGCCAAGTTCCAAGTTTCGAGTTTCGATATTAACTCAAGCTATTTGTGTTTTATTCGAGACTACTCTATCTCTAGCCAGAATTGCACTCTTATAAGAGAAAATTCACCAAAAATAGACTTCTAGGTGAAATCATGTGAATTTTATATCACTGTAAAGCTGAGAGAGCAAGCTCTCAAATGAAATAAGTTTCATATCATTTGAATAAGTTTAACTCGAGATATAAGCCCCGAAACTTGACCTTCCTGAACTGCCCTATTTTGACCTGGTTTTGACATAGGGCAACTTCTTTGAACTGCTGGGAGCAAAGAGGATTGAATCTAACTCTGAAATTTTTATGGATGATCTTCTATGTGTAAGCTTTCTAACAAAGTTAGTTTCATTCAATTCCAAGTTGTATAGGGCAAGTTTTGCCCTAAACAACCTAGTCTGCCTAGAATCAAACTCAAAAACCTAGGTCAAATTTCCAAAATTCATATCTCTTTCAATACTAATCCAATGGCCTTGTATTATATATGTATGGAAAGTCCTAAATGTCTTGTTTCATATAAAATTAGTTTCATCAAGTTTCGGTGGCTGTAGGCAGAGTCGTATACTCCACCAGTATGGATGTTGTAAGGTTTTCAAGGTTTCAGCTTCTATTTTGCATCCCTTTTTGAATTCTCACCCAAGTTCTCATCCAAACTCAATGTTTATGCATTAATCCAGCCGTAGGAATTCATGTAAACAACATATATCATCAATCTAATAGAAAGAATAGGAATTCTACTTAGCCACAATAGCACCAATAATAGAAGAAGTTGAAGAATCCTACCTCAAATTGATGTAGAAACTAGTTAAATTTGAGGTTTTGGTAAAGGATATGGGTGGAGCTTGAAGATAGAAGCTAGATGAAGTGAAATAGGGGAAGAGAGAACGAAGAAGGGTCAGCTGCTAGTGACAAAAATGAATGAGTGAGGAGGGATTAGAGAGAGTTGTGATATTTTAAAAAGGTGAAAACTGGTTAAATTGAAGGCTTGTAATTGGAGGAAGGTTGAGTGGTTTGAAAGAAGCCAAATCCTTCCTCCTTTTGGACAACAGCTTTATGCCCAAGTTTGAGTGAGAGTGGCTAAGTTTTAGCCACTCATTTTAAGGTCTAGGTGCATAATTTTGTTGATTCCATTCCAGCAGTTTAAAACACTGAATCTTTACCGATTTCTTTCAAATCGGTAACAAGGTTTGGAAAATCTTTGTGAAGCTTTCTATATGTTTATTCTAATTTATTCAACTCTAATCTTTTTAATTAATATCTAATTAATTTCACTGATTCATTAAAACCGAACAAAGTGATTAAAATGATAGAATTTTTTTAGCGTTATAGTTAGGGGGTTGAGTAATGCAATCCTTCAAAAAAACATCTGGGCTTATCACACTGGAAGTAGATGTTTTGTGCCACTAAGCAAGTTCCTTTGTAGAGCTTTCCACGCTTTGTGCATGTTTGGCCCTTTGTGGACTTTGGGGGGTTAGTGGCATTTTGTTGAGGGTTTGCAATAGATGTCTAGAGTTGCTTCCCCTTTGAACCTCTACCATGGAAGGGCTTTTTCTATGGCCACTAGTGGGATTGCGTCCCTTGTGATGCCTGCTTTCTCTTGAATGCTTTGAGTCTCTCCAAAACTAACCTCCTAACATAATCCTCCATAACCCAATACTTGCTCACCAGAGCTGCATAATTCTTAATTTCCAACAGGGCCATAGATGCCAAGATCTTTGCCCTCAAACCACTTTTGTACTTCATGAACTTCCAGCGATCATTAGGATTCCCTTGATATATGGTGGAGAATGTACACAGCTCATCGAACTTGGTTGTGTACTCAGCAATGTTCTTCCCTCCTTGCTTTAACTACATGAACTCTAGCTATTTGGCATTTCTAATGAAAGTAGGAAAGTACTTCTCGTAGACAATCGTCTTGAAAACTTCCCACTTGATAAGTGTACCTTCATTCTCCATCAAATTCCAAGTGTTGTTCCACTAGAACTCCGTATCCGCTGTCAGCATGAATGTAGCAAATGAAACCTTCTGTTTCTTAGCGCAAGTGAGAATAGATAATATCTTCTCCATCTCCGTGATCCCCTCATCAGCAGCATCTGGATCATAGTTGCCTCAAAAACTAGGTGGGTTTTGCAGTAATTCTGCAAACCTCATGTACTTATCTTCATGCCCATTACCATGTCTGTTGCCATTTTCGTTCACTATTTGCTTGGCCTTGAGAGTGGTGGCAGTAGCTTCTTCCCTGACTACCCTCGCCATTAATCTAAAAGACTCCATCACATCTTTGTTTGCTACAGCTTCATTCTTATTACATTTGTGGCTTGCTATTTGGTTCCTACATACTGAATAATAACCATTGAGCTGATCAAGACTAACATAATGCTAAGTATGGCAGCAACCAACTGCATACACCACTAAATGGTCATGTATTTCTAATTCCTATATCCTATCATATAGACAAGTTTCATGGCATGACATAACTATCAAATATGGAATAATGCTTAAAAGAATAGTTAGTCCTATCTTTAGGCTCTATCAGGATGAACTGCTCTAATATCAAAACATAATACCCTAGTAGTTCAAACTTATGCTTAAGTTGCATTTGGATTCTATTATTTGTTACCTTTTAGCTTGGTGGAAAACATAACCTTTCTTTTATTTACTTTACTTGAATATAGCAGGTAAATTTTTTGTTTTGAAAATATATTTTGAAAATGTAGGCGGTGATCATGGAATAATAAGCACATGTGATGGATTACATAAAAGAAACGTTAATAATAGTGTAGAGATGGTAAGCACTAATAATATTAGGGCATACTATATAAATAGCTAAATGTAAACTCATCCATAATATCATCAAACATTATGAAAACAAAAAAGGAATACACCATAAACTGTCATATGTATCCATAAACAATTCCTACAATTACTAAGCATCCCTAAGATAACACTCTTCCCACTAAAATGCAATGGCAAGAAGCACATGTAAATGCAGTACAGCTGAGAAACTTACTGTTTGTTGTAGATGTTATCTTAAACAGATTCGACTCGAGTATGTCTAAAGCTAGAAGTGGTTTTGCTATTAGGGTGGTAGAATCTAAGGAGCTTATCTTAATGATAGGAACATCTAGAATAATGGGCTCTAGGGGTGGCAGGTTAGGAGACATAGGCTATATCTCTGGCAAAGGAATATATTCTAGCGAAGGTTCGGGCTCCAAGATGGGCTCTATCTTGAGCTCAAGCTTGTGTCCTGGTGAGGCTAGGGGGTTGTAGGAACTCTGGAAGATCAATAGGTGCAGGAGCAGGAGGGACCTTAGCTATGTTATTAATATAGCCTATGTGTAGTAGCATATAAATTATTGTGGTGGTTAACCACTACAGCATCAGTGCTGCATCGAAGATGCCATTCTCTTTGGAGACAACATGGAAAGTAGGGATGAAAAATTGAGATTTCTTAGTAGGATTCTAACATGCCAACTAACGTGTCTTTGTTATCATCCTAACCATTTTAGGCTTGTTATGAAAAAGGTGTGCATACAAATCAATTTATTTAATTAAGTTCGAAATTGGGATTAGTCGAAGTGGGTTTACTTTAAACACACCTTTTACATAAATCTAGGGTATAGGATGATAAAGCCAAATCATTAAGGGATAATGGTACATAATAAATAATAATGTTGAATAAGAATGTATGCATATGCTTGATGCAACTTTCATAACTTAATCTTAGGCCATATGCCTCTTAACTTTCTTACTTAACTTCTTTAAAGTTTTATTATTTGGTCCACCCTCGTAGGCCTTATGCCTCTTAAAATGGTAATGAGCTCATATTGTGGTTGTCACCACCTTAAAAATTGCCTTACAGGAAAAAGGGAAAATAGGCATCAGCTTCCTTACCAAAGGACCATATCCATTATTTGATCTTTAGGGGTCACCTTCCCTTATCGAAGGATATACCCTCAGTTCCTTTGTTTCTTGGTTAATGCATAACACCCTCAGTTCTTTTCTTTCTTGGTTAATGCATAACATGTATCTTAATTGCTTATTCTTGATTTACATGTAAATATATCATGATGAATACAAGTAGATTTAACCAATCATACATAATCAACAATAATCATAAATCATTACAAATATGCAAACTTCATATGTAATTATATATATATATATATACATATACATATATATATATATATATATATATATATATATATATAGCATCAAACAACTATAAATCAAACCGATATGTTACTTGAAGGTCAAATGTAAGATCAATATTGTCACTTCACCACTCATTCACGCATGAGTAGTTAGTTGTGAAGTAACCATGTAATAGAGTCTTATGAGCAAAGCGTAGGTAATTGGGTGCAAGTTTTGAGTTAAATCTTATTTGTAATCCTAGTTTATCTTGTAAGCTTTTAACTTAATTTTGTTCAATTTATCAACTTTTGGTGTTTATATGAATGAGGGTCTTATAATTTTCATGTTACTAACTTCTATGATTGTATGAATAAAGGTTCTATGTTTACTGGTTTCCAACTTCCCGGATTGTACAAATAAGAGTTTTACGTTTAATAGTTATTGATTTCTGAGATTATATGAATAAGGGTTTTATGCTTTCTGGGTACCAACTTTCGAGTTTGTATGAACAAGAGTTTTATTTTTTATGGTTACCGGCTTCTGAGATTATATGAATAACCATTTTATGTTATTCATTTTATTTTTCTAGGGTACCAACTTCCTGGATGAAACTATAGCTAGTCTTTTGAGATTATAAGAGCTCTGTGTTTTTTGGTCTTCTAGGATTATAAGAGCTCTATGTTTTCTAAGTTCCTAACTTCCAACATTCAGCTATAACGGATCTTATGACTTTTAGGTTCACTAGGTTTCCATCTTTTAATATTAAACTATGACTATTTTCATAAGTTTTATGTTCACTAAGTTTTCGTCATCCGACATTGAACTTTGATTGTTTTATAAGTTTTATGATTTATAGGTTTCTATCTTCTGATGTTAAAGTGAACAAAGTTGTAGGTTTATAGATTTCTTTCGATTGCTAAGATTAAATCCTATATAACATCATTGTAACACCTTACCAGACAAAGTACTATGCTTAAGTCATAATAAAATATCTGATAAGTGATTACGTGTGATACCGGTTAAATTCTATTTTCTGTATTAGTATTAATTACCCGCATAAAAATGGTCAATCGCGTAGTAAAGTTTTCTGCGTGATGGCGGAATAGATGTAGTTAATCGGTAATACTGTAAATAATGTAACATTACTAAAAATACGATAAAGACAGAACTACTGCAAAAGGCATCATAAATATATACATAGACATCTTATTTTAAAGTTTGTCAAAATGATATAGGGTAACAAAATGAGGCCGCTAATACAAAACAAAACAGCCAGTTTCTATGAACAGCACCGCAAGTGGTCCCCATAGGACATTTCATGTACATTCCTAACATCTACCCATCCACCCATGACCCAGACTGCCAAAAGAGGGTCATTGTGTACATTTAACCCTACTACAGCATGCACGCTATCTAAATAGAATTTGAAGAAAGGAACCCGTTCGCCATGGCGGCGTTCACTGGAGGGTGACCGACACTAGGAGCAGAGGATGATGAAGAAGAACTCGTCGCCTCGGACGGATCTTCCTCCGAGATCGAGGCTCATGACATCGGCTACGGTGGTGAAGCAGGAGTGGCCATGGGAAGTTGAGCTGTTGGTGCTGCTGGTGGTGGTGGTGGAAATGGATGGGCCATGTGGAGGGGTATGGCAATATAGGGGACAGCAGGATCAAAGAGAAGGTGCATAAGCGGGACAGCGAAATCTTGCTGGAAAAAGAAGTATAGGCGAAACTGACATCTATACAGAATCCAAAAACGGTTCAAGGTGTATATGTAGCTCAAGGAACTCAATGAATAGCACCTCGGTCGCTACGTGCTCCATGATTTGAGAATGACGCAGAGCATACAATAGGGTGAGAAATGAATATTTCTCAGTAGAAATTCCTAGCTTCTACAAATTTGTCATCACTGTCATTCCCAGTTGTTTCGGTCGTGCAATATTATTCAAATAGTACGATAAAATGATAATATTCAACTTAAATACTTGTTTGCAAAGCATACACCAAAACAAATTCAATTTTAGTTAACAGATACACTAATGTACTCAAACAATAATCATGGTGGAATAATAGCATGTTAAGAATAATAAATAGGGATCTAGAACAATCAATAGAGAAGCATTACACTATACATATGCATGTGCAATTAGAAAATGCATCTTACTCTTGGAGGCTTTTGCCTATTAGAACTTATTTACATCCTTGGTCCCCTGGAGTCATTGGCCATATACTCCTGGGTAATAGTCCGCTTTTCAGGACCGAGCTCATTCCTATACAAGATGGCCGAGTTTACTTTTCCCGACCTTCCCATTGATCTATTCCCCTTAATTTATTTCGGGGCTGGCCCAAGTGATATGGAATCCTTTATAATATCTTGAAATGAATGCACATCTAGCTTGATTCTTTAAATATAATGTACTCAAGCTATCATAAATTTTCACAACATATGAACTTTTTACCGAATTTTGGCAGCATAACGGATCGAGTCTGCTTCCCTATGAATAGTGCCAAACAACTAGTACAATTACACAACTTGTAATTTCAGTATAGACCAGCAAATATATATATATATACATTCATAGCATCATTCAACAATTTTAGATCAAGCATCAATAAGGTTTCAATTTATTCTTCCCTGTTCTGCCCGAGTTTGGCATGCCCCAATTTTTATTCAATTCAACTTATTTAAATCTAACTTTTGGATATGTCACAGCCTCATATGTCTAGTTTCTAATCCTTTTGGTCCCATCTCATTTTGATGTGTATAACTCTAGATAGAAACAATTTACCTCAGACTGCCCTGTTCTCAGCCAGTTGGGTCCTTATAAGTAAAAATTCACTAAAAATAGAAAAGGTGAATTCATATGAAATTTATATCAAATTAAAGATATCAGAATAAGCTTTCAGATGAATTAAGTTTCGTGTCATTTGCATAAGTATATTTTGACTTATGAGTCCCAAAACTTGGCCCTACTAAACTATCCTAGTTCAGCTCGGTTTAGACTTAAGCCAACTTCCTTGGTGCACTGGGAGCAAACAGTTATGAATTTGGCTCTGAAATTTTTATGGGATATTCCTTTACATGTTACCTTTCAAAAAAACTTAGGTTCACTTAATTTGAAGTTGTATAGGGTGAGTTATGCCCTTCTCAACTCATACTGCCCATATAGGAATCCAGATTTCTAGGTTAAACTTCAAAAATTCATAACTAATTCTATACTAATCCAATGGCCTTATATATATATGTATGGAAAGCCCTAGATGTCTAGTTTCATATAAAAATGGTTTCATCCAATTTAAACAGTGGTAGGCGGAACCGTACACTCCGCCGTACGGACCATCGAGGAAAACCCTAACAGCTTCTAGATTTGTCTTCCTCCTTCAAGCTATTTGCCCTCAATTCCAATTTTAATCACAACATACATGCAAAACCAGTCATAAAACATCATCATCACTCTTCAAAACATCAATATTTCAGATCATGCATGCTCACCATGCAGCCCCAAATCAGAGAAAACAAGAGGAGAAGTAGGATTTCCTACCTTGTCTTATGCAATTTGTGTTGATTTTGTGTCTTTGATAGTGGTGACTTGGGATGAGACTTGAAGATGGATGGGAATGGAGTGGAAATGAGAGTAAAAAGGAGAGAAAGAGAAGAGCTTTAGTAGCTGGAAGGTTGGCCGAAATTGATGAGGAGAAAAGGAGAAAAAGGTGAAGATATTTGGAGATTACTTGGTTTTGATTGGTGGATCCAACTTGGTCATAAAATCTGGTTTAACTCCCCATCATCAAGGGCTGTCAAGGCACCACTTGAGGGAGTTATTTGGCTCAATCTTAGCTGTTGATTCTAGGGCACTCATAGAAAAATTCTACTGGTCCGGTTCTGACAGTTTGAAATACCGAAATCTTACCGATTTCCCTTAAATCGATAAATTGGCTTGAAAATTTTCTGTGGGGTTTTTTATGCTCCTAATCTAATTCCATCAAGCCTATTCCGTCTAAATCACACTTAATTGGCTTTAAGTAAATGTCTAATCAGATTCTGATTAAACTCACTTATTCGATAAAACCGAATAACTCAGTTATTAACGATAAAATTTTTCGGACGTTACAATCATTATCTATTTTATGAGCTAAAATGTGTTTCTCAGTTCTATAGGGCTGAACATTCATGATTTTTAGAGAGGATAGAATCCTTTAGGGGATGATCTAACAAAAGACTTGGAATTTGTAGGTTGTAAGATCCTCTTCCAACAACACTTGAGTCACGAGTTAAACAGAAAAAAGAAGAAGAAGAGCTCATGCTTTAAGAGTGTTTTGTGAGTTAAGTGAAAGTGAGAGAATGACAATTACAATAGTGAATAGAGAAGGAACTATAAATTGGGTTTTTAAGGGTTTGGGTGGTTACTGAGTTTGTTCCTAGATTCAAGCCATCACATTTTAAACTCAAACTGGTGATTTCAAATTTCTATTTTTTGCTAGGGCTAGTTCCAAGTTTGTTTCCTAGATTTAAGCTATCATATTTCAAACTCAAATTGGTTATTTCAAATTTTAGTTCCATCTAGGGCAAGTTCCGAGTTCCGATTTCATCGAATGTTTGAAAGTAATTCAGTTTCTGATTTGGATCCTAAGTTTCCACCATCCTATTTTTTTATTTTTAACATTTAATTCTAGCAAGTTAGTTTAGAAAGTGAAATTATCTTTTTATCACTCCCTTAACTATGTTGACCTTTTGGTTGACTTTTTCTAAGTACCAAGTTTTTGCTCATTTAATTAGTAAATTAATCCTTGATTTATTTACTAATTGATCGAATCACTCATTCTAATTTACTAATTGCTCTAATCGCTCATTAATAATAAGATAATTAGCTTAGAGAAATTGGGGGTATTACAATAAGTGTCGATATGCGTGATTGTGCATTATACTTCATAATTTAACTTCACAGTATTCTTGCAAAAAATTTGGTAGCATAATGTCTGCATATGAAGCTTCCTCAAAATTGCCATAACTAAAAATCTACCAACAAGTACAGACATTCAATTCCAAAAGCATATATGATCAAATTTCAAGGCAATATGGACCATAACGTTCATAAAGCAACCTTATTCTCATCAAGCTTAAGTAAATAACCATTGCCATCTAGATCAAGCAAAATCATTGCAACCAAATTCTTCAATTAGTTTTGGTCGCAGATTGTAACATCCCCATTTCTACCTAAGCTAATTAGCTCGGTGTTTCCGGCTAATTAGAGGGATTAGCGATTAATTGAGAACTAATCGATTAATCCCGAGAGCAAGAGCTTAGTAAATTAAGTCTAGCCAAACAATTTAGTCATAATGTCCTAAGCGTTTTAATAAAACCTTAATCGTCTAATCCTTAATTACTCGAAGGTGCCAAAACAAGAGTAAGACAATCTAACCTTACTAATTAAGTTTATAATGATTAAGACAACTCTTGAAAAAAATTAAACCCCAAATTAAGCATATGCTTAACCGTAATGCAAGACATCATAAAAGGTATAATTGACAAGAGTTAACTCATGGGTAATTAAGCCAATTAAGTTAAACTACATTTAAATAATTCTAATAACATTTAGATATAAAGGTTCTTCCATGCATATGCCCTAGAAAGACCTACCAAGGAGGAGCAACATCTCACCCTTCATTCAAACTCTTTAATCCTACACCATTAGATCAAAAGCCAAGACTAGGATCCTTGTCATCCACCATTAGATCTTGACACTTGGATGAGTCTTAGACAAGCAACCAAATCCTAAGAGGGGTACTCCCCTTTAACCCCTAGAGAAAAGCTTAAAATGGACATTAGAATGCCCCCAAGACTCAAGGAAAAACAACTCACCCTTTTCCGCCAAGGTTTTTCCACTCTCTTGCTTGTTGTAAGAAGCAAGTCCCATCACCTTTCCCTCCCTCTTTGCGCCACCTTCAGCCATACCTCTCTCCTCCATTCATTTTTCATTTCCTCTCCCAAAGACACACACAAAGCTCTCTTCTCTCTCTCTTCAATTTCAAATTCTCCTCCTTCTCTCTAAACTCTCTAACTTCTCTCTAGAATTCTCCCACTTCTCTCATCCTTTCCTCTCCTCATCCTACTCACAAACTCTTCAAGAGCCACCATTTCTTGCTCTTGGAGAATCAAAGACACTCACATATCAAGCCTCTTCCAAGATCCAAGAGGAGGAGCACCACCACCACCATCATCTCTTTTTCCATCCCAAGTTCCTTCAAAGAAAGCTTCTTGGTAGTGACTCTAAACCCTTTTTCTCTCTTGTTTTTCAAGCTTTAGAACTCCTATGCTCTCCATAGCTAGGTGGTTTTAAAGATTGATTATGGGCATCATAGCCATTCTTGTCATAAAATGAGATGTTGTTGCTAGTATGGTTGTTTGTTGAAAATATGTTTTCGGTTTGGTGTGATGCATGGCTGAATCCACTATTTTTGAACTCCAACATGTTAGTTTTTCACTAATCTTCCATGGTATATGAGTGTCTTATAACTTGAGAATGGTTTCTTGAAAGTGAGGTTGAGTGTTTTGGAGAAAACATGAGAAAAAGCAAGACGTGAATCCTGGATTTTCTGACAGTCTGTAAACCGAACGGTATAACTTTTTCCAGAAAACTCAGAAATGAGTGGAACCAATTTTATATGAAAATAGACTCAAAGAGCTTTCCATACATATAAAATACATAAGATTCGGAGTTAAAATGAGTGAGATGTGATTTTCAAAGTGGACTGTTCTCAGGTAGGTTTCTGCCTGGGCAGTCTACACTAAAATGAGTATAACTCAAGCTACAAAAATGATTTTTGAGTGAGACCAAGTTTCAATGAAAGCTAAGACATAGGGGAACAGACCCATAAAACAGTTTTCTCAGATTCCTTCTGAGCAATTATAATGAGAGGTCACAATCCACTGTACCGGGAGTGAACCTAGAAACTGAACAAGTCAGAATAAAATATGCATAACTGGAGTTAGAAAATGAATTTTTGAGTGGGACTTCTTTTGTTAAAAACTAGACTCAGAACCCTATAAGCATATAAAATTTCGCATTAAAATGATAAAATACCAAATTATGGTGAATTTTTAAAGTTACTGCCTGGGGTAAAAGTAAAACTGTCAAAATTTAGCCTTAAGTAAAACTATGCATAAGTGACCTAAAAAGGTAAAAGGGCTTAACCTAAAGTAATGAAACTTCATAATTTACTTAATGAAGACTAGATGGAATGAAATACTAAGTTTGCCTAATCCTTAATAAAAGAAGCAAATAAAACGAAAAACCGAATGTAAATGTAGTTAGTGTACTAGATTAAGTTCATAAGATTTTAATCAAACTATAATGCAAAGCCTAAACCATAACTCTTCCAAATTTAAAATATGAAAATCATATAAGTCAAGTTAGAATAAATGAGAAGAGGAAACCAATAAAATGAAAGCCAATGTAAAAGCTTGCATCTAATTTACTAAGCTAAGCTCATAAGACTTTGCTTGAGAATATGCCTACGATTAGGTTGCAAGTATGATGTGATGATGATGTGATTATGATGCCATGATATGATGATATGATGTGATGATATGATGATGATGATATGATATGATGATATGATATGATGCTGTGATACTACTGGTATATTGTCTGGCAAAATTTTGGGAAGCTGCGGTCTAGCCGTTATGCTGCCGAAATTTTGTAGAAATTATGGACTTAGAAATATTTTGCATCATAAGTTTAATAAGGAAAGATTGGATAAAGTAAGATCCTTCAAAAGGGAAGGTGACCTAATTTAAGTTTCCCCTCACCCACGACTCACATGAGGCATGGCATGACCCAGCTAGTGTGAGTATAGGGGATAGGGCTTACATGAGGCATGGCATGACCCAGCTAGTGTAAGTGCCGAAAGTCTATGGTGGCGACGGCCACGGTATGAGCTCATTACCACTTATGTTTAGTGGGTGGAAAGAAAGGACTTAAGATAAGTCAAGTTAAGGAAAGAAAGGGACTTCGGTCCAACCCAAGTAAAGAACATAACTCTCGATCTGTTTATATATGTTATGAATAGTCATATAAGCTTTCATGTATGCCATGATGATGTTAATACAACGAGGATAGGTACTAAAAATGGGATCCACTTCGGATAGTAACGTTTTCGAAAATCAAATAATTGAACCTATTGTATGCCCACGGTTTCGTTTAAAAACCGAAGTGGTGGGACGATGGCGATGACACCGGTGTGTCGGGTCGAGTCTCTTGAGAAATCTTATTTCTCATCCTAGTTGTTTTCCGTCTCGTCACCAGATACTCATGAAGCGTCACGTGAGGTGGAGCATGGAGCCTCCCACCATGAGTGGGCTTATGATGAGGATGCCCACGCTATCGTGGCCCACGACCACCACGGTAGTTCGCACCTACTTCTATCCGGTCGGGTTTTGAACAAGAGGAGCGAGATTCCGCCACCCCATGGACGTATCTTCGTCACGCCTTGGACAGCCATTGGGTCCTTGGGATTTCCCGCCCGAGCCATTGCCCGAGATCGAGATGGAGCCTATGTCTCCCGGTCTACCCGTAGCCGAGCCTATGCCGCCGCCAGAGGTTCCCGTGGTCGAGGTGAGTTCGACGGCCACCCCTAGGGCCGTAGCAGCTTCGCCGCCACTCCCGAGTATCGGCTGTCGGCGTCTGAGGAGGATCCCTCCGAGGCACGTTCCTCGGTGGGCAGCTATGTTCCCGGCCGTCGCGTCCGTCGTATAGAGGTGATCAGCAGGCACCCCTGTAACACCCTACTAATTTTATGTTATGCTTAAGTCATAGCATGAAACTAGTCGGGTTGTGTTACCGTGTTGATACTTTACTTACCTTTCTTGTCTTTAAGTTCTCCTTAACTCGTCTCTATTGACGAGACGGCGTGTTATATTACAAACAAAATAAACGAAATATCAACAAAATGAACCGAATAGACTATCATCAAATAAGTATGGTACAATAAGGTCACTGCATGCGTGTAAACATATGTATATATATATATCAGAAGACGCTGTTTTAGTTTATGTACAAAGGTTCAAAGTAAAACACATACATGGGCTAGTGTATCAAAAGACCATACTGCCCTCATCTATCAGCCTACCCTATGGTCCTCATAGGACATTTCATAATCTACTGCTAATTCTACAGTCAAACCCATGACCCAAAGCTACATGCTGTCCAAAAGAGGGTCATGCTGTACAACATCCCCTGCCGCTAAACTACTCCGTCAGGTAGCCGTTAGCCATGCCAGGCTCGGCCGGAGTATAGTCCGCGCTAGGTCCCGAGGAGGAAGACGGCGACGAGCCTGGGGCCTCGGAGGGTCACTCGAACTCGAGAGGGGCGTCGGGGGCTGCTGTGGTGGTGACTCGGGACGAGGGTCAGCCCGTGCTGCGGGTGCAGGAGGAGCAGGATGCGGGTGCGCCATATGTAGAGGGATGGCAATATAAGGGGTAGCAGGGTCGAATAGGGGATGGTGCAAAGGAACATCAAAGTTCCTGTCGCTAAATAAGTACAAACGAAAGTTACACGAACCCGCTATGTCTGAGAGAGTCCAACTCCAGGTCATGGTGGAACCGAAGTGCAGGGATCTCAATAAAAGGGTGTTGTGGAGTCCATCGCTTTGAATCTGAGAATGATGCGAATACACAAGGCGGGGTGAGAATTGGGGAAAATTCTCGGTAGGGTTCAGTTACAGGGGTGACATCACATACATTCTCAGTTACCTCGGGTTTTACTTAATTATTAGAAATACGTGTTCAAACTAAAGTCCATTTTCATGAGTTTAAAAAAACATGTCTGGTCCGAGGTAAGGTTCAATTTTACTTTAATTGGCATAAGAAACGAAATAAGTATTAATACTAGTGCACAGAAGGATAAATGGAATAAATCAATGAATAGCGATAGCGGTTGTAGCAGGACAATTGTAAACATCCTGATGCAACTATTCCATGGATTTATGCATTCATGTAATCATGTAAACTCATTCTTGAACTTTCTTTCATAAACTCTTTCATTACTTTCTATCATTTTTCCATCTCTCTTGGTCCCAGGAGTTCTTGGCCACTTTAGACTCTGGGTAATAGTGCGCTTATCGAGGATCGAGCTCGTTCCTATACAGAAATGCCGGGTTTACTTTCCCCGACCTTTCCACCGATCTATTCCCATTAACTTTCTATCCGGGGCTGGCCCAAGTAGTATGGAACTTGCATAATGACATGCTTCTTTTCACGACTTTCATGACTTTCTTAAGAATGTATATACATTCATATGAAATTCATAACTTGTTCATGGGTTCTACGAAACTGGCAGCATAACGGAACGTGTCCGCTTCCCCATGAATAGTGCCAGCCAATCAATACATCAATATATCACAAGAAGCACAAATTCACATGTATACTCCAACATGAAACTCCAATTCATATCAAATTCATTAAGACAGAAATTCTGCCTCAGCATATACAACCAACCCGGTTCTTGTAATTCATGCCACAATTTCATTTTAGCTCATTTGGACCTCAAATTTGAGTATGTTACAGGGTTGTGTGTCTATTTTCTAACCTCTTTGGTCCCATCTAATTTCGGTATCTATAACTCAAGATATCTAAACTTTATCTCGGCCTGCCCATTAGCTGGCCAGAATCAGGCAACAAAAAGTAGAAATTTACCAAAAATCGAAAACTCACTCAAATCAGACGAAATTGGTCTCGTATTAAAGCTAACAGGACAAACTTTCATATACAAAAGTCCCATTTCATTTGCCTTAGTAGGGCTCGAGTTACAAGCCCCGAAACTTAGCCTTCCTGAACTGTCCTGTGTTGGCCTGGTTTGGACATAGGGTAACTTCTTCAAATCACTGGGAATAACTGAGTGGATAACAAACTCAGGATTTCTCTGGATGTTGTTCTCCTATGTGTAAGCTTTCCAACAAAGTTGGTTTCACTCAGTTTCATGTAGTATAGGTCGAGTTCTACCCTAAATAACCCAATCTGCCCAGAGCCAGAGTTAAAACCCTAGGTCGAGATTCAGAAATTCATATCTTCCTCAATTCTGATCCAAAACCCTTATATGATATGTCTATGGAAAGCCCTAGATGTCTAGTTTCATTTAAAAATAGGCTCATCGAATTTGACCGATCGTAGGCGGCGCCGTCCGCTCCGCCATATGGTCTGCCGTGGACTCTCCACCAAGACAGCACCTCCAGCCATTTAATCCTCTTAGTTTTCTTCTTCTAATTCTACTTCTAACTCAAAATCTTCTATTAATCCAAGCATAATTATTCAATTCACACATCAATTAAGGTGAAACTAATTCAGTCCAGCCAGCCAAGTGCATGGATTTGATGCAAGAAATTTAAAACCCCTACCTTTGATTTAAGTGTTTTGGTGCTGAGCTCTTGAAATTTGGATAAACAAGGCTGGAACTTTGCTTAAGTCTTGGATGTGTGAGCAAGAGAAAAGAGAGCTGATGGAGAAGAGGAAAAGCAACGTGAATAATGGTCTGATTCAAAGGAGGATAGTGTGTTATATAGGCATGAGTGGGAGTTAACTTGGAAGATTGTGATTGGTTGCCCTCTTTGTGTGGTAGAATCACTCTCCACGTCGCTCAAGTGGTAGGAGTTTCAGCATATTACGGAAACAAAATCGAACTCGTACTCTACATAAAGTCGTACTCGTGAACTTCCTGTATATGAAGTCGGAACTCGAAAACATCAGTCTAATTGAAACGTAAAGTAGAGCTTGGTGAGAAGCCAAGCACTTAAGGTCTGAGCTCGTAAATCATGAACTTTCTATCCAGGAACTCGAAAGATATAGAAGTGAGAGCTTTTAATATTGAACTCAAGATCGGATCTCGTACGTTGTGAATCATAATGTCGAATTGAATACTTTCAGTTCATCTCGAGCCTTAGAGACGAAGTCGAAATCGAACATTTTACTCTTTGATCGATAAGATCGGAAGTCGTAAAGAATGCTGAAGTCGACAAGCGAACTTCGTAAGTTGGAAGCATCAGTCACTCTCATTTCATCTCGCGAAATTGGAAGGAATTCATACGAGAAGGTCAAAATTTATCCACGCTTACAAGGTCGGAAATCGTCAACTCCATCCATTAAATCGGAGAGCGTAAGCTGCATGCCTTAGGTCGGAAATCGGAAGAAGTCCTTGCAAGCCTTGAAAGCGAAGTCAAGTCGAAGCTAGTGTTGAGGTCGGAGGCCAAGTGTAAGGAAACTTCGGAAATCGGAAATGTTATCAATAATGGGGATCGGAAGTCGGGTCGCGGATGTTACAATACCACCCTTAAAAAATTTTGTCCTCAAAATTTAGTCTTGGAAGAATAGTTCAGATACTCTTTCCTCATGTCCGATTCCGGTTCCCAAGTATAGTCTTCAGCACCTTCTCTTCCCACGCCACTTTCACTAGTCGCATGATTTATTTCGAGTTGTTCCGCCGCTTCGCCCACAATCCGTCTTGGTTGAACATGGAAGGTCGTCTTCCTTCAACTTTATCGATTCGGGTTCAAGGGAGTGCGTAGGGTCGAGGTTGATACCTTACGAGTTGGGAGACATGAAAAACATCATGGAGGTTTGATAAATGGGGAGGTAAAGCGACTCGATGCACGCCATCGACCCGATTCGCTTTAAGATTTGGAAGGGACCAATAAAGCGAGGATTTAGCTTCACGACTTTGATAGCTCTACCAATCCTCATTGTAGGAGTAACCTTCGTAAATACATGGTCTCCTTCTTGAAATTCCAGAGGTTTCCTCTGGTATCCGCATAACTCTTCTCGCGACTACGGCGACAAGCATCTTGCTCGTATTTTCTTGATCTCGCTTCTAGTCCGCTTCGACTAAATCGGGCCCTAGTAGAGCCGATTCCCCGCTTCATACCAAAGACAGGGGAGATTGGCACTTCCGTCCGTACAATGCTTCGTGAGAGCCATGCCAATGCTAGTGTGATAGCTATTGTTGTATGCGAATTCAGCCAATGGTAAATATCGATCCCAATTCGCGTTGCTCCGATTATATAGGCTCGTAACATATCCTCCAAGGTTTGAATTGTCCTTTCTGTTTGGCCGTCCGTCTGCGGGTGGTATGCGGTGCTTAGGCATAACTTAGCACCGAATGCCTTTGTAAGGCTCCCAAAACCTTGAAGTAAACTCTTGGGTCTCGATCGGAGATAATGGTTGAAGGGTCCCATGCTGACTGATAATCTCTTGAATATACAGTTGTGCCAATTTTTCCAACGGATAATTTGCTTTCGGATGGGTAGAAAGTGGGCCGACTTGGTTAATCTATCCACGATGACCCATATGGCATCGTATCCTCGCTGGTGTTCTTGGCAATCCCATCACAAAATCCATGGAAATGCTTTCCCACTTCCACTCGGGGACTTCCAAGGGTTGTAGCATCCCAGAAGGCTTCTGATGCTTCGCTTTTACCTTTTGACAAATCAAGCATTTGCCAACAAAGTTTGCTACATCTGACTTCATGCCTGGCCACCAAAACATCTCCTTGAGGTCTTGATACATTTTAGTTATGCGGGATGTGCAGTAAACTTCGCCTCTATGAGCTTCTTCTAAGATTCTCTTTCGGAGATCGTCCCTTTCAGGAACACATACTCTGTCGTGGCACCGCCAGATGCCCTCTTTATCTTGGGCAAAGCCTGCTAGTTTCCCTGGTCGTACGAGATCAAGTGTATGTTGAAAATTAGCATCTTCTTTCTTGAGCTTGCGAATCGGTCCTTGAAACTACTGGTTATCTGAATTTGGTGTAGTGAAGAGTCTTGGGAGTTATAAGAATTCCCAAATTAAGATTAGGAAACTTTCAATAAGTTAGTCTCTTTAATCATCATCCACGCCGACAGTCAATGATTTTCTACGCCAACGCATCTGCTACGATGTTCGCCTTGCCTGGTGGTATTTCAATTCAAACTCGTAGTCTTTAAGGAGTTCCATCCATCTCCGTTGCCTCATATTCAATTCTTTCTGATCAAAAAGGTACTTCAAACTCTTATGATCAGAAAAGACCTCGAACTTTACTCCATAAGGTGATGTCTCCATATTTTCAAAGCAAACACTCTGCCGCTAACTCAAGATCATGGGTCGGATAATTCCTTTCATGTGGCTTTAATTGCCTGGAGGCATACGCGACCACCCTTCCACTGCATCAACACACATCCTAACCCTTGTTGGGAAGCATCATGATGAGACCTCAAATGGTCCTTGAGGGTCCGGCAGTAAGGCTAGTATTGGCGTCGTGGTCAACCTTCTCTTTAAATCCCGAAAACTCTGTCGCGACTCAGGTGTCCACTCGAAGGGGACATTCTTTACGGTTAGCTTGGTCAAGGGCAAGGCTATTCGAGAAAAATCCTTAACGAATCGCCTATAATATCCAGCTAAGCCCAGGAAACTTCTAACCGAGATTGTAGTTGGCCTCTCCCGGTTTAGAATTGCTTCTACTTTGCTTGGGTCGACAGAGATTCCTCGGATGACACTACGTGGCCCAGAAATTTCACCTCTTTCATCCAAAATTCACATTTGGATAACTTGGCATAGAGCTTCCTTCCTCTTAAAATTTGCAGAACTAGCCGCAAGTGTTCCACATGCTCTTGTTCCGTCTTTGAGTAGACAAGTATATCATCGATGAAGACTACTACAAATTTGTCTAGATATGGGCGGAATATTCGATTCATGTAATCCATGAATATCGCTGGTGCATTCGTCAGCCCAAACGACATTACGGTATATTCGTAGTGTCCGTAGCGAGTTCGAAAGGCTGTCTTAGGGATATCTTGTTCCCGAACTCGAATTTGGTGATATCCGGAGCGCAAGTCGATCTTGGAGAATACCGTTGCACCCTGTAGTTGGTCCATGAGATCATCAATCCGGCACAGCGGATACTTGTTCTTAATCGTCACTTTGTTCAAGCGCTTATAATCCACGCATAAGCGCGTGCTTCCATCCTTCTTCTTGACCAACAAGACCGGAGCTCCCCATGGCGACGCACTTGGTCGTATGAATCCCTTTTCTAAAAGCTCTTCGATCTGTCTTTTTAATTCCGCTAACTCCATAGGTGACATTCGATATGGAGCTATAGATATTGGTCCCGCACCCGGAACCAACTCGATGGTAAACTCAATTTCTCTCTCGAGGGAATTCAGGAATATCCTGCTGGGAAAACATCAGGGTATTCACGACAATTGGAATCTTCTCTAGTTCCTGCCGCCTTCTACCGCATTAGTTGACAAGAGGATATACCCTTGATCCTTTGGCCTGAAAGAGTTCCGATAGAAGAGTATTGTGGTTTGGGATTCGTAAAGTAAGGCAGAGGGAAGTACCACGCAGATCTTATCGAGCAATTGAGTACAACATGATTGGCGAAAGCCAATCCATGCCCGCAGTACGTCGAGACCAGATAGAGGAGGCAAATCAAATTAGCGGCAAAGGTCCTACCCTCAATTCAAGAGGAACATTGATGCACACTTGACTAGTCCTAACAGGCCCATTGGTAGGAGTAGAAACCAGCAGATCATAAGGTAATTCAGAAATTGGCAATTGCAAGGCAGCTACACAATCATGAGAAATAAATGAATGTGAGGCACCCGAATCATAAAGCGATTAGAGTCTCACCATTCACATCACAATTGCCTTGAATCAATCCTTCCGACTTATCGGCTTCCTCGCATTCATAGTAAAGACCCGTCCTTGTCATTTGGGTCGAGGCGGCCGTGATGAGTTCTGGTTGGACACTCGTAAATTTAGTGGCCTGGCCTGCCACATCCATAGCCGACAATCTGGCCTGCCAAGCACTGCCGGTCACCATGATTCTTGCCGCATTGTGTGCAAGTTGAATTTGAAAAAGGCCTTTGAGGTCGCTTGCCTTTGTTGCCTCTTGGGGAAATCTCCGCCATTTGTTGTTGTACATTGGGCTTGAATCTTAGGCCTGTAGTTCAGCCTCTCTCTCTTGAAATTACCACCAAATGCCCCGGCTGCGGCTAATTTCTGAGTGGCAATCCTCCACAAGTCGGCATTTGTTCACTAATGTAGGAAATCCTAATCTCCATCGGCCGATGGCGGTGAGAACGTCCTCTCGCAACCCACCTTCAAATTTGATGCACTTCCAGGCTTCATCTGGGTTCCTCTGATAGATTGTGGAGAATTTACATAGCTCCTCAAATCGGGCAATATATTCGGATACTGTCCGATTTCCTTGACGCAGCTGCATGAACTCGAAGTTCCTTGGCATTTCGAATCTAAGCGGGAAGTACTTACGGTAAAATACATCCTTGAACATTGTCCAGTGGATCGCTGTCTGAGATTCCTCGAACAACACTTCGTATGCCGTTCCACGAACTTCCGGCGTCGACTGGCGTGTAAGTGGCAAAAGTCACTTTCTGGTGATCCGAGCAATCCAAGACGGAGAAAATCTTCTCCATGGCTTTGATCCACTCGTCAGCTTTATCCGGGTCATATGCCCCTCGGAAACTTGGCGGATTTGCCTTCCTAAACTCTGCGAACCTGAGGCAGTCCAGGTTTCCCTCTGGACCTCGGGGGTTTCCCTCACAACTGCTGCAGTCGCTTTGCCAGCTGCTCCATCATTTGGTGAGCGGCCGCGGCTTGTTCGCGCATTAGCTTGAGCCATTTCCGCATTGTGGCCATCACGTCGGTCGGGTTTTGGAGCGAGGTTCGTGACGTGGTCTTCCTCGCCTTAGGAAGCCATTAAGTTACGAACACACAAAAACAAAAGTTATTGAGTTGATCAGGGCTCAATACTAAGTTTAATGTGCTAGTAAATAACGGCCACACGGTCAGGCACTTGATATATATGGACAACTAAATCTCGACCATACAGGTAAGATCTCGTGCACATTATCAAGTAAAGTACAGAATATGCATTGAAGCATAGTCAGTCAATCCTCAGGCCTTAGCTAGACGAATCGCTCGATACCAATAATGTAACACCCTACTAATTTTATGTTATGCTTAAGTCATAGCATGAAACTAGTCGGGTTGTGTTACCGTGTTGATACTTTACTTACCTTTCTTGTCTTTAAGTTCTCCTTAACTCGTCTCTATTGACGAGGCAGCGTCTTGTTATATTACAAACAAAATAAGCGAAATATCAACAAAATGAACCGAATAGACTATCATCAAATAAGTATGGTACAATAAGGTCAATTGCATGCGTGTAAACATATGTATATATATATATCGAGAAGATGCTTTGTTTTAGTTTATGTACAAAGGTTCAAAGTAAAACACATACATGGGCTAGTGTATCAAAGGACCATACTGCCCTCATCTATCAGCCTACCCTATGGTCCTCATAGGACATTTCATAATCCCATTGCTAATTCTACAGTCAAACCCATGACCCAAAGCTACATGTCTGTCCAAAGAGAGGTCATCTTTGTACAACATCCCTCGCCGCTAAACTACTCAGTCGGTAGCCGTTAGCCATGCCAGGCTCGGCCGAGTATAGTCCGCGCTTAGGTCCCGAGGAGGAAGAGGGCGACGAGCCTGTGGCCTCGCAGGGGTCACTCTCGGAACTCAGAGGGACGCCGGGGGCTGCCTGTGGTGGTGACTCGGGAGCAGGGTCGGCGGGTGCTGCGGGTGCAGGAGGAGCAGGATGCGGGTGCGCCATATGTAGAGGGATGGCAATATAAGCGGTAGCAGGTCGAATAGGGGATGGTGCAAAGGAACATCAAAGTTCACCGCTAAATAAGTACAAACGAAAGTTACACGAACCGGCTATGTACAGAGAGTCCAACTCCGTGTCATGGTGGAACCGAAGTGCGGGGATCTCAATAAAAGGGTGGCTGTGGAGTCCATCGCCTGAATCTGAGAATGATGCGGAATACACAAGGCGGGTGAGAATTTCAGAAAATTCTCGGTAGGGTTGATTACACTGGACCGACATCACATACATTCTCACGTACCTCGGGTTTTACTTAATTATTAGAAATACGTGTTCAAACTAAAGTCCATTTTCATGGGTTTAAAAACATGTGCAGTCCGAGGTAAGGTTCAATTTTACTTTAATTGGCATAAGAAACGAAATAAGTATTAATACTAGTGC
Organism: Pterocarpus santalinus; assembly: GCA_031439595.1. Classification (NCBI taxonomy): domain Eukaryota; kingdom Viridiplantae; phylum Streptophyta; class Magnoliopsida; order Fabales; family Fabaceae; genus Pterocarpus; species Pterocarpus santalinus. The sequence continues at coordinate 48,894,006 of CM062527.1, forward strand.
ACGTAAGGATAAATGGAATAAATCAATGAATAGCGATAGCGCTTGTAATGCACAATTGTAAACATCCTGATGCAACTATTCCATGGATTTATGCATTCATGTAATCATGTAAACTCATTCTTGAACTTTCTTTCATAAACTCTTTCATTACTTTCTATCATTTTTCCATCTCTCTTGGTCCCCTGGGAGTTCTTGGCCACTTTAGACTCCTGGGTAATAGTCTGCTTATCAGGATCGAGCTCGTTTCCTATACAGAAATGCCGGGTTTACTTTTCCGACCTTTCCACCGATCTATTCCCATTAACTTTCTATCAGGGGCTGGCCCAAGTAGTATGGAACTTGCATAATGACATGCTTCTTTTCACGACTTTCATGACTTTCTTAAGAATGTATATACATTCATATGAAATTCATAACTTGTTCATGGGTTCTACCGAAACTTCGCAGCATAACGAACGTGTCCGCTTCCCCATGAATAGTGCCAGCCAATCAATACATCAATATATCACAAGAAGCACAAATTCACATGTATACTCCAACATGAAACTCCAATTCATATCAAATTCATTAAGACAGAAATTCTGCCTCAGCATATACAACCAACCCGGTTCTTGTAATTCATGCCACAATTTCATTTTAGCTCATTTGGACCTCAAATTTGAGTATGTTACAGGGTTGTGTGTCTATTTTCTAACCTCTTTGGTCCCATCTAATTTCGGTATCTATAACTCAAGATATCTAAACTTTATCTCGGCCTGCCCATTAGCTGGCCAGAATCAGGCAACAAAAAGTAGAAATTTACCAAAAATCGAAAACTCACTCAAATCAGACGAAATTGGTCTCGTATTAAAGCTAACAGGACAAACTTTCATATACAAAAAGTCCCATTTCATTTGCCTTAGTAGGGCTCGAGTTACAAGCCCCGAAACTTAGCCTTCCTGAACTGTCCTGTGTTGGCCTGGTTTGGACATAGGGTAACTTCTTCAAATCACTGGGAATAACTGAGTGGATAACAAACTCGGGATTTCTCTGGATGTTGTTCTCCTATGTGTAAGCTTTCCAACAAAGTTGGTTTCACTCAGTTTCATGTAGTATAGGTCGAGTTCTACCCTAAATAACCCAATCTGCCCAGAGCCAGAGTTAAAACCCTAGGTCGAGATTCAGAAATTCATATCTTCCTCAATTCTGATCCAAAACCCTTATATGATATGTCTATGGAAAGCCCTAGATGTCTAGTTTCATTTAAAAATAGGCTCATCGAATTTGACCGATCGTAGGCGGCGCCGTCCGCTCCGCCATATGGTCTGCCGTGGACTCTCCACCAAGACAGCACCTCCAGCCATTTAATCCTCTTAGTTTTCTTCTTCTAATTCTACTTCTAACTCAAAATCTTCTATTAATCCAAGCATAATTATTCAATTCACACATCAATTAAGGTGAAACTAATTCAGTCCAGCCAGCCAAGTGCATGGATTTGATGCAAGAAATTTAAAACCCCTACCTTTGATTTAAGTGTTTTGGTGCTGAGCTCTTGAAATTTGGATAAACAAGGCTGGAACTTTGCTTAAGTCTTGGATGTGTGAGCAAGAGAAAAGAGAGCTGATGGAGAAGAGGAAAAGCAACGTGAATAATGGTCTGATTCAAAGGAGGATAGTGTGTTATATAGGCATGAGTGGGAGTTAACTTGGAAGATTGTGATTGGTTGCCCTCTTTGTGTGGTAGAATCACTTCCACGTCGCTCAAGTGGTAGGAGTTTCTAGCATATTCGAAACAAAATCGAACTCGTACTCTACATAAAGTCGCATTACCCGTGAACTTCCTGTATATGAAGTCGGAACTCAGAAAACATCCAGTCTAATTGAAACGTAAAAGTAGAGCTTGGTGAGAAGCCAAGCACTTAAGGTCGGAGCTCGTAAATCATGAACTTTCTATCCCGGAACTCGAAAAGATATAGAAGTGAGAGCTTTTAATATTGAACTCAAGATCGGATCTCGTACCCGTTGTGAATCATAATGTCGGAATTCGGAATACTTTCAGTTCATCTGAGCCTTAGAGACGAAGTCGGAAATCGAACATTTTACTCTTTGATCGATAAGATTGGAAGTCGTAAAGAATGCTGAAGTCGACAACGAACTCGTAAGTTGGAAGCATCAGTCACTCTCATTTCATCTCGCGAAATTGGAAGTCGGAATTCATACCGAGAAGGTCAAAATTTATCCACGCTTACAAGGTCGGAAATCGTCAGCTCCATCCATTAAATCGGAGAGCGTAAGCTGCATGCCTTAGGTCGGAAATCGGAAGAAGTCCCTTGCAAGCCTTGAAACGAAGTCGGAAGTCGAAGCTAGTGTTGAGGTCGGAGGCCAAGTGTAAGGAAACTCGGAAATCGGAAATGTTATCAATAATGGGGATCGGAAGTCGGAATTCGCGGATGTTACAACCCCCGCATCATTCGCACTCCGCGCGTTCCCCGAGGCCGAGCAGCATGGGGGACTCGACATTCGAGGACCTGAGTTCGATGGAAGGGCATGGAAGTGCAGAGAAGTCAGCATATGTCTACGAGGGCTTATTTTGATTTGTGCTCCCTAACTCTTGTATTTCATTTAGTATTGTATCTCATCAGACTTGTGTACCTTTGATATTTGGGGCCATGGCATGACCATGAGTTTCCTTTATATGTACTTGTTTGGATATTATGAGATTAAGTATTTTATGTAATCGATGTTATAATTTGAATGCATGACTTTATGATTTATCTCATGTTCCATCCATTTATATTGAAATCTCTGCGATAATGCTCGCTTCATCGCTATCTTCTCGCGCAAGGCTTTACTTTTTAAAAGCAACGACATATTTCAAAAAAAAAATTTTACTGTATTTTCCGCGTAATTTAATTTCAAGTAAAGTTTAGTGTTCCACGAGCATAAGTAACAACTAATAAAACGCCGTAATACGACTTAAGCGTAATATGGATTTATTAGGGTGTTACACAGATCCTCTAGGGACCCGTGGTTTGAGTCAAAATCATTTTGCATGTTCTTCTCCAAGGCTTAGCTATGGGTATCCTAAGGTCTCACGATCATATTTATAATTTTTAACATTTAATTTTAGCAAGTTGGTTTAATAAATGAGATTACCTTTTTGCCCCTCCCTTAACTATGTTAACTTTCTAGTTGACTTTTTCCTAATTGCCAAACTTTTGCGCATTTAATTAGCAAATTAGTCCTTGATTAATTTGCTAATTATTCAAATCACTCACTAAAAATGAGAGAATTAGCTTAGAAAAATTGGGGATGTTACAGCTACTACTGTAGGTGTAACACCCTTCTAAGCCCAGTACCATGCTTAAGTCATAGCACCATACTTAGTGTAACATCCACTAAAATTTTCTTATCATTTTTCGCCTAATTGTTCGGTTTTATCAAATAATTGGGATTAATTAAAATTCAGATAAATAATTATTTAAGGTCAATTGATTAGCAATTAATTGAGTTTAGATATGAAGGAATTAAGTTAGAAGTATAGAAGATTTCATAAAATTTCTTGAAAACCGATTTACCGATTTAAAGGAAATCGGTAAGATTACAGTATTTTAAACTGTCGGAACCGAACCAATACAACTCATTAACCCTACTTTAAGTGGCTGAGAACTCAGCCAATTAACCCCTAAAAGTGGCACCACTTTGGCCACAAAAACAAGGAGAGTTGGCTGAAATTCAGCCTTGCATTTTGAACCAATCACAACCCTTCATTTCAACTGCCAACTTTATGGCTTTTATAACACAATTCTCTTCTTTCCATTTAGCCCATTTCTACGTTGCTTTCTTCCCTCATTTCAGCTCTCTTCTTCTCCTCTCCACTCACTCAACTCCATCAAATCATCAAGCCCAACCAAGTTTTGTTCATCCAAGTTCCAAAATCAAGCCAAATCACAACATAACAAGAGGTAGAGGTTTAATTCTTGTGCTGATTTTCTGATCTTGGGTGGCTGGTGGTGGCTTCTTTTGTCAATCTTTGATGTATTGATTGAATGATTATAATGATATATGGCTGGTTTATTGGCTGTTGGTGAGGTTAAAACCGAATTGGAAGCAAGAAAGAATGAAAATAGGAAGAGCTGAGAAGCTGGAAAACCTAAAACCTCGGCAGTCCGTACGGCGGAGTGTACGGCTTCACCTACTTCCATTTCAATTTGATGAAACCATTTTTATATGAAACTAGACATCTAGGACTTTCCATAAATATATCATATAAGGCGATTGGATTAATATTGAGAGAGATATGAATTTTTGAATTTCTACCTAGGTTTTCAGCTTTGATTCTGGGCAGACTAGGTTTTTCAGGGTAGAACTCGCCCTATACTACTTGGAAATGAATGAAACTAACTTTTTTAGAAAGGTTACACATAGACGAATGTCCCATAAAAATTTCAAAATTAGATAAGGTCCCGTTTTCTCCCAGTGATCCAAGAAAGTTGCCCTATGTCCAAACTGGGCCAGAATAGGGCAGTTCAGGAGGGTTAGATTTCAGGGCTTATAACTCGAGTTCTGCTAAGTCAAATGGAATGAAACTTTTTGTAAACGAAATTTTGTCCTGTTAGATTTAATATGAGACCAATTTCGTATGATTTGAGTCAGTTTTCGATTTTTAGTGAATTTGTACTTTTAAGTATTTGATTCTAGCTAGCCACAGGGCATACCGAGATCAAACCTAAATAACTTGAGCTATAGTTATCAAAATTAGATGGGACCAAAGAGGTTAGAAAATAGACATATAACACTTTAACATATCCAAATTTGAGGTCCAAATGAGTTAAATAGAAATTATGGCTTGATTTACAAAAACCGGATTGAATGATTATTCTGAGGCAGTAACTCTGCCTTAATGAGACCAATGTTTCTATGAGTTCAATATTAAATTATGAATGCAATATTGTGATCTCTATGAGAAATTGGTGTTCTGATGTACTGGCACTATTCATTGGGAAGCAGACATGTTCTGTTATGCTGCCAAAATTTCGGTAAAGTCTATGCATGAGTTATGATATACATGTTAATACATGTGTATTTTCAAGAAAGCTATAAAAGTTATGTTAAGAATTATGTTATTATGAAAGTTCCATGCTACTTGGGCCAGCCCCGGATAAAAAGTTAAGGGGAATAGATCGGTGGGAAGGTTGGGGAAAGTAAACCCGGCATTCCTGTATAGGAACGAGCTCAATCCTAAAAAGCAGACTATTACCCAAGAGTCTAAAATGGCCAAGAACTCCCAAGGGACCAAGTGATGGAAAATGATGAAAAGTAAAGAAAAAGTTTATGAAGAAAGGTTTAAGAATGAGTTTGCATGATTACATGAATCATGATTACATGGAATAATTATTTCAAGATGTTTACAGTTGTTTGCTATATTTACTTACCACTGTATATTCGTTTATTCTGCTTAATGTTCTGAGTGTCACTATTCATTAAATTGTCCTGTTTTTTGTGCCGTCTAAAGTAAAATTGAACCTTGTCTCGGACCAGACGTTTTCTTAAAATCATTAAAATGGATAGTCCAGTATGAGCACATGTTTTTATAATTAAATAAAAATCGAGGCAACTGAGAATGAATGTGACGTCAGTTAAACACCATACGCGAAACCTACTGAGAATTTCCTTAAATTCTCACCTCGTTTTGTATTTCCGCATCATTCTTAGACACTGGTGATGGATTCCACGGCCACTCTTTTTATTGAGATTCCAGATCTGCAGCTTCACCACGATCCGATCCTAGATTCTCTGTATATAGCCGGCTCCTGTTATTTTCGTCTTTACCTATTTAGTAATAGGAACTTTGCCGTCCCTTTGTTCCATCCTGCCTTTGATCCTGCTATCCCATATGTTGTCGTCCCACTGCACATGGTACACCCACCTCCAGCGCCTCGCACTGCAAGCAACGCCTCGCAGCCTCCCGCCGACCGCACTGCAGTCACCCCCGCAGGTGATTCCAGATATACCGCTCAGCTCTGAGAGTGACCCTTCTGAGGCCACCAACTCATCACCTTCTTCCTCCTCGAGACCCAGTGCAGATTACTCTCCCACCGGGCCTAGCATGGCCAACGGCTATTTGACAGAGTAGGTCAGCTGCAAAAGACATTGTACATCATGACCCTGTTTTGACAGTATGTAGCTTTGGGTCATAGACTTAGTAGCAGGACTAGCAGTAGGTTTGAAATGTCCCTTGAGGACCCATAGGATCATTTTGACTGATATGGGCTTTATGTCTTTTTGGTACACCGGCCCTACTTATGTATCCTGTTTTGAAATCTGTACATAAACTGAAGTATTGGCTTCTGATATATATGTATGTACACATATCCGATTGATGTCATTTTACTTATTCCTATCTGTGATATTTTGTTAAATTTCGTTACGCTCATTATATAGCAGCGTGCCATTTCATCTATTTACAAAAAAAAAAAAAAAAATGAGATGTAATACGAATCATGGAAGGTAAGTTGAATAGTAATACAGTAACACAGTCTACTTAATTTCATGCTATGACTTAAGCATAACATTAAATTAGTAGGGTGTTACACTTAGGGGTTATTACTGTTACCTGAACTGACCTTATCTAACATCGACCTCTAGCCATCTTTAATATTTCTTCAACTATCTGGAGATGATAAGGAAATAAACACAGGAGTAAGAATTTAACATTCTCAGTAGGATTCTCCAAATTATCACACATAGTGTCATCATTATTATTTCCAGCTACTTGGATTTATTATGAAAAAGGTGAACATGGCAAATATATTGTCCAGTTTATAGTTTGAAAGCATATTATCCGAAGTAAGGTTCATTTTATTCATACACTTGAGTCACAATGGTCGATACAAAATAAATTCACAATTCATAATATAAACAAGAGCTGCAATGTTTTAAGATACAATAATATCAATATACTCGAAACATGAAATATGCATATGCATTTATGTATACATAAATTTATGCAAATGCACGTATATTTTTCTTAACTTTCTTTAATTTCCTTTCCCTTCCTTAGCACATCTAGGCGTTATGTATTACCATCCTCAAGTACTTCCTTTTCTCATCTTTCTTTTTGGCTTTCTTTAATCTTTACTGGCTTTCGATAGCCTGATCTAGGAGTGAGCTCACCTGTGGCCATCATGACACAGTACTAATCCACAAGGGGACTCCTAGGCTGGAAGGACTCAGCTGGCCAACTGCCTCCAACATAGAGGGACCTAAAAGTTTAGCTACCTTCATAGGGAGGGACCCAATGTGCAACTGCCTTCAAGTGAAAGGACCCATATCTTTTTTTTTAACTGCCATCACAAGGAGGGATCCAAATAACTGCCTCTAGGTGAAGGGTGTAACGTCCTCCTCTGTATAGTACTATGCTTAAGTCATACTACTCTGCTCTGGAGTTGTTACTATTACCTGAGCGGACCTTACTTGACAACAACTTCAGCCGTCTTAGAATCTTCTCGATCTATCTGGAGATAACACGAAAACAAGAGTGAGGATTTTGAATTCTCAGTAGGGTTCACTAAGAAATTCTGTACAGTGCCATCATTATTATCCCCAGCTGCTTCGATTTATAAAAAAAATGTGAGCATGCTTACTAGACTGTTCAGTTTTATAATTGAAAAAATACATTATCCGAAGTAGAAATCATTTTATTCATGCACTTGTCATTTGGAAGAGCCATTACACGAAAAAGTCATGAAGCATATTACGCATAATAACTATAACATATTAAAATATAATAACACTAACATACTGGAAACTTGAAATTTTCAACTGCCCTTACTTGTACTTGAACTTACACAGATATACATAATTGTCTCTTCTTTCTTGGTCTTTCTTTATTTGTCATGCACATTCCAGAGTATGATCGCCATGTCATACCCCATCGAAGTGTGATCGCCATGTCACATTCCTTAAGATGTGGTCATCATACCATATTCTAGAGTATGATCCCCAAGTGATACCCCATCGAGGTGTGATCACCATGTCACACTCCTTAAAATATTTTCACCCTACCACGTCCCAAAGTATGATCGTCATGTCATACTCGTTTGGGATGTGATCACCATGTCACATTCCTTAGGGGTGGGGTCCTTATGCCACATTCCGGAGTATAATCGCCGTGTCATACCCTATCAGAGCGTGATCGCCATGTCACGTTCCTTCGGAATATAGACTTGTCATCATATCTTTTATTATAAAGTCATAAATACATAGGCTTCGTAGCTTAACCTCAAACAAATATACTTGCTTAATATTCATACACGTCACAAAATAACATTAACACAACAACCTTCAGGACTATCACTAACTTCTCTGAATTGGCAAAGATAACGGATCGAGTCCGCTTCCCCATGAATAGTGCCAGCCAACCAGTACAATTGTACAAATTACAATTCAATATAATTTAGCAATTATACATATACATTCATAGATTCATTCATTAGTTTCAACAAAGCAACAATGGGTCTTTTAGTTCATTCTGCCTTATCTTGCACGATTATGGTATATCCCACCCTTATTTCAATTTAACTCATTTAAACCTAATTTTTGGATACGTTGTAGCTTTATTGTCTAGTTTCTAACCCTTTTGGTCCTATCTTATTTTGAGCTGTATAACTCAAGATATAAACATTTCATCCCAGCATGTCCCGTTCTTAGTCAGAATTCGGTTCCTATAGAAGAAAATTCACTAAAAATCGAAAACTAGATGAAATGATGCAAATTTTATATCAAAATAAATATAACACAACAAGCTTTAAAATGAGTTAAGTTTCATGTCATTTGCCTAAGTAGATTATGAGTTATGAGTCTCGAAACATTACTCTACTGGGCTGCCCTGTTCTAGGTTAGTTTAGACCTAAGCCAACTTCATTGATGTGGTGGGAACAAATGACAACGAATTAAATTTTGAAATTTTTATGAATGTTCTCTCATATGTTAGCTTTCAAACTAACTTAGATTCACTCAATTTGGAGTTGTATAGGGTGAGTTACACGCTTCTCAAATCATGCTGTCCGGGTAAGAACCTGGATTTCTAGGTCTAACTTCAAAAATTCATAACTAATTCTATACTAATCCAATGGCCTTATATTTTATATGTATGGAAAGCCCAGGGTGTCTAGTGTAACACCCTAATAGTTCCATTCTATGCTTGAGTCATATTGTGGAATTACTAGTTGTTACTTTTGCTCGCGGAACTAACATTACCTTTTAGAAGTGCTCGGCTTTGCATGCAGTCGTCACATCAAGCATCTGGCGGGAGGAAATCATTCCCATATCCACCGGGAGAAGTGCCGCCACGTCTCCCTTCTCGAGCACGTCCTAGCCCACGGGGCACAACGCAGGTACAAATGAACCCACGCCCGCGAACCGGGGGTGAAGCTAGGCTAGCAGATGAAGCAGAAGAATCAGAAGATATACGAATCACCCAAATGGTGAGATCCCCCAGAATGAGTCGGACAGAGGGGCTCAGACAGATCGGTCTCCATAAGGAAGCTCGGATAAGACGGCTCCGAGGGATCGGAATCCAGTAAAACAGTCAGAGTCAAACGGGTATCCGAGTCAGTCTCATCATCATCGGTGGGGTATCTCAGTGGCTGAAAGTAGGGGCGGATGTTATCCATAGTAACTTCGCCGAATGGCTGATGCGATCGAAAAAATGAGCTCATCACAGGAGTCTGAAACTGGCGGTCGTGGAAGATATAGACCCTCATCACTGCGCTCACCGATAGCACAGAGGCGTTCAGCACCAAGTCAAAGCGCCAACACCACACCGGGAACTCAATGTAGATCACCACCATGCCCGACGTCGACATCCTCTGAAGATGACACAGAAAACGTAGGAATGAGAAAAACTAAATTTCTCAGTAGGATCACAACTAAACAAACACAGTGTCATCGTCATCATCCCAGCCACTTCGGGTTTAATTATAAAAACAATGGACAGATATAAGTTCAATTTTTAATGGTTTTGAAAAATTAGACCCCGAAGTGGGTTGCTTTTAAACTTAACATCATACTACATCATTATAATCTAACATACATACTGAAAGATAGAGCAAACATTCATAGTGCAAATGGGCAACATAAGTACATGCAAGGACATGCATCATCATCAACTTAACCATGGTTATACTTTGGACTTAACTTTCCTTTTTAGCACGTGCTTAACATTCTTTTACCTTCCTTTGAAATAGACTATTTTTGGACATGAGCTCATTCCGTGACCATCGTCACGCAGTACTAACCAAATCAGACTAAGCCGATATTGGTTACCTCTAAGTTGGAGGGGTTTCCATGTCACCCTTACCTCCCTTATAGAGGTTCCTTATGTCTTTGTGGATCGCCGTCTCTCACTTCCCTTACCGAAGTGATTGAAGGGTCATGTCCCATTGATTCTTTTCTTATCTTTATACTTACATGCATAACACTTCTTTGACTGGACACATACAATGATATGACTAAGTCCATAATTTTGATGAAAATCCGGCAGCATAACGGCTAGACCGGAGGTTCCCCAAAATGCCAATCATCAACATTCAAGCAATAGTTCACCATATCATCACACTCATCATCTAATCATGAGACAAAGCTCAACCCAACTTGTCATTCATCATGCCGTATGGCATCACACATTCATACCCTAAAGGGGTTTATGGTTGTGTTATTCTTTGTGAAGAATATTATGAATCATCACATGATTTTTCATGGTTACCTATGAGAGTATCACGCAGTTAAGACATGTGTATATGGTCTTTTAGTTACTTAGCTCTCGCATGAAATTATTCTTTACTTGAATTCATATCTTATGGAACACTTATTCAAATTTAATTAAGTTAAGTGATTGTTTCCTTTCCTCGGTATAGTGCACTTAGTGATTCCTAGGTGCATGGTATGCTCAGAGGCCCTAATCATACTTCTGTTCCCAAGGAGTTTGAGATCCCTCTAATCCTTGGGTCATGACAACGCATAACCACATCATGAACCCAACAACACCATGTTCACTAAACACCGAGGGTGATTTTTAACTTAACCAAGTTACAAAGCTTCAAGCTTTTATCTTAAAGATTAGATCTTTATGAAATAATGATGCAAGTTGCTAGCTTTTCCATTAAAAGTCTTGTTCTTTATAAAAAGTTGACTCATTTAATTCTTCTAAGACCATTAAGGTCTCAACTTTATGACTTAAAGTTGTCTTTACATAAAAAGGTCCCTACTTTATCAACTAGTGACATGAAATATAACTTTAAGGTTAAAAAGTCTTAATTTTTATAGAAGCTCTCACCTTTAAGTATTGTTTTGGTTCAAGATCTAAACTTTGTGAATTAATTGTTATAAAACAACACTTTTATGACTTAAAGGTCTCATTCTTGATTAAAGTTTGAAACTTTATAAAAGATCTTTTCTTTAAGGTTTGATTTCTAAGACATAAAGTGACAAGATATCATTTTCTAACTCAAAAAGGCTTATTATGCCAAAAAGCTTAGACTTTTACATGCATTCTTGTCTTCAAAACAAAACAAAAGAAAACTTTATGATGGCACTAAAACTTGCGCCACTTTAAGTGTGTCAAGAAGCAAACTTTTTAAAGTTTTAAGCTTTTAGAATGTTCAAAGTCTTATGAAATCATGGGAACATAAAAAGGTGGAGCTTTTCTAGTCATCAACTCATCATAAAAAGGAAAGAATAACTTTAAGCAAGCTACCAACAAAAGAGGAAACTTAAGAACACATGAAGAACATCAAGAACATATTTTTCCAAAAGAGGAAACTTAAGAACACATGAAGAACATCAAGAACATATTTTACTAAAAATGAAAACTTTGGCTCTTGAAGAGCATAAAGGATCTTCTCAAGCTTTCACTTAGAAATCTTGGTCATGAAAGAACCAAGCTCCAAGCTTTCTTGAGTAAACAAAATGAAAAAGATGAAGATCACTACCTTTCTTGAAGATGGCACAAAACAAGAGAAATGGAAGAAGAAGATGGTGACTCCTCTTGATGATGAAGGTGGCGGTTTTGCAAGAAGGAAGGAGAAGCTCTTGAAATCTTGTGGAAATAGAGGTTGTAGTGTTTTGATCTTGTCTCCAAAGACCCAAAGATGAGGTCTTTGAAGGGCTAAGTGAGTGGTTTAGGGTGGTGGTGGTGGAGAAAGGAAGAGGAAGATGAAGAAGATGAAGAAGCGTTTAGAGAGAGGTTAGAGAATTTGGCTTGAAGAGAGAGAATAGGATGAGTGAAAATGAAAATGAATGAGGGAGGGAGAGAGAGAAGATGGCATCTTCATTAAAGGAGGGAGAGTGAGATATTTTGCTTAATTTTGTGCTAATTAGTGATTAAGGGGACAAAGTGGATGATGGGGAGACAAAACATGGTCAAACTCTTACATAAAACACTCTTGTCTAATGCTTTATGCTTTTATGACATCACTCTTTACTTTATTGTCTAGTTGAGTAAATTTGAATTTAATCATGTGATTAAGTGCTCATACAACTTAATTAAGATGATTAAGCAAGGATTAGTGATTAACACACAAGAACACGATTAACAAAAATTTAATCTTGCGATTAAGCTTAATTAAACTCGATTAGGCTAATTAAAGGTGATTAGTGCTTAAGTGAGCTATAGGGGCTCTGACTTACTTAATTAGAGATTATCTAATCTCGATTAAGCATTCTCTTGACCCTTCTCATCCGAGTTAACCCCTTAATTAAGCCCTAATCTCAAAATTTCTCATTAAGTGCCTAATTACTCGGGGTTACTAAGATAATTTAGCATGACATGAAATTGAGGATGTTACATCTAGTTTCATATAAAAATGGTTTCATCCAATTTAAACGGCTGTAGGCAGAGTTGTACACTCCGCCGTACAGACCATCGAGGGAAAAACCCTAACAGCTTCTTGAATTCTTCTTGGATTCATGTTCTTCTCAAATCAATCCATCCAATCTCCAATTCCAACTCGCATGTACACCTTAAACCAACCTTAATTCATCATATCCAACCAACATAACATCAAAATAAAGAGAGAAGGAGGAGCCCTAGGCAGCCCCAAATCAGAGAAAAACAAGAGAAAGGATGAAGTTCCTATCTTGTCTAGTTGAGTTTGTGTTGATTTTGTGTCTTTAGTGCAAGTAATTGGGGATGACGCTTGAAGAAAAGATGGAATGGAGTGGAGATGAGAGTAAAGAGAAGTGAAAGAGAAGAGCTCTAGCAACTAGAAAGGGCTGGACGAAAATTTGGATGAGAGGAGGAGAGAAAAAGCAAAGATTTTTGAGGCAAGTGTATGTTGATTGGTGGATTTCTCCAAGCTATCCAATTTGGTTTGGCTTCCACCATCAAGGGCTGCCCTAGGCGCCACTTGGGTGGTTTATTTGGCTAAATCTTAGCCATTGATCCTAGGGCACTCATGGCATAATTTCTACTGATCCAGTTCCGACAGTTTAAAACACCGAAATCTTACCGATTTCCTTTAAATCGGTAAAATGGTTTTGAAGAATTTTGTGAGGTTTTTATGAGTTTCTATCTAAGTTCTAATTTCTCTAATTTAACCTCTAATCAACTTCTAGTTAACCTCTAATTAACTTTTTAATTAACTCTACAAACCCAATAAAATTGAGTAAATCGATTAATAATGTACATTAAATGTTTTGCAAATTTTAGGGCCTTCTGTTTCTGTTTTTCAAAGCCAATGGCATTTTCATAATTATGGGTAAGTCTAGGGGCATCCCATGTCATTTCACATATGGGTACCTCCGTGGCTCAATCGGCTGAGGTTTAGGTTTCTACATTTTCATTACGTGATCCTGGTTCGTTTAAAACCTTATTCTACTAATTCTATTAATATAGGGACCTAAATGTCATTTTCTAAAAAGTTTAGGGGCAAGGTGGTGAATAATAAAGTTTGTTGTTATTATTTCCTATTACGTTATATGGGAATGTTATAAAAGGATCCAATCTTATATAATCACATGTTTTCTTCATATGCAAATATGCAAACTTTCGTAAAGAGAATCATGACCATATCATCATACAATGTCCATATGCATCTTAGTGCACTTACCTTCAAACATTCTTGCATATAGAATTTCATATTCATATCATAAATTTTTATAACATAACTATCATAATTTCATAAACTTCTGCCAAAAATTCAGCAGCATGATGGATCAACTCCGTTTTCCCATGAATAGTGCTGGCTTAACCAGAAAATAAGTCATAATAGCATAGTCAATATCATACATTAGTCTCTTAACATCAATATAAATTGGTATCACTCAACCCAATTAAGTCTCATATGTATACTAATACATGTAAACTCTTAATTTGGTCATCCTACCAATTCTATTCAATTCTGCTTAGAATTGTAAATTAGGCCATAATTTCTTCTTAATTCATTTAAACCTGAATTTTTGATATGTTAAAGTGTTATTTGTCTAGTTTTTTTGCCTCTTTAGTCCTATTAAGTTTTGATATATATAGCTCAAGTTATTGAAGATTTAGCTAGGCTTGTCCTGTATAAAGTATATTTAAGCTCTAAAAATTAAAAATTTACTAAAAATGGAAAAATAATTGAAACTATACCATACCTATATTTTTTTAAATCCAACTGAACCAATTTTCATCTCCAAGAAGTTCATCTCTTTTAAATAAGTAGAACTCAAGTTACGAGCTCTTGAAGTTGGTTAACTTGAATTGCCCTGTTCTAGCCTAGTTAGGATTTTGAGCAATTTTAATAAATTACTGGGAACAATAGGAATTAAATTTGGTTCTAAAATTTTTATGGAATGTTACTTTACATCTTAAATTTCTAACAAAATCAGTTGCACTCAAATTGAAGGAGTATAGGACAAGTTATGCCCCTCGAAATCTAGTATGCTTAGAATCAGGGAGAGAATTCTAAGGTTAACTTAAAAAATTCATATCTCACTCAATACTAATCCAATGGCCTTATATTTTATGTGATTGGAAAACCCAAATGTCTCGTTTCATCTAAAAATATTTTCATTTAGGACGTGCCATACACTCCGAAAGTACGGACGCCATAGGGTTTCAAGGGGAGCCTAGATTCTATTTTGTGGCTCCTTGTGTTTTCTCATTCAAATCTCAATCCAAATCAAGCAAATACATGCTAAACCAGCCATAAATCATCACACCACCACCAAATATCATCAATTACATGAAAGGACAAAGTATTCCTAAGGAGAAAGTATTCCTAACAATCATAAATTCAATAAAATCAAGCAAAGAAGTTGAATCCTACCTTAAATTGATGTAGAAACTAGCTAGATTTAAGCTCTTGGTCGAGGGAGTAGGTGGAGCTTGGAGATTTGAGGAAGAGGAAGTGAGAAAGAAGAAGAATGAAGGGAGAGAAGTCAGCTGAAAGAGAAGCACAAAAATGAGAGGAGCTGGAGGGGATTTATGAAAGTTTATGAAGCTTGGTAGTTGAGGCTTTGGATCTTGATTGGTTGGTTGCTTGTATGGTTGAAATCCAACCAACTTTCCAATTGTTTGTGGCTGCTAAATTGTGCCACTTTGGGTGATGAAAGTGGCTGAGTTTTCAACCACTTATGCTAGGGTTCCTAGTGTGGAATTCTATTAACTCGATTTTGATAGTTTAAAATACTGAATCTTTACTGATTTCCATCAAATCAGCAAAACATTACTAAATAGCTTTGTAAGATGTTCCATTTGTCTAATTTTTCTTAAGCCTAATCCCTCTAATTAACTCTTAATTAACCTTTAATTAAATTCTAATTAACCTTACATATTTGATAAAATCGATTTAACAACTTAAATTAGAAATTTTACAAGTTCAGAGCCTTTCTGCTTTCTATCTTCCGCAGCTAATGGCATTTTCATAATTTCGGGCAAGTCTAGGGGCATTGCACATCATTTCACATGTGGACACACCTATGGCTCAATTGGCCAAGAATTAGGTTTCTACATTTTCGGTACAGGATTCTGCTTTGTTTAAAACCTTATTTTACTAATCCTATTAATGTAGGGATCTAAATGCCATTTTTTAAAAAGTTCAGGGGCAAGGCTGTAGATAATAAAAGTTTGCCCAAGTACATTTTCATCCTTTCTTATTACATTATATGGGGATGTTATAGTAGACTTAGGTTGAAGGGCCAACAAGTGATATACTCCACTATTGGATGCTCTAGTGCTAAACTGTGTAAGTTATCAGCCATATTTGCAATTAAATCTCCTGTAGCTATAATGGTTTTATCCACCAAAGCTCCTCCTGTGAAACACCCTAGTAGTTCCAAATTATGCTAAAGTCGTATTTGGATTCCGTTAATTGTTACCTTTTAGCTTTGCGGAAAACTTAAACCTTTCTTTAAATTACTTTACTTGAAAATAATTGGTAAATGTTTTTTGAAAGCATATTTAAAATTGTGATCCTTGAATCGCGGAATCTTATGCGTATGAGGGGGGTTTATGTAATAAAGATGTCAATAATAAGATAGAAATGAAAAACGTAAATAACAATATGACATATTGTAGCAATAATAAATAACTAACATAAATAATCCAATCGATCCAATAACATCATAAATATCCACAAGAAATAAACAAGGAAATCTACTTTTAACTGTTCTAAGTATTCCTAACAATTAATGCAACTACTAAACAACCAAAGCAACAATCCTTTGATAAACACTTGATGGTGAGAAACTCAATGCCTACCTCCATTACGACCCCGCCCTCAGGGAATGATCAAGGTGCGAATTCATCATCGACTAGAATTGCGTGCACGTCTAGGATTGGGTTGATAAATTCAGCTAGCTATTGTAGATGTTGCCTTCAAAGGGTTTGAGTTAGACGAAGATGACACCTGGTGAGGCTTTGCTACTATAACTGGAGCATCCGACGAACTAATCTCTTTGACTAGTGCTGGTACCTCTATAACAGTGGGCTCAAGGAATAGCAGGCCGAGAGGCATAGGGTCTATCTCTAGCAATGAAATGTAATCTGATAATGGCTTAACCTCTAGGATCTATTCTTTTTTTTGATGAGGCTGGAGGAGGTCAAAAGGACTCTAGAAGTTCGATAGGTACAGGTTGTCATGACCCATCTCGAGCCATGACCGGCACATTGGGGACAAGTCCCCTAGAAGGCCTTTATCACATAATTTTCATGAAAATTAGGTAGAGTCCCCCTTGTATTTAGGATAATTTCCAAATACAAGTCCTTTACCTATACAAATAAGCAATCATACTTATCCATCGGGGATCCAAGCATTCTTAGAATGCACCCCTTATCACACAACATAATTCTTTTTCATGACATGATCAATTAGATAGATACACATATAAATAAATTTTCAAATAACTTTAATCCAAATACATAGTCTATTTCTTTATAAATCCAACAATTTCAATACACATAACTACAACATAGACATCATCATAATCCAGCAAGGGTCGGACCTTACTTGTAGGGCTATGGAGCTGCATCATTCTAAAAGTACACTAATAACCTAAGTTTATAATGCCCTTATCCATGAGGGCTCACTAGAGAAGTCAAGGATCAAGGCTGAAAAGTGAGAGGGTCAACTCTTAGTCCACACTTGTATCTAAAAAGAAAGAAAAACAATAGAGTGAGCTTATACAACTCAGTGAGAGATAAGACACCTTTAACCCACACGAGTCAGTGTGCAAAAATGTTAAATAAATCTCAACATAAAATGAATTTAAACTTCTTAAAGCCCATAGGAAACTATCTAACATAGGATAATCCATCAGGAACACACTTAGGTGGCCTTTCGTTCGTGCGATCCCGTAATTTGTCACATAGTACTCCTTGAGTGGCTATGTAATTTTTGTCATGCACCACATTGTGTATGGCTATATAATTAATAATCCAAGGTATACAAAGGCTAACATCTACTAGCAGACAGATCCTGTTTAGACTTTCCTAAATCCTTTCCTTACCTACTATGCATAATCTCTACATAATTTGCCAAAATTCAATTTATCGACTCATGTAAAGTTTTTGAAAACAATACCATTATTGAAAGAAATGCTCAAACTTCATAAATTGAATAATTTGAAATATAAATCAAGGTAATGACGTCTTATCTACTCATAATTTTAACCCCCATAGCAAAATTTTAATTACACGGAGCCTTGGAGCCACTCATGGGATCTTCGGAGCAATCTAATATCATAACCATGATAATTTGTCTAAAAATTAGCTATTTGGATTAAGCGTTAACGTATACCACCCCCAAATATCAAAATACTTAAATCACCTAACCTAGGGTTTTATATGGTTCTACCAAAATCCCACTAGAATGAAAAGTTCAAATTTCTATTGCAATAAGGAAGAAAAATATGTTTAGAGACTTACATATTGATTGGAAGCGGAAAAAGAAAGGTCAAGTGCCTTAGTGGCACTTACCAATTCAAATCTTCCCTCCTTAGGGTTAGTTTTGGAGGAAAGGATTAAGAATTTTAGATGAGAGATTTATGTTATAAGAAGGATAAAGTGTGTGACTTGAATAAGAAAATTTGACATAAAGGCAATGGAGAGAGTTTGAAAGGGTTGAGAGAGAAGGAAAATGGTAAAATGAGAGGGAAGGATGCATCCCAGGGCTATATATAATGCCCTGGTAATCGATTACACTTATGGTAATTGATTATAGGAATAATAAAAAAAATTAGTCTGCAACATACTAAGAGGACTGTAATCAATTACTAGCCCAAGGGTAATTGATTACACTATCCAAAACTTAGTTCCCTAGTTTCAAATGTCATCTAGACCTAGGGTATTACACACACTTAACTTTAAAACATAAATATATATAAACGAATACCCCCCAATTTGGATTCAATAAAATATCAAATAAATCAAAACCTTAAGAATCAAAATTCAACTTTTCAGTTTTTGTATAATTTTAAGAAAACTTGCATTTTTACAAATTCTTGGGTTAAAAATGAAAAGGTTTCCCATCCTCTAAAATTTGTTAAAAATCATTTTTCAACTCATTGATGCCCAATGAACTATTACTTGGACTTTTGATCTTATAAAAATGTCTTGATCCTACAGCCCTCGAAGGAGGCATAGGTTTTGGACTTAGAATTTTTCAGGATTCAATAACGATAGACAGCTACAATCCGCACTAGGGTATTAAACAGGTGCATGGAAACCTCAACCAAGTTGTTGACACGACCACAGTGTAGTGACGTGTAAGTTGTAACATCCTCAATTTCCTGTCGTGCTAAATTACCTCAATAACCTTGAGCAATTAGAAATGTAATGAGAAATTATGAGATTAACGCTTAATTAAGGGATTAACGAAGTGTTTATAGGTTAACTCTGATGAGAAAAGTCAAAAGAATGCTTAATCGAGATTAGATAATCTCTAATTAAGCAAGTCAAACCCTTAATTGCTTAATCAAGCACTAATCACCCTTAATTAGCTTAATCGAGTTTAATTAAGGATAATTGAGCTTAATCACAAGTTTAATTTTCTTAATCATATTCTTGTGTATTAATCACTAATCCTTACTTAATCATGTTAATTAAGTTACAAGAGCACTTAATCAAATGATTAAATTCAAATTTAGTCAACTAGACAATAAAGCATTGATAACATCATTAAAGTAGAAAAGTAAAAGACAAGGATACTTTATGTAAGACAAGTATTAGGGTTTGTCTAAAGTAACCCCTTAATTAGATATTTTTTCCCCTTAATTACAACAAAAGAAAAATATCCCCTCTCCCCTAACTGAAAGAAGCCTAAGGCCAAACATCCATAAATGCACACACTCATTTCATTTTTTTTCAAACTTACAATATCTCTTTAACCTTCTCTCTTCCAAGAAGCTCTCCTCTTCTCCTTCTTCTTCTTCCTTTCTCCACCACCATCATAATCAAAAACTCTCACTAAGCCCTTCAAAGACCATATCTTTTGGTTTTTTGAGACGAGATCTAAACACTACCAACCTCATTTTCAAGAGAACTCAAGAGTTCTCTCCTTCCTCACCCAAAATCGCCACCATCATCCACCAAGGAAGAGTCTTCTTCATCTTTTTCTCCTTCCTCAAGGATGCCACTTTTACTACTAGGTAGTGATCTTTCATCTTCTCTTTTGTTTATTGAAGAAAGCTTGAAACTTGGTTCGCACCATGGCCAAGATCTTCAAGTGAGAACTTGAGAAAGTCTCCTTTTTTGGAAAAAATTTACTTTTTGAACCTTGTTCATGGGTGTTCATATGGATGTCTTGAGTTTTCTTCATAAATGCCCTAAAAGTTTCCATATTTAGCAAAATATGTTCTTGATCTTATTCATGAGTTGTTCTTGTTTATTGAAAGTTTCTCTCTCTAAATGCCTTAGTTTCCATTTTTCCTTCTTGATGCATGAGATCTTGATGTTTCTTGTGATTTGTTGATAAAGAATAATGATTCTTGCTGGTTTTTGGTTTAAAGTTGATTTCTTTCCTTTTATGAGCTTAAGAGTGGAAAAGTTCCCATCTTTAAATCTTTCTTTTGATTTTGATAAGACTATGAACAATCAAAAAGTGTAAAACTTTAAAAGTTTGCTTCTTTATGCATTAAAAGTGGCACTATTTTTATGGGTTTCACAAGGTTTCATTTTGTTCTTCTTGAAGACAAGAATATGTGTAAAAGTCTAAACCTTATAGAACATGAAGCTTTCTAAGTCATAAAAATGAGAACTTGCCAATTTATGTCTCAAAGATTGAATCTTAAAGACAAGACCTTTCATAAAGTTTCAAACTTCAAACAAAAAGTGTTACTTTTAAGTCATAAAGATGTAGATTTGAACTCTAATCTTGCAAAGGTTAAGTCTTGAAATTGAAGTGTTGAGTAAAGTTATAATCTTTCTTCAAGAAAGAATCTTTTAGGTTTTAAGGCATCTTTAAATCATAAAGTTGGAACCCTAATGGTCTTATAATGATTAAAAGTGTCAACTTTCTTAAAGAATAATACTTTTTAGTCATAAAGCTAACATCTTGTATCATTTTCCTTATAAAGGTTGAATTTTTAAGATGAGGATATAACTTTAGAGACTCCTACTTTCATAAGGGATCAAACTTTATAATCACTTTCATAAAGTACGCAACTTTAAAGGTGAAATCTTGCTATTCCACTTACTAAAGTTTGAATTTTGTAACTTGTTGAAAATAAAAACTATCTATTGATGATTAGTGAACATGGTGTTGTTGGGTTCATGAGTGTGGTTATGTAGTGTCAAGATCCAAGGGACTAGAGGGATCTCGAAATCTGTTGGGAATAGAAGTATGATAAGGGCCTCTGAGCATACTATGAACCTAGGATAAGAAAAGGAAATAAAGAGTAACTTCATCGAGCTTTGAGCAACTAAAAGACTATACACACATTCATTTTAACCATGTAATTCTCTCATAGGTAACCATGGGAAATCATATGATGGCTCATAAGACTTTTCACAAATAACAACACAACTATAAACCCCTTTAGGGTATGAATGTATGATGCCATTAGGCATGATCTATGACAAGTTTGATTAAGCATTGTCTCGTGATTGAATGATTGGTGTGATGATGTGAGATGGATATAATTGACTGTTGGTTGAAAGTTTTATGATTGGCATTTTGAGGAAGCTCTGGTCTAACCATCATGCTGCCAAATTTCCATCAAAATTATGGACTTAGTCATATCATTGCATGTGTCTTGTCAAAGAAGTACTATGCTTGTAAAGTATAATGATAAGAAAAGAAAGAATGAGACATGATCCCTCGATCATTTCAAGTAAGTGAGAGATGGTAATCCACAAAGACTCAAGCAACCTCTATCGGAGAGGTAAGGGTGACATGGAGGGCCTTCCAACTTAGAGATAACCAATATCAGCTTAGTCTGATTTGGTTTAGTACTACATGATGGCGGTCATGGAATGAGCTCATGTCTAAAAGTAGTCTATTTCAAAGAAAAAGTAAAGAATGTTATGCACGTGCTAAATATGAAAGTAAAGTTAAAGAAAGACTCTGGTCTGATCTAAGAAGTTACATTAATGTGCATGCATCTTCATTTTTTCATTTGTATGGTCATGAATGTTTATACTGTGCTTTCACATGTATATGCTTTTATATTGTAGTTTAAGTTTCTTTATATTATGTTTACATGAGGAAGATTAAAAAAACCTACTTCGGGAACCTATGTTTTTAAACCCTTTTAAAATGGAATCTATGCATGCTCACCATTTTCATAATTAAACCCAGAGTGGCTGGGACGATGACAATGACACATTGATGGTCTAGTCAAGATTCTACTGAGAAATCTTGTATTTCTCGCTCCTATGTTTCCGTGTCGTCTTCAAACGGAGTTTATGGCAACACTTCTAGTAGTACCTGACTCGATAAGATAAGGATCTGTCA
This sequence comes from Pterocarpus santalinus, assembly GCA_031439595.1. NCBI lineage: Eukaryota > Viridiplantae > Streptophyta > Magnoliopsida > Fabales > Fabaceae > Pterocarpus > Pterocarpus santalinus. Next base: position 48,916,420 of record CM062527.1, read on the forward strand.
TGTTACTTTACCTAGCTAAGGAGGATCAAGAGAGTAACATAGTGTTTTCACTTTCTTAAGAGTCCTAGTTGGGCAGTTTATGTGTAATTAAGAGCATGTGGGAAGTCATGCTTCTTAATTTGACTTATTACGTATATGATAATTATTAAATGTAATGATGACTCTTGATTATCTGTGATTATATTATTGGCTTAAGGTATTGTGTTATGTTATTTCAATTTTGTCATACATCTTTCAAGTAACTTCGCAATATGAGGAACAACATCCATATGTATGCGAGCAAGCAAGCGTTTAAAGGTTCAGTTTTCAAGCATAAAGAGTTTACCAAAAAAAAAAAGATTTACAAGTTATTTTCATATATTACATTAATTCCAATTATAAGAACTTCCACTAGTTAAAAGTATTAACTAGTAATGCCATAAAATGACTTAAGCATAATATAGTATTATTAGGGTGTTACATAAGTTGTAGTGGTGGTCGCGACCACTATGATGTCACACATGTCATCGTTGGACCACTAAACATCTGGTGGCATCGCAAAGTGCTCCATCGGGAACGCCATTCTTATATGGAGACTACACAAAATGCAAGAGTACGAAATCAAAATTTCTCAATAGGATTCTAATATGGCAACTAATATGTCATCATTATCATTCCAGCCACTTCAGGTTTGTTATGAAATACAATCAGTTCATTTATTTAAGTTTAAAAACCATTATTAGCTGAAGTGGATTCATTTAGCTTATCTCTTTACATAGTTCTAAAACATAAAATGATAAAGCATAATAGTGCATAATAAGAACTAGTGCTAAAGTAAGAATGTACTCAATACAACTTTATCTTAGGCCTTGTGCCTCTTGAGTTTCTAAATTTCTTTGATGTCTTAATACATTGGTCCATCCTCATAGGCCTTGTGCCTCATAGAATGGTAATGAGCTCATACTGTGGCCGTCGCCACCTTAGTGCTCCTATACGAGAGAGAATGAAAGGGCATCACCTTCCATTGTGGAAGGATCTTAGGGGACCACTTTCCTTTGCAAAGGATAATGTTATTTATCTTGTATTTGGGGGTCACCTTCCCTTGTGGAAGGATCATGCCCTCAGTTCTTTTATTTCTTAGTTAATGCATAGCATGCAACTTAAATGCTTATCATTACTTAACATGTAATCATGATGAATAAAACCAACATTCAATCATACATACTCATCAATGTCATAATTCATATCAAACATATAAACTCCATAGGCATTCACATATAGCATTAAACAATAATAAATCAAATTGGTATATAACCCATAAGTCACATGTGAACTCCATAGTTTTATTCATGGTTAGTGGTAAACTAACTTTCAACTAAGTCTTATGAGTAAAGCTTAGGTAGTTAGGTGCAAGCTTTTAATCTAAGACTTATGTTTAATCTTAATTTGTTTTATAATTGTTTATCTTAAGTTTGTTTGGGCTACCTAACTTCTAGGTTTGAGTTCTAGACCGAATCCTGAGATTAACTCGAGTCCGATTTCCGAGTTTACGATTACACTAGTCTCTAAGGTTAACTTAAGATCAATCGTCAAGGTTATGAAGGTTCTGTGTTAACTAGGTTACTGACTTCCTGGATTACGTGAATTAGGGTTTTACATTTTTCAGGGTTTGACTTCTTGGAGTATGGGTATACTATATCTACTATGCTCGACTTCTGAGATTACAAGTGTTTTATGCTTTCTGGGTTTCAACTTTTAAGATTGCAAGCATTTCATGCTTTCTGAGATTCGACTTCTGAGATTAAGGTTCGATTTCTGAGTTAACTCAGGACCAATCTTGGAGATTAAGTTATAAAAAAGTTTTCATTCTTTCATTTTACTGGTTTCTGAGATCATAAGGAAGGGTTGCAGTTTTCTATTTCTTCTAGATTCCGAGACCAAGCCATACCAAAGCATCAATTTCTAATCTTACAAACTAAGGGTTTGGGTTGTAGTTTTATAAGTTTTCTAATTTTCGAGATCAAGACATTCCTAACATTGTTATCCAACCTTACGATTTGAAGTACTATGCATTTAACAATTGTTTCCGGTTTCTAGGTTCGAAATCTGTCTCATGACTTCAAGGGTGCTTCTTGTCACATTCCCAATTTTTGTATAAGCTAATTAGGTCAATGTCACAAACTAATTAGAGAGATTAGTGATTAGTCAAGGATTAATCAACTAATCTTAAGAGCAAGAGCTTAATAATTAGAGACAACTCAATAAGTCAACTAAAGTCAATGATCAATACGAAAAAGGTCTTAAAAGTGTAATTAACCTAAATTATTTAAAGAGCAATTAAACTAATCTAATTAATTAACACTTAGATAATTCTAATAACAATAAAAATTCGAAAATTTCCCCTTAATTATTGCATGAAAAATTCAACCAAGCAAGATCAACATCCAACCATCCATTTTGCTTCCTAATCTTAGACCATAGGATTAAGGCTTGATATGGTAAGTTACCTTAATGCAAGTGATAACTCCCTTTGGTGAGTTATATTTTTAGTTAATTTTTTTTAAATTAGGCTGTGGTTGTTTAATTTAGCTTATGTTTTGTTTAACTTTAGTAAATTGTTTATGTTAGTCAATATTTTTGAGTTTTTGTTATTTTCTAATATGTTTGGATACTTATTTTGGGTTTATTTGTTGGATATTAGGTGTAAGCGGACCCAAAAAAAGTTGGAAGAGGCCACAGAGTAATTTTAAGTTCAACACCTTGCGTTATAGTGCAAGGCGGTGTGCTATAGCATGCTGCCGCAGAAGAAAGGAGATGTACATTTTTTGTTGCAGTACAGCACAACCCAGCAAGCTATAGCACGCTGCCACTTTCACAAATAATACAAACGATGGGTATTGCACTATAGCATGACCCTTTGCACTATAGCACAAGCTCGTCTGCAATAGTTTGTGATTTCGTGCTGAGATTTAAATAAAGAGGATCCGAGGACTATAAAAGGCAATGACTTAGATCATAAATAGATCTGGGAGACATATTGGCACACCTTTCAAGATAGAAGAATTCTTCAGAAAGATTGACGAAGATTCAAGGGTTCCTGAGCAAAAAAAAAAAAAAAAACATCATTATGGAGAAATCCAACACTTTCAAAATTTCTTGTCTTTAGCCTCAATACTTTATGGATTTGGTTTCGTTTGTTTCTTCATCTTATTTCACTCTTGTTATTTCTTTTTCCTTAGTCATGAACTAAGTTTCTTTTACTAGGGCATTAATGGACCCTTTTGTATGACAAATTTATTTATGGATTAGCGTTAATCTTGTTTCTATCTCAATTGCTTAGTGTTTTTGTTTGTGCTCAATGCTTTTGAGTGATTGGCCACCATTCAATTGATTCATTGGTTTACAATAACTAAAGATAGGGTTTGTAAACAAAGCTTCTTAACATAAACACTGAGAGCTGAGCAAAAACTAGACATCCATAATTTTATACCTTCCAAATAGTTATTCCCATAAACTATTCGATATTTGATCTATCCTCATGGGAATGATACTTTACTAATCACTTTATTACTTATACGATCTGGTATACTTGCTAGAGCTGCATTAAGTTTTTAGCGTGGTTGTCGGGGATAATATCAATATCATTCTTGTTGATGAGATACTAGATTGGATTTTTATTTTATTTTATTTTCTACTTGCTTCTTTTTATTTATTTTTCCTTTTAATTTTATTTCATCTTTTGTTATTTATTTTTATTTAGCTCTTGTTTTATTTTGATTTTAGTCTTTCCTACTTTCACTTGTTCTTGTGTTTTACTTTGCAGTTTATGCAAAGAAGCCAATCCACAGGAGATTTAATCTTTGATCCAGAGATTGAGCGTTTTTTGTGTCAGCTCAAAAGAGAATAGAGAACAGTTGAAAAAGTCTCTGAAGCTACCATGGCTGATGAAAATGAGCAAAATGGCAAGGCCATGAACAATTATTTGGCACCCACTCTTCAAGGATGTTCATCCAATATTGTGAGGCCACCCATCCAAACAAACAACTTTGAACTAAAGACGTCGCTTATTCAGTTTGTACAACAGAATTGTCAATTTGCTGGACTGCCTAGCGAGGAGCCTAATGAACATCTCAGTAATTTTCTAGAAATCTGTGACACCATAAAAATTAATAGTGCCACAGATGATGCTATACAGCTAAGATTGTTTTACTTTTTATTGAGGGACAAAGCCAGAGCCTGGTTGAAGTCCCTACCACAAAGGACACTCACTACCTAGGATATGGTGGCCAAGAAATTCCTAGAGAAGTACTTCCCTCTTGCCAAGATGAGAAACGACATCACTTCTTTCACCCAGGTAGAGGGAGAGTCTTTTTATGAGTGCTAAGAGAGGTACAAGGAGCTGTTGGCTAAGTTCCCACATCATGGCATCCTACTCTGGATGCAAATCCAGACATTCTACAATGGTCTCCTTATGTCCACTTAGATCATGGTTGATGTAACTGCTGGTGGTTCTCTGAACAATAAGACACTTGAGTAGTCTTAGGAGCTATTTGAAGTTTTGGCTAGCAACAATTACCAAAGGCCTAGTGAAAGAACTTAGAAGAGGGGAGTTCTGGAAGTTGACACCATCACTGCCTTCTTGGCCCAAATGCAAGCCCTTTCTACCCAGAAAGCACCTATTCAGAACCAATTGGACATGCTTAGTACCACCTCACCAGCAGCAGTCTTGTGGTGTGACTTCTACCAAGGGAATCATCCTAATGGAGAGTGTGCTACAGAACCTACTTCTGATTAACAGGTCAATTACATGAATAGTCAGGGCACAATTTCCATCCCAAAAGTTATGTTCCTAGATATAGAGATCATGGTCATTTTGATAGTATCGTGGGAATCAGGATGCTTCTAGGCACTCATAAAACACACCTGTTCATGAGAAAATGTCTAACTTGGAGGATATGTTCCAACAATTCATGCGAAACCATTCCAATTTTGTGGATAGAATTGGGGCAAAATTCAACCATTCTTATCTTTACATCTTTCTTATGATTTTGATAAGACTATGAACATTTGAAAGTGTAAAACTTTAAAAGTTAGCTTCTTGATACATAAAAAGTGGCGCTATTTTTATGAGTTTCATAAGGTTTCATTTTGTTCTTTTTGAAGACAAGAATATGTGTAAAAGTCTAAGCCTCTCAAAACATGAAGCTTTCTAAGTCATAAAAAAGAGAACTTGTTACTTTGTCTTAAAGATTGATTCTTAAAGACAAGACCTTTCATAAAATTTCAAACTTTAAACAAAAATGTTACTTTTAAGTCATAAAGATGTAGATTTGCACTTTAATCTTGCAAAGGTTAAATCTTGAAATTGAAGTGTTGAGTAAAGATATAACCTTTCTTCAAGAAAGAATCTTTTAGGTTTTAAGCCATCTTTAAATCATAAAGTTGGAACCTTGATGGTCTTATAATGATTAAAAGTGTCAACTTTCTTAAAGAATAATACTTTTTAGTCATAAAGCTAGCATCTTCTATCATTTTCCTTATAAAGGTTAAATCCTTAACACAAGGATATAATTTTAGAGATCCTACTTTCATAAAGGTCAAACTTTATAATCATTTACATAAAGTACACAACTTTAAAGGTAAAATCTTACTATTCCACTTACTAAAGTTTGAATTTTGTAACTTGTTGAAATAAAAACTATCTTTTGATGATTGGCAAACATGGTGTTGTTGGGTTCATGGGTGTGGTTATGTGTTGTTATGACCGAAAGGACTAGAGGGATCTCGAAATCCTTTAGGAATAGAAGTATGATTAAGGCCTCTGAGCACACCATGAACCTAAGAATCACTAAGTGCACTATTTCAAGATAAGAAAAGGAAATAATTATTTAACTTAGTCAACTTGAACAAAGTGTTGCATAAGATATGTACCTAAGTAAAGAGTAACTTCACCTAAGCTTTGAGTAACTAAAAGACTATACACATATTCGTTTTAACAATGTAATTCTCTCATGAGTAACCACGGTAAATCATATGATGGCTCATATGACTTTCCACAAAGAACAACACAACTATAAACCTCTTTAGGGTATGAATGTATGATGCCGTTAGGCATGATGAATGACAAGTTTGATTAAACATTGTCTTATGATTGAATGAATGGTGTGATGATGTGAGATGGATATAATGGATTGTTGGTTGAAAGTTTTATGACTGACATTTTGAGGAAGCTTCAGTTTAGCCATCATGCTGCCAGATTTCCGTCAAAATTATGGACTTACTCATATCATTGCATGTGTCTTGTCAAAGAAGTACTATACATGTAGTATAATGATAAGAAAAGAAAGAATAGGATATGACCCCTCGATCACTTCAAGAAAGTGAGAGATGGTGATCTACAAAGACTCAAGGAACCTCCATGGGGGAGGCAAGGGTGACATGAAGACCCTCCAACTTAGAGGTAACCAATATCAACTTAGTCTGATTTAGTTTAGTACTGCTTAACGATGGTCACAGAATGAGCTCATGTCTAAAACCAGTCTATTTCAAAGGAAAGTAAAGAATATTAAGCACATGCTAAATATGAAAGTAAAGTTAAAGAAAGACTCTAGTTTGATCTAAGAAGTTACATGAATGTGCATGCATCTTCATTCTTTCATTTGTATGGCCATGAATGTTTAGACTATGCTATCACATGTATATACTCTTTTATCGTAGGTTTGACTTTCTTTATATTATGTTTACATGAGGAAGATTAAAAAAAACTCGCTTCGGGGGCCAGTGTTTCCAAACCCTTTAAAATGGAACCTATGCATGCTCACCTTTTTCATAATTAAACCCGGAGTGGCTAGAACGATGATGATGACACGTTCATGGTCTAGTCAAGATCCTACTGAAAAATCTTGTATTTCTCACTCCTATGTTTCCATGTCGTCTTCAGATGGAGTTGATGGCAGCACTTCCGGTGGTACCTGATTGGATAAGACAAGGAGCTGTCATGTTACTTTACCTAGCTAAGGAGGATTGCGAGAGTAGCATAGTGCTTTTACTTTCTTAAGAGCCCTAGTTTGGCAATTTATTTGTAATTAAGAGCATGCGGGAAGTCATGCTACTTAACTTGACATATCACATATGTGATAATTATTAAGTTTAATAATGACTCTTGATTATCTATGATTACATTATTGGCTTAAAGTATCGTGTTATGTTATTTTGATTTTGTCATATGTCTTTCTAGTAACTCTGCGATATGAGGAACAACATCCATATGTATGTGAGCAAGTAAGCGCTTAAAGGCTCATTTTCAAGCATAAATGTTTTACAAAAAAAAAAAATTTACAAGCTATTTTCGTATATTACGCTAATTTCAATTATAAGAACTTCCACTAGTTAAGAGTAACAACTAGTATTGCCATAAAATAAGTTAAGCATAGTATGGCATTATTAACGTGTTACAGGTTTTGGGTTTCAAGCATAATGAAAAAGGTTCACTTCTCCATTGTTCCCCAAGTTTTAGGTTACGAGTTTAAGAGAAAGGGGGTCATTTCCCCATTCGACCGCGAGTTCCGAGTTTCGAGTTCAAGGGAAGGGTTCGCGGGTTAAACTCAGTTTTAGTCTTGTTTTGTTCTAAAATTCGTATCTAATTTATTTAGGCTTGGATAGCTAAGATTTTTGGTTTGTATACTCTACTCTTCCTATACAAATAGGGAAAAATAGATTTAACCTATAAGATTAACCAATTAGTGCAGTTCTGAATAAACATCTCCATTATCCTATCTTAGATTCTTATCTTGTCTTCCTCTTGGTGTTTAATTCTTCAAAGCTATTCATCCAATTTCTATGGGCTACCTTCACTTCAGTTCTACTTCAAGAACCTTAAGAGACTTATTTAAAATTTGATAAACATCTATTACTATTCTTATGAAGACAGAAACTCACACACAAGGAAACATTAGCAACCAAGTATAAAAATCAAACTTAAATCGACATTTCAAGGCATATTATCATATAATCACATAATCAACACCATAATCTAACCAACCAACATAAGGTTTTAGTTGGAATCTTAGGTCTTGGGTAAGACATAGAGAATAAAAAATTAATGGAAAATAACCTAGGATTTGAGCTACCTACCTCAAGGTTCTTGGAGTCAAGGAAGCAAAGAAGCCAAGAACAACTCTTAGCCTTTCTCTTATCTCATGGCTGCAGCATATAGGAAGGTGGGGATGCTCCACATGATGCTTGATCATCAAAATGATAGAAAGATTTGATAGAAGGGAAGATAGGGATTAATTTTCATAAAAGGAGTAAGGTGTTTTGAGGCTAAGAAGACCATTATCCATGAGCTTGAAGTCCATGGCTATGGTGATGGTGATGAAGAAGATGAAGAAGAGCTGATGATGGTGGTGTTGGCATGAAATGAAAAGACAAGTGGAGGATAAGAGAGCTTTGATATTTTGTAAAGATATTTTGTAGAAGGAGTAGTGGTGATAAATCCACCAATTGAGGTTGGTATGGCTCATTCTCAGCCACATACTCTAGCTACTCTCCTGACATGTCTATCTAGTCTCTATGAGATTATTTTTCTGGATTTGTCATGCCCAAAGACAACATAGGACCCTTGAGAATTAATTCAAGGTATCTGACTATTAATTTAGATACTCTGAGTTACCTAAGATATTATATATTGTATGAGAAATCTCACACATTTATTTAAAACTATGTGTATAAAATATCAATTATAAAGTTATTACATGCATGCTAGTTCTCTACTAGCGTCGTGGGGCCAACCTAGCCTCGGAATTAGGAATTTTCTACTAATGCTACTTCTGACAATCGTAAACCTTTAATTACAACTTTGCCATTATAATATAATAATTACAATTTTGCCCCTTCTTTTACTATGGTTTACCTATTTACGATTTTGCCCTTGCCTTAGACCCAGGCTTCCTTCTATATTAGTCTACCATCAGAGTTGGGGATGTTACAATCGGTCAAAACACAACTTAGGATTTCAAACTGATTGGATTAAACCCTAATCTCAGAAGAATTTGTGCTAGTTTAAGGTTGGAAGACAAAAATCTTAGTAAACATAAATCCCTAGTTATAAAATCCCGAAAGTCAGAACTCGTAAAGCATAAAACACTTGTAATTGTTCAAGTCGAAACTCGAAAAGCATAAAATAGCTGAAAGGCAAAGCCCAGAAAACATAAAATACTTGTAATCTTGAAGTCGAAACCAAGAAAGCATAAAATGTAACATCCCCATTTAACCTAATAGGAAATGATAAAAATATAACGTCTACTGGAATTTTTCTTATCATTTTCGCCTAGTTATTCGATTTTTATTGAATAATTGAGATTTTTTATAATTCGGCTAAATACTTATTTAGGATTAATTAATTAGCAATTAATTGAGTTAGATATGAGGGAATTAAGTTAGAAGTATAAAAGATTTCATAAAAATTTTCTAAATCCGCTTTGCCGGTTTGAAGGAAATTGGTAGAGATTCAGTATTTTAAACCACCGAAATCGAATCCGTAGAATTATGTATCATGAACCCTGGGATTAGTGGCTACAAACTCAGCCACACTTCCCCCTAAATGGCGCCACTAATAGCCTTAAGGGAGGAGGAGAGTTGGCTCAACACTAGCCATATAAGTCAAGAACCAATAGGAAGCTAGTGTGCTAATTTCCTCTTTAATTAACTCCATTCTTTTCTTTTTCTCCCTCATTTCTGCACCCCAAAAGACAGCAGCTCTCTCTTTATTTTCTTCCTCTACTTTATCCCATTTCATCTTGTCTTCAAGCTTCAAGCACCTCCAACATCAAAACTCTTCATCTAGTCAGGCCATCTTTCAATCTAAAGGTAGGATTCAATTCCTGTTCTTAATTTCTCTGAACTGTGGCTACATGAAATTCGACTCTTCTTCAGTTGTTTGATGATATATTGATGCATTTGATGATTTATGGTTGGATTAACATGAAATCTTGAGTTGAAATTAAAGTTAGAAGGAGAAAACTAGAAGAAGTGGAGACTTAGGATGCTATCCAGGTGAGAAACCCCACGGCAGTCCGTATGACGGAGGGTACGGCTCCACCTACTGTAGCTCAAATTCGATGAAACTATTTTCATATGAAAATAGACATTCAGGGCTTTCCATGCATGTATCATATAAGGCCATTAGATTAGTATTGAGAGAGATATGAATTTTAGAAGTTTGACCTAGGTTTTTGAATTTGATTCTAGGCAGACTAGGTTGTTTAGAGCAAAACTCGCCCTGTACAACATGGAATTGAATGAAACCTGTAACATCCGCGAATTCCGACTTCCGATCCCCATTATTGATAACATTTCCGATTTCCGAGTTTCCTTACACTTGGCCTCCGACCTCAACACTAGCTTCGACTTCCGACTTCGTTTCAAGGCTTGCAAGGGACTTCTTCCGATTTCCGACCTAAGGCATGCAGCTTACGCTCTCCGATTTAATGGATGGAGCTGACGATTTCCGACCTTGTAAGCGTGGATAAATTTTGACCTTCTCGGTATGAATTCCGACTTCCAATTTCGCGAGATGAAATGAGAGTGACTGATGCTTCCAACTTACGAGTTCGTTGTCGACTTCAGCATTCTTTACGACTTCTGATCTTATCGATCAAAGAGTAAAATGTTCGATTTCCGACTTCGTCTCTAAGGCTCAGATGAACTGAAAGTATTCAATTCGACATTATGATTCACAACGGGTACGAGATCCGATCTTGAGTTCAATATTAAAAGCTCTCACTTCTATATCTTTTCGAGTTCCGGGATAGAAAGTTCATGATTTACGAGCTCCGACCTTAAGTGCTTGGCTTCTCACCAGGCTCTACTTTTACGTTTCAATTAGACTGGATGTTTTCTGAGTTCCGACTTCATATACAGGAAGTTCACGGGGTACGACTTTATGTAGAGTACGAGTTCCGATTTTGTTTCCAGAATATGCTAGAAACTCCTACCACTTGAGCGACGTGGAGAGTGATTCTACCACACAAAGAGGGCAACCAATCACAATCTTCCAAGTTAACTCCCACTCATGCCTATATAACACACTATCCTCCTTTGAATCAGACCATTATTCACGTTGCTTTTCCTCTTCTCCATCAGCTCTCTTTTCTCTTGCTCACACATCCAAGACTTAAGCAAAGTTCCAGCCTTGTTTATCCAAATTTCAAGAGCTCAGCACCAAAACACTTAAATCAAAGGTAGGGGTTTTAAATTTCTTGCATCAAATCCATGCACTTGGCTGGCTGGACTGAATTAGTTTCACCTTAATTGATGTGTGAATTGAATAATTATGCTTGGATTAATAGAAGATTTTGAGTTAGAAGTAGAATTAGAAGAAGAAAACTAAGAGGATTAAATGGCTGGAGGTGCTGTCTTGGTGGAGAGTCCACGGCAGACCATATGGCGGAGCGTACGGCGCCGCCTACGATCGGTCAAATTCGATGAGCCTATTTTTAAATGAAACTAGACATCTAGGGCTTTCCATAGACATATCATATAAGGGTTTTGGATCAGAATTGAGGAAGATATGAATTTCTGAATCTCGACCTAGGGTTTTAACTCTGGCTCTGGGCAGATTGGGTTATTTAGGGTAGAACTCGACCTATACTACATGAAACTGAGTGAAACCAACTTTGTTGGAAAGCTTACACATAGGAGAACAACATCCAGAGAAATCCCGAGTTTGTTATCCACTCAGTTATTCCCAGTGATTTGAAGAAGTTACCCTATGTCCAAACCAGGCCAACACAGGACAGTTCAGGAAGGCTAAGTTTCGGGGCTTGTAACTCGAGCCCTACTAAGGCAAATGAAATGGGACTTTTGTATATGAAAGTTTGTCCTGTTAGCTTTAATACGAGACCAATTTCGTCTGATTTGAGTGAGTTTTCGATTTTTGGTAAATTTCTACTTTTTGTTGCCTGATTCTGGCCAGCTAATGGGCAGGCCGAGATAAAGTTTAGATATCTTGAGTTATAGATACCGAAATTAGATGGGACTAAAGAGGTTAGAAAATAGACACACAACCCTGTAACATACTCAAATTTGAGGTCCAAATGAGCTAAAATGAAATTGTGGCATGAATTACAAGAACCGGGTTGGTTGTATATGCTGAGGCAGAATTTCTGTCTTAATGAATTTGATATGAATTGGAGTTTCATGTTGGAGTATACATGTGAATTTGTGCTTCTTGTGATATATTGATGTATTGATTGGCTGGCACTATTCATGGGGAAGCGGACACGTTCCGTTATGCTGCAAGTTTCGTAGAACCCATGAACAAGTTATGAATTTCATATGAATGTATATACATTCTTAAGAAAGTCATGAAAGTCGTGAAAAGAAGCATGTCATTATGCAAGTTCCATACTACTTGGGCCAGCCCTGATAGAAAGTTAATGGGAATAGATCGGTGGAAAGGTCGGGAAAGTAAACCCGGCATTTCTGTATAGGAACGAGCTCGATCACGATAGCGGACTATTACCCAGGAGTCTAAAGTGGCCAAGAACTCCTGGGGACCAAGAGAGATGGAAAAATGATAGAAAGTAATGAAAGAGTTTATGAAAGAAAGTTCAAGAATGAGTTTACATGATTACATGAATGCATAAATCCATGGAATAGTTGCATCAGGATGTTTACAATTGTCCGTTACAACTGCCATCGCTATTCATTGATTTATTCCATTTATCCTTCTGCGGCACTAGTATTAATACTTATTTCGTTTCTTATGCCAATTAAAGTAAAATTGAACCTTACCTCGGACTGGACATGTTTTTAAACTCATGAAAATGGACTTTAGTTTGAACACGTATTTCTAATAATTAAGTAAAACCCGAGGTAATCGAGAATGTATGTGATGTCATCCCAGTGTAATCAGAACCCTACCGAGAATTTTCTGAAATTCTCACCCCGCCTTGTGTATTCGCATCATTCTCAGATTCAGCGATGGACTCCACACCACCCTTTTTATTGAGATCCCCGCACTTCCGCCCACCATGACCTGGAGTTGGACTCTCTGTACATAGCCGGTTCGTGTAACTTTCGCTTGTACTTATTTAGCGACAGTGAACTTTGATGTTCCTTTGCACCATCCCCTATTCGACCTGCTACCCTTATATTGCCATCCCTCTACATATGGCGCACCCGCATCCTGCTCCTCCTGCACCGCGGCACCCGTTGACCCCCGCTCCCGAGTCACCACCACAGGCAGCCCCGACGTCCCTCTGAGTTCCCAGGCTGACCCCTCTGAGGCCACAGGCTCGTCGCCCTCTTCCTCCTCGGGACCTAGCGCGGACTATACTCCGGCCGAGCCTGGCATGGCTAACGGCTACCTGACGGAGTAGTTTAGCGGCAGGGGATGTTGCACGGCATGACCCTCTTTTGGACAGCATGTAGCTTTGGGTCATGGGTTTGACTGTAGAATTAGCAGTAGATTATGAAATGTCCTATGAGGACCATAGGGTAGGCTGGTAGATGAGGGCGTGATGGTCTTTGATACACTAGCCCATGTATGTGTTTTACTTTGAACCTTTGTACATAAACTAAAACAAATATTTTCTCGATATATATATATACATATGTTTACACGCATGCAGTGACCTTATTGTACCATACTTATTTGATGATAGTCTATTCGGTTCATTTTGTTGATATTTCGTTTATTTTGTTTGTAATATAACAGCACGCCGTCTCGTCAATAGAGATGAGTTAAGGAGAACTTAAAGACAAGAAAGGTAAGTAAAGTATCAACACGGTAACACAACCCGACTAGTTTCATGCTATGACTTAAGCATAACATAAAATTAGTAGGGTGTTACAAAACCAACTTTGTTATTTATACATAGGAGAACATCCCATACAAATTTCTGAGTTAGATCCATTGTCGATTATTCCCAGTACATCAATGAAGTTAACTTAAGTTTAACCCAAGTTGGAACAGGGTAGTTTAAGAAGGTCAAGTTTCGGGGCTTGTATCTCGAGTTATATTTATTCAAATGATATGAAACTTGTTTCACTAGAAAGCTGGTTCTGTTAGCCTTAAATTCATATAAATTTCTCATGATTTCGTTCGTATTTCTATTTTTGGTAAATTTTCTCTCAGAAAAGCACAATTCTGGCTAGAGACATGTATGAAAACTAGATCAAGTTTAGGTAATGTCGGAACTCGAGACTTAGCAAACAGAGAGCTAAATCCAGTATACTTAAGGTTGAACTCCGAAGGTTATACTTAAGGCTTGAACTCGGAAGGATATAATTAAGGTTAAACTCGAGAGAGTGTACTTAAGGTTGAACTCGGAAAGGTATACTTAATGTTGAATTCGGACATGGTGAAATAAGAGGACTAGATTAGGTAAGGCTAATATCAGAACTTGGAACATAGGAAATACCTTTATGGAAATCTTGGAGGACCAATTGTGGCATAATGTCGAAAGTCGAAAGTTAGTATCAAAATATGAAACCTTATACATGATCCTGGAAATCGGGAACCAAGACATTCATAATCCAGGAAGTCGGGAATCAGGACATTGACCTTATGTACATACCTTAGATGATCTCGGAACTCGGAAGTCGGTAATAAGCTCGAATTCGAGACCATCACTAGAAGTTAAAAGCTTGCAAGATAGATTAAGAGTTAAGACTTTAAAACTTGCACTTATTGACATTGTTATATTCTTAGTATGATTATAATGTTCTACAATGAGGTTGCTATCTGATTAAAATTTCTTGATTATCGGCACTATTCATGGGAAAGCGGTCATGCTTCGTTATGCTGTCGAATTTTCGATAGAATTGTAAAGAAGGTCATGAGCATTTATATGTTATGAATATGTATGTAGAAATTCCATATGCAAGAATATATGAAAGTAAATGATGAAGCATATGTATGAGTGCATTCAGTATGTCTATGCATGATTATGTATGGGAACGAAACGATATAAATATATATAATGTGAATCCCTTCACCTAGAGGCGGTTATGAGATCCCTCCTTGTGAAGGCAGCTAAATAAGATAAGATTGGGTCCTTTCACTTGGAGGCAGTTGCACATTGAATCCCTCCCTGTGAAGGCAGTATAAAACTATGAGATCCCTCTACCTTAAAGGCATGTGGTCAAATGAGATCCCTCTATATTGAAGGCAAATGGTTAGCTGAGATCCTTCTATTCTTGAGGCATGTGACCAGAAAAGATCCCTTCAATTTAGGGGCACGTGGCCAAAATGAGATCCCTCCAAGACTAGAGGCATGTGAATTCCCTTGTAGGTTAGTCTGTGTGACGATGGCCATGAGTTAAGCTGACGAGCTTACTCCTAGATCAGGCTACCCAAGGGCAGTAAAGACTAAAGATTAAGACATATGCAAGCACCCTAGGGATGGCGATACGTAATGCCTAGGTGTGCCAAGAAAAGAAAGTAAACTAAAGGTGTGATCCTTCAAAAGGGAAGGCGACCCAAAATAAGCTCCCCTCACCCACGACTCACATGAGGCATGGCATGACCCAACTAGTGTGAGTATAGGGGATAGGGCTTACATGAGACATGGCATGACCCAGCTAGTGTAAGTATCGAGAAGTTATGGGGGCGATAAGTTAAGAGAAGCTTATAGCACAGCCGTACATGTTTTATATAATTATAATTGTACCTATGCTCATTATAATATAAATGATCAGAGGATATGTTAAAACTGAATTCACATTGGATAATCATGTTTTCAAAAACCTAAGAAACTGAACCTTACTAATGCTCACTATTATTATATCCCATTTTTATTGAGGCTAAGCTTGTTCTATTTATTTATGGAGTGATTTTTATTCTAAATATGAAATATTATCAATGTGACCCAAGTGTATGAATAAAATGAACCTTGCTTCAGACAGTATATTTTCTAACTATAAAATTAAACAGTTTGTATAACATGCTCATCTTCTTCATAATAAGCAACGATGACATTATGTATCATAGTTAAAGTGTAACATCCCGATTTCCGAGTTTCGGCTTCGCCCTCAGGATTGACCAATTCCAATTTCCGACTTCATTTTTGGATTTCAATAGGATGACTATTTCCGAGTTCCGAGTTAGTCTTGACTTCATGTCCTTCCCGATTTCCGATTTCATCTTCAATTTTGATTATTCCGGATTTCCGACTTCATATTCTAATTTCGAGGGACTCCGAGTTCCAATCTCCGAATTCGAAGTTCAAGTATATTGGGTATAATTTCCGACCTCCGATTTAAACTATTATATTTTCGTCATTTCCCGACTTCCGACTTGGCCCTCTCATCCGAACACATGAACTATTTCCACGAGATCCGACTTCATGTCTCAAGGAAAATATACCCGGCTTCCGATGTCACCAACCACACCGTGTATAAGTCACGACTTCCGAGTTTAAGTATTTGGGTTTGGAAATGTGACTCGAATTCCAGAGTTCCGACCTTAATGTTGAACTCAATTGGGGTGGATACGAGTTCGGACCCTTGAGCCAATTTCCACACGAGTTACGGTATCCGATTTTACATCCAGCATTGGCATTCCCGAGTTCAAATAGGGAGTTCCGAGATTATAGGATTGCCAGCTGCATGGCTTCTGACCTCCGACCTCGATACAAGATTTCCTCAAGTCACGATGGGATGGGACAAGTTACGACATACGACTTCAACTCCAGTCTCAACTGGGATAACACGAGTTCCGACTTAAGGTGTAATAGAGACGAGCTCCGACTTCGGATAGAACAGAAGCGTATCCTAGTTTTTGGGACGACGTGGAGAGCAATTTTAACACAAAAGGGAGAGACATGGCCGAACCTTGCCCACAAAATTTCATCCAATCAAAGCCACTTATTCTAACTACCACTTCGAAGCTTTGTCTATATATATGTATCCTCCTCCTGCCTCTTCAGCTCATCATTCTTACGTTCCTCACTTCAGCTTCTTTCCTCTCTCAATCTACTCTCTCAAACCTCCAAGCTTTGTCAAGGCTTCCTTCAGCTCAAATTCAAATTCAGCAAGATCATACTCCAAAGAGGTAGGATTCTACTTCTACTCTTAAATTCCTTTCTCTATGATTGCATGAGATTGAATTCTTCTTTGCATATGTGATGAATTATTGGATGTATTATGATGGATTGTGATTAAATTCATAGAGGATTTTGGGTTAGAATTAGAATTAGAAGAAGAAAACAAAGAGAAATGGATGGATGAGGGTGCTGTCTTGGTGGAGATTCCACGGCAGTCCGTATGGCGGAGCGTACGGCGCCGCCTACAGTCGGTCAAATCCAATGAAACCATTTTTAGATGAAAGTAGACATTCAGGGCTTTCCATAGATATATCATATAAGGTTATTGGATTAGTATTGAGGGAGATACGAATTTTTGAAGTTTGACCTAGGGCTCAGGATTTTCATCCGAGCAGGGTGACATGAGGAGGGTATAACTCACCCTATACAACTCCAAATTGAGTGAAATGAATTTTGTTAGAAAGCTTACACACAGGGGAACACCCCAATATAAGATTCCGAGTTTGTTATGGTCCCAATGGTTCCCAGTGATTCAAGGAAGTTGTCCTATGTCCAATCTAGGCCAAAACGGAGTAGTTCAGGAAGGTAGACTTTCAGGACCTATAACTCGAGGTATACTTAAGCAAATGGAGTGAAACTGGTGGAAAATGAAAGGTTATCCTGATAGATTTGATATGAGACCAATTACGTAAGATTTGAGTTTAGTTTCGATTTTTAGTGAATTTATATTCCCAGGAGTGTAATTCGGGCTAGCGACTGAACAGGCTGAAGTAAAAGTTGAATATCTTGATTTATATAAATCAGAATGACATGGGACCAAAGAGGTTAGAAAGTAGACATATAGAGCTATGACATATCCAAATTTCAGATCTAAATGAGTTGAATAGAGATAAAGGTGGATTATACAAGATTCGGGCAGAACCGAATAGGATTGGCAGGATGGCCAAAATGATAACTTCACAAGAGTCAGTGGACATACAAAGTTTGAGTTGAGGATGACCAGTTTAATACTGATATATATGTGTGTTAAATTGATTTATGTTACTATGGTTGAACTGTCCGTGAGAGCTGGCACTATTCATGGGGAAACAGATACGATCCGTTATGCTGCCAAATTTACGGCAGAAATCTATGAATGTTATGTTCATAAGGTTTAGATATGCAAGTATGAATTTAAGTATTATATGAGTTATGAGAGATTATACTTTGAATATATTACATTCACATGTTATGTTCATGTATGTCATGCATGCAAGCATAATTAGAATATGATATGCAAAATAAGATATGAGGCATATTCATATATGCACAAAGCATTTGCACGCATGACAAGATATGGAAAGGAAAGATGACGAGAACTTTCAAGAAGGACGTACTAGCTACCACGTGAGGCATGGCATAGACCCAGCTAGCGTGGTGTAGAGCAGTACTGTCTAAGACTTGGGCCAGCCCTCGACCAGATTTAAGGGGAATAGACCGGTGTGAGGGTCGGGGAAAGTAAACCCGTCACTCATGTATAGGCACGAGCTCGAACTCGAAAAGGTGCTATTACCCAGGTGAGAAAGGCCACTCACCTCCGAGGGACCAAGCACAGAGAAGTAAGACCAAGTACAGGAAAAAGAAAGATACAGATTGAGTCAAGTGCACTTGCATACAGATAAGCACAAGCATTTCCATGTGCATCCTCAGTTATCCCATTAAATGATAAGATCATTAATATTCTTGTTGAAGCATATTGCACTACTGGTATTTCTATGTTTGTCATATATAATATGGCAAGCGATTGTTAAAACATAACCCGCTTCGAGAAAGATGCTTTCCATTTAAAATTGAACCACTGTTTATGTATATGTGCTCACATTTTCATAATAAACCGAAGCGGCTGGAATGTTTATGACGACATTATGAGATTTGTTTAAATTTACCTACTGAGAACCTTAGGTTCTCACTGCCTGCTTGTATGCTTTTCTTTCCGTAAACATTCCAGTACCCAAGTGGAGGTCAAACACGAGGCGGAGTACAAGGTCACTCACTGAGCAAGAATTGGGCGCTAGCCAAATCAAAAGACTGTCGAAGCGAGTTATCTTAATCACAACTTCTTTTAGAGAGTAATTATTTTATTATCCATGTATCATAGATTATTAGTCAGAAATGAAGGGAGCAGTACAAGGGCCATGTATTATATTTTTCACATTTTAAAGTTTACTTAGCATCGTGACAACCTTTTCATATAACTCCATGACTTGAGCATGGCTTATATGATAGAGGTGTTACACCAATGGTATCAGAGCAGTTCGTCCTGTATGGGCCAGTGGATGGACTGATTATGCTTCTAATGCATACTCTGAGAATCCAGATAAACCATGCGTTAGGCCCTCAAGTAAAGAGGACATAGAAATACTATGCATGGTAGCCTTGTTGTGAGTGTTGAGGACTACCTGTTGCACTTAACTAAATGTTGAACTTGATCACCTCCTTATAAGGTTTTGTGTAAGCAGAAGCCTACAGCACCCAACAGGCTTATTAGGCACCTTCTATATATATAATTATTAGGAACAAGTCTCCCAGAAAGTAATGACGGTATAAAGAGATTGACAATGGGGCAAGTTGAAGAGTACAGAGAATTGGAGAGGAAATCAAAGGAGTTATATCCAATGATTTACTATGAACATAGTAAACCTAGTTAAATCCAGGGGAGGTTGTTTGCAAGGTGTTGCTAGGTGGTTGAAGACTTCTTATTGTCAAGGGCAGAAGTGTTAATCGAAAACAATTGTGATAAGGCTTGACTCAAGCTTTCTTGCAATTATCTACTCTGACCATCTTTTCTAAGATTGAATCTAGGGGATTCTTCTGCCTAGCTTTGTATCTTTAGTACTTGACAAAAGCAAGATTATTAAGCACTGATGAGGTCATTTTATGCGACAAGGAAGGTATCCTTATTAATAGGACTACCCTAAAGATGCCTTGTTAGTAAATTCAGTCCATGGTTTTTACTTTGGATTGTGGTACTGCCACATTATAAAGACCTAATCCTCCATTAATTCGTAGAGTGAACGGATGAAGTAGAGCACCAAAGAAAAGCGACTAAAGTAAGTTTCGATTAAGTATATGGAAGCCTTTTGTAAGTCCACATCTAGAGAATGTGGTAGGTTTTTCTTCAAGAATAATTAAAACCCACTCCTTAGTGATCACAATCTTTTAGACCTCAACATTTAGGACGAGTCTTTATAATGAATGTAGAAGAAACTGACAAGTCTAATGGATTGTACCTTTGAAATGGACGGTACGGATTGGCTTTCCGCTAATCGAGTCATGCTTGACTATTTGGATATGACGATGGTAATCTCCTCTGTCTCAACTTTTGAATTATCTGAACTCTTTTAGGTCGAAGAGTCAAGGATACATCGTCTTGTCAGCTAACATGACAGCAGTTGAGTAGAAACTAGATAAGATTCCGGTTGTTAGGGATATCTTGATGTTTTTTCAAAAGATATTCCTGAACACCCTCCTAAGAGAAAGATTAAGTTCACCATTGAGTTGGTTCCAGGTGTGGGAATCGATATCGATAACTCTGTATCGAATGTCACCGTCAGAGCTGATAGAACTAAAGAGATGGATTGAGGAGCTTTTGGAAAAAGATTCATACAGCCAAGTGCGTCACCATGGGGAGCTCCCGTCTTATTGGTCAAAAAGAAAGATGGAAGCGGATGGGCAAATTGTAAAGGGACCCATCCAACTGTACATTGAATTAAGATAGAGATACGGTTGTGCACGGTAAGGAAGGCCGATGAAGTTATAAGTGTAACAAGGAGATGAGGCAGTATATCTCCTACTAATATAAAGTAGGAACACCTTCATACAAAAGGAGGCATAAGGACCTAGTGTTTCTATTTTTCAGGGAACAAAGGAAACGCTAGGAAACCTAGTCATGTTCAAATTTTATCAACCTCAGCCACCATAGGAATTGGATGATAGGATTATCTCCAACATGTTATTAGCAGAGGAATGAGGCTATTTTGAGAAGAAAAGTAAGGACTACTAATTGCCTTTAGGTATCATTATATATGCTATGGGTAACTTGACGAGGAGTGTATTCAGATTCTAGCAGAAATGACAAAGGTTTAAAGTGTGCAGCTAATGCCGTTATCCTGAGATAGTATTAAAGTGGGAGGTCCTAATGGACAAAAATGAAGATAAAGTTAGATAGGGACGATGGATACTATAGGGTAGAAATAGGAGAAAGGAAAGTTTTAATTTCATATAGCCTATTGAAGAAAGAAAAGTTACCTAGTACGAGATCATGGTGCAAATAAGATTGTGTATGAAATACTAAGCAGGGCTACCTTGACATCGGTCATGAGTGCAACAAACCCAATGCGCCCTAAGCAAAACTAGGTGATGCACCAATATAAGATCAAAACGGACTTAGAAATGTGCCCCATGAGGGGCAAGGTTTCGATATCGGAACTAGAGGCAGTCGGAAAAGTCTTCATCCATTGGGCCGGATTAAATGTAATCATCACTAACGCACTAGGTTCCATTAGAACTCGGTAGTTAAACGTGCTCGGACATAAGTAAAGGGGAGATGGGTGACCATATGGGAAACCATCATATTGAAACTTCGACAGGATAGCGAGACCATTGTTTCCATTTCTCACAACAAATGGATTATATCCTAGGGGCAAAAGTTATGAAGAGTAGGCAGGAAGCTTAGCAGTTAGGATAATATAAAATCTAGCCATTACAACTAATGCATCTGCATACATGGTATTAGGACAAACCCCCCAACGAGTTTGGTAACACCAGTGCCCATAAAAGTGGGAGGCAACCATCAACACAATAGTTGAGAAATCTCCATGCTAACCAATTGAAGAAAGTAGAAGAATGGCAGGGACTTTGGCTATCCCAATAATCATTGAGAAATTCAACAAGGATGACACGAGGTCTAATGAGCAAATAATGAAAAATAGAATAAAGTCCGCAAGAGAAGGAAGGATTTCGAAGTAAGGACCATAGTTATAGTTTAGAAGGGAATTCTAGCCTTGCACCTAAAACCTAACGGAAGGGGGATTCGTCACTGATCAAAGAAAATCAGGTAGGCAAGAGTTTGGTTATGGCTTGATCAAATTCTCGAAAAACTTTGGCGAAGCCACTATGATCACTATTTATTGACATTGATTGCTGCGGTAGCCAATGATTTTCGTAATGACAGAACTTTTTCAGTTGGTATTTAGGACCCAAGACACAAGTATTAAACAGTTTACTAGAAAACATAGTGTGCAAGTGGTCAGACATATGATAAGGAAAGGAACTTACTCGATGAACTTGATGATGAATTAGAATGTCAGTAAAGCAAAGTATATTCTGGCATCCATATGATCTACGACAACTCTCTGCATGGATATTCGAAAGGCCTTTTGTATGGCAGTATGGTAAGGGAACTCTCGAACTCTCCAGCTTCAATAAGAAGGATCTGACTTTTAATCTTGGTTTTTTAAATTGCCTATATCTCAATAACTAGGAATCAAGGAGGATATCAGACTAATAGAATAGCAGAGCAAGTAAGAATCTTGGGAAAGAAAATATGGACCTCCTGGACTCAGACAATTGCTACGATAACTGCCAATTTTTGCAATTTCAAATCTTCGTGAGTTGAATGTTCGAGGTCTCATGTACAAGTGGCAGAAGACCTAGCAACTACCACGAAGTAGGAGTAGCAAAGTATAGAGCAAGGGAGATGAGTAAGAGTCTCCAATAAGTTAAACCGTAATTTAAAGCGTTGTAGAAATAAGATAAGCTGGACGCCAACATAACCCTTATGGATCCTTTGTCCGTACTAAGACAATACCTCATAGCTACTGGCAAGCAATCTCATGACCAAATGCAAATTCGAGAGGAGGAGTATCCCTATAAGTTAAAGGGGTTTTCCTTGACCTTTCTTAATCCTAGAATTTTGAGGACAAAATTCTTTT
Organism: Pterocarpus santalinus; assembly: GCA_031439595.1. Taxonomy (NCBI): domain Eukaryota; kingdom Viridiplantae; phylum Streptophyta; class Magnoliopsida; order Fabales; family Fabaceae; genus Pterocarpus; species Pterocarpus santalinus. The sequence continues at coordinate 48,939,422 of CM062527.1, forward strand.
AAGGAGGGTAGTAATGTAACATCCCGATTTCCGAGTTTCGGCTTCGCCCTCAGGATTGACCAATTCCAATTTCCGACTTCATTTTTGGATTTCAATAGGATGACTATTTCCGAGTTCCGAGTTAGTCTTGACTTCATGTCCTTCCCGATTTCCGATTTCATCTTCAATTTTGATTATTCCGGATTTCCGACTTCATATTCTAATTTCGAGGGACTCCGAGTTCCAATCTCCGAATTCAAAGTTCAAGTATATTGGGTATAATTTCCGACCTCCGATTTAAACTATCATATTTTCGTCATTTCCCGACTTCCGACTTGGCCCTCTCATCCGAACACATGAACTATTTCCACGAGATCCGACATCATGTCTCAAGGAAAATATACCCGGCTTCCGATGTCACCAACCACACCGTGTATAAGTCACGACTTCCGAGTTTAAGTATTTGGGTTTGGAAATGTGACTCGAATTCCAGAGTTCCGACCTTAATGTTGAACTCAATTGGGGTGGATACGAGTTCGGACCCTTGAGCCAATTTCCACACGAGTTACGGTATCCGATTTTACATCCAGCATTGGCATTCCCGAGTTCAAATAGGGAGTTCCGAGATTATAGGATTGCCAGCTGCATGGCTTCTGACCTCCGACCTCGATACAAGATTTCCTCAAGTCACGATGGGATGGGACAAGTTACGACATACGACTTCAACTCCAGTCTCAACTGGGATAACACGAGTTCCGACTTAAGGTGTAATAGAGACGAGCTCCGACTTCGGATAGAACAGAAGCGTATCCCAGTTTTTGGGACGACGTGGAGAGCAATTTTAACACAAAAGGGAGAGACATGGCCGAACCTTGCCCACAAAATTTCATCCAATCAAAGCCACTTATTCTAACTACCACTTCGAAGCTTTGTCTATATATATGTATCCTCCTCCTGCCTCTTCAGCTCATCATTCTGACGTTCCTCACTTCAGCTTCTTTCCTCTCTCAATCTACTCTCTCAAACCTCCAAGCTTTGTCAAGGCTTCCTTCAGCTCAAATTCAAATTCAGCAAGATCATACTCCAAAGAGGTAGGATTCTACTTCTACTCTTAAATTCCTTTCTCTATGATTGCATGAGATTGAATTCTTCTTTGCGTATGTGATGAATTATTGGATGTATTATGATGGATTGTGATTAAATTCATAGAGGATTTTGGGTTAGAATTAGAATTAGAAGAAGAAAACAAAGAGAAATGGATGGATGAGGGTGCTGTCTTGGTGGAGATTCCACGGCAGTCCGTATGGCGGAGCGTACGGCGCCGCCTACAGTCGGTCAAATCCAATGAAACCATTTTTAGATGAAAGTAGACATTCAGGGCTTTCCATAGATATATCATATAAGGTTATTGGATTAGTATTGAGGGAGATACGAATTTTTGAAGTTTGACCTAGGGCTCAGGATTTTCATCCGAGCAGGGTGACATGAGGAGGGTATAACTCACCCTATACAACTCCAAATTGAGTGAAACGAATTTTGTTAGAAAGCTTACACACAGGGGAACACCCCAATATAATATTCCGAGTTTGTTATGGTCCCAATGGTTCCCAGTGATTCGAGGAAGTTGTCCTATGTCCAATCTAGGCCAAAACGGAGTAGTTCAGGAAGGTAGACTTTCAGGACCTATAACTCGAGGTATACTTAAGCAAATGGAGTGAAACTGGTGGCAAATGAAAGGTTATCCTGATAGATTTGATATGAGACCAATTACGTAAGATTTGAGCTTAGTTTCGATTTTTAGTGAATTTATATTCCTAGGAGTGTAATTCGGGCTAGCGACTGAATAGGCTGAAGTAAAAGTTGAATATCTTGATTTATATAAATCAGAATGACATGGGACCAAAGAGGTTAGAAAGTAGACATATAGAGCTATGACATATCCAAATTTCAGATCTAAATGAGTTGAATAGAGATAAAGGTGGATTATACAAGATTCGGGCAGAACCGAATAGGATTGGCAGGATGGCCAAAATGATAACTTCACAAGAGTCAGTGGACATACAAAGTTTGAGTTGAGGATGACCAGTTTAATACTGATATATATGTGTGTTAAATTGATTTATGTTACTATGGTTGAACTGTCCGTGAGAGCTGGCACTATTCATGGGGAAACAGATACGATCCGTTATGCTGCCAAATTTACGGCAGAAATCTATGAATGTTATGTTCATAAGGTTTAGATATGCAAGTATGAATTTAAGTATTATATGAGTTATGAGAGATTATACTTTGAATATATTACATTCACATGTTATGTTCATGTATGTCATGCATGCAAGCATAATTAGAATATGATATGCAAAATAAGATATGAGGCATATTCATATATGCACAAAGCATTTGCACGCATGACAAGATATGGAAAGGAAAGATGACGAGAACTTTCAAGAAGGACGTACTAGCTACCACGTGAGGCATGGCATAGACCCAGCTAGCGTGGGGTAGAGCAAGATCGTCTAAGACTTGGGCCAGCCTCGACCAGATTTAAGGGGAATAGACCGTGTGAGGTCGGGAAAGTAAACCCGTCACTCATGTATAGGTACGAGCTCGAACCCAAAAGCGTGCTATTACCCAGGGGTGAGAAAGGCCATTCACCTCCGAGGGACCAAGCACAGAGAAGTAAGACCAAGTACAGGAAAAAGAAAGATACAGATTGAGTCAAGTGCACTTGCATACAGATAAGCACAAGCATTTCCATGTGCATCCTCAGTTATCCCATTAAATGATAAGATCATTAATATTCTTGTTGAAGCATATTGCACTACTGGTATTTCTATGTTTGTCATATATAATATGGCAAGCGATTGTTAAAACATAACCCGCTTCGAGAAAGATGCTTTCCATTTAAAATTGAACCACTGTTTATGTATATGTGCTCACATTTTCATAATAAACCGAAGCGGCTGGAATGTTTATGACAACATTATGAGATTTGTTTAAATTTACCTACTGAGAACCTTAGGTTCTCACTGCCTGCTTGTATGCTTTTCTTTCCGTAAACATTCCAGTACCCAAGTAGAGGTCAAACACGAGGCGGAGTACAAGGTCACTCACTGAGCAAGAATTGGGCGCTAGCCAAATCAAAAGACTGTCGAAGCGAGTTATCTTAATCACAACTTCTTTTAGAGAGTAATTATTTTATTATCCATGTGTCATAGATTATTAGTCAGAAATGAAGGGAGCAGTACAAGAGCCATGTATTATATTTTTCACATTTTAAAGTTTACTTAGCATCGTGACAACCTTTTCATATAACTCCATGACTCGAGCGTGGCTTATATGATAGAGGTGTTACATAAAGAATCCTACTAAGAATTTATAATTCTCACTCCTGTTTCCGTGTTATCTCCAGATAGTTCAGAAGTTTCAAAAAGGGCCCCTTCGAGGCAGAGTTGACTAGTAAGATTTAATCTAGCCAAAGGTTGCTGCCGGACAAGGTTTGAGTAAGTGACAGTAACAACTCTTAGGTGAGGTATTATGACTTAAGCATAGTACCATACTTAGGAGGGTATTATATAAAACACTTATAATCCCGAAAGTCAGAACTTGAAAAATGTAAAGCACTCATTCCCCTAATCCCCGAAGTTAGTAACCTAGTTAACATAGAACCTTCATAACCTCAGAGGTTGGTCCCAGGTTAATGTCAAAAATCAGTCTAAACATAAATTCGAAAATCAAACTCGAGTTGATCTTGAGATTCAATCAGGAACTCAAACCTGGAAGTCGGGTAGCCCAAACAAACTTAAGGCAAACACTTATAAGACAAATTAACATTAAAGATAAGTCTTAGATTAAAAGCCTACACCTAACTATCTAAGCATTGCTCACAAGACTTTATTGCATAGATAGTATACAACTAATTGCCTATGCATAATGAAGTTATGATGTGAAAATGTTGAGTTCACAAGTGATCTTCAGTTAATATACCCATATGATTTATAATTATTTAATGCTATATGTGAATGCCCATGGAATTTATATGTTTTATATGAATTATAACATTGATGACTATGTATGATTGAATGTTGCTTTTATTCATCATGATTATATGTTAAGTAACAATAAGCATTTAAGTTGCATGCTATGCATTAACTAAGAATAAAAGAACCAAGGGCATGATCCTTCTACAAGCGAAGGTGATACCCTTTTACCCTCTCCCGTATGGAAACCCTAAGGTGGTGACGCCTACGGTATGAGTTCACTACCATTCTAAGAGGCACAAGGCCTATGACATTGGACCAATGTAATAAGACATCAAAGATGTTTAGAAAATCCAGAGGCAACTAAATGTGTTTGCCAGGATGCATTATAGCATAGCAAATTGCACTATAGCATGTTTCCTAACAACGCTAACATTTTACACATTTCCAAGCTTTGTAGCAATTAAAATAGTTGGAATTTGCCCTCAGCGGTAGAAACAACAATTGTATATCTTGAGCTTTCCAACTCAACAAAAATCACCTTAATTGAAGTTTTGTAGCTCAAGATACAGGCAAAATAGTATTGAAAGATTAGAGTTGACAACATTAGAGACAAGATGAAGCTTCAATTTAGAAGAGTCTAGAACTAGAAAATATGTCAAACAACAAAGTTTGAGATCTTCTTCTCTTCTTTTCAAAGAATTTTGAATCATCATAATCCGACTTCTAGAGGGCTACATATGTAATTTCCAATGCTGAAAGATCCTAATTTCATGCAAGACAAGCTTTTTTATGGCTCCAAATTCCAACTTGAATGCTTGTACCTAATGACAATTAGACAAAACCATAAATAAGTATACCCTAAATCAAAATAACCAACTAAAAATAACTAAAACATTAAATAAATTCAAGTAACTAAAGTCTAAATCTAAATAAAATAAAACAAAAGTAACTCACCACGAGTAGTTGTCACATGGGAAATAGCATATGCTAGTATACAATACTACACTACTCAAAACACAAAAACACCAAAACAACTAACGAAAAACACTAGAAAAATGTAGAAACACTATCAAATGATTTAAAAAAAAAATATGGGACCACCATACAATGAAAATTGCACTATTCAAGAACCCAAAAATGTAATTAAAAGTCTTTAAAAAAAACTACAAAAGCAGTCAAGATGAAGGAATTTCACCAAGATGGGGTGGTACCCCTAACTGGCTTAGCGCATTAGTGAAATTTATAATTATTATATGTATTTTATCTTACTATAACACTCCAGTTATAATTTTGTCAACTACTTGTTAGTTGACATAGAACCCTTTTACAGTTACTCGAATTAGATCGAGGTTAGTGGCTATGATGCTAAGGGCAATTTTGTCTTAATGAGCTTATAATTTGTTGTTAACAATTTTCTAAGTAAATTTTATTTCACCATTATTTAGTAAAATGAGATTTTTTTTGTTGACTTGGGTTTGACTTTTATATTTTCTTGAATAGTTTTACCCTTACTTTTAGGTTATCATTAATATTTTGCCTTTACCTTTTTTTAGTGACACTCAAATTTAGAATTTCTATTTTCTCTACCCATTATTACAAGTTGATAAAGAAATTGGGGTTTATGATGAGTTTTGCCAAATGCCATCAAACTGAAATTGGCTTCTTAAACTGCTTGTAGTGTAAGGATTAACCAAGATCATTTTCCATGGATTTTGGATGGCTTTTCAATCAAATTAGCCTATGAAATAAAAAGGGGATTGACAGGTAACAAAGAGATTAACAAGTAATTAATGGGAATTAACAGAATATAAGATCACCGATCCAGCACCTATCTAATCAATGGCTAAGAGCTATCATAAACTAATATAATAAGCATAATTTAGTAGTTGGCTGGATTGAATTGGGTTCTCAATTTCAACCCCTGGCTCTAGAATATGATCAAACACTTAGTATGCACTAACATATGATTGAATGAAGCGTATTGCACTGGTGTTGATATATTTCCTAGAGTCAACCAGCACAAAATTTCAATAAGAAAATTGTTCTTCTCATAAAATGAAAATGCAATTAAAAGTAATCCATCAAAATCACAATTTTGAAATTACCCAATTAAAAAGATAATCAAATAACTTCAGAAATTGAAGAAGAGAGGAAACTAAATCATGCATTCGATAAGAACTAGGACCTCAAGATCTTAACAAAAGGAAATCTTAATGACCTGGATTGGTTCAAGAGTTTACACTAACATTGCAAAACAATAAAGAAAAGGATGAAGAACAATGAAGAACAAAAGAGAGGAAATGAAAATAGAGAAAGAGTTAGATCCTAAAACTACCCACTAAAAAGCTATTCTCGTGTTTCTCCTTTTAGCCTTTTTCAACTTATATCATCCTTCTCACTTGTGTACTCCTTTGGCTCTGTTTAGCGATGGTATATGTTAGCTTCCAAATGGCTTTGGTCTTGTGCAATTTGGACCAATTGAGCGACCTAGCGCCCAAAAACTACCCAAAGGGCGATAGTATCCTTAGTCTAACTTCATTAGTTCAAATGACCTTCAAAATGGTGGAATTAGTTCTAGCTATTTGCATAACATTTGTAGATCATTGAGTTAACTTTCCTACTAAACAAGTTTGGCATTAATTATACATTTAGAACTCAAGATGTGCTCAATTTACTAAAATAGTGTAAAGGACCAAAATTATCCAAGAAAAGCAATTAGAATCAATTATTAGCCCAATTAATTATTTGGCCTAAAATTGCTCAATTAAATCATTTGGAGTCCCAAAACATTATATGTGAAAGTTAATTAAAAAATAAAAATGCTAATTATCGGTATGATGATTTTATTTTGAGCTGCTCGGGCAAATTAATATTAAATTATTTTAGGTTATTTACTCAAAAATGCCAATCATATAAGAGAAGCCTTTTTTTTTTTATATATAGCACACTTAACATAAATTTCTTTTGAATCGTCTTCCACCTACGTACCATCTTACAAAATCCTTGTGGTGACTATGTGTACCTGTCAAGTGTTCGTTGCACACATTGCCCCTTCTTATAAGTTCGTCACAATATTCTTTGGACAATTGCATTGTCTCCAAAAATATATAATCAGACATATCTCTCCCACATTTGTTAGTCAGTTTGTTGATACAATATTCCAATTGTCCATATTTAGCCTGAGGTTTTGGAGCTAACTTTTGCCCTAGCCAATAGTAAGTATGTATGATGCCTTCCTGAGGGTGAATTCGTAAATATGCAGTAGTTTGAGTTATTGCATACATAGTTAACATCATGGTGAGTGACCACAAATTGGCTTTAACCATTTTTCAAAGATAGAGATGACACTATAAAATATGTATTTTTTAGTAGAAGAGTGAATATGCTTCAATTTTTTGGTTGCCATGTTGATATAAGGATAGAACTTCATTTATATAGTTGTGACGAAAGAAAGGAAGGTTTCTTTGAAATCGCATTGTGTACCATTATCATTTTGCTATAAATTTTCAGAAGTTGATAGTAACATCAACAAAAAGACAATTATAACGTAGAAACAATTTATCTCTTTTCAGTTTTATATTTTGTTAATTTATACAAATTTATGACATAATGCGTGAATATATGTTGCCGTTACTAGTTTATTTTGAAAATAAAATGATGTCATTAGACACATACAATAATAATTTCATTTCAAAACATAGATTTAGCAATTAAGTATGGGAAGGAAGCCGATAGCACACTACACCGTTATTATAAATAATTATGTATTTAATCGATTATATTGCCAACTAGGGCTTTAAATTATAGTGGTGGCCATGAATGCGGTTATTAGGATTGTGGGTATTGCGGTCACGCATATTGTGGCCACTGCAATGTGAATTTCGTTTGTGTTTGTAACTTGAAATTAAGCCTGTTGTGGTACATTCCAACCTAATGTGGCTTGTTGTAGCATTGATGCAATTACGTTACGATCAATTTATATGGATAGCCCAGTGTGAAAGGAATCTCTTGTCACAACCCGCCCCAGAATTGTGACTGGTGCTAGATGTAGCAAATCTCTAGTAGGCCTTCTATGACTATTCTTACGAAAAATGAACAAATCTTGCCCTATTTTTCTAGCTTTCCCATATTAGCCAAACTTATTCCAAATCACCAATCAAAAAAATACAAATTGTGGCTCAAAGCACATTTCAGAAATTCACACACACATACACACACACACACACACACACACACACACACACACACACACACACATATATATATATATATATATATATATATATATATATATATATATATATATATATATATATATATCAATAAAGCGAATTCTCAAAAATCCACAAGCCATATATACATATCTTATAAAATAAATAATCAGGTCGCAAGATTTTGCTTGTGGATTACAGAGCAACTCTAAGAAGTTGGAGAAGTCAAGTCAAGTGAGAAGCCAAAGTCTGAAATAGAAAAAAAAAAAAAAAAGAGGGAGTGAGTCCAACTAATTCAGTGAGAGGCAATAAAACTGTAACATATAAGGACAAGCTTCAGAAGTAAAGCAAGTTATGGTTAAATAAAGAATTAGTATTATGAACTAAGTGTAAACAAATAACCATCATTTTAAATAATGTATAAATAAAGAATCAAAATTATAAACTATACATACAGATATATGTAACATCCACTGTTTTTCGCCTAATTATTCGGTTTTATCGAATAATTGAGAATAATCAAAATTTGGTTAAATAATTATTTAGAATCAATTGATTAGCAATTACTTCAGTTTAGATATGAGAGAATTAAGTTAGAAGTTTAGGAGATTTCATAAAATTTTATTGAAAACCGATTTACCGATTTAAAGGGAATCGGTAAAACTACGGTATTTTAAACTGTCGGAACCGAACCAATAGAATTTCAATTCTTTTACCCTACCTTGAGTGGCTGATAACTTAGCCACTTAACACCAAATGTGGTGCCACTTTGGCCACAAAAGCAAGGAAAGTTGGCTGAAACTCAGCCATAGAATCTCAACCAATCAAATGCCAAAGCAAGTCAACTACAACCACTCAAGTAATCAGATTTTTTTTCCACCCTTTATCACGCATTCAGACCCCTTTTCTTGCACTACTTTCTCCTCTCCTTTCAGCTCTCTTCTTCTCTTCTTCACTCACATAACTCCAGCCAACCATCAAGCCTAATCAAGCTTTGCTCATCCAAGCCCTCAAAAATCAAGCAAAATCACTTATAACAAAGGTAGAGATTTAATTCTTGCATCAATTCTGTGGTCTTGGCTGGTTGAGGTTGGTTTATTTTCACAATCTTTGATGTGTTAAATGAATGATTATGATGATATGTGACCAGTTTTGGGCTGTTTGTTTGATTAAAACCGAGTTAGAAGCAAGAAAGAATGAAAATAGGAAAAGCTGATGGGTTGGAGAACCAAAAACCTTCGGCAGTCCGTACGGCGGAGTGTACGGCTCTGACTATAACTAATTAAATTGGATAGAACCATTTTTATATGAAACTAGACATGTAGGGCTTTCCATACGTATATCATACAAGGCTTTTGAATTAGAATTGAGGGAGATATGAATTTTTGAATTTTGACCTAGGGTTTTGACTCTAGTTCTGGGCAGACTAGGTTGTTCAGGGTAGAACACGCCCTACACTACTTGAAAATGAGTGAAATGAACTTTTTTAGAAATCTTATGCATAGGAAAATGTCCCATAAAAATTTTAGCACTAGATAAGGTCCCAGTTGCTACTAGTGATCCAAGAAAATTGCCCTATGTCCAAACCGGGCCAGAATAGGGCAGTTTAGGAAGGTCAGAATTCGGGGCTTGTAACTTGAGCCCTAATAAGTCAAATGGAATGGAACTTTTTTTAAATGAAACTTTACCTGTTAGCTTTAACATGAGTTCAATTTCGTGTAATTTGAGTCAATTTTCGATTTTTAGTGGATTTTTACTTTTAGTTACCTGATTCTGGCTAGCCATTGGGCAAGCCGGGGTAAAACCTGAATATCTTGAGCTATAGATATCAAAATTAGATGGGACTAAAGAGGTTAGAAACTAGACACATAACATTTTAACATATCCAAAATTGAGGTCTAAATGATTTAAATAGAAATTATGGCTTGATTTAGAAGAACCGAGTTGGCTGACTATGCTGAGGCAGAAACTTTGCCTTAATGAGATTATTGTTATTATGAGTTTTATGTTGAAATATGTATGTAATGTTGTGACCTTTGTGATAAATTGATATTCTGGTGTACTGGCACTATTCACACGGAAGCAGACACATTCCGTTATACCGCCGAAATTTCGGTAGAATCCACGCATAAGTTACGAATTACATGTTAATGCATGTGCATTTCAAGAAAGCTAAGAAGGTTATGATAAGAATTATGTTACTATGAAAGTTCCATGCTACTTGGGCCAACCCCGAATCAGAAATTAAGGGGAATAGATCGGTGGGAAGGTCGGGGAAAGTAAACCCGGCATTCCTGTATAGGAACGAGCTCGATCCTGAAAAACAGAATATTACCCAGGAGTCTAAATGACCAAGAACTCCTAGGGGACCAAGAGATGGAAAATGATGAAAAGTAATGGAAAAGCTTATGAAGGTTCATGATTAAGTCTGCATGATTACATGAATGCATGGTTATATGAAATAATTATGTCAAGATGGATGCAGTGTCTATTAAGTTTATTTACTGCTATTTGTTTAGTTATTCTGTTTACTATTCTGTGAAGCATTATTAGTAATTTATTCCGTTTCTTATGCCAACTAAAGCAAAACTGAACCTTGCCTCGGACCAGACTTTTCCTTAAACTCATTAAAATGGATAACTAGTTTGAACTCATGCTTTTAGAATTAAATAAAAATCGAGGCAACTGAGAATGTATGTGACGTCAGATAACCATTATACACGATCCCTACTGAGAATTTCTTTAAATTCTCACCTCGTCCTATATTTCCCGCATCATTCTCAGACATTGGAGATGGACTCCACAGCAACCCTCTTCATTGAGATCCCAGCTTTACAGCTTCACCATGATCTAGCGTTGGATTCCTTGTATATAGCCGGTTTGTGTAACTTCTGCCTCTACCTCTTTAGCAATAGGAACTTTGCTGTCCTTTTACATCATCCTATTTTCGACCCTGCGACTCCCTACATTGCTGTCCCGCTGCACATGGCGCACCCACCTCCAGCCCCTCCTACACCCGCAGCACAGGCAGTTCCAGATGTGGTGCTTAGTTGAGAGAGTGACCCTTCTAAGGCCACCGGCTCGTCACCCTCTTCCTTCTTGGGACCCAGCGCAGAGTATTCTCCAGCCGGGTGTAACATCCCCATTTCTACCTAAGCTAATTAGCTCGGTGTTCCCGGCTAATTAGAGAGATTAGCGATTAATTGAGAACTAATCGATTAATCCCGAGAGCAAGAGCTTAATAAATTAAGTCTAGCCAACAATTTAATCATAATGTCCTAAGCGTTTCAATAAAACCTTAATCGTCTAATCCTTAATTACTCGAAGGTGCCAAAACAAAAGTAAGACAACCTAACCTTACTAATTAAGTTTATAATGATTAAGACACTTAAGACAACTCTTGAAAAATTAAACCCCAAATTAAGCATATGGTTAACTGTAATGCAAGACATCATAAAAAGTGTAATTGACAAGAGTTAACTCATGGGTAATTAAGCCAATTAAGTTAAATTACATTTAAATAATTCTAATAACATTTAGAGATAAAAGTTCTTCCATGCATATGCCCTAAAAAGACATACCAAAGAGGAGCAATATCTCACCCTTCATTCAATCTCTTTAATCCTACACCATTAGATCAAAAGCCAAGACTAGGATCCTTGTCATCCACCATTAGATCTTGACACTTGGATGAGTCTTAGACAAGCAACCAAATCCTAAGAGGGGTACTCCCCTTTAACCCCTAGAGAAAAACACAAATTGGACATTAGAATGCCTCCAAGACTCAAGGAAAATACAACCCTCTCTTTTACCCCAAAGTTCTTAGCCTTCAACCTAGCTAAACTCACCCACTCCCCTTGCTTGTTAGAGAAGCAAGGGCAATCAGCCCCTCCCCCCATGTACGCCTCCCTCTCTCTTTCTCTCTTCATTTTCATTTCACTCATCCTCTTCTCTCTCCTCAATTCCAAATTCTCCTCCTTCTCTCTAAACTCTCCAACTTCTCTCTAGAATCCTTCCACTTCTCTCATCCTTTCCTCTCCTCATCCCGCTCACAAGCTCTTCAAGAGCCACCATTTTTGTTCTTGGAGAATCAAAGACAATCACATACCAAGCCTCTTTCAAGATCCAAGAGGAGGAATACCACCACCATCACCTTCTTCCATCACAAATTCCTTCAAAGAAAGCTTCTTGGTAGTGGCTCTAAACTCTTTTTTTCTCTCTTGTTTTTCAAGCTTTAGAACTCCTATGCTCTCCATAGCTAGGTGATTTTAAAGATTGATTATGGGCATCATAGCCATTCTTGTCATAAAATGAGATGTTGTTGCTTGTATGGTTGTTTGTTGAAAACATGTTTTCGGTTTGGTGTGATGCATGGCTGAACTCAATGTTTTTGAACTCCAACATGTTAGTTTTTCACTAATCTTTCATGGTATATGAGTGTTTTATAACTTGAGAATGGTTTCTTGAAAGTGAGGTTGAGTGTTTTGGAGAAAACATGAGAAAAATCAAAACGTGAAATCTGGATTTTCTAGCAGTCTGTAAACCGAACGGTATAACTTTTTCCAGAAAACTCAGAAATTAGTGGAACCAATTTTATATGAAAATAGACTCAGAGAGCTTTCCATACATATAAAATACATAAGATTCGGAGTTAAAATGAGCGAGATATGATTTTTCAAAGTGGACTGTTCTCGGATTGGTTTCTGTCTGGGCAGTCTACACTAAAATGTGTATAACTCGAGCTACAAAAATGATTTTTGAGTGAGACCAAGTTCAAATGAAAGCTAAGACATATAGGAACAAACCCATAAAACAGTTTACTCAGATTCCTTCTGAGCAATTATAATGAGAGGTAACAATCCACTGTACCGGGAGTGAACTTAGAAACTGGACCGTCAGAATAAAATATGCATAACTGGAGTTAGACAACAAATTTTTGAGTGGGACTTCTTTTGTTAAAAACTAGACTCAGAACCCTATAAGCATATAAAATTTCGCATTAAAATGATAAAATACCAAATTATGGTGAATTTTTAAAGTTACTGCCTAGGGTAAAAGTAAAACTGTCAAAACTTAACCTTAAGTAAGACTATGCATAAATGACTTAAAAAGGTAAAAGGCCTTAGCCTAAAATAATGAAACTTCATAACTTACTTAATGAAGACTAGATAGAATAAAATACTAAGCTCACCTAATCCTTAACCAAAGAAGCGAATAAAACGAAAAACCGAATGTAAATGTAGTTAATGTACTAGATTAAATTCATAAAATTCTCACCATACTATAATGCAAAACCTAAACTATGAATCTTCCAAATTAAAATATGAAAATCATATAAGTTAAGTTAGAATAATTGAGGAGAAGGAATCGAAGGAGCTTGCCCTAGATACTTTAAGGAATCAATAAAACGAAAGCCAATGTAAAAGCTTGCACCTAATTTACTAAGTTAAGCTCATAAAACTTTGCTTGAGAATATGCCTATGTTGATGTTGCAAGCATAATGTTATGATAATGATGATATGATGATGATGATATGATAATGATGATATGATGATGATTATGATATGATGATAGTATGCTATGATGATGATGATAATGATGATATGATATGATGCTGTGATACTGGTATTCTGTTTGGCAAAATTTTGGGAAGCGGTCTGTCAGTTATCTATGTCACGAAATTTTGTAGAAATCGTGGACTTAGAAATATTTTGCATCATAAGCTTTAATAAGAAGAGAAAGTAAACTAAGGGTGTGATCCTTCAAAAGGGAAGGTGACCCAAAGTAAGTTCCCCTCACCCACGACTCACATGAGGCATGGCATGACCCAGCTAGTGTGAGTATAGGAGATAGGGCTTACATGAGGCATGGCATGACCCAGTTAGTGTAAGTACCGAAATTTTATGGTGGCGACGGCCACGGTATGAGCTCATTACCACTTATGTTTAGTGGGAGGAAAGAAAGGACTTAAGATAAGTCAAGTTAAGGAAAGAAAGGATTTAAGAGAAAGTCAAGTTAAGAAAAGAAAAGGGACTTCGATCCAAACCCTTAAAGAGAAAAGGTTAAGAGAAGCTCACAGCACAGTCATGCATGTTTTATGTGATTTTATTTATGCTCAAGTATGTTATGATATAAATGATTAGGGAGTATGTTAAAATTGAATCCACTTCAGATATTCATGTTTTTGAAAACCTAAGAACTGAATCTTATGCATGCTCACTGTTTTCATTATAAAATCGAAGTGGCTGGGACGATGACGATGACACCTCCGTGTCGGGTTCGAGTCCTACTGAGAAATTCTTATTTCTCACTCTAGTTACTTTTCTGCATCGTCACCAGATCTTGATGGCGTATCTGGTGGACTGGAGCGCGGATCCCCCACACTGTGAGCGGACGTATGACGTGGAATACTAGATGAAGCTATTTTGGGGCTGGTAGCGACCGTCGCTCTGCATCTTCGCACATTCCTTTTTGAGATAGGCTTTGTCATTTAAGTTTGTATTTAGTATCTAGTATTTGGATCATGGCGCGACCATGAGCTTTATTCGATGTAATGTTTATATATATATATATATATTATGAACCCTTATGGATGTAATGAATAGTTATGTAATGCAATGTATTTGTGAATTTCTACTTATTTACCTTTCTCTTGTTTTATGATATTTGGGTATTTATTTTATGCGACACGCTCTTTCTCTATCTACCTTCTCGCTCAAGGCTTTACTTTCCAAAGCGATGACGTATTTCAAAAAAAAAGAAAATCTTACCGTATTTTCCGCTTAATTTAATTTCAAGTGAAGTTTAATTTTCCACGAACAAAAGTAACAACTAATAAAACGCCGTAATACGACTTAAGCGTAGTATGGGTTTATTAGGGTGTTACACCGGGCCTGACATGGCTAACGGCTATTTGACAAAGTAGCTGAACCAGTAGGAGATGTTGTACAACATGACCCTCTTTTGGACAGTACGTAGCTCTGGGTCATAGACCTGACAGTAGGATTAGCAGTAGGTTATGAAATGTCCTCTGAGGACCATAGGATCTTTTGACTGATACGGGTATTATTGTCTTTTTGGTATGCTGGCCCACTTATGTATTCTACTTTGAAACTTTGTGCATAAACTGAAGCAGTGGCTTCTAATGTGTATATATATATATATATATATATATGTGCACATATACAGTAATGTTATTATACTATTCTTATCTTTTGTTATATTTTGTTAAATTCATTTCGCCCTTAGTACAGCAGCGTGCCATTTCGTCTGTTTAAAAAAAAAGAAAAAAAGAAAGAAATGATGATAAGAGAGAACACGAATTATGAAAGGTAAGCAGAGTGTTAATACGGTAACACAATCTACTTGATTTCGTGGTATGACTTAAGCATAACATCAAATTAGTAGTGTGTTACATTTTTGGTATCAGAGCAGTTCGTCCTAGCTAAGGCCTGAGGATTGGACTGACTATGCTTCGCGCGTATTCTATATTCTTTACTGATAATGTGCACCAGATCTTGCCTGTATGGTTGAGATATAGTTGTGTATATGTATGAAGTACTTGACCGTGTGAGCTGTTATTTACTAGCATATTAGACTTAGTATTGAGCCTGATCAACTCAATAACTTTTGTTTTGTGTGCTCAGAACTTAATGGCTTCCGGAAGGCGAGGTAGACCACGTGCAGAACCTGCTCCAGAGGACCCAACTGATTCTATGGCCACAATGCGAGAAATGGCCCATGCAATGTGGGAGCAAGCCGCGGTGGCTCACCAGATGATGGATCAGCTAGGTAGATGACCTGAGGCAAGCTATGGAGGGAACCCTCACGGCCTAGGAGTTGATCTAGACTATCTCAAGTTTGCTGAGTTCAGAAAGGCAAATCTGCCAAGTTTCCGAGAGGTGTATGATCCGGATAAAGCTGACGAATGGATCAAAGCCATGGAGAAGATTTTCTCTATCTTGGATTGCTCGGATCATCAGAAGGTGACTTTTGCCACTTACATGCTCGAAGCAGACACCGAGTTTTGGTGGAATGGCGTACGAGGATTGTTCGAAGAATCTCAGACGGTAGTCACCTGGATGATGTTTAGGGATGCATTTTACCAGAAGTACTTTCCAGCTTCTATTCGAAATGCCAAGGAACTTAAGTTTATGCAGCTTCGTCAAGGGAACCGGACGATATCTGAATACATTGCCAAGTTTGAAGAGCTGTGCAAATTTTCCACAATTTACCAGAGGAACCCGGATGAAGCTTGGAAGTATGTTAAGTTTAAAGGAAGGTTACGAGAAGACATTCTTACTGCGATAGGGCCAATGGAGATTAGGGATTTCCCTACATTGGTGAACAAATGTTGACATGTGGAGGATTGCAATTCAAAATTAGCTGCAGCCAGGGCATCTGGTGGGAATTTCAAGAGGGGGTTGGGCCCGCAGGGCCCAAGATTCAAGCCCAACATACAGCAATAGCGGAGATTTTCACTGGCAGGCAACAAAGGCAAGCAGCCCCAAAGGCCTTTTCCAAATCCAACTTGCACAAAATGCGGCAAGAATCATGGTGATCGGCCGTGTTTGGCAGGCCAGAATGTCCGCTACGGATGTGGCAAGCCAGGCCATAAAATTTATGAGTGTCCAACCAAGAATCCACCACCGTCGTCTCGACCTTAGCGACAAGGACAGGTCTTTACAATGAGCACAGAAGAAGCTAATAAGTCGGAAGGACTAATCCAAGGAACCTGTGACGTGGATGGTGAGACTCTAACTGTACTCTATGATTCGGGTGCCTCACATTCGTTTATTTCTCATAACTGTGTAGTTTCTTTGCAATTGCCAATTTCTGAATTATCTTATGATCTATTGGTTTCTAATCCTACAAATGGACCTATTAGAACTAGTCAAATATGCATCAATGTTCCTCTTTGAATTGAGGGTAGGACCTTTGCCGCCAATTTGATTTGTCTGCCTCTGTCTGGTCTTGACGTAATTCTGGGCATGGATTGGCATTCTGCCAATCGAGTTGTACTCAATTGTTCTGATAAGACGGTGGTACTCCCCTCTGTCTCACTTTCTGAATCTCAAACCGTGACACTCTTCTATCTGAACTCCTTTGGGTCAAAGAATCAAGGATATATTCTCTTGTCAGCTAATGTGACAGAAGCTGAGCAGGAACTAGAGGAAATTCTAGTTGTCAGGGAATATCCGGATGTTTTTCCAGAGGCTATTCTTGAATTCCCTCCAGAGAGAGAGATTGAGTTTACCATTGAGTTGGTTCTAGGTGCGGGACCAATATCTATAACTCTGTATCGAATATCACCTATGGAGTTGGTGGAATTAAAAAGACAGATCGAAGAGCTTTTAGAAAAAGGATTTATATGGCCAAGTGCGTCGCCATGGGGAGCTTCGGTCTTGTTGGTCAAAAAGAAAGATGGAAGCATGCACTTATGCATAGATTATAGGCAGCTAAACAAAGTGACAATTAAGAATAAATATCCACTACCAAGGATTGATGATCTCATTGACCAACTACAGGGTGCAACGATATTCTCCAAGATTAACTTGCGTTTTGGATATCACCAAATTCGAGTTTAAGAAAAAGATATCCCTAAGATAGCTTTTCGAACTCGTTACGGACACTATGAGTATCCCGTGATGTCATTTGGACTGACGAACGCACCAGCAGTATTCATGGATTACATGAATCAAATATTTCGCCCATATCTGGACAAATTTGTAGTGGTCTTCATCGATGATATACTTGTCTACTCGAAGACAGAGCAGGAGCATGTGGAGCACTTGCGGCTAGTTCTACAAATTTTAAGAGAAAAGAAACTCTATGCTAAATTATCCAAATGTGAATTTTGGATGAAGGAGGTAAAATTTCTCGGCCACGTAGTGTCTTTTGGAGGAATCTCTGTAGACCCTAGCAAGGTAGAAGCAGTTTTAACTGGGAAAGGTCGACCACAGTCTCTGAAGTCAGGAGTTTTTTGGGCTTAGCTGGATATTATAGGCAATTCGTTAAGGATTTTTCTCGAATAGCCTTGCCCTTGACTAAGCTAACCAGAAAGAATGTCCCATTCGAGTGGATGCCGGAGTGTGAACAAAGTTTTCAGGATTTGAAGAGGAGATTGACCACGACACCAGTGTTAGCTTTACTAGACCCTCATGGACCATTTGAGGTCTATTGCGATGCTTCCCAACAAGGGTTAGGGCGTGTGTTGATGCAAACCAGAAAGGTGGTCGCGTATGCCTCTAGGCAATTGAAGCCACACGAAAAGAACTACCTGACTCACGACCTCAAATTAGCAGCAGTAGTATTTGCTTTGAAGATATGGAGACATCACCTCTATGGAGTGAAGTTCAAGGTCTTTTCTGATCATAAGACTTTGAAGTACCTCTTTGATCAGAAGGAATTAAACATGAGGCAGCGAAGATGGATGGAACTCCTTAAAGACTACGAATTTGAATTAAAATATCACCCGGGTAAGGCAAACATCATGGCAGATGCGTTGAGCAGGAAATCATTGACTATAGCCTGGATGATGATTAAAGAGACGGAGCTTATTGAAAGTTTTCGAAATCTTAATTTGGGAGTCCTTACAACTCTCAAGACTCTTCAGATACACCAAATTAAGATAACCAGTAGCTTTAAGGACCAAATTCGGCAAGCACATCAGCAGGATGCTAACTTTCAACGTACGATTAATCTCGTACAATCAGGGAGATTAACGGGTTTTGCCCAAGATAAAGAGGGCATCTGGCGGTGCCACGACAGAGTGTGTATTCTTGAAAGGAGTGATCTCCGAAGAAGAATCCTCAAAGAAGCACATAAAGGTGAATTCGCTGTACACCCTGGCATAACCAAGATGTATCAAGACCTCAAGAAAATCTTTTGCTGGCCGGGCATGAAGTTAGATGTAGCAAGCTTCATGGGTAAGTGTTTGGTCTATCAGAAGGTGAAAGCAGAACATCAAAAGCCTTCTGGGATGTTATAACCCCATTATAAAATCCATGGAGATACTCTCCCACTTCCACTCAGGGATTTCCAAGGGGTTACCAAGGACATCAACGGGATATGATGTTATATGGGTCATTGTGGATAGATTAACCAAATATGCTCATTTCCTACCCGTTCGAGCAAATTATCCGCTAGAAAAACTAGCTCAACTGTACATTTAAGAGATTATAAGGTTACATGGGACCCCTTCAACTATTATCTCTGATCGAGACCCAAGGTTTACCTCACGATTTTGGGGAGCTTTACAGAAGGCGTTCGGTGCAAAGCTGTGTTTAAGCACTACATATCACCGGCAAACAGATGGCCAAACTGAAAGAACGATTCAAACCTTGGAAAATATGCTACGAGCTTATATATTGGAGCAACGCAGAAATTGGGATTGATACTTATCGTTGGCCGAGTTCGCATGCAACAATATCTATCATGCTAGCATCGACATGGCTCCTTACGAAGCATTGTATGGATGAAAGTGTCAATCTCCCATGTGCTGGTATGAGATAGGAGAATCAACTCTATTAGGGCTTGATTTAGTCGAGCAGACCACCGAGCAGATCAAGAAAATAAGGAGCAAGATGCTTGCCACTCAGAGCCGCCAGAAGAGTTACGCGGATACCAGGAGGAAGCCTCTGGAATTTCAGGAAGGAGACCACGTATTTTTGAAGGTTACTCCTACAACAAGGATAGGTAGAGCAGTCAAAGTCAAGAAGCTAAATCCTCGCTTTATTGGTCCCTTTCAAATCTTGAAGCGAATCGGATCAGTTCCATACCGAGTCGCTTTGCCTCCACATCTATCAAACCTTCATGATGTTTTTCATGTCTCCCAACTCAGAAAGTATCAACCTGACCCTACCCACTCCCTAGAACCCGAATCAATACAGTTAAAAGAGGACCTGACTTTATGCATACAACTAGCACGGATCGTAGACAGAAGTAGCAGACAACTTCGGAACAAGACCGTGCAGCTAGTAAAAGTAGCATGGGGAAAAGGAGATGCGGAGGATTACACCTGGGAGCTAGAATCAGATATGAGGAAGGAGTATCCTGAACTATTCTTAGGTACTAAATTTTGAGGACAAAATTTTTTTAAGGAGGGTGGTAATGTAACATGCACCATTTTTCGCCTAATTATTCAGTTTTATCGAATAATTATCGAATAATTGAGAATAATCAAAATTCGGTTAAATAATAATTTAGAATCAATTGATTAGCAATTACTTGAGTTTAGATATGAGAGAATTAAGTTAGAAGTATAGAAGATTTCATAAAAGAATTAAGTTTAGGCCTAATAAAAGAATTTATACAAGAGGCAACCTCAATTAAAAGCTTACACCAAATTTGCTAAGCTAAGCTCATAAGACTTTGTGTGATATGTATGCCCTTATGTGTCCATATAATGACACTGATATGATATGATATGATATGATGATGATGATTATGATAATGATATGATGATGATCATGATACGATATGATGATGAGGAATATGATAAAATGATGATGATGGTATGATAATGATGATATGATATGATGCTTAATGATACTGTGATATTGGTTTCTCTGTTTGGAAAAATTTTGGGAAGTTTCGGTCTAGCCGTTGTGCTGCCGAAATTTCGTAGAAATTGTGGACTTAGAAATATTTTGCATCATAAGCTTTAATAAGAAGAGATTCAATAAAGTGTGTGATCCTTCAAAAGGGAAGGTGACCTAATTTAAGTTCCCCTCACCCACGCCTCACATGAGGCCTGGCATGACCCAGCTAGTGTGAGTATAGGGGATAGGGCTTACATGGGGCATGGCATGACCTAGTTAGTGTAAGTACCAAAATTTTATGGTGGCGTTTCATCGGCTCACCTTGGACCGCCGCTGGGTCCTTGAGATTTCCCGCCTGAGCCATTGCCAGAGATCGAGATGGAGCCAATGTCTCCGGGTCTACCTGCAGCCCAGCCTGTGCCACCGCCAGAGGTCCCGGTGATCGATGTAAGTTCGACAGCTACTCCTAGGGCCGCAGCCGCTTCCCGAGTATCACCCTGAAGTGTCTGAGGAGGACCCCTCCGAGGAACATTCTTTAATCGCCAGCTATACTCCTGGCCGTCGCATTCGTCGCGTGGAGATGATCAGTCGGCACCCTCGTATCATCCGTACTCCTCATGCTCCCCGAGGCCAAGGAGCGAGGGGGACCAGGCACTCGAGGACCTGAGTCCATCCAATTGAAGGGCGTGGAAGGGGCAGAGAAGCCAGCATATGTCTACGTGGGCCTATCCCATTATTGCTCCTTATCTGTTGTATTTCATTTTGTATTAGACCTTTTCAGACTTGTGTACCTTTGATATTTTGGGGCCATGGCATGACCATGAGTTCCTTTTTTGTGTATTTGTTGGATATTATGAGACTAATTATAATTGTATGGTTGTTTTAGGAATTTGAATGCATGGTATTATGATTTATTCCTTGTTCTTTCAATTTATACTGAAATCTTTGCGATACGCTTGTTTATTGCTATCTTCTCGCGTAAGGCTTTACTTTCCAAAAGCGACAACGTATTTAAAAGAAAAATTTCACCGTATTTTCCGCATAATTTAATTTCAAGTAAAGTTTAGTTTTCCACGAGCATAAGTAACGACTAATAAAACGCCGTAATACGACTTAAGCGTAATATGGATTTATTAGGGTGTTACACACCCTAACCCTTGTTTGGAAGCATCACAATAGACCTCAAATGGTCCATGAGGGTCTGGCAAGGCTAACATTGGTGTCGTAGTCAACCTCCTCTTCAAATCCCAAAAATTCTGTTCGCACTTCGGCATCTACTCAAATGGAACATTCTTTCTGGTTAGCTTGGTCAAGGGCAAGGCTATTCGAGAAAAATCCTTAACGAATCGCCTGTAACATCTAGCTAAGCCCAAAAAACTCCTAACTTTAAAGACTGTGGTCGATCTTTCCCAGTTTAGAATTGCTTTTACTTTGCTGGGGTCTACAAAGATTCCTCCAGAGGACACTATGTGGTCGAGAAATTTGACTCTTTCATCCAAAATTCACATTTGGATAATTTAGCATAGAGTTTCTTTTCTCTTAAAATTTGCAGAACTAGCCGTAAGTGTTCCGCATGCTCTTGCTCCGTCTTCGAGTAGACAAGTATATCGTCGATGAAGACCACTACAAATTTGTCCAGATACGGGCAAAATATTCGATTTATGTAATCCATGAATACTGCTGGGGCGTTTGTTAGCCCAAACGACATCATGGTATACTCATAGTGTCCGTAACAAGTTCGAAAAGCTGTCTTAGGGATATCTTGTTCCCAAACTCGAATTTGGTGATATCCAGAATGCAAGTCGATCTTGCAGAATACTATTGCACCTTGTAGTTGGTTCATGAGATCATCAATCCTTGGTAGTGGATATTTATTCTTAATTAAAACTTTATTCAACTGCCTATAATCCACGCATAAGCACATGCTTCCATCTTTCTTTTTGAACAACAAGACCGAAGCTCCCTATGGTGACGCGCTTGGCCGTATGAATCCTTTTTCTAAAAGCTCTTCGATCTGTCTTTTTAGTTCCGTCAGCTCCATAGGTGACATTCGATATGAAACTATAGATATTGGTCCTACACCTGGAACCAACTCAATGGTAAACTCAATCTCTCTCTCCGGGGGAAATTCAGGAATATCTTCTGGAAAAACATTCGGATATTCCTTAACAACCAGGATCTTTTCTAGTTCCTGCTTAGCTTCTGTCACGTTAGCTGACAAGAGGATATATCCTTGATTCTTTGACCTAAAAGAGTTCAGATAGAAGAGTGTTGCAATTTGGGATTCAGAAAGTGAGATAGAGGGTAGTACCACTGTCTTATCAGAGCAATTGAGTACGACTCGATTGGCAGAAAGCCAATCCATGCCCAGAACTATGTCAAGACCAGATAGAGGGAGGCAAATCAAATTGACGGCAAAGGTCCTGCCCTCAATTCGAAGAGGAACATTGATATATATTTGACTAGTTCTAACAGGTCCATTGGTAGGAGTAGAAACCAGTAGATCATAAGATAATTCAGAAATTGGTAATTGCAAAACAGACATGCAGTTATGAGAAATAAACGAATGTGAAGCACCCGAATCATAGAGTACAGTTAGAGTCTCACCGTCCACGTCACAGGTACCTTAGATTAGTCCTTCAGACTTGTCAGCTTCTTCTGCGCTCATTGTAAAGACCAGTCCTTGACATTGGGGTCGAGATGGCTGTGACGGATTCCTAGTTGGACACTCATAAATTTTGTGGCCTGGCTTGCCACATCCGTAGTAGACATTCTGGCCTGCCAAACATAGCCGATCGCCATGATTCTTACCGCATTTTGTGCAAGTTGGATTTGGAAAAGGCCATTGGGGTTGCTTGCCTTTGTTGCCTGCTGGCGGAAATCTCCTCTATTGTGGTAAGTTGGACTTGAATCTTGGGCCTTGTGGGGCT
Organism: Pterocarpus santalinus; assembly: GCA_031439595.1. Taxonomy (NCBI): domain Eukaryota; kingdom Viridiplantae; phylum Streptophyta; class Magnoliopsida; order Fabales; family Fabaceae; genus Pterocarpus; species Pterocarpus santalinus. Next base: position 48,963,067 of record CM062527.1, read on the forward strand.
AACCCCGTCTTGAAATTTCCACCAGATGCCCTAGCTGCAGCTAATTTCAAGTTGCAATCTTCCACAAGTCGGCATTTGGTTACCAATGTAGGGAAATCCCTAATCTCCATTGGCCTTATTGCGGTAAGAATGTCTTCTCATAACCCTCCTTCAAATTTAACGCACTTCCAAACTTCATCTGGGTTCCTCTGGTAAATCGTAGAAAATTTGCACAGCTCTTCGAACTTGGCAATGTATTCAGATATCGTCCGATTTCCTTGACAAAGCTGCATAAACTCAAGTTCCTTGGCATTTCGAACAAAAGCCGGAAAGTACTTCTGGTAAAATACATCCCTAAACATCATCCAAGTGACTGCCATCTGAGATTCTTTGAATAATCTTCGTACGCCGCTCCACCAAAACTCGGCGTCTACTTCGAGCATGTAAGTGGCAAAGGTCACCTTTTGATGTTCCAAGCAATCCAGGATAGAGAAAATCTTCTCCATGGCTTTGATCCATTCGTTAGCTTTATCAGGATCATACGCCCCTCAGAAGCTTGGCGGATTTGCCTTTCTGAACTCAGCAAACTTGAGATAGTCCAGGTCAACTTCTGGGCCATGAGAGTTTCCTCCACAACTTGCCTCAGGTCACCTGCCTAGCTGTTCCATCATCTGGTGAGCTACCATGGCTTGCTCCCGCATTGCGTGAGCCATTTCTCGCATTGTAGCCATGAAGTCAGTCGGATCCTCTTGAGCGGGTTACGCATTAGTGCCTCGCGCCTTAGGAAGCCATTAAGTTCTGAGCACACAAAACAAAAGTTATTGAGTTGATCAGGCTCAATACTAAGTCTAATGTGCTAGTAAATAACAGCTCACACAGTCAGGCACTTCATACACATGCACAACTATATCTCAACCGTGCAGGCAAGATCTGGTGCATATTATCGGCTAAAAGTACAGAATATGCGTGAGGCATAGTCAGTCCAATCCTCAGGCCTTAGCTAGGATGAACTGCTCTGATACCAAAAATGTAACACCCTACTAATTTAATGTTATGCTTAAATCATAGCATGAAATTAAGTAGACTGTGTTACCGTGTTAACACTTTGGTTACCTTTCATGATTCGTGTCGCATCTCATCATTTTTTAAATAGATAAAATGGTACACTGCTATACTAAGAGCGTAACGAAACTTAATAAAATATCACAAAAAGATAAGAATAAGTACAATAACATCAACTGTATACATGCATATATATATCAGAAGCCATTGCTTCAGTTTGTGTACAAAGTTTCAAAATGAAATACATAAATGGGCCGGCGTATCAAAAAGATATAAGGCCCGTATTAGTCAAAATGATCCTATGGGTCCTCAAAGGATATTTCAAAACCTACTGCTAGTCCTACTGCTAAGTCTATGACCCAAAGCTATGTGCTGTCAAAAGAGGGTCATGCTGTACAACGTCTCCTGCGGCTGACCTACTCCTTCTGGTGCAAGTGCTGCGGGTGCAGGAGGAGGGTGCGCCATGTGTAGTGGAATGGCAATGTAAGGAGTAGCAGGATTGAAAGCAGGATGATGTAGAGGGACGGCAAAGTTCCTATTGCTAAATAGGTAAAGGCGGAATTGGCAGGAACCGGCTATATACAGAGAGTCTAGGATGGGATCATGATGGAGTTGCAAATCTGGGATCTCAATGATGAGGGTGGCTATGGAATCCATCGCCAGCGTCTGAGAATGATGCGGTAAATACAGAACGAGGTGAGAATTTAAAGACATTCTCAGTAGGGTTCGTGTATAGTGGTTATCTGACGTCACATACATTCTCAGTTGCCTCGGTTTTTATTTAATTCCAAAAGCATGTTTTCAAACTAGGCTATTCGTTTTAATGAGTTTAAAGAAAAGTCTGGTCTGAGGCAAGGATTAGTTTTACTTTAGTTGGCATAAAAAACAGAACAGATTATTGATAATGATTCACAGAATAATAAACAGAATAAATGAACAAATGGCAGTAAATAAACATAATAGACAATTGTAAACATCTTAACATACTATTCAATGAAATCATGCATTCATGTAATCATGCAAACTCAGTCTTTATTCTTTCTTCATAAGCTTTTCTATTACTTTTCATCATTTTCCATCACTTAGTCTCCTGGGAGTTCTTGGCCATTTAGACTCCTGGGTAATAGTCTGCTTTTTAGGATCGAGCTCGTTCCTATACAGGAATGCTGGGTTTACTTTCCCCGACCGTCCCACCGATCTATTCTCCTTAACTTTTTATCCGAGGCTGTCCCAAGCAGCATGGAACTTGCATAATAACATAATTCTTATCATAACTTTCATAGCTTTCTTGAAAATGCACTTGTATTAACATGTATATCATAACTTATGCATAGATTCTACCAAAATTTCGGTAGCACAACAGAACATGTCCGCTTCCCCATGAATAGTGCCAGTACATCAGAACATCAATTTATCATAGAGGTCACAACATTGCATACATAGTTTAACATTGAACTCATAATAACATTAATCTCATTAAGGCAGAGTTTCTGCCACAGGATAGTCTGTCAACTCGGTTTTATAAATTAAGCCATAATTTCTATTTAACTCATTTGGATCTCAATTTTGGGTATTAAATTGTTATGTGTCTATTTTCTAACCTCTTTGGTGCCATCTAATTTGGATAACTATGGCTCAAGTTATTTAGGTTTTATCCTGCACGCCAAAGGGTCAAGGTAATCAGACACCTAAAAATAAAAATCCACTAAATATCAAAACTTGATTCAAATCATATGAAATTGATCTCATATTAAAGCTAACAGGACAAAGTTTCATTTACAAAAAGTTCCATTCCATTTGACTTAGTAGGGCTCGAGTTATAAGCCATGAATTCTGACATTCCTAAACTACCCTGTTCTGGCCTGATTGGGACATAGGGCAACTTTATTGGATCATTGGCAGCAAACGGAACCTTATCTAATTCTAAATTTTTTATGGTACATTCTGCTATGTGTAGGCTTTCTAACAAAGTTTGTTTCATTCATTTTCAAGTAGTATAGGGTGAGTTCTACCCTTAACAACCCAGTATGCCCAGAATTAATGTCAAAAACCTAGGTCGAAATTCAAAAATTCATAACTCTCTCAATACTAATCCAAAAGCCTTATATGATATATTTATAGAAAGCTCTAGATGCATAGTTTCATATAAAAATGCTTTCATCAAATTTAATTGGCAGTAGGTGGAGCTGTACACTGCACCATACGGACTGTTGAGGGTTTTTGGTTCTCTAGCCCTTTAGCTCTTCCTATTTTCATTCTTTCTTGCTTCCAATTCGGTTTTAACCAAACAAACAGCCAATAACCAGCAATATATCATCATAATCATTCAATCAATACATCAAAGATTGTGGAAATAATCCACCCTCAGCCAGCCAAGATCACAGAATTAATTCAAGAATTAAACCTCTACCTTTGTTTTATGTAATTTGGCTTGCATTTTGGAGGAAAACCTGGTTGAACTTGAGAGCTTGATGGAGTTTTGTGAGTGGAGAAGAAAAGAAGACAGCTGGAACAAAGGGAGAAGGCAGCGCAGTCTGAAAGGGTGAAAAAGGGGAGGAAAAATCTGATTAAAGGAGTAGGAGTAGTTGGCTTCCTTGGCATTTGATTGGTTGAATCTTGTATGGCTGAAATTCAGCCAAGCCTCTCCATGGATTGCGGCCAAAGTGGCGCCACATTTAGGTGTTAAGTGGCTAAGTTCTCAGCCACTTAAAGTAGGGTTAAAGAGTTGGAATTCTATTGGTTCGATTCCGCCAGTTTAAAATACCGTAATCTTACCGATTTCCTTTAAATCGGTAAATCGGTTTTCAATAAAATTTTATGGAATCTCCTATACTTCTAACTTAATTCCCTCATATCTAAACTCAAGTAATTGCTAATCAATTGATTCTAAATAATTATTTAACTAATTTTTTTTTATTCTCAATTATTCGATAAAACCGAATAATTAAGCGAAAAACGGTGGATGTTACATAAAGAATGTTAAGCACATGCTAAAAACAAAAGTAAAGTCTAAGTATAACCATGGTTAAGTTTATGAGGTTGCATGTCATTGCATGTATTTGTATTGTCCCTATTCATTATGAATGTTTATTCTATGCTTTTGTTTGTATGTTTAGTGATATAATATAGTTATGATGTTAAGTTTAAAAGCAACTCGCTTCGAGGCTTAAGTTTTCAAAACCATTAAAATTGAATCTATACATGTTCATTATTTTCATAATTAAACCCGAAGTGGCTGAGATGATTACGATGACATAGTGTTTGTCTAGTCACGATCCTACTGAGAAATCTAGTATTTCTCATTGCTACCTTTCTGTGTCATCTTCAGAGGATGCCAGCATCAGGCATGGTGGTGATCTTCATTGAGTTTCCAATGATGCATTGGCACTTTGACTCAGTGCTGAATACATCTATGCTGACTGCTCAAGCAGCGATGCGGGTCTACATGTTCCATAGCCGCCATTTCCATGCACCTGTGATGAGTCCGTTTTTCCGCCCTCACGAGCCATTTGAGGAAATTACCATGAATGACGTCCATCCGCCTTTTCATCCTCCAAGGCACCTGATCGATAGGGATTCTGACTCTAATACTCAGTTGACGTTGACTGTTTCGATAGAGACAAACCCTTCAGAGTCATCATACCCGACTTATCTCATGCGAGCCTACCGTCCGGAGTCGTCTCAGCCATCAGTGATTCGCCTATCTTCCGATTCTTCTGCTTCGTCTATTGGCCCAGCTCCACCCCGATTCATGGTCATGGGTTCATTCATATCGTGCTGTACTCCGTGGGTGTGGACATGCATGAGGAGGAGAACGTGGAGATGATGTTGCCAATGGTTTTGGGAATGGATACCATCCATTTGATGGATGACTCAGGTATTACACACAGAGCCGACCATGAGGATAGCCCTTTTTGATTAGTGATTTTAGTGTTATCATTTGTTTGGGCATGAATAGGTGGAAAAGATTTCAGATGTATTTTCCTTTCCTTCTATTGCAATTATGTTTATCTTGAAGAGCTGATAGTATATATGAAACCCATGACTATTTATATATGCCTCTTTGCACTACTATTATTATATTAACTATGATGGCTATAGAATGAATGTTATGTTTATCTAAGTTATCATTATTCATGTCGCTTCTATTTATTTTATTTGCACGGTATATATCAGATAGTGATTTTGTATTACACATTCACGATGCGCTCATGGTTATTGTTTTTCAAAACAGTTTATTTGTTATTGTTCCAAAAAAAAATTACCCCTATTTTCCTTACAAGTATTTTCAAATGGTAATATTAGTTCCATGAGCAAAAGTAACAACTAGTAATTCCATAACATGACTTAAGCATAGTATTGGACTACTAGGGTGTTACAGACATGCATGAGGAGGAGGATGTGGTGATGATGCTGCCAATGGTTTTGGGAATGGATACTTTCCATTTGATGGATGAGTCGGATAGTACACTCAGAGCTGATCGTGAGGATAGCCCTTTTTGGGCAGTGATTTTAGGGTTGTCATTTGCTTGGGCATGAATAGATGGATGAGATTTCAAATGTATTTTCTTTTCCTTGTATTCAGTTCGGGTTATTTTGTAGGGCCGACAGTAGATATCGGACCCATGACTATTTATGTATGACTCTTTGCACTATTACTATTATCTTAACTATGATGGCTATGAAATGAATGTTATGTATAGCCAAGATTGTTGTTATTCTTGTTGCTTCTATTTATTTTTTTGCACCATATTTATGAGATAGCGATGTTCATATTATGCATTCATGATGAATTCATGGCTTTTGGTTTTCAAAACAGTTTATTCATTATTGTTCAAGACAAAAAAATTACCCCTATTTTCATATAAAAGTATTTTCAAATGGTACTATTAGTTTCACAAGTAAAAGTAACAACTAGTGATTCCATAATATGACTTAAGCATAGTATAGGACTATTAGGGTGTTACAATAAGCTTGTTTATCATTTAATTCTCCACTACTCAAACAGTGCACACACAAATTAAGAAGACTTCATTTAAGGTTGTAATGGGGCCAAGGTAAGGGTAGGGAAATAATAAGGATATGCAAGATAAAAACCAAAGATAATAGAAAAATATTGGCAAAGACATGAGGTCACAATTGTGAGGGCCTTCCTCAAATCCAAGCAATGCAACAAACAACTCTCTTTTAACTCACTTCTTCACTTTTTTTTCATCAAAATTGCCGTAGTCGATTGACTTTGTCTTTTTCCTATTTGCAATTTTTTTTCTTTTTGCATTTTCTTTGCTTCTTCTTTTGCTCTTTTGTTCTATTTTTGTAAATCTTTTCATTTCTTTTTTTTTTTCTCTTTTCATCTCTTTGCACCCCCAAGCTTAAACTCTTGCATGTCCTCATGCCAAACCCTACACTTATGTTAATGCACATTGCCAATGTAACCAATTATATCCTATTCCCTAAGGCTAGGTAGAATCATGGTTTTTCACTTTAGGCTTGTAATGTGTTAAAAACAAAGAATAGGTAAAAAGGCTCAAAGGGGTTAAGCAAAGAGAAAAATGCAAGGGTGGCTATTTGGCTAAATGGCTAATCATGAAATGAATGCCTCAATCATGTTTATATACACAAATGAATGGTATAACCTCAAATAGAATCAAAGCCAGATCTAGAGTGACAAATCCTATAGGGGAACAAAACACACAAGAAAGAAAAGAATGGCATATAACATAGCCATCCAAATATGGCTTAAAAGCTCACATGGGCCATGTCCAACATATTCAATCCAAACAATTAAAGATCAATCTATTAAGCATGCAAGACAAAAGAATGGGATGAAAAGTTAGCATGTTGAAATCTCAAGCCATGAATGTCTAAGCCTAAAGCTAACAACTCAAGAACCACTATGGGGAAATAGCTAACTAAACAACATAACTAGCATACAAAAACTAACACTAAACATATTTTATTCTAAAAGTAAAATGCAAGATAGAAATTTAAAATGGTAAAAAGTAATAAGAACTCCCTCATGGTGGCTTATGCTTGAAGTGATCCGGGAATTCTCGCCAAGGCTTGCATCTACAGTTTCCTCGAGTATCCCATAAGGTGATCTTGAATTCATTGCCATATTTGCTATTGGTGCCTTGATGGTTCAGTGTTGATACCTTAACATCCTCCTAGGAAGCACCTCTACAATGATAAGCTTGGGAGCAAGATTTGTTTTCACGTAGGCATAATTAAGCACCTTCGTGTGCCCAAATGAAGTAAGCCAGCTGTCATATCACAAATGGTTTAAAGTTACTCATTGTTATTTAAGTGGGCATATTCAAATTGCCCCAAGAAAGGTGTAGGAGCATACTCTAAACCATTGGAGTATGTTTCAGCTGCTAGTAGAAGGATAGTGGAGGGGGGAGGCTACAAGGTTTCTTTATCTTGTTTCCCCAACACCTTAGCTCTTTGAATATCTGTTATAATCTCATCACCTTCTAACATCAGGGATCTCCTCTCAAGCATGCCTCAATCTCTTTGGACATGGGGTAGATATACTCACCCTCATAGTCAGCACATGTGAATCTAGCAAAAGTGTAAACAATAGTTAGCTTAGAGAATTTTATCGAGAGGTCACTTAGGGGGTTTTCTAAAGATCATGAAAGATCCATGCATATAGACATGCTCATCTCCTCAACATAAACAAGATCATGCGATATCTCCTCAACTAATGTCTCTCGTGGTGTCTCATCTAGTGCCTTAGCCACATCTTGAGTCTCGTCAATCCCCTCAACTAGCTCATGTGATTGCACATTTAGCACATTCTCCTCATAAGTCAAAACAATATAAGAAAAGAGCCGAATGGATACATGTGCTTGCAACTGGCTCCATGTAGAAGCTAATTGACTCAATTATGTTTGCAAGCCCTTAATGATTGCATCAATCCTCTGCTAGCATAGGAGGTTACTCCCTATCAACTGGTTAATAGAATCTTCCAGAGAGGGCTTAGATAAGGTGGCTAGTGGATCAACCTGCTGATATGCAGGTGGTGACACGTGTAACATCCCGATTTCCGAGTTCCGGCTTCGTCATCAGGATTGATCAATCCCAATTTCCGACTTCACGTGATGGTTACGAGTTGAATGAGATGCTTCCGATTTCCAATATACGACTTCATGTAAACGATTTCCGACATTGGGTGATTCCAAATGGACATGAAATGCGACTTACGAGTTTTAGCTGAATTGGATTCCAAGTTCATTACCAAGGTCTTTTATCTCTTTCCCGAGTTCCAATATCGAGTTGAAAGGGCCAGATCCTATAAATTACGAATTCCGACTTCATCCGAATAGGTATGTACGAATCCCAACTTCCGAGTTTAACCTTCAAGTCCGAACACATGAACGTAATTCCATGAGATCCGACTTCATGTCTCAAGGAAGTATATCCGATTTTACATCCAGCATTGGCATTCCCGAGTTCATTCCGAGATTATAGGATTGCCAGTTACATGAGTTCCGACCTCTGACCTTGATTTAAGATTTCCTCACGTCTCAAACAACATGGTACGAGTTTCGACATTAGGCTTCAACTCCCAGCTCAAGTAAAAAACGACACGAGTTTCGACTTGAAATAGAGTAAATGCGAGTTCCGATTTCAAACAGTATGGCGGCAAGTTACACTGAAAGGGAGACGTAGCTAAATTCTGTCCATAAGAAAATTCAGCCAATCAAAGCTCTCCAAGTTAACTACCACCTCAAGCTTATAAACTCATCTCTTTCTCTCCTTCAGCCCCATTTTCTACGCCACTTTCTCCCTTGTTCAGCTCTCTTCTCCAACTCCATTGCTCCTTGAAGCTTAGTAAGGCTCTAACACTCCAAGTTTCAGCACCTAGCTCAAATCATACTCCAAAGAGGTAGGATTCAATCTCTAATCTTAATTTCTCTAAACTAAGGATGCATGAAAGATTACTTTTTATGATTATTTGATGATATATTGGATGCGTATGATTGGATTAATATGGGATTAATATGAAATCTTGAGTGGCAATTAGGATTAGAAGAAGAAAAACTAAGAGAAATGGATGGATGAGGGTGCTGTCTTGGTGGAGATTCCACGGCAGTCCGTACGACAGAGTGTACGGCGCCGCCTATAACCGGTCAAATCCAATGAAACCATTTTTAATGAAAGTAGACATTCAGGGCTTTCCATAGATATATCATATAAGGTTATTGGATTAGTATTGAGGGAGATACGAATTTTTGAAGTTTGACCTAGGGTTTAGGATGTTCATCCGGACAGGGTGACATGAGGAGGGTGTAACTCACCCTATACAACTCTAAATCGAGTGAAACTAATTTTGTTAGAAAACTTACACACAGAGGAACACCCCAGTATGAGATTCCGAGTTTGTTATGGCCCCAATTGTTCCCAGTGATTCGAGGAAGTTGTCCTATGTCCAATCTAGGCCAAAATAGAGTAGTTCAGAAAGGTAGACTTTCAGGACTTATAACTCGAGGTATACTTAAGCAAATGGAGTGAAACTTGTGGCAAATGAAAGGTTGTCCTGTTAGCTTCAATATGAACTAATTTCGCATGATTTGAGCTCAGTTTCGATTTTTAGTGGATTTATACTTCCAAGAGTGTAACTCGGGCTAGTGACTGAACGAGTTGAGGTAAGATTTAAATATCTTGAGTTATATGGATCTAAATGATATGGGACTAAAGAGGTTAGAAAGTAGACATATAGAGCTATGATGTATCCAAATTTTAGATCTAAATGAGTTGTATAGAAATAAAAGTGGATCATATGAAATTCGGGCAGAACCGAATAGAAGGTAGCAGAATGGCCAAAGTGATAGTTTCACAAAGTGACCCAATTGAAGATTTCACAAGTATTACGGAAACGTATAAAGTTTGAGTTGAGGATAGCCAGTATGATATTGATATATATGTGTAAGTTGATTATGTTGTTATGACTGATTTGCCTGTGAGAGCTGGCACTATTCATGGGGAAATGGACCTGATCCGTTATGCTGCCGAATTTACGGCAGGAGTCTAGGGGACCATGAGTGTCTAAATTACAAGAAATTTATGATATGAGATATATGAGAAACACTGATGTAGCATACGTACGAGTACATTTAGCATGACTATGCTTGACAACGCATGAGAATGAAAAGATATAAGTATATTAAGTGTGAACCTAAAGATGTGAATTCCCTTGTGGGTGAGTCGGTGTGACAACAGTCATGGGTGGAGTTGACAAGCTCACTCCAAGGCCAGGCTACCCAAGGGCAATAAAGGTTAAAGAATAAAGACTTAAAGACTAAAGATTTAAATATATGCCCCACTCACATCAGGCATGGCACCGACCCAGCTAGTGTGAGAATATGGGGGGTAGGACTTACATGAGGCATGGCATGACCCAGCTAGTGTAAGTACCGAATGAAGGTCCTATATTCCTAAGGAACGTGACATGGCGATCACGCTCTGATGGGGTATGACATGGCGATCATACTCTGGAATATAGCATGAAGATCCCATATTCCTAAGGGATGTGACATGGCGATCACGCTCCGACGGGGTATGACATGGCGATCATACTCTGGAATGTGGCATGTAAAGATATAATGATGAGTCTATATTCCTAAGGAACGTGACATGGCGATCACGCTCTGATGGGGTATGACATGGCGATCATACTCTGGAATATAGCATGAGGATCCCCTATTCCTAAGGAACGTGACATGGCGATCACGCTCTGATGGGGTATGACATGGCGATCATACTCTGGGATATGGTATAATGTTGCACTTGAGGATGGCAATACGTAACGCTCAAGTGTAGACAGATCCAAGCATCCTAGGGACGGCGATATGTAACGCCTAGGTGTGCCGAATGAAAGAAAAGTAAAATTTTATGTATATGTATGAATTCAAGTGCAAGTTAAGTTAGGTACAGATATTATGTTCCCATTAGATTAATGCTATGTGCGTTTTATATGTTGAAGTTATTATCCATGACATTATTCATGAATTAATCTTGTGTACACTTTCCCAAAGGACCAGTATGTGAGTAAAAAATGAACTTTGCTTCGGATAAGACATTTTTCAAAATGTAAAATTAAATAGTTTGTGCAGCATGTTCACCTTTTTCAAAGTAAACCGAAGCAAACTGGAGACGACCATGATGACACTATGTATGAAAATTTGAGAATCCTACTGAGAATTTTAAAATTCTCACTCCTATTTCCATGTTGTCTCCAGATAATTGTAGAAGTTTCCGAAGACGGCTGAAGTTGCTGTCAGATGAGGTGCACTCAGGTAACAGTAACAGCTCCAGGGTGTGGTACTATGACTTAAGCATAGTACTGTGCTTGGGGGGGTGTTACAACACGAGCTATGGTTGCTCATACGACTATTGGAATATATGCAAGTGCTACTGAATGAAGGGGAGTGAGAGCTAGAATTGCTACTAAAAATATGGGGGTTGCTGTGATGGAATGCCCCTATTTCCCTAGTCAACTCCATCATACCAATCAGATTGGAACATACTGGAATGTAGATCATATCCCTATTGTGGTTAATGGGTGTTATTCCTCATGGCATATTACTCTATTAAATACTTTACATCATCCAATTGTTGTTCCATTCTCCAGTAAGGATCTTTAGCAACCGCTCTAGTTCATGCAATATTCCCATAGCCATATATCTGGGAACTAAAAGGTGGGTAGTAATCATGTTAGAAAAGTGGAAAATGAGTACAAATATGGCAAAAGATATTTTGGGTTATATAAATAAGAAACAAAAAGAGAAGACACAAAAGAAAATATTAAAAAATGCAAGAAAAATCAAAATAAATTAACAGAAATGGTCAAACGATTGAATTTGGCAAAAATAGGGTAGGGCTCACAACGTGTGTCTTGTTTAGAATGCCTAATAACCTTGGTATACCCAGTTTTAGGTCAATCCAAGATAGTCCAAAATAAGGCAGCACCTATTTATGCACCAAAAACATCAAAAACAACCAAAACTACGAAAAGTAAAGCAAGCGCAGGTTTGTGAAAGTGTTTGTAGGTATGTACAAGTCAAATAGCACCAAAATTTCCGGCAATAGCGCCAAAATTTGATAGCAAGTGTCGTAACATGCTCCAAATTACAATTGTAAAATTTAATTACACCTACCAAGGTCGTATCACAAGGATGTTGATGACTATTTGATTAGTAACAAGTGGGGTTTTGTTTGCAAGCTAGAAAACTAATTAGGAAAAGAAACTAACAACTAAAACCGACAGTAGCTCAAGGATTTCCTAAGGCCAAAAGTATATCTATCACAAATGCGCATATGATCAAACACATGGTGTGTGGCTAACTTGAGCTATTAGAGATACCTCTACTAATAACCCCAAATTCTAACAGGAAACTTCTAAGCATTTGATGCAGCTTCGGCAAGTATACCGGGTTGTACAAGTAATAAAGTGATAAGAAAAGTATTGTTCCCACAAGGATACATCAAGTACCAGATAGTCTAACGGAATAATTATTTGGACGAAATGAATTCACAGATGCAGAAAATTGAAATAAAAATTAAATAAAATAAATAAGAAAAAAAAAGTGTAGACATATGCTAGTGGGGTGGCTAAATGCAATGGAATGGATGCTAGGACTAATTAATTTCACCTATTGTAGATGCATTTATTATGAATTTTTGTTAATCAGTTTCTATCCTAATTTACTCACGGTCGGCTCCTTTTCATTTATTCCTAGCCTCTCTCGAGGTCAAGCAATACTTTTTATCCTAAACTGATTGTCTAATTTCTTAGAACAAACTAATCTAGGTAAAGGTTGAAGCTCTATGGGTTCCTGTGTTGACAGCATGAACCGCGTTTGTCTATCTCTAGTTTTTGCTCAGCTCACGGTGTTTATGTTAAGAGGCTCTATTCACAAACCCTCTCTCGAGTTATTGTAAATCCCCAAATCAATTAATTAGTGATCAAGTAATTAAAAGCATTAAGCACAAACAAAAACACTAAGTAATAGAGATAGAAAACAAGATTAACATTAATCCATGAGTAAATTTATCATACAGAAAGGGTCCATTAACGCCCTAGCAAAAGAAAACTAGTTCATAACTGAAGAAAAGAAAACAATAGAAGAGTATGAAGATGAGAAGATAAAAGAATAAAAAGCCATAAAGATTTTTGGCTAAAGACAACAGATTCGGAAGAATGTGAATCTCTCCGTGCTGAAATTGAGTTCTGGAATCCTTTAATCTTCACCTTCAATCTCTCTGGAAGAAGTCTTCTATCTTAGAAAGGGTGTAGAAATGTCTAAGGATTCTTTTTCTGACCTTACATATTGCCCTTTATAGTCTAAGGATCCTTTTTCTTGAATTTTGGCCCAAACTAGCAAATTACTGCAAATGGGGTCATACTATAGCGCAACTAAAATACCCGGAGCCAAACAGCATCGCGCTATAGCTCAAGGTAGCGCGTTATAGCGCACCTGCCTAACAGTGCTAACCATTTTTACACAGTTCCAAGCTCTGTAGTGGGTAGAATAGTTGGAATTTGGCCTCTGACGCACAAATAGAAATTATAGATCTTTGAATAAGCTTTCCAATGCAACAAGAATCAACTCAATCGGAGTTTAGTAGCCTAAGATATATGCGAAATACTAATATGAGGTCGAACTTGACAGCATCAAAGATAAGATGAAGCTTTAGTGTAACATCCCCTGGAATTTTCTTATCGTTTTTTTTGCCTATTTGTTCGGGTTTTTATCAAATAATTGATGTTAATTAAGGTTCAACTAAAATGTACCCGAGTTCTAACCTCATAATTGACCGTCAAGATCAACTAGAATGGACATGAGGTCCGACCTCTGAAGTGATCTCCAAGCTCAACTAAAGATTCACGACTTCCGACCTAAGAATTGATTTCCACGTAACACACAAGTTCCGATTTCCAAAACTATTTCCAAGAGCTTTTCATTTCTATTGATGTTCCCGAGTCTAAGCTTGGGACCGACTTCCGAAATTGAATTGAGCTCCAGGATTAAATAAGTTCCGACTTCCTGGTTCTTAAGTGAATGTTTTGATTTCCGACTTTCTGGGTCATGAATCAATCTCCAAGATTGATTATTAGACCGAGTTTCGAAATTATATGTATAAGAGTTTTATGGGCTTTTTCTCGACTTCCGAGATTCGGGTATAAGGTTTTATGTTCTGGTACTAACTTCCGAGTTTATGATAATATCCTCGAGTTCCAAGTTTAAGTATTTTAGGTTTCACCTTCTTGTCCTTTTAAGGTGATTATGATTTCCGACCTCCGACCTTATGATTCAAATAAATTGTGCATGATTTCCGACATCAGACTTTGTTTCCAAGTTTCCAATAAAAAGACAAGATTCCCGATCTTCAATTTCATCACAAGTTTCAAATAGATGTTCACGAGTTTCGACATTAAGCAGAATCGAGACGAGTTCCGATTTCAAATACAATGGAAGTGACTTCCACTTTTTAGGCGATGTGGAGAATAATTTAGCCACAAAAGAGGAAGACATGGCTGAACTCTACCCAGAAAATTTCAGCCAATCAAAATTCACAAAGCCAACTACCTCTTCAATGTTTAAATCAGATTTTTCTCCCTTGTTCTCGTACTAATTTGCGCCAATCTCTCCTCTAATTTCAGCTTTCTTTTTCTCTCCTTCTTTCAAGTAGCTCCATCAAATCCTCAAGCTTTACAAGGTTCTATCTATTCAAACTTCAACACCTAGCAAAATCATACTCCAAAGAGGTAAAGGTTCAATTTTGTTCTTATTAATCTAATTACAGGTGATTGATTTTGGCTTTATTTCCTCACTTATTGATGTGATTAGTGAATTAACATGATGATCTTTGGCTGCTTTTATGCCTAAATTTGATAAAGAAGTAGGAAAGAATGCGAATAGGAAGATGTGAGGGGCTGGGAGACAAAATTCTCTTGGCAGTCCATACAGCGGAGTGTACGGCTCTGCCTACAGCTAGTTAAATCCAGTGAAACTATTTTTATATGAAACTAGACATCTATGGCTTTCCATACATATATCATATAAGGCCATTGGATTAGTATTGAGAGAGATATGACTTTGGAATTTTGACCTAGATTGTAGAGATTGATATTGGGCAGACTAGGTTGTTCAGGGCATAACTTGCTCTATACAACTTGGAATCTGATGAAACCAACTTTGTTAGAAAGCTTACACATAGAAGTCAGGTTAGATATAGTCCTGTTTGCTCCTAGTGGTTCAAAGAAGTTGCCCTATGTCCAAATTGAGCCAAAATAGGGCTGTTTAGGAAGGTTAAATCTCGGGGCTCATAACTCGAGCCCTACTAAAGCAAATAAATGGAACTTCTTCCAAATGAAAGCTTCTCCTGTTAACTTTAATATGATACCAATTTCGTATGATTTGAGCTAGTTTTCGATTTTTAGTGAATTTTTACTTTTAAGTGTGAAATTTTGGCTAGTGGCAGGGCAAGCCGGGATAAAACTTGAATATCTTGAGCCATACAAGTCAAAATGAGATGGGACCAATGAGGCTAGAAAATAGACACATAACACTCTAATATATCCAAAATTGAGGTTCAGATGAGCTAAAATGAAGTTATGGCCTGATTTACAAAAATTGGGTTGAATGCAAGTGTTGAGACAGCAACCATGTTTTTAATTATAATGATTGTGCCATGAATTTGATATGTGAAATACGAATAAAATGTTATGAGATTTCTGAGAATTTGGTGTTCTAATTACTGGCACTATTCATGAGGAAGTAGACACGTTCCGTTATGTTGCCGAAACTTCGGGAAGTTTTATGCATGAGTTATAATATATTGAGATCAATGTGCATTTTGCATGAAGTTCACAAAGGCAGTGTTATGATGAACATAAAGGTTATGTTATGATGAGCATAAAGATTATATTATGATGAAAGTTCCATAATGCTTGGGCCAGCCTCGGATTAAAGTTAAGGAGAATAGATCAGTGGGAAGGTCGGGGAAAGTAAACCCGGCATTCCTATATAAGAACGAGCTCGATCCTAATAAGCAGATTATTACCCAGGAGTCTAAAAGTGGCCAAGAACTCCCAGGGGACCAAGTAATGGAAAAGTTTATGAAGATCAAGTTGCAAGTTAAAGAAAGATAAGAATTAAGTCAAGTGCACTTGCATACAGTCAAGTATAAGCATTTTATGTGCATTTTCAATTATCTTGTTAAGTCATAATGTTATTATGTTTCTTGTTGAAGCATATTTTACTATTCATATTTTTATGACTGTCATATGACATGGGAAGTGACTGTTAAAATATAACCCACTTCGAGAAAGATGTTTTCAACTTAAAACTGAACCACCCATTGTGAATATGTGCTCACATTTTTTTATAAGAAACCAAAGCGGCTAGAATGTTTATGATGACACTGTATGGTTTGAATTTATCTACTGAGAACCATAGGTTCTCATTGCTTGCTTGTATGCTTTTCTTTTCCATAAACGTTCCAGTACCTAGGTTGGAAATCAAGTATGAGATGGAATACTTGGACGTTCACAGAGCAAGACTCGGAAGTAAACTAAATCAAGAGGCTACTGAAGCTAGTTGATGACCAGCGGAAGCAAGTTCTATGTGACATGTTAGTCACAAATTTCTTTTAAATTATAATTATTTTATTCTCTTGGTATCAGAGACAACGAAATTTATGAACTACTTTTCAGTAATAAAGTGTACAGTTGAAGGGGCATGTATTATATTTTTCGCATTTTAAAGATTCTCTTAGCATAGTGACAACCTCTTAATATACTCCGTGACTCGAGCATGGCTTATATAAGAAAGGGTGTTACATTTTGGTATCAGAGCAGTTCATCTTGTATCGGCCCATGGATGGACTGCTTATGCTTCTGAGGCATACTCTGAGAATCTAGATAAACCATGCTTTAGGTCCTCGTGTGAAGAGGACAT
This sequence comes from Pterocarpus santalinus, assembly GCA_031439595.1. Lineage (NCBI taxonomy): Eukaryota > Viridiplantae > Streptophyta > Magnoliopsida > Fabales > Fabaceae > Pterocarpus > Pterocarpus santalinus. The sequence continues at coordinate 48,980,079 of CM062527.1, forward strand.
AGAGATATTATGCATGGCAGCCTTATTGTGAGTGTTGTGGACTACCTGTTGCACTCGACTGAATATTGAGCCTGATCACCTCAATATAAGGTTTTGTGTAAATAGAAGCCTAAAACACACAACAGGCTTATTAGGCACCTTCTATACATAATTATTAGGGATAAGACTCCTAGAAAGTAGCGATGGCATAAAGGGATAGACAATGGAGCAAGTTGAGGAGTACAGAGAATTGGGGAATCAATCAAAGGAATTATGTCGGACGGTTTGCTATGGACATAGTAAACCTAGTTATAACAAGGAGGTTACTTGCAAGGTGCTGCCGGGTGGCTGAAGACTTCTTATTATCAAGGGCAGAATTTTAGTTGAAAACGATCGTGATGGGGCTTGTTTCAAGCTTTATTGCAATTATCTGATCTGGCCCATCTTTTCTAGATTGAATCTAGGGGATTCTTCTATCTAGTTTTGTAACTTTAGTACTTGACAAGAACAAAATTATTACCCGTTGATGAGGTTATTTCATGCGGCATGGATGGCACCCTTACTTTCTTCATAAATAGGACTACCCTAAAGGTGCCTTGTCAGCAAATTCAGTCCACGATTTTTACTTTGGATTGTGGTAATACCACATTATGAAGACTTGATCCTTCATTAAGAAAATCTGTAGAGTGGACGGATGAAGCAGAGAATCAGTGAAAGAAGTTAAGGGTAGAAGTTTCAGTTAGGTATACGGTAGACTTTTGTAAGTCCACGTCTAGAAGATGGAGTAGATTTTTCCTCAACAATAACTAAAATCGATACTGTAGTGATCACAATCATCTAGACCTCAACGTCAAGGACGGGTCCTTATAATGAATGCAGGAGAAGCTGACAAGTCCGAAGGACTAATCCAAGGTACCTGTGAAGTGGACGGTGAGACTCTAACTGTACTTTATGATTGGGGTGCCTTTCACTCATTTATTTCTCATGACTGTGTGGCTGTTTTGCGATTACCAATTTCTAAATTGCCCTATGATCCATTAATTTCTATCCTACAAATGAACCTGTTAAAACTAGTCAAATTTGCATCAATATTTCTCTTCGAATTGAGGGTAGGACCCTTGCAACTAATTTGATTTGTCTCCCTCTGTCTTGACTTGACATAATTTTAGGCATGGATTGGCTTTTCGCCAATCGAATCATGGTCAACTGTTCTGATAAGACGGTGGTATTCTCCTCTATTTTGTCTTCTGAATCCCAGGCCTCAACACTTTTCTATCTGGACTCTTAGTTAGTAAACTGTAGTGGGTCAAAGAGTCAAGAATACATCCTCCTATCAGCTAATGTGACGGAAGTTGAACAGAAACTGGAGGAGATCTCAGTTGTTAAGGAATATCCCGATATTTTCCCAGAAGATATTCCTGAATCCCCTCCTGAGAGAGAAATTGAGTTTGCTATTGAGCTAGTTCCAGGTGCAAGACCAATATCTATCGCTCTGTATCAAATGTCACCTCTGGAGCTAACAGAACTAAAGAAAATAGATTGAAGAACTCTTGGAAAAAGGATTCATATGGCTAAGTGCATCACCATGGGAACTCCAGTCTTGTTGGTTGAATAGGAGCATGCGCTTATGCGTGGATTATAGATAGCTGAATAAAGCGATGATGAAGAATAAATACTCACTGGCAAGGACTGATGACCTTATGGACCAACTACAACATGCAACAACATTTTTTAAGATTGACTTGCATTCCGAATATCATCAAATTCGAGTTTGGGAGCAAGATATCCCTCAGACAGCCTTTTGAACTAGTTATGGACACTACGGGTATACCGTGATGTTGTTTGGGCTAACAAACGCACCAGTAGTATTCATGGATTATATGAATTGGATATTCCGCCCAAATCTAGACAAGTTTGCAGTGGTTTTCATCGATGACATACTTGTCTATTCGAAGACGAAATGAGAGCACACGGAACATTTGCAGTTAGTTTTGCAAATTTTAAGAGAGAAAGAACTTTATGCTAGGTTATCCAAATGTGAATTTTGGACGAAAGAAGTAAACTTTCTCGGCCATGTGGTATCCCATGGAGGGATCTCCGTAGACCCTAGCAAAGTAAAAGCAGTACTAAATTGGGAAAGGCCGACCACAGTCACTAAGGTTAGAAGTTTTCTGGGCTTAGCGGGATATTGTAGGCAATTTGTCAAGGATTTCTCTCGAATAGCTTTGCCTTTGACCAAGCTAACCCGGAAGAATGTTCCACTTGGATGGACGCCGGAATGCGAGCAGAGCTTTCAAGACTTGAAAGGAAGGTTAACCATAGCACTAGTGTTGGCCTTGCCAGACCCTAATGGACCATTTGAGGTCTATTGTGATGCTTCCAAGCAAGGATTAGGATGCGTGATAATGCAAGCCAGAAATGTGGTCGTGTATGCCTCTAGACAATTAGAGCCACATGAAAGGGATTATCCTGCACACGGTCTCGAATTACGAGCAGTAGTATTTGCCTTAAAGATATAGAGACATCACCTTTATGGTGTGAGGTTCAAGGTCTTGTCTAATCATAGAAGTTTAAGGTACCTTTTTTTATCAGAAGGAATTAAATATGAGGTAGCAGAGGTGGATGGAACTTCTTAAGGACTACGAATTCGAATTGAAACACCACCCAGGCAAGGCAAATATTGTGGCAGATGCTTTAAGCAGAAAATCATTGACTGTAGCCTGGATGATGGTAAAAGAGAGATAGCTTATTGAGAGCTTCTAAAACCTTAATTTGGAAATCCTTATGACTCTTAAGACTACTCAGTTACACCAAGTTAAGGTAACTAGTAGCTTTAAGGAGCAAATTCGGCAAGCACAATAGCAGCATGCAAGTGTGTGTACCCGAGGGAAATGATCTCTGAAAGAGAATCTTGGAAGAAGCACATAAAGGTGAATTTACCATACATCTTGGCATTACTAAAATGTATCAAGATCTCAAGAAGATATTTTGGTGGCCAGGCATGAAGCTAGACGTGGCGAGCTTCGTAAGCAAGTGCCTGACCTATCAGAAAGTGAAAACAGAACATCAGAAACCGTTTGGGATGCTACAACCTTTAGAAATCCCTGAGTGGAAGTGGTAGAGTATCTCTATAGATTTTGTAATGGGATTACCAAGGACCATAGCAGGATATGATGCCATGTGGGTTATCGTGGATAGATTAACCAAATTTATTTACTTTTGACCCGTTCGAGCAAAATATCCATTGGAAAAGTTAGTGCACTTGTATATCCAAGAAATTATAAGACTACACGGGACCCCATCAACCATTATCTCTAATTGAGATCCAAGATTCACTTCACGGTTTTGGGGAGCCTTATAGAAAGCATTTGGTACTAAGTTATGCCTAAGCACTGCATATCACCCGCAAACGGATGCAGAAACGGAGAGGACAATTCAAACCTTAGAGGATATGCTATAAGCCTATAAAATGGAGCAACGTGGCGATTGGGATCGATACTTACTGCTAGCTGAATTTGCATACAACAATAGGTACCATGCTAGCATCGGCATAGCTCCTTACGGAGCGTTGTATGGACGAAAGTGCCAATCCCCACTGTGTTAGTTCGAAATAGTAGAATCAAGTCTATTAGGGCCTGATTTAGTTGAACAGACCACTAAGCAGATCAAGAAGATTCTAAGTAAGATGCTTGATGCTCAAAGCTGTCAGAAAAGTAACGTGGATACCAGGAGGAAACCTTTAGAATTTTAAGAAGGAGACCACGTATTTCTAAAGGTTATGCCTACAATGGGGATGGGTAGGGCCATTAAGGTTAAGACGCTAAGTCCCCACTTTATTGACCCCTTCCAAATCTTGAAGCGAATCGAATCAGTTGCATACCGAATCGCGTTACCCCCACATCTGTCAAACCTTCAGGATATTTTCCATGTTTCTCAACTTAGAAGATATTAGCCTGACCCTACACACTTTCTAGAACCTAAATCTATATAGTTAAAAGAGGACCTGACTTTCCACGTACAACCAGCATGGATCGTAGGCCGAAGCAGCAGGCAACTTCGAAACAAAACTGTGCAGTTAGTAAAGGTAGCATGGGGAAAAGAAGAGAATCAGACATGAAGAAAGAGTATCATGAGCTATTCTTAGGCACTAAATTTTGAGGACAAAATTTTTCTTAGGGGGTGGTAATGTAACATCCCCTGGAATTTTCTTATCGTTTTTTTGCCTATTTGTTTGGATTTTTATCAAATAATTGATGTTAATTAAGGTTGAACTAAAATGTACCCGAGTTCCGACCTTATAATTGATGGTCAAGATCATCTAGAATGGACATGAAGTCCGACCTCCGAAGTGATCTCCAAGCTCAACTAAAGGTTCATGACTTCTGACCTAAGAATTGATGTCCACGTAACACACAAGTTCCAATTTTCGAAACTATTTCCAAGAGCTTTTCATTTCTATTGATGTTCCTGACTCTGAGCTTAGGACCGACTTTCGAAATTGAATTGAGCTCCGGGATTAAATAAGTTCTGACTTCCCGGTTCTTAAGTGAATGTTTTGATTTTCGACTTTTTGGGTCGTGAATCAATCTCCAAGATTGATTATTGGACTGAATTTTGGAATTATATGCATAAGAGTTTTATGGGCTTTTTCTAGACTTCCGAGATTCGGGTATGAGGCTTTATGTGCTGGTACTAACTTCTGAGTTTATGATAATATCCTCGACTTCCGAGTTTAAGTATTTTAGGTTTCACCTTCTTGTCCTTGACTTTCAATTTTAAGGTGATTATGATTTCCGACCTCCGACCTTATGATTCAAATAAATTGTGCATGATTTCTGACATCAAACTTTGTTTCCAAGTTTCCAATAAAAAGACAAGATTCCCGACCTCCGATTTCATCACAAGTTTCAAATAGATATTCACGAGTTCCGACTTTAAGCAAAATCGAGATGAGTTCCGATTTCAAATACAATGGAAGTGGGTTCCACTTTTTAGGCGACGTGGAGAATAATTTAGCTACAAAAGAGGAAGACATGGCTAAACTCTACCCACAAAATTTCAGCCAATCAAAATTCACAAAGCCAACTACCTCTTCAATGTTTAAATCAGATTTTTCTCTCTTGTTTCCAAACTAATTTGCGCTAGTCTCTCCTCTAATTTCAGCTTTCTTTTTCTCTCCTTCTTTCAACTTGTTCCATCAAATCCTCATGCTTTACAAGGTTCTATCAGTTCAAACTCCAACACCTAGCAAAATCACATTCCAAAGAGGTAGAGGTTCATTTTTGTTCTTATTAATCTAACTACAAGTGATTGATTTTGGCTTTATCTCCTCACTTATTGATGTGATTAGTGAATTAACATGATGATCTTTGGCTGTTTTTATGCCTAAATTTGATAAAGAAGTAGAAAAGAATGAGAATAGGAAGATGTGAGGGGTTGGGAGAGTAAATTCTCTCAGCAGTCCATACGGCAGAGCATACGGCTCTGCCTATAGCTGATTAAATCCAATGAAACTATTTTTATATGATACTAGACATTAGGGCTTTCCGTACATAGATCATGTAAGGCCATTGGATTAGTATTGAGAGAGATATGAATTTTGGAAGTTTGACCTAGATTGTAGTGGTTGATATTGGGCAGACTGGGTTGTTCAGGGCATAACTTGCTCTATGCAACTTGGAATCAGATGAAACTAACTTTGTTAGAAAGCTTATACATAGAAAAACATAAAGCTTATACATAGAAAAATATCCCATAGAAATTTTCGAGTTAGATATAGTCCTATTTGCTCCCAGTGGTTCAAAAAAGTTTCCCTATATCCAAACTAGGCCAAAATAGGGCAGTTCAGGAAAGTTAAATCTCGAGGCCCATAACTCGAGCCCTACTAAAGCAAATAAATGGAACTTTTTGCAAATGAAAGCTTGTCCTTTTAGCTTTAATATGATACCAATTTCATATGATTTGAGCTAGTTGTCGATTTTTAGTGAATTTTAACTTTTAAGTGTGAAATTCTAGCTATTGGCAGGGCAGGCCGGGATAAAACTTGAATATCTTGAGCCATACAAGTCAAAATGAGATGGGACTAATAAGGCTAGAAAATAGACACATAACACTCTAATATATTCAAAATTGAGGTTCAGATGAGTTGAAATGAAGTTATGGCCTGATTTACAAAAACTGGGTTGAACGCAAGTATTGAGACAGCAACCATGTTTTTAATTACAATGATTGTGCCATGAATTTGATATGTGAAATATGAATAAAATGTTATGAGATTTCTGAGAATTTGGTGTTCTAATTATTAGCACTATTCATGAGGAAGCGGATACGCTCCATTATCTTGGTGAAACTTTGGTAAGTTTTATGCATGAGTTATAATATATTGAGATCCATGTGCATTTTGCATGAAGTTCACAAAGGCTATGTTATGATGAACATAAAGGTTACGTTATGATGAGCGTAAAGATTATGTTATGATGAAAGTTCCATAATGCTTGGGCCAACCTCAGATTAAAGTTAAGGGGTATAGATCGGTGGGAAGGTCGGGGAAAGTAAACCCGACATTCTTGTATAGGAATGAGCTCGATCCTGATAAGCAGACTATTACCAGGAGTCTAAAAGTGGCCAAGAACTCCTCGGGGACCAAGTAATAGAAAAGTTTATGAAGATCAAGTTGCAAGTTAAAGAAAGATACGAAGTAAGTCAAGTGCACTTGCATACAGTCAAGTATAAGCATTTTATGTCCATTTTCAATTATCTTGTTAAGTCATAATGTTATTATGTTTCTTGTTGAAGCATATTCTACTATTCATATTTTTATGACTGTCATATGACATGGCGAGTGATTGTTAAAATATAACCCGATCCGAGAAAGATGTTTTCAACTTAAAACTGAACCACCGGTTGTGAATAAGTGCTCACATTTTTTTATAAGAAACCGAAGCGGCTGGAATGTTTATGATGACACTGTATGGTTTGAATTTATCTACTGAGAACCATAGGTTCTCACTGCCTGCTTGTATGTTTTTCTTTTCCATAAATGTTCCAGTACCTAAGTTGGAAATCAAGTATGAGATGGAATGCTGGTACGTTCACAGAGCAAGACTCGGAAGCAAACTAAATCAAGAGGCTACTAAAGCTAGTTGATGACCAGCAGAAGCAAGTTCTATGTGACATGTTAGTCAAAAAACTTTTTTAAATTGTAATTATTTTATTCTCTTGGTATCAGAGACAACGAAATTTATGAACTACTTTTCAGTAATAAAGTGTACAGTTGAAGGGCCATGTATTATATTTTCCGCATTTTAAAAATTCTCTTAGCACAACGACAACCTCTTAATATACTCTATGATTTGAGCATGGCTTATATAAGAGAGGGTGTTACATTTAATCTTTCTTCACTTTTTCTCCTAGAAGACTCAAGAATTGGAAAAAGTGTCCAACAACAAAGTTGAAGATCTTCTTCCATTCTTTCCAAAGAATCTTGAATCATCTTAATCCGATTTCTAAAGAGCTAGATATCGAATTTCCAATGCTGAAAGGTTTTGATTTCATACAAGCTAAGGTCTCTCATAACTTCAAATTCCAACTTGAGTGCTTGTATCTAATGACAATCGAAATAAACCCAAAATAGGTATTCAGAACATAAGAAAATAACAGAAAACCACCCAATCTCAACTACTTAGCTAAAATAAAACAAAATAGCAACTAAACTAAACAACTACATCCTAAATTAAATAAAAACTAACTAAAAGTATAACTCATCAAAGGGAGTTATCACAACCCCCAACATAAGAACTTGCTCATCCCCAAGTAAGACTCAAATCAAAGACTCACAAACAGAAAGCAAAAGACTCAAACAAAAATATTTAAAACAAAAGGACTCACTAGACAAAATGGTGAAGATAGAAGTTGTTGCCTGTGGAATTCCTCATCACTGCTCCATAACTTAACTTAAAAGTTGCCAAGGATCCAAGTCTAAGTACCAAGACCATCTATTTGTGCAATCACATTGTCAACAGAATGGATCAAGTGTGAGTGTACAAGAGAAAAGCAACAAAGACTTGACTTACCCTATGCTTATGCCATGTTTAAGAAAAGACAAAAATATCACACTATCCCTAATCCTCTCTCTCTATTTCTACATGAATGTCACTTAGCCAAAGATCAAAAGGGCTTCTCTTAGCTTGTAACAGTAGGCCAAGGTAAGGGGTATGATGGAACAGTCATTTAAGCTTAATTAATTCCTTCAACTTAAGGAACCCTTACCTCTAATTCATTCTCCTTAGGGTACCCCCAACTTGGTTGCTTGGCAACTATCATGCTTTTCTTGTTGAACCTTGGCATTATATTTTCCTTATATGCCAAATTTTCTTTCTTTCTTTCTTTCTTTCTTTGTTTTTTTCCTTCATTCTTTCACCCTCTTTATCCTTCTTTCTTTTTTTTTTGTCTTACTCTGCCATTGACTTTATAATGGAGGTATTATGCAATTCAAAGGAGTTTAGAAGCTAAGGCTTGAAAGTAAACTATGGGATCAAAAAAGGAAAAGAAAGGAAGGGCATTAAGCTCATATTGTGGTTTAATTCGAGAATAGGCTTTAAGGCTCAAATGGGGTGACTAAGGATCACTGATAAAGGATGGGCAATAAGGCCCAATTATGGCTATCAAACATGGCCTAAATCATCTGTATGGCTATGATCTACTCACATATATTTCAAGAGAGATTCATATGAATAAAAATGCATGTCTGAACTTAAATAAAGCATAAAAAGCATAAAGGTCACCTATCCTAAGTTGCTAACTTTTTATCAAAGTGCAAGAAAATAATCCTTCTCAATTCAATAGTAAAAGCATAAGAAGATTTTCAAGACTTAAATCCGGATCTAAGTTACTTAAAAGTTAACAAACAGAGCAATAATTTATATCATAGGCATAGGCTAACAACAACCAATTGACCAAAATACAAAAAAAGGACAACAAATTTTTTTTTGGTTTTTTTTTAGCAGAAAATTGAAACTAAAAACACTAACAACCTAATCAACAAAACTAACAAAGGTAACAGGAACAAATAAGAAAGTGCAATAATAGATTTTCCCAACCCCCAACTTAAAATTATGCATTGTCCCTAATGCATGAAAATAAAATTAAAAAGGAAAGGAAAGGAAAGTTACTCCCTAGCACATGTATCTTTGTTGCACGTCCCATGTGCTTTGTCCTCCACTTATGCATTTCTTAATTGCTCCAATAAATCTGCAAAACAAAATTAAACAAATTAAAATTAATCAAAACTAAAATTTTACCTAAATTAAAAGAAAAAAACTAAAAAGATCCTAAATAAGAAAAATTAAAATCAAAGAAAGCTTAGAAAAGTTGGGTTGTCTCCCAACAAGCACTTTAGTTTAATGTCCCTAAGTTAGACATGGTCCTATCAGTCATGGTGGTTTCTTCCTCCCCTTCTTTGGTAACTTGTCATCAAGATAGTGGTTCTTCTTCCCAAAAATCGATGAGATAGAATTAGGCTTGAATGGCAAGTGGAGAGCTTCTAGTGACTTCTTAGGTGGCTTAAGATCATCATCCCTCACCATTTTCTTTTTCTTCCTTGCCTTGATCTTCATCAATTTAGACTTCTAAGGAGGAGTGGCATAGGATTCAAGGGTTGGGGTGCTCAGATTAGCTTCCATTACATCAACCCGAAAGTAAGAGCGGGCTTCAAAAGGGGGTGTGGTTGCTTCAGACACCTTGAATGTCACCTTCTCCTTTTGAACTTGCAATTCGAGCTTCCCTTCTTCCACATCAATTAATGCCCTTCTAGTAGCTAAGAAAGGTCTTCCGAGGATTAGTGGGATTGCTCTATCTTCCTCCATATCCAGGACAATGAAATCTACTAGAAAGATGAATTTGTCCACTTTCACTAGCATATTCTCCAATACACCCCTTGGATATTTGATGGACCTATCTGCTAGTTGTAGAGACATAATTATGGGCTTCACTTCTCTAATCCTAAGCTTCCTGAAAATAGAAAAATCCATTAAATCGCAAAGAGCTTTATAAAAATGAATATCACCAATATCACATGGAATAGTAAAACTCCCTAGATCTTTTAGCTTTGGAGGTAGCTTGTTTTGCAAAATAGCATAGTACTCCTTAGTAAGCACTATAGTCTCATCATGCTTGAGCTTCCTTTTCCTAGATAAGATATCCTTCATAATTCTGGCATAGCTCGGTATTTGCTCAAGGGCTTCCAATAGGGGAATATTAATGTGCAGCCTCTTGAGTACCTCCAAGAACTTGAAATATTGCCTCTCTGTTTCCTCTTTCTTTTTTGGCTTCACCCTCTGTGGATATGGAATTGGAGGGTCATAAGCAGGAGGTGCCACATTTGTAGACTTCTTCTCTTCATCTCTCACCTCCTTACTTTGTTTCATGGGGATCTCATACTTTCCCTTTTTTGGTGTTTGTTCCTTAGCCTCAACAGATGGCTCCTCTTCTGTTGGCTTCTCAGGCTCTACCAGCTCTTTCCCACTTCTCAGAGTAATTGTGTTCACTTGCTCTCTAGGATTTGTAACTATGTTACTAGGCAAGGAACCTTGTGGTTGCTCAGATAGCTACTCAGAGATTTGTCCCAATTGAATCTCAATGTTCCTGATTGAGGCTTCATGGTGCTTGAACTGTGCTCCAATTCAATCCACAAAATTAAAATAAGTCTGCAAAAATTGTTGGAACATTTCCTCCAGGTTAGACTTCTTCTCTTGAACAGGTGGGCTGTATGAATGCCTAGGAGCACCCTAATTCCTATGGTACTGACTGGAATGACCATAGTCTTTGTATCCAGGAACGAAACTATTGGAATGCAAATTGTGCCTTTGACCATTCATGTAATTGACTTGTTCATTAGAAGTAGGCTCTGTGGCACATTCTCAATTAGGATGATTCCCTTGGTAGAACTCACACCTCAAGATCAGTGTTAGGGAAATGGTACTGAGCATATCCAATTGCTTCTGAATGGCTATATTTTGGACAGAAAGGGCTTGCATCTAGGCCAAAAGGGCAATGGTAGTGTTAACTTCCAAGACTCCCCTCCTCCCCTCCTCTGAGTTCTCTCACTAGGCCTCTGGTAATTATTGCTAGCCATTATTTCAAATAGCTCCAAGACTGCTCTGGTGTCTTATTATTCAGAGAACCACCAGCTATTGCATCAACCATGATCTGCGTAGACATCAGGAGACCATTGTAGAATGTCTGGATTTGCATTCAAAGTGGGATGCCGTGATGTGGACACTTAGCCAACAGCTCCTTATATCTCTCCCATGACTCATAGAAGGATTCTCCATCCACTTTGGCAAAGAAAGTGATGTCATTCCTTATCTTGGCAGACTTGGCAAGAAGAAAGTACTTCTCCAAAAATTTCCTGGCCACCGTATCCCAAATAGTGAGTGTCCCCTGAGGTAGAAACTTCAACCAGGCTCTGGCCGTGTCCCTTAATGAGAAGTGAAACAATCTTAGCCGAATAGCATCATCCATGGCACCATCAATTTTTATGGTGTCATAGATCTCCAAAAATTTGCTGAGATGCTCATTAGGGTCTTCACTAGGCAGTCCAGCAAATTGGCAATTTTGTTGTACGAACTGAATGAGTGATGTCTTCAGCTTAAAATGGTTCGCTTGGACAGGCGGCCTCACAATGCTAGATGAGTACCCTTGAAGAGTGGGTGCCAAATAATCCTTCATGGCCATGTCATTTTACTCGCTTTCATCTGCCATGGTAGCTTTGGAGACTTTTTCAATTGCTCTTCATTCTCTTCTGAGTTAACGTAAAGAGCGCTCAATCTTTGGATCAATGAATAAATCTCCTGTGGATTGACTTCTTTACATAAACTGCAAAATAAAACACAAGAACAAGTAAAAGTAGGAAAGACTAAAATAAAACAAAAGCTAAATAAAAATAAAATAAAAGGAAAAATAAATAATAAAAAATAAACAAGACAAAAACAAATATAAAATAAAAATAAAAATAAAAATAAAAAATCCAATCTAGTATCCCGTCAACTAAGAATGATATAGATACTATCCCCGGCAACGGCACCAAAAACTTGATGCGGCTCCGGCAAGTATAACGGGTCGTACAAGTAATAAAGTGATGAGAAAAGTATCGTTCCCACGAGGATAGATCAAGTACCTGATAGTCTAACGGAATAATTATTTAGACGGAATGAATTCATAGATGTAGAAAATTGAAATAAAAATTAAATAAAATAAATAAGAAAAAAATAGTGTAGACATATGTTAATGGGGTGGCTAAATGCAATGGAATGGATGCTAGGGCTAATTAATTTTACCTATTGTAGACGTATTTACTATAAATTTTCGTTAATCAATTTCTATCCTAATTGACTCACGGTCAATTCCTCTTAATTTATTCCTAGCCTCTCTCGAGGTCAAGTAATTCTCTTTATCCTAAACTAATTGTCTAATCTTTTAGTACAAACCAATCTAGGTAAAGGTTGAAGCTCTATGGGTTCCTATGTTGACCACATGAACCGCATTTGTCTATCTCGAGTTTTTGCTCAGCTCACAGTGTTTATGTTAAGAGGCTTCATTCACAAACCCTCTCTCGAGTTATTGTAAATCCCCAAATCAATTAATTGGTGATCAAGCAATTAAAAGCATTAAGCACAAACAAAAACACTAACCAATAGAGATAGAAAACAAGAGATTCGGAAGAAGGTGAATCTCTCCTTGTTGAATTTGAGCTCTAGAATCCTTGAATCTTTGCCTTTAATCTCTCTAGAAGAAGTCTTGTATCTTGGGAAGGGTGGAAGAGTGTCTGGGGATTCTTTTTCTGACCTTACACATTAATTTTTATAGTTTAAGGATCCCTTTTCTTGAATTTTGGCCCGAACTAGCAAATTGCTATAGACAAGGTCACGCTATAGCACAGGAGTTGAACTATAGCGCAACTAAAATACCCGGAGCCAAACAACGTCACTCTATAGTGTGCCTGCCTGACAGTGCTAACCATTTTTTCATAGTTCCAAGCTCTATAGCGGTTACAATAGTTGGAATTGGCCTCGGAGGTAAAGTACAAATTGTTGATCTTTGAATAAGCTTTCCAACGCAATAAGAATCACCTCAACTGGAGTCCAGTAGCTCAAGATATATGCGAAATACTGATGAAAGGTCGAACTTGACAACATCAAAGATAAGATGAAGCTTTAATCTTTCTTTGCCTTTTTCTCCTAGAAGACTTGAGAACCAGAAAAAGTGTCCGAAAACAAAGTTGAAGATATTCTTTCGTTCTTTCCAAAGAATCTTAAATCATCATAATCTGTCTTTTGAAGAGCTAAATATCGAGTTTCCAATGCTAAAAGGTTCTGATTTCATACAAGCTAGACTCTCTCATAGCTTCAAATTGCAACTTAAGTACTTGTATCTAATGATAATCAAAATAAACCCAAAATAAGTATTTAAAGTAAAAGAAAATAACAGAAAATAAAAATACCACCTAATCTCAATTACTTAACTAAAATAAAACAAAATAGTAACTAAACTAAACAACTACATCATAAATTAAATAAAAACTAACTAAAAATATAACTCACCAAAGGGAGTTATTAGCATTCAACCAACATAAAATTGACTAGATAATTAAGACCTCCACTCTAAATAACCTATGTTGATTTTTAGCCCCAATTTCATTAGCCTAGGTTTGGACCTAAACCCAGTTCCTATCTTTTTAATTAATCATGTTCATACCAATAAACCAATTAGTAATCAACCAACTAATTCCTCATTCATAAACCTAGATATCAATACCATTCAATGTAAGCATACAAAAGATTAAGGGGCAAAGAATTAAGACAACACATCATGCATTGAAATTAAAGAGTAAGGATTCAAGATAGAACCCTTGAAGCCTTTTGGAGAATCCTTAAGCTATCCTCCAACTCTACTCCTCCATGGGAATTTACAACCAAAATAGAAAATAAAGAGTGGTGATTGAAAGATGAGAGGATGAGAATAAGATAGGAGAAAAGGAGGAAAGAAAAGAGACAAAACTAATCTATTCTAACCTAAGGAGAGAAGCTATGCGTCCCTATTTTCTCACTACTTATTAGACTCAAATGTGAAAATCCAACACTGCCCTTGAGTCCATATTAATCCTCTACTTCTTAGCTTTAAGTGGATACCCAATTTGCTTAATTTGAACTTGAAATGAGTTAGCTATGTCCCAATCTTTGTGGCATATCCAGGTTGTACCTCTATTCACGTTAGTTAAATTCAATAGCCAATAAGCCCACCAAGATGTCACTGTTTTGGAAAGTGATCTTTATATGAAATGAAGGCACTGATTTTACCTCATTCCAATGTCTACAACTCAAATTATGGCCCAATTAGTCCATATTATCATACTCCAGTGATAGCAGCCCTAATCCAATTTCTTGGCCTAATTCGATCCGCTAGATATTTGAATTAGCTTTCGACTTCTTCACAAAAGTCGTAGATCCTTCTCTCAACTTTCCTACAATAGAAAATTTTAATTTTTAGATGTCTACAACTCAAGATATGATTAAAATATTGAAACAGTATAAATTTGTAATAATGTTGAAAAATACAATTAAGCCCAATTAAAGCCCAAACTCAAAAAATGTGTCTAAATGTATTAAAATCTTAGTTATCAGTTACCTTTTAGTTTTGCAGAAAACTTAACTTCTTCTTTAAATTACTTTATTTGAAAATAGTGGGTAAATATTTGTTAAAAAACTTTTTTGAAAATGTGAGCCTTGATCATGGAGTAGTATATGTATACGATATGTTAAATGTAAGAAAATCATCTAAGAATGTGTTGAGATAATAAACTTAAATAACAACACATCATACAAATAAATATAGATATTGATATAAATCATAAACTTAACAATCCAATATAACTCCACTGAACATCACAAGTGTAACAAGTAAAGCAAGGAAATAAAAATTGCAAATGTCATAAGCATCCACAAATATATAGCACCATAGCTACTGAAAACCCAAAATAATCTATCACCTCACTAAACTCATTTAGCATGAACTCGAAAACCATGACCACAATGACCATGCTCACGGGGAATGATTTAGGGTATGTATCCAATGGGGCCCTGAAGCATATCCATGTCCAGAACTATAGTGGGAAACTTGACCACAGCAATAGATGTTGCCTCAGATGGATCTTACTCAAATTAATACGATGTCAAGGTAGAAGAGTCAGACGAGCTTATCTTGATAACTAGCACTTCTCGAACAACGGGCACCGAGGATGGTAGGTCAGGAGACTTAGGCTTAAACTTTGGTAAGGGCTTATATGCTGGTAATGGCTTTGGCTCTGGCATAGGCTTGAATTCTGGCATAAGCTCATCACGCACCCCATCATAATACCACTCAATTATTGGGGACATCACAAAATGCTCCACTAGGTATGCCATCTATGACTGGAGACAACACAGAAAGTAGGGGTAAGAAATGAAAATTTCTCAGAAGGATTCTAACTTGACAACTAATGTGTCTTCCTTATCATCCCAGCCACTTCGGGTTTATTATAAAATGGTGTTCATACATTTAACTCATTTTCCAAAAATGTGATTAGCTAAAGTGGGTTTATTTTAAGCGTACTTCCTTGCTTGAATATAAAGTAATAGAACAGTAACAAAATAAGTATCACATGTCAATGGTGCATAAGTAAATGATAATGCTAAAATGAGAACATGTTCAAATGCTCAATGCAACTTTAGTAGCTTGATCTTAGGCCTTAGCCTCTTGACTTTCTTAACTTAATTTTATTGAAGTCTTTTGCTTGGTCTACCCTCCTAAACTTGGATGGTAATGAGCTCATACCATAACCATCGCCACCTTAGGGTTCCCTTACAAGAGCAGGGGAAATAAGCGTCACCTTCCCTTACCAAAGGATCGTATCCCAGACATCACCTTCCTTTTATTGAAGGATGGTGCCAAAGCTTGGGGATCAGCTTCCTTTACCGAAGGATCATATCCAGTTTCTCTTATTGAAATATCACACCCTTAGTTCTTTCTTTTCTTGGTTAATGCTCAATATGCATGACATGTAACTTAATTATTTCTTCTTGCTTAACACATAAATATGTCATGATGAATAAAGCATACATCATTCTAAGTTCTAAATTTTGATAGAAGTCTGACAGCATAATGGCTATACTAGAGTTTCCCAAAAATTTAGCCAAATAGATAGAATAATCAATATCACAGTTCATTGCAAATGACACAAAACTTCATAATCATTTATGAATAGCCTTAAACAACTTATAATTCAAATTGACATGTGACCCAAGGTGTCACATGACATCTTGTTACTTGTAAGTGCAACATTATCAATTCACAGGTTGATTCATTTACTATTAATCAGTTACAAACTAACTATGCAACAAAGTATTATATGCAAAGCTTATGTGATTTGGTGCAAGTTTTTTTATTTAAACTTATCTTCAAACTTAGTTTGTCTTGTGAGATTTTTAATTTAATCTTGTCCAAGCAATCTCTATGTTTTTCTTAGTTAATATATTATGGAACTTTAGTTTAGTTTATGTGCAAATTGAATGTTCGATTTTTCTCCTTGATAAACCAACTCGGCCATGGCCTCATTTTTAATTTTCACTAATCTTTTAATTTTATTTTTCTTATAGTGAATTATTATTTCATTGTTAAGTTAAGTGTTTTAAAAGAGTTATTTCTAACCAACACAAGATTAAGAATTTTTCCACTTATACTTAATCCTGTTAATATATTTTTCTTGTTCACTTTGTTAAATGATATAGAAGCATGATTACTCATCTTTACAAAAAAAAAAAAATGCTTGTCTTTTCTTTCTATATTATTAGGGCTACAAGCACTTAGAAATTTTATTCAAATTTTGATCTTTATTTCTCTTTGTAGTATCTCACCTAAAATTTTATGATGAATCCAAATCTAATGTGTAAAGCTTTAAATTTATTTTCCCTCATTATGAACCATGCATGGCCAAAACCATCCCTTTCCCCTATGACCGATATTTTTGTTTTTCTTTTTCATTACAAGATCTTCAGTTCATTGTTTTAAAGACGTTTAATCGATTAAATCTCTTAAAATTAACAAAGAAAGGCTTTGAACTGATTAAATTACTTGAAACCATACATAGAGTAATTTTGATCGATTAAAATCTGTTTAAAGACATGGACATGTGATTTTAAACCGTAAACAAGCTTTTGACAAAGGTAGGTGCTCTTAGTCATGGAAAGACTAGAGTCCCTACACTTTGTCATGTAAAACTCAAAACAAATAAGGAGAAAGTAAGAATCCTACCGTAGAGAGTGACTTTAACCATAACCTTTGAGCTTGAATATTGAACAAATCTCCTCCAACCAAAGCTTGAAGTCGTAGCTATGAAAAGGGAAAAAAGAAGTTTTTTGCTTGAGAGTGTTTCGGTGAATGAGTGAAAATGGGAAAATGTAAAATAGATGAGTGAAGGAAAAAGGGTGGCTGCGGCTATTGCAAAGGGTTTGGGGGGGTTTGATTTTGTTTTCCCTAGATTTAAGACATTAGCATTCAATCACATAATGGTTATTCCATTATTGTCTCAATTTGTCTCAAATTAACATAATTGCCATCAATTTGTAACTCTTGTCAATTATATGAAGAGTGGCAGTTACGTTTGAGTTTAAATGAGGAGTTATAATTTGTAATTGAATTGTGATTACGTGCCATTGAGTGTGGTTAAGTGTGATTGTGTTTTACCATGATTAGAATGTTGATGAATTAAATTTTGCATGATATCCCCTATAGCTTAGCTGTAGGTATCCCTATGGTTACAGCATCATATTCTTAATTTTTTAGCTTTTAAATTTAGCATGCTTGTTTGATAATTTAAATTACCTTTTGCCCTCTCTAAACTATCTTGACTTTTCCCTAATTAGTAAATTTTTGCTCATTTATTTAGTGAATTAATTTACTAATTACTCGTTAATAACGAGATAATTAGCTTAGAGAAATTATGGATGCTACTTTTCTACTCTTGTAACACCCTAATAATCCTATACTACACTTAGGTCATATTATGTTTGATTATCAGTTATTACTTATGCTCGCAAAAAATTAAATTCTTTTGTAAAATATATTACATGGAAAATAGGGTAAATTTTTTTTTTGAAATACATCATCACTTCGAGTATTTTAAAATTTGAGCCTTGAGCGTGAAAGAAACGTCATATCAGCATTGCGAATAAGAATCCCATCATAAGTAAATGAAGCATAAAAATAGAAAATAGAACATTAATACATATCAAGGGCTAATACTTTTATTCCACATAAATAGTTCTGTAATGTCAAGGACTACAAAGAATATGGCTCATAGCTATGCCGTGGCCTAATATTACATACAAACTAACATAGTAAAGTTCATCACAATACACAACACATGATGTGGCAGAAACACAACAAACTACATGCCTAAAGCCATTCATAACCCTAGCAACTACATTCACAACATATTCCTCGATCCCATGAATGTCGCGATCCGGAACATCTGCGTCCCCTAGTTCCTCGCCCTCAAGGTACAAAGGGTGTGTGGATAATTCGGGGTTGCTTACTAATCACATCTATGTGGCAAGCATGATGACTGGACTTGGCCTTGTGTAGAGTATGGTTGGTTGCTGAAGACCACTCCTCAAACAGGTCTTTCTCATAAGTCAGGGTGGCGCCCAGTGATGCTCAAGATAAGGAGGAGAGGCAGCTACGATCCTAGGTGTAGCGATGGAGCTTAGCTCGATGACTAGGATCTCTGGCTAGGGCGGGATCTTGGCCGATGGCAGCCTGGGAGACATGGGCTCCATTTCGAAGTCAAGTCGTGGTGACAGTGGCATGTCCCATGGTGCCAGTGGTTGTGCCTATGGAATGATGACATAGGCCAGTGGAATGTCGGGCTCTGCTATTCCATATAAATGACCAAGGTGGATGTACATGCGAACAAGCAAGGTGGTAATGGCCATAATTGTGTGGGTGCCCTCTTCGTAAGTCCATGCGTACTCAGGTGGATCCATGATCCACTCCATGGGGTCTGCCCTCAGAGTCTGGTAATGATATGGAAAAATAAAGGTAAGAAATAATATTTCTCAGTAGGACTCTAACTCAGCACGAAAATGTCTTCGTTATCATCCCAGCCACTTCGGTTTTGTCAAAAGAAATTAGTAGGCATGCATACGGTTCAATTATTAGATTTTCAAAAGAATAAAAAAACATAATTATTCGAAGTGGATTTATTCTTAAACACATGTTATCATTATGTCAATTTTGCCCGCATATGCGTAAAAGGAAATAATAGATAAGGGCATAATGCATCAACATCTTGAAATTTACTTTCTTTTCTGTTCCTTTCTTGGGTTAGACCAAAGCCCCATTCTTTCGTTCGGCTTGACTTTACTATAAGTCCTTTATTTATCACCCTCTAAACTTCAGTGATAATGAATGCATACGATGGCCGTTGCCACCATAACTTCCCGATACCCATACTAGCTAGATCCTTTGCCATGCCTCATGTAAGTCCTTAGGTGGAGAAGAGGTTTAGTACGAGTCACCTTCCCTTTTGAAAGATTACATCGTCTTATCTTATCTTTGAGGGTCACCTTTCCTTTTGAAAGATCACATCCTTAGTTCTATATTTTCTTGATTAATGCTTATGAGGCTAAAATTATGCTAAGTCCATGATTTTCACGGAAATCCGGCAGCATAATGGCTAGACCGGAGCTTCCCCAAAATTGCCAAACAGAGGGTTTCAATCATCATACATCATTAAGCACCTCACAACATCATATTGATCATGATCATTATTAACATATTCATCATAACCATCATTATCATCATACTTGCACATAGAGATGTATATTGCAAGCAAAATCTTATGAGCTTAGTTTAGTAAATTAGGTGCAAGCTTTTAATTTGAATTTCATTTTGTTTGATTCCTTTATTATTCATGAGGATAAATTTCTTCTATTTTTCTCTTTAAATCTTTTAAGTTGAGGGTTTTGGGATCTTCAAGTTTGTTTTTCATTATCCCTTAAAATTTGCCTTAACTAGATTTATATTTCACTGTAGGGTAGTAACTTAATAAATTCACCATAATTTCATCTTTTATTGTTTTAACTTGATCTTTTTGTAGATTATACGTCTCTAAGTCCTCTTTTACACAAAAGAAACCCTACTCAAAAATTCCAAGTCTAACTTGAGTTATGCACTAAACAATTTTACTATTTGGTTTTTAACTTTATGCAGGTAATAGAATATTGTCAAATTTACTGAGAGTCCTACAGAAGGAATCTGAATGAGATATTTAATGAGGGTGTTCTTAAAAATTTGATCTCACTTAAAAATGTTTTATATAACTTAAGTTATAAGGATTTTAGTGTAGGCTATCCAAATAGAAGCACCCATGGGCATAACCCACTTTAAAAATTCATATCTCACTTATTTTAAATCCAATGCTCAAATAGTTTACATGTATGGAAAGTTCTATGAGTATATTTTAATATAAAATTAGGTTCGTTGCATTTTGGAGTTGTATGGAATGGTTTATTGTTTTCACCATCCAAGCTACTAGAATTTTAGCAAATCCATATTTCATTTGCTTAGCTAATTTGTAGAAATATTAAGGTTCCTCATCAAGTGACCATTTTTATCTTTCATACTACCAACATAGTTTGAGATTCCAGTAACAAATTAGTGTTTGAAATATAAATAAAGTGTGATTCATAAAAGTGTTCATACAACATAGTTACATTTGAAGAAAATAATTTAACACAAAGAAAACTTCATGGAAGCAAAGTGCAGTCACGAGACCTAAAAGCAAGCCCTAGAACCACCTAGCGATGAGAAGCTTAGGAGTTCTGGTACTTGAAAACATATAAAAATAAAGGCTAAAGTCACTACCACAAGAAGCTTTTTGAAGGGCTTGAAAAGTTAGAAGATTGGAGACGGTCTCCCTCCTTAGAGCATGAACATGGGGCTGGTTGTGTGTTCAAGTATATTCTTCAAAGACCAAAGAGGGTGGTCTTTGAAGGGCTTAAGGATAGTGATGGGAAGGAAAGGTGATTGGAGTAGCAAGGCAAGAGGAACAAGAGGAAGAGTAGGAAGAACAAAGAGGGGTTTGAGAGAGGTGAGAGCTTTGGTGACTTAGTGAGAGAGTGAAAGTTGAATAAGGAGAATAAGATGGCCTGTTTGGAGCATAAATCCCATGCCCTCAGGCTGATGCAATTTTTTCTTCCTTCAATTTGGAGTAGGCTTAGTGACCAAGGGGTGAAAGAGTGGTTGTTTTACGCGTGAGTCTTGGTGCAAAACTTGAACCTTTTTTTTGTGTTTTCTCAATTGGTTAATGGCTATCTTCTTGATATTAAGGGGCTGATCCATTTTGATGGTCAATACCAAATCAAGTGTGATCCATGTATACGATTAGTCTTCTTTTCATTAATCTTGTATTAGGGTAACTTAACATATCAAATCTTAATCCTTTGGTGTAAGATTAGGAAGCAAAATGGATGGTTGGATATTGATCTTGCTTGGCTGAATTTTTCATGGAATAATTAAGAGAAAATTTTTGAATTTTCATTGTTATTAGGATTATCTAAGTGTTAATTAATTAGATTAGTTTAATTGCTCTTTAAGTAATTTTGGTTAATTACAATTTTAAGACCTTTTTCTTTTCAAAAGAATTATTCTTACTAATTTTGCATTTAGTGTGTGAGGATTTTAATTAAGGTAAAAAATTTTTCATGTGCTTCATTAATAAGATTATATCACCTTAATTATGTCCTTATTCATGAATTAATAAGATTTGGATGATTTGGCCTTAATAAAACATTTAGTATGTTATTATTCAATTGTTGACCTTTGCTTACTGATCATTAACTTTTAGTTGACTTATTGACTTATTGACTTATCTCTAATTATTAAGCTCTTGCTCTTAAGATTAGTTGATTAATTCTTAACTAACCACTAACCTCTCTAAGTAGTCAGTGACACTGAACTAATTAGCTTATGCAAAAATTGGGGAAATGACATGCCTCGTAACAAAATTTTTCCCACAAAATTTGTTACCTCTAAATAACTTCGGATTATCTTTCTTCATGTCTTTTTCAAGTTCCCACATGAACTCCTCCGAGTTCCCACTACCCCATGCCATTTTCACTAAAGTTACGAATTTATCCCTAAGTTGCTTAGTACCTTTGTCCATGATCTTCACAATTAGAAGATTGAAGGTCAGGTCTTCCCTTAACTCTATATTCTCTAGTTCCAACACATGACTAGGGTCGGATAGGTATTTTTTGAGTTGTGACACATGGAAGACATTGTGAAAATTTGACTAATTTGGTGGTAGGGCTATTTGGTAGGTTGACATCCCTATACATTTGAGGATTTGTAAAGGACCAAGGTTTCTAAGACTCAACTTTTTAACTCTCGTCGTTCTACCTATACTAGTGGTGAAAGTGATTTTTTTGGAATATGTGATCTCCTTCCTGAAATTCAAGAAGTTCCCTCCGTTGATTGACATAACTTTTCTACCAGCTTTGAGTTGTGAGAATCCATTCCCTTTTCCTTTTCACGTCTTCCATGGTCTGCCCTACTACATTAGGTCCTAATAGATTTCACTCAGCCGACTCATACCAACACAAGGGGAATTGACACTTTTGGCCGTAAAAGGCTTCATATGGCATCATTTTGATGTTGGCATGATGACTGTTGTTGTATGCAAACTCCGTCAAGGGTAAGCACATTTCCCAATCGCCTTGCTTATCCAAAACACAGGCTCTCAACATGTCCTCCAAGGATTGGATAGTCCTCTTAGTTTGTTCATCTATGTGGGGCTAATAGGCCATACTTAAGCAAAGCTTTATCCCAAATGCCTTCTGTAAAGCTCCCCAAAACTTAGACATAAACCTCAGATCCCTGCTTGACGCTATGGTCGAGGGTACTCCGCGAACCTTGCTATTTCTTGGATATATAATTGGGTTAACTTCTCTAGGGGATAACTTGCTGTAATAGGCAGGAAGTGAGCAACTTTTGTCAATTTGTCCATGATTGCCCATATGATGTCATATCCGACTTCAGTCCTTAGTAGCCTTATCACAAAATCCATCGAAATACCTTCCTATTTCCATTCGGGAATATCATGTTAGCTCCAATGCCTCTCATAAGCTATTCCGAGGCTATGAACCACATTGATTTTTAAGGTTTTGATGAATACCAAATCAGAATATAAGCAAATCTTTTTGACCATGAAAAGGCTAATTTGAATAACAAATTCTTCTATGAAAATGAAATTAAACAAATGGCTTAAGAGCTTAAATAATCATCAAAGCATCATTGTCCATAGCTTTATACTAGAGTATGCTTTATATAGAATATATGCTTTGTGTCTCTCGAGCTATTTTGTTTAGAAACATAAAATAAGAATTTTAGAAGGTCAAAGCTACACTTCAGAAAGGAAAGATGAGCCTAGAGAGCTAAATTATGCCAATTTAGAAAGATAACTCTATCTAGAAGGGATATCACTAGAAACATACTTCTTACTAAGTGTCATACCTTCAAAGCTTCCCGAGCACACTTCATAGACAAATTCAAAAAGTCAAAAAAGGCGATTTGACAAGATGTAGAAGAAGTGATGACAAGTCTGCACAATTGGTATATCAACAAATGACTACTGTTCTATCTCTGCACAAGCTTTGAAAAATGAGAAAATTGAAGACTATTGTTTCTCTATCCAATCTTAGACCAGCAGTCCAAAGAGAACTTCAAAAGTCAAGAACTGCAAGCTTCAACAAATATGTTCAAATGTCTATAAAAGGCTGGATGTCAATGAAAGAATGGTTAGAACAATTGAATATCTTCTTCGCTTGTTGAGCTTCATTTTCAACTTTCTTAACCTTCTGAACCTCTAGAAAGTTACTCATTGTAACTTTTGTTCAATCGAAAATCTTCTCTTCTGCTTTGTATTTGATAAGATTCTCTCTTTGAGAATTTAGAGAAGTCACACACACTGAGAAAATATTTTTTATCTTCTAATAAGAGAATTAGTGTGAGTGTTCACAAACTATTTTCAAATCTCAAAACTTGTACACAGACCCAATAGTGGTCAGGTAGAGCTTGGAGTAGCTAGAACAAAGAATACTTGAGTTAAAGCTTGGAGAGGCTTGAGAAGAGACTACTCTGTTGTAAGAAGCTTGGAGAAGCTTGAACAAAGAATACTTAGGTTTTTATAAAATCTCAACAAAGAGTTGGGGACTGGAAGTAGGCAAGTGGTTGGCCGAATCAGTATAAAAATTTCTTGTATGTTTCTTCCTTAGCTACTTAGCTTTTTACTTTGATCACCATACTATTTGTATTTTTAACCTCAATTTATTCATCATCTTAAATAATTTAAACATATAAGCTTCCATTAACTAACACAAAGCTTCCACAATCCAAGTCTAGGACTTGAGATAGATTTTCAATTTCAACTTTCCAGGTTACTTTTAAATTTGAAACAACATGATTCAACCCCTTTCTCGTGTTATCTTTTCCAACATCTCCAAAGGTTACAGTATGCCTGAAGACCTTTGATGTTCAATCTTGACCTTTTAGCACACCAAACACTTGCTCACCACCTTTGTTATGTCCTTCTTCATTCTGGGCAACCAAAGCATCTTCTTCAGGTCTTGATACATCTTTGTTATGCCTAGGTGAATGGTAAAGTTGTTCTTCTATGCCTCTCCCATGATTTTTTCTGAAGAACATCATCGACATGCAAACTCTACCTTGATATCTTCATAATCCACCAATCAACTTGGCAAAATCTTTCAACTTTCTTTTCTTGACTAGGATGAAGGTTTCTTAGAATTTTGACTCTGTATTTTGGGCTTGGGCAATTTGTCCCTTAAAATCACTCGTTACCACCACATGATTTAATCTTATGCTACTTGGGATCAAGGTGAAGCCCAAGTTTAGATCCATGAAGCTTTCTAATAACTCTATCTCTTTCATCATCATTCACGATGCATGCAAGGATTTCCAACTCAAAGCATTAGCTACCATGTTGGCCTTCCCAAGGTGGTAGTTCAAACCAAAATCATAAATTTCAGGTACTCCATCCAGCTTCTTTGCCTCATGTTCAACTCCTTTTGGTTAAACAGATACTTCAAGCTCTTGTTGTTAGGAAACACCTCAAATCGCATGCCATACAAGTAGTGTCTCCATACCTTCAATGCAAACACTACAATGACCAACTCAAGATCATAGGTGGGCTAGCTTACCTCATGAGTCTTCAACTGCCTAGAGGCATAGGCTACTACATTTCGATTTTGCATCAAAATAGATCCTAAACCTCGCCCAGAAGCAACACAGTACGCCTCAAATGCAGCCTTGTAAAATTGAAACTGGAATTGGAAATATAGCCTTGCAAAATTGAAGTTGAAATTGAAAATGCTGCCTTGTAAAATTGAAATTGGAATTGAAATTGAAATTGGAAATACGGCTTACAAAATTGAAATTGAATTTGAAAATGCTACCTTGAGAACCTGAAAATGCATTTTCCAAGAAGGTTGAGAATGTTCTACAGAGGAGAGGATCACTCGCTCCATTAACCAACATCATGGATTTGAACATCGTCACATGGAGTTAAAGATCTCTAACTCCATCATATGGCTTCAACGTCATCGATAGCTGAAAGTTCCTTGGGAGAGCTATTGACATGATAAATTCTGAGAGTAGCCTGGAATATATTGGCAAACCCTAGGGTATGGTCATTTGAATGGTTTCTTCTCTCCCACGAGTGTTATGGGTGTTGTTTTCCTTTTCATCCCTAGTGGGATCATCATTGATCCGATGACTATTAGACTTGTTATTTCTCCTATTGTTCTCTAGGTTCATTGTTGCTATCTATGCGGATAGCTTCCTATTCTAATTCTAGAGTTACCGAATCATTCAGTGCAACCTTTCCATGGTGGGAGGTTGAGGGATGTGGTTCGCCTCATTATTATTATGTTGTTCATGTTAATTGTGTTAGTTACTTCTGACGTGGTCAGCCATGTTTGCATTTTGTCCTTGTAGTGACCATTCATAAGGGTTTCTTCGACCCAATAGGTGGGCGCCAAGGTTCTGACCTATTTTTTGGGGTCATCCAATGATGCACGCTACAAGTCCCAGCTCTTTGTGTGCTCCTTTGGTAAGGCACTTACAAGAAACTCCACTGCTCATGTCAAAAATCTATTCTACTCAAGTATGAGTAAGAAGGATTAGTTACTTACCTTGGGCTCTCCATGTGACCCTCTTTATATTCCAATTTTGGATGTGTGTTCCCCCAATTCTGCTATGGTTTCTTATCCTCCTATTAGTGTGAGGTTCCCCCATGCTTGATAACTACCTTTAGCTAGTTAGCTACTTTCATGCCCTGATTCAATTTAACCTTATTTGAAAGGAATTTCTTCTAGAAAGGCCCTCATTGAGCTACTTTAGGCTGAGCTCTAAGGCCCAATAAGTTTGTTCGATCCATGTTCTATATGATTGTGTACTAATGTAAAACATGTGAATGTTACAAATCTTGGATTAAGTGCTTAAATAAAAGAAACCCACTTTGGAGGGATAGTTTTAGAACTTCATAAAATGAATCTTTTTCTTGCTATGGTATGATCACATTTTTTTATAATAAATCAAAGTGGTTGGGGTGACAACGATGACATTATATATGTTAGCTAGAGCTGCCTAATGAGAATTTATAATTTTTACTCCTATGTATTCTTATGTTGTCTTCAGATGGCTCAGTTGCTCATAGTACTGATCCTTTTGGGGCGTTTGATTGAGACCAAAGCATTGTAAAAAGAAAGAGTTTAGTGATACAAGAGACTATAGACTTGGCCAATGTAACATCCTCAAATTTTCTTCGTGCTAAATTACCTTAGTAACCCTAAGTAATTAGTCACTTATTCAGAAATTAAAAGATTAAGGCTTAATTAAAGAATTTATGTGCTAATTTGAAAGAGAAAGTTAAGAGCATACATAATTAAGATTAGAGAATCTTTAATTAAGTGAGTCAAACTCTTAATGGCTTAATTAAGTACTAATTGCTAATAATTAACTTAATCGAGTTTAATTAAGGATAATTGAGCTTAATTATAAGTTTAATTTTATTAATCATGTTCTTGTGTGTTAATTACTAATTCTTACTTAATCAAGTTAATTAAGTTGTAGGAGCACTTAATCGTATCATTAAATTCAAATTAAATTAACTAGATAATAAAGTAAAGAGTGATGTTATTAAAGCAAAAAGCATGAGACAAGAGTGTTTTTTCTGAGAGTTAGTACATGATTTATCCCCTCATCATCCAATTTGTCTCCTTAATCACTAATTAACACAAAAGCGAAGCAAAATATCTCTCCTTGACCCTTAAGGAGGCTACGGCCATAACCAAAATATCTTTCCAACTTCTCTCTACATTCCCTCTTCTTCTTCATCTTTTTCTCCATTCTCCATCTCCATAACCAAACCTTCTTCGTCAAGAACTCGAGCTCTCTCTTTCTGCTTGGAAACCGCCACCATCATTATTAAGAAGGAGCCTTCATCTTCTTCTTCTTCTCTTGCAAAAAATGCCATTTTTTGTCCCTAGGTAGTGATATCTACTCTTTTCTTTTTGTTACTCAAGAAGCTTGAAACTTGGCTCTCATCATGGCCAAGATCTTCAAGTGAGAACTTGAGAAATTTTCCATTTTTGAAGAAGAAAAAGTTTGCATCTTGAACCTTGTTCGTGAGTTGCTCTTACTTATTGAGAGTTTCTCTCTTTGAATGCTTTAAAGTTTCCATTTTTCCTTCTTGATGCATGACTTTCTTGAGGTTTTCTTGTGGGTTGTTGACAAAGAATGATGATCTTGGTGCCTTTACTTCCTAGTACACAAAACAAAAGACATTGAGTTGATCAGACTCAACATTTATGCTGAATCAGCAACTAGTCATATTTAGAACAGATGATCATGCATGTCTATTCCCTATGTCCCATCATACAGACGAGACTCAAAGCATAACTTAACTAATATGTATGCTTAGAAGCATAGTCAATCCATCCCCAGGCTCTTTAAGGATGAACTGCTTTGATACCAAAATGTAACATCCTAATAGTCCCATACTATGCTTAAGTCATATTATGGAATTATTAGTTGTTACTTTTGCTCGCAGAACTAACATTACCTTTTGAAGCTACTTTATAAATGAAAATAGGGGTAAATTTTTTTTTTTGAACAATCACAAATCAACTATTTTAAACACCAAGAGCCATGAACGTATCATGAACATGTAAAGTCAAGCATCTCTATCTCAATAAACGGTGCAAAAAAAATAAATAGAAGTGACAAGAATTCTCAGGTAAATATAACATCATTCCACGGCCATCATAGCTAATATAATACTAGTAATGCCAAGAGTCATACATAAAGATAATAATCAGCCCTATAGAAGAAACCTAACAAATACATCAGCAAAGGAAATACATGAGAAATCTCATCCATCCATACATGCCAAAAGAAAATGATAACCCTATAACTACAACCAAAAAGGGATATCCTCATGCTTAGCTCCGCATGTAATCACACATCACTCATCAAGTGGGAGGAAACCCTTCCCGAATCCACCGGGAGCAACATCCCCACATCCTCCTCCTCTGGCACGCCCACGTCCATGAGGCACAGCACGGGTACAAATGAACCTGCGACCATGAACCAGGGGTGGTGCGTGATGAGGAGCTGCTAAAGAAGAAGAAGAATTGGACTTAGGTAAATCATGGATTGGTAAGAGAGCTCAGATGGGTCAGTCTCCCCGTGATAGCTCAGTTAGGATGGCTCCGAAGGATCAAAATCTAATGAAGCAATCGGTGTTAGACTGGTATCTGAGTCAAACTCTCTATCAAGGGGTATCTCGGTAGTTGAAAGTAGGGGTGGATGTCATCCAAGGTAACCTTGCTATACAGCTGATATAGGCTAAAAAACGGGCTCATAACTAGCACCTGAAACGAACGGTCATGGAAGTTGTAGACCCTCATAGCTATGCTCATAGACATCACATAGGCATTCAGCACAAGATCAAAGCACCAATGCCAAACTGGGAACTCAATAAAGATCACCACTATGCCCGATGCTAGCATCCTCTGAAGATGACACGAAAACATAGGAATGGGAAATACTAGATTTCTCAATAGAATTGCGACTAGACAAACATTGTGTCATCATCATTGTCCCAGCCACTTCGAGTTTAATTATATAAGTAGTGGACATGCATATGTTCAATTTTAATGATTTCGAAAACATAAGTCATGAAGCGGGTTACTTTTAAACTCAACGTCATAATCATATCATCATAAGTAAACATACATACAAAAGTATGGAATAAACATTCATAATGCATATGGACAATATAGATACTTGCACTTACATGCAACCTCATAGACTTAACCATGGTTTTACTTTAACTTTACTTTCATTCTCAGCACATGCTTAACATTCTTTACTTTCGTTGTGAAATAGACTGCTTTTGGATACGAGCTCATTCCGTGACCATCGTCACGCAGTACTAACCAAATCAAGCTAAGTTGATAATGGTGACCTCTAAGGTGGAGGGTCCTTCATGTCAACCTGCCTCCCCCTTAAAGGTTCCTTTAGTCTTTGTAGATCACTGTCTCTCACTTCCTTTACTGATGTGATTGAAGGGTCATATCTTATTCTTTTTTTTCTTATCATTATACTTTACATGTATAGTACTTCTTTGACAAGACACATGCAATGACATGACCAAGTCCATAATTTTGATAGAAATCCGGCAGCATGACGGCTGGACCGAAGCTTCCCTAAAATGCCAATCATAAAGCTTTCAACCAATAATCCATTATATCCATCTCATATCATCACACCAATCATTCAATCATGAGACAATTCTTAATCGAACTTGTCATATGTCATGCCTAATGGCATTATACATTCATACCCTAAAGGGGTTTATAGTTGTGTTATTCTTTGTGGAAAGTCTTATGAGCCATCATGTGATTTTCCATGGTTACCCATGAGAGGATCACATAGTTGAAATAAATGTGTACGTAGTCTTTTAGTTACTTAGTCCTTATAGGAAATTACTTTTTACTTGAGTGCATGTCTTATGGATCACTTGTTCGAGTTAACTAATTAGGTAATTATTTCCTTTCTTTGAGATAGTGCACTTAGTGATTCCTAGGTTCATGGCATGCTCAGAGGCCCTAATCATACTTATGTTCCCAAGAATTTCGAGATCCCTCTAGTCCTTGTGTCATGACAATGCATAACCATACTCATGAACCCAACAACACCATGTTCACTAATCACCAAGGGAGATTTTTAACTTATCCAAGTTGCAAAGTTTCAAACTTTTATCATTAACATAACAAGATTTTACCTTTAATTTTATAAAAGTTATCATTCTTTATAAAGTAATTATAAAGTTCCGTTCTTTAAGAAAGTATATGCCTCTAAAATTATGCTCTTGTCTTAAAGATTAAATCTTGGCAAAATAATCATACAGGATATTAGCTTTAGAACTAAAAAGTCTTGTTCTTATGAAAATTGACACTTTTAGTTATTCTAAGACCATCAAGGTCTTAACTTTATGATTTAAAGTTGTCTTAAGTCTAAAAGATTCCTATTTTATGAAGTAATGATATAAGACATTAGTTTTAGAGTTAGAAAGTCTTGATCTTTATAAAAGTTAATAGTTTATGCATTATTTTGACTCAAGATACAAGCTTTATAGATTAAAAATTGCAACCCAACACTTTGATGACTTAAAGATTTCATTCTTGACTAAAATTTGAAACTTTATGAAAGGTCTTGTCTTCAAGATTTGATTTTTAAGACACAAAGAAACAAGTTCTTATTTTTATGACTTAAAAAGGTCCATATTCCAACAAGATTGAACCTTTACACATATTCTTGTCTTTAAAAAGAACAAAATAGAACCATGTGACATCCATAAAATAGTGCCACTTTTCATGCATAAAGAAACAAACTTTTAAAGCTTAATACTTTTGGATTGTTCATAGTCTTATCAAGTCATGAAAAACATGTAAAGATGAAACTTTGCTAATCATAAGCTCTTTACAAAAGAAAAGGAACAAACTTTAAACAAATTACCACTAAGAGCATCATTCTTTTTCAAACAACTCACAAGAAACATCAAGATCTCATGCATCAAGAAAGAAAAATAGAAACCTTGAGGCATTCAAGAAGCAAAATCTCAAATAATCAAGAACAACTCATGAAGGAGAATATGAACACTTTTTGCTAAAAAGGGAAACTTTTGCTCATGAAGAGCATGAAAGTTTTTCTCAAGTTTTCACTTGAAGATCTTGGTCATGATAGGAACCAAGCTTCTAGCTTTCTTGAGTAAACAAAAGAGAAGAGTAGAGATCACTACCTAGTGATGAGTTTAGTGCCTCCAAGAAGAAGAAAATGAAGAAGATGGTGTTTTCCGAGTGGGTGAAGGTGGCAAGAAGAACAGGAGAGAGCTCTTGTGTTCTCTTGAAAATAAGTCTTGTAGTGTTTAGATCTCTTCTCCAAAGACCAAAAGATGTGGTCTTTAAGGGCTAAGTAAGAGTTTTGGTTATAGTGGTGGTGGAGAAAGGAAGAAGAAAATGAAGAATGAAGATGGTGTAGAGAGAAGTTGGAGGATTTGAGAGTTAGAGAGAAAATGAGAGTTGAAAAATGAAAAGTGGATGTGTGTGTGTGTGTGTGTGTGTGTGTGTGTGCATGTTGAGGCCGTAACATATTAGGCCATGGGGGAGAACATATTTTCTTAATTTTGTGCTAATTAAGGTATAGGGAGACAAATGAAACAAATTATGTACTTACTCTTACATAAAGTACTATTGTCTAATGCTTTGTGCTTTAGTGGCATCACTCTTTACTTTATTGTTTAGTTGACTTAATCATATGATTAAGTGCTCCTCTTGAAACCTAATTAACATGATTAATCAAGGATTAGTTATTAATGATTAACAAAAATTAATCTTGCAATTAAGCTTAATTATCCTTAATTAAACTCAATTAAGCTAGTTATGCATGATTAGTGCTTAATTAAGCTATTAAGAGTTTAACTTGCTTAATTATAGATTCTCTAATCTTAATTAAGTATTCCCTTAACTTCTCTTCTCATAGTTAACTCAAAATCACTTTGTTAATCACTTTATTAAGCCTTAATCTTATAATTTCTCATTAAGTGCCTATTTACTCAGGATTACTAAGGTAATTTAGCATGACAGGAAATTGAGGATGTTGCATTTCTCCTCACCTTTAGAAAGAATTTTGCCCTGAAAATTCATTACCTATAAACAAGTCGGAATGCTCATTCTTCATCTCGAACTCTAGCTCCCATGTACATTCTTCCATATTTCCTCTTCCCCAAGCCACCTTGACCAAGGGCACTATCATATTGCTTAACTATTTTACCCTACGATCCATGATCCGAGATAGCAGTAGATTGAAGGTTAAGTCCTCCCTTAATTGTACACTTTCGGGTTCAAGTAGATGACTAGGATCAGAATAGTATTTTCTCAATTAAGACACATGAAAGACATCATGAAGGTTTGACAAATTCGGAGGTAAGGTCATTTGATAAGCAGCTGACCCAACACTTTTCAGAATTTGAAAGGGGCCAAGAAAACAGGGGCTTAACTTTTTAACCTTCAGGGCTCTACCTATACCAGTCGTAGGAGTGATTTTTAGGAACAAATATTCTCTTTCTTCGAACTCTAGAGGCTTTTTCTTCTTATCTGCATAATTCTTTTGACGGCTCTGACCCGTAAGGATTCTGTCCCTAATCCTTCTTATTTGCTCTGTGGTCTACCTCACAGGATCAGGTCCTAGCAGGCTCTGCTCACCTAGTTCAAACCAACATAGGGGAGATTGACACTTCCTTCCATTCAGAACCTCATTAGGTGCTATACCAATGCTTGCATGATGACTATTGTTATAGGCAAACTCAATTAAAGGTAAGTATCTATTCCAACTTCCTCAATTGTCTAATACACAGGCTCTCAACATGTCGTCTAAAGTTTGGATAGTTCTCTCCAATTGTCCATCCGCCTAGGGGTGATAAGATGTACTTAGGCAAACCCTCGTCCAAAATGCCTTTTGCAAGGCTCCCCAGAATCTAGAGATAAATGTCAAGTCCTTATCCGAGATTATGGTTGAAGGTAAACCATGCAGCCTTACTATTTCTTAAACATACAGCTGGGCTAACTTTTCCAAAGGATAATTATCCTTAATTAAACTTGATTAAGCTAGTTATGTGTGATTAGTGTTTAATTAAGCTATTAAGAGCTTGACTTGCTTAATTATAGATTCTCTAATCATAATTAAGCATTCTCTTAACTTTTCTTCTCATAGTTAACTCAAAATCAATTTGTTAATCCCTTAATTTAGCCTTAATCTCATAATTTCTCATTAAGTGCCTATTTACTCATGGTTATTGAGGTAATTTAGCATGATAGGAAATTGAGGATGTTACACTTTTAGCCGCTGAGGTACCCCACTAGTGAAGAGTCTGACTCGGATACCTGTCTAACACTGACTATTTCTTTGGATTCCAATCCTTCGAAGCCATCATACCCAAGCTACCATGATTTTGACCCATCCGGGCCTTCCTACCCTTCAATGATTCACCTAACTTCTGATTCGTCTTCTTTTTCTCCAGTTCCTCATCATGCACCACCATCAGTTCCTGGTCATGGGTTCATTCGTACCCACACTATGCCCCATAGACATGGGCATGCTCGAGGAGGAAGATGTGGCGATGATGCTTTCGGTGGTTTTGGGAGTGGTTACCTTCCATTTGATGGTTGACTTGGTTAGTGCATGCAGAGCCGAACATGAGAATAACCCTTTTTGGTTGGCAGTTATTGGACTATCATTTTTTTTTGGCATGTATGATGGGATTTTTGATGCATTTTCTTTTATGATGTATTTGGTTAGGTTTCTTTTGTAGGGCCAATAGTATATATCAGACCCATTACCTATTACGTATGACTTGTTACTCTACTATTACCTATTATCGTTAATAACCTAGTTGTTTGGTTTTTATCGAATAAGTGGGTTTAATCGAAATTCGGTTAAGCATATACTTAAGGCCAATCAAGTGTGATTTAGGAGTAATTAGACTTGATGGAATAAGATTAGGAACATTGGAAGCCTGACAAAATTCTTCTTAACATCGGTTTACCGATTCAAGGGAAATCGATAAGATTTCAGTATTCTAAACTGTCAAAACCGAATCAATAGAAATTATAGTGTGAGAACCCTAGGATGGATGGCCAAGATTTAGCCAACTTACCTATGTAAGTGGCACCGTCTCAGCCCTCCAAATAGGCTACCAAACCAAGTTACATAACCTGTTCAGATCCACCAATCATATGTAACTTGCTTTGGAAGTCTTTAAAATTTTCCTTTTCTACCCTTGCACATTTTCGGTCTTTATAGTAACCCATCTCTATTGTTTTCTCCATTATCTCATCTCAACTCATATCCTCTTCCTCTCCCACAAACCTTCAAGCCATAACAAAATTTCTTCAACTCCAACCACAAATTCAACAAGAATCATACCTAGTAAAGATAGGAATCCCACTTCTCTTCTTATTTTTCCTTGGTTTGGAGTTGTATATGGGTCTTGATACTTTGTGCTACTGATGATATGTGGGTTGATGATGATGTTTTATAGTTGAATATACATGTATGTTATGATTAAAATTGGAATTGGTAGGATAGAACTTGAAGAGATGAGAAAACTCAAGAAGCTATTAGCATTTTTCCTTGGCAGTCCATATGGCAGAGTGTACGGCTCCGCCTACAGCCGTTTAAAGTTAATGAAACTATTTTCATATGAAACTAGACATTTAGGCTTTCCATACATATATAATATAAGGCCATTAGATCAGTATAGAGATAGACATGAATTTTTGAAGTCTGACCTGGAAATCAGGACCTTCATCCGGGCAGTATGAGTTAAGAAGGGTGTAACTCACTATACAACTCTAAATTGAGTGAAACTAAATTTTTTAGACAGCTTACACATAGAAGGATATCCCATAAAAATTTCCAAGTTAGATAAGGTCCCGTTTGTTCCTAATGAGTCAAGAAAGTTGCCCTATATCCAATCTGGGATAGAACAGGGTAGTCTAGTAGGGTCAAGTTTTAGAGCTTATATCTCAAAACATACTCATTCAAATGATATGAAACTTGTTTCATTTGAAAGCTGTTCTGTTAGCTTTGCATGTATATAAATTTTGGATGATTTTACCTGGATTTCTATTTTTAGTGAATTTTCTCTCATAAGAGTGCAATTCTAGCTAGAAGTAGGGTAACTCTGGGATAAGGCACAAATAACTTGAGTTTATGTCGGAAGTCGGGACTTAGTGAATAGAGAATTAGGTCGGTTCACTTAAGATTGAACTCAGAAAGCACATTTAAGGTTTAGTTCGGGAGGTCATACTTAAGATTGAACTCGGAAGAGTGTACTTAAGGCTGAGCTCGGGACTTAGTGAATAGGAAATTACATCGAATGTAGTCCATGTCGGGAACTTAGAGTTTAGGAAACACTCAAAAGTCTTGAAAGACCAAATTGTGGATTCAGGTCGGAGGTCGGGATCATAGGCACATAAAACCTTTATACACATAATTCCGAAACTTGACCCAGAATCAATCTCGGGAGATTGAACATAACCCCGGAAGTCATAAATCATATAATCTTGGAAAATTGAACATAACACTGGAGGTCGAAACTTGTATAAGATCGGAACTCGGAATTCATCTAACCTTGGAAGTGAACTCGGGAACCTTAATAGAAATTAAAAGCTTGCAAGGTAGATTGATGCTTAAGATTCTGTATCTCGCACTTATTGATATTGTTACACTCTGAGTATGAATATAATGTTCTGTATCGAGTTTGTTGTTAATTACAATTTCCTAGTTGTATGGCACTATTTATGAGGAAGCAGACATGATCCGTTATACTGTTGAGATTTCAGCAGAATTTGTAAGTTATGCATGCATGGGTCAAAGTGTTAACCAAGCAATGCTACCCTATAAGCATGAGCAAGGATTTCCATGTGACTTGGGCCACTCCCTAAACAAAGTTAAGGGGAATAGATCAGTGGGAAAGTCAGGGAAAGGAAACCTGGTGACCCTATATAGGAACGAGCTCGATCCTTAAAAGCGGACTATTATCCAGGAGCCTTATGGCCAATATACTCCCAGGGAACCAAGTATGAAAAAATATGAGTTAAAGTCAAGTGCATTATCATTTCTGCATATCCACAGTTTTCTATTACCATGATTTGAGTTAATTGCACTATTATTTGCTATATATGTACTTTTGTTTACTTTACAGCTGCCATTTAATTATGTCAAAATATATGTCTTGTTGCTTATTTTCTGTCTTATTTTCCTTTATCTCCTTAAGTAAAACCAAGTTACGTTTCGGGCTATGATTTCTATAATTATTTGAGTAAGACCTCCTGTTGATGTAATGTTTTCTTTTAATTAAAATCTGAAACACCTAAGAATGGCGGCGATGACAGTTATGTATACTTAGGATTTCCTACTAAGAAATCTTTATTTCTCACCCTACTATACATTTCCGGTCATTCCCAGAGCATGGAGAACACGGCGACCAGCGTCCTATTTATTAAGTTTTTAGAGTACCACATCCATCTCGATCCGTTCATAGACTCTGTGTATATATCCGATAGATGCTAGTTTCGTCTTTATTTCTTTTTCCAGAGAGATTTTGCTGTACTCCTTATACAGCCACTCTTTGACCTTGTCGTCCCTTACATCACCATCCCTCTCCACGTGGTCCATCCCTTTCAACCTCCACCCATAGCAGCAATACCATCAGCAGCACCAGCCATGGCTCTGCCAGTCACTCCACCGTAGCCAATCCCCTCTGCCTCTATGTTTGAGGAGGATCCATTGGAGGCAGCGAGGTCATCGTCCTCATCTTCTGCCCCGAGTATAGAATATACCCCTGCCGATGCCGATATGTCGAATGGATTCCTTTCCTCGGGATCCATTTAGTTGGAGCACCCGCTGTAGCAGCAGTAGATGTATAAGATGACCTTCTTTTGGCAGTTTAGGTCATGGGCATATGGGTAGGAGTTATTAGTTGTACATACAATGTCCCATGGGGACTAGTTAGGGTGCTGTTCACATAGACAGGCCGATTTATTTTGTGTTAGCGGCCTCATTTTTTTCTACCCCGTAATGTATCTTATTTCTTTTGACAACTTTGAAAACAAATGTATATGCACATATATATATATATATGATGCAGTTTGGTTATTTTGAAATCTTGTTTGTGTTACTTTATCTCCGGTGCAACGACTAATTAGTGTTTATCTCGTTACCAAACCAAAATTGACTAAATTAAATAGAAAAATTCTTAGTTCACCACACGTAATAACTTATCCGGTAATATACTATGACTTAAGCATACTATACAAAATCTGTTGTGTTTCCTTCCATACATGTTAAACCTATTAGTTTAAGTCTAAAACCTATACTGTTGTATTGTTGTGAGACTGAGAATCAAGAATGCATTCTCCTATCGGCTAGTAAGGTTGACCTCAAGCAAGCTTTGAGTAAGATTCCCATAATTATGGAGTACCCCGAAGTTTTTCCCGAGTTTCTCCCTAAGAGAGAGATAGAATTCTCAATAGAGTTAATGCTGGGAATGGGACCAATATCCGTAGCACCCTATAGAATGTCCCCATTGGAGTTAATGAAGCTAAAGATTTAACTAGAGGAGCTATTAGAGAAGAAGTTTGTGAGACCTAGTGCCTTACCTTGGGGTGCTCCAGTGTTGTTTGTCAAAAAGAAAGGTGGAGTTTGAGATTGTGTGTTGATTAT
Organism: Pterocarpus santalinus; assembly: GCA_031439595.1. NCBI lineage: Eukaryota > Viridiplantae > Streptophyta > Magnoliopsida > Fabales > Fabaceae > Pterocarpus > Pterocarpus santalinus. The sequence goes on from CM062527.1 coordinate 49,018,023, forward strand.
CGTCAGTTAAACAAAGTCACTGTGAAGAATAAGTACCCCTTGTAACACCCTACTAATTTGATGTTATGCTTAAGACATAGCATGAAATTAGGTAGATTGTGTTACCGTATTAACACACTATTTACCTTTCCTGATCCGTCCTTCTTAAGTTGTCATCATCATCATCATCATATATATATATATATATCTTTTTTTTTTTAAACAGACGGAACGGTGCGCTGTTATACTAAAAGCGAAGAATAGTACAATAGCGTTACTTTATACATACAAATACATGTATATATCAGAAGCCATTGCTTCAATTTATGTACAAAGTTTCAAAGTAGAATACATAAGTGGGCTGGTATATCAAAAAGACAATAATGCCGTATCAGTTAAAACACCCTATGGTCCTCAGAGGACATTGCATAACCTACTGCTAGTCCTACTGTCAAGTCTATAACCCAGAGCCACCATATTTGTCCCAAAAAGAGGGTCATACTGTACAACATCTCCTGCTGCTAAGCTACTCTGTCAGATAGTCGTTAGCCATGCCAGGCTTGGCCAGTGAGTAGTCTGCGCTGGGTCCCGAGGAGGAAGAGGGTGACGAGCCGGTGGCCTCAGAGGGGTCACTCTCTGAACTCAGTGGGATATCTGGGACTGCCTGCGGTGGTGACTCAGGCGCAGGGTCGACAAGTCTTTGCACTGAGTTCTTGGAGTGCAGGAGGGGCTGGAGGTGGGTGCGCCATGTGCAGCGGGATAGCGATATAAGGAGTGGCAGGGTCGAAAATAGGGTGGTGTAAAGGGACATCAAAGCTCCTGTTGCTGAAGAGGTAGAGACGGAAGTTACACGAACTGGCTATATACAAGGAATCCAACTCTGGATCATAGTGAAGCTGTAGAGCTGGGATCTCAATGAAGAGGGTAGTCCTGGAGTCCATCGCCAACGTCTGAGAATGATGTGGAAGGTACAAAACGGGTGAGAATTTCAAGAAATTCTTAGTAGGGTTCATGTATGGCGTTCTTCTAACCTCACATTCATTCTCAGTTGCCTCGCTTTTTATTTAATTATAAGAGCATGTGTTCAAACTAGGCTATCCGTTTTAATGAGTTTAAGAAAAAGTCTGGTCCGAGGCAAGGTTCAGTTTTACTTTAGACAGCACAATAAATAAAATAGATACTAATAATGATGCATAAAATAATAAACAGAATAACTAAATAAACATGCAGTAAGCAAACATAATAGACGACTGTAAACATTTTGACATAATTATTCCATGTAACCATGTAGTCATGTGATCATGCAGACTTCATCATAAACCTTTTTTCATAAGCATTTTCCATTACTTTTCATCATTTTCCATCTCTTGGTTCCCTAGGAGTTCTTGGCTATTCAGACTCCTGGGTAATAGTCTGCTTTTCAGGATCGAGCTCGTTCCTACACAAGAATGTCGGCTTTACTTTCCCCGACCTTCCCACCGATCTATTCCCCTTAACTTCTTATCCGGGGCTGGCCCAAGTAGCATGGAACTTTCATAGTGACATAATCCTTTTCATAACTTTCATAACTTTCTTAAAAATGCACATGCATTAACATGTAATTCATAACTTGTACATGGGTTCTACCAAAATTTCGGTAGTATAACGGAATATGTCCGCTTCCCCATGAATAGTGCCAACCAACCAGTACATTTATACAATTTACAATTTCAGTATAGAGCAGCAATTATGCATATACATTCATAGATTCATTCATTAGTTTCAACAAAGCATCAATAGGGCTTTCAACTCATTCTGCCTTATTCTGCCCGGTTATGGTATATCCCACCTTTATTTCAATTTAACTCATTTGAACCTAATTTTTGGATATGTTGTAGCCTCATGTGTCTAGTTTCTAACCTCTTTAGTCCCATCTAATTTTGATATGTACAACTCAAGATATCCAGATTTTATCCCGGCCTGCCCAATGGCTAGCCAGAATTAGGCAACTAAAAGTAAAAATCTACTAAAAATCGAAACCTAACTCAAATTACATGAAAGTGGACTCATATTAAATCTAACAGGGTAAAGTTTCACTTGCAAAAAGTTCCATTCCATTTGACTTAGTAGAGCTCGAGTTACAAGCCCCGAATTCTGATCTTCCTAAACTACCCTATTCTGGCCCGGTTTGGACATAAGGCAAATTTCTTGGTCCAGTGGGAGCAACTGGGACCTTATCTAATTTTGAAATTTTTATGGAACATTCTCCTATGTGTAAGCTTTCTAAAAAAGTTTGTTCCACTCATTTTCGAGTAGTATAGGGCGAGTTCTACCCTGAATAAACTAGTCTGCCCAGAATCAGAGTCAAAACCCTAGGTCGAAATTCAAAAATTCGTATCTCTCTCAATTCTAAATCCAAAAGCCTTATGTGATATATCTATGGAAAGCCCTAGATGTCTAGTTTCATATAAAAATGGTTCCACCCAATTTAATCTACTGTAGGTGGAGCCGTACACTCCATCGTACGGACTGCCGAGGGTTTTTGGTTCTCTAACCCATCAGCTCTTCCTATTTTCATTCTTTCTTGCTTCCACTTTGGTTTTAATCAAACAAACAGCCCAAAACCAATCACATATCATCATAAACATTCATTTAACACATCAAAGAAGGTAAATAGTCTAAGCCCAGCCAGCCATGTCCACAGATTTGAAGCAAGTATTAAACTCCTACCTTTGTTCCAAGTGATTTTGCTGGATTTTGAAGGCTTGGATGAGCAAAGCTTGAATTGGCTTCATGTTGGCTGGAGTTTTGTGTGTAAAAAAGAGAGAAAGAAAGCTGAATGAGAGGAGAAAAGTGGCGCAAACAAAGGGGTCAGAATGTGTGATAAAGGAGCACAAAAATCTGATTGCATGTAGGGGTGTTTAGGTGGCTTTTTCTTGAATTTGATTGGCTTAGAATGCTTGGCTGAAATTCAGCCAAGCTTCTTCATGTTTTGGTGGCCTTTGTTGCACCACCTTTAGGTGATAAGTGGCTGAGTTATCAGCCACTAAAAATAGGGTTTAAAGCTTGCCATTCTATTGGTCCGGTTCCGGCAGTTTAAAATACCGTAATGTTACCAATTTCCTTTAAATCGGTAAATCGGTTTTCAATAAAATTTTATGAAATCTCCTATACTCTAACTTAATTCTCTCTTATCTAAACTCAAGTAATTGCCAATCAATTGAGTCTAAATAATTGTTTAACCGAATCTTGATTATTCTCAATTATTCAATAAAACCGAATAATTAGGCGAAAAACGGTGGATGTTACACCCCTTGCCTAAGATAGATGACCTGATGGACCAACAAAGAAGAGCAAAGGTATTTTCAAAGATTGATCTGAGATCCGGATACCATCAGATTAGAGTCAAGGAGGAAGATATCCCTGAGACGACCTTTAGGACGAGATATGGGCATTATGAGTTTAGGGTTATGTCATTTGGATTGACTAATGCCCCGGCGGTGTTTATCGATTACATGAATAGGATCTTTAGGCCGTATTTGGATAAGTTTGTGGTCATCTTCATAGATGACATTCTTATCTATTCAAAGACAAAGGAGGAACAAAAAGAGCACCTTAGAATGGTATTGGAAATTCTAAGAGACAAAAAGCTTTATGCTAATTTGTCGAAGTGTGAGTTTTGGATGGAGGAAGTGAAGTTTTTAGGCCACGTGATATTGAGCAGAGGAATTTTCTGTGGACCCAAGTAAGGTAGAGGCATTGATGAATTAGGAGAGAGCAACGATTGTGATGGAAGTCAGGTTTTCTTGGTTTAGCCGGGTATTATCGAAGGCTCATTAAGGGATTTTCTCAGATATCATTACCCTTGACCAAGTTAACTAGGAAGAATGCTGCTTTTGTATGGACTATGGAGTGTGAGAAGAGCTTCTGAGGGTTGAGGGAGAAGTTGACCTCAACACCTGCCCTACTTTTACCCAACCCTAAGGGAGCCTTTGAGGTTTACTGTGATGTCTCTGGAAGAGGTTTAGGTTATGTTCTGATGCAAGATTGCAATGTGGTAGCCTACACCTCTAGGCAACTGAAACCTCATGAAGTTAATTACCTAACCCATGACTTGTAGCTAGCGACCATGGTGTTTGTAAGAAAGATATGGAGACACCACTTATATTGAGTTAGGTTTGAGGTATTCTCATATCACAAGAGTCTGAAGTACTTGTTTGATCAGAAGGAGCTTAATATGAGGTAGAGAAGATGGATGGAGTTCTTGAAGGATTATGATTTCGGTTTGAACTAACACCCTGGTAAGGCCAACATAGTTTCTGATGCATTAAGTCATAAATCATTGCACGTGCCATGGATGATGGTTAAGGAAGTCGAGCTAGCTGAAAGTTTTAGAGATCTTAACCTTGGAGTCACCCTAACCCTATGTAGCATAAGGTTGAATCAAATAAAAGTGACAAGCGATTTCAAGAGTCAAATTGCTCGGAGTCAAGAGGAAGATGAAGAATTTTTTAGGATAGTAGCCCAAGTGAAGGAAGGAAAACTCAAAAGGTTTGCTCAAGATGTCGAAGGGATGTGGAGGTATCAAAGGAGAATCAGTGTGCCCGCTAGGGATAATCTGAGGAATATAATTGTAGAAGAAGCTCACAAAGGTCATTTCACCATGCATCTTGGCATGACGAAGATGTACCAGGACCTTAAAAGGATGTTTTGGTGGCCAGGCATGAAAAAGGATGTGGTGGACATGGTGAATAAGTACTTGGTTTGTTAGAAGGTGAAAATTGAGCACCAAAAGCCCTCAGGCATGTTGTAATCTTTGGAGATCCACAAATGGAAGTGGGAAGGAATCTCCATGGATTTTGTGATGGGTTTACCCCATACACAAGCTGGGTTTGATGCCATATAGGTCATCATGGATAGATTGACAAAGTCTGCTCACTTTTTACCTATAAGAGCAAAGTATCCTCTGGATAAGTTAGCCCAGCTATACATCTAAGAGATTGTATGACTTCGTGGAGTACCTACAACTATTGTATCCGATAGAGACCCAAGGTTTACGTCTAGGTTCTGGGGAGCCCTGCAAAAGGCATTTAGGATGAGACTATGTCTAAGCACAGCATACCACCCCCAGATTGATGGACAATCAAATAAAACCATACAAACCCCAGAGGACATGCTAAGAGCATGTGTAATGGATCGACCCGGAAGTTAGGACAAACACCTACCCCTCGTAGAATTTGCCTACAATAATAGCTTCCATGCTAGTGTCGGGATGGCGCCTTATGAAGCCTTGTACGGTAGAAAGTGCCAATCCCCACTTTGTTGGTATGAACCTAAGGAGCAAAGCCTCTTAGGACCTGATTTGGTTAGACAAACCATTGAGCAAATAAAGAGGATAAGAGAAAGGATTCTCACTGCTCAAAGCCATCAAAAGAGTTATGCTGACAAGAAGAGAAAACCAATCTAGTTCCAAGAAGGAGAACACATATACTTGAAAATCACTCCTACAATAAGTATAGGTAAAGCCCTTAGAGTTAAGAAGTTGAGGCCTCATTTTCTCCGTCCTTTCCAAATTTTGAAACAAATAGGGATAGTTTCCTACCAGATAACCCTTCCACCCCCACTATCAAACCTTCACAATGTCTTCTATGTCTCTCAATTGAGAAAATTCAACTCCGACCTTAGTCACCTTCTTAAGCCAGAAAGTGTACAGTTAAGGGAAGATCTAACCTTCGGCCTACCACTTATGAGAATCATTGATAGAAAGGTCAAATAGCTGAGGAGCAAGTTTGTACCCTTGGTAAAAGTGGCCTGGGGAAAAGGAAGCTTGAAGCAGCACACTTAGGAGCTCGAGTCAGAGATGAGAAAAGATCACCCCGATTGTTTACAGGTAACAAATTTTGAGGGCAAAACTATTTTAAAGAAGGAAGAAATGTAACATCCCCAATTTTGTCTAAGCTAATTAGCTTAGTGATCTTGCCTAATTAGAGAGGTTAACGATTAACTGAGGACTAATCGGCTAATCTCGATGAGCAAGAGCTTAGTAAATTGAGTCAAGTCAATAATTGAATTATAACGCACTGAATGTTTTAATTAAAGCCTAATTATTCGAACTTCATTAATTCATAAAATAGAGATATAATTAAGCTAATCTAATCTTATTAATCAATTACAAGACAATCATTTTACCTTAATCAATTGAGATAAATTAATTCCTAGACCCTAAATACATAATTCTTAATAACAATTCTTTTCGAGGAAAACATCTTAAGAGTGTAATTAACCGAAATCGATTAAAGAGCAATTAAACTAATCAAATTAATTAACAACTTAGATAATTCTAATAGTTTTGAAAATTCAAAATTCCTCCTAATGGTTGCATGGAAATTTCAGCCAAAGATAAGAGCAAGATCCAACCATCCATTGCTTCTTAATCTTGCACCCTCAAATCAAGCCTATTTTGGCATTATTCTCTAACCAAGCCTAACCTAAGGAAAAGCTAGTCTTCACTTGAGTCTTGTCACAAGAGTAGGTAGGCCTTGCTTTTGTCCACTTGAAAAAACATAAAATAGTCCATAGCATGCACCAAGACTCAAAGAAAACAGAAATCCACCCTTTTACCCCAAGGTTCTTAGCCTTCTTACTTGAAAAAGAAGCTAAACTCACCTACTTCCTTTTGCCTGTTAGAGAAGCAAAACCAATCAGCCCCCTCACCCCCATTTTGCGCTAACTACCCCCTCCTTCATTCTCTCAGTTGTGATTTTCATCCTCTCACTTCAAAGCAAAAGCTCTCATTTTTCTCTAAGTCTCATTCCAACACTCTTGCACTTCCAATTTCTCTTGTTCTTCTTCCCACTTTCACACCCCATCCAACCCTCTTTCCTTTCACCACCCTCACAAGCCCTTCAAAGACCACTTTCTTTGGTCTTTGGAGAAGCAAAGTAAACACATATTAGCCACATTCTTTCAAGCTCCATGGAAGGAGGCCATCTCTAACTATTTTCACTCTTCAAGCTTCCAAGAAATCTTTGTAGAAGTGACTCTAACCCCTCTTTCTTCTATGTTTTCAAGCTCTAAAACTCCTAAGCTCTCCATAACTGGGTGTTTTTAAAACTTGCTCTAAAGGCCTCATGGCCATACTCTTATTTTAAGAAGTCTACTTGTGGTTGTTGCTCTTCTCTTGGAAAATGATTTTGTTGTGCATTTTGTTTTATGTTGAACCCAACTTTTTGAAACTCAAAATATTGATTTTTCATCAATCTCAAAGTATAAAAGTGGCTTAGAAGAGAAAAGTGGTCACTTGAGGAAAAAACTTAATGTTTTTATAAGAAAACTCATTGAAATCAAAATTGTTAAAGTTGGAAATTCTAGCAGTCTATATGGCGCAACTAATAACTCTTTCAATATAACTTCAAATGAAATGAAACTAATTTTAAATGAAATAGACTAGTAGAGCTTTTTATACAAATAAAATACGTAAATTTTGGCCATAAAACGAGAGAGATATGAATTTTCAAAGTGTTCTATCCCCAGATGTGTTTCTGTTCTGATAGTGTATAATAAAATCCTAAACTCGAGCTATACAAAACATTTTTGAATAGGACCAAGTTTTTTAGAAAGCTAAGACATAGAGTAACATCCCCATAAAGTTTTGGCAGATTTCTTGTGAGGAGCTTATAGTAATGTTTAAAATTCACTATTGCGGAATGAATCTAAGAGACAGAACAGTCAGAATAAAACATGCATATCTCAAGTTATAAAATGAATTTTTGAGTAGGATTTATTTTGTTTAAAAATAGACGCAGAAAAGTACAATTATACCAAAATTCATTTCAAAAGAGTAAAAGGTGAGATTATGGCAATTTTTTGAAGTTACTGCTCCATGGTAAAAGTAAAAACTAGTTATGGTTAAGTTTAAAGGTTAATGAGAAATAAGCTTAAAGACATTAAGACCCTCAAATTAAGATATTGGAAAACCTTCATAATTCAATCTAAAAAGTTTCAAAAAGAATAAGAGACGAAATTGGCCCTATGCCTAATAAAAGAATTGACACGAGGCAAATTTAATTAGAATCTTGCACCAAGTTTACTAAGTTAAGCTCATAAGACTATGTGTGTTATGTATGCCTCTATGTGCCAACATGAGAATGATGATGATGATATGACAATGATATGATAATGATATGATGCTTAATGATATTTGATATTGGATTCTCTATTTGGCAAAATTTTGGGAAGCTTTGATTTAGCCATTATGCTGCTAAAATTTCGCAAAATTTATGGACTAAGAATATATTTTACATCATAAGCCTTAATAAGAAGAGATTGAATTAAGGGTGTGATCCTTCAAAAAGGATGGTAACCCTATTAAACTCCCCTTCTACCCATGATTCACATGAGGCATGGCATAGACCCAGCTAGTGTGAGTATAGGGTATAGGGTTTACATGAGGCATGGCTTGAGCCAGCTAGTGTAAGTACCAAAAAGTTATGGTGGTGACGGCTATAGTATGAGCTCCTTACCACTTATGTTTACTGGGTGAAAAAGACTTAAGATAAAGTCAAGTTAAGAAAATAAAGGGACTTCGGTCCTACCCAAGTAAAGAATGAAACTCTCAAGATGTTCATGCATGATATGGATTGTTATATAAGCTCTTATGTATACCATGATGTTGTTATTATAATGAGAATAAGTGCTTAAAATTGAATATGCTTCGGATATTTATATTTTTGAAAATCTAAGAATTGGACCTTATGAATGTTCACCATTTTCATTTAAAAGCTGAAGTGGCTGGGACGATGACAATGACACTTCTGTGTCAGGTTCGAGTCCTACTGAGAAATCTTATTTCTCACTCTAGTTATTTTTCCATATCATCACTAAATCTCGATGGTGTACCCAGTGGAGTGGAGCATGGATTCGCCCCATCATAAGTAGACATTTGATGAGGACGCTAAAGCCATCATGGCGAGGACCACCATATCATCACGCCCGATGTTCTGCCTGCCCCCACCGACATTCCTATCACCTGCTGTGGTCAACCAATGGGTCCTTGGGATTTTTTGCTCAAGCCATTGCCAAACATTGACATGGAGCTAATGTCCCCAGAGTTGCCTGCCGCCGAGCCCTTGCCATAGCCAATGATTCTAGTCATTGACTTGAGTTCTACGACCATTTCTAGGGCCGCAGCAGCCTCACCGCCATATCCAGAGTATCATCTGGACACTTCAGATAATGATCCTTCCAAGGAGCAATCCTCAGCAGCTAGCTGTGACTCGAACCAAGCCAAGCCAAATCACCACATTCGTCGCATTAAGGTGATTAGTAGGCACCCCCTCATCATACGCACGCTTCATGTCCCCCACGGGCAAGGAGCGAGGAAGAGCCGCATATTTGGACTATGACATCAGTAGATCATAAGGTGCATTATAGGAGACTAGTCTTAGGGTTTGGTGTAGAGCCAAAGCGCATAGATTTTTGAGATTCTTGCTTCCTCATGTATCTCTTTTGCTTTAAAGCTTACTATGTTAATTTGCAATTAGTATGTAAGATGACTTAATTATGAGTACCTTTACGTAATGATGGATTTTATGAATCATATTTATGTGGTATGGGAGTGTGAGAAATTTCTATTTATTAATGTATCTTGTATTGCTTTTATGCCACCTATGTTTTGGACTCTTATGCGACACACTCTTTCCATATCTATCTTTTTGCTCAAGGCTTTACTTTCCAAAATGCTACAAAGCAATGACATATTTCAAAAAAAAAAATTTGTCATATTTTTCGCATAACTTAATTTATAAATGAAGTTTATTTTTCCGTGAGCATAAGTAACAACTAATATAACGCCATAATATGACTTAAGCGTAGTATGGGTTTATTAGGGTGCTACAAGGAATATCCTATGTCTAAATGCCTTGAAGTTATACATGATGTGGTAAATAGAATGACTTACCATGAATTGACTATGATATGGAATTGGAGAAGTATGCACATGAATATGATTTTTGTAACATCCTCAAATTTTCTTCGTGCTAAATTACTTCAGTAACTGTGAGTAATTAGGCACTTAATGAGAAAGTAAAGGATTATGGTTTAATTAAAGAGTTCATACGGCGTTTATGAAGAGAAAGTCAAGAAAATGCTTAATTAAGAATAGTAGATCTCTAATTAAGCAAGTCAAACTCATAATGGCTTAATCTAACACTAATTACCCATGATTAACTTAATCGAGTTTAATTAAGGGTAACTAAGCTTAATTAAAAGTTTAATTTTTGATAATCATATTCTTGTGAGTTAATCGTTAATTCTTGCTCAATCATGCTAATTAAGTTGTATGAGCACTTAATCACATCATTAAAATTCAAATTTAGTCAACTAGACAATAAAGTAGAGAGTGATGTCACTAAAGCATAAAGCATAAGACAAGAATGCTTTTTTGTAAGAATTAGTACATGTTTTGTCTTTCCATCATCCAATTTGTCTTCCTTAATCCTTAATTATCACAAGATAACACAAAATGAAGCAAAATACGTCCCTATGCCCTTAAGAAGGCTACGGCTACCCCTCCACATGCACATTTATTTTTCATTTTGTGACTCTTCACTCTCTCTCTCTAAGATTCTCAAATCCTCTCACTTCTCTCTACATTTCCTCTTCACCTTCTTCTCCATTCTCCACCTCCGTATCCAAACCTTCATCAGTTAGCCCTTCAAAGACCACAGTTTTTGGTCTTTGAAAAAAAGATTCAAACACTACAAGACTCATTTTCATCAAGAACTCAAGAGCTTCCATCTTTATCTCTCAAAACCGCCACCACTATCATCAAAGGAGGAGCCTTCTTTATCTTCTTCTTCTCCTTCAAGAATGCCACTTTTTGCCTTAGGTAGTGATCCTTACTCTTCTCTTTTATTTACTCAAGAGAAAGCTTGAAGCTTGGTTCTCACTAAGACCAAGAACTTCAAGTGAGAACTTAAGAAAGTTTCCTTTTATGGAAAAAAAGTTTGCTTCTTGAACCTTGTTCATGAGTGTTCATGTGAATGACTTGTGTTTTCTTCATGAATGCCCTAAAAGTTTCCATTCTTAGTAACATGTGTTCTTGATCTTGTTCATGAGTTGTTCTTGTTTGTTGAAAGTTTTTCTCCTTGAATGCTTCAAGTTTCCATCTTTCTTTCTTCATGCATGATTTTTTATGTTTCTTATGAGTTGTTGGAAAAGAATGATGTTCTTGATGGTATTTGATTTAAACTTTGTTGCTTTTCTTATAATGGGCTTATGATTGCAAAAGTTCTCATTTTTACATGTTTTTCATAACTTTGATAAGACTATGAATATTCCTTAAAGCATGAAACTTTAAAAAGTTTGCTTCTTGATGTATAAAAGTGGTGCTACATTTCAAGTGTTTCATAAAGTTCCATTATGTTTTTCTTGAAGACAAGAATATGTGTAAAAGTTAAAACTTTTTAGAATATAAAGCTTTTTGAAGGCATAAAAATAAGAACTTGTCACTTTATGTCTTAAAAATGGAATCAAACTCTAATCAAGAATGTAATCTTTAAGTCATAAAAATGTTTACTTGCAACCTCTAACTTATAAAGAAAGAATCTTTTAAGCTTTAGGGGAACTTTAAATCATAAAGTTGAAATCTTGATGGTCTTACAATGATTAAAAATGTCAACTTTCATAAGGAATAAGACTTTTAGTCATAAAGCTAACGTCTTGTATCATTATTCTATAAAGGATGGAACTTTAAGACATGAATATAACTTAGAGACTTTTATTTTCATAAAGAATGAAAACTTTAGAATATTAGAGGTATGATCTTGTTTGAGTAATTATAAAAGTTGAAATCTTACAACTTGAATAAGTAAAAGAATTGCATCTTGATGATTTGTAAGTATATGGTGTTGTTGGGTTCATGAGTATAGTTATGCATTGTCATAACCCAAGGCACTAGAAGGATCTCGAAATCCTTCGGTAACAAAATATGATTAGGGCCTATGAGCATACCATGAACCTAGAAATCATTTGTGTACTATCTCAAGGAAAATTAAAAGTTTTGAATGAAAACTTGGCTAACTTAAACAAACCATTCCCTAAGACATGTACATAAGCAAATTATTAAGGTGGTTGGTGAAAACACTCCCTAAAGTGAAAGGTGACTTCACTCAAGAATTAAGTAACTAAAAGTTTGCCACATACATTCACACTAAACTAAATAATTCTCTCATGAGTAAATATAAGGAATCATATGATGACTTATAAGATTTCTCACAAAGAATAATACACTTGCTAACACCCTTTAGGGTATGAATGTATGATGCCATTGAGCTTGAAGTATGATAAGTGTAATTGAGTATTGACTCATGATTGAATGATTATGGATGATTGGTATGATGATATGAGACAAATATAATTGGTTGTTGGTTGGAATTTCCATGTTGGCAAACTTTAGGGGAGTTCCGATCTACCTGCCATGCTGCCAGATTTTTCTCAAAATTATGAACTTAGTCATATCATTGCATGTCCACATATGTCTTGCTAGTAAGTACAATGCATGTAAGGTATTATAACAAGAAAAGAAATAAGGAAATATGACCCTTCAATCACTTCAGTAAAGGAAGTGAAAGATAGCGATCCATAAAGACTTAAGGACCCTCTATGATGGAGGCAAGGGTGACATGGAGGACCTTCCAACTTAGGGGTAACCATTATTAGCATAGCCTGATTTAGTTTTGTACTGCATGATGACAGTCACGAAATGAGCTCATGTCCAAAAGCAGTACATTTCAAAGGAAAGGTAAAGAACATTAAGCACGTACTAAGTATAAAAGTAAAGTTAAAGTAAAACCATAGTTCAGTCTATAAGGTTGCATAGAAGTGCATGTACCCTCATTTCCCATATGCCTCATGAATGTCTATGTTATGCTTTATTATGTATATTCATGCTGATATTATATTCTATTATGATTATGATGCTAAACCTAAAAGAACCCGCTTTAGGAGTTATGTTTCAAAATCATTAAAATTGAATATATGCATGTTCACCCTTTTATAAATAAATCCGAAGTGGCTGGGATAACGAGGATGACACATCAATTGTCTAGTTGTGATCCTACTGAGAAATCTAGTATTACATTTCCATGACATCTTTAGAAGATGCCGACGTCAGGCATGGTGTTGATATGCATTGAGTTCCCGGTATAGCATTGGCACTTTGACCCAGTGCTGAATACCATTATGATGTCTACGAGCGCAGCCATGAAGGTCTACATCTTCCATAGCTGTCCATTCCGAGTACCCATTATGAGACTGTTTTTTCATCCACACTAGCTGTACGACGAGGTCACCTTGAATGATATTCGTCCCTATTTTCAGCCACCGAGGCACCCACCGATGAAGAGTCTAACTTGGATATCCATCTGACATCGAATGTTTCTTGGATTCCAATCCTTCAAAGCCATCCTACCCTAGCTACCATGTGGAGTCTAGCCCATCCGTACCCTCCTAACCTTTAGTGATTCGCCTAACTTCTAGTTCACTTTCTTCTTCTACAGTTCCTCTCATATGCACCATCCTTGGTTTCTGGTCATGGGTTCATTTGTACTTGCGCTGTGCCCTATGGACGTGGGTGTGCTCAAGGAAGAGGATGTAACATTCAAAAATTTTTGACACAAGTGTTAATCGATTTATTTGGTTTTATCACACAAGTGAGATTAATTAGAAATCAATTAAGTATTTATTTAGAGCCAATTAGGTATTAATTAGAGAAATTAGGATTAGAAATAATTAGAATAGTAACATAAAAAACCTCACAAAATTCTTCAGGATCATTGTGCCAATTTGAAGGAAATCGGTAAAGATTCAGTATTTTAAACCTCTAGAATCGAATCAATAGAATTACATATTAAAAACCCTATAATTTGTGGCTTAGAACTCAGCCACATTCTCCCCATAAGTGGTGCCACTAATCAATGACAAAAGAGAAGAAATGTTTGATGAATAATAGCCACCAAGCCAAGCACCAATAGGATTCAAGAATCCTAACAATGACACTTTATCAATTCAAAATTTTCCTTCCTTATCCCTTCATTTTTTTGGCTCAAAGGACCAGCAGCCTTCTCTCCTTCTTTTCTTCCTCCATTCCATCCCATCTCATCTTGCTTTCAAGTTTTAATCATTCTTATCCCTCAAGATTTCCACTTCTTGCTACTAGTTTTACTAAATTGAGCTAGGATTCAAGTTTTACTTTGATTTTAGTGAACTTATGGTTGTTGAGGAATCTTGCCCTACTCATTTAATTGAGGATACATGATATGATTATGATGATTTATGGCTGGTTTAGCAAGTATTTGGTTAGGTTGGAATTGATTCTTGCATGAAAAATAAGAAAGGTAGTAAATCAGAATCTGAAAACCTAGAAAATTTCACAGCATCTATACTTACGGAGTGTATAGCTCTACCTACTACTACCAAAACTTGATGAACCCATTTTTATGTGAAACTACACATCTAGTTCTTTCCAATGATATAGATTATAATACCATTGGACTAGTATGAGTGAAATATATTTTTTTGAACTTTGCCCTAAGTTTCTATCTTGGACCTGACCAGAGTGGGTTGAGCAGGGCATAACTCGCTCTATACTCCTTCAAATTGAGTGCAACTAATTTCTTTAGAAATAGGGTAACATGCCATAAAAATTTTACAACCAAATTCAATCACTGTTGCTCCCAGCAATTCATGAAAGCTACCCCAAGTCCTAATCGGGCTAGAATAGAGTAGTTCAAGTTAGCCAATTTCAAGAGTGCATAACTTGAGTTTTACTCATTCAAAAGGGATGAAACTTGTTGGAAATAAAAATTGTTCATTTAGCTTTAAAATCATATAGGTTTCATATAGTTTCAACTAGCTTTCCATTTTTTATGAATTTTTACTTTTCAGGGCTTAAATCTATCTAGTACAGGATAGGCGTAAGTAAATCTTTAATAACTTGAGTTATATATATCAAAACTTAATGGGACCAAAGAGGTTAAAAACTAGACAAATAACACTTTAACTATCTAAAATTCAGGTCTAAATTAAATAGAATTTATGGCTTAATTTACAAAACTGAGCAAAACTTAAAGAAAGTGGCAGGAACCTAAATTCAGGATCAAGATTCTAAATTTTGTTGATTATTGAAGGATAGATACCTTGTATTGAATTTCTACATGAATGACTGCCTGATTGATTGATACTATTCATAGGAAAGTGGACTCGATCCATTATGCTACTGAAATTCTGGCTGAAGCTATGCATAACTTATAATGTACTTGCACATGCATGTAATATCCAAGTCAAGTTAACATTTATTATGAGACTTATAAGGATTATGAGAAGTTCCATATTACTTAGGCTAGTCTCGGAATAAAGTTAATGGGAATAGATAACTGGGAAGGTCGAGGAAAGCAAACCTGGCATTCCTATATAAGAATGAGCTCAGTCCTGAAAAGCAGACTATTACCTAAGAGTTATATGGCCAAAAACTACTAGGGGACCAAGTAAGAAAAGAGTTTATGATATATGATTTAATGATAAAAAAAAAAAGGTGAACCCTATGCACATATATTATTGCATCACATAGACATGTTATTGACTTATGATTTGAATGCTATGCTCTTTTATATTCATTTTCC
Source organism: Pterocarpus santalinus (assembly GCA_031439595.1). NCBI lineage: Eukaryota > Viridiplantae > Streptophyta > Magnoliopsida > Fabales > Fabaceae > Pterocarpus > Pterocarpus santalinus. Next base: position 49,033,661 of record CM062527.1, read on the forward strand.
ATATTTATTCTGCACCTTACATCATTATATGACGCTATATTGATGCCTATTCTTTTTTTTACTGCCTTAAGTAAAATTTAAGCTTGCTTTGACTTATGTTTTCTTAAATCTAACGAATTAGGATAATATATTATGTCATTCACCTTTTTGATAATCAAATAAAAATCGAAGCAACTGGGAATGAGCACAATGTCAGTATATTATAGTTATAAGAATCCTACTGAAAATTTCTTTAAATTCTCACCAAACTTTATGTACCTGCGTCATTCTCAGACCGCAACAATGGAAGTGCTCGTCATTGAGTTTCCAGATCTTCAGCTCCACTATGACCTTTGTTTAGTTCCTTGTATGTTACTAGCACTTTTTCATTTCCGCTTCTACTTCTTTTTCCTTAGAGACTTTGTAGTTCCTTTGTTCCACCCACTGTTTGACCCAACTGCACTTACATAGCCATTGCCCTTCATGTAGGACACCCTGCCTTTCCTCTAGCAACACCTGCAGCCACACCACCAACACCTGTAGCCACACTACCAGCTTCACCACCCCAGATGGTTCCATCCCTCTCACTTGGTGATGACAGCGACCTATCTGAGGTAGCAGACTCATCCCCTTTCGCATCCTCTAGTTCTGCTGCTGACTACATTCATATAGAGCCTAGCATGGTGAATGGTTTCCTTTATCCGAAGTCCATGTAGAGGAGTACACCACCCAACCAATAGTAGTGTATCATGTGGCCTTTTTTTCATGTTTTGGGCCATAGGCTTGCTTTTGTTTGTACCTCTTAGAGAGAGTTGGTGCATGAACCATCCTATGAGGACCACATAGGGTTATACTTCATGCAAATGGGTCAATTTATTTTGTTTTGATGGCCCCACTTTTGTACCCTTTGCTGTATATGTACTCATGTTGTAGCAAACTTTGATGATATGCATACATACATACATACATACATATATATATATATATATATATATATATATATATATATATATATATAAAATTGAACATATATGATGCAATTTCTGTCTGTTTGACTGATCTTTCTATTATAACACCAAATGGTTTGCTACATTCTACATTAAGAGTTTATTCAAACTAGTAAATGACATTAAAGTAAAAGTGAAATTTATAATTTTTTACACATGACAAATTACTAGGTGAAATGTTATAATTTAGGCATAGTATTACATCTAGTAAGGTGTTACAGAGGACGTGGCGATGATGTTCCTGATGGTTTTGGGAATGGTTACCTCCCTTCAATAGTTGAGTTGGATAGCTCATGCGGAACCGAGCACGAGAATAGCCCTTTTTGATTGGTAGTTATAGGGTTACCATTTTCTTATGGCATGTATGGGTGGAAGAGATTTCTGATGTATTCGATTAGGTTTCTTTTGTAGTGCCGCTAGTAGATATTAGACCCATTACTTATGGTTAGACAAGATGACACAAGAAGGGGGGTTGAACCATGTCTTCACTTGTTAATTTTAACCTATAAAATTTTTTGAAACAACTTTCTCAAGTCCTTGACTTAGAATAAAGAAGCAATGTGTTTAAAAAAAATAGTTATCAACTTTGTTCAGGAATACTTTTGAACAATTCTAAAAGATACAAAAGTTTGAAGATAGAATGAAGACAGTTAATAAAAAGAAAGAGATAGAGTGATTATACAGCAAAGTTTGTCCTGGTTCAACTAAGCAAGAGCCTACATCCAATCCCCAAGTTTTTGTTGAGATTTATATCACGAGTATTTTTTTCCTAGCTTCTCCAAGCTTTTACAGTTCAGTAGTCTTTCTCTAGCCTCTCTAAACTTTACAATCAAGTAGTGTTTATACTAGCCTCTCCAAGCACACTATAACTAGTAACAAGTCAGGATACAAGAAATTTTATAGAAAGAGGTTTGTGTTTGCTCTCACACTAAAATCTCTTTATAGAATATTGATCAAATATGAATAATGTATGACTTCTTTAAATTCTCTATGTGAAAAGCATAATTTATGATTTATTCTACAATGTACATAATTTGTTGAAAACTAGTTTAGTGTAACACCCTAATAAACCCATACTACGCTTAAGTTGTATTACGGCGTTTATTAGTTGTTACTTATGCTCGTGGAAAACTAAACTACACTTGAAATTAAGTTACGCGGATAATACGGTAGATTTTTTTTTTTGAAATACGTCGTCGCTTTGTAGCGTTTTAGAAAATAAAGGCTTGACAGATAGAGAAAGAGCGTGACGTACAGGAGTCCGATTCACAAGTGGAATAAAAACCATACGAGATACATACAAAGAAATTTTTACATACCCATAGCACATAAATATAATTCATAATATCCATCATTACATAGAGGTACTCATAATTAAGTCGTCGCTACATATAGAATGCAATTTAACACAGCAAGCTTTCAAGCACCAGAGATACGCAAGGAAATCAGAAAACTCAAAAGTCTATGCGCCATGGCTCCACACCAAATTCTAAGATCAGTCTTCAGAATGCACCCTTCGATCTACGGATGTCATGGCCCAGAAATGTGACTTCTCCTAGCTCCTCGCCCTCGGGGGACATGAGGTGTACGTATGATGAGGGGATGCCTACGAATCACTTCAATCCGACGACCGCGACGACTCGGGCCGGCCTGATTTGGGTCACAGCTGGCTACTGAGGAACACTCCTTGGAAGGATCATCCTCCGAAGTCTTAGGATGATACTCAGGGTACAGCGGTGAGGCGGCTATGTCCCTATGGGTAGCCGTAGAGCTCAGCTCAATCACAGGAATCTCTGGCTATGGCAAGGGCTCGGCAGCAGGCAGCTTCGGAGACATCGGCTCCATCTCAATATCCAGCAATGGCTTGGGCAAAAAATCCCATAGACCTAACGGCTGACCGGGGTAAGCGGCAGGAATGTCAGCTGGGGCAGGCAGGACATCGGGCCCCGCATCCTCATGTAGGCAGCCAGGGTAAAAATAGGTACACACAACCATAGTAGTCATCGCCACAATGGCCTGAGCGTCATCATCGAAAGTCCACTCATGATGGGGCGGCTCTATACTTCACTCCACAGGGTATGCCATCATGATCTAGTGATGATACGGAAGAATAACTAGGGTGAGAAATAAGATTTCTCAGTAGGACTTGAACCCGACACGAAGGTGTCATTGTAACGACCAAAAAATTTACCGTTAACAACTGAATTATTCGGTTTTTAATCAAATAAGTGAGTTTAATCAGAACTTGATTAAACATTTACTTAAGGCCAATCAAGTGTAACTTAAAAGGGTTAGGCTAGATAGAATTAGGTTAGGAGCATAGAAAACTTCATAGAACAATTTCAAACCGATTTACCGATTTAAAGGAAATCGGTAGGATTTCGATATTTCCAACTGTCGGAACCGGACTAGTAGGAATTAAACCATGAGAGCCCTAGAATCAATGGCCAAGATTCAGCCAAATGCTCCCCCAAGTGGCGCCTAGGTAGCCATTAGATGAGGAGGATTGAATCAGATTTTATGACCATTTTAGGTCCACCAATGAAAATCAAGCCAACTTCCAAATATCTCACTTCCTTTTCTCTTTTTCCATCAGCAAAATTTCGACCCCTCCATCAGCTGAAACTCCCTTCTTTCTCTTCTCCTTGCTCTCATTTTCTACTCCATTCTCATCCATCTTCAAGCTTCATCCCAAGCCACCACCATCCAAGAACACAAAATCAGCCAAACTACTCAAGACAAGGTAGGAAATCCTACTTCTCATCTTGTTTCTCTGATTTGGAGCTGCATGTGGGGTTTGTCTAATCTGAGATTTGGATGTTTTATAGAGTGATGATGATGTTTTATGATTGATTTTGCATGAGTGTTGTGATTAAAATTGGATTTGGGGGCAAATAGCTTGAAGGGAGGAGACAAACCTAGAAGCAGGATAGGATTTCCCTCGGCAGTCCGTACGGCGGAGTGTACGGCTCGGCCTACCGCCGTTTAAATTTGACAAAACTATTTTTATATGAAACTAGACACCTAGGGCTTTCCATAAATATATCATAATAGGCCATTGGATTAGTATAGAATTAGTTATGAATTTTTGAAATTAGACCTAGAAATCTGGGTTCTTACCCGGACAGTATGAGTTGAGAAGGCTATAACTCACCCTATACAACTTCAAATTGAGTGACCCAAAATTTTTTTGAAAGCTAACATGTAGAGGAATGTGCCATAAAAATTTCAGAACCAAACTCCAAGCCTTTTGTTCCTAGTGCACTAAGGAAGTTGGCTTAAGTCTAAACCGGGTTGGACCAGGGTAGTTTAGTAAGGGCAAGTTTCGAGACTCATAAGTCAGAATATACTTATGCAAATGACATAAAACTTAGTTCACTTAAAATCTTGTTCTGATAACTTTAATTTGACATAAATTTCGTATGAATTCACTTAGTTTTCTATTTTTAGTGAATTTTTACTTAAAAGGACCCAATTCTAGCTGAGAACAGGGCAGGCTAAGGTAGATTGTTTATATCTAGAATTGTAGACATCAAAATGAGATGAGACAAAAAGGGTTAGAATCTAGACATATGGGGCAGTGACATATCTAAAAATCAGATTTTTATGAGTTGAATTGACTGAGAGGTGAGGCACACTAAGTTCGGGCAGAACAGATGGGGTTAAACTGGAACCCTATTGATGTTAATTTGAGATTGTTGATTTGTGTTATGAATGTACATGTATAATTGTTGCCCTATACTGAAATTGTAAATTGTATAAATGTACTGGTTGTCTGGCACTATTCACGGGGAAGCGGACTCGATCCGTTATGCTGTCGAAATTTCGGTAAGAAGTTTATATGTTATGAATGCCTATGACAACTTGAGTGCATCATACATAAAGAGACAAGTTAAATGTGCATTCATTTCATAATATGATAAAGAATTCCATATCACTTGGGCCAGCCCCGGAATAAGTTAAGGGGAATAGATCAGTGGGAAGGTCAGGGAAAGTAAACCCGGCCATCCTGTATAGGAACGAGCTCGGTCCTGAAAAGTGGACTATTACCCAGGAGTATATGGCCAATGACTCTCAGGGGACCAAGGATGGAAATGAGTTTTAATGGGCGAAAGCCTCTAAGAATAAGATGCATCTTCTCATTGCACATGCATATGTACAGTGTAATACTTTTCTATTGATTGTTCTAGATCTCTGTTTATTATTCAGAACCTGCTATTGTTCCGCTGTGATTACTATTCGAGTACCTTAGTATATTAGTTAATTAAAATTGAACTTGTTTCGGTGTATGCTTTACAAATGAGTATTTAAGTTAAATTTTATTATTTTACCATACTATTTGAAAATTATTGCACGACCGAAACAACTGGGAATGACAGCGATGACACATGTTTAGAACTAGGAATTCCTACTGAGAAATTTTTATTTCTCACCCTACTGTATATTACCGCGTCATTCTCAGACTATGGAGCACGCCACGACAGGAGTCCTCTTCATTGAGTTCCCCGAGCTTCACATACACATCGATCCATTTCTGGACTCTGTATATATATCTGGCAGGTGCCAGTTTCGTTTATATTTCTTCTTCCAGAGAGATTTTGCCGTACCCCTGATGCATCCCCTGTTTGATCCCGCTGTCCCATACATCGCCATTCCACTTCATGTGGCCCAGCCATTCCCACCTCCTCCAGCAGCACCAGCCGCACCAGCAGCCCCCGCTCCTATGGCCCCTCCTGCTTCACCACCACAGCCGATGCTCTCCGCCTCGATGTCAGAGGAGGACCCATCGGAGGCAGCGAGTTCTTCCTCTTCCTCTGCTCCCAGTACAGGCCACCCTCCCGTAGATGCACCCATGGCGAATGGGTTTCTCTCTTCGAATTCTGCTTAGATAGTAGGTGTACTGTAGTAGTAGTAGATGTATATAATGACCCTCTTTTGATAATCTGGGTCATGAATAGATGAGTATGGATTAGGGGTAGTATATGAAATGTCCCATGGGGACCACTCAGGGTAGAGTTCTTGGGGACCAGCCATTTTATTTTGTGCTAGCGGCCTCATTTTTTTTTTTTTTACCCTGTATCGTTTTGTCAAACAGATAAAGCAAATGTTTATGTGTGTGTATATATATATATATATATATATATATATATATATATATATATATATATATATATATATATATATATGTTGCGTAAAATTCCGTCCCATCGCACTCTTATTTAGGTTATGTTACTTACAAAGATACCGATTAATCGAAATTTATTCCGCCGTTATGCAGGAATTTTTATTATGCGATTAAGTACCCTTATGCGAGTAATTAGTACTAATACAGAAAGTAGAATTAAACCAGTAGTACACGTAATCACTTATCGGATAATTTTATTATGACTTAAGCATAATACTTTGTTTGGTAAGGTGTTACAATCATCGTCATTGTCCTAGCCACTTCGGTTTCATTAATGAAAACAGTGAGCATTCACAAGGTTCAGTTCTTAGGTTTTCGAAAATATGAATATCTGAAGTGGATTCAATTTTAACATACTCTCTAATCATTTATATCATAAAAAACATGGGCATAAGTATAATCACATAAAACATGCATGACTGTGCTATAAGCTTCTCTTAACTTCTTCTCTTTAAGGGTTTGGACCAAAGTCCCTTTTTCTTTTCTTAACTTGACTTATCTTAAGTCCTTTTCTTTTCACCCACTAAACATAAGTGGTAATGAGCTCATACCGTAACCGTCGCTACCATAAATTTTCGGTACTTACACTAGCTGGGTCATGTCATGCCTCATGTAAGCCCTATTCCCTATACTCACAATAGCTGGGTCATGCCATGACTCATGTGAGTCGTGGGTGAGGGGAGCTCACTTTAGGTCACCTTCCCTTTTGAAGGATCATACCCTTAGTTTACTTTCTCTTCTTATGAAAGCTTATGATGCAAAATTATTTTGATTCTTTTCCACATTTGGGTGTTACGTATCGCCGTCCCCAAATGTGATTCCTTTAATGAATATCATTAAGCATCATATCATCAATATATCATATTCATATCATCATCATTCATTTTCAAATTGTCATCATATCATTATCATTCTTATTATCATCATATCACTATCATAATCATCATCATCATATCATATCATCATCATTCATGATCAACATAATATCGTCATCACATCATATGGACACATAGAGGCACACATATCACACAAAGTCTTATGGGCTTAGTTTAGTAAATTTGGTGTAAGCTTTTAATTGAGGTTGCCTCTTGTGTAAACTCTTTTATTAGGCATAAGGCTAATTTCATCCATTATCCTTTTTGAAACTTTTAAGTTGAATTATGAAGGTTTTCCAATACTTAATGTAAGGGTCTTAATGTCTTAAAGCTTATTTCTCATTAACCTTTAAAACTTAACCATAAGCAGTTTTACTTTTAGGGGGCAGTAAATTCAAAAATTCACCATAATTTCACCTTTTACTCTTTTGCTTCAAATTTTGGTCTAACTATGCTTCTTTGAGTCTGTTTTTCAACAAAATAGACCCCGCTAAAAAAATTCATTTTGTAACTTGAGATATGCACATTTTATTCTGACTGCTCAGATTTTAAGTTTATTCTTAGTACAGTGACTTTTAAACATTACTGCGAGCTCCTCACAAGGAATCTGCCAAAACTGTTTTATGGCGATGTTCCTCTATGTCTTAGCTTTCTAAAAAATTTAGTTCCACTCAAAAGTGGTATAACTTGAGTTATTAAGATTTTATTACATACTGCCCAAATAGAAACACATTTGGGAACAGCACATTTTGAAAATTCATATCTCTCTCGTTTTAAGGCAAAATTTCATGTATTTTATATGTATACAAAGTCTATGAGTCTACTTTCATCTAAAATTGGTTTTGTTCCATTTGGAGCTATATTGAAAGAGTTATTAGTTGTGCCATACAGACTGCCAGAATTTTCCAGTTTCCATGGTTTTGTTTTCAATGAGTTTTCTTGTAAAAACATTAAGTCTTTTCTTCAAGTGACCATTTTACATTTCCAAACCACTTTAAACATTGAAATCTTGGTAAAAATCAATATTTTGAGTTCTAAAAAGTTGGGTTCAATATAAAACAAAATGCACAACTAAAAACATTTTCCAAGAAAAGAGCAAAAATCCCAAATAACTTCATATAATAAAAACATGGCCATGAGGCCTTTAGTGCAAGTTCTAACACCACCTAGCTATGAAGAGCTCTAGGAGTTATAGAGCTTGAAAAATATGGAAGAGAAAGGGGTTAGAGTCACAACCAAAGAGAGCTTCTTGAAAAGTTGAAGTGTGGAGAAAGTTGGAGAGAGCCTCCCTCCTTGAAAGCTTGGAAATGGAGCCTGTGTGTGTGTTATCTTATTTTTCCGAAGACCAAAAATGGTGGTCCTTGAAGGGATTGTGAGGGTGGTGATGGAAATGGGGTGGGAGGTAGTGAGGAGGTTAGAAGAAGAGCAAAGAGGGTTGGAAGAACAAGAGAGTGGGGATGAGACTTGGAGAGAGGAGAGAGCTTTGTGTGTCTTGAGAGAGGAAAAGAAAAATGAAATGAGGGGGAGAGAGAAGGGCTGATTGGCGCACAAAGGGGAGGGAGAGAGTGATGTGATTTTGCTTCTTTTGCAAGCGAGGAGGCTAGGAACCATGGGGTAAAAGGGTGGGTTGTTTTTTCCTTGAGTCTTGGTGCATGCCATGGACTATTTTGTGTTTTCTCAAGTAGACAAAAGCAAGGACCCCTCTTAGGATTAGCTTGATTGAATGAGATCACTCCAAGTGGCATAATCCTAAGGGAGGAAAGTACTTCTCTTGTCTTGACTAAAGAGATGCTACTAACATAGACCCTTGATCTAAGAGTGCATGATCAGAAGGCAAATGGATGGTTGGATTTTTGCTCTTGTCCTTGGCCAAGATTTGGCACATCAATTAAGAGAAATTTTTAAATCTTCAAAACTATTAGAATTACCTAAGTTGTAAATTCAATTTGGTTAGTTAAATTGCTCTTTGACCGATTTCGGTTAATTACACTTTTAAGACGTTTTTTCTATAAAAGAAGTGACCTTATGAATTATGTAATTAGGGTAAAACATTTGTTTGGTGGTTAATTAATAGGATTAGATTAGCTTAATTATATTTCTAAGTTACGAATTAATGAGGTTCGAATAATTAGGTTTTAACTAAGACATTTAGTGCGTTATGATTCAGTTATTGGCTTGACTCAATTTGCTAGGCTCTTGCTCATTGAGATTAACCGATTAGTCCTCAGTTAATCTTTAACCTCGCAAAATTCATTACTGTAAACAGGTCAGGGGCAGGCATGCATTTGGTGTAGTTCTTTGCAACATGCCCAGGTTGTCCACATTCAAAGCAGACATCTTGTCCAGTGTAGCAAATCCCTTTGTATTGTCTCCCATGCTCTGGGCAGGTGGGATTCCTTGCAAACTTCATGGGCTAGTTGCCTTTAGATTCTTCACCGCAATGGGGCTTCTTTTGCAGTGGCTGCTTCGGGTGTCGCCCTTGAGACGCTTTCCTCCTCTTATGGGCCTCCGATCTCTGGATCGCTAACTTCCAATTACATTCTTCTACTACACGACTCTTACTAACAAGTGTTGCATAGTTCCCTATTTCCAACGAGGCCACTAATGCCAGAATGTCAACTCGCAATCCTCCCTCATGCTTCATGCATTTCCAATGCTCATCTGAGTTTCGCTGATGCAGTGTAGAAAACTTACACAGCTCCTTAAACTTCGCTGTGTATTCAGCAATACTCATAGCTCCTTGGTAGAGCCTAAAGAACTCCACCTCCTTCACGTTCCTTACGGCAATCGGGAAATACTTCTCATAAAAGCCACCTTGAAGTCATCCCATGTGATCTCCCTTTGATCACTTCCATCAAGCTTTTCGCTCCTTTCCACCAGAACTCGGCATCCACCTTCAACATATAAGTGGCAAAGGCCACCTTTTAGGTCTCTAAGCAAACTAGCACAGAATAGATCTTCTCAATCTCTTTGATCCACTCATCGGCTTCGTCAGGGTTAAAAGCCCCCTTGAAATTGGGCGGGTTCGCCTTACGAAACTCCGAGAACTTTTGATACTCAGCATCAACTCCATTTCCCCCAGCAGACCCTTTGGATCTTCGGTTCAGCTGGTCCATCCTATGCTCAGCAGCTGCAGCTTGAGCTTGCATTGCATTTGCCATTTACTGGAAGGTTCTCGTGAACTCGGCGAGGTTCACGCCATCACTATTCTCGTTGGAAGTACGTATGTGAGTTTCCATTAGTTCCTAAACACACCATGCAAAGATATCGGGTTGATCAGGCCCAATATTAAGCATAAGCATGGCAACAACTAAAGGAAATCTCACATGACAGTCATGCATTCTAAGTCCTATATCCCATCATACAGACAGGATTCTCAGCACGACTTAACATAGCACATGTAGAGTTATGCTTGGAAGCATAGTCAATCCAACCTCAGGCTTTAACAGGATGAACTGCTCTGATACCATAATGTGACACCCTAATAAACCCATACTACGCTTAAGTCGTATTACGGCGTTTATTAGTTGTTACTTGTGCTCGTGGAAAACTAAACTTCACTTGAAATTAAGTTATGCAGAAAATACGATAGATTTTTTTTTTTTTTGAAATACGTCGTCGCTTTGCAGCATTTTGGAAAATAAAGTCTTGAGCGAGAAGATAAATAGAGAAAGAGCATGACGTACGAGAGTCCGATTCACAAGTGGAATAAAAATCATACGACATATATAATACATAGAAATTCTTACATACCGATACCACATAAATATAATTCATAATATCCATCATTACATAGAGGTACTCATAATTAAGTCATTGCTACATATAGAATGCAATTTAACACAGCAAGCTTTTAAACAACAGAGATATGCAAGGAAATCAGAAAACTTAGAAGTCTACGTGCCATGGCTCTACACCAAATCCTAAGATCAGTCTTCAGAATGCACCCTCCGATCTACGGATATTGTGGCCCAAAGATGTGACTCCTGCTAGCTCCTCGCCCTCGGGAGACATGAGGTGTGCATATGATGAGGGGGTGCCTATGAATCACTTCAATCCGATGATTGCGGTGACTTAGGCCGGCCTGATTTGGGTCACAGCTGGCTGCTGAGGATCACTTCTCGAGATGATCCTCCTCCGAAGTCTCAGGATGATATACAGGGTATGGCGACGAGGCGGCTACAGCCCTAGGGGTAGCCATGGAACTTAGCTCAATCACAAGAATCTCTGGCTATGGCAAGGGCTCGACGGTAGGTAGCTCCGGAGACATCGGCTCCATCTCAATATCCGGCAATGGCTCGGGCGAAAAATCCCATAGACCCATCGGCTAACCAGGGTAGGAGGCAGGAATGTCGATTGGGGTAGGCGGGACATCAGGCTCCACATCCTCATGTAGGCAGCCAAGGTAAAAATAGGTGCGCACCACCGTAGTAGTCGTCGCCACAATGGCCTGAGTGTTGCCGTCAAAAGTCCACTCATGATGGGGCGGCTCCATACTTCACTCCACGGGGTATGCCATCGTGATCTAGTGGCGATACGGAAGAATAACCAGGGTGAAAAATAAGATTTCTCAGTAGGACTTGAACCTGATACGGAGGTGTCATCGTCATTGTCCCAGCCACTCTAGTCTTATTAATGAAAATAGCGAGTATTCATAAGGTTCAGTTCTTAGGTTTTTGAAAACATGAATATCTGAAGTGGATTCAATTTTAACATACTCTCTAATCATTTATATCATAACATACATGGGTGTAAGTATAATCACATAAAACATGCATGACTGTGCTATAAGTTTCTCTTAACTTCTCCTCATTAAGGGTTTAGACCGAAGTCATTTTTTCTTTTCTTAACTTGACTTATCTTAAGTCATTTCCTTTTCTCCCACTAAACATAAGTGGTAATGAGCTCATACTGTGGCCGTCGCCACTAGAAATTTTCGGTACTTACACTAGCTGGGTCATGCCATGCCCCATGTAAGCCCTATCCCCTATACTCACACTAGCTGGGTCATGCTATGCCTCATGTGAGTCGTAGGTGAGGGGAGCTTACTTTGGGTCACCTTCCCTTTTGAAAGATCATACCCTTAGTTTACTTTCTCCTCTTATTAAAGCTTATGATGCAAAATTATTCTAATCCTTTTCCATATTTGGGTGTTATGTATCGCCGTCCCCAAATGTGATTCCTTTAATGTATATCACTAAGCACCATATCATCAATATATCATATTCATATCATCATCATTCATTTTCATATCGTCATCATATCATTATCATTCTTATCATCATCATATCACTATCATAATCACCATCATCATATCATAACATCATCATTCGTGATCATCATCATATCATCATCATATTAGTGTCATCATATGGACATATAGAGGCATACATATCATACAAAGTCTTATGAGCTTAGCTTAGTAAATTTGGTGCAAGCTTTCAATTGAGGTTGCTTCCTGTGTAAACTCTTTTATTACGTATAGGGCCAATTTCATCCATAACCCTTTTTGAAACTTTTAAGTTGAATTATGAAGGTTTTCCAGTACTTAATGTAAGGGTCTTAATGTCGTAAAGCTTATTTCTCATTAACCTTTAAAACTTAACCATAATTAGTTTTACTTTTATAGTGGGGCAGTAATTTCAAAAATTCACCATAATTTCACCTTTTACTCTTTTACTTCAAATTTTGGTTTGATTATACTTCTCTAAGTCTATTTTTCAACAAAAGAAACCCCACTGAAAAATTCATTTTGTAACTTGAGATATGCACATTTATTCTGACTGCTCAGCTTTTAAGTTTATTCTCGACATAGTGAATTTTAAACATTACTGCGAGCTCTTCAGAAGGAATCTGCCAAAACTGTTTTGTGGGGATATTCCTCTATATCTTAGCTTTCTAGAAAACTTTGTTCGACTTAAAAATGTTCGGTATAACTTGAGTTATTAAGATTTTATTACATACTGCTCGAACAAAAACACATCCGGGAACAGCACACTTTGAAAATTCATATCTCTCTCATTTTAAGGCCAAATTTCATGTATTTTATATGTTTACAAAGCTCTACGAGTCTATTTTTATTAAAATTATTTTCGTTCCATTTGAAACTATATTGAAAGAGTTATTAGTTGTGCCATAAAGACTGCCAGAATTTTCTAGTTTCCACGGTTTTATTTTCAATGAGTTTTCTTGTAAAAACATTAAGTCTTTTCTTCAAGTGACCATTTTATATTTCCAAACCACCTTTAAACTTTGAGATCTTGGTAAAAATCAATATTTTGAGTTCTAAAATGTTAGGTTCAACATAAAACAAAATGCACAACCAAGAACATTTTCCAAGAAAAGGACAAAAATCCCAAACAATTTCATATAATGAAAACATGCCATAAGGCCTTTAGTGCAAGTTCTGAAACCACCTAGCTATAAAGAGCTTAGGAGTTATAGAGCTTGAAAAACATGAAAGAGTAAGGGGTTAGAGTCACTACCAAAGAGAGCTTCTTGAAGAGTTGAAGTGTGGAGAAAGTTGGGGAGAGCATCCCTCCTTGAAAACTTGGAAATGGAGCTTTTGTGTGTGTTATTTTGTTTCTCCAAAGACCAAAAATGGTGGTCCTTGAAGGGATTGTGAGGGTGGTGATGGAAATGGGGTAGGAGGTAGTGAGGAGGTTAGAAGAAGAACAAAGAGGGTTGGAAGAACAAGAGAGTGAGGATGAGACTTGGAGAGAGGAGAGAGCTTTGTGTGCCTTGAGAGAGGAAATGAAAAATGAAATGAGGGGGAGAGAGAGGAGCTGATTGGCGCACAAAGGGGAGGGAGAGAGTGATGTGATTTTGCTTCCTTTGCAAGCGAGAAGGCTAGGAACCATGGGGTAAAAGGGTGGGTTGTTTTTTCCTTGAGTCTTGGTGCATGCCATGGACTATTTTGTGTTTTCTCAAGTGGACAAAAGCAAGGACCCCTCTTAGGATTAGCTTGATTGAATGAGATCACTCCAAGTGGCATAATCCTAAGGGAGGAAAGTACTTCTCTTGTCTTGACTAAAAAGATGCTACTAACATAGACCCTTGATCTAAGAGTGCATGATGAGAACGAAAATGGATAGTTGGATTTTTGCTCTTGTCCTTGGCCAAGATTTGGTGCATCAATTAAGAGAAATTTTTAAATCTTCAAAGCTATTAGAATTACCTAAGTTGTAAATTCAATTTGGTTGGTTAAATTGCTCTTTGACCGATTTTAGTTAATTACACTTTTAAGACGTTTTTCCTCTAAAAGAATTGACCTTATGAATTATGTAATTAGGGTGTAAGAATCAACCTATCTCAATTAATTAGGGTAAAACAATTGTCTTGTGGTTAACTAATAGGATTGGATTAGCTTAATTATATTTCGAAGTTACGAATTAATGAGGTTCGAATAATTAGGTTTTAACTAAAACATTTAGTGCGTTATGATTTAATTATTGACTTGACTCAATTTGCTAGCTCTTGCTCATCGAGATTAGCCGATTAGTCCTCAGTTAATCGTTAACCTCTTTAATTAGCCAGGATCACTGAACTAATTAGCTTAGACAAAAATTGGGGATGTTACAATCTCCCCTCCTTAAAAAGAATTTTGCCCTCAAAATTCGTTACCTGTAAACAGGTCAAGGGTAGGCATGCCCTTGGTGCAGTTCTTTTCAACATGCCCAAGTTGTCCACATTCAAAGTAGACATCTTGTCCAGTGTAGCAAATCCCTTTGTATTGTCTCCCACATTTTGGGCAGGTGGGACTCCTTGCAAGCTTTGTGGGTTAGTTGCCTTTAGATCCCTCATCACAGTGGGGCTTCTTTTGCAGTGGCTGCTTCGGGTGTCACCCTTGAGATGCTTGCCTCCTCTTATGGGCCTCCGATCTCTGGATCACCAACTTCCGATTACGTTCTTCTACTACACGATTCTTACTAATAAGTGCCGCATAGTTCCCTATTTCCAACGAGGCCACTAATGCCAGAATGTCGGCTCGCAATCCTCCCTTATGCTTCATGCAACATCCTCAATTTCGTGTTATGCCAAATTACCTCAATAACCCTGAGTAATTAGGCACTTAGTGAGAAATTATGAGATTGTGGCTTAATTAAGGGGTTAACGAAGAGTTTATGAGTTAACTCGGATGAGAAAAGTCAAGATAATACTTAATCGAGATTAGATAATTCTAATTAAGCAAGTTAGGCTCTTGATAACTTAATTAAGCACTAGTCACCCTTAATTAGCTTGAACGGGTTTGATTAAGGTTAATCGCAAGATTAATTTTTGTTAATCATGTTCTTGTGTGTTAATCACTAATCCTTGCTTAATTATCTTAATTAAGTTGTATGAGCACTTAATCACATGATTAAATTAAATTTAGTCAACTAGATAATAAAGTAAAGAGTGATGTCATAAAAGCATAAAGCATGAGACAAGACTACTTTATGTAAGAGTTTGACCATGCTTTGTTCCCCCATCATCCAATTTGTCCCCCTAAACCTTAATTAACACAAAATAACACAAAAATATCTCTCTGCCTCCCTTTAATGTGGATGCCACTTTCAAGCACATACACACACTCACATTCTCATTTTTACTCATCCAATTCTCTTTCTAAAACCCTTATCCTCTCACTTCTCCCTAAAAGTCTCATCTTCTTCTCCATTTTCTTCTTCCTTTCCTCACCACCACCACCCAAAACCACCCACTTAGCCTTTCAAAGATCACATCTTTTGGTCTTTGGAGACAAGATCTAAGCACTACAAGACTCATTTTCAAGAGAACTCAAGAGTTCTCTGCTTGCTCATTTAAAATTGCCACAATCATCAACCAAGGAGGAGTCTTCTTCATCTTCTTCTCCTTCGTCAAAGATGCCATTTTTCAAGCTTAGGTAGTGATCTTCATCTTTTTGTTTTGTTTACTCAAGAAAGCTTGAAGCTTGGTTCTCTTCATGACCAAGATCTTTGAGTGAAAACTTGAGGAAATCTTTCATGCTCTTCATGAGCAAAAGTTTCTATTTTTGGTTAAATATATTCTTGATGTTCTTCAAGTGTTCTTAAGTTTCTACTTTTAGAAAAATATGTTCTTGATGTTCTTCAAGTGTTCTTAAGTTTCTACTTTTGGAAAGTATATTCTCATTGTTGAGTGTTCTTGATGGTATCTTGTTTGAAGTTCTTCCTTTTCTTATGATGAGTTAATAATTGGAAAAGCCTTATCTTTTTATGTTTTTCATGATTTGATAACACTATGAACATTCTAAAAGCCTTAAACTTTAAAAAGTTTGCTTCTCGATACACAGAAAGTGGTGTAAGTTTTAGTGCCATCATAAAGTCTTCTTTTGTTTTGTTTTGAAGACAATAATACATGTAAAAGTCTAAGCTTTTTGGCATAATATGCCTTTTTGAGTTAGAAAATGATATCTTGTCACTTTATGTCTTAGAAATCAAACCTTAAAGAAAAGACATTTCATAAAGTTTCAAACTTTAATCAAGAATGAGACCTTTAAGTCATAAAAGTGTTGTTTTATAACATTTCATTCATAAAGTTTAGATCTTGAACCAAAACAACGCTACAAAGTGTTAGCTTTAAAAAAGATTAAGACTTTTTAACCTTAAAGTAATCTTTCATATCACTATTTGATAAAGTAGGAACCTTTTTAACGTGGAGACAACTTTAAGTCATAAAGTTGAGACCTTGATGGTCTTAATGAGTCAACTTTCATAAGAACAAGACTTTTTGGTTAAAAAGCTAGTAACTTGTACCATTTTTTCATAAAGTTCTAATCTTTAGGATAAAATCTTGAAGCTTTGTAACTTGATTAAGTTAAATCACCCTTGGTGTTTGGTGAGCATGGTGTTGTTGGGTTCATGATGTGGTTATGTGTTGTCATGATCCAAGGATTAGAGGGATCTCAAGCTTCTTGGGAACAGAAGTATGATTAGGGCCTCCGAGCATACAATGAACCTAGGAATCACTAAGTGCACTATCTCAAGGAAAGGAAACAATTACTTAACTTAAATAATTGGAACAAGTGTTCTATAAGACTTGAACTCAAGTGAAGAATAATTTCATATGAGAGCTAAACAACTAAAAAACCACATACACATATCTTAACTAGGTGATTCTCTCTTGGGTAACCATGAGAAATCATATGATGATTCATAATACTCTTCATAAAGAATAACACAACTATGAACCCCCTTTAGGGTATGAATGTATGATGCCATTTGGCATGATGAATAACAAGTTTGATAGAGCTCTATCTCATGATTGAATGATGAGTATGATGATATGATACAGATATGATGAACTGTTGGTTGAAAGTTTCTAATTGGCATTTTGGGGAAGCTCTGATCTAGCCGTTATGCTGCGGATTTCCGTCAAAATTATGAACTTAGTCATACCATTGCATGTGTCTAGTCAAAGAAGAACTATGCATGTAAAGTATAATGATAAGAAAAGAATTGGTGGGACATGACCCTTCAATCACTTTTGGTAAGGGAAGTGTGAGACGGCGATCCACAAAGACTCAAGAAACCTCTATGAGGGAGGCAAGGGTGACATGGAGGACCCTCCAACTTAGAGGTAACCAATATCGACTTAGTCTGATTTGGTTAGTACTGCGTGATGACGGTTATGGAATGAGCTCATGTCCAAAAGCAGTCTATTTCAAAGGAAAAGTAAAAGAATGTTAAGCACGTGCTAAAAAAGAAAGTCAAAGTAGGACCATGGTCAAGTTAATGAGTTGCATAGCCATGCATGTTATTATATTCCTTATGTGCATTATGAATGTATATTTATGTATGTTAGCATGTATGCCTATGTATGACACTATGGATATGATGATAAAGTTACAAGTAACCCGCTTCAGGATTTAAGTTTTCTGGAACCATTAAAATTGAACTTATACCTGTCCACTCTTTTTATAATTAAACCTGAAGTGGCTGGGACGATGACGATGACACTGTGTTTGTCTAGTCGCGATCCTATTGAGAAATTTAGTATTTCTCATTCCTACGTTTCTCGTGTCGTCTTTAGAGGATGTCGACGTTGAGCACGGTGGTGATCTACATTGAGTTCCCGGTGTGGCATTGGCACTTTGACCCCGTGCTGAATTCCTCCGTGCTGTCGGCGAGCGCAGCGATGAGGGTCTATATCTTCTACAACCGCTAGTTTCAGACTCCTGTGGTGAGCCCCTTTTTTCGACCACATCAGCCATTGGCGAGGTTACTATGGATGACATCCGCCCATATCTTCAGCCACCAAGATACCCCACTGACGATGATGAGACTGACTCAGATACCCATTTGACTTCGACTATTTCACTAGACTCCGATCCCTTGAAGCCATCTTATTCGAGCTACTTTGTGAAGACCGATCCATCCGAGCCCTTTTATCCGACTCATTCTAGGGGATCTCACCGTTCGGGTTCGTCACAGCCTTCGGTGATTCGTCTATCTTCTAATTCTTCTGCTTCATCTGCTGGCCCAGCTTCACCCACGGTTTGCGGGCGTGGGTTCATTCGTACCCGCGCTGTGCCCTACGGGCGAGGACGTGCTCGAGGGGGGGACGTGGTGGTGCTTCTCCCGATGGATATGGGAATGGTTTCCTCCCGCTTGATGCTTGATGTGACGATTGCATGCAGAGCTGAGCACGAGGATAGCCCCTTTTGGTTGTAGTTAAAGGGTTATCATTCTGTTGTAAACACCAAACCAATTGGACGTGACTACCGATGTTCGAGTTTATTTATGTCCCGATATCCGAACTTAACCCAAGAGCGTTCTAGTTTCCATTTACATTCATGAGTTTGAGTTTGTGACGAACTCCTAAGATTAGATACGTTCTGATTTCCGGGTACCTAAGGTTCTATGTCCTGATATTAACTTCCAAGTCTATGTAACATCCCCAACTTCTGACTTCAAGGCTCTTACGTTTCATAGTCTTGTCTGTGATCACCGATTTTAAGCCGATTTGCTTGTTGTCATTCTCGATATCTGACTTTATTTTTTTTTTAAAGAAAATAGATATGATTTCCGACCTAATAAATCTCGATGTTACCCGAGTTCCAAGTTCCGAATTGACCTCAAAGTTTGAATAAGATGGACAAGAGTTCTGATACAAGTTCCGAGTTCGGACAGCATGCAAACGAATCCCATCTTTGTGTGGAGAATAAGTAAGCCACATTAAACCACAAAAGAAGGGAAGCATGGATGGAAATCAGCCATGCGAAATTCGGGCCACTTAACCTATGAAAGTGGCACAAGAAAGGCCACAAAAAAATTGGAGAGAGTTGGCTGAAATTCAGCCTTGTGTTTTATAGCAATCAAAAACCTTCATTTCACCTAACACTCCAAGGCTTTATAGCACATTCCTCTCCTTTTATTTAGCCCCATTTTCTACAGTACCTTCTCCTTCACTTTAGCTCTCTTCTTCTCTTCACCACTCACCCAACTCCATCAAACCTTCAAGCTCAATCAAGTTTTATTGATTCAAACTCCAAAATCAAGCCAAATCACACATAACAAGAAGTAAAGGTTTAATTCTTGTATTGATTTTGATTGTGGGTGGCTGGTGGTAGTTCTTTTTTCTTTTCAATTTTAGATGTGATGATTGAATGAATATAAGGATATTTGGCTGATTTGTTGGCTGTTATGAAGTTGAAATCAAATAGGAAGCAAGTAAGGGTAAGAGTAGGAAAAGGTGAGGAGTTAGAAAACCAAAAACCCTCGGCAGTCCGTACGGCAGAGTATACGGCTCAGTCTATAGCCGATTAAATTTCATGTAACCATTTTTATATGAAACTAGTCATTCAGGGCTTTCCATACATATATCATATAAGGCCATTGGATTAATATTGAGAGAGATATGAATTTTTGAAGTTTGACCTAGGAATCAGGACTTTCATCCGAGCAGTGTGACTTGAGAAGGGTGTAACTCACTCTACACAATCCCAAATTGAGTGAAACTAACTTTGTTAGAAAGCTTACATGTAGGAGAATATCCAAAATGAAATTTTGAGTTTTTTATGGTCCCATATGCTCCCAGTAGTTCAAAGAATTTATCCTATGTCCAAACTGGACCAAAATAGGGTAGCTTAGGAAGGTCAAATTTTGGGGCTTATAACTCGAGCCTACTAAGTCAAATGAAAGGGATCTTTTTGAAAATGATTTGTCCTGTTAGCTAGAATATGAGACCAATTTCATATGATTTGAATTAGGTTTCGATTTTTAGTGTATTTTTACTTTTAAGTGTGCAGTTCCGGCTAGCTATAGGGTAGGCCAGGATAAAACCTATATAACATAAGCTATAGTTATCAAAATTAAATGGGACTAAAGAGGTTCGAAAATAGACACATAACACTATAACATATCTAAAATTGAGGTCCAAATGAGTTAAATAGAAATTATGGCCGGAATAACAAAAACCGGGTTGAATTATTGTGCTGAGGCAGTAATCCTATCCTGATGTAACTAATGCTCCTATGAAGCTAATGTTGAATTATGAATAAAATGTTATGATTTCTTTGATAAGTTGGTACATTGAGTACTAATATTATTCATGGGGAAGCGGACGCATCCCGATATGCCTCCGAAATTTCGGTAAGACCTATGCATGAATTATAAGATACATGTGCATTTTCAAGATAGTCATAAAAGTTATGTTATGATGAATATAAAGATTATGTTATGATGAAAGTTCCATAATGCTTGGGCCAGCCCTGAATAAAAAGTTAAGGGGAATAGATCGGTGGGAAGGTCTGGGAAAGTAAACCCGATATTCCTGTATAAGAACGAGCTTGATCCTGATAAGCAGACCATTACCCAGGAGTCTAAAATGGCCAAAAACTCCTAGGGGACCAAGAAATGGAAAATAGTTTATAAAGATAAGTTCAAGGATGAGTTTTGCATGAACACATTGAATAGTCATTATAAGTGGATTACAGTTTGACTGTTATACTTACTTATTTCTGTACGATTGTCTACTCTGCTCATTAATTTGTATCACTACTTAATAGTTTCTTCCAGTTCCTATATTGTCTTAAGTAAAATTGAACTTTGCCCCGGAACAGATATTTTCTTAAACTTCTTAAATTTGGATAGCCTAGTTTGGAACCCATGATTTACAATTAAATAAAAACTGAGGTAATTGAGAATGACTGTGATGTCAATTATGCGAACCCTACTGAGAATTTCTCAAAATTCTCACTTTGTCTTATATTTCCACATCATTCTCAAACACTGGTGATGGACTTGACTGCTACCATTTTCATTAAGATTCCTAACCTACAGCTCCACCGTGATCCCTCCATGGATTCGCTGTACATAGCCGGTTCCTACAATTTCCGTCTCTACCTGTTTAGCAACAAGAATTTTGCTGTTCTTCTGTTCCACCTTACGTTTGACCCTGCCACCCCATATTTTACGTTTCCATTGCATGTGGCACATCCTCCTCCAACACCTCATGCACCCGTAGCGCCTGCAGCTCCCGCTGATCCCGCACCAGAGTCTCCCCCACAGATGGTTCCCCACATACCGCTCAGCTCTGAGAGTGACCCTTCTGAGGCCACCAGCTCATCATCTTCCTCGGGACTGAGTATGGACTACTCCCTAGCCAAGTTCGGTGTGGCCAACGGCTACCTGGCCGAGTAGGTCCCAATCGAGAGCTTGTTTGTACAACATGACCCCCTTTTAACAGCGTGCAGCTTTGGGTCATAGTTTTTGGATCATCTTGACTGATATGGGCCTTATGTCTTTTGTTACACTAGCCCTCTCATGTATTCTATTTCACATGTGTACTTACTCTGAAACGTTGGCTTCAACTATACATATATATACAGCTGACAATATATTACTGATCCTTATCTTTCCTATCATGTTTCATTTAATATTGCTATGCTCTGCCACTTTGGTCACTAATATTATATACCGCACACCATTTCGACCATTTAAAAAAAAAGAGAGAAAAGGGAAATGTGAGCAAGTAATTAGTAAGTATAGTATCAATACGGTAACACATTCTACTTAATTTCATACTATCGCTTAAGTATAACATTAAATTGGCAGGGTGTTACATACCAGGAACTAATGGCTTCAGGAAGACGTGGTAGGACCTTAACAATACTGTATGATTCTGGAGCTATATACTCCTTTATTTCTCATGATTGTGTAGATAGATTAGGATTGTCTGTGTCTGAATTGCCTTCTATGCTAATCATTTCTACTCTTGCTGGGAAACTAATTATGACTTGTCATTGTTGCTTGAGTTTTCAATTCCAAATTGATGGTAGGTCTTTCGTAGCGAATTTGATTTGTTTGCCTTTATCTAGTTTGGATTTGATTCTAGGCATGGATTGGCTTTCGGCTAAACATGCTATGATAAATTACTCTGAAAAATCTGTTGTTTTTCCCTTTGTACCAGTTAAGCCCATAGAGCCTGTTAGTTTGTGTTTGAACTCTATTAGGGTAGGAATTAGTGAGTTTGGTGATCAGGGATATGTTCTCCTTATGGCAAGCGAAGTGAAACTCGAGCAGGTATTGGATGAGATCCCCGTAGTTAGGGAATACCCGGATGTGTTTCTGACGACATACCCGAGTTTTCCCCAGAAAGGGAAATCGAGTTTTCTATAAAGTTGGTGTCGGGTACGAGGCCAATCTCTATAGCACCCTATAGGATGTCCCCACTGGAGTTGTAGGAGTTGAAGGGACAATTGGAAGAGCTATTGGAAAAGAAGTTTGTACGACCTAGCACCTCACCTTGGGGAGCCCCAGTGTTATTTGTGAAAAAGAAGGATGGCAATATGAGGCTATGTGTGGATTATAGGCAATTAAACAAGGTGACTGTCAAGAACAAATATCTCTTGCCTAGGATAGATGACCTCATGGACCGACTATGAGGTGCAGCTGTGTTCTCTAAAATTGATCTAAGATCTAGATATCATCAGATAAAGGTGGAGGAGGAGGATATACCCAAGACAGCTTTTAGGACAAGGTATGGGCATTATGAGTTTATGGTGATGTCATTTGGATTGACTAATGCCCTGCTGTTTTCATGGATTATATGAACAGGATCTCTAGGCCCTATTTGGACAAGTTTGTAGTTGTTTTCATAGATGATATTCTCATCTATTCAAGAACAAAGGAGGAACATGGAGAACATTTGAAGGTTATGTTAAGGATCTTGAGGGAAAGGAAGCTTTATGCCAAGTTATCTAAGTGTAAATTTTGGTTCTCTTCATGACCAAGATCTTTGAGTAAAAACTTGAGGAAATCTTTCATGCTCTTCATGAGCAAAAGTTCCTATTTTTGGTTAAATATGTTCTTGATGTTCTTCAAGTGTTCTTAAGTTTCTACTTTTAGAAAAATATGTTCTTGATGTTCTTCAAGTGTTCTTAAGTTTCTACTTTTGGAAAGTATGTTCTTATTGTTGAGTGTTCTTGATGGTATCTTGTTTGAAGTTCTTCCTTTTCTTATGATGAGTTACTAATTGGAAAAGCCTTATCTTTTTATGTTTTTCATGATTTGATAACACTATGAACATTCTAAAAGCCTTAAACTTTAAAAAGTTTGCTTCTTGATATACAGAAAGCGGCACAAGTTTTAGTGCCATCATAAAGTCTTCTTTTGTTTTGTTTTGAAGACAAGAATACATGTAAAAGTCTAAGCTTTTTGGCATAATATGCTTTTTTGAGTTAGAAAATGATATCTTGTCATTTTATGTCTTAGAAATCAAACCTTAAAGAAAAGACATTTTATAAAGTTTCAAACTTTAATCAAGAATGAGACCTTTAAGTCATAAAAGTGTTGTTTTATAATATTTCATTCATAAAGTTTAGATTTTGAACCAAAACAATGCTAGAAAGTGTTAGCTTTCATAAAGATTAAGACATTTTAACCTTAAAGTAATGTTTCATATCACTATTTGATAAAGTAGGAACCTTTTTAATGTAGAGACAACTTTAGGTCATAAAGTTGAGACCTTGATGCTCTTAGAATAATTAAATGAGTCAACTTTCATAAAGAACAAGACTTTTTAGTTAAAAAGCTAGTAACTTGTACCATTATTTTATAAAGATCTAATCTTTAAGATAAAAGCTTGAAGCTTTGTAACTTGATTAAGTTAAAATCACCCTTAGCGTTTAGTGAGCATGGTGTTGTTGGGTTCATGATGTGGTTATGCGTTTTCATGACCCAAGGATTAGAGGGATCTCGAACTCCTTGGGAACAGAAGTATGATTAGGGCCTCCGAGCATACCATGAACCTAGGAATTACTAAGTGCACTATCTCAAGGAAAGGAAACAATCACTTAACTTAATTAATTGGAACAAGTGTTCTATAAGACATGAACTCAAGTGAAGAATAATTTCATATGAGAGCTAAGTAACTAAAAGACCAAATACACATATCTTAACTATGTGATTCTCTCATGGGTAACCATGAGAAATCATATGATGATTCATAATACTCTTCACAAAGAATAAGACAACTTGAACCCCCTTTAGGGTATGAATGTATGATGCCATTCGGCATGATGAATGACAAGTTTGATTGAGCTCTGTCTCATGATTGAATGATGAGTATGATGATATGATATAGATATGATGAACTGTTCGTTGAAAGTTTTTGATTGGCATTTTGGAGAAGCTCTGTTCTAGCCGATATGCTGCCGAATTTTTGTCAAAATTATGGACTTAATCATATTATTGCATGCGCCTAGTCAAAGAAGAACTATGCATGTAAAGTATAATGATAAGAAAAGAATTGATGGGACATGACCTTTCAATCACTTCGGCAAGGGAAGTGCGAGACGGCGTTCCACAAAGACTCAAGGAACCTCTATGAGGGAGGCAAGGCTGACATAGCAGACCCTCAACTTAGAGGTAACCAATATCGGCTTAGTCTGATTTGGTTAGTACTACCTGACGACGGTCACGGAATGAGCTCATGTCCAAAAGCAGTCTATTTCAAAGGAAAAGTAAAAGAATGTTAAGCACGTGCTAAAGACGAAAGTCAAAGTAGGACCATGGTCAAGTTGATAAGTTGCATAGCCATACATGTTATTATATTCCTTATGTGCATTATGAACGTATATTATGTATATTAGCATGTATGCCTATGTATGACATTATGGATATGATGATAAAGTTAAAAGTAACCTGTTTCGGGATTTACATTTTCTGAAACCATTAAAATTGAACTTATACCCGTCCACTATTTTTATAATTAAACCCGAAGTGGCTAGGACGATGATGATGACACTGTGTTTGTCTAGTCGCTGTCCTACTGAGAAATTTAGTGTTTCTTATTCCTATGTTTTCCATGTCTTCTTTAGAGGATGTCGATGTCAGGCATGGTGGTGATCTACATTGAGTTCCCGGTGCGGTGTTGGCGCTTTGACCCGTTGCTCAATGTCTCCGTGCTATCAGCGAGCGCAGCGATGAGGGTCTACATTTTCCATGACCGCCAGTTTCAGACTCCCGTGATGGGCCCCTTTTTCTGACCGCATAAGCCATTTGGCGAGGTTACTATGGATGACATCCGCCCCTACTTCAGCCATTGAGATATCCCACAGACAATGATAAGACTGGCTCGGATACCCATTTGACTCCGACTGTTTCACTAGATTCCGATCCCTCGGAGCCGTCTTATCCGACCTACCATGTGGAGATCGATCCGTCCGAGCCATTCTATCCGACTCATTCTGGGGGATCTCACCATTCGGGTTTGTCGCAGCCTTCAATGATTCCTCTATCTTCTAATTCTTCTGCTTCGCCTGCTAGCCCAACTTCACCCCCAGTTCGCGGGCATAGGTTCATTCGTATCCGCACTATGCCCCGTAGGCGAGGACGTGCTCAAGGAGGGGGACTTGGTGGTGCTTCTCCCGGTGGATATGGGAATGGTTTCCTCCTGCCTGATGCTTGATGTGACGATTGCATGCGGAGCCGAGCACAAGGATAGCCCCTTTTGGTTGTAGTTAAAGGGTTATCATTCTGTTGTAAGGCATGCTTGGGTAGTATGATTTTCTGATGTATTTCCTTTTATTATGTATTTAGTAGGTTTCTTCTATAGGACCGACAATAGATATTGGACCCATTATTATCTTATTTATGACTCTGGTATGACTATTGTCATATTATTATGGATGGCCGTGGAATGAATGTTATCTTTATCTAAGATTGTGGTTATTCTTATGGTTTCTATGTATGTTAAATATGATGTATGAATGAGATAGCGATGTTTATTTTACACGTTCACGATGTGCTCATGGCTCTCGATTTCAAAAATGGTTTACTTGTTTTGTTGAAAAAAAAACTTACCCCTATTTTTAGTAAAAATAATTTCTAAAAGGTAATGTTAGTTCCGCAAGCAAAAGTAACAACTAGTAATTCCACAATATGACTTAAGCGTAGAATGGAACTATTAGGGTGTTACACTTCATGCATTTCCAATGCTCATCCGGGTTTCGCTGATATAGTGTAGAAAACTTGCACAGCTCCTCAAAATTTGCCATGTATTCAGCAATACTCATACATCCTTGGTAGAGCCTCAAGAACTCCATCTCCTTCATGTTCCGTACAAAAATCGGGAAATACTTCTCATAAAAGCCACCTTGAAGGCATCCCATGTGATCTCCCTCTGATCACTTCCATCAAGCTTTTTGCTTCTTTCCACCAAAACTCGGCATCCGCCTTCAACATGTAAGTGGCAAAGGCCACCTTTTGGGTCTCTGAGCAAGCTAGCATGGAGTAGATCTTGTCAATCTCTTTGATCCACTCATCGGCTTCGTCCAGGTTGAAATCCACCTTGAAACTAGGTGGGTTCGCCTTATGAAACTCTAAGAACTTCTGATACTCAGCATCAACTCCATTTCCCCCAATAGACCCTTCGGATCTTCGGTTCACCTAGTCCAACCTATGCTCAACAGCTACAGCTTGAGCTTGCATTGCGTTTGCCATCTGCTGGAAGGTTCTCATGAACTCAGCGAGGTTCGCACCATCGCTGTTCTCGTTGGAGGTACATCTGTGAGTTTCCATTAGTTCCTGAACACACCATGCAAAGATATCGGGTTGATCAGGCCCAATATTAAGCATAAGCATGGCAACAAGTAAAGGAAATCTCACATGATGGTCATGTATTCTAAGTCCTACATCCCATCATACAGACAGGATTCTCAGCACGACTTAACATAGCGCATATAGAGTTATGCTTGGAACCATAGTCAGTCCAACCTTAGGCTTTAACTAGATGAATCGCTCTGATACCATAATGTAACACCCTAATAAACGCATACTACGCTTAAGTTGTATTATGACATTTATTAGTTGTTACTTATGCTCGTGGAAAACCAAACATCACTTGAAATTAAGTTACCCGAAAAATACGGTAGATTTTTTTTTTCGAATACGTCGTCACTTTGCAACGTTTTGGAAAATAAAGCCTTGAGTGAGAAGATAAATAGAGAAAGAGCATGACATACGAGAGTCTAATTCACAAGTGGAATAAAAACCATACGAGATACATAATACATAGAAATTCTTACATACCCATACCACATAAATATAATTCATAATATCCATCATTACATAGAGGTACTCATAATTAAGTCATCGCTACATATAGAATACAATTTAACACAACAAACTTTTAAGGAATAGAGATGCGCAAAGAAATCAGAAAACTCAGAAGTCTATGCGCCATGGCTCCACACCAAATCCTAAGATCAGTCTTTAGAATGAAGCCTCCGATCTACGGATGTCGTGGCCCAGAGATGCGACTCATCCTAGCTCCTCGCCCTTGAGGGACGTGAGGTGTGCGTATGATGAGCAGGTGCCTGCAAATCACTTCAATCCAATGACTGTGGCGACTCAGGCCAGCCTGATTCCGGTCACAGCTGGCTGCTAAGGACCACTCCTCAGAAGGATCTTCCTCCGAAGTCTTAGGATGATACTCAAGGTACGGCGGCTGCGGCGGCTGCGGCCCTCGGAGTAGCCGTGGAACTCAGCTCAATCACAGAAATCTCCGGCTGTGGCAAGGGCTCAGGGGCAAGTAGCTCCGGAGACATCGGCTCCATCTTAATATCCGGCAATGGCTCGGGCGGAAAATCCCATAGACCCAACGACTGATCGAAGTAGGTGGTAGGAATGTCAACTGGGGCAGGCGGGACATCGGGCCCCACATCTTCATGTAGGAAGCCAGGGTAAAAATAGGTGCACACTGCCATAGTAGTCGTTGCCACAATGGCCTGAGCGTCGTCGTCGAAATCCACTCATGATGGGGTGGCTCCATACTCCACTCCACAGGGTATGCCATCGTGATCTGATGACGATATGGAAAAATAACCAAGGTGAGAAGCAAGATTTTTCAGTAAGACTTGAACCCGACACGGAGTTGTCATCGTCATTATCCCAGCCACTGCAATTTTATTAATGAAAACAGTGAGCATTCATAAGGTTCAATTCTTAGGTTTTCAAAAACATGAATATCCGAAGTGGATTCGATTTTAACATACTCTCTAATCATTTATATCATAATATACATGGGCATAAGTTTAATCACATAAAACATGCATGACTGTGCTATAAGCTTCTCTTAACTTCTTCTCTTTAAAAGTTTGGACTGAAGTCCCTTTTTCTTTTCTTAACTTGACTTATCTTAAGTCCTTTTCTTTTCACCCACTAAATATAACTGGTAATGAGCTTATACTGTGGTCGTTGCCACCATAAATTTTTGGTACTTACACTAGTTGCGTCATGCCATGCCTCATGTAAGCCTTATCCCCTATACTCACACTAGCTAGGTCATGCCATGCCTCATGTGAGTCATGGGTGAGGGGAGCTTACTTTGGATCACCTTCCCTTTTGAAGAATCATACCCTTAATTTACTTTATCTTCTTATTAAAGCTTATGATGCAAAATTATTCTGATTCTTTTCCACATTTGGACATTACGTATTGCCATCCCCAAATGTGATTCCTTTAATATATATCATTAAGCATCATATTATCAATATATCATATTCATATCATAATCATTCATTTTCATATCATCATCATATCATTATCATTCTTATCATCATCATATCACTATCATAATCATCATCATCATATCATATCATCATCATATTAGTGTCATCATACGAACACATAGAGGCATACATGTCACACAAAGTTTTATGAGCTTAGTTTAGTAAATTTGGTGCAAGCTTTTAATTGAGGTTACCTCTTGTATAAACTCTTTTATTAGGCATAGGGCCAATTTTATCCATTATCCTTTTTGAAACTTTTAAGTTGAATTATGAAGGTTTTCCAATACTTAATGTAAGGGTCTTAATGTCTTAAAGCTTATTTCTCATTAACCTTTAAAACTTAACCATAACTAGTTTTACTTTTATAGTGGGGTAGTAACTTAAAAAATTCACCATAACTTCATCTTTTACTCTTTTGCTTCGAATTTTCGTTTGATTATACTTCTCTGAGTCTTTTTTTCAAACAAAACAAATCCCCCTCAAAAATTCATTTTGTAACTTGAGATATGCACATTTTATTCTAACTGCTCAGCTTTTAAGTTTATTCTTAGTATAGTGATTTTTAAACATTACTGCAAGCTCCTCACAAGGAATCTGCCAAAACTGTTTTATGGTTCTGTTCCTGTATATCTTAGCTTTCTAACAAACTTGGTTCCACTCAAAAATGCTCGGTATAACTTGAATTTTTAAGATTTTATTACATACTGCTCGAACAGAAACATATCCAGGAGCAACACACTTTGAAAATTCATATCTCTCTCGTTTTAAGAATAAATTTCACGTATTTTATATGTATACAAAGCTCTATGAGTCTATTTTCATCTAAAATTAGTTTCATTCCATTTGGAGCCATATTGAAAGAGTTATTAGTCATGCCATATAGACTGCTAGAATTTTCCAGTTTCCATGGTTTTGTTTTCAATGAGTTTTCTTGTAAAAACATTAAGTATTTTCTTCAAGTGACCATTTTACATTTCCAAACCACCTTTAAACTTTGAGATCTTGGTAAAAATCAATATTTGAGTTCTAAAAGTTGGGTTCAACATAAAACAAAATGCACAACCAAAAATATTTTCCAAGAAAAGAGCAAAAATCCCAAACAACTTCCTATAATGAAAACATGGCCATGAGGCCTTTAGTGCAAGTTCTAAACCACCTAGCTACGAAGAGCTTAGGAGTTATAGAGCTTGAAAAACATGGAAGAGAAAGGGGTCAGAGTCACTACCAAAGAGAGCTTCTTGAAGAGTTGAAGTGTGGAGAAGGTTGGGGAGAGCCTCCCTCCTTGAAAGCTTGGAAATGGAGCTTGTGTGTGTGTTATCTTGTTTTTCCAAAGACCAAAAATGGTGGTCCTTGAAGGGATTGTGAGGTTGGTGATAGAAATGGGGTGGGAGGTAGTGAGGAAGTTAGAAGAAGAACAAAAAGGGTTGGAAGAATAAGAGAGTAAGGATGAGGTTTCAAGAGAGGAAAGAGCATTGTGTGCCTTGAGAGAGGAAATGAAAAATGAAATGATGGGGAGAAAGGGGCTGATTGGCACACAAAGGAGAGGGAGAGAGTGATGTGATTTTGCTTCTTTTGCAAGCAAGGAGGGTAGGAACCACGGGGTAAAAGGGTGGGTTGTGTTTTCCTTGAGTCTTGGTGCATGCTATGGACTATTTTGTGTTTTCCCAAGTGGACAAAAGCAAGGACCCCTCTTAGGATTGGCTTGATTGAATGAGATCACTCCAAGTGGTATAATCCTAAGGGAGGAAAGTACTTCTCTTGTCTTGACTAAAGAGATGAAACTAACATAGACCCTTGATCTAAGAGTGCATGATCAGAAGGTAAATGGATGGTTGGATTTTTGCTCTTGTCCTTGGTCAAGATTTGATGTATCAATTAAGAGAAATTTTTAAATCTTCAAAGCTATTAGAATTACCTAAGTTGTAAATTCAATTTGGTTAGTTAAATTGCTCTTTGACCGATTTCGGTTAATTACACTTTTAAGACGTTTTTCCTCTAAAAGAATTGACCTTATGAATTATGTAATTAGGGTGTAAGAATTAACCTATCTCAGTTAATTAGGGTAAAACAATTATTTTGCGATTAATTAATAGGATTGGATTAGCTTAATTATATTTCTAAGTTACGAATCAATGAGGTTCGAATAATTAGGTTTTAACTAAAATATTTAGTGCTTTATGATTCAATTATTGACTTGACTCAATTTGCTAAGCTCTTGCTCATCGATATTAGCCAATTAGTGCTCAGTTAATTCGTTAACCTCTCTAATTAGGCAGGATCACTGAACTAATTAGCTTAGATAAAAATTGGAGATGTTACATTTAGCAAAACAATTGATATAAAATAAGTTTAAATTAATACATAATGCATGTTGAAATTCCCGAAATATAGAAGATAAGAGAGAAAGAAAATTTTACCATAAATAAAAATTACAAAAAAATATGAATGTTCCTGAAATGAACGTAGAAACGTGCGGTTTGAAAGGGAAACTGTAAACCAATTAAATTATAATAAAAAACCAAATTAAGAGACAAGATAAAGATAGCAGCGTATAGAGTACATTATATTATATATTTTGAAACTAGCAATTTTTAACCTGGTCAATGTACGGGAAAGAATAAATATTTTCAAGTATTAAAATAATAAAAATTAAATTTGTTAGTGAATGACTATGTTAAAACCAAGTATATTAAACAATACTGAACAAATAATTGATAAATTAAAATTTTTAAAATAATATTGTATAACTGCTTTATTCAGAGTAACATCAATGTAAAATAAAAAAGATAACAAAGAACACGAGTTAAAAAATAATAAAAGTAAATTTTCGTACTTGACCTTACATTGAGAATTTGATCTTCGCACGTCCAAAAAAATATTAAAAAAAAGAATTTGATCTTTATATAAAACATTGCATTGAAAAAAATTAGTCATCAATTAAATAACGAAAAAATAAATGAATATGATGCAGTGAATAAAGTTTTAAGTAAAGAAAAGGATATGTAACCTCTGCCATACATGAGAGTGAGTTGTGAGTAACAATATCAGTTATTGCAATAATAGTTTGTTACGAGTTTTATTATACTATATAAATATAATAATGAATTATAAAATAAATTTTAAAAAACAGTTACACATAGGATAAAGAATTATGTAGGATGGCCTTTCTTTCAAAAGAACCTGCAAATAAAACTTGTTGTGCATTAAAGAGTAGCACACAAAATAAGACCTTGCTTTGGTAAGCTCAACCGGGTCTGGGTCTTTACTAATAAAGTTTATTTGTTCTTTTTTGAGTTGATATACAAATCTTGATAATGCTTTATTCATGTAAAAGACCAAACATTACTTTTCACAGCAAATAATAAGATCACGGGAATACTTAGAAAATAATAAGATCATGGGAGTACTTAGAATATTTTTAAAAGATTATATATTCTTTTTCATGATAATACCTTCATTCCCATATCTCACACACTCTAGACACATTTTAGTCCTTTGAATATATCACAAATAGAAAAAAGAAAAGAAAAAAAGGACTCAAAATTTCAACAGAGTGCACCTATCTTTCCTTCTTTTTGGATCAAATAAAACCATATATATTTGGTAGTATAATCTAATTAAATTGTATTAAATAGAATCGATCTGCACTCAAAATACCAAGGGGAAAAAGTGCCCTTCTGCACATATATCAGAAAATAGAAGAGCTTTAAATCACATATGCATAATAATTTCAACTATAGCTAGTGGTACACCATACACATTACTCTCTACCTAGGAAAAATTGATGAATAGACAAATTCAGCAGCATAGCTTAGGATTTAAATATATAACGTTGAAGCTGTATCCATGCCTAAAAACCATTTCAACTCTCCTGTTTGCAAGAATTAGTAATCACTGGCGCTTGTTTTGCATTCTTAATGAAGGAAACCCATTATTTAGTCACATTCAGGATATGGTAACAAATGAGGGCTTAGTGGGTGAGAATGGCGCAGAGAGAAGCGAAGTTATCTGTGTGTAATTATGAGTAAATATCGGGTAAATGAAAGCAAAAGTGTAACTTTATCATTTTTTTCAAAAAAAAAAAAAAAACTAATTTATGTTGCTGAAAAACACAAGCAAAAACACTCTTTATAATTGCAAGTAAAACTCATTACCGGTTGGAGTTCATTAAGGAAATGAGAAATGGATGGTGATGTACTTTCTATTAGTTAACATTGTAAGCATGTTTAATTATAAAATAATAATAAAAAAGAAGTTTAAGTTGAATGGTGAGGTTAGTGGGTTTTATTAATTAGGTATTAGTAGAAAGATTTTGAAATGGACACTGATACTCTTGAAATCAGTGGATCTTATTAAAGACATTAGATAGATAAAATATTTAAGAGATATAGAGAATCAAATTTTTTAAAATTAATTAATGAAAACTATTTAATTGTATTGGGTCTAATTAAATCTTTCTAATTAACGAAAGAAATTAAAGATAGTAAAATAGAGTCTCTAATTGATTGACACTTGGAAAAACTTTCCAAATTATGGACCTTCTAATGTTGTGCCATTTGTTTCTCGTGGCTTCTGAAATCCAAGTATAGGCTTCGGCTGAAAGCCGGAAAGTCAGGCTTTAACCTAGTCGGCGAAGCAGAGATAGAAAGCCGGTAATTGCACAGTTCACAGACACAAATATGCTGAAGGAAATTTAGTAGCAAAAAATGGGGAAGTGGATGAAGCACGTAAAGTGAAAAGTTTTGGGATGAGGTGAGACGTTCATAGCTGTGACTCATGGATTTGGTGCTCATCAATCCATGTGGAAACACTTTGTACTATATTGATCCATTTGCCAAAGTTGGATTCTAAGTCAAAATTAAGCCAACCTAGTCAAAATTTTTAGGTCCTAGCATATCTTCGTGCATACTGCGAGACGAAGTAGCCTCTATTTCATAAAGTTATCAACGACAACAAACTTAAAAGTCAGTGAAAGAGAGCCTGAGAGCTAACTTTTGAAAGAATGTCTTATACGTACGTACATACATATATAGATTTGGGATCAACATTCAAATCCATAGCATGAAAAACTCTATCCTCTAATGAATTGTGGAGACATTCAAACTAATGTTTGTCTCCTAATCAAGAAATTTGGGGAGATAGATTTTATAAATATTGCAAGGATGAGGTTCTATGAATCCCTATATAAGATTTCATAAATAAATATGATGGATATGTTTCAATTTGGTTTTAAGAATATGATGAGATATTAAAGAACATGAAAGGAGGGAAACTCGTCAATTTATTTTATTTTATTTTATTTATTAAATTTCCCTTAAATACTATAAAAATATATTCTAAATTAAATTTTTGGATTTTATAATTTATATATAACTTATTAAGTTCGATTTTGACCAATTATGTTTAATATAAAATGATATAATAACATAATAAATTTCCACTTTTATTATCATAATATTGCTCTTACTATGTAGAAATTAAAAAAATTATAAAAATTTATACTATTTTCATCTTACGTTCTTAAAAATTTATACTATGTGATTGCTTTTCCTCTTATTTTTCGCACTTATAGTGAAAGGTGGCAGTGACACTTTGAGCCATTCATTTTTAACCACAATTAGTTTCTTTTATTCTATTTTCTGAAAATTACTCTTCAACTTAAAACAAGAATATATAATACGCAATACGCTGAAAACCAATGAAATATTTACTTTTGAGATGAACAATACTTTTTAAAATAAAATATATTAAAACATAATATACATAGTGATGAAAATTCTTTCAACAATTTTTATGATAACATGTAACCTAATTATCAGATCCGTACAATGAACACCATGCAATGCATGGGAATACCGACAAATTTAGATTAATAAGTGGGATAGCTGAGTGTAAAGATAAAAAGATAATATGGATACAATTAAAAAATAATTGTGATATTAGTGGAATAGTTAAAGTTTGCCAAAAATAAAATTTATGCCATGGCTAAGTTCGGGCAAAAGTACTATAATTGCAAGAATACCACCTACTATTTTGCATGGGCTGCTCATGTTCTCACGTTTAAACATTGCACGGTATTTGTTCCCACGACTTTCGCCGAATCTGTTCAAACCATCAGCGAGGTACCAATAGTCTGTCCTCATGCTTTCTAGGAGAAGATCGGAGCCGAGGCGTTGAAGCACTCCATGCAGTTCATTGGCACCGCCTGCCGAAGTCGTGATGATATTTTTCTGAACTAAAATATCCACATCTTTCTCTTCCTTCGCAAGAAAGCTTAGGATCTGTAGCCACTCTGATATTAGTGGAAAATCCCAATAATGATACAGCTCAAAAACTGCGATATTTCTTAGTCGTCTCTCGGTCGATTTGTCCACTTGGAAGCACGGTAAGCTTAATACACCCTTGCGAAATCTTAGGTCAAGTAAACACTTACTTCGATTCAGTTTAAACTTCAAACCTGCGTTGGATAACTCAGTAGCAGCTAAAAGTTTATTAGGCACATCTATGGTTCTATCCGTCACTTCGCAGCCCACTGATGCAGGTAGCATAAGATTTCTTAGTAAATCGGTTAAGTGCAGCGGCGACACTTCGTCGGGTTTTTTGTTCTGAAGATTGTATGCCTCAAAACAACTCAGTGTAACTTCCAGGAATGATTGATTCGCGTTCCAAAACGCAAGGTTATAGATGTCCTCTAAAATATAGAATGGAAGTTGATTGTGAATTAGAGCTAGGTCAATAATAACTTCATTTAGCTCTACTTGTGGAAATGGGAGGTCCCTTAACGTCGAACTTGTTGGGTCTTCGCAAAGTCTCACAAACAGTTCTATTATGAAACATGCATCCGTTAGGATCTTGTTTATGAAACTATCACCGTTGTCTTCAATTTTCACACCGGTATAGCATTTTCGAATATTTTCCTCTTCCTCTTTAAGCTTGATGAGAATCTTTTCACTTTTTACTCCGGGCCGACTGAGAAAGTCATCCAGGAATCGCTGTTTCACGTCGTCCACACCATTTAGGAGTGGATTGTTGATTGGTCCAATTGTGATCATTGACGGAGCGTAGGCCTGTGGATTCGTTTCCCATAATTTTCCTCGTACTTTGTAAATACAAGGCTGACAAAATGGAGGTCGATTAAGCCAGAGGCATGTCTGGGGTACTTGACGTTCGCTCCCAACGGAAACATCTGGGTTTTGTCCCCCCATTTGTTAATTTTCCTTCTTATTGTGATACGACGACACCGACAAGAGGATCAACTTAGCGGAAGGTGAAAACTCCTTGCCTTTCGTACAAACACACAAAAAGGAGAGGATCAGAGGCTCGTATTTATAGTGAAATATATATTTATTATTTAAAATTGGAATATCTGATGTTTGCTTGGTTGAAAAATCATTGAAAACTAAAAGAATACTGCTTCTTGTTATAAATGTAAGTTTTACTTACTGCACTAACTGCACTTAGAGCCAAGTATGGAAACCATTCTTTTTTCCCCAATTTTACTCTCTGACCGTGATTTCTGTGGATCTCTTAACTCTGATTAGTTAAGATCAATTTTGTACTGCTTTCCCAACATTTTGGTCCGTACAATTTAGCACACCTCAAACTAAAATGATCTAAAACTGTTAATTTTGTTATAAAAATATATCCAATAGATGGCATTCGTAAACCAAAATCATTTTAAACTGTTAATTTTGTTACAGAATCCATCCAATGGATGGCATTCGCAAAAAAGGTACGGATAAGTTTTCATACGCTGAAGCATTTCTCTTTAAAAAGAAAACAAAAAAAAAAAAAAACTGTTATGCCAGAAAAAATGCCTCTGTCCCAATTAGTTGTAACTCATTGAACTCAAGAATGGAGAGAATCCGGGTGGGTTTGTTTTAATTTTTGAAAAAGATATTAAAAAGTTAAATTATTTTTTATGATTAAAAATATTAAAAATAAATTTATTTAATCAACTATTTTTAACTTAAAATAAAAAATTAGAAATAATTTTTTTTTAAATTCTGATTATTTTTAAAAATTTATCTACATATCCCAAACTTAATGATTTTCACTCGCACTGCTGGACATTCAGTCGAGCATAATATATACAAGTGGGAGTGCCGGTGGCATGAGTCCCTGCTGTGGCAAAACTCAATCCAAGATACACCACAATATTTTCATAATAAATTTCCTACAATTACGCACACGCAAACCAAGCAAAACCAAGAAAAGGAAATAAATCAAATCACACAAATTATCCTAACATGATTTCGGATTCTCCTCCACTGCTAATGCTTCGAGAACTCTTCCAGAAGTTGCTTCTAAATGGGTCTGTTGAGGCTTTGTTCGAGCCAACCCTCACAAGCTCCACTAAGGAAAGAGAGGCGGTACTCTCTGTTGTTTTATTGATTAACCAAAAATGAATAGAACAATTGGTGTTTAGGCTCCCCTTTATACTAGGATGGTATTTCTAGTTACAACTCACCTATCAATAACTACCAAACTAGCTTGCTGTAACAGAGGTGCCTCAGTTGTTCATACTAACTAATTCCTAGAGCCTATCTAATTAACTATCTATTACATTTTATTAGCTTTGCTCCCTAAACTGCACTTACAAATTCTGTAGCCCATGTAGGAGCACTCTTAAGCCTGTGGCTCATCCTTCCAGCCTGTTGGTGTGTACCATTACCCCTAATGGAAAAGGACCTTGTCCTTAAGGGCCTAAGCTGTTTAGATATCAACTCAAGTGTCCCAATCTTCCCAAGTGGCATGTTCCCAGGTAGTTGTTAGTTGTATGTCCTAGAGCTGATATATATATATATATATATATAAAATTCCTATTAATGGCAGTTTATCATTCTTCTATTCATAATTTGTGTATGTTTATTAGAATAAATTCATAAGATATTTGTTAGATACTTCATTCTCAAAAGTTGAGTATATGAGTGACATAATAGTCTAGTACAAGATCTTTAAAAGAGTTCAGTATTAAAGGAATATTAACTGGGCATTATTATTCTGGAAGATTATCACCTCTATCTGTTTCGATGATTAGTAGAACGTACTAATGAAAATGGAATAGTGAGTCTTATACTATAGAATATTAGATGTCAAAATAGATATGTGGACACTTATATGATAAGTGAGTCGAACGTAACGTATCGATAATG
Organism: Pterocarpus santalinus; assembly: GCA_031439595.1. NCBI lineage: Eukaryota > Viridiplantae > Streptophyta > Magnoliopsida > Fabales > Fabaceae > Pterocarpus > Pterocarpus santalinus. The sequence goes on from CM062527.1 coordinate 49,071,877, forward strand.
TGCATATCATGCTTAGACCAGAGATGGCACAGTTATCTTATACATAGATAGCTATAGTTTGCTACTGCTTATATACTCATGCTATGCATTAGTATTAGACAGTTTATGGCTATAGTTAGTTACGTATGGAGATAGGTGAACAGTTAAGAAGGAATTTATTACCTCGAGTAAACGAGGATAGATCTTATGGATATGGGGTTATTCTTAATCATGAAATCCTTGGCCAAGGTACTTGGACTTAAATGAAAAGAGTTTCTATTTCATATCCTATTGATCAAAGAATAGAAACCTAGATAGTCCATATGGTCTAAGCTATAGTGTTTGACATTATCCATTACCTTAACTAGATCAGGATGTTGTAATGAAAGGATTTGACTGGATGGTAAATATGATCGTCGGTTTATCAGAATATTCTAATTGATATATTCATCCCTACTTGGGTGGTTATGGCATGCTGTGTTAGGTATTATCCTTGACTTATGAGAGCCGAGGTTATTTTGGAAATTTTACTTTAGATACGGAAATGAGTTTTCGATAAAATCAAAAGATTGATTTTATAATCTCATTGCCAATTAGAGATGAACCAAGTTAGTCACACACAATAGGACATGTACTCGCCAAGAATAAATTAATTCTAATTAGAATAGTTAATTAGAATTTAAGTATTGGATTAGACTTGCAATTTGATTGCAGGGTTGCTAGCACATCCCAAAATCAAGTCCAGGATGAAGTGGATCCTCATATGGAAAGTTTCTATAAATAGAAGGTTCACATTTTAGAAACTCATGTCAAGGGGATTTTGGGTTTTTCTAATTTTGGGTTAATATAAGACATGAGATGACTTATATATTAATAAATGCCTATTTAAAATAAGAATTGTTTGAGAATTAATTCTATTTTAAATGGTTTATTTGTTTATTATAGGAATCAATTGGGAATTGATTATGGTATAAATGTCAACCCATATTTTGCAAAAGTGTAACCCTGGAGAAAAGAAAAGAAAATGCCACTATTGATTACAATAAATGGAGAGAGGAGGCTGAAGGCCAAAAAGGGTAGACAGAAACCTTTGAGCGTAATACTTCTCTCCTTTTATTGAAAAACTCTCTGATATCACCGCCCACTTCAATAGTCATTTGAGGTTCTTGTTCTTTAAGAGGGCAACAAGGAACGGATCTTGGATTGACAAGAGGAGTTCCTTGGCAGATCGTGTTCGTATGGACGAGTTAGAGGTCGTGCAACAATGCGACTATGTGTTCTTGAGATAAACATCAATTTTCTACGGGACATCGTTCCAAGAGGTAAATGTCTCATACGATCCTTTTATATTTTCAGGTGTTTACATTGTGAAAATAACACGAGGTGATACCAAACTCATAAGACATGATTTTATGTGTGTTATTTGATCCTATATGAATGTGTTCATTTGATTAAAATTTTTTTTGGTTCATTCTGCTGCATTTATCTCTTATTTTTCTAACAGTAGTCTGTTCTAACTCCACTAGAAATTGATATCATGGACCTTGATATGTAACACCCTACCGATTCAATGTTATGCTTAAGTCACAGCATGAAATTTAGTAATTGCGTTACTGTGTTAATACTCCATTTATTATTTATTTATTCTATTATATGCTCTCTCTTTTTTTACGAAATATACCTTGGGGCGCAGAGAACATATATAAACAGAAGATGCAGTGCTTGGTATCTAATAAATGTGATTGGTATCGTAGAATAGTAAAAATTAATAAAAAGTACAACAGAAAAGATAAGGATAAGTAGTATATCATTAGCTGTATGTATATATATCTAAAGCTAATGCTTTAGTTTATGTATAGGTTCAAAAGAGGATACATATGTGGGGCCGATATATACCAAAAAGACATAAGACTTGTGTCAGCAAAAAGCAATCCTACAAGGTCCTCAGATGACATTTCAAACTAGCTAGTTTAAGAAACTATGTACACCTAGCTAAGTTTAAGGCTCAATGCTGCACACTGCCAAAAGAGGGTCATACTGTACAATGTAGCCTGAGCCTACTCCGTCAGATAGTCATTGGCAATATCAAGCCCGGCTGGGGAGTAATTAGCATCAGATCTAGAAGAAGAGGAGGATGAACTGGAAGTCTCAGATGGGTCGCTCTCAAGACTAAGTAAGATGTCCAGGACTGCCTGCGGAGGTGACGTTGGTGGAGGGGCTGCAGGCGCTGTGGGTGCTGGAGGAGGAGCAGGGTGAGCTACATGTAATGGGATCAAAAAATACGGGACAGCAAGGTCGAATAAGGGGTGAAATAAAGGAGAAGCAAAATTCCTATTACTAAAGAGATAAAGACGGAAGTGGCAGGAACCAACTATGTAAAATGAGTCATGTAATGGCCGAAAAAAAATTTAATCGATTTTATCCGAGTTGTTCGGTTTTTAGCAAATAAGTGGGATTAATCAAAATTCGATTAAGTATTTGCTTAAAGTCAATTAAGTGTGATTTAGAAGTGATTAGGTTTGATGGCATTAGATTAGGAACATAAGAAACCTCACAAAATTTGTCTAAGACTGGTTTACCGATTTAAGAGAAATCGGAAAGATTTCGATAATTTAAACTGTCGGAACCGGATCAATAGAAATTATACTGTAAGAACCCTAGAATGAATGGTTAGGATTTAGCCAAGATACCCCCACATGTGGCGCCTCTTCAAGCCATGATGAGTGGGAAGCAAAATAAAAATTGAAGGTAAGGTGAAATCCACCAATCAAAGTGAACTTGCTTAAAAAATCTTCACTTTTTTCTTTCCTTCTCTCCTTGAAACTTTTGGCCAACCTAGCTGCTGAAGCTTCCATCATTCCCCTCCTATTCACTTTCCTTTCCACTCTATCTTCATCCCCTCTTCAAGTCTTAACAAGAGTTGCTTCCACTTAAGACACTAAATCATTCAAGTTTCAACTAGACAAGGTAGAATTCTTCAATTTTTTCTATTATTGATGCTATTGTGGCTGAGTAGAATTCTTATTCTTTCCATTAGTTTGATGATATATGGTGTTTATATGAATGCTTATGGTTGGATAAATGCATAAATGTAGAGTTTGGATGAGAGCTTGGATAAGGATTCAAAAAGGGATGCAAAATAGAAGCTGGAACCTTGAAAAACTTACAGCATCCGTAACAGCAAAGTGTACGGCTCTGCCTGCAGCCACCGAAAATTGATGAAACTATTTTTATGTGAAAATAGACATTCAGGGCTTTCCATACATATATAATATAGACCATTGAATTAGTATTGAGGGAGATATGAATTTTTGAAGTTCAACCTAGGTTTTTGAGTTTGATTTTGGGCAGACTAGGTTATTCCAGGCAAAACTTGCCCTATACGACTTGGAATTGATGAAACCAACTTTGCTAGAAAGCTTAAACAAAGAACAATATCCCATAAAAATTTTCGAGATAGATACAACCTTGTTTGCTCCTAGTGGTTCGAAGAAGTTGCCCTATATCCAAACCGGGCCAAAATAAGGCAGCTCAAGAAGGGCAAGTTTCGGAGCTTCTATCTCGAATTATTCTCATTCAAATGATCTGCAACCTGTTTCATTTGAAAGCTTGTTCTGTTGGCTTTATATTGATATAAATTTCATATGATTTCACCCAGATTTCTATTTTTGGTGAATTTTCTCTTAGAAAAGTGTAATTCTGGCTAGAGACATGTATGAAAACTAGACCAAGTTTAGTTATTGTCAGAACTCGGGAATTAGCAAGCAGAGAGCTAGATCGGATATATTAAATGTTGAACTCGGGAACTTAGTGAATGGGAAACCAGAATAGGTATTACCCAATGTTGAACTCGGAACTTAGGTAATATTGGAATTTAGGACACCCTTATAAAAGTCTTGGAAGGCCAAGTATAGACTAAGGTCGGAAATCGGAATCACAAGCATGCAAAACACTTTGAAATCGGAAGTCAATGACAAGGATACAAGCCTAAACTACTTAAATCTGGAAGTCGAGGACTTTCAACATAAGCTCGGAAGTAGGTACCAGAATATGAAACCTTATACCCGAATCCCGGAAGTTAGGAAAACTAGGATGCTCTAACACTCTTATACACCCGGTATCTCCATAAGCATATTACCTCGAAACTTGATCCAAAATCAATCTCGGAGATCGAACACTATCTCGGAAGTTGCAAATCAAGACATTGACTTTATATACATAATTTACATGATATTGGAACTCGGAAGTCAGTCCTAAACTCGAACTCGGGAACATCATTAGAAGTTAAAAGCTTGCAAGATAGATTACGACTTAAGAGTTTAAAACTTGAACCTATTGGTATTGTTATATACTTGGTATGATTATAATGCTCTACATTGAAGTTGCTATTTGATTAAAGTTTCTTGGTTACTGGCACTACTCATGGGGAAGCGCACATAATCTGTTATGCTACCAAATTTTCGGTAGAATAGTAAGGAGGTTAAGAGCATTTATATGTTATGAATTTGTATGTGGAAATTCCATATGAAAAGATATGAATATATATTGAATGTGGATCCCTTCACTTGGAGGCATTTAATTGGGTTCCTCCCTGTGAAGCTAGTTAAAAGATATGATGGAGGTTCCATATTTCTAAGGAATGTGACATGGCGATCACGCTCCGATGGGGTATGACATGGCGATCATACTCTGGAAGAGGAACATTGATGCAAATTTGGCTAGTTTTAATAGGTTCAGTGGTAGGAGTAGAAACTAGTAAATCATAAGCCAATTCGAAAATTGGTAATTACAAAATGGCCACACAGTCATGAGAAATAAATGAATGTGAGACACCCGAATTATAGAGTACATTTAGAGTCTCACCGTCCACTTCACAGGTACCTTGGATTAGTCCTTCAGACTTGTCAACTTCTTCTACATTTATCGTGAAGACCTGTCCTTAACGTTGAGGTCTAAAAATATGCAGCAGATTTCTGGTTTGGCACTCATAAATTTTGTGGCTTGGTTTGTCACACCCATAGCAGACATTTTGGCCTACCAAACACAGCTAATCACCATGATTCTCACTTCATTTCCTATAAGTAAGATTTGGAAAAGGCTTTTGGGGCTGCTTACCTTTGTTGCCTACCAGTTGAAAGCTTCTTTGCTATTGAAAATTGGGCTTGAATCTTGGGCCCTGTGGTGCCAACCCCTTCTTGAAGTTGCCACTAGATGCCTTGGCTACAAATAGTTTCAAGTTACAATCTCCCATAAGTCAGCGTTTATTCACCAATGTGGGGAAATCTCTAATCTCCACTGGCCCTATTACTGCAAGAATATCTTCTCCTAATCCTCCCTCGAATTTGATGCATTTCCAAGCTTCATTAGGGTTCCTCTGGTAAATTATAAAAAACTTACACAGTTCTTGAAACCTGGCAATATACTCAGATACCGTCCGATTTCATTGACGAAACTGCATAAATTCTAGTTCCTTGGCATTTTGAACTGAGGCAGGAAAGTACTTTTGGTAGAAGACATCTCTAAACCCTATCCAGGTGGCTATTGTTGGAGATTCTGTGAATAGTCTTTGTATGCCATTCTACCAAAACTCTGTGTTTGCTTCGAGCATGTAGGTGGCAAAAGTCACCTTCTGATGATCCGAACAATCCAGGACAGAAAAAATCTTCTCCATAGCCTTAATCCATTCATTGACCTTATTTGGGTCATACACTCCTCAAAATTTGGGCGGGTTTGCCTTCTTGAACTCAGCAAATTTTAGGTAGTCTAGGTCAGCTCCTAGGCCATATGGGTTCCCTCCATGGCTGGCCTCAGGTCGCCTGCCTAATTGGTCCATCATCTAATAAGCTGCCGTGGCCTGCTCTCGCATCGCATGAGCCATCTCTCGTATTGTGTCTATAAAGTTAGCCGAATCCTCTCGAGCAAGTTCTGTGTATGGCCTACCTCGCTGTTCGAAAGCCATTAAGTTCTGAGCACACAAAAAAAAAAGTTATTGAGTTGATCAGGCTCAATACTAAGTGTAATATGCTAGTAAATAACAACTCACATATTCAGACACCTCAGACACATGCACATCTATATCTCAACCGTATAGACAAGGTCTAGTGCATGATATCATCTAAAAATATAGAATATGTGCAAAGCATAGTCAGTCCAATCCTCAGACCTTAGCTAGGATGAACTGCTCTGATACCAAAAATGTAATACCCTACCAATTTAATGTTATGTTTAAGTCATAGCATGAAATTTAGTAGTTGCGTTACCGTATTAGTACTCCATTTATTTTTTATCTATTATATTACATGCTCTCTTTTTTTTGATGAAAAATACCTTGGGGCACAGAGAACATATATAAGTAGAAGATACAGCACTTGGTATATAATAAACGTGATTGGTATCATAGAATAGTAAAAATTAATAAAAAGTACAACAAAAAAAAGAAGGATAAGTAGTATATCATCAGCTGTATCTACATATCAGAAGCTAAAGCTTCAGTTTATGTACAGGTTCAAAAGAAGATACATATATGGGGCCAGTATACACCAAAAAGAGATAAGGCCCGTGTCAATAAAAAGCAATCCTACAAGGTCTTTAGAGGACATTTCAAATTAGCTGGTCTAAGAAACTACATACATCTAGCTAAGTCTAAGGCCCAATGCTGCACATCGCCAAAAGAGAGCCATACTATACAATGTAGCCTACGGTCAGAGCCTACTTTGTCAGATAGTCGTTGGCCATATCAGGCCCGGTCGGGGAGTAATCAACATCAGATCCAGAAGAGGAGGAGGATGAATCGGAAGCCTTAGATGGTTCACTGTCAGGACTGAGTAGGATGTACGGGACTACTTACGATGGTGACGCTGGTGGAGAGGTTGCAGGAGCTGCGGGCGCTGCTGGTGCTAGAGAAGGAGCAGGGTGTGCTACATGTAATGGGATCATAAAATACGGGACAGCAAGGTCGAATGCAAGGTGAAATAGAGGGGCAACAAAATTCCTATTACTAAAGAGATAGAGACGGAAGTGGCAGGAACCAACTATGTACAATGAGTCAAACATAGGGTCATAGTGGACCTGCATGTCCAGAATCTCAATGAACAGTATGGCCATCATATCCATCGCCAGAGTCTGAGAAGATGTAGAAAACATAAAGCGGGATGAGAATTTGAAGTAATTCTCAGTAGAATTCGAGTACTGTATTAAACTGACGTCATATTCATTCTCAGTTGCCTCGATTTTCATTATATAGAAAAAAATGGCATCAAAGTGAACTACCCACATTTAATAAGTTTAAGAAAATACGTGGTCCGAGGCAACGTTCAATTTTACTTAAGATAGTAGAAGAAACAGAATAAACTGCTAAATAGCAATATACAGAATAATGAACAAAGTAAATAAACAGATAGCAGCAAGTAAATATAATAGTCAATCTATAAACAACTTACAATGACTATACAATGCAACCATGCAAATACTCATTCTTAAACTTAATATTTATAAGCTTTTCCATTGCTTGGTCCCCTGGGAGTTCTTCGCCATTCAACTCCTTAGTAATAGTCTGTTTCTCAGAATCGAGCTCGTTCCTATATAGGAATGCTGGGTTTTCTTTCCCTGACCTTCCCACCGACCTATTCCCCTTAACTTTAATTTGGGGCTAACCTAAATATTATGGAACTTTTATCATAACATAACCTTTATGAATTTCTTGCAAAATGCACATGTATCTGAATGTATCTTATAACTCATGCATAGGCTTTGCTGAAATTTCAGCAGCATGGCAGAACGTGTCTATTTCCCCATGAATAGTGCTAATACTTAGATGGTTGGAAAGCCCTAGATGTCTAGTTTCAATAAAAATAGTTTAATCAAATTTAGATGGCTGTAGGTAGATTCGTACACTGCACCATACGGACTGCTGTAGGGTTTTGATCACCCAGCTCCTCACTTCTTTCTATTCTCATCCCTTTTCACTTCCTCTTCAATTTAAACACAACAATAGTTATCAAACCAGCCAATAATCATCATATATATCCAAATACCACATCAAGAAGTGATAAAAATGAAAACCCCAAACAACTTCCATAACTAAGAAGGCAAGAAAAGAGGTTGAATCTCTACCTCCTTTGAATGTAATCTTGCTCGATTTTGAGTTTAGATGGATGGAATCTTATCAAAGCTTGAAGGTTGATGAAGTAGGTTGAAAGTAGAAGAGAAAAAGGAGGCTGGAAGGGGAAAGGAGAGGGCACAATCTACTTGTAAAGAAGGAGAAAAAAAATCTAACCCAAAACAATTAATAAGTAGTTGGTCACTTGGGTTATCATTAGTTGAAATTTTGTGGCCACATTTCAGTCATATCTCCCCCACTTTGTGGCTTTTGTTGCGCCACCAAGGGATGATTAAGTGGCTACGTATTCAGCCATGGAATAATAGAATTAGGGTGTGTAATTCTTGATTCGGTTCTGACAGCTTAAAATACCGAAATCTTACCGATTTCCTTTAAATTGGTAAATCGGTTTAGAAAAATTTCTATGAAATCTTCTATGCTTCTAATCTAATTCCCTTACATCTAATCTCTCTAATTGCTAATTAATTAACCTTAAATAAATATTTATTCAGATTTTATTTAATCTCAATTATTCGATAAAAATCAAACAACTAGGCGAGAAGTGGTAAAATTCTTTGGATGTTACATGATCTATCATTGAAGTGCATTTAGTGACAATATGTTGTGGGGTAGGAAATGGCTCCAGTTGCTTCATATAGTTAACCACATGAGAGGGTAGAATTAGACCATTATAATCCTTGAGGAGTGACACATGTACAATCAGATAAATTCTGCTTTCTAGAGGTAAATCTAATTTGTATGCGACTTGTCCAACCTGCTCTAAAATTAAGAAAGGACCATAGTACCGTTTTGATATTTTGAAATTTAATCATTGGGCAATGGATTGCTATTGATAATGATCAAATTTGGCCCAAACCCACTGGCTAGGTTCATATACTTTGTCCATCTATTTGGAATCAGCATAATTCACTGTAAAAAATATGCCCTTAGACCACACATAAAAAGTGTGGCTTTTAATTATGAAAAGTGTGGCCTTTAGCAAAAGGCCACACTTTTCACCCAAAGGTCATGCTGTTCCATGTCATGGCTTATAAAACCATATCTTATTCCCTATGGCCACGCTTTTCAAAGCAAAGGCCACATTTTAAGCTAAAGCATGGCTTTTGACTGAAAAAGTGTAGTCTTTTATCAAAGCAATGGCAACACTTTTAATAGCACTTAAGGCCACGCATATTAGTGTTGTTCTTGTCTTATATTTAAGATCATGCTTTAAAACATTGCCTACTATATATACTTAAGGCCATGTCTTCAAGTATTGTGTATTGTGTAAACAATAAGGCCACGTTTTCTAAACATAGTCTTTTTTGTTCATTAAAGGCCACACTTTCCAACTGTGGTCTTTTCTTTTCACTTAAGGCCACACTTATAACCAAGGTCTATTCTTCTCACTTTAGGCCACGCTTATATCTGTAGTCTATTTTGTAAAATTTTAAGCGAAAATTATTGTTGATGTTAGGCCACGCTGATAAACTTTTGCATTAAGTGAAAATTATTTTTAAAATTTTCATTATTTAATAATAATTCATTTTTTTAATTTAATTTTATTATTCATTTTATAATATACACAGATTACTAAGCCAACATCAACTAAATAATTTTCAATTATATACATATTCATATAGCCCCAAGTTGTGTTATCAAAATAAATTGTTGAAAGATAAGTAAGTTTAAAACAAAAAAGACACATCAATAATTCATGAATATTGTCTAAAGTACCATCATGATCCAACATTGACATATTAGTCTAAATAAGTACTAGAAATAGATATTTAACATATTGGTCTAATTAAGTACTAGCTAGAAACAAGTTTAACATGTTAGTCTAATTATAAGTCTAGAACAAGATAAAAAGATATACCTCAATAGGTCACAAAGTGTATGAAACACCATGATCTTCGTAATCTATCACTCCTCACAATGCCAGAGATTAAGCTACTCCATTGCCATCCAGTGCATCATTCACATTATCCTACATACATTAAAATACAAATTAAAAATGAGAATGAGAAAGAAGTATATTTAACAACATATATTTTAGATCGTATTGGACACATGGAGCTTGAGATAGTAACTTAATATTTAACTGGGAAGGATAAACTCAGAATAGGTTTAAGTTGGAATTTTACATGTAAGGACATATTATTATTTGGTGATGTTCATTGTAGACTTGACAATGACATTGTGATCGATAGAAAAGCTATGCATGTAACGTCCCGATTTTACGGTGCATCCAATTAGCACTGTTATTCAAGTTATTTCATTGCATTCGAGAAATACATTTAATTAGGGTTGAATTATAGATATTAGAATGAGAAGAATTTTAGGTTGTGATGTAGACAAAATTTAGAGAATCATTAATAATTTCCTTCTAATTTAAGAAGAATTGGTTTAATTCCTATGCCGCACACTACAAGAACCAAGTCTATAGAAATTATATTATTTAAGACCTCAAGAGGAATGACTAAACTTCAGCCACTTGCCCCTCAAAGTGGCACACAATCAGCCCTAAACATGAGGACCTAAACTATTTCAAGCCAAATAACACATCCACCAATTAACATCAAGTGAGTCATTTTTTCATTATGACTCAAATTCGTAAAATTCCCAATTCATCCCTTGCAATTTTTGGCCAACAAAACTTGAGCCTTCCTTCATTTTGTGCTTTATTTCATTCCTTCATCCTCTCTTCTTCATCTCCCATATAAATTTCTTTCAACCAAGACTCTCATTCACTAGCTCAAACCTAAGTTAAGGTAGGCTTGTGGCTGAGTAAAGCTTTTATTCTTATTAAATTGATGATATATTGTGAGTATATGAGTTATTGCGGCTAATTAAACATGGAAACATTTGGTTTAAGATGGAAATCTAATGAAAAATTCAAAGGAGAGCTTAACCAGAATCTACTCGAAATAAAACCCTAGATGTGTCCATACAGTAGAGAGTACGGCTTCGCCTGTAGCCATCAAAATTTGATGAAACCATTTTTAATGAAACTAAACATTTAGAGCTTTCCAACCACATAAATTATAAGCCCATTGGATTTGAAATGAAGGAGTTATGAATTTTTGAAGTAAACCCTAGAATTCTATCCTCTACTCTGACCAGTATGGGTTATGAAGGGTATAACTCACCCTATACAACTTTAAATTGAGTGCAACCAATTTTGTTAGAAAGCTAACACATATATATGACATAAAAATTTAAAATTCATATCTGAAGTAGATTTCTCCTGAAAATTTTGCAAAATTGCTCGATGTCTTGTTTGGACTGAAATAAGGCAGTTAATCTTAGCCAAATTTGAGAGCTTATAACTTGAGGTCTACTCACCCAAACGAAATGAAACCTCTAGGGAATGAAATATGGGTCAGTGAACTTCAAATAGGCATAAGTTTCAGACAAATCTAATGAGACTTCTATTTTTGATGCATTTTTACATTTTAACGCTCAATTCTACCCAACAGCAAGGTAGCTTTGGGTCAAATTTCAATAACTAAATTTATACTTATCAAAACTTAGTGGGACTAAGGTGAACTAAAAATAGGCACACAATGCTACAGCATATCCAAATTTCATATTCAAATGAATTAAGATGGAATTATAGCACATTTTCTAATATAGATCCAAAATTTGACTTGTGCATCGTAGCACGAGCAAATTAAACCGAAAAGCAACTATAATATAGTAAGCAACTCGGATCATTTCCCTAAGATGAATGCACCATTTGATCAGAAAACTCAGGGGTTTGTTTCATCAAACAGTTAAAATGAAAAATGTCTAGACAAAAATAAAACAGAATTTATGAGTGATAGAAGCTCTAATCCAAGACACAAGATAAACACAATTAACACTCCATCATTGGATTCTAACTATATGCAACACTCCAATTTGGTGATTAGACTTAGATTTAAATGAAACCTCAATCTAAATCTAGCATTCACATGGTAACTTCAATGAATTCAACCAATTACACAATCAATTTGATTCAAAAACCTCTAAAACCGAATTGACTTGAATTAGTTTCCCACACTAATGCAACTAATCATATGTTCAAATCTGAAATATAATTCACACACCTTCAGCAATCAATTCACATACATCAACCGAATCATATATGATATGATCACATTACTAATTAACATTCAAGAATGAAGAGCTTCAATTCATGCATGAAATTAAGAATGAGAGACGGAGAGACAAAACCAAATTGATGTCTTGTATCCAAATGATGCACCAATCCTCAAGAGCCTAATTGCTTCACTTGATGTCTTGAAGTAGAGGAGAATTACTCCTCCATTAATAGAGGCAAACGCGAGAGAGAGATGGGGAGAGAGAGAGAGAGAGAGAGAGAGGAAGAAGAAGAAGAAGAAGTTGTGTCACTTTGTTGGGGAAGGGCAGTGGAATGTTTTGTTCAGATTGCTTGTTGCTACTGCTCTTGGATGCATCAATTCTGACTGGTCCTGCATTACGCAATTTTCTATAGAATCTATTTTTGCTTCAGTGCTTGGTTTTGCAGTAGAATCTGATTTCTCTACTTGGTTTTGTGCTTGCAATTCCTTGCCACTTCTCAAGGTGATGGCATTCACATTCTTTGGGTTACTCATGGTTTGGGAAGGAAGGTTCCCAAAACCTTGAGATTTCAGCTCATTAACTGTTATGGCCAACTGACTAATCTGTGTTTATAGATTTTGAATGCTAACTTCGGTTCTTTGCTGAAATTGGAGGCTATTAGTTGCCATCTGCTTTACTAAATATGCAAGGCTAGGTTTTGCATTACTGCTGGCTTGTGGTTTCTCTTATGTCAGCTTCTGTTGTGGGTATGGTTGCCCTGCTACTTGATGCCTAAGCTGTGGCTGCTGCTGAAACTGGTTGGAGCTATTACCATACCTCAAGTATGGGTTATTCCTCCATCTAGGATTGTAGGTATTAGAGAAAGGGTTATAATTTCTCTGCTTTTGTTGCTGTGGTTGTTGATAAGGTCTGCCAGGAAATATTCCCGCCACGATTTCATTTCTTTCATGTAATTCTGGACACATATCTGAAGTGTGGCCTGGTAGGCAGCAAATGCCACAAATATTTGCCACTATTGGATGAGATTGGGGCTGCTGCTACTTCTAGCCAATGGCTAATTGCTTGACTAGTGAGGTTAGCTCCTTAATTTTGTTCTCTATGCGCTGCTGGTTTACATCAGAAAATTGCAGCTCATTAACTCCCCTAGTGGACACCATGGCTCGAGTGCCAAATTGTTGAGCGTTAGCAGCCATATTGGCAATCAAGTCTCGGGCTACAGTAGGTGTTTTATCAACTAAAGCTCCTCCTAAGGCAGCATCCACCATGCTTCTATCTATTGGCAGAAGTACTTCAGAAAAGTATTGGATTAGGAGTTGGTCACTTATTTGATGGTGTGGGCAGCTTGTACACAACTTCTTAAATCTCTCCCAATATTCATGCAATGTCTCACCAGTAATTTGCCTTATGCCACAAATATCCTTTCTGATGGCAGTAGTCTTGAGGTAGGAAAGAACTTCTCTAGGAATAGCCTATTCATGTCTTGCCAGCATGTAATTGAACCAGGGTGCAAATAGTATAACCAGTCCTTTGCAGCTCCATTAAGTGAGAAGGGAAAAGCTCTTAGCTTAATGTGATCTTCATCAACTCCATGTGGCTTCATGGTTGAGCACACCACATGGAATTCCTTGAGATGCTTGTGCCGATCCTCTCCAGCCAAACCATGAAACTTGGTGAGCAAGTGTATCAATCCTAATTTGAGCTCAAAATCTGCATCTAATTCTGGGTATTGGATGGCTAGAGCTTGATAATTGGCATCAGGTGTTGCAAGTTCCTTTAATGTTCTATCATGATTGTTAGCCATATTTTTTGCAAGATTCAGTGGTTAGCAACAGGAATACTATGAACAGAATCAGAATCAGAATCAACTACTAAGCTAGAAACAGAAATAGGCGAGTTATATGTAGAATTGTTGGACGAATTGTCCTCAACCAAGGCAGGGTCAAATAATCTCCCTCTAGTTGATCTAATCAATCTAAGTGTTCTCTCAATCTCAGGATCAAATGCAACTAAATCAGGATTCAAATCAGACCTAGGCATGCACTAAACAAGGCAAAACAGAACTAGTCATGCACCTATGTCACTACCTCACACAGAACACAAAGGAAGGCAATCAAACACTCAAAATTAATCAAGAAAAATTGAAAAACACTACCAAATGATTTTTAAAATTTTTGGGACCATCATAACTCAAATATTTGACCCTCGAGGAGTCCAAAAATGCACAGAAAAATTTTAAAAAATTAAAAAAGGGTCAAGATGAAGGAATTTGGCTTCCAAATGAAAAGTTTTCCTAAAAATCTTGATCAGAAGACCATTTCCCTTCAACTAACCAACAATCATCTTAATCAGAGCACGAAATCTTTTGCAAAAATATCGGCGACGTCCCAAAAAGACAGAAAAACCTAAAAAACTCTATCTAAATGATGGAATTTGGCAAAAATAGGGGTGACCTGAATTCTTGCAAGAATTGAGCCTTTCTCAGAATGTGGTTCTCCTATACGATCAAGTGCCCTCAAATTGGTTTCAAAAAGTTCAGTAGCCAAAAGCCGTAAAATCTGCCTCCTAATGCACTAACTGTCAACCAAAACTTAAAAACTATGCAAACACTATCACAAACATAGTTAGCATTGATATTCACATATATTCACATGATCAAACAGCATATATCATCCCCAGCAACGATGCCAAAATTTGACTCGCGTGTCGTAACATGAGCAAATTAAACCAAAAAGCAACTATAGTATAGTAAGCAACTCGAATCATTTCCCTAAGATGAATGCACCATTTGATCAGAAAATTCAAGGGGTTTGTTTCATCAAATAGTTAAAATGCAAAATGTCCAAAACAAAAACAAAGCAGAATTGATAAGTGATAGAAGATCTAATCCAAGACACAAGATAAACACAATTAACACTCCATCATTGGATTCTAACTATATGCAACACTCCAATTCAGTAATTAGACTTAGGTTTAAATGAAACCTCAATCGAAATCTAGCATTCACATGGTAATTTCCATGAATTCAACCAATTACACAATCAATTAGATTCACAAACCTCTAAAATCGAATTGACTTGAATTAGTTTTCCACACCAATGCAACTAATCATATGTTCAGATCTGAAACATAATTCACACTCCTTCAGCAATCTAGTCACATACATTAGCCGAGTCATATATGACATGATCACATTCCTAATTAACATTCAAGAATGAAGAACATAAATTTATGCATGAAATTAAGAATGAGAGAAGGAGAGATGAAACCAAATTAATGTCTTGTATCCGAATGATGCACCAATCCTCAAGAGCCTAATTGCTTCACTTGATGTCTTGAGTTAAAGGAGAATTACTCCTCCATTAATGAAGGGAAATGAGAGAGAGAGAGAGAGAGAGAGAGAGAGAGAGAGAAAGGAGAAGAAGAAGAAGAAGAAGAAGAGGAAGTTGTATTTTCAAAATTCTGATGCAAAATAAAATGAGCTAGAAGGTCCCTAACAACTTCGGGTTCCCTCCTATATATACTAATGATCAACACATTAATTAACTAGTTACATTAATCCTCTCTTCTAAAGCTGAAAATAGACTCCTTATTTACATCAATTGGACTTGTGGAATGAAACTTATGCTAAGAACACTAATTCAGCTTTACTGGATCCGTCAGCGAACTTCAACCGAATTTTTGGCACAAAAACTGTCAATATTTGCACTAGTAATCTAAAGAAAATTGTAGGCCTGGAAGTTAGCTTTCCAATGGCATTGATTTTACCTCAATTGGATTTCTGTAGCCCGAGATACAACCCAATTAGTGCACACTACTTAGGATCCACGACTACAACTCTTAAGTCCACTTGAAGGCCCAAATTCAGCTTTAAGACTCCCGAACTGGCCTCTAACCTTTCGTAAGAGTTATAGGCCTAGCTCTCATCTTCCCTACAAACTAAGAGTCAGTCCAAAATGAGGTATATAACTCAAGTTATGGCTCAAAAACCAAAATAGTGTCAAAATAAGGCTAGTGCAGAAAAATTAGATCAAAACTTAACCACGGTTCAATTAATAGGAAATGGTCCAAGTCAATTCAAATATGCATAGAAGAGGGTTACTGGGCTAGATATGAGGAAGAATAAGCATATAAAATTCCAATTCATCAAATTTTATATAGTAACACGAGTAAATTGAACCGAAAATCAATTATAGTATAGTGAGCAACTCGGATCGTTTCCCTAAGATGAATGCACCATTTGATCAGAAAATTCAGGGGGTTTGTTTCATCAAATAGTTAAAATGCAAAATGTCTAAACAAAAATAAAACAGAATTGATGAGTGATAGAAGCTCTAATCCAACACAAAAGATAAACACAATTAACACTCCACCATTGGATTCCAACTATATGCAACACTCCAATTTGGTGATTAGACTTAGATTTAAATGAAACCTCAATCTAAATCTAGCATTCACATGGTAACTTCCTTGAATTCAACCAATTACACAATCAATTTGATTTAGAAACCTCTAAATCGAATTGACTTGAATTAGTTTCCCACACTAATGCAATTAATCATATGTTCAGATCTGAAACATAATTCACACTCCTTCAACAATCAATTCACATATATCAACCAAATCATAAATGACATGATCACATTCCTAATTAACATTCAAGAATGAAGAGCTTCAATTCATGCACGAAATTATGAGAGACAGAGAGACGAAACAAAATTGATGTCTTGTATTCGAATGATGCACCAATTCTCAAGAGCCTAATTGCTTCACTTGATGTCTTGAATTAGAGGAGAATTACTCCTCCATTAATGAAGGGAAATGCAAGAGAGAGAGAGAGAGAGAGAAGAGGAAGAAGAAGAAGAAGAAGTAGTTGCATTTTCAAAATTTTGATCTAAAGTAAAATGAGCTAAAAGGTCCCTAACAATTTCAGGTTCCCTCCTATATATACTTATGATTAACATGCTAATTAACCAATTACATTAATCCTCTCTTCTAAAGCTGAAAATAGACTCCTTATTTACATCAATTGGACTTGTGGAACGAAACTTACGCTAAAAACACTAATTCAGCCTTATTGGATCTGTTAGTGAAATTCAACTAAATGTGTGGCCTAGAAAATGTCATTATTTGCACCGTATGCCTAGAAGTTAGCTTTCCAATGGCACTGATTTTGCCTTAATTGGATTCTTGTTGCCCAAGATATAGCCCAATTAGTGCACACTGCTCAGGATCCATAACTACATGACTTAAGTCCACTTGTTGGCCCAAATTCAGCTTGAGTACTCCCGAACTAGCCTCTGACCTCTTCATAAGAGTTGTACGCCTAGCTCTCATCTTTCCTACAAACCAAGAGTCAATCCAAAATGAGGTATATAACTCAAGTTATGGCTCAAAAATCAAAATAGTGTCAAAATGAGGCTAGTGCAGGAAAATTAGATCAAAGTTTAATCAAGGTCCAATTAATAGGAAATGGTCCAAGTCAATTCAAAGATGCACAAAAGAGGGTTAATGGGCTTGATATGAGGAAGAATAAGTGTATAAAATTCCAATTCATCAAATTTTATATAGTAACACGAGCAAATTGAACCGAAAAGCAACTATAGTATAGTGAGCAACTCGGATTGTTTCCCTAAGATGAATGCACCATTTGATCATAAAATTCAGGGGGTTTGTGTCATCAAACAGTTAAAATGTAAAATATCTAAACAAAAATAAAACAGAATTGATGAGTGATAGAAGATCTAATCCAAGACACAAGATAAACACAATTAACACTCCATCATTGGATTCTAACTATATGCAACACTCTAATTCGGTGATTAGACTTAGATTTAAATAAAACCTCAATCTAAATCTAGCATTCACATGGTGACTTCCATGAATTCAACCAATTACACAATCAATTTGATTCAGAAACCTCTAAAATCGAATTGACTTGAATTAGTTTCCCACACCAATGCAACTAATCATATGTTCAGATCTGAAACATAATTCACACTCCTTCAGCAATCAATTCACATACATCAACCGAATCATATATGACATGATCACATTCCTAATTAACATTCAAGAATGAAGAACTTCAATTCATGCATGAAATTAAGAATGAGAGAAGGAGAGATGAAACTAAATTGATGTCTTGTATCTGAATGATGCACCAATCCTCAAGAGCCTAATTACTTCACTTGATGTCTTGAATTAGAGGAGAATTACTCCACCATTAATGGAGGGAAACGTGAAAGAGAGAGAGAGAGAAAGAGAGAAGGAGGAGAAGAAGAAGAAGTTGTATTTTCAAAATTCTGATCCAAAGTAAAATGAGCTAAAAGGTCCCTAATAATTTTGGGTTCCCTCCTATTTATACTTATGATTAACACACTAATTAACTAATTACGTTAATCCTCTCTTCTAAAGCTGAAAATAGACTCCTCATTTACATCAATTGGACTTGTGCAACGAAACTTATGCTAAAACACTAATTCAGCTTTACCGGATCCATCAGTGAACTTCAACCAAATGTTTGGCCCAGAAAATGTCATTATTTAAATTAGTGATCTGAAGAAAATTGTAGGCCTGGAAGTTAGCTTTCCAATGGCATCGATTTTGCCTCAATTAGATTCTTGTAGTTCGAGATACTGCCCAATTAGTGCACATTGCTCAGGATCCATAACTACAAGTCTTGAGTCCAATTAAAAGGCCAAATTCAGCTTGAGACTCCTGAACTGGCCTCTAACTCTCATAAGAGTAGTAGGCCTAGCTCTCAGCTTTCCTACAAACTAAGAATCAACCCAAAATGAGGTATATAACTCAAGTTATGGCTCAAAAACCAAAATAGTGTCAGAATAAGGCTAGTGCAAGAAAATTATATCAAAGTTCAACCAAGGTCCAATTAATAGGAAATGGTCCAAGTCAATTCAAATATGCACAAAAGAGGGTTTGATGGGCTAGATATGAGAAAGAATAAGTATATAAAATTCCAATTCATCAAATTCCCCCATACTTAGCCCTTACATGTCCTCATGCAAGACTCAACCTAAAGAAGGTTAACCAAAGAAACTAAAAACCAACTACAACCTAAACTCAATACCCAATATGGGAAAAAAAAACTTATTCTCCAATGAATTATCAAATGTCCTAAGTTTAGGGACAAAATAACATACAAGGCATCAAGAATTTTCCAACAATCAAATCAATTGACTCCCCACCTCTCTAAAGTGTAAACCAAGTAACATCACTCAAAGTGCAAAAATCAAGTATGAAGAACCTCACAAGATAGTGTATTTATGAAGCTCGTCAACTCTCAAGTGTGTAAGTAAAAATGTTTCACTCAATTCATCTCAATAGATCATGCACTACCATAGGCTTGCTAATCTTCTACTTCTCCACTACTTGTAATCATATGCAAACACAAATCAAGAGGGCTTTATTAATGGTTGCAATGGGGTTAAGATAAAGGGAGGAAATATGAAGATATGACAAAGTAAAACCCAAGGCAATAGGAGAGACATTGATCAAGATATAAACCAAGCTCACAAATGTGGGGGATTTCCCCCCGTCATTCCATAGCATATTCATTCCCTTCATCAAAACTCCCCATTTTGTTCACTCTATTTTCTCTTTTTCTCTTGCTGTTTCTCTTTTTTTTTTTGCTTTTTCTTTTTTTTTCTTTCCAATTCCTTGCACCCCCCACACTTTAATATTTACATGTCCCAGGCAAAACCCCCACACTTGTTCCTAAGCACAACAAAAATAATGAAACCAATGCCCTCCTATTCCCTAAGGTTAGGTAGAATCATGGTTTTTCACTTAGGCTTGTAATGTGCTAGAAGTTAAAGAAAGGCCAACAAGGCTCAAAGGGGTTAACAAGGGAAATAATGCAAGGTAGGTTATGTGGCCAAGTAGCTAAAATGAAAAGAAATGCCTTTATTATGTCCATGAATGCATATGAAAATGTAGCCTCAAAGAAGAATCAAAGCAAGTTCTAGAATGACATAAACTATGAGGGATGAACACACAAGAAAGAAGGGAATGGCATGTAATATAGCCATCCAAATATGGATCAAAAGCTCACATAGGTCATGTCCAACATGCTCAATCCAAGCAATTCAAGATTCATTACTAAATTCACGCATCTCAAGAGGAAAAAGAACAATGAAATCATGTTGGAACTCTATCCTCCTTAATGACTAATGCCATAACTAACAACCTTCAATTCATCAAAAGAGAATAAGATAAACAATTATTATGACAACAAAACAAGGTAAAAAGGGTAACTATGGCAAGACAAACCAAAAATGCAAGACTAACTAAAATAAGCACATGGGAAATAAACTAAAGCTAATCAACCCCCCCATACTTCAATTCGACATTGCCTCCAATGTAATGCAACAAATAAAATGTGAGGCAAGCAGCATAAGGCAAGAAAGGGAAAGGAGAACTCCCCTATCAGGTGTAGGTGGCCGCTAGCAAGCGAACCTCTTCATTGGTGTCTAAAGGTAGTTCCTCATGAAATAGCTTCAAGCGGTGGCCATTCATAGTGAAAACTCTATCTGTCCCAAGCTCCACAATCTGCACAGCACCATAGGGAAAAATCTGAGTAACAATTTAGGGACCAAGCCATCTAAAACGAAGCTTACCAAAAAAGAGCTTGAGGCGAGAATTGTAGAAGAGCACTTTCTGGCCAATTGAGAACTCCTTCCGCAGCAACATCTTATCATGGATGAGTTTGGTCTTCTCCTTGTACAAGCAGGAGTTCTCATAGGCCTCTAGTCAGATCTCCTCCAAATCCTGAAGCTGGAGCTTTCTATGAAGCCTGGACTGGCTCAAATCCAAGTTGCAGTGCTTGACTGCCCAATAGGCTCTATGCTCAATCTCCACTGGAAGGTGGCATGCCTTACCAAAGACAATCCTATACGGGACATCCCTAAAGGTGTCTTGTAGGCAGTGTGGTAGGCCCATAACGCATTCTCAAGCCTCTTGCTCCAATCTTTCTTGTTCGGCTGCACAGTTTTTGTAACATCCCTATTTTCATCTAAGCTAATTAGTTTGGTGTCTCCAGCTAATTAGAGGGGTTGGCAATTAATTGAGAACTAATCGACTAATCTCGAGAGCAAGAACTTAGTAAATTAATGGCAAGTCAACAAGATAATTGAAAGTCGACGATTAATTAGAAAATTCAACAATTGAAGCATAATGCATTAAAAGTTACAATTAAGAGCCTAATTGCCCAATGCTTGTTAATCCATGATTTAGAACATACAATCAAGGTGACTTGACCTTATTAACTAAGTGCATGACAAGCATTGCATCTTAATCACATGAAAAATTAACCCTCATGCCCTCTTTACATAATTAATGAGGAAAATCCTTTTCAATTAAAATGTGTTAAGGTGTAATTGAACCAATTGAATTAATTAGCATTTAGATAATGGCAACAATTGTAAAAATTTAGAAACTTCTCTTTAATTATTGTTTGAAAGTTTGGCCAAGGCAAGAGCCATATCCAACCATCCATTTGTTTTCTCATCATGCACCATTAGATCAAGAGTCTATGTTAGTAGTATTCCTTGAGTTAAGCCAAGAGATGTACTCTCCTCCATCAAGATTATGCCACTTGGAGTGATCATATTCACCCAAACCAATCCCAAGAGTGGTCATGCCTTTAACCACTTGAGGAAATACAAAATGGTCTTTACCCAAGCACCAAGACTCAAGAGAAACACAACCCTCTCTTTTATCCCATGGTTCCTAGCCTCCTTGCTTGCAAAAGAAGCAAAATCCAACCACCCCATGGCTTAGAGTGGGACGCCACTCTCTCTCTCCTCTCACACTCTCATTTTTGCAACTTTATTCTCTTATTAAGTCACAAAGCTCTCACCTCTCTCTAAACCTCTCTTTGTTCTTCCTAATCTTCTTCTTGTTCTTCTTGTTTTCTTACTCTAACTCATCTCATTTCCACCACCATTCTCACAAGCCCTTCAAGGACCACCCTCTTTGGTTCTTGAGGAAGCAAAACAAATACTCACTTAGCCCCATCATCAAGCTCAAGAAGAAGGAGGCCATCTCTAACAACTTTCTTTCTCTTCAAGCTTTCAAGAAACCCATTTGGTAGTGACTTTAACCCCTTTTTTTCATGTATTTTTCAAGCACTAGAAACCCTAAGCTTTTCATAGCTTGGTGGTTTTAGGACTTGCTTCATGGTCTCATGACCATATCTTGTTCTATGAGCTTTTCTTGCCTTGTTGAAAATGTTGTTTTAAAATGAGATTATGTGGTATGATGGTTTTTAAGTATCTTACTCTATTTTTATTCTAAAATATTGCTTTGGTGATTAAAACCTTGAATATGATGGTGAGATAAAACATGAAAATGGTGATTTGAAGTGGGATAGCAACATCTCCACAAGTTTGATATGTAAATATAAGGCTTGTTAAGTTGGAATTCTAGTAGTTTGTAATTCATACCGTATAACTCATTCTACAAAACTCAAAATGTGATGAAACTAATTTTCTATAAAAGTAGACTTAGAGAGCTTTTATACATATAAAATATGTGAATTTTGGCTTTGAAACGTAGGAGATATGAATTTTTGAAGTAGGCTATCTCCAAATGTGTTTATATCTGGGCAGTCGGTACTAAAACATGCATAACTCGAGTTATACAAAATATTTTTGAGTGCGACCAAGTTTTTCTGAAAGCTAAGACATAGAAGAACATCCCATAAAATAGTTTTGTCGGATTCTATGTGCAGAACTCCCAGTAAAGTTGGCAAGCCACTAACCAGAGATGAACTTTCAAGTCTGAGTAGTCAAAGCAAAAAGTGTATAACTCAGGCTACAGAAGGAATTTTTGAGTGGGACTTATTTCATTTGAAAATAGACTCAGAAAATTACAACCATAGAAAAATCAAGTTAAAACGATAAAAGAAGAATTTATGGTGAATTTTTAAAATTACTGCCCTGCAGTAAGAGTAAAAACTGGTCAAGGTAAAATTTCTAGCACTAATGAGAGTCTCACTTAAGTACACTAAGACTCTTAATTTAAGATAATGAAACTTCATAATTTAACCTAAGAACTTCAAAGGGGGGGAAATTAGATGAAGCTCACCATATGAATAATGAAAGAATCGAATAATATGAAAATTAACTCAAAGCTTGCACCAAATTTATTAAGCTTAGCTCATAAAACTTTGCTTGTGAATATACCTATGCTTATGTGCAAGCATGATGCTGTGATGATGATGATAATATGAATATGATATGTTGATGATATGATGCTTAATGATATGTGATACTGGATTCTCTATTTGGCAAAATTTTGGGAAGCTTCGGTCTAGCCGTTATGCTGCCGAAATTCTACAAAAATTGTGGACTTAGAAATATTTTGCATCATAAGCTTTAATAAGTAGAAAATGAACTAAGGGTGTGATCCTTCAAAAGGGAAGGTGACCCAAAGTAAGCTCCTCTCACCCACAACTCACATGAGGCATGGCATCGACCTAGCTAGTATGAGTATAGAGGATAGGGCTTACATGAGGCATGGCATGGCCCAGCTAGTGTAAGTACCAAAAATTTATGGTAGTGACGGCCATGGTATGAGCTCATTACCACTTATGTTTAGTGGGTGAAAAGAAAAAAACTTAAGATAAAGTCAAGTTAAGAAAAGAAAACAGGCTTCGGTCCAAACCCTTGAAGGGAAGAAGTTAAGAGAAGCTTATAGCACAGCCATGCATGTTTTATGTAATTATACTTGCGCCCATGTATGTTATGATATAAATGATCAGAGAGTATGTTAAAATTGAATCCGCTTTGGGTATTCATGTTTTCAAAAATCTACGAATTGGACCTTATGCATACTCACTATTTTCATTTATAAAACTGAAGTGGCTGGGACGATGATGATGACACTTTAGTATTGGGTTTGAGTCCTACTTTTTTGTATCATCACTAGAATCTAGTAGCGTATTCGATGGAGTAGAGCATGGATCCCCCATACTGTGAGCGGACGTATGATGGGGGATGCTAGACAAGGCTGATTTGGACTTATAGTTGTTGTAGCTCTGCATCTTCATACATTCCTTTTTGGTGACGAACAATGTCAATTTAAGTTTGTATTTAGTATCTAGTATTTGGATCATGGCATGACCATGAGCCTCCTTCGATGTAATGTTGATATATATGTATGTATATATATTATGAACCCAGATGGATGTAATGATTAGCTATGTAATACAATGTATTTGTGAATTACTATTTATTTACCTTTCTCTTGTTTTATGATATTGGGGTATGTATTTTATGCGACACACTCTTTCTCTATCTGTTTTCTTGCTCAAGGCTTTACTTTCCAAAATGCTGGAAAGCGATGACATATTTTAAAAAAAAAATTACCGCATTTTCTGCATAACTTAACTTATAAATGTAAGTTTAGTTTTCCATGAACATAAGTAACAACTAATAAAACGCTGTAATATGACTTAAGCGTAGTATGGGTTTATTAGGGTGTTACATTATGGTATCTGAGCAGTTCATCCTGTTAAAGCCTAAGGTTGGATTGACTATACTTCCAAGCATAACTCTACATTCGCTATGTTAAGTCATCCTGTGGATCTTGTCTGTATGATAAGATATAGGACTTAGAATGCATGACCGTTATGTGAGATTGCCTTTAGTTACCGTCATGCTTATGCTTGATATTGGGCCTTATCAACTCAATATTTTTGTTTTGGTGTGTTTAGGAACTAATGGCAATTCACAAGCGTACCGCCAATAAGCTTAGCGGCAGCACGAACATCGTTAATTTCATGAGGACTTTCTAGCAAATGGTAAATGCCATGCGAGTTCAAGCTATAGCAGCCGAATATATGATGGATCAACTAAACCGAAGGTCTGAAGAATCCGTCGGCGGAAATGGAGCAGGTACCGAGTATCAAAAGTTCTCGGAGTTTTGCAAGGCAAACTTGCCCAGTTTCAAAGGGGCTTTCAACCTTGAAGAAGCTGATGAATGGATTAAGGATCTGCTCTGTGCTAACTTGCTCGGAGACCCAGAAAGTAGCCTTTGCTACTTATATGCTGAAGGCAAATGCCAAATTCTAGTGGAAGGAAGCGAAGACCTTGATGGAGGGCGACCAAAGAGAAATTACCTGGGTTGCCTTCAAGGCAGCTTTCTATGAAAAGTACTTCCCGATGTCTGTAAGAAACGCGAAGGAGATGGAGTTCCTAAGGCTTTACTAAGGAGGTATGAGCATTGCTGAATACACGGTGAAATTTGAGGAGCTATGTAAGTTTTCTACACTATATCAGTGAAACTCGGATGAGCATTGGAAATGCATGAAATATGAAGGCTTTCTACCCAGTGCTATTTGTCAAGAAAAAGGATGGAAGCATGAGGTTGTGCGTAGATTATCGGCAGTTGAACAAGGTCACAGTGAAGAACAAGTTCCCTTTGCCAAGGAAAGATGACTTGATGGATCAACTTAGAGGAGAAGAGGTGTTTTCAAAGATAGATCTGAGGTTGGGATACCATCAGATTAGAGTGAAGGAGGAAGATATTTGCAAGACGGCCTTTAGGACTAGGTATGGGCATTATGAGTTTAGAGTAATGTCATTTGGATTGATCAATGTCTCGGCTGTGTTTATGGATTATATGAACAAGATCTTTAGGCCGTATCTGGATAAGTTTGTGGTGGTTTTTATCGATGATATCCTCATCTATTCAAAGACGACGGAGGAACACGAAGAGCACCTTAGGATTGTGTTGGAAATCTTAAAGGATAAGAAGCTTTATGTGAAGTTGTCGAAGTATGAGTTTTGGTTGGAAGAAGTGAAGTTCTTGGGTCATGTCGTGTCTAAGGGAGGGATATCTATGGACCCAAGCAAAGTGGAAGCTGTAATGAACTGGGAGAGACCTACTACGGTGACGAAGATTCAAAGTTTTTCTTGGCCTAGCTGGATACTACTGGAGGTTTATAAAGGGATTTTCTCAGATATCCCTACCCTTGACTAAACTCACTAGGAAGAATGCTGCTTTTATTTGGACTGTAGAGTGTGAGAAAAGTCTTTAAGAGTTGAAGGCAAAGTTGACTTCCACACCTATACTAGTTCTGCCTAACCCTAAGGGAGCCTTTGAGGTTTGCTGTGATGCCTCTAGAAGAGGTTTAGATTGTGTTCTGATGCGAGATCGTAATGTGGTAGCTTATACCTCTAGGCAACTAAAACCTCATGAAGTTAATTACCCAACCTATAACCTGGAGCTAGCGGCCGTGGTGTTTGCCTTGAAGACATGGAGGCACCACTTATATGGAGTTAGGTTTGAGGTATTCTCAGATCACAAGAGTCTGAAGTACTTGTTTGATCTAAAGGAGCTTAATATGAGGCAGAGGAGGTGGATGGAATTCTTGAAGGATTATGATTTCTGTTTGAACTACCACCCTGGTAAGGCCAATGTGGTCGCAGATGCGCTGAGCCGCAAGCCATTACGTGTGTCATGGATGATGCTCAAGGAAGCAGAGTTGATTGAGAGTTTTAGAAACCTGAACCTCGGAGTTGCCCTGACCCCTCATAGCATAAGATTTGTAACACCCTAATAAATCCATATTACGCTTAAGTCGTATTACGGCGTTTTATTAGTTGTTATTTATGCTCATGGAAAACTAAACTTCACTTAAAATTAAATTACGCGGAAAATACAGTAAATTTTTTTTTTTTTTAAATATGTCGTTGCTTTTGAAAAGTAAAGCCTTGCGCGAGAAGATAGTAGTAAACGAGCGTATCGCAGAGATTTCGATATAAATGGAAGGAACGTGAGATAAATCATAAAGTCACACATTCGAATTATAACATCAACTACATAATATACTTAATCTCATAATATCCAATCAAATACATATAAAGGAAACTCATGGTCATGCCATGGCCCCAAATATCAAAGGTATACAAGTCTGATAAAATCCAATACAAAATGAAATTTAAGAGTTAAGGAGCGCAAATCAAAATAAGCCCACGTAGACCTATGCTGACTTCTCTGCCCCTTCCATGCCTTTCCCTCGAACGGACTCAGGTCCTCGAATGCCTAGTCCCCCACGCTGCTCGGCCTCGGGGAACGTGAGGAGTACGAATGATGCGGGTGCACGCTAATCACCTCGATCTGACGAATCGGCGACGCCAAGAACATAGCTGCCCACCGAAGAACGTGCCTCGGAGGGATCCTCCTCGAGATGCGACGGTGATACTCGGGAGTGGCGGCGAAGGCTGCTGCGACTAGGGGTGGCCGTCGAACTCACCTCGACCACGGGAACCTCTGGCGGCGCACCAGGCTCGGCTACGGGTAGACCGGGAGACATAGGCTCCATCTCGATCTCGGGCAATGGCTCGAGCGGGAAATCCCAAGGACCCAACGGCTGTCCAAGGCGTGCTGATGATACGTCCATAGGGGCTGGTGGGATCTCTGGCTCCTCAAAAACTCGACCCGGGTAGAAGTAAGTGCGAACTATCGTGGTGGTCGTGGCCACGATAGCGTGCGCGTCCTCATCGTAGGCCCACTCATGGTAGGGAGGCTCCATGCTCCATGCCACGTGAGGCTCCATGAGTATCTGGTGACGAGACGGAAAAACAACTAGGATGAGAAATAAGATTTCTCAGTAGGACTCGACCCTGACACACAGGTGTCATCGTCATCGTCCCAGCCACTTCGGTTTTTAAATGAAAACTGTGAATCTGATCAAGGTGACAAGCGAGTTCAAAGGACAAATTATGCAGGCTCAGGAAGAGGATGAAGAGTTCTTCAGGATAGTAGCCCAGGTGAAAGAGGAAAAGTTGAAAGGATTTACTCAAGGTGTTGATGGCATGTGGAGGTACCAAGGGAGGATATGTATACCTGCTAAGGATGACCTGAGGAGGATGATTGTAGAAGAAGCTCACAAAGGTCATTTCACCATGCATGAAATGAGACGTAGCAAATGTGGTGAATAGGTGCTTAGTTTGTCAAAAGATGAAAATTAATCACCAAAAGCCCTCAGGCATGCTATAGCCATTAGAGATCCCTGAATAGAAATGGGATGGAATCTCTATGGATTTCGTGATGGGTTTACCCCGAACACAACCTGGATTTGATGCCATATGGGTTATTGTAGATAAATTGACAAGGTCTGCTCACTTCTTACCTATAAGAGCGAATTGTCTTTTGAATAAGCTAGCCTAGCTATATATCCAAGAGATTATACGACTGCACGGAGTACCTGGAACCATTATGTCTGATAGAGCCCCAAGGTTTACCTTTAGGTTCTGGGGAGCCTTGCAAAAGGCATTTGGGATGAGACTTTGCTTAAGTACAACCTACCACCCCCAGACTGATGGATAATCGAAAAGAACCATACAAACCCTAGAGGATATGTTGAGAGCATGTGTCATGGACCGACCCAGAAGTTGGGACAAACACCTACCCCTTATCAAGTTCGCCTACAACAATAGTTTCCATACTAGCATTAGGATGGTGCCTTATGAAGCCCTGTATGCCAGAAAGTGCAAATCTCCGCTTTGTTGGTATGAACCGACTGAGCAAAGCCTCTTAGGACCTAATCTGGTTAGACAAACCACCAAACAAATTAAGAGAATAAGGGAAAAGATTCTCACTGCATAGAGCCATTAGAAGAGCTATGCGGATAAGAGGAGAAAGCTAATCAAGTTCCAAGAAGGACAACACGTACTCTTGAAAATCACTCCTACAATAGGTATTGGTAGAGCCCTTAGAGTCCAAAAGTTGAGCCCTCATTTTCTTGGCCCTTTTCAAATCTTAAAATGAATAGGAACAGTTGCCTACCAAATAGCATTACCACCCCATTTGTCAAACCTTCACAATGTTTTCCATGTCTCCCAATTGAGAAAGTATAACTCCGACCCCAATCATCTTCTTGAACTAGAGAGTGTACAGTTAAGGGAAGACCTAACCTTTGACCTACCACCTATGAGAGTCATAGATAGGAAGGTCAAGCAGCTGAAAAACAAGCCTATGCCCTTGGTAAAAGTGGCCTGGGGAATAGGAAACTTGTACGACCACACGTGGGAGCTCGAGGCGGAGATGCAAAGAGATTATCCCCACTTGTTTTCAGGTAACGAATTTTGAGGACAAAATTCTTTTCAAGGAGAGGAGAAATATAACATCCCCATTTTCATCTAAGCTAGTTAGCTTGGTGTCTCCTACAAATTACAGGGGTTAGCGATTAATTGAGAATTAATCGAATAATCTCGAGAGCAAGAGCTTAGTAAATTAAAGGCAAGTCAACAAGATAATTAAAAGTCAACGATTAATTAGAAAATTCAACTATTGAAGCATAATGCATTAAAAGTTACAATTAAGAGCCTAATTGCCCAATCCTTGTTAATTCACATTTTAGAACATACAATCAAGGTGACCTAACCTTATGAACTAAGTGCATGGCAAGCATTGCATCTTAATCACATGAAAAATTAACGCTCACACCCTCTTTACATAATTAATGAGAAAAATCCTTTTCAATGAAAATGTGTTAGGGTGTAATTAAACCAATTGAATTAATTAACATTTAGATAATGGTAACAATTGTAAAAATTTAGAAACTTCTCTTTAATTATTGTTTGAAAGTTTGGTCAAGGCAAGAGCCATATCCAAGCATCCATTTGCCTTCTCATCATGCACCATTAGATCAAGAGTCTATGTTAGTAGTATTCGTTGAGTCAAGCCAAGAGATGTACTCTCCTCCATCAAGATAGTTTCACTTGGAGCGATCATATTCACCCATACCAATCGCAAAAGTGGCCATGCCTTTAACCACTTGAAAAACATAAAATGGTCTTTACCCAAGCACCAAGACTCAAGAGAAACACTGTAACACCCTCCTAAGCACAGTACTATGCTTAAGTCATAGTACTATACCCTGGAGCTGTTACTGTTACCTGAGTGGACCTCGTCTGACAACAACTTCAGCCGTCTTTGGAAACTTCTAAAATCATCTGGAGACAACATGGAAATAGGAGTGAGAATTATAAAATTCTCAGTAGGATTCTCAAATTTTCATACATAGTGTCATCATGGTCGTCTCCAGTTTGCTTCGGTTTATTTTGAAAAAGGTGAACATGCTGCACAAACTGTTTAATTTTACATTTCGAAAAAATGTCTCATCCGAAGCAAAGTTCTTTTTAATCATACTCTTAGCATTTGGGAGAGCCCATAAAATTCATTCAATTATGACACCATGAATAATAACTGTCGTATATTAAAACACAGATAGCATCAATATGCTGGGAATATAACATCGGCACATAAAATTACTCGTACTTAAATTCATGCCTATACATGAAACTTGCTTTTCTTTCTTTATCTTCCTTTTTGTCATAAAATCTTTAGTCTTTAGTCTTTTACTTGGCACACCTAGCCGTATCAACGTCCCTAGGGTGCTTGGATCTGTCTACACTTGAGCGTTACGTATCGCCGTCCTCCCTCAAGTGCAGCATCATGCCATATTCCAGAGTATGATCGCCATGTCATACCCCATCAGAGCGTGATCGCCATGTCACGTTCCTTAGGAAGATGGGATCCTCATGCTATATTCCAGAGTATGATCGCCATGTCATACCCCATCAGAGCGTGATCGCCATGTCATGTTCCTTAGGAATATAGGATCTTCATTCGGTACTTACACTAGCTGGGTCATGCCATGCCTCATGTAAGTCCTACCCCTATACTCACACTAGCTGGGTCGATGCCATGCCTCATGTGATTGGGGTGCTTGCATATACTTTAATCTTTAGTCTTTAGTCTTTTACTTGGCACACCTAGCCGTATCACCGTCCCTAGGGTGCATTTACTGCCCTTGGGTAGTCTGGCCTTGGAGTGAGCTCGTCAGCTTCACCCGTGACCGTCGTCACACCGACTCACCCGCAAGGGGATTCACGTGCCTCTATTCTTGGAGGGATCTCATTCTGGTCACGTGCCTCTAGTTGAAGGGATCGATTCTGGTCACGTGCCTCTAGTTGAAGGGATCGATTCTGGTCACGTGCCTCAAAATTGAGGGATCTCATCTGACCACGTGCCTTCAACATAGAGGGATCTCATCTGACCACGTGCCTCCAAGGTAGAGGGATCTCATTGTCTTAGCTGCCTTTACAGGGAGGGATTCAAGTGCAACTGCCTCCAAGTGAAGGGATCTCATATCTTTATCATTTAACTGCCTTCACAGGGAGAGATTTCAAATAACTGCCTCCAAGTGAAGGGATTCACATTCAATATTTTCACATTCTTTCATTCTCAAACATATTCAAGCATAGTTATACATATGCTACATCACTCACTCTCACATGTCTCATAACATAATTAGGTCATTCTTGAATATAGGGTTTCTATATACCCATTTATATTTCAATTCATCCATACATCTAAACATTCATAACATCTTAGACTCCTGCCGTAAATCTGGCAGTATAACGGATCGGGTCTGTTTCCCCATGAATAGTGCCAGCTTTCATGGACAAATTAGTCATAACAACATAATCAGTCGTAACACACATATATCAATATCAAGCTGGAAATCCTCAACTCAAACTTTACGTATTCTACTAACACTTGTAAAATTATCATCTTGGCCATTCTGCCAATTCTATTCGATTCTGCCCGTATCTTGTAAAATCCACCCTTATCTCTATTAAACTCATTTAAACCTGAAATTTGGATATGTCATAGCTCTATAGGTCTACTTTCTAACCTCTTTGGTCCCATGTCATTCCGATTTATATGAATCAAGATATTCAACTTTTTCTTCAGCTTGTTCAGTCACTAGCCCGAATTACACTCCTGGAAATATAAATTCACTAAAAATCGAAACTAGGCTCAAATCTTACGAAATTGGTCTCTTATCAAAGCTAACAGGACAACCTTTCATTTGCCACAAGTTTCACTCCATTTTCTTAAGTACACCTCGAGATATAAGTCCTGAAAGTTGACCTTCCTGAACTACTCTGTTTTGGTCTGGATTAGACATAGGACAACTTCCTCGAATCACTGGGAACAATTGGGACCATAACAAACTCGGAATCTTATATTGGGGTGTTCCCCTGCGTGTAAGCTTTCTAACAAAATTAGTTTCACTTAATTCGGAGTTGTATAGGGTGAGTTATACCCTCCTCAAGTCACCCTGCCCGGATGAAAGTCCTAAACCCTAGGTCAAACTTCAAAAATTCGTATCTCTCTCAATATTAATCCAATAACCTCATATGATATATCTATGGAAAGCCCTAGATGTCTACTTTCATTTAAAAATGTTTCATCGGATTCGACCGATTGTAGGCGGCGCCGTACACTCCGCCGTACGGACTGCCGTGGACTCCCTCACCAAGACAGCATCTCACTTCTCCACTCCTTCTAATCTTCTCCTTCTAATCATAATTCTGACTCAAAGTCTTCTATTAATTCAATCATAAATTCATCCAATACATCCAATAGTTCATTAAATACGTAAAGAATAGCACAATCTCATGCAATCATAGTGTAAGAAATTCAAGCATAGAGCAGAATCCTACCTCTTTGGAGTTTAATTTGAGCTAAGTGTTAAAGCTTGGATTGATAGGACCTTGTTAAACTTGAAGGAGTAATGGAGTTGATTGAGAGAGGAAGGGAAGAAGAAGAAGGCTGGTGCAAGAGGAAGGGGAACGTAAATCAGCTGGGAATGAAGAGAGAAGTCTGACTTAAATAGATGGGGGTAGTTGGAGTTGTGGGTGTTGATTGGTTGAAGTTTTGTGATTGAAGTTCGGCCATGTCGCCTGTTTTTGTGGCTGTGTTGCTCTCCACATCGTCCCAAAACTGGAATATGCTGCTGTTCTATCTGAAATCGGAACTCGTCTCTATTACACTTGAAGTCGGAACTCGTTCTATATAAGTTGAGACTGGAGATGAAGTCGTATGTCGTAACTCGTCCTATCTCGTGTGTGACTTGAGGTAATCCTGTATCAAGGTCGTATGTCGGAACTCATGAAACTGGAAATCCTATAATCTCGGAACTCCCTATTTGAACTCGGGAATGCCAATGCTGGATGTAAAATTAGAACTCGTGTGATTGAAGATTTGCTCAAGGGGTCCGAACTCGTGTCCACTCCAATTGAGTTCAACATCAAGGTCGGAACTCGTGAATTCGAGTCACATTTCCAAACCCAAGTACTTAAACTCAGAAATCGGGATTTATATACTGTATGGTTGGTGACATCAGAAACCGGATATATTTTCTTGAGGTATGAAGTCGGATCTCATGGAATTACGTTCATGTGTTCGAACTGGAAAGTTAAACTCGGAAGTCGTGGGAAATAATCCATACGAAGTCGGAAGTCGTACAAGGCATGAAGTCGAGAATCCAGCAAGACTAACTCGGAAATCGGGAATAATCCTCTTATCTGTGTTTCAAAGACGAAGTCGGAAATCGGGATGGATCAATCTGAGGCGGCCAGAACTTCGAAATCGGGATGTTACAAACACAACCCTCTCTTTTATCCCATGGTTCCTTGCCTCCTTGCTTGCAAAAGAAGCAAAATCCAACCACCCCATGGCTTAGAGTGGGATGCCACTCTCTCTCTCCTCTCACACTCTCATTTTTGCAACTTTATTCTCTCATTAAGTCACAAAGCTTTCACCTCGCTCTAAACCTCTCTTTGTTCTTCCTAATCTTCTTCTTGTTCTTCTTGTTTTCGTACTCTAACTCATCTCATTTCCACCACCATTCTCACAAGCCCTTCAAGGACCACCCTCTTTGGTTCTTGAGAAAGCAAAACAAACACTCACTTAGCCCCATCATCAAGCTCAAGAAGAAGGAGGCCATCTCCAACAACTTTCTTTCTCTTTGAGCTTTCAAGAAACCCATTTGGTAGTGACTCTAACCCTTCTTTTTCATGTATTTTTCAAGCACTAAAACCCCTAAGCTCTTTGTAGCTAGGTGGTTTTAGGACTTGCTTCAAGGTCTCATGACCATATCTTGTTTTATGAGCTTTTCTTGCCTTGTTGAAAATGTTGTTTTAAAATGAGATTATGTGCTATGATGGTTTTTATATATCTTACTTTATTTTTATTCAAAAATACTGATTTGGTGATTAAAACCTTGAATATGATGGTGAGATAAAACATGAAAATGGTGATTTGAAGTGGGATAGCAACATCTCCACAAGTTTGATATGTAAAACATAAAAACTAGTTAAGCTGGAATTCCAGCAGTCTATAATGCATATGGTATAACTCATTCTAAAAAACTCAAAATGTGATGAAACTAATTTTTTGTAAAATTAGACTCAGAGGACTTTTCATACATATAAAATATGTGAACTTTGGCTCTGAAACGTGGGAGATATGAATTTTTGAAGTAGGCTGTCTCTAGATGTGTTTATATCTAGGCAGTTGATACTAAAACATGCATAACTCGAGTTATACAAAACATTTTTGAGTGGAACCAAGTTTTTTTGAGAGCTAAGACATAAAGAAACACCCCCATAAATAGTTTGTTAGATTCCATGTGAAGAGCTCCCAGTAGAGTTGGCAAGCCATCGACCTGAGATGAATTTTCAAGTCTGAGTAGTCAGAGCAAAAAGTGTATAACTCAAGCTACAGAAGGAATTTTTGAGTGGGACTTATTTCATTTGAAAATAAACTCAGAAAATTATAATCACCAAAAATGAAGTTAAAACAATAAAAGTAGAATTTATGGTGAATTTTTAAAGTTACTACCCTGCAATAAGAGTAAAAACTGGTCAAGGTAAAATTTCTAGCACTAATCAGAATCTCACTTAAGCATACTAAGACTCTTAATTTAAGATAATGAAACTTCATAATTTAACCTAAGAACTTCAAAGGGGGGGAAATTAGATGAAGCTCGCCATATACATAATGAAAGAATCGAATAATACGAAAATCAACTAAAAGCTTGCACCAAATTTATTAAGCTAAGCTCATAAAACTTGGCTTGTGAATATACCTGTGTTTATGTGCAAGCATGATGCTGTGATGATGATGAATGATGATGATGATATGAATATGATATGTTGATGATATGATGCTTAATGATATGTGACAATGGATTCTCTGTTTGGTAAAATTTTGGGAAGCTTTGGTCTAGCCATTATGTTGCCGAAATTCTGCAAAAATTGTAGACTTAGAAATATTTCGCATCATAAGCTTTAATAAGTAGAAAATGAACTAAGGGTGTGATCTTTCAAAAGGGAAGGTGACCCAAAGTAAGCTCCCCTCACCCACGACTCACATGAGGCATGGCATCGACTCAGCTAGTGTGAGTATAGGGGATAGGGCTTACATGAGGCATGGCATGACTCAGCTAGTGTAAGTACCGAAAATTTATGGTGGCGGCAGCCACAGCATGAGCTCATTACCACTTATGTTTAGTGGGTGAAAAGAAAAGGACTTAAGATAAAGTCAAGTTAAGAAAAGAAAAAGGACTTCGGTCTAAACCCTTGAAGGGAAGAAGTTAAGAGAAGTTTATAGCACAGCCATGCATGTTTTATGTAATTATAGTTGCGCCCATGTATGTTATGATATAAATGATTAGAGGTTATGTTAAAATTGAATCCGCTTTGGATATTCATATTTTCAAAAATCTAAGAATTGGAACTTATGCATGCTCGCTATTTTCATTTATAAAATCGAAGTGGCTAGGACGATGATGATGACACTTTAGTGTCAGGTTCGAGTTCTACTGAGAAATCTTATTTCTCATTCTAGTTACTTTTCTGTGTCATCACTAGAATCCGATGGCGCATCCGGTGGAGTGGAGCACAGATCCCCTACAATATGAGCGGACGTATGATGGGGGATGCCAGACATTGCTGATTTGGACTTATAGTTACCGTAGCTCTGCATCTTCATACATTCCTTTTTAGTGACGAATGATGTCAATTTATGTTTGTATTTAGTATCCAATATTTGGATCATGGCACGACTATGAGCCTCCTTCGATGTAATGCTGATATATATGTATGT
This sequence comes from Pterocarpus santalinus, assembly GCA_031439595.1. Taxonomy (NCBI): domain Eukaryota; kingdom Viridiplantae; phylum Streptophyta; class Magnoliopsida; order Fabales; family Fabaceae; genus Pterocarpus; species Pterocarpus santalinus. The sequence goes on from CM062527.1 coordinate 49,108,034, forward strand.
ATATATAGTATGAACCCATATGGATGTAATGATTAGCTATGTAATGCAATGTATTTGTGAATTACTATTTATTTACCTTTCTCTTGTTTTATGATATTAGGGTATGTATTTCATGCGATACTCTCTTTCTCTATCTGTCTTCTCGCTCAAGGCTTTACTTTCCAAAATGCTACAAAGCGACGACATATTTCAAAAAAAAAAAAATTTACCTTATTTTTCGCGTAACTTAACTTATAAATGAAGTTTAGTTTTCCACGAGCATAAGTAACAACTAATAAAATGCCGTAATACGACTTAAGCATAGCCTGGGTTTATTAGGGTGTTACAGTTTTCTCCAAGATATGCTTCAACTGCTTATTCGATACCTCCACTTATTCATTAGTCTGTGGATGGTATGGAGTAGAGACCTTATGGGTGACACCATATTCCTTTAGCAAGGTTGCCATGTTCCGGTTATAGAAATGGCTCCACTGATCACTTATGATAGCTTTGGGCACTCCTAACCTGCAAAATATCTGTGATCTAACGAAGCCTATAACAACAGAAGAATCATCAGTGCAGGTGGCCTTGGCCTTCACCCACCTGGAGACATAATTAGCTACTAGCAATATGTAAACAAAACCAAAAGAAATAGGAAAAGGCCCCACGAAATCAATACCCTAAACATCAAATATCTCACAGAATAATAAAGGCTGCTGAGACATCTCATTCCTATGGGAAATACTACCTGTCTTCTGGCATTGTTCACAATTCTTACAATATGTGCAAGCATCGCGGAACAATGTGGGCTAGTGGAAACCTGCATCTAAAATCTTCCTAGCGGTGCACTGTGGACCAAAGTGGCCATCGCAGGCAAGAGTGTGGCAAAACTCCAAAATAGATGGTATAGACTCATCCACAAGTATAGATCATCCCACACATAATACTTAGCCTCACTCCTAAGTTTATCTACTTGATGCTTTTTAAAATAAGCAGGCAACTCAGCAGCAACCAGATAGTTAACTAGATCAACATACCTAGGTCCTTACCTCGTAGCTGTAAAAGCTGCTCATCTGGAAGGTCTCACGGATAGGAAGAGGCTCTAGGGACTGTGAGATTCAGCTCAGGTGATCTGCTACTAGATTCTCAGCTCCACTCTTGTCGTTGATCACAATATCAAACTCCTACAACAGCAACATTCACCTAATGAGCCTAGGCTTAGCATCTGGCTTCTTCAGCAGAAACTTCAATGCTGCATGATTAGAAAAGACAGTCACTTTAGTTCCCAAAAGATAAGCACAGAATTTATGTAAAGCAAAAATAATGGCAGGAAGCTCCTTCTCAGTGGTGGTATAGTTAGCCTATGCAGAATCTAGGGTCTGGGAAGCATAAGCTATGACATGGGGTGTCTTCCCAACCCTTTATGAAAGAACTGCTCCAATTGCAAAGTTGTAAGCGTCATACATCAGCTCAAATGGGAACTCCTAGTTCGGTGGTTGAAGCATCGAAGCAGAAATGAGATGCTACTTCAGCTGGTCAAATGCTCTCTTACACTCTTCATCAAACTGGAAGTCAGTCTCCTTCTGCAGTAGCCTAGATAACGGAAGTGCTACTTTGCTGAAGTCCTTGATGAAATGCCTATAGAAACCTGCATGGCCAAGAAAAGAACATACTTCCCGCATGGTAAGGCAAAGAAGCAATGACATCTATCTTGGACTTATCAACAGAAATACCCTCCCCAGAGATAATATGTCCTAAGACTACACCCAGCTTAACCATAAAATGGTACTTCTCAAAATTCAAGACAAGGTGTGACTCAACACAATTACTCAAAACTTTAGTAAGGTCCAGAAACAGTGAAATCATCCATAAAAACCTCCATACAGTCCTCTAGAAAATCAGAGAATATACTCACCATGCACCTCTAAAATGTACCTGGCCACTGCATAGGCTAAAGGGCATCCTCTGGTATGCAAATATACCAAATGGACAAGTGAAAGTGGTCTTCTCTTGATCCTCTAGTGCAATATGAATTTAGAAGTAGCCGAAAAAACCACCAAGGAAGCAATAGTATGATTGACCCACCAACCGCTCTAGCATTTGGTCAATGAAGGGCAAAGGGAAGTGGTTCTTTCGGGTGGCCTGGTTCAGCTTCCTATAGTCAATGCAGACCTTCCAACTATTCTGTACTCTTGTTGGCACTAGCTCATCATTTGCATTCTTCACTACTGTTATGCCAGTTTTCTTGGGGACTACTTGCACTGGGCTTAGCCACTTGCTGTCTGAAACTGGGCAGATAATTCCTGCAGCCAACAACTTGCTCACCTCTTTCTTTACTACATCCAAAATCAGCATTGAGGCTTCTTTGGGGCTGCCTTACTGATTTCACACCCTCTTCTAACTGAATTCTATGCATGCATGTAGAAGGGCTAATTCCAGGTGTGTCTATAAGTGTCCACCCTATAGCCTTCATGTTTTGCCTCAAAATATCCAGCAGCTTCTCTTCTTGTTCTAGTTGTAGATCCTTGGCTATAATAACTAGCAACTTCTCATTTAGTGCCAAAAATGCATATTTCAGACTTTCTAGAAGTAGTTTCAGCTCCAAAGTTGGTGGTTCTTGTATAGAAGTTGCTAATTTAGCCTTAGCACCTGAAACTTGAGAGTAATTCTGCAAAATAGCATCATCATATCCTATGGAAGTAAAAGCAGCAAAAGTGGTATAAACTGGATCAATAGAATTGACAGCAAAATCATGAAATGCAACTGCCACAGCAAAGGTTAAACCATTAGAAATAGAATTTATAAAAGTAGAAACAGGAATAGCAGAATGTAAGATAGCAGGATCAAAACTTATAGGAAATAGCAAATATAGAACTAGGATTAGTGGAAACAGCAACAATAGAATTAGAAATAGTAATAGCGGAATCAGAAATAGCAGAATTTAAATCAACAGAAATAGAATCAGTAAGATCAAAATTTTTAGCAGAAACAGCAGAATCTGCACTATTAACAGCAGGTTTAACAAATTCTAAACTTGCAGAAATAAAGTCTACAGAAACTGAACAATCAGAATTTTTAACAGAATCAGGAATTGAATTTGTACAACCAGAATGGACAGAAACAGATGGCATAGAATTAAAATCAGAACCAGAAGTTGTAGAATGTAAATCAGCAGAATTGAATTGTTCAGAATCTGAATCATGGAGGCATGCATCCATCTTAGCACAAACAGTACATAATGATTGAATTCCATCACAATCTGAACACTTGAATTCATCTTTAATGCCAATAATTCAGGAAATTCATCCAACAGATTTTCATGCACATCATCAATCAAGGAATCACTAATATCTAAGTGAAAAATAGAATGTTCTTCTGGTGGATATCTTATGCCATCAAACAAATTGAAATGCACTTTACTATCCCCAAACTCCATGGATAATATACCAGAATGCACATCAATCTTAGTTTTTGCAGTTTTCAAAAATGGCCTACCTAAGATTAATATTGGTTCATTAACATGCAAATCGTCATCCATATTTAGCACATAAAAATTAGCAGGAAAAATAAGCTGATTTACTCTTACCAGCATGTCTTCTAAAACTCCCTCAGGGTGTGTTGTGCTTCGGTTGGCAAGTTGGATCACTACTCCTATTGCCTTGAGCTCTCCAATATGTAATGATTGATAAACTGACTTCAACATCACATTGATTGAGGCCCCAAGGTCCAACATGGCTTCACTAAATTGCTTGCTTCCTATGATGCATGGAATGGTGAAAGTCCCTAGATCCTTGCATTATGGTAGAATGCTTGGCTGAATGATGGCAGAAACATTTCTGCCCATGCTCACTTTTTCATTTCCCTTCAGCACTCTTCTATGAGTGCATAAGTCTTTGAGAAACTTGGCATATTTGGCAATCTGCTTGATTGCATCCAAGAGTGGAATATTAACTTCCACTTTTCTGAATGTCTCCATAATCTCCTTGTCCAATTCTGCTTCTGCCTGCTTCTTATTTTGTGTCACTCTGTTGGGGAAGTGTGGTAGAATGTTTGTTTAGATTGCTTGCTGTTGCTGCTCTTGGATGCATCAATTTTGAGTGGTTCTGCATCACCCAATTTTTTTGCAGAATTTATTTTTGCCTTAGAACTTGGTTTTGCAACAGAATCTGATTTCTGTATTTGGTTTTATGCTTGCAGCTCCTTGCCACTTCTCAAGGTGATGGCACTCACATTCTTTGGGTTACTCATGGTTTGGGAAGGAAGGTTCCCAGAACCTTGAGATTTCAGCTCATTAACTATTATGGCCAATTGACCAATCTGCATTTGTAGATTTTGAATGCTAGCTTTGGTTCTCTGCTGAAATTGGAGACTATTATTTGCCATCTGCTTCACTAAATCTGCAAGGCTAGGTTCTGCACTGCTGCTGGCTTGTGGTTTCTCTTGTTTCACCTGTTGTTGTGGGTATGGTTCGCTATTGCTTGATGCCTAAATTGTGGCTACTACTGAAACTAGTTGGAGCTATTACCACACCTCAAATATGGGTTACCCCTCCATCCAGGATTGTAGGTATTGAAGAAAGGGTCATAATTTCTTTGTTGTTGTTGTTGTGGTTTTTGATAAGGTCGACTTGGAAATACTCTAGCCACGGTTTCATTTCTTTCATGTAATTCTGGACACATATCTGAAGTGTGGCCTGGTAGGCAGCAAATGCCATAAATATTTGCCACTGCTGGATGAGATTGGGGCTGCTGCTACTTCTGACCAATGGCTAATTGCTTGGCTGGTGAGGTTAGCTCCTTAATTTTGTTCTCCATGCACTGCTAGTTTACATCAGAAGATTACAGCTTATTAACTCCCCTAGTGGACACTATGGCTCGAGTGCCAAATTGTTGAGCATTGGCAGCCATATTGGCAATCAAGTCTCGGGCTGCATTAGGTGTTTTATCAACTAAAGCTCCTCCTGAGGTAGTATCCACCATGCTTCTATCTATTGGCAGAAGTCCTTCATAAAAGTATTGGATTAGGAGTTGGTCACTTATTTGATGGTGTGGGCAGCTTGCACACAACTTCTTAAATCTCTCCTAATATTCATGCAATGGCACACCAATAATTTTCCTCATGCCACAAATATCCTTTCTGATGGCAGCAGCTCTTGAGGTAGAAAAGAACTTCTCTAGGAACAGCCTATTCATGTCTTGCCAGCATGCAATTAAACCAGGGTGCAAATAGTATAACCAATCCTTTGTAGCTCCATCAAGTGAGAAGGGAAAAGCTCTTAGCTTAATGTGATCTTCATCAACTCCATGTGGCTTCATGGTTGAGCATATACCACATGGAATTCCTTGAGATGCTTGTGCGGATCCTCTCCAGCCAAACCATGAAACTTGGGGAGCAAGTGTATTAATCTTGATTTGAGCTAAAAATCTGCATCTAATACTGGGTACTGGATGGCTAGAGCTTGATAATTGACATCAGGTGCTACAAGTTCCTTCAATGTTCTATCATGATTGTTAGCCATATTTTCTGCAAGATTCAGATGGTTAGCAACAGGAATACTATGAACAGAATTAGAATTAGAATTAGATACTAAGATAGAAACAGAAATAGGTGAGTTGTATGCAAAATTATTGGATGAATTATCCTCAACCAAGGCAGGTTCAAATAGTCTCCTTCTAGTTGATCTAATCAATCTAAGTGTTCTCTCAATCTCGGGATCAAATGCAACTAAATCAGGATTCAAATTAGACTTAGGCATGCACTAAACAAGGCAAAACAGAACTAGTCATGCACCTATGTCACCACCTCACACACCTATGTCACCACCTCACACAGAACACAAAGGAAGGCAAACAAACACTCAAAATTAATCAAGAAAAATTGAAAAACACTACCAAATGATTTTTAAAATTTTTGAGACCACCACAACTCAAATTTTTGTCCCTCAAGGAGTCCAAAAATGCAAAGAAAAATCTTAAAAAAAATTAAAAAAGTGGTGAAGATGAAGGAATTTGCTTCCAAATGAAAAGTTTTCAATAAAGCTGAAAATCTTGATCAGAAGACCATTTTCCTTCAACTGACCAAAAATCAGCTCAATTGGAGCACAAAATCTTTTGCAAAAATACCAGTGATGTCCCGAAAAGACCGAAAAATGTAACACCCTAATAAATCCATATTACACTTAAGTCATATTACGGCGTTTTATTAGTTGTTACTTATGTTCGTGGAAAACTAAACTACACTTGAAATTAAATTATGCGGAAAATACAGTAATTTTTTTTTTCGAAATATGTCGTCGCTTTTGGAAAGTAAAGCCTTGCGCGAGAAGATAGCGGTAAACGAGCGTATCGCAAAGATTTCGGTATAATAGGAAGGAACAAGAGATAAATCATAATATCATGCATTCAAATTACAACATCAGCCACATAATTATACTTATCTTCATAATACCCAACAAATACATAAAAGGGAACTCATGGTCATGCCATGGCCCCAAAATATCAAGCGTATAAGTCTGATAAGGTCTAATACAAAATGAAATACAACAGATAAGGAGCAATAATGGGATAGGCCCACGTAGACATGTACTGGCTTCTCTGCCCCTTCCGCGCCCTTCCATCAAATGGACTCAAGTCCTCGAGTGCCTGGTCCCCCTCGCTCCTCGGCCTCGGGGAACATGAGGAGTACGGATGATGCGAGGGTCCCAACTGATCACCTCCATGCATCGAATGCGACAGCCAGGAGTATAGCTGGCGACTGAAGAACGTTCCTCAGAGGGATCCTCCTTGGACGCAGCAGGATGATACTCGGGGGGCGGCAGCGAAGCGGCCGCAGCCCTAGGAGTAGCGGTCGAACTCACTTTGATTACAGGGACCTCTGGCAGCGGCACGGGCTCGGCTACGGGTAGACCCGGAGACATTGGCTCCATCTCGATCTCTGGCAATGGCTCAGGCGGGAAAAGCCAAGGACCCAGCGGCTGTCCAAGGTGTGCCGATGATCGTCTGAGGGCAAAGGGATCTCTGGCTCCTCCTGCTCAAAAACTCGACCCAGGTAGAAGTATGTGTGGACTATTGTCGTGGTCGTGGCCACAATAGCGTGGGTGCCCTCATCATAGGCCCACTCATGGTGGGGAGGCTCCATGCTCCACTCCACGGGTTGTGCCATGAGTATTTGGTGACGAGACGGAAAAACAACTAGGGTGAGAAATAAGATTTCTCAGTAGGACTCGACCTTGACACCTAAGTGTCATCGTCGTCGTCCCAGCCACTTCGATTTTATAAATGAAAACTATGAGCATTCAATAAGTTCAATTATTTGATTTTTGAAAACATTACTACCAGAAGTGGATTCGATTTTTAGTACTTATTCTTGTTGTAGTAACAATATCATGGCATACATAAAGGCTTATATGACTATTCATAACATACATGAACATGCTAAGAGTTACACTCTTTACTTGGGTCAGATCGAAGTCCCTTTCTTTCCTTAACTTGATTTATCTTAAGTCCTTTCTTTCCACCCACTAAACATAAGTGGTAATGAGCTCATACCGTGGCCGTCGCCACCATAAAATTTCGGTACTTACACTAGCTGGGTCATGCCATGCCTCATGTAAGCCCTATCCCCTATACTCACACTAGCTGGGTCATGCCATGCCTCATGTGAGTCATGGGTGAGGGGAACTTAGATTAGGTCACCTTCCCTTTTGAAGGATCACACACTTTATTGAATCTTTTCTTATTAAACTTATGATGCAAAATATTTCTAAGTCCACAATCTCTACAAAATTTCGGCAGCATAACGGCTAGACCGAAGCTTCTCAAAATTTTGCCAAACAGAAAACCAGTATCACAGCATCATATCATATCATCATTATCACATCATCATCATAACATCATGCTTGCAACATAAACATAGGCATATTCTCAAATAAAGTTTTATGAGCTTAGCTTAGTAAATTTGGTGCAAGCTTTTAATTTAGGTTACCTCTTGGTTGTCCTCTTTTAATTGTTATAGGGCCAATTTTGTCTAATTTCCTTTTTGATACTTTTTGAGTTGAATTATGAAGGTTTTCTAATCCTTAATATAAGGGTATTAATGTCTTAAAGCTTATTCTTCATTAACCTTTAACTCTTACCCTAACTAGTTTTACTTTTACAGTGAGGCAGTAACTTCAAAAATTCACCATAATTTCATCTTTTACTCTTTTGTTTCGAATTTTGGTATGCTTACACTTCTCTGAGTCTATTTTTAAACAAAAGAAACCTCACTCAAAAATTCATTTTGTAGCTTGAGTTATGCATATTTTATTCTGACTGTTTAGACTTGAAAGTTCATCTCGGGTCAGTGACTTTTAACATTTACTGTGAACTCCTCACAAGGAATCTGAAAAAACTGTTTTACGGGGATATTCCTCTATGTCTTATCTTTCTAAAAAAATTTGTCCCACTCAAAAATGTTATGTATAGCTTGAGTTATGCATGTTTTATTACCTACTGCCCGGACAGAAACCCATCCAGGAACAGCAGACTTTAAAAATTCATATCTCTCTCATCTTAAAGCCAAATCTCGCATATTTTATATGTATGAAAAGCTCTTTGAGTCTACTTTCACAGAAAATTAGTTTTATTGCATTTTGAGTTTTGTGGAGTGATTTATACCGCACGCTTTACAGACTGCCAGAATTCCAGATTAACCCGTTTTTAAGTTTTACATAACAAGCTTGTGAAAATGTTGTTATACCACTTCAAATCACCATTTTTATGTTTTAACTCATCACCATATCCAAAGTTTCAGTTACTAAATCAGTATTTTACCACAAAATAGAGCAAGATACATAAAACCATCATGCCACATAATCTCATTTCAAAACAACACTTTCAACAAGACAAGAAAACCCATAAGGAAAATGTATGGTCATGAGACCTTGGAGCAAGCTTTATAACCACCCAACTATAAAGAGATTAGGGGTTCTAAAACTTGAAAAAAAACACATGGAGAAGAAGGATAGAGTCACTACCAAAGGAGTTTCTCTTGGAAGCTTGGAAGATGAAGTGGTTGGAGATGGCCTCCTTCCTCTTGAGCTAGCAAATGGGGCTAAATGAGTGTTTGTTTTGCTCTACCAAGGACCAAAGAATGTGATCCTTGATAAGTTATTGAGGGTGGTGATAGAAGATGAGGGTGATGGTGGTGGAAAAGTGGTGACTTAGAGTAGGAAAAACAAGAAGGAGAGTAGGAAGGATGAAGAAAGGTTTAGAGAGAGGTGAGAGCTTTTGTGTGTGTGTCTTTGTGAGAGGAGTGAAAGAATGAAATGAGGAGAGAGGAGGGCTGATGGGTGGCGCAAATGAGGGAGGAAAGGTGATGTGATTTTTGCTTCTTACACAAGCTAGGGAGTGGGAAAAACCATAGGGCAAAAGGGAGTGTTGTGTTTCCTTTGAGTCTTGGCACTTGGGTAAAAGGCTTTGTAGTGTTTTTATCAAATGGTTAAAAGCATGAGCTATCTTAGGATTGGCATTGAATGATTGTGATCACTCCAATTGTCACAATCTTGATGAAGGAGAGTACAAATCTTGTCATGACTTAAGGGATCTACTAACATGGACTCTTGATCTAGTGGTGTATGATGAGAAGGCAATTGAATGGTTAGATGTGGCTCTTGCTTTGACCAAACTTTCAAACAATAATTAAAGGGAAGTTTCTATATCTTTATAATTGTTACACTTATCTAAATGTTAATTAATTCAATTGGTTTAATTATGCCATTAACACATTTTTATCGAAAAGGATTTTTCCTCGTTAATTATGTAAAGAAGATATGAGGGTTAATTTTCATGTGATTGAGATGTGATGCTTATGTGCTCTTAGTTAATTAGGTTTTGATCACCTTGATTTTATGTCCTAAGTCATGAATTAATAAGGATTGGGCAATTAGGCTTTTAATTGTAACTTTTAATGCATTATGCTTCAATTGTTGACTTGCCTTTGATTTACTAAGCCCTTGCTCTCGAGATTAGCCGATTAGTTCTCAATTAATCGCTAATCCCTCTAATTAGCCGGGAACACCGAGCTAATTAACTTAGGTAAAATGGGGATGTTACAAAAAACCTCAAAAGCTCTATCTAAACGATGGAAATTGGGAAAAGCAGGAGTGACCTCAACAAGAAATGAGCCTTTCTTAGAATGTGGTTTTCCTATAGGATCAAGTGCCCTCAGATTGGTTTGAAAAAATTCAGTTGCCAAAAACCATAAAATCTACCTCATAATGCACTAACTATCAACCAAAACTTAAAAACTATGCAAACACTATCATAAACATAGCTAGCATTGATATTCACATATATTCACATGATCAAACAGCGTATATCATCCCCGGCAACGGTGCCAAAATTTGACTCGCACATTGTAACATGAGCAAATTAAACCGAAAAGCAACTATAATATAGTAAGCAACTCGAATTATTTCCCTAAAATGAATGCATGATTTATCAAAAAATTCAGGGGGTTTGTTTCATCAAATAGTTAAAATGCAAAATGTCTAAAAAAAAGTAAAACAGAATTGATGAGTGACAGAAGATCTAACCCAAGGCACAAGATAAATGCAATTAATACTCCATCATTGGATTCTAACTATATGCAACACTCTAATTCGGTAAGTAGACTTAGATTTAAATGGAACCTCAATCGAAAACTAGCATTCGCATGGTAACTTCCATGAATTCAACCAATTACACAATCAATTTGATTCAGAAACCTCTAAAATCGAATTGACTTGAATTAGTTCCCCACACCAATGCAACTAATCATATGTTTAGATCTGAAACATAATTCACACTCCTTTAGCAATCAATTCACATACATCAACCGAATTACATATGACATGATCACATTCCTAATTAACATTCAAGAATAAAGAACTTCAATTCATGCACGAAATTAAGAATGAGAGAAGGAGAGATGAAACCAAATTGATGTCTTGTATTCGAATGATGCACTAATCCTCAAGAGCCTAGTTTCTTCACTTTGTAACGTCCTCTATCATATAAGCCATGCTCGAGTCATGGAGTTACATGAAAAGGTTGTCACGATGCTAAGTAAACTTTAAAATGTGAAAAAAAAAATACAATACATGGCCCTTTTTACTGCTCCCTTCATCACTAACTACTAGTCTTTGATACATGGATAATAAAATAATTACACTTTAAAAGAAATTGTGATTGAGATAACTAGCTTTGATAGTCTTTTGATTTGGCTAGCACCCAACCCTTGCTCAATGAGTGGCCTTTGTACTCCGCCTCGTGTTTGACTTCCACTTGGGTACTGGAATGTTTACGGAAAAGAAAAGCATACAAGTAGGCAGTGAGAACCTAGGGTTCTCAGTAGGTAAATTCAATCCACACAATGTCATCATAAACATTTCAGCCGCTTCGGTTTCTTATAAAAATGTGAGCATATATATATATATAACCAGTGGTTCAGTTTTAAGTAAAAAAAAACGTCATTCTCGAAGCGGGTTATATTTTTAACAATCACTTGTCATCTCACATGATAGTCACAAAAATATGAATAGTATAATATGCTTCCATAAGGAACATGATAGCATTATGCTCTAACTAGATAACTGAAGCTGCACATGAGAATGCTTATACTTGTCTGTATGCAAGTGCACTTAACTTAATTTATCTCTTTCCTTAATTTGCAACTTGATCTTGCTCTTTTCTGCACTTGGTCTTACTTTTCTGTGCTTGGTCCCTCGGAGGTGAATGGCCTTTCTCACCCCTGGGTAATAGCCTGCTTTTCAGGTCCGAGTTCGTACCTATACGCGAGTGATGGGTTTACTTTCCCCCACCCTCACACCGGTCTATTCCCACTAATCTGGTCGAGGGCTGGCCCAAGTCTTAGACAGTACTGCTCTGGCCCACGCTAGCTAGGTCTATGCCATGCCTGGCGTGGTAGCTAGTACGTCCCTCTTGAAAATTCTTATCATCTTTCCTTTCCATATCTTGTCATGCGTGCAAATGCTTTGTGCATACATGAATATGCCTCATATCTTATTTTGCATATCATATTCTAATTATGCTTGCATGCATGGCATGCATGAACATAACATGTGAATGTAATATATTCAAAGTATAATTTCTCATAACTCATACCATACTTAAATTTATACCTGCATCTCTAAACCTTATGAGCATAACATTCATAGACTTCTGCCGCAAATTTGGCAGCATAACGGATCGTATCCGTTTCCCCATGAATAGTGCCAGTATCAGCAGACAATCCATTTTATAGAAAATCCACAATATTTCACTCCACATTTCAACATCAATTTCATAGGAATATTAGTGCATTTGTAGCATCACAATTCATCATCAATCTCCTGGGAACCTTAGTTGCACTTAAAGCATATTGGCTATTTTAGCACTTTCACTCAGCTCGGTTTTGTAAATTAGGCCATAATTTCTATGTAACTCATCTAGACCACAATTTTGGATATGTCATAGCTCTATATGTCTACTTTCTAACCTCTTTGGTCCCATGTCATTTTGATTTATATAACTCAAGATATTCAACTTTTACTTCAGCCTGTCCAGTCACTAGCCCGAATTACACTCCTGCGAATATAAATTCACTAAAAATCGAAACTAAGCTCAAATCTTACGAAATTGGTCTCATATCAAAGCTAACAGAACAACCTTTCATTTGCCACAAGTTTCACTTGGTTTGCTTAAGTATGCTTCGTGTTATAAGTCCTGAAAGTCAACCTTCCTGAACTACCCTGTTTTGGCCTAGATTGGATATAGGGAAACTTCCTCGAATCACTGGGAACAATTGGGACCATAACAAACTCGGAATTTCATATTGGGATGTTCCCCTATGTGTAGGCTTTCTAACAAAACTGGTTTCACTCAATTTGGAGTTGTATAGGGTGAGTTATACGCTCCTCAAGCCACCCTGCCCAGATGAAAGTCCTGAACCCTAGGTCAAACTTCAAAAATTCGTATCCCTCTCCATACTAATCCAATAACCTTTTATGACATATCTATGGAAAGCCCTAATGTCTACTTTCATCTAAAAATGGTTTTATCAGATTTGACTGATTATAGGCAGCGCTTACTGCAGCTCCACTGCATCTGACGCCAGTGGGATTTCCACCAAGACAGCACCCTCATCCATTCATTTCTCTTAGTTTTCTTCCTCTAATTCTACATCTAACTCAAAATCTTCTATTAATTCAATCATAATTCATCATAATACATCCAATAATTCATCAAATACATAAGAGAGAACACAATCTCGTGCAACCATAGTGCAAGAAATTCAAGAATAGAAGCAGAATCCTACCTCTTTGGAGTGTGATCTTGAGTTAAGTGTTGAAACTTGAATTGTTAGGACCTGGCTAAGCTTGAAGGAGTGATGGGGTTGGGTGAGTGGAGAAGGGGAAAGAGAGCTGAAGTGAGGGAGAAAAGAGGGCGCAGAAAAATGGGTCTGAATGAGCGGAGGAGAATGTGTTATATAGGCATGAGTGGTTGTTAACTTGGAGGGTTCTGATTGGCCTTAAAACACTAGGCTGAAATTCAGCCAACCTTCCCCTCTTTTGTGACAATTTGCTCTCCACGTCGCCCTAACAGTGGGAATCGTTTCCAGTATATTCTGAAGATGACATCGGAACTCGTGCTCCTTTAAAGTCGGAACTCGTGCACTTCTTGAGATAAAAATGGAACTCGTGGATGATTTGGAAATCAGCTCAAAGATTCGAACTCGAGTCCATGTTGATTGAGTTCCACTCTAATGCGGGAACTCATGACATTTTACTCGGAAGTCGGTACTCGCACCACTATGTTAAACTATAACTTCTGAGGTCGGAAATCATGTACACTATTAACGTGAGATCGGAAATCGGGTACATTTTCTTTGAGACATGAAGTCGGATATTGAAACTCGAAAGCCACTCCATTGAACTCGAAACTAGAACATGAAGTCGGAAATTCAGGAATAATCAAAATTGAAGATGAAATCGGAAATCAGGAAGGACGTGAAGTCAAGACTAACTCGGAACTCGGAACCTGTCCCATTTCATGTGAAATTCGTGGATGCAGTCGGAAATCATGAAAACGAGTGAATTCGGAACTTGTGAAAATTTGAGTAGAACTTGGAGACCCCTCAGATTAACTCGGAAGTCAGATTTCATGTCCACCTTACATTACTTAAGGTCGGAACTCGTATTTTATGCGTCTTTGAAGCATTAGGTCGGAGATCGAAAATCCTTGCTAGTCCTAGTTGGGCCTTGTATATGAAGTCGGAGATCGGGAATATTGATTAGATCGGAGGTTGGAAGTCGCAGACGTTACAATACCACCCTCCTTAAAAAAATTTTGTCCTCAAAATTTAGTGCTTGAGAATAGTCCAAGATACTCTTTCTTCCTATTTGATTCCAATTCCCAAGTGTAGTTTTCAGCATCTTCTCCTTCTCCACGCTACCTTTACTAGCTGCATGGATTTGCTTCGAGTTGTCTGCTGCTTCTGTCTACAATCCGCGCTGGTTGTACATGGAAAGTCAGGTCCTCCTTTAACTTTAATGATTCGGGTTCTAGCACGTGCGTAGGGTCAAGTTGATATTTCCTAAGTTGAGAAGCATGGAATACGTCATGAAGGTTTGACAATGTGGAGGCAAAGCGACTTGATAACTGATCCGATTTGCCTCAAGATCTGGAAAGGACCTATAAAGCGAGGATTTAACTGCTTGACTTTAATGGCTATCCCCGTTGTAGGCGTAACCTCTAAAAATACGTGGTCTCCTTTCTTGAAATTCCAGAGGCTTTCTCCTGGTATCCGCGTAACTCTTTTAGCGGCTTTGAGCGGTAAGCATCTTGCTTCATATTTTCTTAATCTGCTCAGTGGTCTGCTCAACTAAATTAGACCTCAATAGAGTTGATTCTCCTGTTCCATACCAACACAGGGGAGATCGGCACTTCCGTCCATACAATGCTTTGTAAGGAGCCATACCGATGCTAGCATGATAACTATTGTTGTATGCAATTTCAGCCAATGGTAAGTATCAATCCTAATTCCCATGTTGCTCCAGTATATAAGCTCACAACATATCTTCCAAGGTTTGAATTGTCCTTTCTGTTTGGCCGTCTGTATGGGGGCGATATGCAGTGCTTAGGCACAACTTAGCACCAAACGGCTCTTGTAAGGCTCCCCAAAACCGTGAAGTAAACCTTGGGTCCTGAGCAGAGATAATGGTTGAAGGGGTTCCGTGTAGTCTTATAACCTCTTGAATGTACAGTTGTGCCAAATTTTTCCAACAGATAGCTTGCTCGAATAGGTAGGATGTAAGTAGATTTGGTCCATTTATCCACAACGACCCATATGGTGTCATATCCTTTTGGCATTCTTGGTAATCCCATTACAAAATCCATGGAGATACTCTCCCATTCCCACTCAGGGATTTCCAAGGGTTGAAGCATCCCGGAGGGTTTCTGATGTTCAGCTCTCACCTCCTGACAAGTCAAGCATTTGCTTACGAAGTTTGCCACGTCGAACTTTATGCCTGGCCACCAAAATATCTTCTTAAGATCTTGATACATCTTAGAAATGCCAGGATGTACGGTGAATTCACCCTTATGTGCTTTCTCCAAAATACATACCCCATCATGATGTCGCCAGACGTCTTCTTTAACCTGAACAAAACCCGTTAATTTTCCTGATTGCACGAAGTTGACCGTATGTTAAAGATTAGCATCCTGCTGCTGTGCCTGCCGAATCAACTCCTTAAAGCTACTGGCAATCTTAATTTGAGGTAGCTGAAGGGCTTTAGGAGTTACAAGGATCCCCAAATTAAGATTTTGGAAGCTTTCAATAAGTTCCATCTCTCTGATCATCATCCAAGCTATAGTCAGAGATTTTCTACTCAAAGTATCTGCCACAATGTTTGTCTCACCTGGATGGTACTTCAATTCAAATTCATAGTCTTTAAGGAGTTCCATCCATCTCCGCTGTTTCATGTTTAATTCCTTCTGATCAAGGAGGTGCTTCAAACTCTTATGATCAGAAAAGACCTTGAACTTCACTCTATACAGGTGATGTCTTCATATCTCCAAAGCAAATACTACTGCTGCTAACTCGAGGTCGTGAGTCAAGTAGCTCCTTTCGTGTGGCTTTAATTGCCTGGAGGCATACGCGACCACCTTTCCGGCTTGCATAAACATACATCCTATTCCTTGCCTAGAAGCATCACTAGAGACCTCAAATGGTTCATTAGGGTCTTGCAGGGCTAACACTGGTGTCGTGGTTAACCTCCTTTTCAAGTTTTGAAAATGTTGCTCGCATTCTGGCGTCCATTCAAAGGGAATATTCTTCCAAGGTAGCTTGGTCAAAGGCAAAGCTATTTGAGAAAAATCCTTAACAAATCGTCGGTAATATCCAGCTAAGCCCAGAAAACTCCTAATTTCAGTGACCGTGGTCGGCCTTCCCCAACCTAAATCTCGCTTCTATTTTCTTTGGGATCTCTGAAATCCTTCCTTGGGATACCACATGGCCGAGGAATTTTTCTTCTTGTATCCAAAATTCATACTTGGATAGCTTAGCATAGAATTTTCTTTCTATTCAAATTCGCCGAACCATTTGTAAGTGTTCTGCGTGCTCCTTCTTTGTCTTCGAATAGACAAGTATGTCGTTGATGAAAATCACTACAAACTTGTCCAAATATGGACAGAATATCCGATTCATATAATCCACTGGTGCGTTTGTTAGCCTAAACGACATCATGGTACACTCGTAATGCTCGTAACGAGTTCGAAAGACCGTCTTAGGGATATCTTGCTCCCGAACACGAATTTGATGATATCCGGAACGCAAGTCAATCTTGAAAAATACCATTGCACCTTGTAGTTGGTCCATGAGGTCATCAATTCTTGGTAGTGGATATTTATTTTTAATTGTCACCTTATTCAACTGTCGATAGTCCATGCATAAGCGCATGCTTCCATCTTTCTTTTTTGACCAATAAGACTGGAGCTCCCCATGGCGACGCACTTGGCCGTATGAATCTTTTTCCAAAAGCTCCTTAAGCCATCTCTTTAGTTCTGTCAGCTCCGACGGTGACATTGGATACAGAGTTATCGATATCGATTCCCACACCTGGAACCAACTCAATGGTGAACTTAATCTTTCTCTTAGGAGGGCATTCAGGAATATCTTCTGGAAGAACATCAGGATATCCCTTAACAACCGGAATCTTATCTAGTTTCTACTCAACTTCTGTCATATTAGCTAACAAGAGGATGTATCCTTGACTCCTCGACTTAAAGAGTTCAGATAAAAGAATGTTAAGGCTTGGGATTCAGAAGTTGAGACAGAGGAGAATACCATCGTCATATCAGAATAGTAAAGCATGAATCGATTAGCGGAAAGCCAATCCGTACCGTCCACTTCAAAGGTACAATCCATCAGACTTGTCAGCTTCTTCTACATTCATTATAAAGACTCGTCCTAAATGTTGGGGTCTAAATGATTGTGATCACTAAGGAGTAGATTTTAATTATTCTTGAGGAAAAACCTACTCCATCCTCTAGATGTGGACTTACAAAAGGCTTCCATATACTTAATCGAAACTTACGCTTCTACATTCTTGGTGCTTTGCTTCATCCGTTCACTCTACAAATTTTCTTAATGGAGGATTAGGTCTTTATAATGTGGCATTACCACAATCCAAAGTAAAAACCATGGACTGAATTTACTGACAAGGCATCTTTAGGGTAGTCCTGTTAGTAAGGATACCTTCCTTGTCGCATAAAATGACTTCATCAGCGATTAATAATCTTGCTTTTGTCAAGTACTAAAGATACAAAGCTAGGCAGAAGAATCCCCTAGATTCAATCTTAGAAAAGATGGGTCAGATTATATAATTGCAAGAAAGCTTGAATCAAGCCCCATCACAATCGTTTCCGATTAACATTTCTGCCCTTGACGATAAGAAGTCTTCAGCCACCTGGCAACACCTTGCAAACAACCTCCCCTGGATTTAACTAGGTTTACTATGTCCATAGTAAATCGTTCGATATAACTCCTTTGATTTCCTCTCCAATTCTTTGTACTCTTCAACTTGCTTCATTGTCAATTCCTTTATACCGTCATTACTTTCTAGGAGACTTGTTCCTAATAATTATATATAGAAGGTGCCTAATAAGCCTATTGGGTGCTTTAGGCTTCTGTTTACACAGAACCTTATATTGAGGTGATCAGGCTCAACATTTAGTTAAGTGCAACAGGTAGTCCTCAACACTCACAACAAGGCTACCATGCATAATATTTCTATGTCCTCTTCACATGAGGACCTAACGCATGGTTTATCTAGATTCTCAGAGTATGCATCAGAAGCATAATCAGTCCATCCACGGGCCTATACAGGTGGAACTGCTCAGATACCAAAATGTAACATCCTCTATCATATAAGCCATGCTCGAGTCATGGAGTTACATGAAAAGGTTATCACGATGCTAAGTAAACTTTAAAATGTGAAAATAAAAATACAATACATGGCCCTTTTTACTGCTCCCTTCATCACTAACTACTAGTCTTTGATACATGGATAATAAAATAATTACACTTTAAAAGAAATTGTGATTGAGATAACTAGCTTCGATAGTCTTTTGATTTGGCTAGCACCCAACCCTTGCTCAATGAGTGGCCTTTGTACACCACCTCGTGTTTGACTTCCACTTGGGTACTGGAATGTTTACGGAAAAGAAAAGCATACAAGTAGGCAGTGAGAACCTAGGGTTCTCAGTAGGTAAATTCAATCCACACAATGTCATCATAAACATTCTAGCCGCTTCGGTTTCTTATAAAAATGTGACCATATATATATATATATATATATATATATATATATATATATATATATATATATATATATATATATAACTAGTGGTTCAGTTTTAAGTAAAAAAAAATGTCATTCTCGAAGCGGGTTATATTTTTAACAATCACTTGTCATCTCACATGATAGTCACCAAAATATGAATAGTATAATATGCTTCCATAAGGAACATGATAGCATTATGCTTTAACTAGATAACTGAAGCTGCACATGAGAATGCTTATACTTGTCTGTATGCAAGTGCACTTAACTTAATTTATCTCTTTCCTTAATTTGCAACTTGATCTTGCTCTTTTCTGCACTTGGTCTTACTTTTTTGTGCTTGGTCCCTCGGAGGTGAATGGCCTTTCTCACCCCTGGGTAATAGCCTGCTTTTCAGGTCCGAGCTCGTACCTATACGTGAGCGACGGGTTTACTTTCCCCGACCCTCACACCGGTCTATTCCCACTAATCCGGTCGAGGGCTGGCCCAAGTTTTAAACGATCTTGCTCGCCCACGCTAGCTGGGTCTATGCCATGCCTGGCGTGGTAGCTAGTACGTCCCTCTTGAAAGTTCTTATCATCTTTCCTTTCCATATCTTGTCATGCGTGCAAATGCTTTGTGCATACATGAATATGCCTCATATCTTATTTTGCATATCATATTCTAATTATGCTTGCATGCATGGCATGCATGAACATAACATGTGAATGTAATATATTCAAAGTATAATCTCTCATAACTCATACCATACTTAAATTTATACCTGCATCTCTAAACCTTATGAGCATAACATTCATAGACTTCTGCCGCAAATTTGGCAGCATAACGGATCGTATCCGTTTCCCCATGAATAGTGCGATGTCAGAGACAATCCATTTTATACAAAAGCCACAATATTTCACTCCACATTTCAACATCAATTTCATAGGAATATTAGTGCATTTGTAGCATCACAATTCATCATCAATCTCCTGGGAACCTTAGTTGCACTTAAAGCATATTGGCTATTTTAGCACTTTCACTCAGCTCGGTTTTGTAAATTAGGCCATAATTTCTATGTAACTCATCTAGACCATAATTTTGGATATGTCATAGCTCTATATGTCTACTTTCTAACCTCTTTGGTCCCATGTCATTTTGATTTATATAACTCAAGATATTCAACTTTTACTTCAGCCTGTCCAGTCACTAGCCCGAATTACACTCCTGCGAATATAAATTCACTAAAAATCGAAACTAAGTTCAAATCTTACGAAATTGGTCTCATATCAAAGCTAACAGAACAACCTTTCATTTGCCACAAGTTTCACTTCGTTTGCTTAAGTATGCTTCGTGTTATAAGTCCTGAAAGTCAACCTTCCTGAACTACCCTGTTTTGGCCTGGATTGGATATAGGGAAACTTCCTCGAATCACTGGGAACAATTGGGACCATAACAAACTCGGAATTTCATATTGGGATGTTCCCCTATGTGTAGGCTTTCTAACAAAACTGGTTTCACTCAATTTGGAGTTGTATAGGGTGAGTTATACGCTCCTCAAGCCACCCTGCCCAGATGAAAGTCCTGAACCCTAGGTCAAACTTCAAAAATTCGTATCCCTCTCCATACTAATCCAATAACCTTATATGACATATCTATGGAAATCCCTGGATGTCTACTTTCATCTAAAAATGGTTTTATCAGATTTGACTGATTATAGGCAGCGCCGTACGCTCCGCCGTACGAACTGCCGTGGGATTTCCACCAAGACAGCACCCTCATCCATTCATTTCTCTTAGTTTTCTTCCTCTAATTCAACATCTAACTCAAAATCTTCTATTAATTCAATCATAATACATCCAATAATTCATCAGATACATAAGAGAGAACACAATCTCATGCAACCATAGTGCAAGAAATTCAAGAATTGAAGCAGAATCCTACCTCTTTGGAGTGTGTTCTTGAGTTAAGTGTTGAAACTTGAATTGTTAGGACCTGGCTAAGCTTGAAGGAGTGATGGGGTTGGGTAAGTGGAGAAGGGGAAAGAGAGCAGAAGTGAGGGAGAAGAAAGGGCGCAGAAAAATGGGTCTGAATGAGCGGAGGAGAAGGTGTTATATAGGCATGAATGGTAGTTAACTTGGAGGGTTCTGATTGGCCTTAAAACACTAGGCTGAAATTCAGCCAACCTTCCCCTCTTTTGTGACAATTTGCTCTCCACGTCGCCCTAACAGTGGGACTCATTTCCAGTATATTCTGAAGATGACATCGGAACTCGTGCTCCTTTAAAGTCGGAACTCGTGCACTTCTTGAGATGAAATTGGAACTCGTGGATGATTTGGAAATCAGCTCAAAGATCCGAACTCGAGTCCATTTTAATTGAGTTCCACTCTAATGCGGGAACTCGTGACATTTTACTCGGAAGTCGGTACTCGCACCACTATGTTAAACTATAACTTCTGAGGTCGGAAACCATGTACACTATTAACGTGAGATCGGAAATCGGGTACATTTTCTTTGAGACATGAAGTCGGATATTGAAACTCGAAAGCCACTCCATTGAACTCGAAACTAGAACATGAAGTCGGAAATTCAGGAATAATCAAAATTGAAGATGAAATCGGAAATCAGGAAGGACGTGAAGTCAAGACTAACTCGGAACTCGGAACTTGTCCCATTTCATGTGAAATTCGTGGATGAAGTCGGAAATCATGAAAACGAGTGAATTCGGAACTTGTGAAAATTTGAGTAGAACTTGGAGACCCCTCAAATTAACTCGAAAGTCGGATTTCATGTCCACCTTACATTACTTAAGGTCGGAACTTGTATTTTATGCATCTTTGCAGCATTAGGTCAGAGATCGGAAATCCTTGCTAGTCCTAGTTGGGCCTTGTATATGAAGTCGGAGATCGGGAATATTGATTAGATCGGAGGTTGGAAGTCGTGGACGTTACACACTTGATGTCTTGAATTAGTGGAGAATTACTCCTCCATTAATGGAGAGAAACACGAGAGAGAGAGAGAGAGAAAGAGAGAGAGAGAGAGAGAGGGAGAAAGAGAGAGAGAAGAAGCAGAAGAAGAAGAAGAAGAAGAAAAAGAAGAAGTAGTTGTATTTCCAAAATTCTGATCCAAAGTAAAATGAGCTAAAAGGTACCCAACAATTTCAGGTTTCCTCCTATATATACTTATGATGAACACACTAATTAACTAATTACATTAATCCTCACTTCTAAAGCTGAAAATAGACTCCTCATTTACATTAATTGGACTTGTGCATGGAAACTTATGCTAAAAACACTAATTCAACTTTACTAGATCCATCAGTGAAATTCAACCAAATGTTTAGCCTTGAAAATATCATTATTTGCACTAGTAATCTGAAGAAAAGTTTTAGGCCTAGAAGTTAGCTTTCCAATGGCACTGATTTTGCCTCAATTGGATTCCTGTAGCCCAAGATATGGCCCAGTTAGTGCACATTGCTTAGGATCCATGACTGCATCTCTTGAGTCCACTTGGAGGCCCAAATTCAGCTTGAAGACTTCTAAAATAGCCTCTGACCTCTGCATAAGAGTTGTAGGCCTAGCTCTCAACTTTCCTACAAACTAAGAATCAATCCAAAATGAGGTATATAACTCATGTTATGGCCCAAAAACCAAAACAATGTCAGAATAAGGCTAGTGTAGGAAAATTAGATCAAAGTTCAACCAAGGTCCAATTAATAGGAAATAGTCAAAGTCAATTCAAATATGCACAAAAGAGGGTTAATGGGCTAGATATGAGGAAGAATAAGTATATAAAATTCCAACTCATCAAATTTATATAGAATCACGAGCAAATTAAACCGAAAAGCAACTATAGCATAGGGAGCAACTCGGATCGTTTCCCTAAGATGAATGCACCATTTGATCAAAAAATTCAGGGGGTTTGTTTCATCAAACAATTAAAATGCAAAATGTCTAAACAAAAATAAAACAAAATTGATGAGTGATAGAAGATCTAATCCAAGACATAAGGTAAATATAATTAACACTCCATCATTGGATTCTAACTATATGCAACACTCCAATTCGGTGAATAGACGTAGATTTAAATAAAACCTCAATGGTAACTTCCATGAATTCAACCAATTACACAATCAATTTGATTCAGTAACCTCTAAAACCGAATTGACTTGAATTAGTTTCCCACACCAATGCAACTAATCATATGTTCAGATCTAAAACATAATTCACACTCCTTCAGCAATCAATTCACATACATCAATCGAATCATATATGACATAATCATATTCCTAATAAACATTCAAGAATGAAGAGCTTCAATTCATGCACGAAATTAAGAATGAGGGATGGAGAGATGAAATCAAATTGATGTCTTGTATCTGAATAATGCACCAATCCTCAAGAGACTAATTGCTTCACTTGATGTCTTGAATTAGAGGAGAATTACTCCTCCATTAATGGAGGGAAATGCAAGAGAGAGGAGAGAGAGAAGAAGAAGAAGAAGAAGAAGAAGAAGAAGAAGAAGAAGTTGTATTTTCAAAATTCTGATCCAAAGTAAAATAAGCTAAAAGGTCCCTAATAATTTCGGGTTCCCTCCTTTATATACTAATGATTAGCACACTAATTAACTAATTACATTAATCCTCTCTTCTAAAGCTGAAAATAGACTCCTCATTTACATCAATTGGACTTGTGGAACGAAACTTATGCTAAAAACACTAATTCAGCTTTACTAGATGCATTAGTGAAAACCGAATGTTTGGCCCAGAAAATATCATTATTTGCACTAGTGATCTGAAGAAAAGTTGTAGGCTTGGAAGTTACTTTCCAATGGCACCAATTTTGCCTCAATTGGATTCCTATAACCGAGATATAGGCCAATTAGTGCACACTACTCAGGATCCACGGCTATATCTCTTGAGTCCACTTGAAGGCCCCAAATTCAGCTTGAAGACTCCCGAACTGGCATCTAACCTCTTCATAAGAGTTGTAGGCCTAGCTCTCAACTTTCCTACAAACTAAGAATCAACCCAAAATGAGATATATAACTCAAGTTATGGTTCAAAAACCAAAATGGTGTCAGAATAAGGCTAGTGCAGGAAAATTAGATCAAAGTTCAACCAAGGTTCAGTTAATAGGAAATGGTCCAAGTCAATTCAAATATGCACAAAAGAGGATTAATGGGCTAGAAATGAGAAATAATAAGTATATAAAATTCCAATTCATCAAATTCCCCAACACTTAGCCCTTGCATGTCCTTATGCAAGACTCAACCTAAAGAAGGTTAACCAAAGAAACTAAAAACCAACTACAACCTAAACTCAATACCCAATATGGAAAAAAAAAAAACTTATTCTCCAATGAATCATCAAATGTGCTAAGTTTAGGGATAAAATAACATACAAGGCATCAAGAAGTTTCCAATAATCAAATCAATTGACTCCCCACCTCTCTAAAGTGTAAACCAAGTAACATCACTCAAAGTGCAAAGATCAAGTCTGAAGAACCTCACAAGATAGTGTATGTATGAAGCTCATCAACTCTCAAGTGTGTGGGTAAAAGTGTTTCACTCTATTGACCTCAATAGATCTTGCATTACCATATGCTTGCTAATCTTGTACTTCTCCACTACTTGTAATCATATGCAAACACAAATCAAGAGGGCTTTATTAATGGTTGTAATGGGGTTAAAGTAAGGGTAGGAAATATGAAGATATGACAAGGTAAAACCCAAGGCGATAGGAGAGACATTAGTCAAGATACAAGCCAAGTTCACAAATGTGGGGGGTTTCCCCAAGTCATTCCATAGCATATTCATTACCTTCATCAAAACTCCCCATTTTATTCACTCCTTTCTTTTCTTTTCTTCCTTTTTCTCTTTTTCTCTTGTGCTTTCTCTTTTTTTTTTTCTTCTTCTTCTTTTTTCTTCACAATTCCTTACAGCCCCCACACTTTAATGTTTGCACGTCCTGGGCAAAATCCCCACACTTGATCCCAAGCACAACAAAAATAATGAAACCAATGCCCTCCTCTTCCCTAAGGTTAGGTAGAATCATGGTTTTTCACTTTGGCTTGTAATGTTCTAGAAGTCAAAGAATGGTCAACAAGGCTCAAAGGGGTTAACAAGGGAAATAATGCAAGGTGGGCTATGTGGCCAAATAACTAAAATGAAAAGAAATGCCTCTATCATGTCCATAAATGCATATGAAAATGTAGCCTCAAAGAAGAATCAAAGCAAGTTCTAGAATGACATAAACTATAAGGGATGAACACACAAGAAAGAAAGGAATGGCATATAATATAGCCATCCAAATATGGCTCAAAAGCTCACATAGGTCATGTCCAACATACTTAATCCAAGCAATTCAAGATTCATTACTAAATTCACACATCTCAAGAAGAAAAAGAATAACGAAATCATGTTGGAACTCTACCCTTCTTAATGACTAATGCCCTAACTAACAACTTTCAATTCATCAAAAGAGAATAAGATCAACAATTATTATGACAACAAAATAAGGTAAAAAGGGCAACTATGGCAAGACAAACCAAAAATGCAAGACTAACTAAAATAAGCACATGGGAAATAAACTAAAGCTAATCAACCCCCCCACACTTCAATTTGACATCGCCCCCAATGTAATGCAACAAATAAAATGTGAGGCAAGTAGCATGAGGCAAGAGAGGGAAAAGAGAACTCCCCTATCAAGTGTAGGTGGCTGCTAGTAAGCGAACCTCCTTATTGGTGTCCAAAGGTAGCTTCTCATGAAATGGCTTCAAGTAGTGGCCATTGACAGTGAAAACTCTATCTATCCTAAGCTCAACAATCTGCAGAGCACCATAGGGAAGAATCTGAGTAACAATGTAGGGACTAAGTCATCTAAAATGAAGCTTACCAGAAAAGTGCTTGAGGTAAGAATTGTAGAGCAGCACTTTCTAGCCAATTGAGAACTCCTTCCGTAGCAACATCTTATCAAGGATGAGTTTGGTCTTCTCCTTGTACAAGTGGGAGTTCTCATGGGCCTCTAGTTGGATCTCCTCCAACTCCTGAAGCTAGAGGTTTCTATGAAGCCTGGATTGGCTCAAATACAAGTTGCAGTGCTTGACTGCCCAATAGGCTCTATGCTCAATCTCCACTAGAAGGTGGCATACCTTATTAAAGACAATCCTATAGGGGGACATCCCTAAAGGTGTCTTGTAGGCAATGCGGTAGGCCCATAATGCATCCTTAAGCCTCTTGCTCCAATCTTTCCTGTTCGGCTACATAGTTTTCTCCAAGATCTGCTTCAACTCCCTATCTGATACCTCCGCTTATCCATTAGTCTGCGGATGGTATGGAGTTGAGACTTTATCGGTGACACCATATTTCTTCAGCAAGGTTGCAATGTTCTGGTTATAGAAATGGCTCCCCTGATCACTGATGATAGCTTTGGGCACTCCGAACCTACAAAATATCTATGATCTAACAAAGTCTATAACAACAGAAGAATCATCAGTCCGAGTGGCCTTGGCCTCCACCCACCGAGAGACATAATTAGCCGCCAGAAATATGTAAACAAAACCAAAAGAAATAGGAAAACGACCCATAAAATCAATGCCCTAAACATCAAATATCTCACAGAATAATAAGGGCTGCTAAGGCATCTCATTCCTACGAGACATACTACCTGTCTTCTGGCATTGTTCACAATTCTTACAATATGTGTAAGTATTGCGGAACAATGTGGGCCAGTAAAAACCTGCATCTAAAATCTTTCTAGCAGTGCGCTGTGGACCAAAGTGGCCGCCGCAGGCAAGAGTGTGACAAAACTACAAAATAGATGGTATTTCAGACTCATCCACACAACGGCACATAACTAGATCACTACACATCCTCCACAAGTATGGATCATCCCACACATAATACTTAGCCTCACTCCTAAGTTTATCTACTTGATGCTTTTTAAAATAAGTAGGCAACTCAGCAATAACTAGATAGTTAACAAGATTAGCATACCATCTTACCTCGCAGCTATAAAAGCTACTCATCCGGGACGGTCTCACGGATAGGAAGAGGCTCTAGGGACTGTGAGATTTGGCTCAGGTGATATGCTACTAGATTCTCATCTCCACTCTTGCCCTTGATCACAATATCAAACTCCTGCAATAGCAACATCCACCTAATAAGCCTAAGCTTAGCATCCGGCTTCTTCAGCAGAAACTTCAATGTTGCATGATCAGAAAGACAGTCACTTTAGTTCCCAAAAGATGAGCACAGAATTTATCTAAAGCAAAAATAATGGCAAGAAGATCCTTCACAGTGGTGGTATAGTTAGCCTGTGCAAAATCTAGGGTCTGGGAAGCATAAGCTATGACATGAGGTGTCTTCCCAAACCTCTGTGAAAGAACTACTCCAACGGCAACACATTAGCTCAAATAGGAACTCCTAGTTCGACGGTTGAAGCACCCGAGCAGAAATGAGATGCTATTTCAGCTGGTCAAATGCTTTCTTACACTCTTCATCAAACTAGAAGTCAATCTCCTTTTGCAATAGCCTAAATAATGGAAGTGCTACTTTGTTGAAGTCCTTGATGAAACACCCATAGAAACTTGCATGGCCAAGAAAAGAACGTACTTCCCGCATGCATGCGAGGTAAGGCAAAGAAGCAATGACATCTGTCTTGGACTTATCAATAGAAATACCCTCCCCAGAGATAATATGTCCTAAGACTACACCCTGCCTAACCATAAAATGACACTTCTCAAAATTCAAGACAATGTGTGACTCAACACATCTACTCAAAACTCTAGTAAGGCTATCCAAACAACCATCAAAAGAAGCCCCATAAATAGTGAAATCATCCATAAAAAGCTCCATAGAGTCCTCTAGAAAATCAAAGAATATACTCACCATGTACCTCTGAAATGTACCGAGGCATTGCATAGGCCAAAGGGCATCCTCTAGTATGCAAATATGCCGAATGGACAGGTGAAAGTGGTCTTTTCTTGATCTTCTGGTGCAATATGAATCTAGAAGTAGCCAGAAAAACCATCAAGGAAGCAATAGTATGATTGACCTGCCAACCACTCTAGCATTTGTTTAATAAAGGGCAAAGAGAAATGGTCCTTCCGAGTGGCTTAGTTCTGTAACACCCTACCAATTTAATGTTATGCTTAAGTCATAGCATGAAATTAAGTAGATTGTGTTACTGTATTGATACTTTGCTTACTATTTATTTATCATATCACATCTTTTTCTTTTCTTTTTTTTTTGTAAATAGGAGAAACGGTGCGTTATATATAATGAACGTGATCAACATCGCAGAACGTAACAAAGTTTAATAAAACACAACAGAAAAAAATAAGAATAAGTGATATATCATCAACTGTATACGTACATATATAGGTCAGAAGCCAACGCTTCAATTTATATACAGATTCAAAACAGGATATATAAGTTAGGCTGGTGTACCAAAAAGACATAAGGCCCGTGTCCGTCAAAAACAATGCTATGGGGTCCTTAGGGGACATTTCAAACTAACTAATATACATGCAGCTAAGTCTATGACCCAATGCTGCACACAGCCAAAAAAGGGCCATGCTGTACAATATCATCTGCGGCTGGGACTTACTCGGTCAGGTAGCCGTTGGCCATACCAGGCTTGGCTAGAGAGTAGTCTACACTAGGTCCCAAGGAGGAGGATGATGAGCCGGTAGCCTTAGAAGGATCACTCTCAGAACTGAGCAGAATGTCTGGAACCACCTGCAGAGGTGACTCTAGTGGAGGGCTAGCAGAAGCTGCAGGTGCTGTGGGTGTTGGAGGTGCTGGAGGGGGGTGTGCTACATGTAACGAGACCACAAAGTATGGAGCAGTAGGGTCAAAAGCAGGGTGAAATAAAGTAACAACAAAATTCCTATGCTAAAAAGGTAGAGGCAAAAATTGCAGGAGTTGGCTATGTATAATGAATCCAACTCGAGGTCATGGTGGAGCTGCAGGTCAGTGATCTCAATAAACTGGGTGGCGGTCGAGTGCATCACCAGGGTCTGAGAATGATACAAAAATACAAAGCGAGGTGAGAATTTAAAGAAATTCTCAGTAGGATTTGCGTATGGTATTTAAATTGACGTCACATTCATTCTCAGTTGCCTTGATTTTTATTTAATTATAAAAACATGGGATCAAATTGAACTATCCATATTTAATAAGTTTAAGAAAACATTTGGTCCAAGGCAAGGTTCAATTTTACTTAGGACAGTATAAGAAACAGGATAACTACTAAATAGTGATATACAGAATAATAAGCAGAATAAATGAACATATAGTAGTAAGTAAACATAATAGTCAAACTGTAATCAACTTATAATGACTATTCAATGTGATCATGCAAAACTCATTCCTGAACTTATCTTCATAAACTTTTCCATTACTTGGTCCCCTGGGAGTTCTTAGCCATTTAGACTCCTGGGTAATAGTCTGCTTTTCAGGATTGAGCTCGTTCCTATATAGGAATGCTGGGTTTACTTTCCCCGACCTTCCCACCGATCTATTCCGCTTAACTTTAATCGGAGGCTGACCCAAGTATTATGGAACTTTTATCATGACATAACCTTTATAACTTCTTGCAAAATGCATATGCATCCGAATGTGTATCATAACTCATGCATAGGCTTTACTGAAATTTCGGCAGCATAACGGAATGTGTCCGCTTCCCTATAAATAGAGCCAGTACTCAAAACACCAATTTTTTAGAGAAATCATAACACTTTATTCATATTTCAAACATCAAATTCATGGCACAATTACTGCAATTAAAACATGGTTGCTATCTCAACACTTGTACTCAACCTGGTTTCTGTAAATTATGCCACAATTTCTAGACCTCAATTTTGAATATGTTAGAGTGTTATGTGTCTATTTTCTAACCTCTTTGGTTCTATCTAATTTTGATAAATATAGCTCAAGTTATTTAAGTTTTATCTCGACCTACCCTGTAGCTAGCCAGAATTGCACACTGAAAAGTAAAAATCCACTAAAAATCGAAAGTTAGTTCAAATCATATGAAATTGGTATCATATTAAAGCTAACAGAATAAGCTCTCATTTGCAAGTTTCATTTCATTTGCATTAGTAGAGCTCGAGCTATAAGCCTTGAAATTTGACCTTCTTAAACTGCCCTATTTTGGCCCAGTTTAGACATAGGGCAACTTCTTCGAACCACTAGGAGCAAACGGGACCATATCTAAATCTAAAATTTTTATGGGATGTTCTATGTGTAATATTTCTAACAAAGTTAGTTTCATTCAATTCCAAGTCATATAGGGCAAGTTTTGCCCTAAACAACCTAGTCTACCCAGAATCAAACTCAGAAACCTAGGTCAAACTTCCAAAATTCATATCTCTCTTAATACTAATCCAATGACCTTCTATTATATATGTATGGAAAGCCCTGAGTGTCTACTTTCATATAAAAATAGTTTCATCAAATTTAAACGGTTGTAGGCAAAGCCATACACTCCGCCGTACGGATTACCGAGGGATTTTAGTCTTCCAGCCTCTCACATCTTTCTATTCTCACCCCCTTTCTACTCCTTAATCGAATTTAAACATAAAAACAGCAAACAAACCAGCCAAATATCATCATTTTTATTCAATCATCACATCAAGAAGTAAGAAACAAAAGCCCCAAATCAGTCATCCATACCCAAGAAGACAAGAATAAAGTTGAATCTCTGCCTTCTTGTATGTGATTTTGCTAGGTTTTGGAGTTTGGATTGATGGAACCTTATCAAGCTTGAAGGTTTGATGGAGTAGGTTGAGAAGAGAAGAGAAGAAAAAGGCTAGAACCAGAGGAGAGGGAGGCACAAGTCAGCATAGGATGAAAGGAGAAAATCTAATTTAAACATAAAGAGGGTAGTTGGAAACTGGCAATTTGATTGGCTGAGAACTTAAGGCCAAATTTCAGCCAATTCTCTTCATTTTTGTGGCCTTTGTGGCACCACCCTTAGAGGCTTAAATGGCTGAGTATTCAGCCTTTGAGGCATAGGGTTTTGGGCATATAATTCTATTGGTTCGGTTTCGACAGTTTAAAATATCGTAATCTTACCGATTTCCTTTAAATCGGTAAATTCGTTTAAGAAAATTTCTATGAAATCTACTATACTTCTAAACTAATTCCCTCATATCTAAACTCAATTAATTGCTAATTAATTGATCCTAAATAAATATTTGGTCAAATTTCAATTGACTTCAATTATTCAATAAAAACCGAACAATTAGGTGAAAAATGATAAGAAAAATTCCGGTGGATGTTACAGTTTTAGCTTCCTGTAGTCAATGTAGACCCTCCAACTATTCTACACTCTTGCTGGCACCAGCTCATCATTTGCATTCTTCACTCCTATTATGTCGATTTTCTTGGGGACTACTTGCACTGGGCTCGCCCACTTACTGTCTGAAATTGGGTAGATAATTCCTGCAGCCAACAACTTGCTCACCTCCTTTTTCACTACATCCAATTTCAGCGGGTTAAGCCTTCTTTGGGGCTGCCTAACTGGTTTCACACCCTCTTTTAACTGAATTCTATGCATGCATGCAGAGGGGCTAATTCCAGGTATGTCTGCAAGTGTCCACCCTATAGCCTTCATGTTTTGCCTCAAAACATCCAGCAACTTCTCTTCTTGTTCTGGTTGCAGATCCTTGGCTATAATAATAGGCAGCTTCTCATTTGGTACCAAAAATGCATATTTCAGATTTTATAGAAGTGGTTTCAACTCCAAAGTTGGTGGTTCTTATATGGAAGTTGCTAATTTCGCTTTAGCACCTAAAACTTAGGACTAATTCTACAAAATAGCGTCATCATATACTATGGAAGCAAAAGCAGCAAAAGTGGTATAAACTGGATCAGTAAAATCGACTGCAGAATCATGAAATGCAACTGCCACAGCAGAGGTTAAACCATTAGAAACATAATTTAGAAAAGTAGAAACAAGAACAGTAAAATGTAAGATAGCAGGATCAAAACTTATAGGATCTAAAATAGCAAATACAGAACTAGGATTAGTGGAAACAGTAACAACAAAATTAGAAATAGTAACAGCAGAATTAGAATTTAAATCAACAAAAATAGAATCAACAAGATCAGAATTTTCAGCAGAAAGAGCATAATCTGCACTATTAGTAATAGGTTTAACAAATTCAAAATCTGTAGAAATAAAGTTTGCAGAAACTACACAATCAAAATTTTTAACAAAACCAGGAATCAAATTTGCGCAACCAGAATGGATAGAAACAGATGGCACGGAATTAAAATCAGAACCAGAAGTTGCAGAAAGTAAATCAGCAGAATTAAATTATTCAGAATCTGAATCATGGAGGCATGCATCAATCTCAGCACAAACAGTACATAATGATTGAATTCCATCACAATCTGAACACTTAAATTCATCTTTAATGCCAATAATTTTCATGCACATCATCAACCAAGGAATCAATAATATATAAGTGAAAAATAGAATGTTCTTCTGGTGGATATCTCACGTCATCAAACAAATTGAAATGCGCTTTACTATCCCCAAACTCCATGGATAATGTACCAGAATACACATCAATCTTAGTTTTTGCAGTTTTCAAAAATGGTCTACCTAAGATTACTGTTGGTTGATTAACATGCAAATCATCCTCCATGTTTAGCACATAAAAATCAGCAGGAAAAATAAGCTCATTTACTTTTATCAACACGTCTTCTAAAATTCCCTTAGGGTGTGTTGCGCTTCGGTTAGCAAGTTAGATCACCACTCCCGTTGGCTTAAGCTCTCCAATGTGTAATGATTGATAAACTAACTTCGGCATCACATTGATTGAGGCTCCAAGGTCCAACATGGCTTCACTGAATTGCTTGCTTCCTATGATGCATGGAATGGTGAAAGACCCTAGATCCTTGCATTTTGGAGGAATGCTTGGCTGAATGATGGCAGAAACGTTTCTACCCATGCTCACTGTTTCATTTTCCTTAAGCCTCCTTCTATAAGTACACAAGTCTTTGAGAAACTTGGCATATTTGGGAATCTGCTTGATTGCATCCAAGTGTGGAACATTGACCTCCCCTTTTCTGAATATCTCCATAATCTCCTTATCTAATTCTGCTTCTGCCCATTTCTTATTTTGTGTCACTCTGTTGGGGAAGGGCAATGGAATATTTTGCTCAGATTGCTTGATGCTGCTGCTCTTGGATGCATCAATTTTGATTGGCTTTGCATCACCCAATTTTTTTGCAAAATCTATTTTTGCTGCAGAACTTGGTTTTCCAGCAGAATCTGATTTCTCTACTTGGTTTTGTGCTTGCAGCTCCTTGCCACTTCTCAAGGTGATGGCACTCACATTCTTTGGGTTGCTCATGGTTTGGGAAGGAAGGTTCCCAGAACTTTGAGATTTCATTCACTAACTATTGTGGCCAACTGACCAATCTACATTTGTTGATTTTGAATGTTGGCTTCGGTTCTTTGCTAAAATTGGAGGCTATTAGTTGCTATCTGCTTCACTAAATCTGCAAGGCTAGGTTCTGCATTGCTGCTGGCATATGATTTCTCTTGTTTCACTTGCTATTGTGGGTATGGTTGCCTTGCTGCTTGATGTCTGAACTATGGCTGCTGCTGAAATTGGTTGGAGCTATTACTATACATCAAGTTTGGGTTATCCCTCCATCCAAGATTATAGATATTGGAGAAAGGGTCATAATTTCTCTGCTATTGTTGCTGTGGTTATTTATAAGGTCTGCAGGAAATACTCCAGCCACGGTTTCATTTTTCCCATGTAATTCTGGACACATATCTGAAGTGTGGCCTGGTAGGCAGCAAATGCCACAAATATTTGCCATTGCTGGATGAGATTAGGGCTGCTGCTGCTTCTGACCAATGGCTAATTACCTGACTAGTGAGGTTAGCTCCTCAATTTTATTCTTCATGCGCTGCTAATTTGCATCAGAAGATTGCAGTTCATTAACTCCCCTAGTGGACATTATAGCTCGAGTACCAAATTGTTGAGCATTGGCAGCCATATTGGCAATCAAGTCTCAGGCTACAGCAGGTGTTTTATCAACTAAAGCTCCTCCTGAGGTAGTATGCACCATGCTTCTATCTATTGGCAGAAGTCCTTCATAGAAGTATTGGATTAGGAGTTGGTCACTTATTTGGTGGTGTGGGTAGCTTGCGTACAACTTCTTAAGTCTCTCCCAATATTCATGCAATGTTTCACCAGTAATTTGCCTTATGCCACAAATATCCTTT
Source organism: Pterocarpus santalinus (assembly GCA_031439595.1). Lineage (NCBI taxonomy): Eukaryota > Viridiplantae > Streptophyta > Magnoliopsida > Fabales > Fabaceae > Pterocarpus > Pterocarpus santalinus. Next base: position 49,142,113 of record CM062527.1, read on the forward strand.
GTGATGGCAGCAGCTCTTGAGGCAGGAAAGAACTTCTCTAGGAACAACTTATTCATGTCTTGCCAGCATGTAATTGAACCAGGGTGCAAATAGTATAACTAGTCCTTTGTAGCTCCATCAAGTGAGAAAGGAAAAGCTCTTAGCTTAATGTGATCTTCATCAACTCCATGTGGCTTCATGGTTGAGCATACCACATGGAATTCCTTGAGATGCTTGTGCGGATCCTCTCTAGCCAAGCCATGAAACTTAGGGAGGAAGTATATCAATCCTAATTTGAGCACAAAATCTACATCTAATTCTGGGTACTGGATGGCTAGAGCTTGGCATCAGGTGCTTAAGTTCCTTCAATGTTCTATCATGATTGTTAGCCATATTTTCTACAAGATTTAGATGGTTAGCAATAGGAATACTATGAACAGAATCAAAATTAGAATTAGATACTAAGCTAGAACCAAAAATAGGTGAGTTGTATGCAGAATTGTTGGACGAATTGTCCTCAGCTAAGGCAGGGTCAAATAATCTCCTTCTAGTTGATCTAATCAATCTAAATGTTCTCTCAATCTCAGGATCAAATGCAACTAAATCAAGATTTAAATTAGACCTAGGCATGCCCTAAACAAGGCAAAACAGAACTAATCATGCACCTATGACACAACCTCACACAGAACATAAAAGAAGGCAAACAAACACTCAAAATTAATCAAGAAAAATTGAAAAACAATACCAAATGATTTTTAAAATTTTTGGGACCACCACAACTCAAATATTTGACCTTCAAGGAGTCCAAAAATGTAAAGAAAAATCTTAAAAAAATTAAAAAAGTGGTCAAGATAAAGGAGTTTGGCTTCCAAATGAAAATATTTCGGCAAAGCCGAGTATCTTGATCAGAAGACCATTTTCCTTCAACTAACCAAAAATCAGCTTAATCGGAGCACAAAATCTTTTGTAAAAATACTGGCAACATCCCAAAAAGACCGAAAAATCTCAAAAACTTTATCTAAACGATGGAATTTGGCAAAAATAGGGGTGACCTCAATTTTATTAAGAATAGAGCCTTTCTTAGAATGTGGTTTTCCTATAGGATCAAGTGCCCTCAATTTGGGTTGAGAAAGTTCAGTTGCCAAAAGCCGTAAAATCTACCTCCTAATGCACTGACTATCAACCAAAACTTAAAAACTATTCAAACACTATCACAAACATAGTTAGCATTGATATTCACATATATTCACATAATCAAACAGCATATATCATCCTCGGCAACGACGCCAAAATTTGACTCACGCATCATAACACGAGCAAATTGAACCAAAAAGCAGCTATAGTATAGTAAGCAACTAGGATTGTTTCCCTAAGATGAATGCACCATTTGATCAGAAAATTTAGGGGGTTTGTTTCATCAAACAATTATAATGGTAAATGTCTAAACAAAAATAAAACAAAATTGATGAGTGATAGAAGTTCTAATCCAAGACACAAGATAAACACAATTAACAATCCATCATTGGATTCGAACTATATGCAACACCCCAATTCGGTGATTAGACTTAGATTTAAATGAAACCTCAATTGAAATCTATCATTCACATGGTAACTTCCATGAATTCAACCAATTACGTAATCAATTTGATTCAGAAACCTCGAAAACCAAATTGACTTGAATTAGTTTCCCACACCAATGCACAGATCTAAAATATAATTCACACTCCTTCAGTAATCAATTCACATACATCAACCGAATCATATATGACATGATCACATTCCTAACTAACATTCAAGAATGAAGAACTTCAATTCATGCACGAAATTAAGAATGAGAAAAGGAGATATGAAACCAAATTGATGTCTTGTATCCCAATGATGCACCAATCCTCAAGAGCCTAATTGCTTCACTTGATGTCTTAAATTAGAGGAGAATTACTCCTCCATTAACGGAGGGAAACACAAGAGAGGGGGAGAGAGAGAGAGAGAGAGAGAGAGAGAGAGAGAGAGAAGAAGAAGAAGAAGAAGAAGAAGAAGAAGAAGAAGAGGAAGAAGTAGTTATATTTTCAAGATTCTGATCCAAAGTAAAATGAGCTAAAAGGTCCCTAACAATTTCGGGTTCCCTACTATATATACTTATGATTAACATACTAATTAACTAGTTACATTAATCTCTCTTCTAAAGCTAAAAATAGATTGCTCATTTACATCAATTGAACTTGTGGAAGGAAACTTATGCTAAAAACACTAATTCAGCTTTGTTAGATCTGTTAGTGAACTTCAATAGAATGTTTGGCCTAGAAAATATCATTATTGGCACTAGTGATCTGAAGAAAATTTGTAGATCTAGAAGTTAGGTTTCCAATGGCACTGATTTTGCCTCAATTGGATTCCTGTAGCCCAAGATATAGTCTAATTAGTGCACACTGCTCAGGATCCATGACTCCATCTCTTGAGCCCACTTGAAGGCTCCAATTAAGCTTGAAGACTCCCAAATTGGCCTCTGATCTCTTCATAAGAGTTATAGGCCCAGCTCTCGGCTTTCCTACAAACTAAGAATAAACCCAAAATGAGGTATATAACTCAATTTATGGCCCAGAAACCAAAATAGTGTCAGAATAAGGCTAGTGCAGGAAAATTAGATCAAAGTTCAACCACAGTCCAATTAATAGGAGATGGTCCAAGTCAATTCAAATATGCACAAAAAAGAATTAATGGCCTAGATATGAGGAAGAATAAGTATATAAAATTTTGAGTTTAATTGGCCACGGGTATACAAGTCACGAGCACTATAAGAATTCCATAACACTTGGGCTAGCCTCGGAATGAAATTAAGGGAATAAATTGGTGGGAAAGTTAGGGAAAGTAAACTTGGCTATCCTGTATAGGAATGAACTCGGTTCTGATAAGTAGACTATTACCTAGGAGCTATATGGCCAAATGTTTCTAGGGGACTAAGTATGGATAAAGCCAAGAGAAGACATCCTAGGGATAGCGATACGTAACCACTAAGTGTGTCAAGCAAAGAAAGATAAATGAAAGTTTTAAGGAATTCTAGTGCATTAGCACAGCTTAAATTGTGCATCTGCCTAAGCATCTTATCTCTTCATGCTATTTAGTAATTAATATTACTATCTTACCTATTGCTGCTTTATATCTATTCTGGGAATCGCTAAGTGATTATTAAAACTAATCTGCTTCGGACCCATATGTTTTCTGAAACTTAATAAATGAAATTATAATATTGTGTATGATATCACCTTTTTTTTGAATAAATTAAAGTATTTGTGACAAGAACGATGACATAATGTAACATCCTCAAATTCTTGTCATGTTAAATTACCTCAGTAACCCTAAGTAATTAGGTACTTAATAAGAAATTTGAGATTAAGGCTTAATTAAGGGATTAACGAAGTGTTTATGAGTCAACTTTGATGGGAAAAGCCAAGAGAATGCTTAATCAAGATTAGATAATCCCTAATTAATCAAGTCAGACCCTTAATAGCTTAATTAAGCACTAATCACCCTTAATTAGCTTAATTGAGTTTAATTAAGGATAATTAAGCTTAATTGCAGGATTAATTTTTGTTAATCATGTTCTTGTGTGTTAATCACTAATCCTTGCTTAATCATCTTAATTAAGTTGCAAGAGCACTTAATCACATGATTAAATTCAAATTTAGTCAACTAGACAATAAAGTAAAGAGTGATGTCACTAAAGCGAAAATATAAGACAAGGTTGCTTTTTGTAAGAGATTGTAAATGCTTTATTCCCCCATCATCCAATTTATCTCCCTAAACCTTAATTAGCACAAAATTAAGAAAATATCTCCTCCCCCCCACTTGAAGGCTACAGCCAACAACACACAAACACACACACACACACTCACATACACTCACTCACTTTTCATTTTTCAACTTCTATTCTTTCTCTAAGTTTCCTACTCCTCCAACTTCTCTCTAAAATTCTCTCCTTCTTCTCCATCTTCTTCTTCCTTTCTCCATCCTTATCATAAGCAAAACTCTCACCTAGCCTTTCAAAGACCACCTCTCTTGGTCTTTGGAGACAAGACCTAAACACTACAAGCTTCATTTTCAAGAGAACTCAAGAGTTCTCTCTTTGTTCATCCAAAATTGCCACTATCATCATCAAGGAGGAGCATCATCTTCTTCATTTCTCCTTCAAGAACACGCCATTTTCAAAGCTTAGGTAGTGATCTTCTCTCTTTTATTTTGTTTATATAAGAAAACTTGAAGCTTGATTCTTCTCATGACCATGATCTTCAAGTGAAAACTTGAGAAGATCTTTCATGCTCTTCATGAGCAAAAATTTCTATTTTTGGTAAAATATGTTCATGTTCTTGTTCATGAGTGTTCTTGAGTTCTTGAAAAGTTCCTTTCTTTAAGTGCTTCAAAGTTTCTATTTTTCTTTCTTGATGCGTGAGATCTTGATATTTCTTGTGAGTTGCATGAAAAAGAAAAAGAATGATGTTCTTGGTGGTATTTTGTTTAAAGTTTGTTCCTTTTCTTATGACGAGTTTATGATTAGAAAGGTTTCATCTTTAAATGTTTTTCATGATTTGATAAGACTATGAACATTCCAAGCGTTTAAAGCTCAAAAAGTTTGCTTCTTGATGCATAAAAAGTGGCACAAGTTTTGGTGCCTTCATAAAGTCTTATTTTGTTTTGTTTTGAAAACAAAACTACATATAAAAGTCTAAGCTTTTTGAAATATGAAGCCTTTTTAAGTTATAAAAATGATATCTTGTCACTTTATGTCTTAGAAATCAAATTTTGAAGACAAGACCTTTCATAAAGTTTCAAACTTCAGTCAAAAATGAAATCTTTAAGTCATAAAAGTGTTGTTTTGCAACATTTAATTCATAAAGTTTAGATCTTGAGTCAAAACAATGCTTAAAAGTGTCAACTTTTATAAAGATCAAGACTTTCTAACTTTAAAGTTAATATTTTATATCTCTAGTTCATAAAGTAGGAACCTTTTTGACTTTAAGACAACTTTAAATCATAAAGTTGAGACCTTGATGGTCTTAGAATAAATAAAAGTGTCAACTTTCATAAAGAACAAGACTTTTTAGTTCAAAAGTTAGTATCTTGTATCATTATTTCATAAAGATTTAATCTTTAAGGCAAGAGTATAATTGTAAAGGCACTTACTTTCATAAAGAATCAAACTTTATGACTACTTTATAAAGAATGATAACTTTTATAATACTTAAGGTAAGATCTTGTCATGATAGTGATAAAAGCTTGAAACTTTGCAACTTGGATAAGTTAAAAATCACTCTTGGTGATTAGTGAACATGTTGTTGTTGGATTCATGAGTGTGGTTATGCATTGTCATGACCCAAGGATTAGAGGGATCTCGAACTCCTTGGGAACAGATGTATGATTAGTGCCTCCGAGCATATCATGAACCTAGGAATCACTAAGTGTGCTATCTCAAGGAAAGCAAACAATTACTTAACTTAATTAAATTGAACAAGTGTTCCATAAGACATGTACTCAAGTAAAGAGTAATTTCACATGAGAACTAAGCAACTAAAAGACCACATACGTATATTTTAACTATGTGATTCTCTCATGGGTAGCCATGGGAAATCATATGATGATTCATAAGATTCTTCACAAAGAATAACACAACTATGAACCCCTCTAGGGTATGAATGTATGATGCCATTCGTCATGATAAATGACAAGTTTGATTGAGCTTTGTCTCACAATTGAATAATTAGTGTGATGATATGATATAGATATGATGGACTGTTAGTTGAAATTCTGTGATTGGCATTTTGGGGAAGCTTCGATTTAGCCGTTATGCAGTTGGATTTCCATCAAAGAAGTATTATACATGCAAAGTATAATGATAAGAAATGAAATCATGGGATATGACCCTTCAATCACTTCGGTAAGGGAAGTGAGAGACAATGATCCACAAAGACTCAAGGAATCTCTATAGAGGAGGCAAGGGTGACATAGAGGACCCTCCAACTTAGGGGTAACCAATATCGACTTAGTCTAATTTGGTCAGTACTGCGTGACGACAGTCACGAAATGAGCTCATGTCCAAAAGCAGTCTATTTCAAAGGAAGGTAAAGAATGTTAAGCAGATGCAAAAAACAAAAGCAAAGTCAAGTATAACCATGGTTAAGTATATGAGGTTGCATGTCTATGCATGTATTTATATTGTCCATTTGCATTATGAATGTTTATTCTATGTTTCATATGTATGTTTACTTATGATGATATAGTTATGATGTTAAGTAAAAGCAACCTACTTCGGGGCTTAAGTTTTCAAAATCATTAAAATTGAATCTGTACTTGCCTACTGTTTATATAATTAAACCCGAAGTGGCTGGGACGAAGACGATGACATAGTTTTTGTCTAGACGCGATCGTACTGAGAAATCTAGTATATCTCACTCCTACATTTCCATGTCATCTTCAGAGGATGTCAATGTTAGGCATGGTAGTGATCTTCATTGAGTTTCCAGTACGGCATTGGTGCTTCGACCTGGTGCTGAATGCCTAGATGATCTCTACGAGCATAGCAATAAGGGTCTACATTTTCCATGACCATCCGTTTCAAACTCTAGTGATGAGCCCATTTTTCCGACCATATCAGTCATTTGGCGAGGTTACCCTAGATGACATCTGTCCTTACTTTCAGCTGCTGAGATACCTTACTAACAATGAGACTGACTCGGATACCGTCTGACTCCGACCATTTCATTAGATTCTGATCCCTTGGAGCATTCCCACCCGAGCTATCATGTAGAGACTGACCCTTCTGAGCCCTCTTACCCATCTGTGATACATTTGACATCTGATTCATCTTCTTTAGCAGCTCCTCGTCACACTCCACCCCCGGTTCGCTATCGCGGGTTCATTCGTACTTGTGCGGTGCCTCGTGGGCTTGGGCGTAGGCGTGCCTGATGAGGAGGACGTATTGATGTTACTCACGATGGTTTCGGGAATAGTTTCCTCTAGCCTGATGAGTGATGTGGTGATTGCATGTGGAGCCAAGCATAAGGATAGCCCTTTTTGGTTATAGTTATAGGGTTATCACTCTATTGTATGGCATGCTTGGACAATAGAAATTTCCTATATATTTTCCTTTATGATGTATTTGGTAGGTTTCTTGTTTAAGGCCGACAGTAGGTATCGGACCTATCATTATCTCTATGTATGACTTCTAGTAACACTATTATTATATTAAATATGTATGGCCATGGAATGAATGTTATATATACCAAAGTTATTATTATTCTTGCCATTTCTATTTATTTTATTGGCACGGTATGTATGAGATACCAATGTTTATATTATGCGTTCACGATGTGCTCATGGCTCTTGGTTTGCAGAACAATTTATTTTTTATTGTTCCAAAAAAAAAATAACCCCTATTTTCATTACAAGTATTTTCAAATGGTAATGTTAGTTCCGCAAGCAAAAGTAACAACTAGTAATTCCATAATATGACCTAAGCATAGTATGGAACTATTAGGATGTTACACATAAACTGTCAAGTAGCTTAGGAACCCTACTGGGAATGAAAATTCTCATGTCTATGTGTGTTTCCTGTGTTATCTCCACTGAACTTAAAAGAGCTTAATGAAGGCTAACTCAATAGTGTTCGACCATAGCTGGAGTAGTTGTCGAGGACAAATTGGCGAATGTATCTACACCTATTAGTACTAGGCAACTGTTTTAGTCATCAAAATTCCTAATAGTATCATTTATATGCTTGAGAAAAATTGTATTGTAATATGACTACTATATGATGTAAGACATATTGTATTCCTCTCATAATATGAAATAAGTAACAACTTAAGGTTCACTTAATTAACTGTAGCAAATCCTAATAGGATATTATGACTCAAGCTTGAAACTATAATTGGGAGAATGCTACATTAATGGTATCAGGGCAGTTCAATCCTAACTGGACCTGAGGATTGGACTGACTATGCTTCTAGTACATTATGAAATTCTTAGTTAATGTCATGCAATGAGTCTTATCTGCTCGGATAGGATATAGGAATTAGATATGCATGACCGCCTGACTATGAATGTAGTTTGTTGCTATCACACTTTACTCGGTATTGAGCCCGATCAACTCAATGATTTGTTGTGTGTAATTTGCAACTAATGGCTTCTGGTAGGCATGGTAAGCCGCGAGCCAGACCTACTTCTGAAAATCCTACTAACTTTATGGGCATGCTACGGGAAATGGCATATGTAATAAGATAGCAAGCAGCAATAGTGCACCAGATGATGGATCAGTTGGGAAGATAACCTGAAGATGATCAATGAGGGAATTTGAATTGTTCAGAGGTGGACCTCGAATATCTTAAGTTTGCTGAATTCTAGAAGGCGAATCTACCTAGCTTTAGAGGAGCCTTTGACCCAGATAAAGTTGAGGAATGGGTCAAGGCAATGGAGAAAGTTTTCTCCATTTTAGCCTATATAGACTATTAGAGAGTAGCATTTGCCACATACACGTTGGAAGCAGACGCCAAATTCTGGTGGAATGACATGAAAAGGCTATTAGAAGAATCTCATATTGACATTTCTTAGGAAGTATTCAAGGACGCATTTTATCAAAAATATTTCCTCACCTCGGTTCGAAATTCCAAGGAGCTGGAGTTTATGCAACTTTGTCAAGGAGGCATGAGTGTGCCTGGATACATTGTTAAATTTGAGGAGTTGTGTAAGTTTTCTACCATTTATCAGTGAAACCCAGACGAAACGTGAAAGTGAGTCAAGTTTGAAAGCGGATTGAGGGAAGGTATCCTCGCAGCAATAGGACCTATGAAGATCAGGGATTTCCTACTCTGGTAAACAAGTGCTGACTTGTGGAAGAGTGTAATTGGAAATTAACGATTGCCAAATCCAATGCTCACAGGAGTAGGATGGCAAGACTTAGCACTCCGAGGATACCTTACCATCAAAGAAGCAATTTCAGTCTGATTGGTATGAGGGTGAGCAACCACAAGGATCGATTGTGAGACAAAAATGTGTAAAATATGGAAGGGATAATGGAAACAAACCCTGTTTGGCTGGGCAAAATGTATGCTTTGAATGTGAAAAGTCAGGACACATGATTAAGGATGCCCCGAGTATCAGCCACCCATTCCCAAGCCACAACAACAAGGAAGGGTTTTTACCTTGAGTGCTGGAGGGACTACACCATCTGAGGAACGAGAGCAAGACTAGAACCTAGGAGTGGTCTTTAGCCAACCGTATTATGTTAAATAACTCCAATAGGGATTGTTGTATTTTATTAATCATACTTATCAAATCTTTATGTGCCTATGTGTTACCTTTTATCACACTCTAATGGTTATAAATAGTTAATTTTGTGGTAAATTTTGAGGGCAAAAATTTTTTTTAAGAGGGTAGTAGTGTAACATCCCAATTTTACGGTGCGTCTGATTAGCACTGTTATTCAATTTATCTTGTTGCGTTTGAAAAATACATTAATTAGGGTTGAATTATAGATGTTAGAATTAAAAGAATTTTTAGGTTGTGATGTAGACAAATGTTAGAGAATCATTAGCAATTTCCTTCTAATTTAAGAAGAATCGGTTTAATTTCTGTTCTGTACATTGCAAGAACCAAGTCCATAGAAATTATACTATTTAAGACCTTAGGAGGGTGACTAAACTTCAGCCACTTGCTTCCTCAAAGTGGCACACAATCGGCCACAAACATGAAGACCTAAACCAATTTCCAGTCGAATAACACATACACCAATTAACATCAAGTGACTCATTTTTTCATTATGACTCAAATTCATAAAATCCCTATTTCATCCCTTGCAATTTTCAGCTAACATAAGATCAGCGTTCCCTCATTTTGTGCTTCATTTCATTTGTAACATCCCCAATTTTGTCTAAGCTAATTAGCTTAATGTCCCTGGCTAATTAGAGGGGTTAGCGATTAACTGCGAACTAATTGGCTAATTTCGATGAGTAAGAGCTTAGTAAATATGAGAAAAGCCAACAATTGAATCATAACGCACTAAACATTTTAATTAAAGTCTAATCATTCAAACCTCATTAATCTGTAATTTAGAAATATAAGTAAGCTAAGATAATCTTATTAATTAAGTACATGACAATTGTTTTACTTTAATCAATTGAGATAAATTAATTCTTACACCCTAAATACATAATTCATAAGAACAATTCTTTTAGAGGAAAAACGTTTTAAAAGTGTAATTAACCACAATTGACTAAAGATCAATTAAATTAACTAAATTAATTAACGCTTAGATAACCCTAATAGCTTTGAAGATTTCAAAATCTCCCCTTGATCATGGTTTAAAATTTCGGCCAAAGAAGAGCAAGATCCAATCATCCATTGCTTCCTAATCTTACACCCTTAGATCAAGCCTATTTTGGCAATATTCCCTAGCCAAATCTATCCTAAAGAAGAGCTAGTCTTCACTAGAGCCTTCTCACATAGGTAGGTAGACTCAAGTTAGTAAACTCTCAAGAGTAAGTAGACCTTGCCTTTGTTCACTTGAGAAAACACAAAATGGTCCATAGCATGCACCAAGACTCAAAGAAAATACAACTAACTTTTTTACCCCAAGGTTCCTAGCCTTCTTGCTTGTAAAAGAAGCAAAACTCACCTACTCCTTGGCCTTGTTGGGATGCCATCTGCCCTCCCTCACTCACTCTCTTATTTTGCAAAATTTTATTCTCTCTCTTAGGCACGAAAGCTCTCACCTCTCTCCACCTCTCCTTGTTCTTCCTACTTTCCTTCTTGTTCTTCCTAATTTTCCACCTCCATCACCCTCCTCTTCTATCATCACCCTCACAAATTTATCAAGGACCATCTTCTTTGGTCTTTTGTAGAGCAAAAAAAACACTCATTTAGCCTCATTTGCAAGCTCAAGAGGAGGAAGGCCACCCCCAACACTTATCTCTCCCTTCAAGCTCTCCAAGAAACTCTTGTGGTAGTGACTCTGACCCTTTCTTCTTATATGTTTTCAAGCTCTAGAACTCCTAAGCTCTCCATAGCTAGGTGGTTCTAGAACTTATTCTAAAGGCCTCATAGCTATACTCTTATTATGAGAAGTTTACTTGTGGTTGTTGTTCTTCTCTTGGAAGAATGATTTTGGTTGTGCATTTATCTTATTTTCAACCTAACTTTTTATAACTCAAAATATTGATTTTTCATCAAGATCTCAAAGTATAAAAGTGGTTTAGAAGAAAAAAGAGGTCACTTAAGGAAAAGACTTAATGTTTTTATAAGAAAACTAATTGAAACAAAAACTGTTGAAGCTGAAAATTCTAGTAGTCTATTTTACACGACCAATAACTCATTCAATACAACTCCAAATGTAATGAAATTAATTTTAAATGAAAATAGACTCGTAGAGCTTTTTACACATATAAAATACGTAAATTTTCAACTTCAAATGAGGGAGATATGAATTTTCAAATTGGGCTATCCCCGGATGTGTTTCTGTTCAGATAGTCTGTACAAAAATCTTAATAACTCAAGCTATGCAAAACATTTTTGTGTGGGACCAAGATTTTTAGAAAGCTAAGACATAGAGGAACACCCTCATAAAATAGTTTTGTGAAGAGCTCCTAGTAAGGTTTGCAAGTCACTATTCCAGAATGAATCTAAAAGACTAAGCAGTCAGATTAAAACATGCATATCTCAAGTTACAAATTGAGTTTTTGAGAAGGGTTTTTTTTCTAAAAAAATAGACTCAGAGAAGTATAATCATACTAAAATTGAGGTCAAAATTGCAAAAGATGAAATTATGGCAAATTTTTGAAATTACTACCCTACTGTAAAAGTAAAACTGGTTATGATTAAGTTTAAAGGTTAATAAGAAACAAGCTTGAAGACATTAATACCCTCAAATGAAGATATTGGAAAACTTCATAATTCAACTTAAAAGTTTCAAAAAGGATAATAGATGAAATTGGCCCTACGCCTAATAAAAGAATCGACACAAAAAGCAAATTCAATTAAAAGCTTGCACCAAATTTACTAAGTTAAGCTCATAAGACTTTGTGTGTTATGTATGCCTCTATATGCCAACATGATGATGATGATGGTGATAATAATGATGCTTAATGATATGTGATGTTGAATTCTCTATTTGGCAGTTTTGGGGAAGCTCCGGTCTTGCAGTCATGCTGCTAGAATTCCACAAAATTTATGGACTTCGAATAATTTTTGTATCATAAGCTTTAATGGGAGAGATTGAACTAAGTGTATGATCCTTTAAAAGGGAAGGTGACACGTATTAAACTCCCTTTCCATACATGACTCGCATGAGGCATGGCATTGACTCAGCTAATGTCAATACTGAAAATTCATGGTGGCAACGGCCACAGTATGAGCTTATTACCACCTATGTTTAGTGGATGAAAAAGACTTAAGATAAAGTCAAGTTAAGAAAAGAAAAAGGACTTTGGCCCAAAACCCTTGAAAGGAATGTGTTAAAAGAAGCCTGTAACACATACATCCATGTTATATTTAATTATACTTGTTCCCATGCATGTTATGATATAACTCCCATGATAAGAGTGTATGTTAAAAGTGAATTCACTTCAGATAATAATGTTTTCAAAAAACTAAATAAATGAATCATATGCATGCTCACTGAGTTTCTTAACAAATCCCGAAGTGGTTGGGATGATAACGATGACACCCTTGTGTGGAGTTAGAGTCATACTAAGAAATATTATTTCTCACTCTAGTCTGTTCTTTTGTATCATCACTAGATTTTGATGACATACCTAGTGGAGTGGATCATGGATCCACCTGAGCATGAGTGGAAGCATGATGTGACCACCAACACGATCGTGGCTATGACCACCACGGTCGTGAGGACATACATTCACTTGGGTCATGTACATGAAGAAGCAGCACGAGTTGTCCCACCCATTGTACCATCTGCCCCTGAAAATTTCCTAGGAGCACTACTAGGTCAGCCATTTGGCTTGTGGGACTTTCCGCCGGAGCCACTACTGGATTTTCGAATGGAGCCAATGTCCTAAAGGCTATCCTCGGCCAGACCGCAGCTAGCCATTCCAGTGATAGATCTAAGCTCCACGGCCACTCCTAAGGCCGTAGCCACCTCGCTACCTCTTCCAGTGTATCACCTGGGTGTTAACTCATCTTCTAAGGAGGATCCATCCGAAATGTAATCTTTAGCAGCTAGCTACACCCCACATGGGGCCGAGCCCAGCTGCTGAGCTCGATGTATTGAGGTGATCATCTGACATCCCCTCCAGATCCATACACCACACATCGCCCGAGGGCAAGGAGTTAGGAGGAGTCGCGTTTCTGGACTGCGACTCCTATAAAACTGAGGGTGTGTTGTAGGAAACTGATGCTAAGGTTTGGTGAGGACTAGGGCGCATAGATTTTTGTAATCGTGCATCCTTGAGTATTTCTTTTGCTTTAAAACTTTCCATGTTAGTTTGTATTTAATATGTAATGATGACTTAATTATGAGTACCTTTATGTAATGTTGGATATTATGGATCTTATTTGTGTGAAATAGAAGTGTGAGAATTACTATGTATTAATGTATCTTGTATTGCTTTTGTGCACTATCATTCCACTTATGTTACGGATTCTCATGTGACATGCTTTCTCTATATCTATATTCTTGGTCAAGGCTTCACTTTCCAAAATGCTGCAAAGCGACGACATATTTCAAAAAAAAAAATTTACCTTATTTTCCATGTAACTTAATTTAAAAAGTGATGCTTAAGTCTTCCGCAAGCATAAGTAACAACTAATAAAACTCTGTAATACGACTTAAGCATAGTACAGGTTTATTAGGGTGTTACGTCATTCCCTCATCTTCTCTTCTTCATCTTCCACATAAATTTCTTGCAACCAAGACTTTCATGCACTAGCTCAAACCTAAGTTAAGGTAGGATTCGTGAACTTCTCTCACTATTGGTATTGTTGTGACTAAGTAAAGCTTTTATTCTTATCATTAAGTTGATGATATATTGTGATTATATGAGTTGTTATGGTTAAATGAACATGGAAACATTTGGTTTAAGTTGGAAATCTAGTGAAAAACTCAAGGGAGCTTAACTAGAATTTGCTGGAAATAAAACCCTAGACGTGTTTGTACGACGGAGTGTACAGCATTGCCTATAGCCATCAAAATGTAATGAAACCACTTTTATATGAAACTAGACCTTAATAGTTTCCAACCACGTTAATTATAAGTCCATTGGACTTGAAATAAAGGAGTTATGAATTTTTGAAACAAACACTAGAATTCTATCCTCTACTCTGACCAGTATGGGTTGTAAAGGGTCTAACTCATCTTATATAACTTCAAATTCAGTGCAACCCATTTTTTTAGAAAGATAACCCATAGTTTACATGCCATAAGAATTTTAGATTCATAGCATAAGTAGATTTCTCTTAGAAATTTTGCAAATTCGCCGCCCTATGTCTTGTTTGGACTGAAATAAGGTAGCCCCTCTTAGCCAAATTTGAAAGCTTATAACTTGAGCTTACTCACCCAAACGAAAAGAAACTTCTAGGAATGAAATATAGGTCAATTAACTTCAAATAGACATAAATTTCAGATAAATCTAATGATATTTCTATTTTATTATATTTTTACATTTTAATGCTCAATTATGCCCAACAGCAGAGCAACTTTGGGTCCAATTTCAATAACTAAATTTATACTTATCAAAACTTAATGGGACTAAAGAGAACTGAAAATAGGCACACAATGCTACATCATGTCCAAATTTTAGATTCAAATGAATTAAGATGAAATTATGGAAAATTTTCTAAAACAGATCAGAATTAGTAGGTTTACCAAGTTGAAGAACATGGACACTTTTAGTTCATCAATAATCTTTTATTTAGTTTAAATGATGAAACTTGCTATTTTATTACTGAATTATTAGTATAATGTTTGTCTTGACTGGTGGACTGAATATATGACCGTTGCATTTCTAGGGAAGGGGATTTTAAGCCATTATGCTGGCGAAATTTCGGCAGAAGTCATGTATATGGTGTATTGTTAATGTGAATGCATATAGTTTTCAAGTTTAGTTGGCCTCGAGTATATAAGTTAGGAGGATTATAAGAATTCCATAACACTTGGGCCAGCCCTTGAATGAAATTAAGGGCAATAGATCAGTGGAAAAGTCAGGGAAAGTAAATGTAGCTATCCTATATAGAAGCAATCTTGGCCCTGATAAGCAGACTATTACTCAAGTGCTATATGGCTAAATGCTCCCAAGGGACCAAGTATGGATTAAGACAAGAGAAGACATGGTGATACGTAATGCCTAGATGTGTCAAGTAAAGAAAGATAAATGAAAGTTTTAAGGAATTCTAGTGCATTAGCATGACTTAAATTGTGCATCTACCTAAGTATCTTATCTCTTCATGCTGTTTAGTAATTAATATTACTGTCCTTACCTATTACTACTTTATACCTATTCTGGGGACCACTAAGTGATTGTTAAAACTAATCTGTTTTGGACCCATATGTTTTCTAAAACTTAATAAATGAAATTATAATCCTGTGTATGATATCACCTTTTTCTGGATAAATTGAAGCAGTTAGAACGACAACGATGACATAAACTGTCAAGTAGCTTAGGAACACTACTAAGAATGAAAATTGTCATGCCTATGTGTGTTTCCTGTGTCGTCTCCAGTGAACTTAAAAGAGCTCAATGAAGGCCAACTCAATAGCGATCGACCGTAGCTAGAGTAGTTGTCAAAAATAAATTAGTGAATGTATCTACACTTATTATTACTAGACAACTGTTTCAGTCATCGAAATTCCTAGTAGTATCATTTATATGCTTGAAAAAAACTGTATTGTAATATGACTACTGTATGATGTAAGAGATATTGTATTCCTCTTATAACATGAAATGAGTAACAACTCAAGGTCTGCCTAATTAACTGTAGCAACTCCTAATAGGATATTATGACTTAAGCATAATACTAGAATTGGTAAGATATTACATTAATGGTATTAGAGCAATTTGATCTTAACCGGACCTAAGGACTAGACTAACTATGCTTCTAGTACACTCTAGAATTCTTAATTAATATCATGCAATAAGTCTTATCTGCTCAAGTAAGATATAGGAATTAGATATGTGTAACCGCTTGACTATGAATGTAGTTAGTTGCTATCACACTTAACTTGGTATTGAGCCTGATCAACACAATGCTTTGTTTTGTGTGATTAGCAACTAATGGCTTCTGGTAGGTGTGGTGCCAAACCTGCTCCCGAGGATCCTGTTGACTTCATGGGAACGCTTACGGAAATGGCATATGCAATGAGAGAGCAAGAAGCAGCAGTGCACCAGATGATGGATCAGTTGGAAAGACAACTTGATGGTGATTAAGGAGGGAATCCGAATGCTTCGGAGGTGGACCTCAAATATCTTAAGTTTGCTAAATTCTAAAAGGCGAATCCATCTAGCTTTAAATGAGCCTTTGACCTAGATAAAGTTGAGGATTGGGTCAAGGCAATAGAGAAAGTTTTCTCCGTTTTAGCCTGTATAGACCATCAGAAGGTAGCATTTGCCACCTACTTGTTAGAAGCAGATGCTGAATTCTGGCAGAACGATGTGAAGAGGCTGTTAGAAGAATCTTAGGCTGACTTGTCTTGGGAAGTATTCAAGAATGCATTTTTATCAAAATTATTTCCCCACCTCAGTTCGGAATGCCAAGGAGCTGGAGTTTACGCAACTCCATCAAGGAGGCAAGAGTGTTCTTGAATAGATTGCCAAAGTTGAGGAGTTGTGTAACTTTTCTACCATTTATCAATGGAACCCAGACGAAATGTGGAAGCGCGTCAAGTTCAAAGGCGGATTAAGGGAATGAGAGTTGAAAAAATGAAAATGAGTGTGAGTGTGTGCAAGTGTGAGGCCGTAGGTATTAAGGGCAAAGGGGGAGAGATATTTTCTTAATTTGGTGCTAATTAAGGATTAAAGGGACAAATTAGATGATTGGAGATATGAAGCATGGTCAACTCTTACAAAAAGGAACTTTGTCTCATGCTTTTTGTTTTAATGACATCATCAAATACTTTATTGTTTAGTTGACTAAATTTGAATTTCGATAATGTGATTAAGTGCTCTTGCAACTTAACTAACTTGATTAAGTGAAGATTAGCAATTAACTCATATGATCTTGGTTAATGAAATTAAACTTTTGATTAAGCTTAATTACCCTTAATCAAACTCGATTAAGCTAATTATTAGTGATTAGTGCTTAATTAAGTCATTTAGAGTTTGACTTGCTTAATTAGAGATTCTCTAATCTTAATTAAGCATTCTTGCAACTTTTCTCTATGTAATTACCTCATTAATCCCTTGATTAAATCATAATCCCTTAATTTCTCATTAAGTGCTTAATTACTCAAGGTCACTAAGGTAATTTGGCACGAAAGAAAATTTAGGATGTTACACTTTTCTTGGAAAATCCTTAATAACTTGGTCAACCAAGATGTAGAACACAAGGGCTTTTCAACTGCTGAAGGTAAATACGTATTTACAGCAAATTGTTATGCTTAGATTTTGTGGATTAAGCATTAGTTAGAAGATTTAAACTTGAGGTATACGAAGATCCCTATCTTGTGTGATAATATAAGTGCTACTATTTGCCAAAAATCCCATTCGACATTCTAGATCTAAGCATATAGACATTAAGCATCATTTCGTATGAGTTCATGTTTAGAAAAGAGATATTGAGCTGTGTTTTGTAAATACAGAGGATCAAAGAGCTAATTTTTTACAAAATCACTAGCTGAAGATCGTTTTTGTTTCATGAGGAACCTTATGAATATGATTAGTTTTTGAGCAAGTAATTATGTCACTTGGTTCTTATCCCTTCAAGCAAATGCCTAAAGTTGAGATTGCTCCATCCAAGTATATGTTCCTTTCTGAAGAAGACCTCTCAAGATTGGTGTTCAAAATTCATTCAAAAAGATAGGTTCAAAAAATCCATCAGAAAGATGAACACAAAAAGATTGTTTGGAGTCACTCAAAAAGTTTAGTTCATAAGGGTATGCAGATTGTGCTCAGAAAGATAGATTCAGAATTGGTTTAGAAAGGGTTACTTAGAAAGGTGGCTTAGTTTCCTAATTTTAGAAAGAAAGATTTGATCAGAAAGATGACTCGTGGTTCCGATAAGAAACTTTAATGTAAAGTGTTAAGGCAATTTTAGAACGTGGGATAAAATTGTAACTTCCCACTATACCATGTTGCCATGACTTAATGAAGTGATAAAAATTAAAACCCTTAAACAAATCAAAACATCATAATTTTTTTCCTGAAATTGTTCATATCTCTTTAACCATTAGTTATTTGCTTTAACCACCAAATCATTTCACATACTCTGAAACCTTTTCTTTCCTAAAGTTACAAAAAACCTTAAACACTATTCACAACAGTTCATCTTTGCTCCCAAGTTTCAAACTTTCAAACTCTCTACTCTTTGCTTTCACTTCCTACCCAAACACATTCCTTTCCATTTATTTAAGCTTCGATATTTGCATTACTCAATGTTAGGAAAGGGTAATCAAAGCGCTCCATATATCTTTGAAGATGACGAAATGCAAGCAAATTTTTAGAGATATTACTTTCGAAGTCCCATTGTCAAGGGGAGGAGTTTTTATTTAGAGAACTTCACAAACCTCTTTGAGGTGTTTAAAGTCTTTGAGTTCCAAGGCTGTAATGACTTCTTAAGGATATCTAAGGACATTTACACAGTCCCTGCATTCCATAACATCCTTGTCCCTACTGACAAAGACAACACCTCCTTTTGAAGCATTATTGGAAGCTTCGAGTTGCAAGTTTTACCCTTAGACATTGCATAGATTACAAACACTCCAAATGAGGGCATTTAGTACAGAGTTGGAGAAAGATGGTGGGAAGGAGCTATAAAAAAGGAAGTTGCTATAGTCCTCACAGAGAAGAGAAGCATGTATGTAAGGGACATTCATACCTTTAACCTACTCACTTTTGTTAGGGCTATATATTCTATGCTCCAACACACTATGCTACCCTAGAGTGGTAACACAAATGTGATGACTAAGGTAGATCAGATGGTGATGTTTTGCCTCATGACCAAGAGAAAGATTAACTTGGTTAGGTTGATTCTAGACTTCATACTTGCTTACTCTAAATGCTAAGAGAAGAAGGCATGCCACTCTCCTTTATGGCATGTTGCTTACAGGGGTTTTCATCAGAGCGCAATTGCCATTGGATGGATACAGGGCAGATGACAAACGTCTAACAACTATAATGAAAACCTTCTCAACCTTAGGTCTAAAGCCTCAAGCTCCATAAAAGGAGAAAGAAGAGGAGGAAAAGAAGGACAAGAAAAAGAAAGATTCTTCTATCCAAGAAACTAGTACAAAGAAGCTGATATCTAAATGTTCTAGTGAAGAGAATAAGAAAAAGATAAGAGAAAGAAGCTTATCTCCAATCTCTAAGGGGAGAAAAATGAGCAAGATGAGATTGTTAAAACTTGCTGAAAAGTCTTCTTCCTTATCAAAGGCCAAAGATGTGGTCTCTATTATTAGTGCAGAATGATACGACTCTAGCAAGTATACTGGATTATAAAAGTAATAAAGTAATGTCCCATGAGGATAGTTCGAATATTGAGGTTAACTAATTGCATATCAAGTTGATTAGTAAAAGTAATAAAAGATAATGAGCAAAAGAAAATACAAAATGAGCAGTTCAAAGAAGCAAGTAAAATAAACTATTCTGGATTAAACTCAATAACAAAAAGTGTTAGGGTTACTAACTTCACCTAATCATTAACTTTGTTATCTTGAAAATCAATTATCCAATCTCTATTTCTCTACATTTATAGTCGAATTCCCTAGATTAACTACAAGTCTTTCTCAAGATCATGAAATTTCTCTTACTTAATATGATTGCCTAATCTCTTAGCACAACCTAAATTAAGGGAGGATAGGCTCTACGGATTCCAGCCATACAGGTCACATTTATATATCTCTAGCTTTCACCCAACCTATGGTGATTATGACACCAAGCTTCCTTTACAACTCCTCTCTCAAGTGATTACAAAACATCAAAATAATCAAGTGGTGATCAAGCACTTAGAAGCATCAAGCACGGTCATACCACTAAATCATAAAGAAATAGAGAATTGGATTGCATCAAAACAAGAATCACATTGTCAAGAGTGGCTACATTAGTGCACTAACAAGAGTGGCTTAGTTCATAATGAAAATAGAAGCAAAAACTAAAGAAGAAAGTGAAATAATAGAAAAAGAATCCATGGATGACAGAAAAAGTGTAGAAACAGGGTGACAAGGATCTCTTGGGCTTCTATTTGGCCATTGGAACCTTTAATCTTCACCTTCAATGCCTTCAAGGTTCTTCACAAGAATTAGGGTTGTAAAAGTTATTAGAGATATTATGAAAATTGCGCAAAAATCCTTTAAATATGGTCCAAGATCTTCTCCCATGAGATTGCTTCGAAAAACAGACTTTCCTAATTTATCACAGTCATGCTCGAGCTTGCTACGCCATGCTCGAGCGTGCTCTACTAAACTAAAACCTTGTGCTATCTATTTGATGTCCGTGCTTGAGCTTGCGGGTGCATGCTCGAGCTTGGGGTTGCATGCTCGAGCTTGCTCCCAAAACCTTGAGTATCAACTAATCTTTACCTGGGTCTTCAAACCTTCAATAAAAAGGACTAATAATGAGTGACAAAAACTTAGAAACATAAAGGGAAGAATACTAAACATCTACATAACTAAACTCCTAAGATGATGCTAAGTTGATGCAAAACTACTATCTATTATGCATGGGAGTCCTAAAAACTATATCAAAAACATTAACAAATATAACTCTCTAATAACTCTCATTAGAGAGTTATCAAAAACCCCCAACTTAACCTCTTGCTTGTCCCCAAGCAAGGATTAAAACAAAGCAAAGATACTAAAACAGAAAAGCAAAAGGAACAAAAGTTTGCAGGACTCAAAACAAATACTTAAAACAATATGTCTTCTAATTTTGACCCATATAATCCTTATTGCTGCTCTTACTCTCTAACTAGGACGTCACAAATCAATCAAAATCCAAGCAAGAAACCATTCAATTGTGCAATTCTCATTATCAAGGGAAAGAAAACTAAGTGTTTGTATGTGTGTGTATGTGTCAGGCAATGAAGAGTTAATTCACCCTATGCCAATGCCATGATTAAGGAAAAGACAACAATCAACCACAATTCACCACTCACCCTTTTTTACATCCATATAAGTGTCAACTAGCTAAAGATCAATAGGTCTTTCTTTTAAGATTGTAATGTAAGGCAAAGATTTAGGTATGATGAAAAGTCATATCTATCTCAAAAGAGTTTCAAGTGAAAATAGTGCATGTTTCAATCTTAATTAAAGCATTAAAGCATGGTGACCACTATCCCTAAGTCACCTATCCATAAAAAGTGCAAAGTGTGTGATTCTTTCCCAATAATAATAACAACACAAGAGAATTTTAAGCAAGTCTGGATCAAAATTGGTAGTCACTAATAGGTTAAAATGAAGAGCAATTTGTCATATCATGGGAATGAGGTCAAAAACTTAAGAGACATAGTTAATAGAACAATAAAAACATGCAAAATACTACTGTAAAACACCTAAAAATAGAAAATCTTTTTGGTTTCTTTTTTAAGAAATAGAATTGAAAAACTATACTAACAAAAGAAAGAAAAAACAAGAGGATGCATGCTCTCCTGCACACCTAACTTAAGAATTTGCATTGTCCTCAATGCATAAACAAAAAGCACATGGAGAGGGTATGAGAAACTTCCCTAATCACATTCATCGTCCTCAGGTCTCGAACCTCAAGATCCTCAACATGCTCAACTAGTAGCATAGGTGGAAGACAAAGTAGTCTGTTTCATACCCATGCTCGAGAATTTAAAAACTTCCCTCTCTAATTGAGGACCATGCTCGAGCTTGTGATGGTGCGCTTGAGCATGTGTCTCTAAATCTACAGCTTCCACTTTTTTAGCAAAATTTGAGTTTTGGTTTTTCCTTTGTTACTCCATGCATTGCATTGCTCATTACTACCTATAAAAATCAAAGAGAAATAATGTCAAAATATTGAAATAAATTAAACTAACCTAAATGCATCCTAATAATCATATGAATGAAACATTTAAAATAAAGCTAAGGGAAAGAGATGTTGGGTTGTCTCCCAACTAGCACTTTGGTTTAATGTCCCTAAGTTGGACATGGCCCTATTCCCTCAAGGTGGTTCTTTCCTTCCCTTCTTTGCAGAGTTGTCACCAAGGTAATGGCTCTTCCTCCCAAAGACCAATGAGATAGAATTTTGCTTGAATGATGAGTGGGGAGCTTCCAAAGGCTTGCAAGGTGGCTTAATATCATCATCCTCTATCTTTTTCTTTTTCTTTCTCACTTTGATCTTCGAAAATTGAAGCTTCCAAAAAGCAGTAGCATTTGATGCAAGATTGGATGTGCTCAAGTTAGCTTCCACTACATCCATTCGAAAGTACGAGTTAGCTTCAAAAGGGGGTGTGATTGCTTCAAATAGCTTGAATGTGATCTACTCCTCCTGAACGCACAATTTGAGCTTCCTTTCTTCCACATCAATTAAAGCTCTTCCAGTGACTAAGAAAGGTCATCCAAGGATAAGTGGTACATCTCTATCTTCCTCCATATCAAGGATAATAAAATCCATCGGGAAGATGAATTTGTCCACTTTCACTAGGACATTATCCAACACACCCCTTGGATGTTTGCTAGACCTATCTGCTAATTGTAGAGACCATATAGTGGGCTTCACTTCTTTGATCCCAAGCTTCCTGAAAGCAGACAGCAGCATCAACTTAATGCTAGCACGAAGATTACAAAGAGCTTTATCAAAATGGATATCACCAATATCACATGGAATAGTGAAACTCCTTGGATCTTTCAACTTCAGAAGTAGCTTCTTCTATAATGTGGCACTACACTCCTTGGTTAGCACTATGTTTCATCATGCTTAAGCTTCCTTTTGTGAGATAGGATATATTTCATAAATTTGGCATAGCTCAGTATCTACTGAAGAGTTTCCAGGAGTGGGATATTAATGTGCAATTTCTTGAAGACTTCTAAGAATTTAGCAAACTGCTTATCTTGCTGCTCTTTCTTCTGCTGCTTCACTTTCTGTGGGTAGGGAATGGGAGGGTCATAAGCAAGAGGGACTATTGACACAAGAGTCTTCTCTTCATCTCTTTCACCTTTGTCATGCCTCATAGGAATTTAATACTTTTGCCCTTTTAATGCCTCTACTTTAATGGATGGCATTTCCTTTGGTTGCTAAGGTTCTACTAATTGCTTGCCATTTCTCAAGGTAACTGCTTTCATATGGTTATTTCTTGGATTGGCAATAGTGTTGCTTGGCGAAGAACCCTATGGTCTTTCATCAAGCTATTGTGATATCTGCCCCATTTGATTTCTATATTTCTTATAAAAGCCTCTGGTTCTTGAATTAGGCATCATACTGTTGAACCTTGCCTTAGTCTTATCCACAAAATTTGAATGAGTTTGCATAAATTGTTGGAACATATCTTCCAGGTTAGGCTTCTTCTCATGAGCTAGTGGGTTATAGGAGTGACTAAATGCACCTTGATTCCCATGGTAATGCCCTAAAATGTTGTGATCTATGTACCCAGAAGCATAGTGGTTGGAATTAAAATTGTGCCTCTAGGAATTCATATAATTAACTTGCTCTTTAGATGATGGTTCCACATGGCACTCTCTATTAGGGTGATCTTCTTGATAGAAATCACACCTCAATACTTGAGCAAGTTAAGAATTGGGGAGTATCCCTAACTTTTTCTGAATAGCTACATTTTAAATGACAAAAGCTTGCATTTGAGCCAGAAGAGATATAGTGGTATCAGCCTCTAGAACTCCTCATTTCTGAGTCCTCTCAATAGGCTTTTGGTAGTTTTTGCTAGCCATTAATTCAAACAACTCTTGAGATTATTTTGGTAACTTATTGTTGAAAGAGCCACCAGCAGCTGCAACCATGACTTGTGTGGAAATCAATAAACCATTATAGAAGGTCTGAATCTGCATCCAAAGAAGGATGCCAAGATGGGGACATTTTGCCAACAAGTCCTTCTATCGCTTCCAAGCTTCATAAAAAGACTTTCCTTCTGCTTGAGCGAAGGAGGTAATATCACTTCTCATCTTTGCTTACTTGGTGGGTAGGAAATAGTTTTCTAGAAATTTCCTGGCCACCATGTCCCAAGTAATGAGTGTCCTTTGGGCTACAGATTTCAACCACGCTTTGGCCTTGTCCTTCCGAGACAATTAGATCAACCTCAGTCTAATAGCATCATCAGTAGCCCCATTCATCTTGATAGTGTCACAAATCTCTAGGAAGGTACTGATGTACTCATTAGGACTTTCACTTGGCAACCTCAAGAATTGATAGTTGTTCTAGACAAATTAGATTAGTGAAGACTTCAATTCAAAGTTGTTGGCTTGAACTGGAGGTCTCACTATGCTTAAAGCACACCCGTTTAGAGAAGATGCCAAGTTATCCTTCATGGATCTTTGATTCTGATTGTTTTCTTCAGCCATATTCCTTACTTGATATTCTTCATATTCTCTTCTTTTTCTTCTCAATTGTCTCAAGGTGCATTCTATCTTTGGATCAAAGATGAGTCCACCTGTTAAGTAACTCCTTCGCATTAATTACATAGGCCAAGAAAAGAATGAAGATGAGTAATAATTTAAAAATAGAAAAATAATAGTTGATAAAATTAAAATTAAAATAAAGAATGGCTCAATCTAAAACCCAACTAGTTAAAAGTGATGTTGAAACTATCCCTAACAACAGTGCCAAAAACTTGATGCAGCTTTGGCAAGTATACCAGCTCATACAAGAAATAAAGTGATGAGAAAAGTATCATTCCCGAGGATAGTTCAAGTACAAAGGTTAACTAATTGGATATCAAGTTGAGTAGTAAAGGTAATAAAAGATGACGAGCAAAAGAAAACACAAAATGAGCAGTTAAAAGAAACAAGTAAAATAAATTGTTCTTGATTAAACTTAATAACAAAAGTTGCTAGGGCTACTAGCTTCACCTGCTCATTAACTTTGTTATCTTAAAAATCAATTATCCAATCTTTGTTCCTCTACATTTATAGCTGGATTCCCTAAATTAACTATAAGTCTTTTTCAAGATCATGCAATTCTCTTTTACTTACTATGATTGCATAATCTCTTAGCACAACCTTGATTAAGGGAGGATAGGCTCTATAGATTCCAAACAAAGGCCACACAGGTCATATTTATCTATCTCTAGTTTTCGCTCAACCTATTGTGATTATGACACAAAGCTTCCTTTACAACTCCTCTCTTAAGTGATTGCAAAGAATCAAAACAATCAAGTGGTGATCAAGCACTTAAAAGCATTAAGCACAATCATAACACTAAATCATAGGGAAACAGAGAATTGGATAACATCAAAAGAAGAATCACATTGTCAAGAGTGGATATATTAGTGCCCTAGTAAGAGGGGCTTAGTTAATAATGAAAATAAAAACAAAAACTAAAGAAGAAGTGAAATAATAGAGAAAGAATCCATGGGTGATAGAAGAAGTGTAGAAACAAGGTGACATGGATCTCTCCAGCTTCCATTTAGCTATTAAAACCTTCAATCTTTACCTCCAATGCCTCCAAGGTTCTTCACAAGAATTAAGGTTGTAAAAATGGTTGGAAAAGTCATGAAAATGGTGCAAAAATCCTTTAAATGTGGCCCAAGATCTTCTCCCATAAGATTGCTTCAAAAAATAGACTTTCCTAATTTATCAACCACACTCGAGCTTGCTATCCCCCGCTTAGACTTTCCTAATCTTGTGTTCTCTATCTAATGTTCATGCTCGAGCTTGCGGGTCCATGCTCAAGCTTGCGGGTCTGTGCTCAAGCTTACAGTTGCATGCTCAAGCTTGCTCCCAAAATGCTGATACTGGAGTTCTTTGCCTGAGGTCCACGCTTGAGCTTGGGGTCGCATGCTCGAGCATGCTTCTAAAACCTTGAGTACCAACTTATCTTGACCTGGGTCTTCAAAACTTCAATAAAAAGGACCAATAACAAGTGACAAAAGCTTAGAACCATAAATGGATTAATACCAAACATCTATATAACTAAACTCCTAAGATGATGCTAAATTGATGCAAAATTACTATCTATTATGCATGGAAGTCCTGAAACTATATGAAAAATATTAACAAATATAACTCTTCAGAAAGGACAATCCAAAGGAAATTAGTGATGGTCTTCTGTGATCCCTGCTCATCTTTTGATGATGTCAAAAAGGGGAGAAGAATGAGAAAAGTTTGGTTAAAGGGGAGCTTATTTAAGGGCTTGGTTGAGGGGGAGCTTATTCAAGGAGAAGCTGAAGTTACTGCATCTCATACATCATTCATTCTTAGGATTATTTTGTTAGGAACATTTTTTTTTAACTTTCTTTGATTACATTTTGATTGGTTTCAAAATAATTTATTTCATTTAGTATTATGATTTGTTTCATTTTGATTATTTGCTTTGATATTATTTATCTTTATACTTATGTTGATATTATTTTGCTTGGATATCTTATGCAGATATGTGTTGTAATACTCTTGTTCTCTGATAGTTGTCTTAAAATTGTTGTTACTTTTTGCTCTAATATTTATCATTGAATACTTCTATTATAAGTTTTTGCTTTGATATATTTTGTGCTGATATTGTAGTTGACTAACATTTGTTATTGCATATCCTGTTCTGATGACTATTATTTTTAGGATGATTACTCAATAGCTTTGATTATGTAAATCGTGTGAAATTACAGTTCTTATTCAATTTAAATTGCTTTGTTCTTTATTATTATTGCGCTAATTATATTTTCCCCTTCCTATGATACTACATATATCTTGCTCTAATAATCTTATAATCACTTTTTGCTATGATCAATCTTGAACTTATTTTGACTTATCTACTTAGTTTCAAAAACTATTAAAACAAAAGTTTCATGATCAAATGTTTGCCTTGTTTAAACTATAATTATTTCTATAGCTTCTAGTTAATATGAACTCTTGATATCAACTTCAAAAAGTTTATTTTTTACAAATTATAAAATTGATATCTAACACCAAACTGTATGCACTTTCATTTTCTTTAAACAAAAGCTTTTCTTAAGTATTGGTTTGCCATCATCAAAAGGGGGGAGATTGAAAGCTCCAATGCCCTACAGATGCCACTAAGTGGTTTAGCTTCATCGAGATTAGAGTTTTGATGAACAATAGATCAACTCTTAATAAAATATTTTGTATACAAGTGCATTAGATCATGAAAAATGTGCACAAGGATGAGAATTAGATGACACAAGGTTAAAAGTTCTTATGTATCTTGCGCATATTTCCATGGAAAGAACTTTTTAACCAAAAATCTATTATCTATCTCTCAAGAAGCATATCAAGAAGTCTAGAAGGATGTATGTCATTAGAAGGATACAAAATCATCAAAAGGGTAACAAGCACTTAAGAAGGATGAATTGTCCAAAATGGTGACCACTAGAAAGTTAATTCTCATGAAGTACCTCCCCATAAAAGCTTCCACTGAATGGTTCATGGACCGTTCCTCAAAGTCAAACTTGACAAGACAAGATCCAAAAGAAGCACTAATAACTCTAAAAGGTTAGTGTACATCAACGACTAGTTTTTCTCTTCTGTGACCTTTCTATTTGCTGAGAAAAAAGCAACCCCTTATCTCTCTAGTCTTAGACTAGTGGCTCAATAAGCTCTGAGGTCAAGGTCTAAAGTCTTAAATGGCTAGATTTTGAAGCCTATTTAAACTTGGATGATAATGATGAAGTTGTTGGTCATTCAAGCAATCTACATATTTCAATATTTGCAAAGACTTCATCTTTCTCAACCTTCTGAACATGTAGAAAGTTGTATGTTGTAATTTCTAAATAGAAAATCTTTTCATTTGCTTTGTATTAGCCAGAATCCTCTTACTGAGAGTATTGAAAGGTCACTACACATTGTACTTAATTCCTATACACTTTAGAGTGATTGAGTGTGAGTGTAACACAAACACAAACCTTTCAATCTATACATTGTAACCTAACCCATTAGTGGTCATTGTGAGCTTGCAGAGGCTAGGATAAAATACTACTCATTGTCAGCTTGGAAAGACTTGGTAAATACTACTCACTTGGTTAGCTTGGAAAGGCTAAGAAGAACTACTCAGTTGTAAAAGCTTGGAGAAGCTTGCACAAAGAATACTTAATTTATAAAATCTCAACTAATCTGTTAGGGACTAGATGTAGGCACGTGGTTTGGCCGAAATAGTATAAAATCTTTTTGTGTGATTTTCTATCCTTATCACTTTTACTTTCTTCCTACCTATTTATTTATGTGTGCTTAAAGATATATTTATACTTGTTCCCAAAACAAAAGTATTATGAGAACACTAGCTTTTGTCTCTAACTTAAACACTTTTGTATTCCAAGTCTAAAGACTTGAGAAAATTTTGTTTAAAATTTTAAGAACAAAAAATTTTTAGAAGCATGATTCATTCCCCTTTTCATGCTACTTCTTCCTATAGTATAAGCCCTTTGCTACATCTCTGAGGCAACAGCAAAAGATGATCCCCTAGCCTCTACCTGTATGTTTGAGCATAACAGCAACCCTCTTTAGCTATGGTGGGAGCTAGAATGGCCACGCCCATGCTTGACACATCCCCTTGGTACAATCAGCCTAACAATGAAGCGCAGTCCCCTCCAGGGACCCTTTACAATAATTATGATAGCGAAACATAAAATACATGAATGCATGAACATTTTTACATTATTTATTCACCTAACCCTTTCTTTAACTTTGACCTTAGTTTTGACTCACTTCAACTTTACTTTACTTGGTTGTATGTTGCGGCATACAAACTTCAAGTATGCGTTCACTTGCTCACTACCCTCAACATGAAATGGTAATGACCTTGTACTGTGGCTGTCACCACCTTTCTTTCCTATGAACTTTGGTTGGGAAAGAGGTTTTTGGTTAATGCATATAGATATCTTACTTACTCATTTTCTTCTTTTTACTCTTTCAATGATCTTATAATTTGCATGCCAAAAACTAAGTCCAGAATTTTGTCAAAAATCTGGCAACATAATGGCTAGATTAGAGCTTCCGCAAAATTTTCCAGATGGTGAATTGCACATCCAATCATTCTTTTAGCCCATACAAGTATTTAATTCAACTAGAGCACAGAGTTTCAAGGACCAAGCCAAAATCACATTGTCACACAACTCAATGCATACATCTAGGGTTTTTTGTGTATTCCTTGGCATGAAGTCTTATGAATGCTTATAAGGCATCTCATGGTTCTTCATGAGACAATCCCATACTCTCAATTGGGCTTAGTTCAAGTCTTTTAAGTTTTCCTCCTTTATTTCTTAAATTAAACATGAATATTATTAATTTTAACCCTTTTAAATCTTTAAGCCAAGCAAATCATGATTTATTATCCTAATAATAGGGTTTGGCCGAATTCTTCTTAAGGAGAGTTTTAGTCCTTTTTGGCTTACTTTACTTCTTGTACCTGGTTTAATTTACTAATTAGTTATTTTAGAAGCTTGTTCTAATCCATTACTGAATTAAAGTGTTTATGTTCACTAATTTTCCTACAGTCAAATCTTAAAGAGGGCTTTCTTGAGATTTTCACTTATTTTTCTTTAGGTAAAATTAATGTACAACTTGGTTATGCATTTTATACCTTAGATACCTTGTGTTTAATAATTTAAAAATCTTTTAGGGCTATAACCTTACACGACTTAGAGCTTTCATGTTTTCTTTTAGATTTGTAACCTTACACAACTTAGGGCTTTTATGTTTTCTTTGTTTTTTATTCAGAAAATGATGGGTGTTTTAGTGATTATTTGAAGCTTGATTCTTAATAGTTTCATAATTTTTAAGCATGGTTCTTACCTTATTTGTACATGGCCAAAACCATGTAAAGGGTTTCGTAATTATCCATTTTTCTTACTTGTCACTAAGTTGCGTATATTCTTGCATACCACTTTATCCTTAGGCAGGCATCTATTCTCTTACCTTTATGACTAAGCCAATAGCCCTAATCATTCATTCCAAGGGGCTACAAGGACTTCACCTTGCTCCTTTGGATTATGACAATTCATGGCTAGATCACAAAGCTTATGAACCACACTTGTTTTCTTTCAAGTAACCACTTTTATTCTCTTTTTCACTTTAAAACACATAGATTTAGCTTCTTAAAGTTTCATGGGTTTTAGATCCAAGCTCAACCAACATTATAGACATTTTAACATTCATCTTAAAATTTTAGAGGTGATTCTTTAAAAGATTTCTCATTTCACCATATTTCACCATAAAGCTTGAAACTTTAATCAAACTCACCAAGAGAGAAGCCAATAAAACATGGACTCATATTTTCACAAGAAATGGTCGAATGTTCAATCAAGAAGGAGAGAATAGCTTTTCAACAAAAGAGTAGATATACGGCATTCAACACCTTTAGCCAAAACCAGAAAATATAATCATGAGACCTCAAAGATCATGAACAAAACAACCTAGCCATGGAAAAGGCTTTAGGTGCTCTAGCCCTTTAAACAAAAGGAAAGAGTTGGAGATCACTACCCCAAGAAGCTTTGGTTAGTGCTTAGAGACTTTAAAAGATAAAAATGGCCTCTTCCAAGAAGCTTGAAGCTGTGGCCACCGAGAGGAGAACAAAGAAGATTTTTGCTTGCTTTCTAGTGAGTGAAGGCTTAGTGTCTTACATAATGTCTTCAAGAACCAAAAGATGTTGCCCTTGAGCGGTGGTGGTGATAGGGTTTGGCTGTGGAGGAGAGAAACTGAAAAGGATGAAGATAGGAAGAGAGGTTTCCTTAAAGAACTTAGAGAGGACTTGAGTGTTAGAGAGAGAAATGAAAATGAAAAATGAAGAGGGTGTGTGTGTGTGTGTGTTGGTGCCGTGGGGGTCTGTTTGATTTAGGGGGTTCTCTTGCAAAATCTTTGGATTAGGACATTAACCAATGGGCTTGGGATGTAATGGTTTCTTGGTTAAAGGCTTAACCCAAGCCAATTTTAGTTAAAGAAGCTTTTGAGAAATATTACTTCATATGGAAGATTCCTCCAAATAGGATATTATGTATTTAAATTGTATTTACCTCATTTGTTTAAAGTAGGACACTTGTCAAGTTCTTACTTGGTCTTCATTACATTAATCAAGCACACATGATTATACTTCTTATTACATGTGATTAGCCACTAATCTTATGAGCATTTGCTAATTATGGATTTATAGTAATAATCTCATGTTTTTTTGATTTGTTTTATTTTAAACTTACTTGTGTTTTTTTTTAATCATGTTTCTAATTGTAATTAATAAGATTCATTTAGGGATTAAGCTTTAATTACTTTCTCTAATGTTTATGATTTTGACTTTTGAAAGCCTTAACCCTTTCTGTGTTGACTGTTGACTTTTTATTGTTATCTTGTTGACTTTTGACTTTAGTTGACTTGTTGACTTTTTGGCTTTTTTTGTTGACCTTTGACTTTTACTATTAGTGATTAGTGTTTACTTACCATTCATTAATCCAATCACTCGAGATTACTAAGCAAATTATACCATGTGAAATTGGGGATTTAACACCATATTGGAAAATAAATTGCCTCCAAAAGTAAAGGATCTAGGGAGTTTTACAATTCAACGTGTAATTGGTGATGTTTATTTTAACGAAGTTCTTCATGATCTTGGTACTAGCATCAAGTTGATGCCTTTGTCTATTTTCAAGAAGCTTGGACTTGGATAAGTGAAGCCTACTATGGTTTCCTTGCAATGGGTAGATAACTCTACCAAGCATCTTAGAAGCATCACTGAAAAAGTGTAGGTGAAAGTAGGCAAGTTCATTTTCCCAGTTGATTTCATCCTGCTAGACATGGATGAAGATAGAGATGTCACTTATTCATGTGAGGCTTTTTAGCAACTGGAAAAGCTTTGATTGATGTAACAAAATGGAAGCTTGAGTTGTGCCTTCAAGATGAAAAAGTCACATTCAATGTGTTTGAAGCAGCACAGTTCCCACTGGAGGTTGAATCTTGTCTGGAAGTGGACGTTAAGGACTTTAGGGTGAAGAAGGAGTCTTAGCCAATCAAGGGTTGTTGGTCATAAACTTAAAAATATGAAGAACGGTGATCACAAGACAATGGAGTACAAAGAAGTCACTAAGATTTGGAATCAAGGTGACAGCTTTTGTGTTGGCAAAGTTTAAGTGTTCCCTCATCAAGCATCAAAAGTTGAAAGAGCACCTTGGCTAAAGCATGATTTAGGAGAGGCGGTAGAAAAAAACCAACAGTGCAATGCTTCACCCCCTTCTCACCCTCTTCACTGATTTCTTGAACCATGTCCAACTTAGGGATATTAAACCAAAGTGCTTATTAGGAAACAACCTAATTTTCTATCCTCTTCTTTTTATTTTACATGTTTTGAGTTTGTTTGACTTTTAATATATTTTAATTCTAATTTTGTTGCATAATTTTAGATATTCCTTTTTTCTATGTGGTTTTAATTCTTTTTAATCATATTTGGTAGGTTTCAAGAAGAGAATTAGGTGCATGAAGCAACAGGCGTAGAGTCCAAACACGCTAAATAGTTATCCTTTTTGAGCCTAATAGTTTGGTTTCTTATTTGAACTACTTTATGAGTCCTGAAATCCCCTTTTTTTTCTATCTATCTTTGTACCTTATTTACATTTTGAGCCTAATCACTTGTTTTCTTGTTTGAACCACATTATGAGCTCGAAATCCCTTTTTTTTTCCATCCATCTTTGAACCGTAGATTATGCTCAAGCTTGTAGCTTCTAACAAAATATTATGGTGCAAAATAAAGCCTTTAGATGTAACTTATGGTGCAAAATATTACGTTATATGATGTGGATATCTTGATTCTACCATTCATGAATATTTCCCTTTGTTATTCTTATGCTTTATTTCTTTACGCTTGGCCTTTGGTTCACAACGTTTATGTGACTGTCCTTCACGCTTAAGGCTCATGTTTTTAAAACACTTTAAAAGTGATGACGTATTTCAAAAAAATATTTACCATATTTTCCATGGAACTTAATTTAAAAATGAAGTTTAACTTTTGCATGAGTATAAGTAACAACTAATAAAATAACGTAATACAACTTAAGTGTAGTATGAGTTTATTAGGGTGTTACATTATGGTATTAGAGCTGTTCATCCTGATAGAGCCTAAGGTTGGACTGACACTGTGTCCAAGCATAATTCTTTAAGTCATGCTTTGGATCTTGTTTCTATGATAGGATATAGGACTTAGAATGCGTGATATCATGTCAGAATGCCTTTAGTTTCTACCATGCTTAGCTTAGCATTAGGCCTATTCAACTCAGTATCTTTTGTTTAGTGTGTTTAGGAACTAATGGCACCTTATAGATGTTCCTCTAACAATAGCAGTGACAACATGAACGTCGCTGAATTCATGAGGACTTTCCAACAGATGGCAAGCACAATGCATGCCCAAGCTACAGCAGTCAAGCACATGATGTAATAGTTGAACTGGAGATCCGAAGAGTCTATTGGCAAAAATGGCATAGACATCGATTATCAAAAGTTCTCAAAATTTCAAAGGGCGAACCCACCTAGATTTAAGGGGACTTTTGACCCTAACGAGGCTGATGAATGGATCAAGGAGATTGAGAAGATCTACTCCATGCAAGCCTACTTAGAGGCTTAGAAAGTGGCCTTTGCCGCTTATATGCTAAAGTTGGATGCCAAGTTTTGGTGGAAGGGAGCTACGAGTCTAATGGAAAATGACCAAAGGGAGATCACATGGGATGCCTTTAAAGCAACTTTTTATGAGAAGTATTTCCCAATGTCCATAAAGAATGTAAAATAGATGGAATTTGTGAGGATTTGCCAAGAAAGCATGAGCATTGCTGAGTACATAGTAAAATTTGAAAGGCTATGCATGTTTTCAACAATCTATCAACAGAATCCTGATGAGCACTGGAACTATGCAGCATTAGTGAACAAAAGCCGAGTAGTAGAAGAATGCAACAGAAAACTAGTCGTCTAAAGATTAGAGGCATACAGCAAGAGGCAAGCATCTCAGATTCAACAACTCAACTAGCTGCCTTCATAGAAGCCATATCAAGGTGAAGTCTTTAATCAGGAACAGCCTCAGCAGCCTACTGTTAACCCTCAAAGACTTGCCAGCAACCTTTCGGTGTCCGCAATAAGACCAACCTGCCCTAAGTGTCGAAAGAATCAATGAGGCGTCTGCTTGGTTGGTCAACATACTTGTTTTAGATGTTGCCAACATGGACATATTGCTAAGCAATGCATTGTGCAAGGTAAATGCAAAAAATGTTTCTAGATCTAATTAGATGTAACAAATTTTGAGGGCAAAATTTTAAAAAGGAAGGGAGTAATGTAACATCCCCAATTCTACCTAAGCTAATTAGCTCAGTATCATTGACTAATTAGAGGGATTAGTGATTAGTTAAGGATTAATCAATTAATTTCAAGAGCAAGAGCTTAGTAATTAAGGAGAAGTCAACAAATCAACTAAAAGTCAATGCTCAACAAGACATGTCAACAATTGAATAATGACACACTAAATGATTTAATTAAAGCCTAGTCATCCAAATCCTTCTAATTCATGACTAAGAATGTAACACCTTCCTAGGTATGGTACTATGCTTAAGTCAAAATACCTTCCCTAGGAGTTGTTATTCTTACCTGAACGGACCTTGTCTGACAAAAACCTCTGGCCATCTTCAATATTTCTTGAACTATCTAGAGATAATACGAAAATATAATGAGAATTAAAAATTCTCAGTAGGATTCTCTAAAAGATGACACATAATGTCATCATTATTATCTCCAGCTGCTTTGGTTTATTATGAAAGAAGTGCACATGTTAATAAAATTTTCACTTTTATAGTTTGAAAACATATTATCCGAAGCAGAATTCATTTTATTCACACACTTAAGTCATAGGAACTATTACAAAATAAATTTACAATTGATAACTTGAATAATAGTTGCAGTATATTCAAACATAACAATTCCAATATAATAAGAAAATAGAAAATGCATATGCAAATACTTTTACTAGAATTCATGCAAATGCACTTGTGGTTTCTTTAACTTTCTTTAACTTCCTCTCTTTGGCACACCTAGACGTTACGTATCGCCATTCCTAGGGTACAACTTGCCTTTAGTACTTGGTCCCTCGGAGGTGAATGGCCTCTCTCACCCCTAGATAATAGCCTACTTCTCAGGTTCAAGCTCGTACCTATACATGAGTGGTGGGTTTACTTTTCCCAATGTTCACACCAGTCTATTCCCCTTAAATCCAGTGAGGGGCTGGCCCAAGCCTTTGATAGTACCACTGTAACATCCCCACTTTAGTAAACGGAATGTAATGGAAACTTTGAATTATTCCCCTTAGGTAGTGTGAGAATTTCTCAAGCAGCACTATGCCATAACGATCCTCACACTTGGAATTATAGGGTAGTGTAACACTGCCGTTGAAAATAGGGCAATGCCATATGTTAAAAATTAAGAAATGACAAAAGTGCCCCTATAAACTTTTGTTAATTATAGAAATGCTTAGGATTTTTAGAAATTATATTTTTGACCCTAAAGAATTATTTCCACAATAATCCTAGAATTTTTCATAAAATGACTTTTATGTCCCCACATCTGTAGAATTAGCATAATGGGGTTTTAAGTGGAGCAGAATCACGTGGCGAAACCGTAGAAGTTTAAGTCTCTGCCGATTGAGCCATGGAGGCAGCCTAGTGTTAAATAATGTGGGCTGCCCCTAGACTTGCTCAAAATTATGAAAATGCCATTAGTTACATAAAATAGGAAACAAAAAGGCTCCGGATTTACAAAAATGTCTAATTTACGCCGTTAGATCACTTATTTGGTCTCAATAGTTATGCAAGGGCAATTAGAAGTTAATTAAATATTAATCAAGAGCTAGTTAGATATTAGTTAGAGAGATTATGCTTAAGATAAATTAAAATGAACATGTGGATATCTTAAACTATTAAGTAATGTTTGATCGGTTTGGAGGAAATCGGTAAATATTCGGTGCTCTAAACTGCCAGAGCCGAATCAGTAGAATTCTACACTGATAACCTTAGGTTGAATGGCTGAAATTCAGCCACCTCCACC
Source organism: Pterocarpus santalinus (assembly GCA_031439595.1). NCBI lineage: Eukaryota > Viridiplantae > Streptophyta > Magnoliopsida > Fabales > Fabaceae > Pterocarpus > Pterocarpus santalinus. The sequence continues at coordinate 49,178,399 of CM062527.1, forward strand.
ACCATAGATGGTGCCATATGGCAGCCATATGATGGGAAGATTTGGCCCAATCATGACCATTAAAACCCGATATCTAAATCCATCCTTATCTAGGTCATAAAGCTTAGAAAAAATCTCACCCATCTCCCTTCATTTTGTGCCCTCCACCATGTTTCAGCCTCCTTCCATCTATTCTCCTTCTTCTTCCTTTCTTTCCTTACCTCCATGATGAAGAACGTCAAGCTCAAGATTGGAAACCCTCTTAACCTCAAATCCTCTTGCTCCTTTTATGAAAATTGATCCTCACCTCCTTCTCTACAAAACCCCTCTAATAATTTCATGATTAAGCATCAAATAGAGCCTCCCCACATGATGAAGGAAGAAGGCTAGGAGTTGGTTCTTGTCTTTCTTGCTTCCATAGTTTCAAGGATTTCAAGGTAGGTAGCTCAAATCCTTAGTTGTTTGATGTTTTATGTGACTATGAGGCTGCTATGTTCCTCTTATGCCATACTTGTATGACGGTGCTTTGATGTTCTTCTAGTGTTTTGAGGTGAGGAAACTTGGTTTAGTTGAGGAATTTAACAAAAGCTCAAAAAGGAGCTAAGCAGAATCTATTTTTGTGAGAAAACCCTATGGCATCCGTACTGGCGAAGTGTACAGCTCTATATACAGCTGTAGAAAGCGGATGAATATATTTTTATATGAAACTAGACATTCAAATCTTTCCATACATATAAAATATAAGGTCATTGGATTAGTATAGAATTACTTATGAATTTTTGAAATTTAACCTAGAAATCTGGATTCTTATCCAGGCAGTATGAGTTAAGAAGGGTATAACTCACCCTACACAACTCCAAATTGAGTTAACCCAAGGTTTTCTGAAAGTTAACATGTAAGGAAATATCTCATAAAATTTTAGAACCAGATTCGTTGCCATCTGTTCCCAGCACACTAGTGAAATTGACTTAAGTTTAAACTGGGCTAAGAGAGTGTAGTCTAGAAGGGTCAAGTTTCAGGACTTATAACTCAAAAAATACTCTTGCATATGACATGAAAATTTATTCATTTGAAATATTGTTCTGTTAGCTTTCATTTGATACAAATTTTGAATAATTACACCTAGATTTCTATTTTTAGTGAATTTTTACTTATAAGAGCATAAATTCTAGCTAAGAATAGGACAGCCTAAGGAAAAATACTTATATCTTGAGTTATACAAATCAAAATGAGATGGGACTAAAAGGGTTGGAAACTAGACACATAAGGCTCTGACATATTCAAAATTTAGACTTATATGAGTCGAATTAAGCAAAGGGTGGATTACAACAAAATCAGGCAGAATAGGAGGGAGTAAACCGAAAACCCTATAGATGCTTGAATTGAACTTGATGAATAGTGCTGTGAATATCTGTATAATTGCTGATCCATATTGAATTGCAAGTTTGAAAGATTGTATTGGTTGTCTGGCACTATTCATGTAGAAGCATATTCGATCCGTTATGCTGCCGAATTTTCGGTAGGACTTTATGAGAACTTATGCTATGGGTGATTATGCTTTGAATATATTTACATTTACTTGTCATATTCATGTACATCATGCATGCAAGTATATTTAGAATATGATATGATAAATAAGGTATGAGACATATTCATGAATGCACCAAGTGTCCACATGCATGAGAAGATATGAAAAGGAAAAGATAATAAGAACTTGCAAGAAAGACGTACCAAGCTACCACGTGAGGCATGGCATAGATCCAACTAGTGTGGGCCAGAGCGGTACTGTCTAAGACTTGGGCTAGCCCTCGACCAGATTTAAGGGGAATAGACCGGTGTGAGGGTCGGGGAAAGTAAACCCGTCACTCATGTATAGGTACGAGCTCGGACCTAAAAAGCAGGCTATTACCCAGGGGTGAGAGAGGCCATTCACCTCCGGGGGACCAAGTACGGAAGAGTAAGATCAAATTGCAAGTTAAAGAAAGATACGAATTAAGTCAAGTGCACTTGCATACAGACAAGTACAAGTATCTTTATGTGCATCCTCAATTATCCCATTAAGTCATAATGCTTTTATGATTCTTGTTGAAGCATATTATACTATTCGTATTTCTATGTCTGTCATACGAAATGGCAAGTGGCTGTTAAAATATATCCCGCTTCGAGTAAGGTGTTTTCAACTTAAAATTGAACCACTATTTATTTATATGTGCTCATATTTTCATAATAAACCGAAGCGGCTGGAATGTTTATGATGATGCTGTGAGATTGGTTTGAGTTTACCTACTGAGAACCTTAGGTTCTCACTGCCTGCTTGTATGTTTTTTTCTTTTCCGTAAACATTCTAGCACCCAAGATAGAAATCTAGTGCGAGGTGGAGTACTGGGCCTTTCATTGAGCAAGGCTTGGGTGTAAACTAGACTAAGACTCTATTGAAACTAGCTAACGACTAGTCAAATGTAAACGCTGTGTACTATGTCAGTTACAAATTTTTTTAAAAGTGTAATTATTTTATTCTTTATGTATCAAAGATTATTAATCAATAACAAAGTGAGTAGTTAAAGGGCCATGTATTATATTTCCCATATTTTAATGATTTCTTAGCACGGTGACAACCTTTTAATATAACTCCGTGACTCGAGCATGACTTATATGATAGAGGTTGTTACATTTTTGGTATCAGAGCAGTTCGTCCTGTATAGGCCCGTGGATGGACTGATTATGCTTCTAATGCATACTCTGAGAATCTAGATGCACCATGCTTTAGTCCCTCGCGTGAACAGGGCATAGAAATATTATGCATGGTGGCCTTGTTGTGAGTATTGTGGGCCACCTGTTGCACTTGACTAAATGTTGAGCTTGATCACCTCAATATAAGGTTTTGTGTAAACAGAAGCCCGAAACACCCAACAGGCGTATTAGGGACCTTTTACACAAAATTATTAAAGATAAAACTCCTAGGAAGTAGCGATGGCATAAAGAGGTAGACAATTGAGCAAGTTAAGGAGTGCAGAGAATTGGGGATTTGATCAAGGGAATTGTGTTGGATGGTTTCTATGGACATAGTAAACCTAGTTATACCAAAAAGGTTATTTGTAAAGTGTTGCTGGGTAGCCGAAGATTTTCCATCATCAAGGGCAGGATCTTAGTTGGAGATGAGCTGAGCAAGAATCTTCTTCACCCTGATGGGGCTTGTTTCCAGCTTTATTGCGATTACCTAATCCAGACTATCTTTTTTAGCTTGAATCTAGGGGATTTTTCTACCTGGTCTTGTAATACTCGATAGGAGTAATTTTGGATTGTGATAATACGACATTATAAAGACCTGATCCTTCATTAAGAAACTTGTAGAGTGGACGAATGAAGCAGAAGATTAGTGAAAGAAGCTAAGGGTAGAAGCTTTGGTTAGATACACTGGAAACCTTTTTAAGTCCCCATCCAGAGAATAGAGTGACGTCTCCTTCAAGGGTACAGGGAACTAACCTTGTAGCGATTGCAAATTGGAAGAGTACTATGTGAAATCTTGGCTTTGAAAGGGAAACAATTGAGCAAATTGTAAATAGACCCATCTAACTGTACATTAAATCAAGATAGAGATACGGCTATATACAGTATGAAAAGCAAATAAAATTATAAGTGTAACAAGAGAAAGAGACAATATATCTCCTACTAACTTGAAGTAGAAACACTTTTAGACTAGAGATGGCGTACGAATCAAGTGTAATTTCTCCTACCATTTAGGGATAAAGGATTAGAAAATTTAGTCATATTTAAATTCTATCAACCTCAGCCGCCACAAGAATTGGATGATGGAATCATCTTCAACATGTTATTAGTAGAGGAGTGAGGCTATTCAGAGAAGAAAGGCAAAGTCGAACAATTGCCTTTAGGTACCATTATATATGCTATGGGGGGAGTAACTCGATAAGGAATGTATTCGAATTCAGGCGAGAGTAATAAAAATTTAAAGTATGCAACTAATCCCGATAGATCGAGGGAACAACAGCAAGGTAGGTTTTAACGAATAAAAGTAGACAAGTTTCTACAGTAACAATAGAACGCAGTAGGAACAAGGTAGGAAAAGAGGAAGTTTGGATTTATGGCTGGCCCACTAAAGAAGGAAAAGCTACTTAGTATGAGATTACGGTGCAGACAAGATTGTGTACGAAATACCAAGTAGGGTTGCCTTGGCACCGGTCATAAGTGCAACGGACCTTATGCACCCTACGCGAGACCGGGTGACACACCAATATAAGATCAAACAGGATTTGGGAACGTGCCCCATGAGGGGCAAGGTTGCGATGTCGGAATTAGAGGCAGTTAGAAGAGTCTCTATAACTTAGGTCAAATTAAATGCGATCATCACTAATGCACTAGGTTCCGTCAGAGTTCCGTAGTTAAGCGTGCTCAAACGAGAGTAATATTATGATGGGTGACCTTCTGGAAAGTCCTCATATTGTAACTTCAATATGAAAGCAAGACCATCATTCCTATCTCCCACAGCAAATGGATTACACCTTAGGAGCAAGATATTATGGAGAATAGCCAAAAGGTTTAGTAGTTAAGGTACCCACAAAAGTGAGAGGTGAACATCAACAAAATAGTGAAGGAATCTCCATGCTAACCAATTGAAGAAAGAAGAAAAGTGGCAAGAACTTCTGCTGTCCTACAATCCTTTCCTTATGTGAAGTTGATCATATTTTGAGGGAGCAAGTATCGCAACAATCATTAAGAAGTTTAACAAAAACGACACGAGATTCGATTAGCAAATAATGAAAAATGGAGTAAGGTCTGCAAAAGAAGGAGAGATTTCGAAGCAAGGACTATAGATATATTTAGAAGGAAGTCTAGCATTACACTTAAAACCTAACGGAAGGGGGATTCATCACTGATCGAAGAGGATCAGGTAAGCGAGAGTTTGGATATGGCCTGGTCAGTTTCTCGAAAAACTTCGATGAAGCCATTATGGCTAGTATTTGTCGAAGTTGATTGCTGCTATAGTTGATAGTTTTCATACTGGCAAGAACTTCTTCAGTTGGTATTTGGGACCCAAGGCACAAGTATTAGCAAGTTTACCGGAAAACATAGCGCACAAGTAGTTAGACTATGACATGGAGGATGAGGAATTTACTCGATGAATCTGATGATAGATCAGAACGTCAGCGAAACAAAGTATATTTTGGTACCCATATAATCCACGACAACTCTCTGCTTAGATATTAGAAAGTCATCTTGTAAGACAATATGTTAAGGAAAACTTTGCAGCTTAGATGAAAGGATCTGACTTTTAACCTTGGTTTTCACATTAAACTGCCTGTGTCTCAATAACCAGGAATCAAGGAGGATATCAGACTAATAGGAAGAGTCGTGAGTCGTAGAACTTAATCTGTATAGTGGGAGTGACCTGAAATTTTCCTACAGGCATTAGGCACGAGGCAAATTTTACCAAGAAGAATGAGTTTTAAGATAAAGCTCCTAGTTATAATTTTGAGAAAAGGCCCTAAGCCTATGTTTCTAAAGAACTATATCGGAGGCGAATTTATTATTGAACTAAGGGTAGCTGAGCGAATAGGAACTTGGAAAAGAATATACGGACTTCCTTGACATAGGCATTATCATTACTACATATTGATGTCAATTACTATGATAACTGCTAATCTTTGCAATTGCAAATCTTCATGAGTTGAATATCTGGGGTCTCATATATAAGTGGCAGAAGATTTAGCAGTTACCACAGAGCAGAACTAGTGGGGTATAGAGCAAGGGAGATGAGTAAGAGTCTCCAATAAACTGAACAATGATTCAGAGTATCATAGGGACAAGGCAAGCTCGGACACCAACATAACCCTTATGGATCCTTTGTACGTATTAAGACATTACCTCATAGCTATCAGCAAGTAATCTCAAGACAAGATGTCAACTCAAAAAGAGGAATATCTCTATAAGTTAAAAGGAATTTTTCCTTGACCCTTCTTAATCCTAGAATTTTGAGGACAAAATTCTTTGAAAGTGGGTAGAATGTAACATCCCCACTTTAATAAACGGAACGTAATAGAAACTTTGAATTATTCCCCTTAGGCAATGTGAGAATTTCTCAGGCAGCGCTATGCCATGACGATCCTCACACTTTGAATTATAGGGTAGTGTAACACTGCCGTTGAAAATATGGCACTGCCATATGTTAAAAATAAAGAAATGACAAAAGTGTCCCTATAAACTTTTGTTAATTACAGAAATGCCCAAGATTTTTAGAAATTATATTTTTGACCCTAAAGAATTATTTCCACAATAACCCTAAAACTTTTCATAAAATGATTTTTATGTCCCCATATCTGTAGAATTAGCAGAATGGGATTTTAAGCGGAGCAGAATCACGTGGCGAAACCATGGAAGTTTAAGTCTCTGCCGATTGGGCTATGGAGGCAGCCTAGTGTTAAATTATGTGGGGTGCCCCTGGACTTGATGAAAATGTCATTAGTTACATAAAATCCGAAGCAAAAGGCTCCGGATTTACAAAAATATCTAATTTACACCATTAGATCACTTATTCGGTCTCAATAGTTATGTAAGGGCAATTAGAAATTAATTAAATATTAATCAAGAGCTAATTAGATATTATTTAGACTGATTATGCTTAAGATAAATTAAAATGAACATATAGATATCTTAAACTATTAAGTAACATTTGACCGGTTTGGAGGAAATCGGTAAATATTCGGTGTTTTAAACTGCCAGAGCTGAATTAGTAGAATTCTACACTGATAACCTTAGGTTGAATGGCTGATATTCAGCCACCTCCACCACCATAGATGGCACCATATGGTAGCCATATGATGGGAAGATTTGGCCAAATCATGACCATTAAAACCAAATATCTAAAGCCATCCTTATCTAGGTCATAAAGCTTAGAAAAAATCTCACCCATCTCCCTTCATTTTGTGGCCTCCACCATTTTTCAGCCTCCTTCCATCTCTTCTCCTTCTTCTTCCTTTCTGTCCTTACCTCCATGATCAAGAACTTTGAGCTCAAGATTGGAAGCCCTCTTGATCTCAAATCCTCTTACTCTTTTTATGAAAATTGATCCTCATCTCCTTCTCTACAAAACCCCTCTAATAATTTCATGATTAAGTATCAAATAGAGCCTCTCCACATTTATATGAGCTGCTGCCATGATGAAGGAGGAAGGCTAGGAGTTGGTTCTTGGCCTCCTTGCTTCCATAGTTTCAAGGATTTCAAGGTAGGTAGCTCAAATCCTTAGTTGTTTGATGTATTATGTGACTATGTGGCTACTATGTTCCTCTTATGTCATACTTGTATGATGGTGCTTTGATGTTCTTCTAGTGTTTTGAGGTGAGGAAACTTGGTTTAAGTTGAGGAATTTATCAAAAACTCAAAAAGGAGCTAAGCAGAATCTATTTTTGTGAGAAAACCCTACGGCATTCGTACTGTCGGAGTGTACAGCTCCACGTACAGCCATAGAAAGTGTATGAGTCTATTTTTATATGGAACTAGACATTCAGAGATTTCCATACATATAAAATATAAGGCCATTGGATTAGTATAGAATTAGTTATGAATTGTTGAAATTTAACCTAGAAATTTGGATTCTTATCCAGGCAGTATGAGTTGAGAAGGGTATAACTCACCCTACACAACTCCAAATTTAGTGAACTTATAGTCTTTTGAAAGCTAACATGTAATGGAAGAGCTCTTAAAAATTGTTGAACCAGATTCATTGGCATCTATTCCCAGCATACTAGTGAAATTGACTTAAGTTTAAACTAGGCTGAGACAGTGTAGTCCAGAAGGGTCAAGTTTCGGGACTGATAACTTAAAATATACTCAGCAAATGACATGAAACTTAATTCATTTAGAATCTTGTTCTGTTAGCTCTCATTTGATATAAATTTTGAATGATTTCACCCAGATTTCTATTTTTAGTGAATTTTCACTTATAAGAGCACAATTCTAGCTAAGAACAGGACAGCTTGAGGAAAAATACTTATATCTTGAGTTATACAAATCAAAATGAGATGGGACTAAAAGGGTTGGAAATTAGACACATAAGGCTTTGATATATCCAAAATTTAGACTTATATGAGTCGAATTGAGCAAAGGGTGGATTATAACAAAATCAGGCAGAATAGGAGGGAGTAAATCAAAAACCCTATAGATGCTTGAATTGAACTTGATGAATAATGCTATGAATACCTATATAATTGCTGATCCATATTGAATTGCAAGTTTGAAAGATTGCATTGGTTGTCTGGCACTATTCATGGGGAAATGGATTCAATCCGTTATGCTGCCAAATTTTCGGCAGGACTTTATGAGAACTTATGCTATGGGTGATTATGCTTTGAATATATTTACATTTACATGTCATATTCATGTACATCATGCATGCAAGTATATTTAGAATATGATATGATAAATAAGGTATGAGACATATTCATGAATGCACCAAGCGTCCGCATACATGAGAAGATATGAAAAGGAAAAGATAATAAGAACTTGCAAGAAAGACGTACCAAGCTACCACGTGAGGCATGGCATCGACCCAGCTAGCGTGGGCCATAGCAGTATTGTCTAAGACTTGGGCTAGCCCTCGACCAGATTTAAGGGGAATAGACCGGTGTGAGGGTCGGGGAAAGTAAACCCGTCACTCATGTATAGGTACGACTTCAGACTTGAAAAGCAAGCTATTACCGAGAGGTGAGAGAGGCCATTCAACCCGGGGGACCAAGTATAGAAGAGTAACATCAAGTTGCAAGTTAAAGAAAGATACGAATTAAGTCAAGTGCACTTGCATACAGACAAGTACAAGCATCTTTGTGCATCTTCAATTATCCCATTAAGTCATAATGCTTTTATGATTCTTGTTGAAGCATATTATACTATTCGTATTTCTATGTTTGTCATATGAAATGGCAAGTGGCTATTAAAATATATCCCGCTTTTAGTAAGGTGTTTTCAACTTAAAATTGAACCACTATTTATTTATATGTGCTCATATTTTCATAATAAACCGAAGCAGCTGGAATGTTTATGATGACGCTGTAAGATTGGTTTGAGTTTACCTACTGAGAACCTTAGGTTCTCATTGCCTGCTTGTATGTTTTTTTCTTTTCTGTAAATATTCCAGCACCCAAGATGGAAATCAAGTGCAAGGTGGAGTACTGGGCCTTTCATTGAGCAAGGATTGAGCGTAAACCAGACCAAGAAACTATTGAAGCTAGCTAACGACTAGTCAGATGTAAACGCTGTGTACTATGTCAGTTACAAATTTCTTTAAAAGTGTAATTATTTTATTCTCTATGTATCAAAGATTATTAATTAGTAACAAAGTGAGTAGTTAAAGGGCCATATATTATATTTTCCACATTTTAAAGATTTCTTAACACAGTGACAACCTTTTAATATAACTCCATGACTCGAGCATGACTTATATGATAAAGGTTGTTACAACTACTCTGACCCACATTAGCTGGGTCTTGCCGTGCCTTACATGCTTGTGCTAGCTAGGTCTTTGTCATGCCTTATGTGCTTATGCTAGCTAGGTCTATAACATGCCTCATGCGGTAACTCGATACATCCTCTTGCAATTTTTTGTTATCTCCTTCTTTACTTGACATACACAATCCAAAGTATGATCGCCATGTCATACCCTATTAAAGTGTGATTGCCATGTCACATTCCTTAGGAATATGGAATCATCATCATATATTTTAACTGCCTTCACAGGAAGGGATCCAATCTTACATGTTAATATATTTTCCTCTTTTGCATGCAAATATGCCATCTTTTGTAAAAAAGAATCATGATCATATCATCATACAATGTTCAAATTCATTATAGTGTACTTACTTTCAAATATTCTAACAAGTAAAATTTCATATTTATATCATAAATTTTCATAACATAAGCTATCATAACTTCATAAGCTTCTGCTGAAAATTCGGCAACATAATGGATCAGGTCGGTCTCCTCATGGATAGTGCTCTTCAGTATAGACAGTTAGCCAATTCACACAATAGAAATGTCACAGTCATATATAATCATTTCAATGGTTTAATAAGGGTTTTGTTCAAAGAAACTAGCTATGTTTACAAGTTGGAGTTCAAGAGCTTGCTATTTTTTAGAGTTACTCATCCTATCTTATGTCCTAGATTCTACCCAATTTTGTAAATTATGCCATAATTTCTACTTAATGTATTAAATTCTAAATTTCTACTATGTTGAAGTGTTATTTGTCTAGTTTTTTACCTCTTTAGTCCCATTAAGTTTTGATAAGTATAACTCAAGTTATTAAGGTTTAACCTAGGCCTATCCTATTGCAAGACGGATCTAGGCATGAAAAAATAAAAATTCACTAAAAATGGGAAACAAATTGAAATGATACAAAAACTATATATTTTAAATTTCACTGAACTAGCTTTCAATTCCATCAAGTTTCATTTCATTTAAGTAAGTAGAGCGCAAGTTATGAGCTCATGAAAATGGCTAACTTGAGCTACCCTATTCTAGCTTGGTTAGGACATAGGGCAACTTCAATAAATTGATGGGAGAAACTAGGACCGAATTTCACTTTGAAATTTTTATTGATGTTTCCCTATGTGTAACTTTCTAACAAATCGGTTGCAGTCAATTTGAAATTGTATAAGGCAAATTATGCCCTGCAAAAGCCACTCTATTCAGATCCAGAGGCAAAACCCTAGGGTAAATTTCCAAATATCATATCTTACTCAATACTAATCCAATGGCTTATAATTTACATGGCTGGAAATGTCTACTTTCATTTAAAATTGGTTCCATCAAATTCTAATGGCTGTGTATGAAGCTGTATATGTAACATCCGCGAATTCCGACTTCCGATCCCCATTATTGATGACATTTCCGATTTCCGAGTTTCCTTACACTTGGCCTCCGACCTCAACACTAGCTTCGACTTCCGATTTCGTTTCAAGGCTTGCAAGGGACTTCTTCCGACTTCCGACCTAAGGCATGCAGCTTACGCTCTCCGATTTAATGGATGGAGCTTACGAATTCCGACCTTGTAAGCGTGGATAAATTTTGACCTTCTCGGTATGAATTCCGACTTCCAATTTCGCGAGATGAAATGAGAGTGACTGATGCTTCCAACTTACGAGTTCGTTGTCGACTTCAGCATTCTTTACGACTTCCGATCTTATCGATCAAAGAGTAAAATGTTCGATTTCCGACTTCGTCTCTAAGGCTCAGATGAACTGAAAGTATTCCGAATTCCGACATTATGATTCACAACGGGTACGAGATCCGATCTTGAGTTCAATATTAGAAGCTCTCACTTCTATATCTTTTCGAGTTCCGGGATAGAAAGTTCATGATTTACGAGCTCTGACCTTAAGTGCTTGGCTTCTCACCAGGCTCTACTTTTACGTTTCAATTAGACCGGATGTTTTCTGAGTTCCGACTTCATATACAGGAAGTTCACGAGGTTCGACTTTATGTAGAGTCACGAGTTCCGATTTTGTTTCGAATATGCTAGAAACTCCTACCACTTGAGCGACGTGGAGAGTGATTCTACCACACAAAGAGGGCAACCAATCACAATCTTCCAAGTTAACTCCCACTCATGCCTATATAACACACTATCCTCCTTTGAATCAGACCATTATTCACGTTGCTTTTCCTCTTCTCCATCAGCTCTCTTTTCTCTTTCTCACACATCCAAGACTTAAGCAAAGTTCCAGCCTTGTTTATCCAAATTTCAAGAGCTCAAAGCACCAAAACACTTAAATCAAAGGTAGGGTTTTAAATTTCTTGCATCAAATCCATGCACTTGGCTGGCTGGACTGAATTAGTTTCACCTTAATTGATGTGTGAATTGAATAATTATGCTTGGATTAATAGAAGATTTTGAGTTAGAAGTAGAATTAGAAGAAGAAAACTAAGAGGATTAAATGGCTGGAGGTGCTGTCTTGGTGGAGAGTCCACGGCAGACCATATGGCGGAGCGTACGGCGCCGCCTACGATCGGTCAAATTCGATGAACCTATTTTTAAATGAAACTAGACATCTAGGGCTTTCCATAGACATATCATATAAGGGTTTTGGATCAGAATTGAGGAAGATATGAATTTCTGAATCTCGACCTAGGGTTTTAACTCTGGCTCTGGGCAGATTGGGTTATTTAGGGTAGAACTCGACCTATACTACATGAAACTGAGTGAAACCAACTTTGTTGGAAAGCTTACACATAGGAGAACAACATCCAGAGAAATCCCGAGTTTGTTATCCACTCAGTTATTCCCAGTGATTTGAAGAAGTTACCCTATGTCCAAACCAGGCCAACACAGGACAGTTCAGGAAGGCTAAGTTTCGGGGCTTGTAACTCGAGCCCTACTAAGGCAAATGAAATGGGATTTTTTGTATATGAAATTTTGTCCTGTTACCTTTAATACGAGACCAATTTCGTCTGATTTGAGTGAGTTTTCGATTTTTGGTAAATTTCTACTTTTTGTTGCCTGATTCTGGCCAGCTAATGGGCAGGCCGAGATAAAGTTTAGATATCTTGAGTTATAGATACCGAAATTAGATGGGACCAAAGAGGTTAGAAAATAGACACACAACCCTGTAACATACTCAAATTTGAGGTCCAAATGAGCTAAAATGAAATTGTGGCATGAATTACAAGAATCGGGTTGGTTGTATATGCTGAGGCAGAATTTCTGTCTTAATGAATTTGATATGAATTGGAGTTTCATGTTGGAGTATACATGTGAATTTGTGCTTCTTGTGATATATTGATGTATTGATTGGCTGGCACTATTCATGGGGAAGCGGACACGTTCCGTTATGCTGCCGAAGTTTCGGTAGAACCCATGAACAAGTTATAAATTTCATATGAATGTATATACATTCTTAAGAAAGTCATGAAAGTCGTGAAAAGAAGCATGTCATTATGCAAGTTCCATACTACTTGGGCCAGCCAGGATAGAAAGTTAATGGGAATAGATCGGTGGAAAGGTCGGGAAAGTAAACCCGGCATTTCAGATAGGAACGAGCTCGATCGATAAGCAGACTATTACCCAGGAGTCTAAAATGGCCAAGAACTCCCGGGGACCAAGAGAGATGGAAAAATGATAGAAAGTAATGAAAGAGTTTATGAAAGAAAGTTCAAGAATGAGTTTACATGATTACATGAATGCATAAATCCATGGAATAGTTGCATCGGGATGTTTACAATTATGCATTACAAGCGCCATCGCTATTCATTGATTTATTCCATTTATCCTTCATGCACTAGTATTAGTACTTATTTCGTTTCTTATGCCAATTAAAGTAAAATTGAACCTTACCTCGGACCAGACATGTTTTTAAACTCATGAAAATGGACTTTAGTTTGAACACGTATTTTAATAATTAAGTAAAACCCGAGGTAGCGAGAATGTATGTGATGTCGGTCGGTGCAAGAACCCTACCGAGAATTTTCTGAAATTCTCACCCCGCCTTGTGTATTCCGCATCATTCTCGATTCGCACGATGGACTCCACAGCCACCCTTTTATTGAGATCCCACGCACTTCGGTTCCACCATGACCTGGAGTTGGACTCTGTACATAGCCGGTTCGTGTAACTTTCGTTTGTACTTATTTAGCGACAGAACTTTGATGTTCCTTTGCACCATCCCCTATTCGACCTGCTACCCTTATATTGCCATCCCTCTACATATGGCGCACCAAGCATCCCGCTCCTCCTCCCGCACTCAAAGACCCGCTGACCCCGCTCCCGAGTCACCACCACAGGCAGCCCCGACGTCCCTCGAGTTCCGAGTGACCCTCTGAGGCCACCAGGCTCGTCGCCTCTTCCTCCTCGGGACCTAGCGCGGACTATACTCCGCCGAGAGCCTGGCATGGCTAACGGCTACCTGAGGGAGTAGTTTAGCGGCAGGGGATGTTGTACAAAGATGATCCTCTTTTAGACTGACATGTAGCTTTGGGTCATGGGTTTGACTGTAGAATTAGCAGTAGATTATGAAATGTCCTATGAGGACCATAGGGTAGGCTGATAGATGAGGGCAGTATGGTCTTTTGATACACTAGCCCATGTATGTGTTTTACTTTGAACCTTTGTACATAAACTAAAACAGCGTCTTCTGATATACATATATACATATGTTTACACGCATGCAGTGACCTTATTGTACCATACTTATTTGATGATAGTCTATTCGGTTCATTTTGTTGATATTTCGTTTATTTTGTTTGTAATATAACAGCACGCCGTCTCGTCAATAGAGACGAGTTAAGGAGAACTTAAAGACAAGAAAGGTAAGTAAAGTATCAATACGGTAACACAACCCGACTAGTTTCATGCTATGACTTAAGCATAACATAAAATTAGTAGGGTGTTACAGTATACTTCAAAATTATGGATGCCATAGGGTTTCTATTTTCCAGCAACCCTATTTTTGTTATTCTTTGAGTTTTTGCCCAATCAACCATCCCAAACCAAGAGCACCCATCTTAATCACTTGAAACATGTCATAAGATCATCAAATAGCATTAGAATAAGAAGGACTAGCTCAGACCTAATCAACTTCATGTCATTAAAATCAAGCAAAAAGTAAGAATCCTACCTTCAGATTGGCGTAAAACTTGCTAGTCTTGAGTATTTTGATGAAGGAAGTGGTTGAAACATAAAGATGGGACGAAGATAAGGTGAAATGGGAGAAGAGAGGAAGGAGTATAGTTAGCTACAAGGGAGGGTGAAAAATTGAGGGGATAAAGAAGAAATTGGCAAATTTTATGACCCAAGGTTGGTAGGTTTTTTGCTCCTCATTGGTCTAGGCTTAGGTGGCTGAAAATTCAACCAAGTCTTCTTTCATTTTGTGGCTATTTGGGTGACTTTGAGGGGCTTAGTGGCTGAAGTTTTAGCCACTTCAATTAAATTTTACAGTGTATAATTCTATTGTTTCAGTGCTGGTAATTTAAAATACCGAATCTTTACCGATTTCCTCCAAACCGACAAAACGTTACTAAATAATTTTGTAACATTTTCTATCTTCCTATTCTAATTTTCTCAAGTCTAATCTATCTAACTAACATATAATTAAATCTTAATTTATCTTTAATTAATCTCTAATTAACCTTGCTTATGCCGTAAAATCGAATAAATTGATTAATAGTGTGAATTAAACATTTTGTAAATGAAGGACGTTGCATCTATAAAATTTTTCGTTAGAGAAATTCATATTCCTCTAACCCTAATAAATGTATTACAGTATTGATTACTCAAAATTCTATAATGTATCTAAAGTTTTAATTATTTGATAATGCTAGTTATACGCAAAAATTCGAGATGTTACACTCCACCCTCCTTCAAAAGAATTTTGCCTTCAAAATTCCTTTATCCCTAGTAAGCCAGCTGAATGTCGTATATTTCCGCCTACACCAATCTTCATATTTAGGTGATCAGGCTCAACATGTAGTCTAGTGCGACTGATAAGCTACAACACACAATAAGGTTGCCATGCATAAACATCTATGTCCTTGTCATGTAAGGACCTAAAGCACGGTCTTTCTAAACTTTTAGAGTATGCCTACTCAAAAGCATAAGTAGCCCATCCCAAGTTTGAGTAGGATGAACTACTCTGATACCATTAAATGTAACACCTCCTAGGTATGGTGCTATGCTTCAGTCATCGTACATTCCCTAGAAGTTGTTACTGTTACCTGAACAGACCATATCTAATAGTAACCTCTAGCCATTTTCATTTTTTCTTAAGCTATCTGGAGACAATACAGAAATATAGTGAGAATTAAAAATTCTCAATAGGACTCTCTGAAAGATCACACATAGTATTATCGTTATTATCTCTAGCTAATTCTGTTTATTATGAAAGAGGTGAACATGTTAATAAACTTTTTAGTTTTATAGTTTGAAAACATATTATCTGAAGCAGAATTCATTTTATTCACAGACTTGAGTCATAAGAACTATTACAAAATAAATTTACAATTTATAACTTGAATAATAGTTGCAGTATATTCAAACATAACAATTCAAATATAATAAGAAAATAGAACATGCATATGCAAATACTTTTGCTGGAATTCATGCAAATGCACTTATGGTTTCTTTAACTTTCTTTAACTTCCTCTCCTTGGCACACCTGAGCATTACGTATCACCATCCCTAAGGTGCAACTTGCCTTTAGTATTTGATCCCCCAAAGCTGAATGACCTTCTCACCCTTGGGTATAGCATGCTTCTCAAGTCCGAGCTCGTACCTATAGATGAGTGGTAGGTTTATTTTCCCCGATGCTCACACCAGTTTATTCCTCTTAAATCTAGTTGGGGGTTGGCCCAAGCCTTAGACAGTACCATTCTAGCCCACATTAGCTAGGTCCTGCCATGCCTCACGTGCTAATGCTAGCTAGGTCTATGTCATGCCTTACATGGTAGCTTGGTACATCCTCTTGCAAGTTCTTGTTATCTCTTTCTTTACTTGACATACATATTCCAAAATATGATCGCCATGCCATACTATAACACCCTCTGTTGTATAAGCCATGCTCAAGTCATGGAGTTATACCGAGAGGTTGCTACTATGTTATGAATTATTTAAAACGCGGAAATTATGTTGTATGGCCCTTTAACTATATACTTTGCTGCTAATTCAAGGTACGTAAGTTTCACATCCCAGTTACATATAGAATAAAAATATTGAAATTTTGAGAGAAACTGTCACTACTATCATATGTAGAACTTGTTGCGGGACTATAGTTGTCACTTTCAATGCACATCATCCACTAATAGAGGACTCCCAAACTGGACTCATGTTTGGGTTTTCATGAAGTGTGCTCCAGGACTTCGCGACGTGCTTGGAGCTTAATCTAAGTGCTAGAATGTTTATGGGAACAACAAACAAGTAGGGAGTGAGAACCTAAGGTTCTCAGTAGGTACAGACATAACGCGACATCATAAAACATTCCAACCACTTTGGTTTATTATAAAAACTTGAATGCATATTAGAACAGGTTCAATTTTAAGTTTGAAATCACCTTTCTTGAAGCGAGTTATATTTTGGCAAACACTTAGCATATTATAAGACAGATAATGTAATAATAACAGATTAATACATCATTCATAATCTTAGAACATTACAAAGTCATGAGATGCTTCCATACGCACATGAACTTAACTTGATGTAAGTGCACTTGACTCTATGTGTTTTCTTCTTTAACTTGCTACTTAATCTTGCTCTTTTGTATTTGTTTTGCTGGAGGTGAATGGCCTCTCTCACCTCTGGGTAATAGCCTACTTTTTAGAACCAAGCTCGTTCCTATGTAGGATTGCTGGGTTTACTTTCCCCGACGCTCCTAGTGACATTCCCGTTAAATTTGTTCAAGGGCTGGCCCAAGTTTTAGATAGTACCGCTTTGGCCCACACTAGCTGGGTCTTGCCATGCCTAACATACTCACACTAGCTAGGTGTATGCCATGATTTACATGGTTATGCTTGCTGGGTTTAGACCATGCCTCACGTGGTAGCTCGGTACATCTTTCTTGTAAGTTCTCATAATTTTTATCCTTCTTCGGACATGGTCATAGATGCATATGCTATATGCATTCATCCATATACTTCATATCATACTTAAATCATTCTTGCATACATGAATCTTATAAGCATAATATATAAATGTTTATAACATTCATATAATCTACATATTTCTGCCGGAATTTCGGCAGCATAATAGATTAGGTTTGCTACCTCATGAATAGTGCCAGCTCACACAGATATTCAATTGCAATATTAAGATTAACATCATATATCCATCATTTAGCACTTGCTTTGCAATGCATTTAAGCTCAAATTGAAGCTTATACTTATAGTAAGGTGACTAAATACTTAATGGGCAATTCTAACTAAGCGCTCTAGATCTACCTGGTTTTATATTTTGTGCTACAAACTCTACATAAGTTATTAAATTCTGAATTTTTGCTATATTGAAGAATTATTTGTCTAGTTTTCTAATCTCTTTAGTCCTATTAAGTTTTTATGAGTATAACTCAAGTTATTAGGGATTTACCTAGGCTTGTCCTGTACTAGACAGATTTAAGCCCTGACAAAGTAAAAATTCACTAAAAATGGAAAACTAGCTGAAACTATACGAAGCCCATATGGGTTTAGCTGAACAAATTTTCATTTCCAACAAGTTTTATCCCTTTTGAATAAGTAGAACTCAAGTTATGAGTTCTTAAATTTGGCTATCTTGAATTGTCATGTTCTAGTCCAGTTAGGACTTGGAGCAACTTTCATAAATTAATGGGAATAGCAGAGATTAAATTCGGTTCTAAAATTTTTATGGCATGTTACCTTATGTCTTAACTCTCTAAAAAAATTGGCTGTACTTAATTTGAAGAAGTATAGGGCGAGTTATTCCCTACTTAACTCACTTTTGTTAGATTCAAAAATAGGAACCTAGGGAAAACTTCAAAAAATCATATCTCCCTCCATACTAATCCAATGGTCCTTTAATTTATATGGTTGGAAAACTCTAAATGTCTAGTTTTACATAAAAATAGGTTGGAAAGCCCTTCTAAGGTATGGACACTATAAGGTTTTCTAAGTTTGCAGATTCTAGTTTGCTATCTATCTTGTTTTTCATGCAAGATTCAATCTCAATCCCACCAAATACTTGATGAATCAGCCATAAAATCATCATAATCACATCACTTATCTTCAATTAGAGGGTTAGAGCAAGATATCTCAACAACCAAAAATTCACAAAAAAATCAATCAAGAACTAGAATCCTACCTCCAATTGATGTAGAAACTAGTTAGATTTAAGTTTTTGGTGAAGGATATGGGTGGAGCTTGGAGATGGAAGCTAGATGAAGTAAAATAGGGGAAGAGAGAATAAAGAGGGGTCAATAGCAAAGAGGAGGACGAAAATGAATGAGTGAGGAGGGATTTTTGTGAGTTTTATGACATATGTAGTTAAAAAGAGTGGCTCCTATTGGTTGATACATGGGTGGTGAGATTTTGGTCAAATCTCTCCCTCATGTGTGATTGCATATTGCACAATCTTAAGGGGTAGAGGTGTAACGTTCGAAAAAAAATTTATCGTTAACAACTGAGTTGTTCAGTTTTATCAAATAAGTGAGTTTAGTTAGGACTTGATTAGACATTTACTTAAAGCCAATCAAGTGTAATTTAAAAGGATTAGGCTAGATAGAATTAGATTAGGATCATAAAAAACTTCACAGAAAAATTTCAAACCGATTTACCGATTTAAGGGAAATCGATAGGATTTTGGTATTTCAAACTGTCGAAACCGGACTAGTAGAAGTTAAACCATGAGTGCCCTAGAATCAATGGACGAGATTCAGCCAAATACTCCCCCCATGTAGCGCCTAGGCAGCCCTTGATGATGGAGACTAAATCAGATTTCATGAAGAAGTTACATCTACCAATCACATGCATTCAACATTCAATCATCTCACCTTTTTCTCTCTTTTTCTCCTCCAAAATTTCGACCAGCCAGCAGCCCTTCTCAAGTGCTGAAGTTCTTCTCTTTCTCTTCTCTTTACCTTCATCTCCACTCCATTCTCATCCACCCTCAAGCCCCATCACAAATTACTTGCATCAAAAACACAAGATCAGCACAAACTCCACTACACAAGGTAGGAAATCCTACTTCTCCTCTTGTTTCTCTGAACTAGGGCTGTATGTTGGGCATGCAAAATCTGAGATGCTGGTGGTTTATAGAGTGATGATGATGTTTTATGACTGATTTTGCATGTGTGTTGTGATTGAAATTGGATTTGAGGGCAAATAGCTTGAAGGAGGAAGACAAATCTAGAGGCTGTTAGGGTTTTCCCTCGGCGGTCCATACGGCGGAGTGTACGGCTCCGCCTACTGCCGTTTAAATTGAATGAAACCATTTTTATATGAAATTGACATCTAGGGCTTTCCACACATATATCATATAAGGCCATTGGATTAGTACAAAATTAGTTATGAATTTTTGAAGTTTACCCTAGAAATTTGGATTCCTATCCGGGCAGTGGGAGTTGAGAAGGGTATAACTCACCCTATACAACTTCAAATTGAGTGAACCCAAGTTTTTTTGAAATCTAACATACAAAGGAATATCCCATAAAAATTTCAGAACCAAACTCCTAGCCGTTTGCTCCCAGTCCACCAAGGAAGTTGGCTTAAGTCTAAACCGGATTGAACCAGGATAGTTTAGTAAGGCCAAGTTTTGAGACTCATAAGTCAAAATATACTTATTCAAATGACATGAAACTTAATTCGTTTGAAAGCTTATTCTGATAGCTTTAATTTGATATAAATTTTGTATGAATTCACTTAGATTTCTATTTTTAGTTAATTTTTACTTAAAAGGACCCAATTCTGGCTGAGAACAGAGCAGTCTGAGGTAAATTGTTTATATCTAGAGTTATACACATCAAAATGAAATGGGACCAAAAGGGTTAGAATCTAGACATAGGAAGCTATGACATAGCCAAAAATTAGATTTAAATGAGTTGAATTTAATGAGAAATGAGGCACACCAAATTCGGGCAGAATAGAGGGGGTTAAGCTGAAACTCTATTGATGTTTAAATTGAAATTGTTGATTGAAATTATGAATGTATATGTATAATTGAGATTGTTGATTGGTGTTATGGATGTACATGTATAATTGTTGCTCTATACTAAAATTGTAAGTTGTATAAATGTACTAGTTGTCTAGCACTATTCACGGGGAAGCGGACTCGATTCATTATGCTGCCGAAATTTCGGTAAGAAGTTTATAAGTTATGAAAGTCTATGACAACTTGAGTGCATCATACATAAAGAAACAAGTTAAATGTGCATTCATTTCATGATATGATAAAGAATTCCATATCACTTGGGCCAGCTCCGAAATAAATTAAGGGGAATAGATCAGTGGGAAGGTCAGGGAAAGTAGACCCGACCATCCTGTATAGGAGCGAGCTCGGTCCTGAAAAGCAGACTATTACCCAGGAGTATATGGCCAATGACTCCCAGGGGACCAAGGATGGAAATAAGTTCTAATAGGCGAAAGCCTCCAAGAATAAGATGCATCTTCTCATTGTACATGCATATGTACAGTGTAAAAATTTTCTATTGATTGTTCTAGATCCCTGTTATTTATTCTTAATATGCCATTGTTCCGTTGTGATTACTGTTTGAGTACATTAGTATATCTGTTAATTAAAATTGAACTTATTTCAGTGTATGCTTTACAAATGAGTATTTAAGTTAAATATTATTATTTTTACAATACTATTTGAAAATTATTGCACGACTGAAACAATTGGGAATGACAGCGATGACACCTGTATAGAACTAGGAATTCCTACTGAGAAATTTCTATTTCTCACCCTACTGTATATTATCGCGTCATTCTCAGACTATGGAGCACACCGCGACAGGAGTCCTATTCATTGAGTTCCCCGAGCTTCACATACACCTCAACTCATTCCTAGACTCTGTATATATATCTGGCAGGTGCCAGTTTTGTTTGTATTTCTTCTTTCAGAGAGACTTCGCCGTACCACTGATGCACCCACTGTTTGACCCTGCTGTCCCATATATTGCCATTCCACTTCATATGGCCCATCCATTTCCACCTCCTCCAGCACCAGCACCAGCACCAGCAGCCCCCGCTCCTATGGCCCCTCTTGCGTCACCACCACACCCGATGCTCTCCGCCTCGAGATCAGAGGAGGACCCATCGGAGGCAGCGAGTTCCTCCTCATCCTCTGCTCCCAGCATGGGCCACCCTCCTGCAGATGCATCCATGGCCAATGAGTTTCTTTCTTCAGAGTCCAATTAGATAGTGGGTTTGCAGTAGTGGTAGTAGATGTACAGGATGGCCCTCTTTTGGCAGTCTGGGTCATGGTTAGATGGATAGATATTAGGAACGTACATACAATGTCCCACGGGGACCACTTAGGTTGCTATTTATAGAAACTGGCTGTTTCATTTTGTCTTAACGGCCTCATTTTGTCACATTGTACTTTTGATAAACTTGAAAATCAGATATATATATATATATATATATATATATATATGTACATATTTATGATACAGTTTGTAGTGGTTCTGCCCTTATTGTATTTTGTTTATGTTATGTTATTTATAATGTACCGATTAATCAGTATTTATTCCGCTGTCATGCAGAAATTTTTGTTACATGATTAAGTATTCTTACGCGAGTAGTTAATCTAATACAGGAAATAGAAGTTAACCAGTATCATACGTAATCGCTTATCAGATAATTTATTATGACTTAAGCATACTACTTTGTCTGGTAAGGTGTTACAGGAGGTGGTTGAATTTTCAGCCACCCAACCTTGGGCTTTTAGTATGAAATTCTACTAATTCGGTTCTTACAGTATAAAATACCGAATCTCAACCAATTTTTTTTAAACTGACAAAGCATTACTAGTATTCTTTTCACATTTTCTACATAATTGTATCGATTTCTCCTAATTCTAGTCTATTTAAAATTCACTTATAATTAACCTCTAATCAACATCTAATCGCTTTTATATAACTATTAAAACTAAATAAATTGATTAACAGCATAAATTAAATATTTTGCAAATTCAGGGCCTTTTTGCTTTACGTTTTTTGTAGCTAATGGCATTTTTATAATTTTGAGCAAGTCTAGGGGCACCTCACATCATTTCACACCTGAATACATCAGTGGCTCAATTGATAAGGATTTAAGCTTCTACAGTTTTGCCACGTAATTCTACTCTGTTTAAAACCTTATTCTACTAACTCGACATATGCAGGGACATAAATTCATTTTCTAAAATGTTCTAGAGTCGTTATGGAAATAATCTTGTGGGGTCAAAGTGTAATTTTCTAAAAGTTCTTGGCA
This sequence comes from Pterocarpus santalinus, assembly GCA_031439595.1. NCBI lineage: Eukaryota > Viridiplantae > Streptophyta > Magnoliopsida > Fabales > Fabaceae > Pterocarpus > Pterocarpus santalinus. The sequence continues at coordinate 49,201,289 of CM062527.1, forward strand.
ACCCTGCAAATAACAAAATTTTTAGGGGTATTTTCATATTTTTCTGATTTTTAACATGTGGCAGCACCATATTTTCAGTGGCAGTGTTATGCTACTATCATTCTAAGCGTGAGGATCACTAAGGTAAACCACTGCCTGAGAAATTCTCACACTATCTAAGGAAAATAATTCGAAATTTTCTATTATGTTATGTTTAGGAAAATGGGGATGTTACAATCTACCCACCTAAAAAAAAATTGTCCACAAAATTCAACATCTAAAAATAATTTAAGAAACTATGGGGGCAACTCTCTCTTCAAGCTTGTGTTTTGTCCTTAAATCTTAGTACTAATATTGACGATTAGAGAAAATTATAAGAGGCTTGCTGTCCTCACCAGCATTTCAAATCTTTCATTTCATTTTGGTCTTCATAGGTGTGTGCAGTCACTTTCCCTCTTATGTTCATCTTGAGATTTATCAATCAGATAGTTGAAACCAAGGGACTAGTTAGTTCATGGTGTCCGTACAAACTATGTTTAGGCTGTGGGATTCACTTCATTACATCACGTGTGGACATATAGCAAGTCACAAATGTACTCTTGCAACTTCACGAAATCATTACTTCAATAGAAAAAGAAAGCTTCTTGGTTATGCCTTAACAAGCTCTTGGTCCTTCTTAATACCACTCTATTGTCTCTAGGATTTGGCATGTGATTCTGTATTGTATCTCTGATGAGGCTTTTCCATTATTGATTTGCTATTTCCCTAGTAATGAGTTTCTGGCTATTTTGCCTAGCATAGCCCTGTCAATGCACCTATTTCTATCTTTCTTCTGGCCTTTGCTTATTTGACTGATTGTTGGCTTAGGAACAAGTTACTATACCCTCAACATGTCTCTTCTTAGTTTTCTATTTAGCCTGCTTCCCCAAATTCTACTTGCAAGCTTTTATCTTAAGGTCAAATCTTCTGGAAGAATTTTGTTTTAAATGCCATTTTTGAGTGCCTCAGATTCTCATTCTTGATTTTTGATTAACAAGGTATGGGCAAGTCAATGTCAATAGCAAAATTTGTAGGTGTACTTTCTTATCAAAGGTGCAGAAGGTCCTTGTGAATTAGGTGGGCATTGAAGTATACCTTGCCCCAATAACACTTTGATCCACTACCGAGTTCGTCAAGAAAGTACTTGCCCTCTTCACCATTCCAAGAAACTTGTGATCACTACAGTTTCCACCTATAGCAATGGCTATTTTCAATATGTGGTAGTCATAGTGGCTGCATCTAGTTTGGTGGTGTTAGTACAACCATTTCCAATTCTTGCTCACTTGACTACCCTTAGTTCAACGATAAATCCTTCTCTATTAAGGTCCTTTAGAAATGTAGGCTTAGCGTTCTTCTCAAGATTACAATTAGAAGCTTCCTCTTAGAACTTCTTCTCTCTTATAAACTTTAACTCATGTCCTGATGCTTGTTACGAAGACCTCAGGGTGTTCCCACTATGGAACCTCTTGCTACTTATCATGAGTTCTATTCTCAAGATATGATTAGCTCAATGTAAGAAAAAAGATTATTGAGCTGCAAGAATTCTACCGTATTCCTACTCTTCTTAACTTGTCAACAACGAGATTCCTCATATATTGTGTTGATGTCCATTCCCCTCTAGATCTTAAATACCAACTGAAGAAATCTTGCAATCACCATTGTTATCATCCTCATTGGTGGCTAACCCTAATACAATATATATTAGGTTTAATAGTTAAATCTTATATTACCCTTACTACTGAGCCTTCTAGCTATTTCTTGTAATATCTTGTTCCTAGGATGTGATTTATTTGGTGTGAGAAAAAGAAATGATAGTCTTGCTTCCCTATTGAAGTTGCAATATGAAGACTTCCTAGAAGGTCATCCATCATAATATTACTCTTGCCTGAGCATGCTTAACCACAGAACTCTGATGGAATCTGGTGCGTTAGTGCTGATATGATTGCACTTAATCTGTCCCAGAGTATGGAGACTTTTCTAACTGCCTTCGATTTTGACATCGTAACCTTGCCCCTCATGGGGCATGTTTCTAAATCCTTTTGATCTTATATTGGTGCATCATCTAGTCTGGCTTAAAGTGTATTGGGTCAGTTGCACTCAGGACCGGTGTCAAGGTAACCCTGCTTGGTATTTCCTACACAATCTTATTTGCGCCTAATTTCATACTAGGTAACTTTTCTCTTTTCAAGGGGCTAGTCAAAATCCAAACTTCCTCTTTTCCTATATCTTTCGTACTACATTTTATTGTTCCTGCAGAAACTTGTCTATTTTCACTCATTAGAACCTACCATGCTGTTGCTACCTCAGTTTATCGGGATCAATTCCATACTTTAAGTCTTTATTACTCTCACTTGAATCTGAATACATTCCTTATCGAGTTACTCCACCCATAGTATGTATAATGGTACCTAAAGGCGATTGTTATACTTTGTCTTTCTTCTCTAAACAACCACCTACCTTTGCTAATAACATGTTGAAAACAATGCCACTATCTGGTTCCTATGGCAGCTAAAATTTAGAGAGTTTGAATATAACTAGGTTTTCGAATACCTCCTTTAGGAGACATTAAGCTTGCTTCATATGCTACCATAGTCTGAAAGTGTTCTTACTTCAAATTAATAGCGGATATATTATCTTTCCTCCCAAAGACTGTTTCCGGACTCATTCTTATGACTCTATATTTTCTCCGTATCATATATAATTGTATCTTTGTCTTGATGTAATGTGTAGTTGGATGGATTCCTTCAAAGTTTGTTCAACTATTTTGCTTTAAAGTTGAGATTCCACTTAATGCTCCTCCAATTTGCATTCGCTACTATATCCGCTTCCAATGCCCTTAAAGAAGAAAGCCATCCCATTCCTTGAATATAGACACGTAGGAAGGTCTCATCTATACCTAACTGAAGCTTTTGCTCTTAACTTCTTTCACTAGATCTCTGCCTCCTTTGTCCATGCCTTTATAATGAGGTACTACCACAATCTATAATAAAAACCATTGACTAAATTTGCCGATGAAGTACCTTCAAGGAAATCTTACTTACGAAGAAAATAAGGGTACCATCCACGCCACTCAAGATAATCTCATCAGTAGATAATTACCTTACCCTTATCGAGCATTAGGTTACAAAACCAGGAAAAAGGATTCCCTAGATTCAGTCTAGAGAAGATAGCTTGGATCAGATAGTTGTAAATGAAACTTAAAATAAGTTTCATTCAGGTGAAGAAGGTTCTTACTCAGCTTGTCTCCACATAAGATCCTGCCCTTAATGACTTAAATTTTCAGCTGCCCAGTGGCACTTGACAAACAACCCTTCTTCACTATAACCAGGTCTGCTATGTCGATAGCAAACGTCTAACACAATTCCTTTGATGGAATCCCTAGCTCTGCACCCCTTAACTTACACAACCGTCTATCCCCTTTTTTTTGTCATCACTAAATCCCGAGAGTTTTGTCCTTAATAACTACATTGGGAAGGTTTTTGATAAGCCTACCAGGTGTCACAGGCTTCCATCTACACAAAACCTTACATTGAGGTGATTAGGTTCAACATTTAGTCAAGTGCAATAAATAGTCCTCAACACTCACAGCAAGGCTACCATGCACAATTATCTATGTCTTTATTGTGCAAGGACCTAAGGCATGGTTTATCTAGACTCTCAAAGTATGCCTCAGAAGCATAGTTAGTCCATCCCCAACCCTATAGAGGACAAACTGCTTTGATACTAATAAATGTAACACTCTCTATCATATAAGCCATGCTTGAGTCACGAAATTATACTGAGAGGTTGCTACTATGCTATGAATTATTTAAAATGCAAAAAATATATTGTATAGCCCTTTAACTATACACTTTGTTACTAATTCAATGTACATAAGTTTCACATCCCTATTACATATAGAATAAAAAAATTGAAATTTTAAGAGAAATTGTCACTACTATCATATGCAAAACTTGCTGCGGGACTACAGTTGTCACTTTTAATGCACATCATCCGCTCACAAAGGACTCCCGGATTGGACTCATGTTCGGGTCTTGCATGAAGCGTACTCCAAGACTTCACCTCGTGCTTGGAGCTTAATCTAACTACTAGAATGTTTATGGGAACAACAAACAAGTAGGGAGCGAGAACCTAAGGTTCCTAGTAGGAACAGACATAAGATGACATCATAAAACATTCCAGCAGCTTTAGTATATAATAAAAACATGAACGCATATTAGAGCAGGTTCAATTTTAAGTTTGAAATCACCTTTCTCGAAGCAGGTTATATTTTAGCAAATACTTAGCATATTTCAAGATAGATAACATAATAATAATAGAGTAATACATCATTCATAATCTTAGAACATTACAAAGTCATGAGATGCTTCCATATGCACATGAACTTAACTTGATGCAAGTGCACTTGACTTTATGTGTTTATTTCTTTAACTTGCAACTTAATCTTGCTCTTCTATACTTAGTTCCCTAGAGGTGAATGGCCTCTTTCACCTTTGGTTAATAGCTTGCTTTCCAGGACCAAGCTTGTTCCTATACAGGATTGCTTGGTTTACTTTCCCCAATGCTCCCACTAACTTATTCCCCTTAAATTTGTTCAAGGGCTGGGCCAATTCTTAGATAGTAGAGCTTTGGCCCACACTAGCTGGGTCTTGCCATGCCTGACGTGCTCACACTAGCCGGGTCTATGCCATGCCTTACGTGGTCATACTAGTTGGATCTATGCCATGCCTCACGTGGTAGCTCGGTGTCTTTCTTATAAGTTCTCATAATTTTTATCCTTCTTTGGACATGGTCATACATGCATATGCTATTTGCATTCATCCATATACTTTATGTCATACTTAAATCATTCTTGCATACATGAATCTTATTAGCATAACATATAAATGTTTATAACACTACAACAAATAAATCCTAAGGCCACACTTCTCCCATCATGGCTTATAAAACCGTATCCTATTCCCTATGGCCACGCTTGTCCTTAGCAAAGGCCACGTTTCCAACCAAAGCGTGGCATATGATCGAAGTAATGGCAATGCTTTCAACAGCATCTAAGGCCAAGCTTCTTAAACATCGTCTTTTGTATACCCTAAAGGCTATGCTTTTATACAGTGGTCTTTGCTTTTCACTTACAACCATGCTTTCAAAGTGTGGTCTTTTCTTTTCACTTTAGGCCTGGCAGCAAGTGTCGCAGCCTGCTCCAAATTACAATTTTAAAATACTTAATTACACTAAATTTGAAGCATAGTGCAACCAAGGTCGTCTCCCAAAGATGTTGTTGCTATCTAGTTAAGTAGCAAGGGGGGTATGTGCAAACATGCAGTAAATAAGCTATAAAAGAAAATTAGATGAAAATAAAAACACTAGTTCAAAGAGTTCCTTTGGCATAAGGTGAATCAATCATTAACGCACAATATATCAAACACAGGAGTGTGGCTAATTTGAGCTATTAGAGAGACCTCTACTAACAACCCCACAAGTCTACCTAGAGAACTCTAGGAATTTAACCAACACATAATTGATTAGATAATTAAGACCTCAACTCTAATTAACCTATGTTGATTTCTAGCCCCAAATGTATTAGCCTAGGTTTGAACCCAAACCCAATTCCTAATTCTTTAACTAATCAAGTTCATACCAATTGACCAATTAACAATCACCCAACTAGTTCCTCATTCATAAACCTACATATCAATATCATTCAATGCAAGTTTACAAATAAAAGAGGGCAAAGAATCAAGAAAACAAACATGATTGAAATTCAAGTATAGGGTTTCAAGATTACAACCATAATACCCTCGTAGTCTCCTTGAACTAGCTTGAAATCCTACTCCCCTATAACAATGAAGGTTGCAAACTAGAACCCAAAACAAGTATCTTATAAAATGAAAGGAAAAGAAAAGAAAAGAAGAGGAGAGGAGAAGAGAAGAGGAGAGAAAAATGAAAAAAATAAGTTGGAGATGAGTCCCTCTTTTCGCGTCTCGGATTTCTCTCCTCTTATCAAATCTCAAATGTCAAAATTCAAAAATACCCTTGAGTCCAACTTAATCCTCTGCCTCTTAGCTTTAAGTGGACACTCAATTTGCTTAATTTGGACTTAAAATGAGAGAGTTATGGCCCAATCTTTATAGCATGTCTAGGTTGTATCTCTATCCACATCAGTCAAATTCAACAGCCAATAAGTCTATCAAGATGTCATTATTTGGGAGAGTGCTCTCATATGAATTGAAGCTTTATATCTTAGCTTTCAAATGGCACCAGTTTCACCTCAATCCAATGTCTACAACTCACGTTATGGCCCAATTAGTGCACACTAATCAGGTTCCAGCGTGACAGCCCTGTTCTGACTTCGTGGCCCAATTCGTCCTAATAAACATCTGAATTAGTTTTTGACTTTTTCATCAAAGTTGTAGATCTTTCTCTCAGCTTTCCTACAATATAAAATTTGTGATTTTTAGATATCTACAACTCAAGATACAGCCATAATACAAAAATAGTATAAATCTGTAATAATGCTAAAAAATACACTTAAGCCCAATTAGAGTCCAAACTTATAAAATATGTCCACTATTACTCAATTAAGCACAAAAGAGGTTCAATGAACTAAATATGAGGATTAATCAATATATCAAAATGTTGCTTATCAAGGCCACAGTTATACCATGGTCTATTCTGTAAACTTAAGACCATGCTTATAGAATGTGGCTATTGAGTTAAACAAGGGTTACAATCACCATCATTCAAAGCCCACACTTTTCAACCATGGCGCATAATCAATTCATTTTGAGTTCCAAAAATGACTACAATTTTGAAATGATTTAACTTTTGAATTAATCAAAAATCATTTTAAAAATTTTCATTATTTAATAATAACTCATTAATTTTAATTTTAATTTTAATACACAAATAATTTTAACTAAGCCTAAATAATTTGTGATTATATACATATTCATATACTCCCAAGGAGTATTCTCAAAAAAAAGTGTTCGAAGATAATAATTATTAAAGAAAAAGACACATCAATAATTCATTGACATTGCCTAAAGTAATACACTGACACATTAGTCTAGACAAGTACTAGAAACATATTTAACATATTGGTTTAATTAAGCAGTAGCTAGAAACTAGTTTAATATATTAGTCTAATTGTAAGTCTAGAAACAAGATAAAAAGGAACATATATTATAGGTCACAAAATGTATGAAACACCATGATCTTCATAATCCATCTCTCCTCACAATGCCAGAAATGCATCATTCACATTATCCTACACAAATTAAAATGCAAAATAAAAATATAAGAATAAGAAAGAAAAATGCATGTTTTGTGATATAATGTAATAGAAACTATTTTCTTGTTGAATAGATACCATAATTAGTTCTCAAATGGAAAAGAGGCACTCCATTTACATCCCAATTGATTCTCAGGTTAGTTTCCACAGACATTTTTTTTTTTTTTAAGTTATAAAAGAACTAAAGAAGTGATAGATATCAGGAAAATTTAAAGATAACATCAAGAAGGGACAACAAAAGATAAGTTTTTATTACCTATATTACTTAACTATTCCAAAAGAAATTACAAAAGCAAGAAATTGATCACAAAGATATAACAAGTTATCATTGAAATCAAAACCACATGATGACACAAACAAGATACAACAAGTTAATAAATATGGAAGCTCCAAATACTTGTTTAGACTTAACTTTTTGTGTCATTATAAGAATTTAAAAGGTACACATATAAAATATGCCTGTGCAGAATACGAAAAGCTCAAATGTCTGTGAGTACCAATTTTCAACAAAGTAGCATCAGGGAAATTTTGTAAAATAATTATGTAAATTAATCAAGATTTAGAATGCGCCTCTAGCAAAAGTTCACAACCACATGATGCCATGACAGATTCATGAAAAATATAAGTGCTAAACCACATGATGCCATGACAGATTCATGAAAAATCTAAGTGCTAAAGCTATGAGTCTATGAATATGCATGAATATGAATCCTTTCTTTTGGCGTACAATATATTGAAACCTTTTAACATAAAAAAAAAAAGCTGAAAATTCTTCAAGTACAACCAGAATAACAAAGCAGAATACATGTCACATGAGTTTATTGCTTTGAATTATTTCTTCTAAAAAATTCCTCTGTTGCTCTAGAAAACATTGGAGCCGAACATATTTTCCTACAATTTAATGCGATTAAAACAACTTATATAAAAGAAATGGTGCATAAAACACGTGAAACTAACAATTTTAGACAAAATATAAAAACAATAAATGTAACACCATTTGACTATAAATTTGTAATTACAAATGTCTCTAGCCATAATTTTGTAGTAAACTAATGAAACAATTCACCTACTATAAGCGTAAATATTCAGGCGTCAAACTGAAAATAATTAATATGTAGTGGCTAACATTTGCTACATTTGCAGAAACTTCAATCTCAACTTGAATAAATAACAATATCCAACAGCTGTACACACAATTGAGCTAAAACTAGTTAAGCCACATCAAAGCATTGCTTATGGATCAGAAAAGCAAATTGACTCAAGCAAGCAAAACAACTCTTCTAAAATCTTGTATTATTGGATGCTACAAAACTGAAGCCGTACTTTTTTTGGAGCTCCAACTATCTCAAAGTATAGCATAATTATAGTATATAATTTATGCATACTATACATTTAATGCTTCACATTCATTGAAATTACTCGATCAATATTGACATCACATGTCGTCATTGCCCACTCGTAAGGACCAATCAGACCCCGTTTATGCATAATCAACAAGAAAAGCACAGAGTATATATAATAATCAAGTTAGAGTACTTACATCTTCATTGATTGGAACATTCCGAGCTAGTGCACTATTTGCACTATTTGCATCCTCCTCTCTTATATGTTCTTTTCTTTCTTTTTCTTTTAGCTTAACCTCCCCATTTTTGCTTTCTGCATCTTTACACTAATAACTTTGAAGCCTCAGCATTGCTGCATGTATGGCCTAGAACATTAAACTTTCATTTCCCAAACTAATGAATAAAATTTTGGACACCGTAAAGAAGGTACAACCAAAACAAAACACCAACATCAAATATGATTAACACAAAGATACAAATTCTGAATAAACAATTATTCCCAATAGTATAATCTAGAAATGACTACAAATTTCTGCAGCATACTGCTTTGATGATTTGGGGAATCAAATTCATAGTCTAAAGCTTCCAAGAAATCAAAAGACAATTCTTAATCTGATCAGAATAGATGTAACATCCACAGAATTTTATCATTTTTGCCTAGTTGTTCGATTTTTATCGAATAATTGAGGTTAATTAAAATTCAACTAAATATTTATCTAAGGTCAATTAATTAGCAATTACAGAGATTAGATGTGAGGGAATTAGATTAGAAATGTAGAAGATTTCATAGAAATTTTTCTAAATCAATTTACCGATTTCTAAGAAATTAGTAAGATTTTGGAATTTTAAACTATCGGAACCAAAACAACTGAATTCCACACATGAAGACCTAAATTATGAGGCTGAAAATTCAGGCACATAGCCCTTGAATGGTAGCACCACATGCATCAACAATTGGTGGAGAGACTTGTTCCCTTGGCCACCACCCATTTCAAGAGCCAATCATCTTTCAATCTTTATGTAATTAAACCCCAAAATTCACCTTTTGCTCCCTTGGACTTTTTGCCCTATTAAGCCAACAGACCCCCCTGCATTTCTTTTCTGCCTCATATCATCTTCACTCTACTTTCATCCAATCTTCAAGCTTCAACAAGATCCCTTCAAGTAAAAACTCAAATCTAGCAAAATCACACCTAAAGGAAGTAGAGATTCAACCTCTTTTATTGTTTCCTTGGTTATGGAAGCTATTTTGGGTTTTAATTTTCGTCACTTCTTGATGTCTTATTTGGATATATATGATGATTATTGGCTGGTTTGATGGCTATTTTTGTGTTTAAATTGAAAAAGGAAGTAAAAAGGGATGAGAATAAAAAGAAGTGAGAGGCTACATCATCAAAAACCCTACAGCAGTCTGTACAGTGAAGTGTGAAACTAGACATCTAGAGCTTTCCAATGATATAAATTATAAGGCCATTGGATTAGTGATGAGGGAGATATGAATTTTGGAAGTTTGACCTAGGTTTTTTAGTTTGATTCTGGGCAGACAAGGTTGTTCAGGGAAAAACTTGCCCTATGCAACTTAGAATCAAATGAAACGAACGTTGTTAGAAAGCTTACACATAGGAAAACACCCCATAAAAATTTTAAAGTTTGATTCGATCTCAGTTGCTCCCAGTGATTCAAGGAAATCGCCCTAAGTCCAAACCAAGCTAGAATAGGGCAACCCAAAAGGGTCAAACAGCGGAGCTTATAACTTAAGCTCTACTCAAGAAAATGAAATTTGACTTATTGCAAATAAAAGGTTCTTCTGTTAGCTTTAATATGACACAAATTTTATACGATTTAACTAGTTTTCAATTTTTAGTGAATTTTTACTTTTAAGTGGATAATTCTAGCCAGCTAGAGGGCAGGCCGAGATAGAACCCTAATAACTTGAGCTACATTTATCAAAATTACATGGGACCAAAGAGATTAGAAAATACACACACAACATTCCAACATATCCAAAATTTAGATCTAAATGAGTTAAATAGAAATTATGGCTTATTTTACAAAAATTGGGTTGAGTGAAAGTGCTAAGACAGCAACTATACTTCAAATGCAACTAATGTTCCTATGAAATTGATGTTGAATTGTGAATCAAGTATTGTGATTTTTCTATAAAATTAGTTGTCTGAGTACTGGCACTATTGATGGAGAAGCAGACACGTATCGTCATACTGCCGAAATTTTGACAAAGCCTATACATGAGTTATAAGATGCATTCAGATACATGTACATTTTGCAAGAAATTTATAAAGGTTATGTTATGATAAAAGTTCCATAATACTTGGGCCAGCCTTGGATTAAAGTTAAGGGAAATAGATCAGTGGGAAGGTCGGGGAAAGTAAACTCGATATTCCTATATAGGAACGAGCTTGATCCTAAGAAGCAGACTATTACCCAGAAGTTGAATGGCCAAGAACTCCTAGAAGACCAAGTAATGGAAAAGTTTATGATACTGAGTTTAAGAATGAGTAAGAGTAAGAGAACTCACGAGTACCTGCATGACTGCATTACATAGTTATTGTTAGCGGTTTGTAAATTGATTATTATGTTCATTCATTGCTATCTGTTTATTTATTCTACTCTTTATTTTGTATATTGCCATATAATAGTTTATTCTGTTTCTTTTTTTGTCTTAAATAAAATTCGACCTTGCCTCGGACAAGGTATTTTCTTAAGCTTAATAAATGTGGGTAGTTCACCTAGATACCATTTTTTTTATATAATTAAACGAAAACTGAGGTAACTGAGAATGAATGTGACGTCAGTTTAGTACAGTACTCTAATACTACTGAGAATTTCTTCAAATTCTCATCTCGCTTTATGTTTTCGCATCATTCTCAGACTCTAGAGATGGATATGACAGTCATACTGTACATTGAGATTCTAGACATGCAGGTCCATTATGACCTTATGTTTGACTCATTGTATATAGTTGGCTCTTACTACTTCTGTCTTTATCTCTTTAGTAATAGAAATTTTGCTGCTCCTCTATTTCATCCTGCATTTGACCCTGTTGTCTCCTACTTTGCTATCCCCTTACACGTGGCACACCCTGCATGTAACATGTAACATCCGCGAATTTCCGACTTCCGATCCCCCCATATTGTTGACATTTCCGATTTCCGAGTTGCCTTACACTCCGCTTTCGACCTCAATATTAGCTTTGACTTCCGACTTCGTCTCAAGGCTTACAAGGGACTTCTCCCGATTTCCGACCTCATGCATGCAGCTTACGGTCTCCGATTTAATGAATGAAGCTTACGATTTCCGATTTCGTGAGCTGAAATGAGGTGACTGATGCTTTCAACTTACGAGTTCGTGTTCGACTTCAGCACACTTACGACTTCCGACCTTATCGATCACAAAGTAAAATGCTCGATTTCCGACTTCGTCTCTAAGGCTCAAATGAACTGAATGTATTCCGAGTTCCGACATTATGATTCACCTATGTACGAGATCCGATATTGAGTCCAATATTAGTAGCTCTCACTTGTGTATCTTTTCGAGTTCCAGGATAGAAATTTTATAATTCCCGAGTTTCGACCTTAAGTGCTTGGCTTCACACCAGGCTCTGCTTTCAAGTTTCAATTGGACTGGATGTTTTCTGAGTTCCGACTTCATATACAGGAGGTTCGCGAGGTCCGACTTTATAGAGCTTACGAGTTCCGATTTCGTTTCCAGAATATGCTAGAAACTACTCCACTTTAGGCAACGTGGAGAGTGATTCTACCACACAAAGAGAGCAACCAATCACAACCTTCCAAGTTAACTCCCACTCATGCCTATATAACACACCATCCTCCTTTGAATCAGACCATTATTCACGTTGCTTTTCCTCTTCTCCATCAGCTCTCTTTTTCTCTTGCTCACACATCCAAGACTCAAGCAAAGTTCCAGCCTTGTTCATCCAAACTCTAAGAACTCAGCACCAAAACACTTAAATCAAAGGTAGGGGTTTTTAATTTCTTACATCAAATCCATGTACTTGGCTGGCTGGGCTGAATTAGTTTCACCTTAATTGATGTGTGAATTGAATAATTATGCTTGGATTAATAGAAGATTTTGAGTTAGAAGTAGAATTAGAAGAAGAAAACTAAGAGGATTAAATGGATGGAGGTGCTGTCTTGGTGGAGAGTCCACGGCAGACCATATGGCGGAGCGTACGGCGCCGCCTACGATCGGTCAAATCCGATGAAACTATTTTTAGATGAAACTAGACATCTAGGGCTTTCCATAGACATATCATATAAGGGATTTGGATCAGAATTGAGGAAGATATGAATTTTTGAATCTCGACCTAGGGTTTTGACTCTGGCTCTGGGCAGATTGGGTTATTTAGGGTAGAACTCGACCTATACTACATGAAAATGAGTGAAACCAATTTTGTTGGAAAGCTTACACATAGGAGAACAATATCCAAAGAAATTCCGAGTTTGTTATGAACTCAGTTGTTCCCAGTGATTTGAAGAAATTACCCTATGTCCAAACCAGGCCAACACAGGGCAGTTCAGAAAGGCTAAGTTTCGGGGCTTGTAACTCGAGCCCTACTAAGGCAAATGAAATGAAACTTTTTGTATATGAAAGTTTGTCCTGTTAGCTTTAATATGAGGCCAATTTCGTCTGATTTGAGTGAGTTTTCGATTTTTGGTGAATTTCTACTTTTAGTTGCCTGATTCTGGCTAACTAATGGGCAGGCCGAGATAAAGTTTAGATATCTTGAGTTATAGATACCGAAATTAGATGGGACCAAAGAGGTTAGAAAATAGACACACAACCCTGTAATATACTCAAATTTGAGGTCCAAATGAGTTAAAATGAAATTGTGGCATGAATTACAAGAACCGGGTTGGTTGTATATGCTGAGGCAGAATTTCTGTCTTAATGAATTTGATATGAATTGGAATTTTGTGTTGGAGTATACATGTGAATTTGTGCTTCTTGTGATATATTGATGTATTGATTGGCTGGCACTATTCATGGGGAAGCGGACACGTTCCGTTATGCTGCCGAAGTTTCGGTAGAACCCATGAACAAGTTATGAATTTCACATGAATGCATATACATTCTTAAGAAAGTCATGAAAGTTATGAAAAGAAGTATGTTATTATGCAAGTTCCATACCACTTGGGCCAGCCCCGGATAGAAAGTTAATAGGAATAGATCGGTGGGAAGATCAGGGAAAGTAAACCCGGCATTCCTATATAGGAACGAGCTCGATCCTGATAAGCAGACTATTACCCAGGAGTCTAAAATGGCCAAGAACTCCCAGGGGACCAAGAGAGATGGAAAAATGATAGAAAGTAATGAAAGAGTTTATGAAAGAAAGTTCAAGAATGAGTTTACATGATTACATGAATGCATAAATACATGGAGTAGTTACATCAGGATGTTTACAATTGTCTGTTACAATTGCTCACTGCTATTCATTGATTTATTTCATTTATCATTCTGTGCATTAGTATTAGTAATTATTTTGTTTCTTATGCCAATTAAAGTAAAATTGAACCTTACCTCGGACCTGACATGTTTTTAAACTCATGAAAATGGACTTTTTAGTTTGAACTCGTAATTTAATAATTAAGTAAAACCCGAGGTAACTGAGAATGTATGTGATGTCAGTCCCAGTATAACCGAACCCTACTGAGAATTTTCTTGAAATTCTCACCCCGTCTTGTGTCTCCCGCATCATTCTCAGATTCAGGCGATGGACTCCACAGCCACCCTTTTTATTGAGATCCCTGCACTTCAGTTCCACCATGACCTGGAGTTGGATTCTTTGTACATAGCCGGTTCGTGTAACTTTCGTTTGTACTTATTCAGCGACAGGAACTTTGATGTTCCTTTACACCATCCCCTCTTCGACCCTCGCTACCTCGTATATTGCCATCCCTCTACATATGGCGCACTCCACATCCTCGCACCTCCTCGCACTGCAGCACCCACGACCCCGCTCTGAGTCACCACCGCAGCAGCCCCCGACGTCCCACCGAAGTTCCGAGTGACCCTCCGAGGCCACGTGCTCGCCGCCTCTTCCTCCTCGGGACCTAGCGCGGACTATACTCAGGCCGAGCCTGGCATGGCTAACTGCCTACTGACGGAGTAGTTTAGCGGCAGGGGATGTTGTACAGTATGACCCTCTTTTGGACAGCATGTAGCTTTGGGTCATGGGTTTGACTGTAGAATTAGTAGTAGATTACGAAATGTCCTTTGAGGACCATAGGGTATATTGGTAGGTGAGGGCAGTATGGTCTTTTGATACACCAGCCCATGTATATATTTCTACTTTAAATCTTTGTACATAAGCTGAAACAGTGACTTCTGATACATATACACGTTTACACGTATGCAGTAACATTGTTATACTATACTTATCTTGGTGATATTCTATTTATTTCATTTTAATATAACAGTACGCCGTTTCGTCAATAGAGACGATTTAAAGGGAAATTAAAAACAAGAAAGGTAAGTAAAGTATCAACACGGTAACACAACCTGACTAGTTTCATGCTATGACTTAAGCATAACATAAAATTAGTAGGGCGTTACATTATTGGTATCAGAGCAGTTCGTCCTAGCTAAGGCCTGAGGATTGGACTGACTATGCTTCGCGCATACTCTGTACTTTAGTTGATAATGTGCACTAGATCTTGCCTGTATGGTGGAGATATAGTTGTGCATATATATATGAAGTGCCTGACCGTGTGGGCTGTTATTTACTAGCACATTAAACTTAGTATTGAGCCTGATCAACTCAATAACTTTTGTTTTGTGTGTTCAGAACTTAATGGCTTCGGAGGCGAGGAAGACCACGCGTAACTCGCTCCAGAAAACCCGACTGACGTGATGGCCACAATGCGGGAAATGGCCCAAGCAATGCGAGAACAAGCCGCGGCAGCTCACCAAATGATGGAGCAACTAGGCAGCGACGGCAGTCGTGAAGGAAACCCCGAGGTCGAGAGGAAACCTGGATCGCCTCAGGTTCGCAGAGTTTAGGAAGGCAAATCCGCCAAGTTTCCGAGGGGCATATGACCCGGATAAAGCTGACGAGTGGATCAAAGCCATGGAGAAGATTTTCTCCGTCTTAGATTGCTCGGATCATCAGAAAGTGACTTTTGCCACTTACACGCTTGAAGCGCAGGCCGAAGTTACGGTGGAACGGCGTACGAAGATTGTTCGAGGAATCTCAGACGGTAGTCACCTGGACAATATTCAAGGATGTATTTTACCAGAAGTACTTCCCCGCTTCAGTTCGAAATGCCAAGGAACTCGAGTTCATGCAGCTGCGCCAAGGAAATCGGACAGTATCCGAATATATTGCCCGATTTGAGGAGCTATGCAAATTCTCCACCATTTACCAGAGGAACCCAGATGAAGCCTGGAAGTGCGTTAAATTTGAAGGTGGGTTACGAGAGGACATTCTCACCGCAATCAGCCCAATGGAGATTAGGGATTTCTCTACATTAGTGAACAAATGCCGACTTGTGGAGGATTGCCACTCTAAGTTAGCTGCAGCCAGGGCATTTGGCGGGAATTTCAAGAGGGGGTTAGCCCAGCAAGGCCTAAGATTCAAGCCCAATGTACAACAACAGCGGAGATTTCCGCCAAGAGGCAGCAAAGGCAAGCAGCCTCAAAGGCCTTTTTCAAATTCAACTTGCACAAAATGCGGCAAGAATCATGGCGACCGGCCGTGCTTGGCAGGCCAGAATGTCTGCTATGGATGTGGCAAGCCAGGCCACAAAATTTACGAGTGTCCAACCAGGAACTCATCACAGCCGCCTCGATCCCAAATGACAAGGACGGGTCTTTACTATGAATGCGGAAGAAGCCGATAAGTCAGAAGGATTGATTCAAGGCAATTGTGATGTGAATGGTGAGACTCTAACTGTACTCTATGATTCGGGTGCCTCACATTCATTTATTTCTCATGATTGTGTAGCTGCCTTGCAATTGCCAATTTCTGAATTACCTTATGATCTGTTGGTTTCTACTCCTACCAATGGGCCTGTTAGGACTAGTCAAGTGTGCATTGATGTTCCTCTTCGAATTGAGGATAGGACCTTTGCCGCTAATTTGATTTGCCTCCCTCTATCTGGTCTCGACGTAATCCTGGGTATGGATTGGCTTTCTGCCAATCATGTTGTACTCAATTGCTCTGATAAGACGGTGGTACTTCCCTCTGTCTTACTTTCTGAATCCCAAACCGCAATACTCTTCTATCTAAACTCTTTCAGGCCAAAGGATCAAGGGTATATCCTCTTGTCAGCTAATGCGGTAGAAGCTGAGCAGGAACTGGAGAAGATTCCGATTGTCAGGGAATACCCGGATGTTTTCCCAGAAGATATTCCTGAATTCCCTCCAGAGAGAGAAATTGAGTTTACCATCAAGTTGGTTCAGTGTAGGACCAATATCCATAGCTCCATATCGAATGTCACCTATGGAGTTGACGGAACTAAAAAGACAGATCGAAGAGCTTCTAGAAAAGGGATTCATATGACCAAGTGTGTCGCCATGGGGAGCTCCGGTCTTGTTGGTCAAGAAAAAGGATGGAAGCATGCGCTTATGCGTGGATTATAGGCAGTTGAACAAAGTGACGATCAAGAACAAGTATCCGCTGCCGAGGATTGATGATCTCATGGACCAACTACAGGGTGCAACGGTATTCTCCAAGATCGACTTGCGTTCTGGATATCACCAAATTCGAGTTCGGGAACAAGATATCCCTAAGACAGCTTTTCGAACTCGTTACGGGCACTATGAATACATCGTGATGTCGTTTGGGCTGACGAATGCGCCGGCGGTATTCATGGATTACATGAATCGAATATTCCGCCCATATCTAGACAAATTTGTAGTGGTCTTCATTGATGATATACTTGTCTACTCAAAGACAGAACAAGAACATGTGGAACACTTACGGCTAGTTCTGCAAATTTTAAGAGAAAAGAAGCTCTATGCCAAGTTATCCAAATGTGAATTTTGGATGAAGGAGGTAAAATTTCTCGGCCACGTAGTATCATCTGGAGGAATCTCTGTCGACCCCAGCAAAGTAGAAGCGATTACGAATCGGGAGAGGCCAACTACGCCTCTCGGTTAGAAGTTTTCTGGGCTTAGCTGGATATTATAGGCGATTCGTTAAGGATTTTTCTCGAATAGCCTTGCCCTTGACCAAGCTAACCAGAAAGAATGTCCCCTTCGAGTGGACACCGGAGTGCGAACAGAGTTTTCAGGATTTGAAGAGAAGGTTGACCACGACACCAATACTAGCCTTACCAGACCCTCAAGGACCATTTGAGGTCTATTGCGATGCTTCCCAACAAGGGTTAGGATGTGTGTTGATGCAAGCTGGAAGGGTGGTCGCGTATGCCTCCAGGCAATTAAAGCCACACAAAAGCAATTACCCGACTCATGACCTTGAATTAGCAAAGAAGAGTGTTTGCTTTGAAAATATGGAGACATCACCTGTATGGAGTAAAGTTCGAGGTCTTTTCTGATCATAAGAGTTTGAAGTACCTTTTCGATCAGAAAGAATTGAATATGAGGCAGCGGAGATGGATGGAACTCCTTAAAGACTACGAGTTTGAATTGAAATACCACCCAGGTAAGGCGAACATCGTGGCAGATGTGTTAAGCAGAAAATCATTGACTGTCGCGTGGATGATGATTAAAGAGACGGAACTTATTGAAAGTTTCCGGAATCTTAATTTGGGAATTCTTATAACTCCCGGACTCTTGACTACACCAAATTCAGATAACCAGTAGTTTCAAGGACCAGATTCGGCAAGCTCAGCAGCAAGATGCTAACTTTCAACATACACTTAGTCTTGTGCGATCAGGGAAACTAGCAGGCTTTGCCCAAGATAAAGAGGGCATCTGGCGGTGCCACGACAGAGTATGTGTTCCTGAAAGGGGCGATCTCCGAAAGAGAATCTTAGAAGAAGCGCATAGAGGCGAGTTTGCCGTACATCCTGGCATAACTAAGATGTATCAAGACCTCAAGAAGATGTTTTGGTGGCCAGGCATGAAGTCAGATGTAGCAAACTTTGTTGGCAAATGCTTGATTTGTCAAAAGGTAAAAGCGGAACATCAGAAGCCTTCTGGGATGCTACAACCCTTGGAAGTCCCTGAGTGGAAATGGGAAAGCATTTCCATGGATTTTGTGATGGGATTGCCAAGAACACCAACAGGTTACGATACCATATGGGTCATCGTGGATAGATTGACCAAGTCTGCCCACTTTCTACCCATCCGAGCGAATTATCCGTTGGAGAAATTGGCACAGCTGTATATTCAAGAGATTATAAGGCTGCATGGGACCCCTTCAACCATTATCTCCGATCGAGACCCAAGGTTTACTTCAAGGTTTTGGGGAGCCTTACAAAAGGCATTCGGTGCTAAGTTATGCCTAAGCACTGCATACCACCCGCAAACGGATGGCCAAACAGAAAGGACAATTCAAACCTTGGAGGATATGTTACGAGCCTATATATTGGAGCAACGCGGGAATTGGGATCGATATTTACCATTGGCCGAGTTTGCATACAACAATAGCTATCACGCTAGCATTGGCATGGCTCCTTACGAAGCATTGTACGGACGGAAGTGCCAGTCTCCCTGTCTTTGGTATGAAGCAGGGGAATCAGCTCTACTGGGGCCCGTTTTAGTCGAGCAGACTACCGAGCAGATCAAGAAAATACGGAACAAGATGATTGTCGCTCAGAGTCGCCAGAAGAGTTACGCAGATACCAGGAGGAAACCTCTGGAATTTCAGGAAGGAGACCATGTATTTCTGAAGGTTACTCCTACAACAGGGATTGGTAGAGCTATCAAAGTCAAGAAGCTAAATCCTCATTTTATTGGTCCCTTCCAAATCCTAAAGCGAATCGGGTCAGTGGCGTACCGAGTCGCTTTGCCTCCCCATTTATCAAACCTCCATGATGTTTTTCATGTCTCTCAACTCAGAAGATATCAACCTGACCCTACGCACTCCCTTGAGCCCGAATCAATAAAGTTGAAGGAAGACCTGACCTTCCATGTTCAACCAGTACGGATTGTAGACAGGAGCAGCAGACAACTCCGAAATAAATCTATACAGCTAGTAAAAGTGGCATGGGGAAAAGAAGGTGCTGAGGACTATACTTGGGAACTAGAATCAGACATGAGGAAAGAGTATCCTGAACTATTCTCCAGCACTAAATTTTGAGGACAAAATTTTTTTAAGGGGAGTGGTATTGTAACATCCGCGAATTTCCAACTTCCGATCCCCCCATATTGTTGACATTTCCGATTTCCGAGTTGCCTTACACTCCGCTTTCGACCTCAATATTAGCTTTGACTTCCGACTTCGTCTCAAGGCTTACAAGGGACTTCTCCCGATTTCCGACCTCATGCATGCAGCTTACGGTCTCCGATTTAATGAATGAAGCTTACGATTTCCGATTTCGTGAGCTGAAATGAGGTGACTGATGCTTTCAACTTACGAGTTCGTGTTCGACTTCAGCACACTTACGACTTCCGACCTTATCGATCACAAAGTAAAATGCTCGATTTCCGACTTCGTCTCTAAGGCTCAAATGAACTGAATGTATTCCGAGTTCCGACATTATGATTCACCTATGTACGAGATCCGATATTGAGTCCAATATTAGTAGCTCTCACTTCTGTATCTTTTCGAGTTCCAGGATAGAAATTTTATAATTCCCGAGTTTCGACCTTAAGTGCTTGGCTTCACACCAGGCTCTGCTTTCAAGTTTCAATTGGACTGGATGTTTTCTGAGTTCCGACTTCATATACAGGAGGTTCGCGAGGTCCGACTTTATAGAGCTTACGAGTTCCGATTTCGTTTCCAGAATATGCTAGAAACTACTCCACTTTAGGCAACGTGGAGAGTGATTCTACCACACAAAGAGAGCAACCAATCACAACCTTCCAAGTTAACTCCCACTCATGCCTATATAACACACCATCCTCCTTTGAATCAGACCATTATTCACGTTGCTTTTCCTCTTCTCCATCAGCTCTCTTTTTCTCTTGCTCACACATCCAAGACTCAAGCAAAGTTCCAGCCTTGTTCATCCAAACTCTAAGAACTCAGCACCAAAACACTTAAATCAAAGGTAGGGGTTTTTAATTTCTTACATCAAATCCATGTACTTGGCTGGCTGGGCTGAATTAGTTTCACCTTAATTGATGTGTGAATTGAATAATTATGCTTGGATTAATAGAAGATTTTGAGTTAGAAGTAGAATTAGAAGAAGAAAACTAAGAGGATTAAATGGATGGAGGTGCTGTCTTGGTGGAGAGTCCACGGCAGACCATATGGCGGAGCGTACGGCGCCGCCTACGATCGGTCAAATCCGATGAAACTATTTTTAGATGAAACTAGACATCTAGGGCTTTCCATAGACATATCATATAAGGGATTTGGATCAGAATTGAGGAAGATATGAATTTTTGAATCTCGACCTAGGGTTTTGACTCTGGCTCTGGGCAGATTGGGTTATTTAGGGTAGAACTCGACCTATACTACATGAAAATGAGTGAAACCAATTTTGTTGGAAAGCTTACACATAGGAGAACAATATCCAAAGAAATTCCGAGTTTGTTATGAACTCAGTTGTTCCCAGTGATTTGAAGAAATTACCCTATGTCCAAACCAGGCCAACACAGGGCAGTTCAGAAAGGCTAAGTTTCGGGGCTTGTAACTCGAGCCCTACTAAGGAAAATGAAATGAAACTTTTTGTATATGAAAGGTTGTCCTGTTAGTTTTAATATGAGGCCAATTTCGTCTGATTTGAGTGAGTTTTCGATTTTTGGTGAATTTCTACTTTTAGTTGCCTGATTCTGGCTAACTAATGGGCAGGCCGAGATAAAGTTTAGATATCTTGAGTTATAGATACCGAAATTAGATGGGACCAAAGAGGTTAGAAAATAGACACACAACCCTGTAATATACTCAAATTTGAGGTCCAAATGAGTTAAAATGAAATTGTGGCATGAATTACAAGAACCGGGTTGGTTGTATATGCTGAGGCAGAATTTCTGTCTTAATGAATTTGATATGAATTGGAATTTTATGTTGGAGTATACATGTGAATTTGTGCTTCTTGTGATATATTGATGTATTGATTGGCTGGCACTATTCATGGGGAAGCGGACACGTTCCGTTATGCTGCCGAAGTTTCGGTAGAACCCATGAACAAGTTATGAATTTCACATGAATGCATATACATTCTTAAGAGAGTCATGAAAGTTATGAAAAGAAGTATGTTATTATGCAAGTTCCATACTACTTGGGCCAGCCCCGGATAGAAAGTTAATGGGAATAGATCGGTGGGAAGATCGGGGAAAGTAAAGCCGGCATTCTGTATAGGAACGAGCTCGATCCACGATAAGCGGAGACTATTATCCAGCAGTCTAAAATGGCCAAGAACTCCCAGGGGACCAAGAGAGATGGAAAAATGATAGAAAGTAATGAAAGAGTTTATGAAAGAAAGTTCAAGAATGAGTTTACATGATTACATGAATGCATAAATACATGGAGTAGTTACATCAGGATGTATACAATTATGCATTACAATTGCTCACTGCTATTCATTGATTTATTTCATTTATCATTCTGTGCATTAGTATTAGTAATTATTTTGTTTCTTATGCCAATTAAAGTAAAATTGAACCTTACCTCGGACCTGACATGTTTTTAAACTCATGAAAATGGACTTTTTAGTTTGAACTCGTAATTTAATAATTAAGTAAAACCCGAGGTAACTGAGAATGTATGTGATGTCAGTCCCAGTATAACCGAACCCTACTGAGAATTTTCTTGAAATTCTCACCGCGTCTTGTGTCTCCCGCATCATTCTCGATTGAGGCGATGGACTCCACACCACCCTTTTTATTGAGATCCACACTTCAGTTCCACCATGACACGAGTTGGATTCTTTGTACATAGCCGGTTCGTGTAACTTTCGTTTGTACTTATTCAGCGACAGGAACTTTGATGTTCCTTTACACCATCCCCTCTTCGACCCTGCTACCCCGTATATTGCCATCCCTCTACATATGGCGCACCCACATCCTGCACCTCCTGCACCCGCTGTCCCTGCCCCTGAGTCACCACCGCAGCGGCCCCGACGCCCCACCGAGTTCGAGAGTGACCCTCCGAGGCCACAGGCTCGTCGCCTCTTCCTCCTCGGGACCTAGTGCGGACTATACTCCACCGAGCCTAGCATGGCTAACGGCTACCGATGGAGTAGTTTAGCGGCAGGGGATGTTGTACAGTATGACCCTCTTTTGGACAGCATGTAGCTTTGGGTCATGGGTTTGACTGTAGAATTAGTAGTAGATTACGAAATGTCCTTTGAGGACCATAGGGTATATTGGTAGGTGAGGGCAGTATGGTCTTTTGATACACCAGCCCATGTATATATTTCTACTTTAAATCTTTGTACATAGTTTGAAAGCAGTGACTTCGATACATACATATACACGCGTTTACGTGATGCATAACATTGTTATACTATACTTATCTTGGTGATATTCTATTTATTTCATTTTAATATAACAGTACGCCGTTTCGTCAATAGAGACGATTTAAAGGGAAATTAAAAACAAGAAAGGTAAGTAAAGTATCAACACGGTAACACAACCTGACTAGTTTTATGCTATGACTTAAGCATAACATAAAATTAGTAGGGTGTTACATAACACCCTCCCAAGTACAGTACTATGCTTAAGTCATAGTACCACACCATGGAGTTGTTACTGTTACCTGAACGGACCTTATCTGATAGCAACTTCAGCCGTTTCTGGAACTTCTTGAACTATTTGGAGATAACACAGAAATAGAAGTGAGAATTATAAATTCTCAGTAAGATTCTCTAATTATCATACATAACGTCATCATTGTCATCTCCAGTTTGCTTCAGTTTATTTTGAAACAGATGAACATGCTATACAAACTGTTCAATTTTAAAGTTCGAAAATATAATGTCCAAAGCAAAGTTTATTTTGCTCATACACTTGACCTTTGGGAGAGCCCATACAATACCAATTTAT
This sequence comes from Pterocarpus santalinus, assembly GCA_031439595.1. Lineage (NCBI taxonomy): Eukaryota > Viridiplantae > Streptophyta > Magnoliopsida > Fabales > Fabaceae > Pterocarpus > Pterocarpus santalinus. The sequence goes on from CM062527.1 coordinate 49,225,043, forward strand.
GAACTATACTATGAATAATAACTGCGCATATTAAAGTACACATCAATAAACTAGAAACATAACGCCTGCACCTACCTTTACTTGTGTTTGAACTTATGCAAAAACATAAAATTCACTTTTCTTTCTTTATCTTCCTTTTTATCATAAAATATTTATGTGCTACATTCCAGAGTATGATCGCCATGTCACACCCCGTCAGAGCGTGATCGCCATGTCACATTCCTTAGGAATATGGGATCTTTATTCGGTACTTACACTAGATGGATCATGCCATGCCTCATGTAAGTTCCATCCCCTATACTCACACTAGTTGGGTCGATGCCATGCCTCATGTGAGTGAGGTGCTTACATATGATTTAATCTTTAGTCTTTAGCCTTTACTGCCCATGGGTAGCCTGGCCTTGGAATGAGCTCGTCAGCTCGAGTTGTGACCATCGTCACACCGACTCGCCCTCAAGGGGATTCACGTGCCTCTAGTCGTGGAGGGATCTCATTTTGGTCACATGCCTCAAATTGAGGGATCTCTTCTAACCACGTGCCTCCAAGGTATACGGTAGCTGCCTTCACAAGGAAGGATTCAAAGTGCAACTGCCTCCAAGTGAAGGGATCTACATTCAATATATTCATATCATACTTAAATCATCCTTGCATATATGAATCTTATGAGCATAACACATAAATGTTTATCACATTCATATAATTCACATATTTCTGCCGGAATTTCGGCAGCATAACGATTGAGTCCGCTTCCCCGTGAATAGTGTCAGCACACCAGAACATCAATTTGTTACAAAGATCACAACATTATATACATATTTCAACATGAAACTCAAAATAACAATAATCTCATTAAGGCAAAGTTTCTGCCTCAGTATAGTCAGCCAACCTGGTTCTTCCAAATCAAGCCATAATTTCTATTTAACTCATTTCGACCTCAATTTTGGATATGTTAAAGTGCTATGTGTCTATTTTCTAACCTCTTTAGTCCCATCTAATTTTGATATCAATAACTCAAGATATTTAGGTTTATCTTGGCCTGCCCAGTGGCTGGCTAGAATCAGACATCTAAAAGTAAAAATCGACTAAAAATCGAAAACTGACTCAAATTACACGAAATTAGACTCATATTAAAGCTAACAGGGTAACGTTTCATTAACAAAAAGTTCCATTCCATTTGACTTAGTAGGGCTCGAGTTACAAGCTCTGAATTCTGACCTTCCTAAACTACCTTATTCTAGCCTAGTTTGGACATAGGGCAATTTTCTTGGATCACTGGGAGCAACTGGGACCTTATCTAATTATGGAATTTTTATGGAACATTACTCTATGTGTAAGCTTTCTAAAACAGTTAGTTTCACTTATTTTCAAATAGTATAGGGCGAGTTCTACCCGAACAACCCGATCTGCCCAGAACTAGAGTCAAAACCCTAGGTCAAAATTCAAAAATTCATATCTCTCTCAATACTAATCCAAAAGCCTTATATGATATATGTATGGAAATCCATAGATGTCTAGTTTCATATAAAAATGGTTCCATCCAATTTAATTGGCTGTAGGCGGAGCCGTACACTCCGCCGTGCGGACTACCAAGGGTTTTTGGTTCTCCAACCTATCAGCTCTTCCTATTTTCATTCTTTCTTGCTTCCAATTCGGTTTTAATCAAACAAACAGCCCAAAACCAATTACATATCATCATAATCATTCATTTAACACATCAAAGATTGTGAAAATAATCCAAGCTCAGCCAGCCATGACCACATAATTGATGCAAGAATTAAACCTCTACCTTTGTTATAAGTGATTTTGCTTGATTTTTTAGGGCTTGGATGAACAAAGCTTGATTAGGCTTGATGGTTGGCTGGAGTTATGTGAGTGAAGAAGAGAAGAAGAGAGCTGAATGAGAGGAGAGAAAGGGAGCAGTCTGAATGGGTGAAGGAGGGTTGAAAAATCTGATTGAGGGAGTATAAATAGGTGGTTTCTTGGCTTGTGATTGGTTGAATTTGCAAGGCTGAAATTCAGCCAAGCCTCCCCATGAGTTGTGGCCAAAGTGGCGCCACATTTAGGGGGTTAAGTGGCTGAGTTATCAGCCACTCAAGGTAGGGTAAAAGAATTGAAATTCTATTGGTTTGGTTTAGACAGTTTAAAATACCGTAATTTTACCGATTCCCTTTAAATCGATTTTCAATAAAATTTTATGAAATCTCGTATACTTCTAACTTAATTCTCTCATATCTAAACTCAAGTAATTGCTAATTAATTGATTGTAAGTAATTATTTAACCGAATTTGATTATTCTCAATTATTCGATAAAACCGAATAATTAGGCGAAAAAAAAATGGTAAATGTTACATTATCACCCTCCTTAAAAAAATTTTATCCTCAAAATTTAGTCACAAAACTAACTATTTATTGCCGTAAGAGTTTAATGAAAGAGTTGATATATAAGCACATTCGATAAGCATAATACAGCAACACCCCTGTTATATAATTTAACATAACATAGTTTAGCAAAATTGCGGAAATAGCCGTTCAATATTTGAGGTGGAGACCCATCTTGGTTATCGCGGTTTAGGGGTAGATGACTGATGTGTATATAAGCAGTCTTTGATCATGTGGCCCGACTTCCCGCACCTGAAACATACATTTTGTCCAGCCAAACAAGGTCTACCTCCGTGAGCCTTTCCACACTTAGAGCATACTTGCCCCGCACTTGGCCCTTGAAATGATTTATCCCCACGTCTATTAAATTGATGCAGCTTCTTCGATGGTGAGGCATATTCAAGTTCTTGGTCTTCAGGTGTCGGCCTCTTTCCACAACCATCCATCCTAGCATTAGCGAGCTTCTTGTTATATTCTTCAACTAATCAACTTTTGTTTGCTAATGCAGCGAAATCTCTTATCTCCATTGGCCCCACTGAAGCTAAAATCTCCGCATTTAGTCCTCCTTCAAATTTGATGCATTTCCAGTTTTCATCAGGGTTGTGCTGATAGATGGTGGAAAATTTACAGAGTTCTTCGAACTTAGCAATATGCTCTGAAACACTAATATTTCCTTGTTGAAGCTTCATGAATTCCAATTCCTTAGCGTTTCGTACAGATGTAAGGAGATATTTCTGATAAAATGCCTCCTTGAATATGTCCCAAGTGATATCAACTTGGGGTTCCCCCAATAGTCTCTTCGCGCCATTCCACCAAAACTCGACGTCCGCTCCCAACATATAAGTGGCAAAGGCCACTTTCTGTTGAAAAGTGCAGGCCAAGACATAAAAGATCTTCTCCATTGCTTTGACCCATTCCTCGGCTTTATTTGGGTCGAAAGCTCCTCGGAAACTAGGCGGATTTGTTTTCCTAAACTCAACAAATTTAAGATAATCCAGGTCTGCTTCTAGGCCATGTGGATTGCCTCCATGGCTGGCCTCGGGCTGCCTACCCAACTGATCCATGATCAGATGAGCTGCAGCGGCCTGCTCCTGCATTGCTTGAGCCATTTCACGCATCGTGTCCATAAAATTAGTAGGATCTTTTGGAGTGGGTCTATTTTGTGGCCTACCACGCCCCCTAGAAGCCATTAGTTCCTAGTCACACACAACAAAGTATTGAGTTGATCAGGCTCAACAATAAGTTATGTGTGATAGCAACCAATAACAATCACAGTTATGTGGTCATGCATATCTAATTTAATTTCCTATCCTATATCTTATCTAAGTAGATAAGATTAGTGGCATGACATTCTCTCATTTCCTAAGGATTCCAGAGTACACTGGAAACGTACCCAGTCCAATTCCTCAGGTCCGAGAAGGATCGAACTGCTGTGATACCATTAATGTAACACCCTCCCAAGTACAGTACTATGCTTAAGTCATAGTACTACACCCTGGAGTTGTTACTGTTACCGGAACGGACCTTATCTGACAGGAACTTCAGCCGTCTCCGGAACTTCTTGAACTATCTGGAGATAACACGGAAATAGAAGTGAGAATTATAAATTCTCAGTAGGATTCTCTAATTATCATACATAATATCATCATTGTCATTTCTAGTTTGCTTCGGTTTATTTTGAAACAGATGAACATGCTATACAAATTGTTCAATTTTAAAGTTCGAAAATATAATGTCTGAAGTAAAGTTTATTTTACTCGTACACTTGGCCTTTGGGAGAGCCCATACAACACCAATTCATATAATTCACATATTTCTGCTGGAATTTCAGCAGCATAACAGATCGAGTCCACTTCCTTGTGAATAGTGCTAGGACACCAGAACATCAATTTGTCACAAAGATCACAACATTATATACATATTCCAACATGAAACTCATAATAACAATAATCTCATTAAGGCAAAATTTCTTCTTCAGCATAGTCAGCCAACCCGATCCTTCCAAATCTAGCTGTAATTTCTATTTAACTCATTTGGACCTCAATTTTGAGTATGTTAAATTGTTATGTGTCTATTTTCTAACCTCTTTAGTCCCATCGAATTTGGTTATCCATAACTCAAGATATTTAGGTTTATCCCGGCCTTCCCAGTGGTTGGCCAAAATCAGACACCTAAAAGTAAAAATCTACTAAAAATTCAAAACAGATTCAAATTACATGAAATTGGACTCATATTAAAGCTAACAGGTTAAGTTTCATTTACAAAAAGTTCCATTATATTTGACTTAGTAGGGATCGAGTAACAAGCTCCAAATTCTGACCTTCTTAAACTGCCCTGTTCTAGCCCGATTTGGACAAAAGGCAATTTTCTTGGACCACTGGGAGCAACTGGGACCTTATCTAATTTTGAAATTTCTATAGGACATTCTCCTATGTATAAGCTTTCTAAAAAAGTTAGTTTCACTCATTTTCAAGTAGTATAGGGGGAGTTCTACCCTGAAAAATCCAGTCTGCCCAGAACCAGAGTCAAAATCCTAGGTTGAAATTCAAAAGTTCATATCTCTCTCAATACTAATCCAAAAGCCTTATGTGATATATGTATGGAAAGCCCTAGATGTCTAGTTTCATATAAAAATAGTTCCATCCAATTAAATTGGCTATAGGCGGAGCCATACACTCCGCTGTACGGAATATCGAGGGTTTTTGGTTCTTCAACCCATCAACTCTTCCTATTTTCATTCTTTCTTGCTTCCAATTCGGTTTTAATCAAACAAAAAGCCCAAAACCAATTACATATCATCATAATCATTCATTTAACACATCAAAGATTGTGAAAATAATCAAACCTCAACCATCCAAGACCACAGAATTGATGCAAGAATTAAACCTCTACTATTGTTATAAGTGATTTTGCTTGATTTTTGAGGGCTTGGATGAACAAAGCTTGATTAGGCTTGATGGTTGGCTAGAGTTATGTGAGTGAAGAAGAGAAGAAGAGAGCTAAATGAGAGGAGAGAAAGGGCGCAGTCTGAATGGGTGAAGGAGGGTGGAAAAATCTGATTGAGGGAGTATAAATACGTGGCTTCTTGGCTTATGATTGGTTGAATTTGCAAGGCTGAAATTCAGCCAAGCCTCCCCATGAGTTGTGGCCAAAGTGGCAACACATTTAGGGGGTTAAGTGGCTGAGTTATCAGCCACTCAAGGTAGGGTAAAAGAATTGAAATTCTAATGGTTCGGTTCCGACAGTTTAAAATACCGTAATTTTACCGATTCCCTTTAAGTCGGTAAATCGGTTTTCAATAAAATTTTAAGAAATCTCCTATATTTCTAACTTAATTCTCTCATATCTAAACTCAAGTAATTGCTAATCAATTGATTCTAAATAATTATTTAACCGAATTTGATTATTCTCAATTATTCGATACAACCGAATAATTTGGCGAAAAAAAACGGTGGATGTTACATTACCATGTCTCATGTAAGTTCTATCCCCTATACTCACACTAGCTGGGTCGATGCCATGCCTCATGTGAGTGAGGTGCTTGCGTATGATTTAATCTTTAGTCTTAAGCCTTTGCTGCCCTTGGGTAGCCTAGCTTTGGAGTGAGCTCGCCAGCTTGACTCGTGACCGTCGTCACACCGACTCGCCCCCAAGGGGATTCACGTGCCTCTAGTCATGGAGGGATCTCATTTTGGTCATGTGCATCAAATTGAGGGATCTCTTCTAACCACGTGCCTCCAAGGTAGATGGTAGCTGCCTTCACAAGGAGGGATTCAAAGTGCAACTGCCTCCAAGTGAAGGGATCCACATTCAATATATTCATATCATACTTAAATCATCCTTGCATAAATGAATCTTATGAGCATAACACATAAATGTTTATCACATTCATATAATTCACATATTTTTGCCTGAATTTCGGCAGCATAACGGATCAAGTCCGCTTCCCTGTGAATAGTGTCAGCACACCAGAACATCAATTTGTCACAAAGATCACAACATTATATACATATTCCAACATGAAACTCAAAATAACAATAATCTCATTAAGGCAAAGTTTCTGCCTCAGCATAGTCAGCCAACCTGGTTCTTCCAAATCGAGCCATAATTTCTATTTAACTCATTTCGACCTCAATTTTGGGTATGGTAAAATATTATGTGTCTATTTTCTAACCTCTTTGGTCCTATCTAATTTTGATATCCATAACTCAAGATATTTAGGTTTATCCCGGCCTGCCTAGTGGCTGGCCAAAATTAGACACCTAAAAGTAAAAATCAACTAAAAATCGAAAACTGACTCAAATTACACGAAATTGGACTCATATTAAAGCTGACAGGGAAAGTTTTATTTACAAAAAGTTCCATTCCATTTGACTTTGTAGGGATCGAGTTACATGCTCCGAATTCTGACCTTCCTAAACTACCTTGTTCTGGCCCGGTTTGAACATAGGGCAACTTTCTTGGATCACTGGGAGCAACTGGGACCTTATCTAATTTTGGAATTTTTATGGAACATTCTCCTATGTGTAAGATTTCTAAAAAAGTTAGTTTCACTTATTTTCAAGTAGTATAAGGCGAGTTCTACCCGAACAACCCAGTCTACCCAGAACTAGAGTCAAAACCCTAGGTCAAAATTCAAAAATTCATATCTCTCTCAATACTAATCCAAAAGCCTTATATGATATATGTATCGAAATTCCTAGATGTCTAGTTTCATATAAAATTGGTTCCATCCAATTTAATCGGCTATAAGCAGAGCCGTACACTCCGCTGTGCGGACCACCGAGGGTTTTTGGTTCTCCAACCTATCAGCTCTTCCAATTCGGTTTTAATCAAACAAACAGCCCAAAACCAATTACATATCATCATAATCATTCATTTAACACATCAAAGATTGTGAAAATAATCCAAGCTCAGCCAGCCATGACCACATAATTGATGCAAGAATTAAACCTCTACCTTTGTTGTAAGTGATTTTGCTTGATTTTTAGGGCTTGGATGAACAAAGCTTGATTAGGCTTGATGGTTGGCTGGAGTTATGTGAGTGAAGAAGAGAAGAAGAGAGCTGAATGAGAGGAGAGAAAGGGCGCAGTCTGAATGGGTGAAGGAGGGTGGAAAAATCTGATTGAGGGAGTATAAATACGTGGCTTCTTGGCTTGTGATTGGTTGAATTTGCAAGGCTGAAATTCAGCCAAGCCTCCCCATGAGTTGTGGCCAAAGTGGCGCCATATTTGGGGGGTTAAGTGGCCGAGTTATCAGCCACTCAAGGTAGGGTAAAAGAATTGAAATTCTATTGGTTCAGTTCTGACAGTTTAAAATGCCGTAATTTTACCGATTCCCTTTAAATTGGTAAATCGGTTTTCACTAAAATTTTATGAAATCTCCTATATTTCTAACTTAATTCTCTCATATCTAAACTCAAGTAATTGCTAATCAATTGATTCTAAATAATTATTTAGCCGAATTTTGATTATTCTCAATTATTCGATAAAACCGAATAATTAGGCGAAAAAGAAATGGTGGATGTTACACTACACCTCCTCCAGTGCCCGTAGCTCCCATAGCCCCTTCACCAGTGTCACCTCGGCAGGTAGTCCCGAACATCCTACTCAGTCCTGAGAGCGACCCGTCTAAGGCTTCCGATTCATCTTCTTTCTCTTCTGGATCTGATGTTGACTACTCCCCAGTTGGGCTTGGTATGGCCAATGGCTATCTGACTGAGTAGGCTCCGACCCACAGGCTACATTATACAGTATGACCCTCTTTTGGTAGTGTGCGGTATTGGGCCATAAACTTAGCCAGGTGTACATAGTTTCTTAGATCAGCTAGTTTGAAATGTCCTCTGAGGACCTTGTAGGATTGCTTTTCACTGACACGAGCCTTATGTCTTTTTGGTGTATACCATCCCCACATATGCATAAACTGAAGCGTTAGCTCTCGATATATATATATATATATATATATATATATATATATATATATATATATATATATATATATATATATCCTCTGCACTTCCAACGTGTATTTCATCAAAAAAAAAAAAAAGAGGAAAATAACATATTATATAATAAACAGAGTACTGATATAGTAATGCAACTACTAAATTTGATGCTATGACTTAAACATAACATTAAATCGGTAAGGTGTTACAATATATCACTAAAATTTCATCATACTTCAATTCTAATTCTCAAAATAAAAGAAAATAGTAGCATTTAGAAAGGGACCTTTCATTGTTTCCTTAAGGGCAAGAGTTGAAAGCTTAGAATTGCTATTAAACACTATCATCCCAAGCATGCAATTCATGAAATGCTATAAGCTACCAACATATGACATATGGCATTAGCAGCAAGGGAAACAATAAATAAAGGACCAAGTGTTATCGAAACTTTTGTTTTAAACTCCACAGAGCCCAATCCTAAAGGTATTAGGCATACCAAGCCTTGATTGGTAACTAGTCACTTTGGGATCATGTAAGTTGTAGCTGAATGTTTTAGCACCTTGGATATTAACTTGTTAGTAATTCTTTTCTGTCAAAAAGTAACACTTATCAATAAGATTTTATGGCCTTAGAATATATTTGAAGAGAAACTTCATCTTCACAAGATCTAGATGCATGTTTATTCACTTTTCTATTCGCTATTCTCTTATCCTTTATGCATTAATTGATAAAACATTTTAATCTTCATATGGTCTAAGGGCATTTTTTCACCTTTATTGAAAAGTGAAGATCTCAGTTACAAAAGAGGAAACTTCATTAAAAAGGGGAAATACACAGGTACCCATTGCAAAGATGCAACTATTAGAGGACAAAATAAATCACCACCATGCCCAATAACTAGTACAAAAACTAAAAGAGTGACGCCTCTTCTTTCTCTCACTATTGAATTCAAAAGCAAATTCGTTTCAGTGTTCTGCCACTTCTAAGCATTTGAGAGTCACTGGATTCAATTAATGAACTTCACAATTCCTACAAACAATCACAATTTGAAAAGGTTATCATCCTAGATGAAATTTAAATGCAAAGATGCAGCGACAAATATAAGGCAACAATAATTAAATCATTGAAAATAGAATTTGATAAACAAGTTTCCAATTAAATTAAATTAAGCAACATAAGTTTCAAATGCAGAAAAATAGAAGAACCACTTACAATAAAAATGGAGCAGTTACCAATAGGAAAGGGAAGATTTTCTGTGCACACTAAAGGAACACTATTAGAGCAGGACCATGTCACATGAGCCGAATCTTCCTTGCAATCTTTTACAATTCAAGATTTCTTCAGCTCATACAAATTCTAAATTATTCTTATATAAAACAAACACTTCAAACAAAATTTGAAAACTCAAACGTTCTTCTTTGATCCTTTAACACCAAACTTCTAACACCCTACCAATTTAATGTTATGCTTAAGTCATACCATGAAATTTAGTAGTTGCGTTACTATGTTAGTACTCCGTTTATTATTTATTTGTTATATTATATGTTATCTTATTTTTTTGACAAAATATACCTTGGGATGCAGAGAATATATATAAATAGATGATGCGGCGCTTGGTATATAATAAACGTGGTCGGCATCATAGAACATCATAAATGAATAAATAGTACAATAGAAAAAAAAATTTAAATAGTATAACATCAATTATATATATATATTGGAAGCTAATGCTTCAGTTTATGCACAGGTTCAAAAGTGGATACATATGATAGGCCTATATACACTAAGAAGACATAAAGCCCATGTTAGTGAAAAGCAATCCTACCAGATCCTTAGAGGACATTTTAAACTAGCAAATTTAAGTAACTACATATGTATGGCTAAGTCTATGGCCAAATGCTGCACATCGCCAAAAGAGACCATACTGTATAATATAGCCTGCAGTTGGAGCCTACTCTGTTAGGTAGCCATTGGCTATACCAGGCCCGGCTAGGAAGTAGCCAGCATCAGATCTAGAAGAGAAGGAGGACGAACCGGAAGCCTCGGATAGATCACTCTCAAGACTAAGAGGGATATCTGGGACTACCTGTAAAGGTGACGCTAGTGGAGGGGCTGCTGGTGCTGCGAGTGCTATGGGTGCTAGAGGAGGTGCAGGGTGTACTATGTTCAAAGGGATAACAAAGTATGGGACAGGAGGATCAAATGCCGTGTGAAACAGAGGGACTGCAAAGTTCTTATTACGAGGCAAGGTCCAATTCTCAGTTGCCTCAGTTTTCATTTAATTAAAAAAAAAAAATTGGTATCAAAGTGAACTACCCACGTTTATTAAGCTTAAGAAAATACCTGGTACGAGGCAAGGTCCAATTTTACTTAAGACAGAAAAAGAAATAGAATAAACTATCATATGACAATATATAGAATAAAGAGTAGAATAAATAAATAGATAGCAGTAAATGAACATAGTAATCAATTTATAAACAGCTAACAATAACTATGTAATGCAGTCATGCAGGTACTTATGAGTTCTCTTACTCTTACTCATTCTTAAACTCAGTATCATAAACTTTTCCGTTACTTGGTCCTCTGGGAGTTCTTGGCTATTCAATTCCTGGGTAATAGTCTACTTTTCAAGATCGAGCTCGTTCCTATATAGGAATGTCGGGTTTACTTTTCCCGACCTTCCCACCGATCTATTTCCCTTAACTTTAATTTGGGGTTGGTTCAAGTATTATGGAACTTTTATCATAACCCTTGTATATTTCTTGCAAAATGCACATATATCTAAATGTATTTCATAACTCATGCATAGGCTTTGCCGAAATTTCGACAGCATGACGGAATGTGTCTGCTTCCCCATGAATAGTGCCAGTACTCAGACAACCAACTTTATGGAAAGACCACAACATTTCATTCACAATTCAACATCAACCTCGTAGAAATATTAGTTGTATTTGAAGTATGGTTGCTGTCTTTGCACCTTCATGCTATCTGGTTTTTGTAAAATAAGCCATAATTTCTATTTAACTCATTCAGACCTAAATTTTGGATATGTTAGAATATTGTGTGTCTATTTTTTTTTTCGGATATGTTGGAGTGTTGTGTGTCTATTTTCTAACCTCTTTGCTCCCATCTAATTTTGATAAGTGTAGCTCAAGTTATTAAAGTTTTATCTCGACCTGCCCTATAGCTAGCTAGAATTATACACTCAAAAGTAAAAATTCACTAAAAGTCGAAACTATTCAAAATCATACGAAATTTATATCATATTAAAGCTAACAGGACAAGATTTCATTTTCAATAAGTCCCATTTCATTTTCTTGAGTAGATATTGGGTTATAAACTCCAAAATTTGACCCTTCTAAACTACCCTATTTTAGCCCAGTTTGGATTTCCTTGAATTACTGGGAGCAATTGGGATCGAATCTAACTCTAAAATTTTTATGGAGTGTTCTCCTATATGTAAGCTTTCTAACAAAGTTAGTTCCACTCAATTCTGTGTTGTATAGGGCAAGTTTTGCCCTGAACAACCTCATCTACCCAAAATTAAACTCAACAACCTAGGTCAAATTTCCAAAATTCATATCTCTCTCAATACTGACCCTGTGGCATTATATTTTATATGCTTGGAAAGCTCTAAATGTCTAGTTTCATATAAAAATACATTCATCAAATTTTGATGGGAAAATTATGGTCTGTACACAATACATGTACGGACGTTATAGGGATTTTGCATAACTAGTTTCCTACTTCTCTTTATTCTCAAACCTTTCCACTTCCACTTCAATTCAAACACAAAGATAGCTATCAAACCAGCCAATAATCATCATATGTACCCAAATACCACATCAAGAAGTAAAAAAAATTGAAACCCCAAGCTGTAACGTCCGAAAGAAATCTTATCGTTATTAATTGAGTTATTCGATTTTTATCGAGAAATTTTGATTAATTAGGATTCGAGTTAGTATTCACTTAAATCTATTTAAATGTGGTTTAGAATGATTAGGTATAATGGAATTAGATTAGAACCATAGGAAACTTCATAGGATTTTTCTAAAATCAATTTATCGATTTCAAGGAAATCGGTAAGATTTCAGTATTTTAAACTATTGGAACCGGACCAATAAAATTTTTTCTATGAGCATCGTAGGATAAATGGCTAAGATTTAGCCAAAACACCTCCTTATGTGGCGCCTTGATCAGCTTTGAAGAGTGGAAAGCCAAACCAAATTTGAAGGCAAGATGAAATCTACCAATCAAAATGAAACTTGCTTCAAAAGTCTTCACCTTTTTCTTTCCTTCTTTCCTTGAATTTTCGGCCAACCTAGTTGCTGAAGCTCCCATCATTTCTCTTCTATTCACTTTCATCTTCACTCCATCTTCATCCCTTCTTCAAGTCTCATCAAGAGTTGCTTCCATCTAAGGCACCAAATCAACAAAATTTCAGCTAGACAAGGTAGGAATCCTACTTCTTTTCTTACTTTCCTTGGTTTGGGACTATATGGGGGTCTTGTATACCTTGTGATACTGATATTATTTGGAGTGATGATGATGGTTATGGTTGATTTTGCATGTATGTGGTGATTAGAATTGAAATTGGTATGAAAGAATTTGAAGACAGAGAGAAATCAAGAAGTTGTTAAGGTTTTCACTCGACTGTTCGTACGGCAGAGTGTACGACTCTGCCTATAGCTATTTAAATTTGATGAGTCCATTTATATATGAAACTAGACATTCAGGCTTTCCATACTTATAAAATATAAGGCCATTGGATTAGTATAGAATTAGTTATGAATTTTTGAAATTTGACCTAGAAATTTGGATTCTCATCTAGGCAGTAAGAGTTAAGAAGGTTGTAACTCACCCTGCACAATCAAAATTGAGTGCAACTAACGCTGTTTGAAAGCTAACATGTAAGGAGATATCCCATAAAAATTTCAGAGTTATATTCATTGCCATCTATTCCCAAAACATAAATGAATTTACCTTACGTTTAAACCGGGCTGGAATAGGGCAGTCTAGTTGGGTCAAGTTACAGGGCTTATATCTCAAGATATGCTTATGCAAATGATATGCAACTTTTTCATTTGAAATTTCCTTTAATTTGATATAAATTTCATATGATTTTACCCAGATTTCTATTTTTAGTGAATTTTCACTTATAAGAGTACAATTCTAGCTAAGTATAGGGCAGTCTGAAATAAAATACAAATAACTTGAGTTATACAAATCAAAATGAGATAGGACTAAAAGGATTGGAAACTAGACAATAGACTTATAACATATCCAAAATGCAGACCTAAATGAATTAAAATGAACGTGTGGTGGATTCTATAATTTCGGGCAAAATTGATTAAAGTGGGCAGAAAGCCCTTTTCTATATTACCTTATGATATTGTTATATCCTTGATATGAATATGATGTTCTATATTGGATTTGTTGTCTGATTGAATTTTCTGGTTGTCTAGCACTATTTATGGGAAAGGGACATGATCCGTTATATTGCTGAAATTTCGGCAGATATTGTAATTAATATGAACTTAGAAATTATGCATGCATTGTTCAAAGTAAATTAGATAAGCAATGTTACCATTTATAAGAATGAGAAAGGATTCTATGCGACTTGGGCCAGCCCTTGAACAAAGTTAAGGGGGATAGATTAGTGGGGAAGTCAGGGAAAGTAAACCCGATGACCCTGTATAGGAACGAGCTCGATCTTGAGAATCGGAGTATTACCCAAGAGTTTTATGGCCAATAAACTCCCAGGAGACCAAGTATGGAAAAATATGAGTTAAGGTCAAGCGCATTATCATTTCTGCATATCGACAATTTATGTTATCATGCGTTGAGTTAATTGTACATTGGCTGTTATATACATACTTTTGTTTATTTTATAGCTGCCACTTAATTATGTCAGAAATACATGTCTTGCTGCTTATTTCTCTATTTAATTTTCCTTATTTCCTTAAGTAAAACTAAACTGTGTTTTGGGCTATGATTTCTACAACTAATTGAGTAGAACATCCTATTAATATAAAATTTTCTTTTAATTAACCAAAACCCGAAACAATTGAGAATGATAGCGACGTCAGATTAGCGGAGAGGCGGAGAGACGAATTCCTACTAAGAAATTTTATTTCTCACCCTACTATTATTTTCTGCATTATTCTCAGATCATGGAGAATGCGGTCACAGCAGTCCTATTCATCGAGTTCCTTGAGCTCTATATTCACCTCGATCCATTCCTAGACTCTGTGTATATATCCGGTAGATGTCAATTTCGCCTTTACTTCTTCTTCCAGAGAGACTTTGCTGTACCACTCATGCATTCGCTATTCGACCCTGTTGTCCCTTATATTGCTATCCCTCTCCACATGGCACATCTATTCCCACCTCCAGCAGCAGCAGCAGCAGCAGTTCCTATGGCTCCACTAGCTTCAACACTATAGTAGATCCCCTTTGCCTCACTATCAGAGGAGGATTCGTCAAAGGCGACGAGCTCGTCTTCCTCATCTTCTGCTCCAAGCGCAAATTACACTCCCGCTGATGCCGGTATGGCGAATGGATTCTTTTCCTCGGAGTCCTCCTAGACTGCCTATGCAACGCAGTAGTAGGATATGTATAGAATGACCCTTTTTTGGCATTTTTGGGCCATAGGCGGTAGCTTAGTAGATGTTATATGTAGATGGTTAATACATGAAATATCTCATGGGGACCAGTTAGGGCTCTGATTGTAGTGACAGGCCGGTGTTATTTTTATTTTAGCGGCTTCATTGTTATACCCTATACTAGATATGTACTTTTGATAAACTTGGAAAAGTGATATATATATATATATATATATATATATATATATATGATGCAGTCAGATACTTCCATTTATTTTGCAGATTCTCTTTATTTATTTATTTATTATTTCTGATACAGAACTCACCGACAAATTAAATGGTTTATTGAACAATTAACATCCTACGTATAACTATTATTGAATCAGACTGTGATGTAATCAGGTAACCTCACATAATAACTTATCAGGTAATATATTATGACTTAAGCATAGTATTTTGTCTGGTAAGGTGTTACACAAGTAACTTCTATAACCAAGGAAACAAGAAAAGAAGTTAAATCTCTACCTCCTTTGGGTGTGGTCTTGCTAGATTTGGGTTTAGATTAAAGGAACCTTATTTGAACTTGAAGATTTGATGGAGTGTGTTGAGAGGAGAAAAGAAGGAAGAGGCTACAAGAGAGTGAAGAAGGGGCGAAATCTACTAAAGGAAAAGGAAAGAAAAATCTTATAAAAGCTTTAATGATGTAATTGCAGTTTTGAGTTTTAATTGGATGAAATCTTTGTGGCCAATTTTCAGCCAAGCCTCTTTGTAACACCCTAATAAACTCATACTACGCTTAAGTCGTATTACGGCGTTCTATTAGTTGTTACTTATACTTGTGGAAAACTAAACTTCATTTATAAATTAAGTTACACGAAAAATACGGTAAATTTTTTTTTTTGAAATACATCATCGCTTTGCAGCATTTTGGAAAATAAAGCCTCGAGCGAGAAGATAAATATAAACGAGCATGTCACATAAATTTAAGTCATAAAATAAGGGAACAATGGATAAATAGAAATATAATGCATTCACCTTACTTAAACAACCATATATATAAAGTCTCATAATATTCAACAATACATGAAAAGGAAACTATTGGTCATGCCATGGCCCTAAAATATCAAGCATAAGCAAATATGACAAAGTTCGTCACAAAATGAAATACATAAGATAAGAAGCAATAATAAAATAGGCCCAAGTAGACACGTTCTGGTTTCTTTGCCCCTTCCACGCCCCTTGATCGGGTGAAATCAGGTCCTCGAGTGCCTAGTTCCCCTTACTCCTTGGCCTCGGGGAACGTGAGGAGTATGGATGATACGAAGGTGCTTGCTGATCACCTCTATGCGACGAACACGATGACATGGAGTATAGCTGGCTACCGAAGAATGTTCCTCGGAGGGATCCTCCTCAGACGTAATGGGGTGATACTTAGGGAGTGACAACGAAGCAGCTGCGGCCCCCGAAGTGGCCGTGAAACTCATGTCAACCACGGGACTCACAGGCTGCGGCACGGGCTTGGCTGCGGGCAAGTCCAGAGACATCGGCTCCATCTCAACATCTGGCAAGGGACCAAAGGGAAATTCCCAAGGACCCAACGATTGTCCAAGGTATGCCGAAGAAATGTCTACTAGGGCTGGCGGAACATCGGGCTCCTCTCCTTCATGTATACGACCCAGGTAAAAGTAAGTGCAAACTACCATGGTGGTCGTAGCCACGATAGCTTGGGCATCAGCATTGTAGGTCCACTCATGGTGGGGAGGGTCCGTGCTCTACTCTACTGGGTGCACCATAGCTATCTAGTGATGAAACGGAATATAACTAGAGTGAGAAATAAGATTTCTCAGTAGGACTTGAACCTGACACGAAAGTGATATCATCATCGTCCCAGCCACTCCGGTTTTATAAATGAAAAGAGTAAGCATTCATATGATTCAATTCTTAGGTTTTTCGAAAACATTAATATCCAAAGCAGATTCTATTTTAAGTATGTATTCTCATATGCTAAGATCATGGTATACATAAGAACTTATATGACAATTCGTATCATGCATGAACATCTTGAGAGTTTCATTCTTTACTTAGGTCGGATCGAGGTCCCTTTCTTTTCTTCACTTAACCTTTATTTTAGGTCTTTTTCTTTTCACCCACAAAATATAAATGATAATGAGCTCATACTGTGGCCGTTGCCACCATAAAATTTTGGTACTTACACTAATTGGGTCATGTCATGCCTCATGTAAGCCTATCTGTAACACCCTATCATTTTAATATTATGCTTAAGTCATAGCATGAAACTAAGTAGATTGTATTACTGTGTTGATACTCTGCTTACTAATTTCTTACCATGTCACGTTTCCTTGAATTTGTTTTTTTTTTTTTGAAACGGGCGAAACGACGCGTTGTATATGACAGACATGACCAATGTCATAGAGCGTAACAAAATTTAATAAAACATGACAAGAAGGATAAGAGTCAATAATATATCATCAATTGTATATATATACATACATACATACATACATACATACATATATATATACATATATATGTATGTATAGTAGAAGTTAACGCTTCAGTTTATGTATAGATGAAAAAGAGGATACAAAAGTGGGGTCGGTGTAACAAAAAGAATATAGGGCCCACATCAATCAAAACAAACCTACAAAATCCTCCGAGGACTAACTGATCCAAGTCTATGGCTCAATACTATACTACCAAAAGATAGTCATACTATACAATGTCACCCATGGCTGGGACCTACTCAGTCAGGTAACCGTTGGCCATACCAAGTTTGGCTGGGGCGTAGTCCATACTAGGTCCAGAGGAGAAGGATGATGAGCCGGTAGCCTCCGAGGGATCGCTCTCGGAGCTAAGTGGGATTTTTGGAACCATCTGTGGAGGCAACTCGGGCGGAGGACTGGCAGGCACGGTCGGTGCTACTAGTGTTGGAGGTGTAGGAGGAGGGTGTGCCACATGTAACGGGAATGCAAAATATAGAGTAGTAGGGTCAAAAGCGGGGTGGAACAGGGGAACAGCAAAATTTCTGTTGCTGAACAGGTAGAGATGGAAATTACAGGAACCGGCTATGTACAGTGAATCCACGAAGGGATCATGGTCGAGCTATAGGTTGGGAATCTCAATAAAAAGAGCGGTCGTCGAGTCCATCACCAGCATTTGAGAATGATGCGGAAATGCAGAGCAAGGTGAGAATTTAAAGAAATTCCCAGTAGGGTTCGCATGGTTGACATCACATTCATTCTCAGTTGCCTCGGTTTTCATTTAATTATGAAAACATAGGAGCAAATTGAACTATCCGTATTTAGTAAATTTAATAAAGCATCTGGTCCGAGGTAGGATTCTATTTTACTTAAGATAGTATAAGAAACAGAATCATGAGCAGAATAGATGAACACACAGTAGTAAGAAAATATACAGTCATACTGTGATCAATTTATAATGACTATTCAATGTGACCAAATGTGACCATGTAAACTCCTTCTTGAAACTCTTTTCGTAAACTTTTCCTTAAACTTTTCCATTTCTTAGTCCCCTGGGAGTTCTTGGCCATTCAAACTCCTAGGTAATATCTGCTTTTCAGGATCGAGCTCATTCCTATATAGGAGTGTCGGGTCTACTGTCCTTGACCTTCCCATCGATCTATTCTCCTTAACTTTAAATCCGAGGCTGGCCTAAGCATTGTGTAACTTTCATCATAACATAACTTTTATGTTCTTTGTAACATAACCTTTATGAACTTATACATGACCTTTATAGACTCATTGCAAATGCACATGGATTGAATGTAGATTGTAACTCATGCATAGGCTTACCGAACTTTTGATAGCGTAATGGAATGTGTCCGCTTCCCCATGCATAGTGCAAGTACTCAGACAATCCAATATACAGAGATATCATAATATTTCATTTAGAATTTAATCATAAATCTCATAGAAATATATGTTGCATGCAGATCATACTTGCTATCTTAGCACATTCATTTAACCCAATTTTTGTAAATCAAGTCAAATCTTCTATTTAACTCATCTGGATCTCAATTTTGATATGTTAGAGTATTGTTGTCTATTTTCTAGCCTCATTGGTCCCATCTCATTTTGACTTGTATAGCTCAAGATATTCAAGTTTTATCCCGGCCTGCCCTGCAGCTAGCCAGAATTATACACTTAAAAATAAAAATCCACTAAAAATCGAAAACCAGCTCAAATTATACGAAATTGGTATGATACCAAAGTTAACAGGACAAGCTATCAGTTGCAAAAATTTCCATTTCATTTGCTTTAGTAGGGCTCGAGTTATAAGCCTCGAGATTTGACCTTCTTGAACTACTCTGTTTTGGCCCAGTTTGGACATAGGGCAATTTCTTTGAACTACTGGGAGCATATGGGACTGCAACAAACTCAAAATTTCATTGTGAATATTTTCTTACGTGTAAGCTTTCTAACAAAGTTTGTTTCGCTCAATTTGGAGTTGTGTAGTGTGAGTTACACCCTTCTTAAGTCACACTGCCCGGATGAAATTCCTAATTCCTACATCAAACTTCAAAAATTCATATATCTCTATATACTAATCTAATGGCCTAATAATATATATATATGGAAAGTCTTGAATGTCTAGTTTCATCTAAAAATAGTTCTATCAGATTTGAACAGCTGTAGGCAGAACCATACACTCCGCCGTATAGATTGCCAAGGGAATTTGGTTTTCCAGCCCTTCACATCTTCTTATTCTCACTCTTTCCTACTCCTTAATCAATCATATTTAAACACAAAGTAGCCAACAACCAATCCAAAAATCATCATATTCATTCACTAATCATATAAAAAAAAAGTAAATAAGGTCAAAACAACCACCCATAATTAAAACAACCAGAACATAATTAAACCTATACCTCTTTGTGTGTGGTTCTGCTTAGTCTTGAAAGTTGGTTGAGTGAAGAAGAGAAGAGGAAAATGGGAAGAGAGAAGGAGACTGAAGTGAAGAGAGAGAAGGGCATGTAAGTTAGCTAAATGAAGAAAGAAAAATCTGATTTAAACATAAAAAGGGTAGCTGGAATTGTGAGTGTTGATTGGTTGAAATTCTTGTGGCTGATTTCCAGCCATGCTTCCTTCTTTTTGTGGCTTAATATGGCTTAATTATCCTCCACGCAAAATGAGAACTCGCTTGCACTTTGTCTGAACTCGGAACTTGTATCCATCTTGCGTAAAGTCAGAACTCTTGTCCATCTTATTCGAATTTGGAGATTAGTTCGAATATCGAAACTCAAGTAATAGATTATTAGATCAAAAATCATGTTCGTTTTCTTTGAAACATAAAGTTGGAGATCGGAAATCGCAGCAAACAAATCACCTTAAAAATGGCATTCAAAGACAAGACTCTGAAATGAAAAAACTTAAATTCGAAAGTTGGGAATGTTGCATAAACTTGGAAGTTAGTCCCAGAATATAAAACCTTATAAACCGGGAAATCGGAACTTATATAATCTCGGAATTCCCAATTCAATCTCGAAAGTTGGTTGCAAATTCAAACTCAGGAATATTAATAGAAATGAAAACTATAACATTGTCCCAAGTATGGTATTATGCTTAAGTCGTAATACCTCACCTAGGAGTTGTTACTGTCACTTAATCGGACCTTGTCTGGCAGCAATCTCTGGTTGTTCCCAATATTTCTTGAACTATCTGGAGATAACAGGGAAATAAACATAGGAGTGAGAATTATAAAATTCTCAGTAGGATTCATTAATAAATTTCACACTGTGTCATCGTTATTATCTCCAGCTGCTTCGGTTTATTATGAAAAAAAAAAGTGAACATGTTAATAGATTTTTCAGTTTTATAGTTCGAAAATGTATTATCTGAAGCAGAGTTCATTTTATTCACGCGCTTGAGTCACATTGACAATATTTCATATTTAGAAAATAATTACAGCATAAATAGATAGTACAACTTCAGCATCAATTAAACATGGGATGTCATTATGCAAATTCTCATCTTTGAATTCATGCAAATATCCTGATGCCTTTCTTTAATTTTGCAAATATCCTGATGTCATTCTTTAACTTTCTTTGCTCTGTAATGAGTTAATATCATGGATGTTGCCACCATACATTTTCATTGCTTACACTAGCTGGGTCATGCCATGCCTCGTGTAAGTCCGGTCCCCTATACTCACACTAGCTGGGTCAATGCCATGCCTCATGTGAGTGGGGTGCTTGCATATGTTTGAATCTTTAGTCTTTACTACCCTTGGGTAGTCTGATCAAGGAATGAGCTCATCAGCTCAACTCATGACTGTCGTCGCACAGACTGTCCCACAAGGGGACCCATGTGCCTCTAGTCTTAGAGGGATCTCATTTTGGTCACGTGCATCTAAATTGAAGGGATCTCTTCTGGTCATGTGCCTCAATAGGGGGATCTCAGCTGACCATGTGCCTTCAATGTAGAGGGATCTCAGCTGACCACGTGCCTCCAAGGCAGAGGGATCTCAGAGTTTTAGCTGCCTTCACAGAGAGGGATTCAAGCGCAACTACCTCCAAGTGAAAGGACCCAATCTTATCTCATTTAGCTACCTTCACAAAGAGGGATCTCATAATTGCCTCCAGGTGAAGGGACCCACATTCAATATATTCATATGCTTTCATTCTCATACATAATCATGCATATTCATGCTGAGTGCATTCATACATATGGTTCATCGTTTACTTTCACATATTCTTGCATACATGATTTCCACATACTTTTTCATAACATATAAATGCTTATAACCTTCTTACAATTCTACCGAAAATTTGGCAGCATAACGGATCAGATCCGCTTCCCCATGAATAGTGCTAGACTCAACAGATGGTCAGTCATAGTAAGAGATCAAATATAATGCATTAACTTTCCAAGTTCCAACATAGAATTGCAAGACTTAGACTTTAAGTGAACTCATATATGCATTAAGGTGCTCAATTCTTTACTTTTGGAAATCCTGCTCATATTCTTCAATTCTGCCCGTTTTTAGAAATTTAGCCCTAAATGCATTTCAACTCATTTGGATTTGAATTTTGGATATGTTAATATGTTATGTGTCTGTTTTCTAACCTCTTTGGTCCCATCTAATTTTGATAACTATAGCTCAAGTTATTTGGGTTTTATCCCGGCCTGCCCAATGGCTGGCCAGAATCAGACACTTAAAAGTATAAATCCACTAAAAATCGAAAACTGATTCAAATCATACGAAATTGGTCTCATATTAAAGATAACAGAACAAAATTTCATTTACAAAAAGTTCCATTCCATTTGGCTCAGTAGGGCTTGAGTTACAAGCCCCATAATCCTTTCTGAACTGCCCAGTTTTGGCCCGGTTTGGACATAGGGCAAATTTCTTGGATTACTGGGAGCAAACGGGACCTTTTCTATTTCTGAAATTTTTATGGGACATTCTACTATGTGCAAGCTTTCTAGCAAAGTTAGTTTCATTCATTTTCAAGTAGTATAGGGCGAGTTCTATCATGAACAACCCAGTCTCTCCAGAATCAAAGTCAAAAACCTAGGTCGAAATTAAAAAATTCATAACTCTCTCAGTACTAATCCAAAAGCCCTATATGATATATGTATGGAAAGCCCTAGATGTCTAGTTTCATATAAAAATGGTTTCATTGAATTCAATCGGCTGTAGGTGGGGCCGTACACTCCACCGTAGGGGCTGCCGAGGGATTCTAGGTTTCCAGCTTCTCACAACTTCATTCTTTCACCTTTTCTTACCTCCTAAATGAATTTAACACCAACAACAGCCAACAAACCAGCCAAATAACATCATGATCATTCAATTATCTCATCAAGAATTGAGTAAATAGAGTCACCAGCAGCCACCCATAATTAGCATAACAAGACAAGTTTTGGACCTCTACCTCTAGATTGAAGGATAGCTTGGCTAGATGAAGAGTTTTGATGTTGGAGGTGCTTGGAGCTTGGAAATGGAAGAGAAATGATGTGAAAAGGAAGGAAGATGAGAGGGAATGATGAGAGGTCTATGGGGGGAGAGAGGGAGGCCGAAAATTTGGTGAAGTAGGAAAGGACTATATGGAAAAGATATAGAGGTGGTGGTTGAAATAAGTGGCTCATAAGTGAGCCAACAATGCTCCCTCTGTGGCTTGGATGGCGCCACTTTGGTGAAGGAGGTGGCTGAATTTTCAGCCATTGGATTGAGGGTTTTCATCATATAATACTAGGGATTTGGTTCCGGCAGTTTAAAATACTATAATCTTACCGATTTCCTTTAAATTGGTAAAACGGTTTTGAAGAAATTTGTGAAGTTTTATATGTTTCTATTCTAATTATTTCTAATTCAAATCTCTCTAATCTAACATCTAATTAACTCTTAATCAACCTTTAATTAATTTCTAATTAATCTTAAGGATTCAATAAAATCGAATAAATCGATTAACAGTGTAAATTAAACGTTTTGCAAGTTAAGGGCCTTTCTGGTTTTTGTTGTTAATGGCTAATGGTATTTTCGTAATTATGGATAAGTCTAGGGGCATCCCACGTCATTTCACATATGGATACCTGCGTTGCTCAATCAGCCGAGGTTTAGGTTTCTACATTTTCGCTACGTGATTCTGCTTCGTTTAAAACCTTATTTTACTAATCCTGTTGATATAGGCATCTAAACGTCATTTTCTAAAATGTTCAGGGGCAAGGCTGTAAATAATAAAAGTTTGCTCGATGACGTTTTCATTATTTCTTATTACGTTATATGGGGATGTTACATACTACCCCCCTTAAAAAGAATTTTGCCCTCAAAATTCCTATATCCCTAGAAAGCCAGCTAAATGCCGTAGATCACCGCACACACCGAACTTCATATTGAGGTGATTAGGCTCAATATGTCGTCAAGTGCAACAAATAAGCTACAACATACAACAAGGCTGCCATGCGTAGATAACTATGTCCTTGTCATGTAAGGACCTAAAGCACGACCTTTCTAAACTTTCAGAGCATGCCCCCTTGGAAGCATAATCAACCCATCCCAGGTCCGGTTAGGACGAACTGCTCTGATACCATTAATGTAACACCCTCCCAAGTTTGGTATTATGCTTAATGTAACACCCTAGTAGTTCCATTCTATGCTTAAGTCATATTGTGGAATTATTAGTTGTTACTTTTGCTCGCGGAACTAACATTACCTTTTTGAAATTACTTTGTACCGAAAATAGGGGGAATATATATTTAAAACAAGTGAACCATTTTTGAAATCGAGAGCCATGAGCGCATCGTGAACATATAAAGTAACACCGCTATCCCATACATACGTTGCATTTAACAAACATAAAACAATAAGAGCAACCACAATTCTTAGATAAATGTAACATTCATTCCACGGCCATCCATGATAATACAATAATAGTCATATCAGAGTCATACATAAGATAATAGTGGGTTCGATATCTAACATCGGCCCTAACCAAAAGCCTACCAATACATGATAAAAGGAAATACATCAGAAAATCCTACTACCCAAGCATGCCACATAACAGAATGATAACCCTATAACTATAACCAAAAGGGGCTATCCTCGTGCTCAGCTCCGCATGCAGTCGTAACATCAAGCATCTGGCGGGAGGAAACCGTTCCCATATCCACCGGGAGAAGTACCACCACGTCCCCCTCCTCGAGCACGACTTCGGCCACGGGGCACAGCGCGGGTACGAATGAACCCACGCTCGCGAACCGGGGGTGAAGCTGGGCCAGCAGATGAAGCAGAAGAATCAGAAGATAAACGAATCACCGGTCGCGATTTAACCCGAACGGTGAGATCCCCCAGAATGAGTCGGATAGAGGGGCTCAAACGGATCGGTCTCCACATGGAAGCTCGGATAAGACGGCTCCGAAGGGTCGGAATCCAGTGAAACAGTCGGAGTCAAGCGGATATCCGAGTCAGTCTCATCATCATCAGTGGGGTATCTCGGTGGTTGAAAGTAGGGGCGGATGTCATCCATAGTAACCTCGCTGAATGGCTGATGTGGTCGGAAAAATGGGCTCATCACGGGGTGCAAATCGGCGGTCGTGGAAGATGTAGACCCTCATCGCTGCGCTCGCCGACAGCACAGAGGCGTTTAGCACCGGGTCAAAGCGCCAACGCCACACCAGGAACTTAATGTAGATCACCACTGTGCCCGACGTCGACATCCTCTAAAGACGACACGGAAATGTAGGAATGAGAAACACTAAATTTCTCAGTAGGATCGTGACTAGACAAACACAGTGTCCTCGTCATCGTCCCAGCCACTTCGGGTTTAATTATGAAAATAGTGGACAGATATAAGTTCAATTTTTTAATAGTTTGAAAACTTAGGCCCCGAAGCGGGTTACTTTTAAACTTAAGATCATAACCACATCATCATAACTAACATATGTACTAGAACATAGAATAAACATTCATAATGCAAATGGGCAATATACCTACAGGCAAAGACATGCATCATCATAGACGTAACAATGGTTATACTTAGACTTTTCTTTCATTATCAGCACGTGCTTAACATTCTTTACTTTCCTTTGAAATAGACTGCTTTTGGACATGAGCTCATTCCGTGACCGTCGTCACGCAGTACTAACCAAATCAGACTAAGCTGATATTGGTTACCTCTAAGTTGGAGGGTCCTCCAGAACACCCTTGCCTCCCTCATAGAGGTTCCTTGTGGATCGCCGTCTCTCACTTCCCTTACCGAAGTGATTGAAGGGTCACATCCCATTGATTCTTTTCTTATCTTTATACTTTACATGCATAACATTTCCTTGACTAGACGCATGCAATGATATGACTAAGTCCATAATTTTGACGGAAATCCAAAGAAAGATAACGGCTAGACCAGAGCTTCCCCAAAACGCCAATCATCAGCATTCAACCAATAGTTCATCATATCCATATCATATCATCACACTCATCATTCAATCATGAGATAAAGCTCAATCAAACTCATCATTCATCATGCCGAGTGGCATCACACATTCATACCCTAAGGGGTTTATAGTTGTGTTGTTCTTTGTGAAAAATATTATGAATCATCACATGATTTCCCATGGTTACCCATGATAGAATCACATAGTTAACATAGGTGTTTGTGGTCTTTTAGTCACTTGGTCCTTGGATGAAAATATTCTTCACTTAAGTACATGTCTTATGAAACACTTGTTCAAATTAATTAAATTATATGATTGTTTCCTTTCCTTGAGATAGTGCACTTAGTGATTCCTAGGTTCATGGTATGCTCAGAGGCCCTAATCATACTTGCTCCCAAGGAGTTCGAGATCCCTCTAATCCTTGGGTCATGACAATGCATAACCACATCATGAACCCAACAACACCAATGTTCACTAATCACCAAGAGTGACTTTTAACTTATTCAAGTTACAAAGTTTTAAACTGTTACTAATAACATACCAAGGTTTTTGCCTTAAATATTATTAAAGTTGTCATTCTTAGTAGAGTAGTCATAAAGTCTCATTCTTTATGAAAGTAAGTGCCTTTGACATTAAGCTCTTATCTTAAGATTAGATCTTTATGAAATAATGATACAAGTTACTAGCTTTTGAATAAAAAGTCTTGTTCTTTATAAAAGTTAACACCTTTTTGCATTATTTTGGTTCAAAGTCTAAACTTTATGGATGAAATGTCATAAAACAACATTTTTATAACTTAAAGATCTTATTCTTGAATAAAGTTTGAAACTTTGTGAAAGGTCTTTTCTTTAAGGTTTGATTCCTAAAGCCTAAAGTGACAAGATATCATTTTTCTAACTCAAAAAGTTTAGACATTCACATGTATTCTTGTCTTCAAAACAAAACAAAATAGAACTTTATGGAAGCTTAAAAGTTGCACCACTTTGAAGGAAATCAAGAAGCAAACTTTTTAAAGTTTAAAGCTTTTAGAAGGTTCATAGTCTTATCAAATCATGGAAACATAAAAAGGTGAAGCTTTTCTAATCATTCACTTATCATAAAGAGAAAAGAACAACTTTAAGCAAGAGAACAATAAGAACATATGTTTCCGAAAGAGGAAACTTAAGAACACATGAAGAACATCAAGAACACATTTTTCCAAAAGAGGAAACTTAAGAACACATGAAGAACATCAAGAACACATTTTTCCAAAAGAGGAAACTTAAGAACACATGAACACATTTTTCCAAAAGAGGAAACTTAAGAACACATGAAGAACATCAAGAACACATTTTTCCAAAAGAGGAAACTTAAGAACACATGAAGAATATCAAGAACACATTTTCCAAAAGAGGGAAACTTAAGAACACATGAAGAACATCAAGAACACATTTTCCAAAAGAGGGAACTTAAGAACATATGAAGAACATCAAGAACACATTTTTCCAAAAATGAAAACTTTGGCTCTTGAAGAGCATAAAGGATCTTCTCAAGCTTTCACTTAGAAATCTTGGTCATGGAAGAACCAAGCTCCAAGCTTTCTTGAGTAAACAAAATGAAAAAGATGAAGATCACTACCTTTCTTGAAGATGGCGCAAAACAAGAGAGATGGAAGAAGAAGATGATGGCTCCTCTTGATGATGAAGGTGGCGGTTTTGCAAGAAGGAAGGAGAAGCTCTTGAAATCTTGTGGAAATGGAGGTTGTAGTGTTTTGATCTTGTCTCCAAAGGCCCAAAGATGAGGTCTTTGAACGGCCAAGTGAGTGGTTTAGGGTGGTGGTGGTGGAGAAAAGAAGAGGAAGATGAAGAAGATGAAGAAGTGTTTAGAGAGAAGTTAGAGAATTTGGCTTGAAGAGAGAGAATAGGATGAGTGAAAATGAAAATGAATCAGTGAGGAGAGAGAGAAAGTGGCGTCCACTTTGAAGGAGGGAGGATGAGATATTTTTGCTTCACTTTGTGTTATCTTGTGTTAATTAGTGATTAAGGGGACAAAGTGGATGATGGGGAGACAAAACATGATCAAACTCTTACATAAAGCACTCTTGTCACATGCTTTATGCTTTTATGACATCACTCTTTACTTTATTGTCTAGTTGACTAAATTTGAATTTAATCATGTGATTAAGTGCTCATACAACTTAATTAGGGTGATTAAGCAAGGATTAGTGATTAACACCCAAGAACATGATTAACAAAAATTAATCTTACGATTAAGCTTAATTAACCTTAATTAAACTCGAGTAAGCTAATTAAGGGCGATTAGTGCTTAATTAAGCTATGAGGCTCTGACTTGCTTAATTAGAGATTATCTGATCTCGATTAAGCATTCTCTTGACTCTTCTCATCCGAGTCAACCCCTTAATTAAGCCCTAATCTCAAAATTTCTCATTAAGTGCCTAATTACTCAGGGTTACTGAGGTAATCTAGCACGACATGAAATTGAGGATGTTACACTTAAGTCACAATACCTCACCTAGGAGTTGTTACTGTTACTTAATCGGACCTTGTCTGACAGCAATCTCTGGTTGTTCCCAATATTTCTTGAATTATCTAGAGATAACAGGGAAATAAACATAGGAGTGAGAATTATAAAATTCTCTGTAGGATTCATTAATAAATTTCACACTGTGTCATCGTTATTATCTCCAGCTGCTTCGGTTTATTATGAAAAAATAGTGAACATGTTAATAGACTTTTCACTTTCATAGTTCGAAAATGTATTATCCGAAGCAGAGTTCATTTTATTCACGCGCTTAAGTCACATTGACAATATTTCATATTTAGAAAATAATCACAACGTAAATAGATAATACAGCTTCAGCATCAATTAAAATGGGATGTCATTATCCAAATTCTCATCTTTGAATTCATGCAAATATCATAATGCCCTTCTTTAACTTTCATTGCTCTGTAATGAGTTAATATTATGGATGTTGCCACCATACATTTTCATTGCTTACACTAGCTAGGTCATGTCATGCCTCGTGTAAGTCCGGTCCCCTATACTCACACTAGCTGGGTCAATGCCATGATTTATGAGTGGGGTGCTTGCATATATTTGAATCTTTAGTCTTTACTGCCCTTGGGTAGTCTAATCTAGGAGTGAGCTCGTCAGCTCAACTCGTGACCGTCGTCACACAGACTGTCCCACAAGGGGACCTACGTGCCTCTAGTCTTGGAGGGATCTCATTTTGGTCATGTGCCTTTAAATTGAAGGGATCTCTTTTGGTCACTTGCCTCAATAGAGGGATCTCAGCTGACCACGTGCCTTCAATGCAGAGGAATCTCAGCTAACCACGTGCCTTCAAGGCAGAGGGATCTCATAGTTTTAGCTGCCTTCACAGGGAGGGATTCAAGTGCAACTACCTCCAAGTGAAAGGACCCAATCTTATCTCATTTAGCTATCTTCACAAGGAGGGATCTCATAACTGCCTCCAGGTGAAAGGACCCACATTCAATATATTCATATGCTTTTATTCTCATACTTAATCATGCATATTCATGCTCACATTGGATTGAGGGTTTTCATCATATAATTCTAGGGATTTGGTTCCGGCAGTTTAAAATACCGTAATCCTACCGATTTCCTTTAAATCGGTAAAACAGTTTTGAAGAAATTTGTGAAGTTTTATATGTTTCTATTCTAATTATTTCTAATTCTAATCGCTCTAATCTAACATTTAATTAACTCTTAATCAACCTTTAATTAATTTCTAATTAATCTTAAGGATTCAATAAAATCGAATAAATCGATTAACAGTGTAAATTAAACGGTTTGCAAGTTGAGGGCCTTTCTGGTTTTTGTTGTTAATGGCTAATGGCATTTTCATAATTATGGATAAGTCTAGGGGCATCCCATGTCATTTCACATATGGATACCTCCATGGCTCAATCAGCCGAGATTTAGGTTTCTACATTTTCGCTACTAATTCAGCCGAGGTTTAGGTTTCTACATTTTTCGCTACGTGATTCTACTTCATTTAAAACCTTATTTTACTAATCCTGTTGACATAGGCATCTAAACGTCATTTTCTAAAATGTTCAGGGGCAAGCCTGTAAACAATAAAAGTTTGCTCGATGACGTTTAGCTTGATCCAAATCATATGAAATTGGTCTTATATTAAAGCTAACAGGACAATATTTCATTTTCAAAAGTTCCATTCCATTTGACCTATTAGGACTCGAGTTATAGGCCCCGAAATCTGGCCCTCCAGAACTGCCCTGTTCTGGCCTGGTTTGGACATAGGGCAATTTTCTTAGATCATTAGGAGATGACGGGACCTTATCTAATTCAGAAATTTATGTGAAATATTATCCTATGTGTAAGCTTTCTAACAAAGGTGGTTTCATTCAATTCCAAGTAGTATAAGGCGAGTTCTACCCTGAACAACCCAGTCTACCTAGAATCAAAGTCAAAAACCTAGGTCGAAATTCAAAAATTCATAACTCTCTCAATCCTAATCCAAAAGCCTCATATGATATATGTATGGAAATCTCTGGATGTTTAGTTTCATATAAAAATGGTTTCATTTAATTTAATCGGCGGTAGGCAGAGCCATACACTCTGATGTACGGACTGCCGAGGGTTTTTGGTTCTCCAACCTTTCAGCTCTTCCTATTTTCATCTTTTCTTGTTTCCAATTCGAAATTAACCTCACAAACAGCCAATAAACCAGCCATATATCATCATAATCATCCAATCAATACATCAAAAATTCAGAAAATAAACCACCACCAGCCACCCAAATGAGAAAATCAAGACAAGAATTGGAATCCTACCTCCAATTGATGTGGAAACTAGCTAGAATTGAGCTCTTGGTGGAAGAAGTGGATGAGACTTGAAGTTTTGAGGAAGATGAAGTGAAAATGGGAGAAGAAAGAGTGAGGAATGGCCAGCTGAAGAGGGAGCTCGAAAATGAGGGAGTTTAGAGAATTCTAGAGTCTTAAAGCATGATAAATGAGTGGTGATTGGTGGAGGCTTGGATGGTGTACATTGAGCCAAGTTTCTCCACTCTTTGGGCCGCCACTTGGTGCCACTTAGGTGGGGGAATGGTGGCTGAATTTTAGCCACTCTTTCTAGGGTTTCTAGTGTAGAATTCTATTGGTCCGGTTTCGACAGTTTAAAATACCGTAATCTTACCGATTTTCACATATGGATACCTCCGTTGCTCAATCAGCCGAGGTTTAGGTTTCTACGTTTTCGCTACATGATTCTGCTTCGTTTAAAACCTTATTCTGCTAATCCAATTGATATAAGGACCTAAAGGTCATTTTTCAAAAAGCTCAGGGGCAAGGTTGTAAATAATATATAAGAATTTAAAGGTCATTTTTTTAGAAGTTCAGGGGGAAGGTTGTAAATAATAAAAGTTTGCCCAAAGACATTTTCATTATTTTCTATAACGTTATATGGGGATGTTACATACTACCCCCCTTAAAAAGAATTTTGTCCTCAAAATTCAATTAATAAACTAACTTGTTACAATTATAACTGTTTAAATAATGTTTCACATATAAGCACACAGTAGATGTAAAACCACTTAGCAAAATAAGGTCGACCAGAACTAAATTAGCTAATTCCTTATTCTGGTTTATCCCTAATGCTCGCCATGGCTCCTTCGGGGTGTCGCCTTCTCCGTATTTATAGTGAAAACTCTTCCCGAATGTTGCGATTTAGAAGGCGGTGGTTGGTTTTCAGGGCATTCTCGGATCATATGTCCTGTCTTGCCACATCTGAAACACACATACTGCTTAACCAGGCAAGGCTTATTTCCATGATTCTTCCCACACTTCGGACATCGTTGTTTGACCACCGATTCTTGCAACTGCTTGCCCTTATATTCACTAAGGTGAAATTGCTTCTTTGGTGGTGAGGCATGATCGAGTTCTTGATTTTCAAGTGCAGGCCTCTTTCCATAAAATTAGACTGGGAAATATCCAATTTCTTGTTATAGTCTTCTACAAGTCTGCATTTGTTTACCAAGGTAGGAAAATCACTGATCTCCATAGGACCTATTGCTGCAAGGATATCTTCCCTCAATCCGCCTTCAAATTTGATGCACTTCCATGCCTCATCTGGGTTTCGCTGATAGATTGTGGAAAACTTGCATAGTTCCTCAAACTTAGCGATATACTTTGACATGTTGTTGTTTCCTTGGCAGAGTTGCATGAATTCCAACTCCTTGGCATTTCGAACCGATGGAGGGAAGTATTTTTGGTAAAAAGCATCCTTGAACACAGTCCAGGTGATCTCTGTCTAGGACTCTTCTAATAGTCGTTTCACACTATCCCACCAAAATTCTGTGTCTGCTTCGAGCATATAAGTGGCGAAGGCCACTTTCTGATGGTCAGTGCAGTCCAAAACGGAAAAGACCTTCTCCATAGTCTTAATCCTCTTGTCAGCCTTATCAGGATGAAAAACTCCTCTAAAATTGGGCGGGTTCGCCTTTCGAAATTCTGCGAACTTGAGGTATTCCAGGTCTAGTCCTGAGTTATTCAGGTTTCCACCATGACCGGCCCTAGGTTGTCTTCTCAGTTGGTCCATCATTTGGTGTGCTGCAGTAGCTTGTTTGCGCATAGCAGCTGCCATTTCTCGTAGAGTGTCCATGAGATTAGCAGGGTCTTCTGAAGTAGGTGCAGTTTGTGGCCTACCATGCCCCCTGGAAGCCATTAGTTCCTAATCACACACAACAAAATATTGAGTTGATCAGGCTCAACAGTAAGTTAAGTGTGACAGTAACTAATAACATTCAC
This sequence comes from Pterocarpus santalinus, assembly GCA_031439595.1. Classification (NCBI taxonomy): domain Eukaryota; kingdom Viridiplantae; phylum Streptophyta; class Magnoliopsida; order Fabales; family Fabaceae; genus Pterocarpus; species Pterocarpus santalinus. Next base: position 49,257,669 of record CM062527.1, read on the forward strand.
AGTTAGGCGGTCATGCATATCTAGTTCCCTATATCTTATCTGAGCAGATAAGATTTGTTGCATGACATTTTCTAAAGATTCCAGAGTGCACTGGAAATGTAGTTAGTCCGAATCCTCAGGTACGGGGAGGATCGAACTGCTCTGATACCATTAATGTAACACCCTCCTAAGTACGGTATTATGCTTAAGTCATAATACCTCCTCCAGGAGTTGTTACTGTCACTTAATCGGACCTTGTCTGGCAGCAACCTTCGGCCACCTTCAATCTTACTAGTCAACTCCGCCTCGAAGGGCTTTCTTCAGAACTTCTGAGCTATCTGGAGATAACACGGAAATAAATATAGGAGTGAGAATTATGAATTCTCAGTAGGGTTCTATCACTGTCGTACATAATGTCATCGTTGTCATCTCCAGTTGCTTCGGTTTATTATTAAAAAAGTGAACATGTTATACAAGTTGTTTAATTTCACAGTTCGAAAACATACTTTCTAAAGCAAAGTTCATTTTATTCATACACTTATAATTCAGGCAAGCCAATACAAAATCAATTCATGAATTCTACTATGAATAATAACTGGAACATGTCCGCTTCCCCGTGAATAGTGCCAATCCACTAGACAATCATTCATACAGAAAAGTCAATGCCAGGTATAGATACTCCAACAATCAAAAAAAGTTTCATAACCTTGGTCTTGAATTAGTTTTCTGCCACTTACCTTTGATTCTGCCCGGCTTTTAGAAATTAAGCCTTAAATTCATTTTAACTCATTTCGACCTCAATTTTGGATATGTTAAAGTGTTATGTGTCTATTTTCTAATCTCTTTAGTCCTATCTAATTTTGATTTGTATAACACAAGTTATTTAAGTTTTATCTCGGCCTGCCCTGTGGCTGGCCAGAATCACACACTTAAAAGTAAAAATTCGGTAAAAATAGAAAACTAATCCAAATCATATGAAATTGATCTTATATTAAAGATAACAGGACAATATTTCATTTGCAAAATGTTCCATTCCATTTGATCGATAGGGCTAGAGTTATAGGCCCCGAAATCTGGCCCTCCTAAACTACCCTGTTCTGGCCTAGTTTGTACATAGGGCAACTTTCTTGGATCGCTGGGAGCAAACGGGACCTTATCTTATTCCGAAATTTTAATGAGACATTCTCCTATGTGTAAGGTTTCTAAAAAGGTGGTTTCATTCAATTCCAGGTAGTATAAGGCGAGTTCTACCCTGAACAACCCAGTCTACCCAGAATCAAAGTTAAAAACCTAGCTCAAAATTCAAAAATTCATAACTCTCTCAATACTAATCCAAAATCCTTATATGATATATGTATGGAAAGCTCTAGATGTCTAGTTTCATATAAAAATGGTTTCATTGAATTTAATCGGCAATAGGCGGAGCCGTACACTCCGATGTACGGACTGCCGAGGGTTTTTGGTTCTCCAGCCCTTCAGCTCTTCCTATTTTCATCTTTTCTTGTTTCCAATTCGAAATTAACCTCACAAACAGCCAATAAACCAGCCATATATCATCATAATCATCCAATCAATACATCAAAAATTTAGAAAATAAACCACCACCAGCCACCCAAATGAGAAAATCAAGACAAGAATTGGAATCCTACCTCCAATTGATATGGAAACTAGCTAGAATTGAGCTCTTGGTGGAAGAAGTGGATGAGGCTTGAAGTTTTGAGGAAGATGAAGTGAAAATGGGAGAAGAAAGAGTGAGGAATGGCCAGCTTAAGAGGGAGCTCGAAAATGAGGGAGTTGAGAGAATTCTAGAGTCTTAAAGCATGATAAATGAGTGGTGATTGGTGGAGGCTTGGATGGTGTACATTGAGCCAAGTTTCTCCACTCTTTGGGCAGCCACTTGGTGCCACTTAGGTGGGGGAATGGTGGCTGAATTTTAGCCACTCTTTCTAGGGTTTCTAGTGTAGAATTCTATTGGTCCGATTTCGACAGTTTAAAATACCGTAATCTTACCGATTTTCTTTAAATCGATAAATCGGTTTTGAAGAAATTTGTGAACTTTTATATGTTTCTATTCTAATTATTTCTAATCCTAATATCTCTAATTAACACTTAATTAGCTCCTAATTAATCTCTAATTAATTTTCTAATTAGCTTTACTTATCCATTAAAATCAAATTAATTAATTAAAGGTGTAAATTAATCGTTTTACAAATTGATGGCCTTTCTAGTTTTTGTTGTTTATAGCTGATGGCATTTTTGTAATTATGGGTAAGTCTAGGGGCATCCCATATCATTTCACATATGGATACCTCCGTGGCTCAATCGGCCGAGGTTTAGGTTTCTACGTTTTCGCTACATGATTCTGCTTCGTTTAAAACCTTATTCTGCTAATCCAATTGATATAAGGACCTAAAGGTCATTTTCTAAAAAGCTCAGAGGCAAGGTTGTAAATAATATATAAGGACCTAAAGGTCATTTTTTTAGAAGTTCAGGGGCAAAGTTGTAAATAATAAAAGTTTGCCCAAAGACATTTTCATTATTTCCTATAACGTTATTTGGGGATGTTACACTTTGCTTAATAAATTTGGTGCAAGCTTTTAGTTGATTTTTGTATTATTCGATTCTTTCATTATTCATATGGTGAACTTCATCTAATTTCCCCCTTTAAAGTTCTTAGGTTAAATTATGAAGTTTCATTATCTTAAATTAAGAGTCTTAGTGTGCTTTAGTGAGATTCTCATTAGTGCTAGAAATTTTACCTTCACTAATTTTTACTCTTACTGCAAGGCAGTAACTTTAAAAATTCACCATAAATTCTTCTTTTATCATTTTAACTTGATTTTTGGGTTGTACTTTTCTAAGTCTATTTTCTAATGAAACAAGTCCCACTCAAAAATTCCTTCTGTAGCCTGAGTTATACACTTTTTGCTCCAACTACTTAGACTTGAAAGTTCATCTCGGGTCAGTGGCTTGTCAACTCCACTGGGAGTTCCTCACATGGAATCTGACAAAACTGTTTTATGGGGCTATTCTTCTATGTCTTAGCTTTCTAAAAAACTTGGTCCCACTCAAAAATATTTTTTGTAGCTTCAGTAATAAGGTTTTTAGTGCAGACTGCCCAAATAGAATTCTATTCGGGAACAGCCCACTTTGAAAAGTCATATCTCCCTCATTTTAAATCCAAATTACATGTATTTTATATGTTTGGAAAGCTCTTTGAGTCCACTTTCACAAAAAATTAGTTTATTACATTTTGAGTTTTGCAGAATGAGTTATACAGTATGCATTATAGATTGCCAGAATTCCAGCTTAACTAGTTTTTATGTTTTACATATCAAACTTGTGGAGATGCTGCTATCCCACTTCAAATCACCATTTTTATGTTTTATCTCACCATCATATTCAAGATTTTAATCATCAAATCAGTATTTTAGAATAAAAATAAAGTAAGATACATAAAAATCATCATACCATATAATCTTATTTTACGACAATATTTTCAACAAGGCAAGAAAAACTCATAGAACAAGATATGGTTATGAGACATTAAAGCAAGTCCTAAAACTGCCTAGCTATGAAGAGCTTAGGGGTTCTAGTGCTTGAAAAATACATGAAAAAGAAGGATTAGAGTCACTACCAAAGAGATTTCTTGAAGGATTTGGAGTGTAGAGAAGGTTGGAGAGGGCCTTCCTACTTGAAAGCTTGGAAATGGAGCTTGTGTATGGGTTGTCTTGTTTCTCCAAAGCCCAAAAATGGTGGTCCTTGAAGGGATTATGAGAGTGGTAATGGAAATCAGGTAGGAAGTAGTAAGGAGATTGGAAGAAGAACAAAGAGGGTTGAAAGAACAAGAGAGTGGGGTTAAGACTTGGAGAGAGGAGAGAGCTTCGTTTCTTGAGAGAGGAAATGAAAAATGAAATGAGGGGGGAGAGAGGGGGCTAATGGCGCAAATTGAGATGGAAGAGTGATGTGATTTTGCTTCTTACAACAAGCAAGAGAGTGGGGGAAAACCTTGGGGCAAAAGAGGGAGTTGTGTTTCCTTTGAGTCTTGGCACTTAGGTAAAGACCATGCAGTGTTTTTTTCAAGTGGTTAAAAGCATAACCACTCTTAGGATTGGCTTGGGTGAATATGATCACTCCAAGTGTCACAATCTTGATAGAGGAGAGTATATCTCTTATCTTGACTTAAGGAATACTACTAACATAGACTCTTAATCTAATGATGTATGATGAGAAGGCAAATGGATGGTTAGATATGGCTCTTGCCTTGACCAAACTTCAAACAATAATTAAAGGGAAGTTTCTAAATTTTTACAATTGTTACAATTATCTAAATACTAATTCATTCAATTGGTTCAATTATACCTTAACACATTTTCATTGAAAAGGATTTTCCTCATTTATTATGTAAAGAAGGTATGAGGGTTAATTTTTTTCATGTGATTAAGATGTAATGCTTGTCGTGCTCTTAGTTAATAAGGTTAGATCACCTTGATTTTATGTTCTAAATCATGAATTAACAAGTATTGGGCAATTAGGCTTACTTTTAATGCATTATGCTTCAATTGTTGAATTTTCTAATTAATCATTGACTTTTACTTATCTTGTTGACTTGCCTTTAATTTACTAAGCCCTTGCTCTTGAGATTAATCGATTAATTCTTAATTAATCGCTAACCCCTCTAATTAGCCAGAGACACCAGGCTAATTAGCTTAGATGAAAATGGGGATGTTACACTCTTCACTTGGTGGCTCTTCTTGTGCCACCCATAGGTATATATGTGGCTGAATATTCAACAATAGAATCATAGAATTTGGGTGTATAATTCTATTGATTCGGTTCTGATAACTTAAAATATCGAATTCTTACCGATTTCTTTTAAATCGGTAAAACGGTTTAAGAAAAATTCTATGAGTTTCCTAGGTTTCTAATTTAATTCCCTCACATCTAATCTCTCCAACTGATAATTAAGCAACCCTCAAATAAATACTTAGTCGAATTCTAATTAACCTCAATTATTTGATAAAAGTCGAACAACTTGTTTAAAAAGATTAAAATTCTTTGGATGTTACAAAACTTGTTGATTAACATTGACAAATCTAATCAAATAGAAAAGAGTTCAATCCATGTCGAAAATTTTACACATTAAAAATTTATCATAACCCAATGTGTCTCTATAACTCACCATAATCCAAAATCAAACACATACCCACCCCACTGGAGAACCCCAAGATGCTAACAAAAATCAATCAACCCAACACTAATAGAATAGGAGGACTCAAAAATATTCTAGTATCCAAAATCATGCCCTAGCCAAAAAAGAAAAAATGAAAAATGAAAAGAAAAGGCAAAACCATGGAGCACCACCAACCTCAACCACCACACCAAACATCGAACCCTACTGCTGCTCGCAGATCGCCATGAGTTCCAACCTCCACCACCATTAGCAAGCTGACTGTAACATCCTCAATTTCATGTTGTGCTAGATTACCTCAGTAACCCTGAGTAATTAGGCACTTAATGAGAAATTTTGAGATTAGGGCTTAATTAAGGGGTTGACTCGGATGAGAAGAGTTAAGAGAATGCTTAATCGAGATCAGATAATCTCTAATTAAGCAAGTCAAAGCCTCATAGCTTAATTAAGCACTAATCACCCTTAATTAGCTTACTCGAGTTTAATTAAGGTTAATTAAGCTTAATCGTAAGATTAATTTTTGTTAATCACGTTCTTGGGTGTTAATCACTAATCCTTGCTTAATCACCCTAATTAAGTTGTATGAGCACTTAATCACATGATTAAATTCAAATTTAGTCAACTAGACAATAAAGTAAAGAGTGATGTCATAAAAGCATAAAGCATGTGACAAGAGTGCTTTATGTAAGAGTTTGATCATGTTTTGTCTCCCCATCATCCACTTTGTCCCCTTAATCACTAATTAACACAAGATAACACAAAGTGAAGCAAAAATATCTCATCCTCCCTCCTTCAAAGTGGACGCCACTTTCTCTCTCTCCCTCCCTCATTCATTTTCATTTTCACTCATCCTATTCTCTCTTCAAGCCAAATTCTCTAACTTCTCTCTAAACACTTCTTCATCTTCTTCATCTTCCTCTTCTTTTCTCCACCACCACCACCCTAAACCACTCACTTGGCCCTTCAAAGACCTCATCTTTGGGTCTTTGGAGACAAGATCAAAACACTACAACCTCCATTTCCATAAGATTTCAAGAGCTTCTCCTTCCTTCTTGCAAAACCGCCACCTTCATCATCAAGAGGAGCCATCATCTTCTTCTTCCATCTCTCTTGTTTTGCGCCATCTTCAAAAAAGGTAGTGATCTTCATCTTTTTCATTTTGTTTACTCAAGAAAGCTTGGAGCTTGGTTCTTCCATGACCAAGATTTCTAAGTGAAAGCTTGAGAAGATCCTTTATGCTCTTCAAGAGCCAAAGTTTTCATTTTTGGAAAAATGTGTTCTTGATATTCTTCATGTGTTCTTAAGTTTCCTCTTTTGGAAAAATGTGTTCTTGATGTTCTTCATGTGTTCTTAAGTTTCCTCTTTTGGAAAATGTGTTCTTGATGTTCTTCATGTGTGGAAAATGTGTTCTTGATATTCTTCATGTGTTCTTAAGTTTCCTCTTTCCGAAACATATGTTCTTATTGTTCTCTTACTTAAAGTTGTTCTTTTCTCTTTATGATGAGTGAATGATTAGAAAAGCTTCACCTTTTTATGTTTCCATGATTTGATAAGACTATGAACCTTCTAAAAGCTTTAAACTTTAAAAAGTTTGCTTCTTGATTTCCTTCAAAGTGGCGCAACTTTTAAGCTTCCATAAAGTTCTATTTTGTTTTGTTTTGAAGACAAGAATACATGTGAATGTCTAAACTTTTTGAGTTAGAAAAATGATATCTTGTCACTTTAGGCTTTAGGAATCAAACCTTAAAGAAAAGAACTTTCGCAAAGTTTCAAACTTTATTCAAGAATAAGATCTTTAAGTTATAAAAATGTTGTTTTATGACATTTCATCCATAAAGTTTAGAGTTTGAACCAAAATAATGCAAAAAGGTGTTAACTTTATAAAGAACAAGACTTTTTATTCAAAAGCTAGTAACTTGTATCATTATTTCATAAAGATCCAATCTTAAGATAAGAGCTTAATGTCAAAGGCACTTACTTTCATAAAGAATGAGACTTTATGACTACTCTACTAAGAATGACAACTTTAATAATATTTAAGGCAAAAACCTTGGTATGTTATTAGTAACAGTTTGAAACTTTGTAACTTGAATAAGTTAAAAGTCACCCTTGGTGATTAGTGAACATTGGTGTTGTTGGGTTCATGATGTGGTTATGTGTTGTCATGACCCAAGGATTAGAGGGATCTCGAACTCCTTGGGAACAGAAGTATGATTAGGGCCTCTGAGCATACCATGAACCTAGGAATCACTAAGTGCACTATCTCAAGGAAAGGAAACAATCATATAATTTAATTATTTTTGAACAAGTGTTTCATAAGACATGTACTTAAGTGAAGAATATTTTCATCCAAGGACCAAGTGACTAAAAGACCACAAACACCTATCTTAACTATGTGATTCTATCATGGGTAACCATGGGAAATCATGTGATGATTCATAATATTTTTCACAAAGAACAACACAACTATAAACCCCTTAGAGTATGAATGTGTGATGCCACTCGGCATGATGAATGATGAGTTTGATTGAGTTTTGTCTCATGATTGAATGATGAGTGTGATGATATGATATGGATATGATGAACTATTGGTTGAATGCTGATGATTGGCGTTTTGGGGAAGCTCTGGTCTAGCCGTTATGCTGCTGGATTTTCGTCAAAATTATGGACTTAGTCATATCATTGCATGCGTCTAGTCAAGGAAATGTTATGCATGTAAAGTATAAAGATAAGAAAAGAATCAATGGGACGTGACCCTTCAATCACTTCGGTAAGGGAAGTGAGAGACGGCGATCCACAAGAAACCTCTATGAGGGAGGCAAGGGTGTTCTGGAGGACCCTCCAACATAGAGGTAACCAATATCGGCTTAGTCTGATTTGGTTAGTACTGCGTGACGACGGTCACGGAATGAGCTCATGTCCAAAAGCAGTCTATTTCAAAGGAAAGTAAAGAATGTTAAGCACGTGCTGATAATGAAAGAAAAGTCTAAGTATAACCATTGTTACGTCTATGATGATGCATGTCTTTGCCTGTAGGTGTATTGCCCATTTGCGTTATGAATGTTTATTCTATGTTCTAGTACGTATGTTAGTTATGATGATGTGGTTATGATCTTAAGTTTAAAAGCAACTTGCTTCGGGGCCTAAGTTTTCAAACCATTAAAAATTGAACTTATATCTGTCCACTGTTTTCATAATTAAACCCGAAGTGGCTGGGACGATGACGAGGACACTGTGTTTGTCTAGTCGCGATCCTACTGAGAAATTTAGTGTTTCTCATTCCTATGTTTCCGCGTTGTCTTCAGAGGATGTCGACGTCGGGCACAGTGGTGATCTACATTGAGTTCCCGGTGTGGCGTTGGCACTTTGACCCGGTGCTAAACGCCTCTGTGCTGTCGACGAGCATAGCGATGAGGGTCTACATCTTCCACGACCGCCAGTTTCAGACCCCCGTGATGAGCCCATTTTTCCGACCACATCAGCCATTCGGCGAGGTTACTATGGATGACATCCGCCCCTACTTTCAGCCACCGAGATACCCCACTGATGATGACGAGATCGACTTCGGATACCCGCTGACTGATCGCTTTCACTGGATTCCGACCCTTCGGAGCCGTCTTATCCGAGCTTCCATGTGGAGACCGATCCGTCTGAGCCCCTCTATCCGACTCATTCTAGGGGATCTCACCGTTCGGGTTCGTCGCAGCCTTCGGTGATTCGTTTATCTTCTGATTCTTCTGCTTCATCTGCTGGCCCAACTTCACCCCCGATTCGCGGGCGTGGGTTCATTCGTACCCGCGTTGTGCCCCATGGGCGAGGACGTGCTCGAGGAGGGGGACGTGGTGGTACTTCTCCCGGTGGATATGGGAACGGTTTCCTCCCGCCAGATGCTTGATGTTACGACTGCATGCAGAGCTGAGCACGAGGATAGCCCCGTTTGGTTATAGTTATAGGGTTATCATTCTGTTATGTGGCATGCTTAGGTAGTAGGATTTTTTGATGTATTTCCTTTTATCATGTATTGGTAGGCTTTTGGTTAGGGCCGATGTTAGATATCGAACCCACTATTATCTTATGTATGACTCTGATATGACTATTATTGTATTATCATGGATGGCCGTGGAATGAATGTTACATTTATCTAAGAATTGTGGTTGCTCTTATTGTTTTATGTTTGTTAAATGCAACGTATGTATGGGATAGCGGTGTTACTTTATATGTTCACGATGCGCTCATGGCTCTCGATTTCAAAAATGGTTCACTTGCTTTAAAAAAAATATATTCCCCCTATTTTCGGTACAAAGTAATTTCAAAAAGGTAATGTTAGTTCCGCGAGCAAAAGTAACAACTAATAATTCCACAATATGACTTAAGCATAGAATGGAACTACTAGGGTGTTACACTGACACCATCATAATTAGCCACCATTCCCATTCGTATCTCTACCACCACTGTCACGAGCTCATATCTTGAGACCCCACCACTACTCCACCTTATCCCTAATCTTCAATTTCTCCAATTCAATTTCAAGAAAATGCATAATCTTCAAAACACCCAAGGCAATGAGGGATGCACCCAATGACATGTAGGGAGAGAGAGAGAGAGAGAGAAAGAAAGAGGGACGCACCTGAAACAAAATGAAAACAGCGACACACAGGGAAGTGGACTCAGCGACAGTGTAAAAGAACCGGTTCACCTCACGTCGCGTCTCATTTCATAAGCCATCAAGATGCCTCTCATTTTAGCGGAAGAATGAAAATAGAAGTGCAAATGCTTTGAGTTTTTGTTTGGTAAGATCGAACAACAAGTAGGCTTTTTTATTTTGTTTAAGAATTTTTGGTTTTTGGCTGAGTATAGTTTTATTTTTTTTTCTTTTGTGTTTTTATTCCTTCTAAATCTTTGTATACTAAATAATTAGTGGGAAAATTAAAATTATTATGGGAGCTCTATAGACCACATTTTTAAAGTGTAGCTCAAATTAAAATTATTAGGCACAATTGAAAAGTGTGGCCTATTATCGATGGAAGTGTATCCTTTTTGCTCTAAATAAGCCATGTTTGCAAAATGTGGTCTTTTTACTCTACGGCCATGCTTTTCAAGCATTGCATTATAAGCATTACCAAAGAATGTGATCAAAGCCCACATGCAGAGAAGTGTGGTCTTTGATAGTTATAGGCCACACTTTCCAAATGTGGCCATAGCCCATATTTGTTGTAGTGTAACATTCATATAATTCACATATTTCTACTGGAATTTCAGCAGTATAACAGATCAGGTCTGCTTTCTCATGAATAGTGCTAACTCACACAAATATTCAATTGCAATAGTAAAGTTAACATTATATATCCATCATTTAGCACATGATTTGCAATGCATTTAAGCCCAAATTGAAACTTATACTTATAGTAAGGTGACTAAATACTCAATAGGCAATTCTGACTAAGCTATCTAAATCTGCCTAGTTTTATATTTTGTGCTATAAATTCTGTTTAAGTTATTAAATTCTGAATTTTTACTATGTTAAAGCATTATTTGTCTAGTTTCTAATCTCTTTAGTCCCATTAAGTTTTGATGAGTATAACTCAAGTTATTAGGGATTTACCTAGGTCTATCTTATACAAGGCAAATTTAAGCCCTGACAAAGAAAAAATTCACTAAAAATGAAAAACTAGCTAAAACTATACAAAACGTAGATAGTTTTAAAGCTAAATAAATTTTCATTTCCAACAAATTTCATCCCTTTTTAATAAGTAGAACTCAAGTTATTTGTTCTTAAAGTTGGCTATCTTGAACAGCCCTATTCTAGCCCGATTAGGACTTAGAGCAACTTTCATAAATTTTTGGGAATAATAAGAATTGAATTCGATTCTGAAATATTTATGGCATGTTACCCTATGTCTTAACTTCCTAAAAAAATTGGTTGCACTCAATTTGAAGGAGTATGGGGGGAGTTATTCCCTGCTCAACTCACTCCAATATGATTTAGAAACAGAAACTTAGGGCAAACTTCAAAAAATGATATCTCCCCCATACTAATCCAATGGTCTTTTAATTTATATGGTTGGAAAGCCCTAAATATCTAGTCTCACATAAAAATAGGTTCATCATGTTTTGGTGGTTGTAGGTGAAGCCATACACTTCGAAGGTATAGACGCTGTAAGATTTTCTAGATTGCAGATTCTAGTATGCTATCTATCTTGTTTTTAATGCAAGATTCAATCATAATCCCACCAAATACTTGATAAATCAGCCATAAATCATCATAATCATATCACATCACATATCTTCAATTAGAGGGGTAGAGCAAGATATCTCAACAATTACAAATTCACAAAAAAAATCAATCAAGAACTTGAATGCTACCTCCAATTGATGTAGAAATTAGCTAGATTTGAGTTTTTGGTGAAGGATATGGGTGGAGCTTGGAGATGGAAGCTAGATGAAGTGAAATAGGGGAGGAGAGAATGAAGAGGGGTCAGCAGCAAGGAGGAGGATGAAAATGAATGAGTAAGGAGGGATTTTTGTGAGTTTTATGACATAGGTAATTAGAAAGAGTGGCTCTAATTGGTGGATACATAGGTGGTGAGATTTTGGCCAAATCTTTCCCCCAAGTGTAAAGTAGTTAGTAAGTTCAGTAATACTTTGCTGGCTAAGTATTATCAAGTAAAGTGAAAAAGAAAATAGTGCAATAATAGTTAATTAGTAGGGTTTTACAAGTGGCATGCTCAAGCGCAAGGTGTTGCAATTGGGCATGGCTTAAGGCCAGCAAATTCCTTCGGTCTGATCGATAGAATGCTCGAGTGCAAGGTACCGTGCTCGAGTGTGCTCTCCCCTACAATAAAAAATGTCCTAAATCCATAATTTAAGTGATTCTTGGCTAAGTATTACATCATCTAGACCTGAACATTCTAAGACTCTCTAACATTCAAATAGTCAAGTATATGAATTAAAAAATTACTAAAAAGTTCATGAGTCAAGAAACTTAAAACTTATATGGTGCAAAATTTGGGGGCATTACATTCACCCAGCCCATTCTGAGCAAAAAGATGAATTTCCATTGTCCAAATCAAAATCACATTGGTGGTTTCCATTTTCTTTATTACACAATTAATCTAACTCTCAAACATATATGCACCACTTAGTTCTATGTCCTAAGCATAGTTAGGCATATTTTGACACGTAATATGTTTGTTAAATTATCACAACTTTTATCTAGAAATTTTGATTATAATTACATGCGGTTAAAATCAATATTGTTTGAATCTTTCTACATTAACAATTTCAAACTAAAGTTTGTTATCCACGCTATTGTTATGAAGCTTAATTTAAATTAGAATTTAGTTTAAATACACTAATAGTGTAAAATAGTTTTATACTCTCAGCCGATAAAAATAGTAGAAAGTATCAACTCTTACAAATAATCACCCATTATAATGAGGGACCCATCATAATTTCTCACTTTCTAGTATTTCTATTGTTAACAATGTAAAACTATTTTACACTATCAGTACATACCAATTAAACTCTTTAAATTATCCCAAATTAATAAAACATGAAGCATAATCTACAATTTATTCTACAATGTACATAGTGTGTTGAAAACTAGTTTAGCAAAACAATTGATATAAAATAAATTTAAATTAATACATAATGCATGTTGAAATTGCAGAAACATAGAAGATAATAGAGAAAGAAAATTTTACCATAAATAAAAATGAATTTAATTTAAATACACTCACAGTGTAAAACAGTTTTACACTGTCAGCCAATAGAAATAATAAAAAGTGACAACTCGTACAAATAATCACCCATTATAGTGAGGGACCTACCATTGTAACATCCGCCACGAGTTCCTACCTTCGACCTTATTTCCAAGGTTCAAGTGAAATGAACAAGGTTTTCGATCTCCGACCTCACCTCCAATTCAAATGAAATGTTCATGATTTCTGACTTTTGACTTTAAGTTTCAAATGAAAGGTGAAGTTTACACGATTTCTAACCTCCGGGTTGATCTCAAATAGAATGGACACGAGTTCAGATCTCTGAGTTGATCTCCAAGTTCGACCAGAATTTACACAAGTTACGATATCCGACTTTATTCCCAAGCTTCAAATAAAACAGACATGATTTCCAATTTCCGGATTTATTAAGATGGGTACGAATTCCGACATTCGACTTCAGCTCCAAGTTCAAATAAAATGGACGTGAGTTCCGACCTTAAGCAGAAGGGAGAGGAGTTTCGACTTTAGACAGAGTGGAGGCGAGTTCTACTTTTAGGCGATATGGAGAATGATTTAGCCATAAAAAAGGAAGACATGGCAAAACTTCACTCACAAAATTTCAACCAATCAAAACTCACAAAGCCAACTACCCATTCAATGCTCAAATCAGATTTTTCTCTCTTATTTATGCCACTTTCTCCTCTGATTTCACTCTCCTTTCTCTCTCTTTCTCTCAACCAACTCTATCAAACCTTGAAACTTTACAAGGTTTTATCAATTCAAACTCCAAGACTTAGCAAAATCCCACTTAAAGAGGTAGAGGTTAAATTTTGTGCTTATAATTTTGATTAGGGTGGCTAATTTTGGTTTCGTGTCCTCACTTTTGATGTGATTAGTGGATGATTATGTTGATTCTTGACTGGATGTTGTTGCATTTAAATTTGATTAAGGAGTAGGAAAGGGTGAGGATAGGAAGATGTAAGTGGCTGGGAGACCAAACTCCTTCGACAGTCTGTACGACAAAGTGTATAGCTCCCTCTATAGTAGGTTAAATCTGATGAAACTATTTTTAAATGAAACTAGACATTTAGGACTTTCCATACATATATAATATAAGGCCATTGGATTAGTATTGAGAGAGATATGAATTTTTGAAGTTTGACCTAGGAATCAAGACTTTCATCCGGGCAGTGTAAGTTGAGAAGGGTTCAACTCAACCTACACAACTCCAAATTGAGTGAAACCAACTTTTTTGGAAAGCTTACACATAGGAGAATATCCAATAATGAAATTCCAAGTTTGTTACGATGCCATCTGCTCCCAATAGTTCAAAGAACTTGCCCTATGTCCAAATCGGGCCAAAACAGGGCAGTTTAGGAAGGTCAAATCTCGTGGCTTATAATTCGAGCCCTACAAATGCAAATGAAATGGAACATTTTGTAAATGAAATCTTGTACTGTTAGCTTTAATATATACCAATTTCATATGATTTGAACTGGTTTTCGATTTTTAGTAGATTTTTACTTTGATGTGTATAATTCTGGTCAGTCTTAGGGCAGGTTGGGATAAAACTTAAATAACTTGAACTATACTTATCAAAATAAAGTGGGACCAAAGAGGTTAGAAAATAAACACATAACACTCTAATATATCCAAAATTGAGGTTCATATGAGTTGAAATGAAGTTAGGGCCTGATTTATAAAAATTAGATTGAATGAATATGCTGAGACAGTAATTATGTTTTTAAATGCAACATTTATCCCTATGAGATTAAGGAGTGAATTATTAATGAAATATTATGATATCTCTATATAATTGACTGTATGAGTACTGGCACTATTCATGAGAAAGCGGACACGTTCCGTTATACTGCCAAAAGTTCGGTAAGCCTGTGCATGAGTTACAATCTACATTCAATCCATGCGCATTTGCAAGAAGTCCATAAAGGTTATGTTATGAGTCCATAAAGATTATGTTACGATGAACATAAAAATTATGTTATGATGAAAGTTCCATAATGCTTGGGCCAGCCCCGAATATAAAGTTAAGGGGAATAGATCAGTGGGGAGGTCGGCGAAAGTAAACCCGGCATTCCTATATAGGAACGAGCTCGATCCTGAAAAGCAGACTATTACCTAGGAGTCTAAAATGGCCAAAAACTCCTAGGGGACCAAGAAATAGAGAAAAAAAAGTTTATGAAGATGAGTTCAAGAATGAGATTTTGCATGGTTGTATTGAATAGTCACTATATGCTGCTTATAGTTTGACTGTTATACTTATCTATTACTACATGATTGTTTATTCTGCTCATTAATCTGTATCACTGCTTAATAGTTTCTTCTGTTTTCTATACTATCTTAAGTAAAACTGAACTTTGTCTCGGACCAGATGTTTTCTTAAACTTATTGAATATGGATAGTCTAGTTTCAAACCCATGTTTTACAATTAAATAAAAACCGAGGCAACTAAGAATGAATGTGACGTCAGTTAAACATCATATGCGAACCCTATTGAGAATTTCTGCAAATTCTCACCTCATCTTGCATTTCTGCATTATTCTCGGATGCTGGTTATGGACTCGACGGCCACTATTTTCATTGAGATTCTAGACCTGCAGCTCCATCACGGTCCCATAGTGGATTCGCTATACATAGCTGGCTCCTGCAATTTCCATCTCTATCTCTTTAGCAATAGGAATTTTGTTGTTCCCATTTTTCACCCTGCTTTTGATCTTGCCGCTCCGTACTTCGCGGTCCCGTTGCATATGGCATACTCTCCTCCAGCACCTCCAGCACCAGTAGCACCTATCGAACCTGCCAGTCCTCCGCCCGAGTCACCTCCACAAATGGTTCCAGACATCCCACTTAGCTCCGAGAGCGATCCCTCGAAGGCTGCCGGCTCATCATCCTCCTCCTCTGGACCTAGTATGGACTACTCCCCAACCGAGCTTGGTATGGCCAATGGCTACCTAATTGAGTAGGTCCCAGCCGTGGGTGACATTGTATAGCATGGCTCTCTTTTTGCAGTATAGTATTGAGCCATAGACTTGGATCAGCTAGTCCTCAAAGGACCTTGTAGGTTTGTTTTGATTGATAGGGCCCTATATTCTTTTTGTTACACCAACCCCACTTTTGTATCCTCTTTTTCATCTGTACATAAACTGAAGCATTGGCTTCTACTACACATATATGTACATACAGTTGATGATATATTACCGATTCTTATCTTTCCAGTCATGTTTTATCAAATTTTGTTACGCTTTGTGACGTTGGTCACATCTGTCATATACAGCGCGCTGTTTTGCCCATTTCAAAAAACAAAAAAACAAAATAAAGGGGCCGTGACATGGTAAGAAATTAATAAGCAAAGTATCAACACGGTAACACAATCTACTTAATTTCATGCTATGACTTAAGCATAACATTAAATTGGTAAGGTGTTATATTTTGGTATCAGAGTAGTTCGTCCTAGTTAAAGCCTGAGAATTGGACTAACTATGCTTCACACATATTCTGTATTTTTAGCTAATAACATGCACTAGATCTTGCCTGTATAGTTGAATTGTGAAGGTGCATGTGCATTAAGTGCCTGACCATGTAAGCTGTTATTTACTAGCACATTAGACTTAGTATTGAGCCTGATCAACTCAATAATTTTTGTTTTGTGTGCTCAGAACTTAATGGCTTCCGGAAGGCGGGGTAGGCCACGTGTAAAACCTACTCAAGAGAACCCAGCTGACTTTATGGACATGATTCACGTAACATCCCCACTTTAGTAAACGGAACGTAATGGAAACTTTGAATTATTCCCCTTAGGCAATGTGAGAATTTCTCAGGCAGCGCTATGCCATGACGATCCTCACACTTGGAATTACAGGGTAGTGTAACACTACCATTGAAAATACAGTGCTGCCATATGTTAAAAATTATTTAATGACAAAAGTGCCCCTGTCAACTTTTGTTAATTTCACTCTTGCCCAAAAGTTTTAGAAATTGTACTTTAACCCCAAGTGGATATTTTCAGAATAACCCTAGAATTTTTCATGGAATGACCTTTATGTCCTTACATCCATAAGATCAGCAAAATGGGATTTTAAGTAGAGCAGAATCACGTGGTGAAACCATAGAAGTTTAAATCTCTGCCGATTGGGCCATGGAGGCAGTCTGGTGTGAAATAACGTGGGGTGCCCGCTGGACTTGCTCAAAATTATGAAAATACCATTAGTTACAGAAAATAGGAAATAGAAAGGCTCCGGATTTACGAAAATGTCTAATTTACTCCGTTAATTCACTTATTCGGTTTCAATAGTTATGTAAGGGCAATTAGAGGTTAATTAAATATTAATCAAGATTTAATTAGATATCAGTTAGAGAGATTAGGCTTAAGATAAATTAAAATGAACATGTAGACATCTTACAAAACTATTAAGTAATGTTTGACCGATTTGGAGAAAATTGGCAAAGATTCGGTATTTTAAACCACCAGAACCGAACCAGTAGAATTTTCTATTGGAATCCCTCACTTAAGTGGCTAAAATTCAGCCACTCCTACCACATATGAGTGGCACCAAGTGTTGCTCAAGATAGTGGAAAAACTTGGCTTTACCTTCATCAGATTTTTATTGTTTTCGCCTAGTTGTTCGATTTTATCAACTACTTAAGATTAATTAGCATTCAATTAAATTTTTACTTAGAGCCAATTAAGTATCATTTAGAGAAATTAGATATGAGAGAATTAGATTGAAAGCCTAGGAAACTTCATAGGATTTTTCCAAAACCAATTTACCGATTTAAGGGAAATCGGTAAGATTTCGGTACTTTGAATTGTCGGAACCGAACTAATAGAAATTATACTATGAAAATCCTAGGATCAATGGTTAGGATTTAGCCAAACCACTCCCTTATGTGGTGCCTTGATCAGCCATTGAGGGAGGGAAGCTAAACCAAATTCTATGATGGAGTTATATCCACCAATCAAATGAAAACTTGCTTCAAAAGTTTTCATTTTTCTCTTCCTTCTCCCTTTAAATTTCGGCCTCCCCACAACCAGCCTCACTTTCCTACTTTCCTTCATCTTCTTCCACTTCCTCTCATCCCCAAACTCAAGCTCCAACCATCAACTTCACTCCAAGATCAAGTTCCACCAAGATTTCACAGCACCAAGGTAGGAATTCCAACTTCTTTTCTTGTTTTCTTTGAATTGGGCTGATTAGAACTCTACTTTCTTACCTCCTTCTTGTATGATTCTAATGTTATCTTGAGTGATGATGATGAATTAAGGCTGGTTTAAGTTGTATATGTGAGTTTGAATTGAAGATTGGGTGGATTGATTTAAGGAAAACATGAATTCAAGAAGAACTCAAGAAGTTGTTAGGGTTTTCCCCTCGATGATCCGTATAGCGGAGTGTACAGCTCCACTTACAGCTATTTGAAGTTGATGAATCTATTTTTATATGAAACTAGACATTCAGGGATTTCCATACATATAAAATATAAGGCCATTGGATTAGTATAGAATTAGTTATGAATTTTTAAAGTTAACCTAGAATTCTGGATTCTTATCCAGGTAATATGAGTTGAGAAGAGTATAACTCACCCTACACAACTCCAAATTGAGTGAACCCAAGGTTTTTTAAAAGCTAACATGTAAGGAAACACCTCATAAAAATTTCAGGATCAGATTCGTTGCCATCTGTTCCTAGCACACCAGTGAAATTGACTTAAGTTTAAATTGGGCTGAGATAGTGTAGTCTAGATGGGTTAAGTTTCAGGACTCATAACTCAAAATATACTCATGCAAATGGCATGAAACTTAATTCATTTAAAATCTTGTTCTGTTGGCTTTCATTTGATATAAATTTCGAATGATTTCACCTAGATTTCTATTTTTAACGAATCTTCATTTATAAGAGCACCATTCTGGCTAAGAATAGGATAGCTTGAGGAAAAATACTCATATCTTGAGTTATACAAGTCAAAATGAGATGGGACCAAAGGGTTGGAAACTAGACACATAAGGTTATGACATATTCAAAATTTAGACTTAGATGAGTTGAATTGAGTAAAGAATGGATTATAACAAAATCGGACAGAATAGGAGGGTGTAAAATGAAAACCCCATATATGCTTGAATTGAACTTGGTGAATGATGCTATGACTATCTATATAATTGCTGATCCATATTGAATTGCAAGTTTGAAAGATTGTACTGGTTGTCTAGCACTATTCATGGGGAAGCGGACTCGATCCGTTATGCTGCCAAATTTTCGGCAGGAATTTATGAGAACTTATTCTATGGATGATTATGCTTTGAATATATTTACATTTACATGTCATGCTCATGTACATCATGCATGCAAGCAAGCATAATTGGAATGTGATATGATAAATAAAGTATGAGACATATCCATGAATGCACAAAGTATCCGCATGCATGATAAGATATGGAAAGCAAAAGATAATAAGAACTTGCAAGCGGGACGTACCAAGCTACCACGTAAGGCATGGCATAGACCTAGCTAGCGTGGGCCAGAGCAGTACTGTCTAAGACTTAGGCCAGCCCTTGACCATATTTAAGGGGAATAGACCGGTGTGAGGGTCGAGGAAAGTAAACCCGTCACTTATGTATAGGTACGAGCTCGGACCTGAAAAGCAAGCTATCACCCAGGGTAAGAGAGGCCATTCACCTCCGGGGGACCAAGTGCAGAAAAGAGCAAGATCAAGTTGCAAGTTAAAGAAAGATATGAATTAAGTCAAGTGCAATTGCAAACAGACAAGTACAAGTATCTTTAGGTGCATCTTCAATTATCCTATTCAGTCATAATGCTTTTATGATTCTTGTTGAAGCATATTATACTATTCGTATTTCTATGTCTATAATATGAATTGGCAAGTGGCTGTTAAAAGATATCCCGCTTCGAGTAAGGTGTTTTCAACTTAAAATTGAACCACTATTTGTTTATACATGCTCATATTTTTATAATAAATCGAAGTGGCTGGAATGTTTATGATGATGCTATAAGATTTGTTTGAGATTACCTACTGAGGACCTTAGGTTCTCACTGCCTACTTGTATGTTTTTCTTTTCCGTAAATATTCCAGCAACCAAGTTGGAAATCAAGTGCGACGTGGAGTACTAAGCCTTTCATTGAGCAAGGATCGGGCATAAACCAGGTCAAGAAACTATTGAAGCTAGCTAATGACTAGTCCGATGTAAACACTGTATACTATATCAGTTACAATTTCTTTAAATGTGTAATTATTTTATTCTCTATGTATCAAAGATTATTAGTCAGTAATAAAGTGAATAGTTAAAGGGCTATGTATTATATTTTCCATATTTTAAAGATTTCTTAGCACAGTGACAACCTTTTAATATAACTCCATGACTCGAGCATCACTTATATGTATTATAGTCAGTAATCGCTTATATGGCTCATGCGATGCGGGAACAGGCCGCGGTAGCTCACTAAATGATGAATCAATTAGGCAGGCGACCTGAGGCAAATTGTGGAGGAAATCCACATGTCCCTAGAGCTGACATGGATTACCTTAAATTTGCTGAGTTCAAGAAGGCAAACCCGCCCAGCTTTCGAGGAGCCTATGACCTAGATAAGGATGATGAATGGATCAAGGCCATGGAGAAGATTTTCTCTATCCTAGATTGTTCAGATCATCAAAAGGTGACCTTTGCCACCTACATGCTCGAAGCAGATGCAGAATTTTGGTGGAATGGTGTACGAAGATTACTCGAGGAATCCCAGACAGTAGTCACTTGGACAGTGTTTAGAGATGTTTTCTATCAAAAGTACTTTCATGCTTTCATTTGGATGCCAAGGAGCTGGAATTTATGCAACTTCGTCAAGGAAATCAGACGATATCCGAGTACATTGCCAAGTTTGAAGAGCTGTGTAAATTTTCTACAATTTATTAGAGGAACCCGAATGAGGCTTAGAAATGTGTCAAATTCGAAGGAGGGCTACGAGAAGATATTCTCACTGCAATGAGGCCAATGGAGATTAGAGATTTCCCCATGTTGGTAAATAAATGCCAGCTTGTGGAAGATTGCAACTTGAAACTAGCTGTAACTAAGGCATCTGGTGGTAGCTTTAGGAAGGGGTTGGCACCGCAAGGCCCAAGATTCAAGCCCAATTTTCGACAGCAGAGAAGATTTCAACTGGCGGGCAATAAAGGCAAGCAGCCCCAGAAGTCTTTTTCGAACCCGACTCGCACAAAATGCAGTAAAAATCATGGTGATCAGCCGTGTTTGGCGAATGTCTGCTATGGATGTGGCAAACCAGGCCACAAAATTTATGAGTGTCCAACCAAGAATCCACTATAGCCGTCTCGACCTCAACGTCAAGAACGAGTCTTTACGATGAGTGCAGAAGAAGCTAACAAGTCTGAAGGACTAATTCAAGGTACCTGTGAAATAGATGGTGAGACTCTAACTGTACTTTACGATTCGAGTGCCTCCCACTTATTTATTTCTCATGACCGTGTAGTTGTTTTGCAATTACCAATTTCTAAATTGCCTTACGATCTACTGGTTTCTACTCCTACCACTGAACCTACTAAAACTAATCAAATTTGCATCAATGTTCCTCTTCGAATTGAGGGTAGGACCTTTATAGCTAATTTGACTTGTTTTCCTCTATCCAGACTTGAAATAATTCTAGGCATGGATTGGCTTTCTGCCAATCGAGTCATGCTCAACTATTTTAATAAGACGGTGGTATTTTCCTCTGTCTCATCTCCTGAATTCCAAGCCTCAACATTCTTCTATCTAAACTCTTTATTAGTAAACTATAGTGGGTCGAAGAGTCATGGATACATTCTCCTATCAGCTAATGTGATGAAAGTTGAACAGAAGTTAAAGGAGATCCCAGTTGTTAAGGAATATCCTAATGTTTTTCCAGAAGATATTCTTGAATTCCCTCCAGAGAGGGAAATTAAGTTCGCCATTGAGTTGATTCCAGGTACGGGACCAATATCTATAGCTCCATATCAAATGTCACCTCTGGAGCTAGCAAAACTAAAGAAACAAATTGAAGAAATTTTGGAAAAAGGATTCGTACAGCCAAGTGCATCGCCATGGGGAGCTCCAGTCTTGTTGGTCAAAAAGAAAGATGGGAGCATGTGCTTATGCATGGACTATAGACAGCTAATAAAGTGACAATTAAGAATAAATATCCACTACCAAGAATCGATAATCTCATGGACCAACTACAAGGTGCAACGGCGTTCTC
Source organism: Pterocarpus santalinus (assembly GCA_031439595.1). Lineage (NCBI taxonomy): Eukaryota > Viridiplantae > Streptophyta > Magnoliopsida > Fabales > Fabaceae > Pterocarpus > Pterocarpus santalinus. Next base: position 49,279,808 of record CM062527.1, read on the forward strand.
TAAGATTTACTTGCGTTCCAGATATCATGAAATTCAAGTTCGGGAGCAAGATATCCCTAAGACAGCCTTTTAAACTTGTTACGGACACTGCGAGTATAGTGTGATGTCATTTGGACTGACAAACGCACCAGCAATATTCATGGATTACATGAATCGGATATTCCGCCCATATCTAGACAAGTTTGTAGTAGTTTTCATCGACGACATACTTGTCTATTCAAAAATGGAGCGAAAGCACGCTGAACACTTGCGGCTAGTTCTGCAAATTTTAAGAGAGAAGAAACTCTATGCTAAGTTATCCAAATGTAAATTTTGGATGAAGGAAGTAAAATTTCTCGGTCATGTAGTATCCCATTGGGGAATCTCGAAAGACCCCAGCAAAGTAGAAGCAGTATTAAATTGGGAGAGACCGACCATGGTCACTGAAGTTAGGAGTTTTTTGAGCTTAGTTGGATATTACAAACGATTCATTAAGGATTTTTCTCGAATAGCCTTGCCCATGACCAAGCTAACCAGGAAGAATGTTCCATTTGAATGGGCACCGAAGTGTGAACAGAGTTTCCAAGATTTGAGAATAAGGTTAACTATGACGCCAGTGTTAGCCTTGCCAGACCCTCATGGACCATTCAAGGTCTACTGTGATGCTCCCAAACAAGGGTTAGGATGTGTATTGATGCAAGCTGGAAATGTGCTTGCTTATGCCTCTCGACAATTAAAGCCACATGAAAGCAATTATCCTACACACGATCTCGAATTAGTAGCAATAGTATTTGCCTTGAAAATATAGCGACATCACCTGTATGGAGCGAGGTTCATCAAGGTCTTTTCTGATCATAAGAGTTTGAAATACCTCTTTGACCAGAAGGAATTAAATATGAGGCAGCGGAGGTGGATGGAACTTCTTAAGAACTACGAATTTGAATTGAAATACCATCCGAGCAAGGCAAATATTATGGCAGATGCTTTGAGCAGGAAGTCGTTGACCATAGCCTGGATGATGATTAAAGAGACGGAGCTTATTGAGAGCTTCCAAAATCTTAATTTGGGAATCCTCATGACTCCTAAGACCATTCAATTACACCAAATTAAGATAGCCAGTGGCTTTAAGGAGCAAATTTGGTAGGCACAACAGCAGGATGCCAGTCTTCAGTATACAATCAGTCTTGTGCAATTAGGGAAATTAACGGATTTTGCTCAAGATAAAGAAGGCATATGGCGGCATCATAACAGAGTGTGTATACCCGAGAGGAATGATCTTCAAGAAAGGATCTTGGAGGACGTACATAAAGGTGAATTCACCATACATCCTAGCAATATTAAAATATATCAAGACCTTAAGAAAATGTTTTGGTGGCCGGGCATGAAGTCAGACGTGGCAAACTTCGTGAGCAAGTGCTTGACTTGTCAGAAAGTGAAAGCGGAACATCAAAAACCCTCTGAGATGTTACAACCTTTGGAAATCTTTGAGTGGAAGTGGGAGAGTATCTCCATGGATTTTGTAATGGGATTACAAAAAGCGCCAACAGGATATGATGCTATTTGGGTTATCGTGGATAGATTAACCAAATCTGCTCATTTTCTACCTGTTCGAGCAAATTATCCGTTTGAAAAATTAGCGTAGCTATACATTCAAGAGATTATAAGGTTGCATGGGACCCTTTCAACCATTGTCTCTGATCGAGACCCAAGGCTCACCTCACGGTTTTGTGGGGCTTTACAAAAAGCGTTCAATGCTAAGTTGTGCCTAAGCACTGCATATCACCTGCAAACAGATGGTCAAACAGAGAGAACAATTCAAACCTTAGAAGACATGCTGCGAGCCTATATATTGGAGCAACGTGGGAATTGGGACCGGTACTTACCGCTAGCCGAATTTGCGTACAACAATAGCTATCATGCTAGTATCGGCATGGCTCCTTACAAAGCATTGTAAGGACGGAAGTACTAATCTTCGCTGTGTTAGTATGAAATACGAGAATCAACCTTATTGGGGCCTGATTTAGTTGAACAGACCACTGAGCAAATCAAGAAGATTCAAAGTAAGATGCTTGCTGCTCAAAGCCGTCAGAAGAGTTACGCGGATCTCAGAAGGAAACCTCTAGAATTTCAAGAAGGAGACCACATATTCCTGAGGGTTACACCTACAACACGGATAGGTAGAGCCATTAAGGTCAAGAGGCTGAGTCCCTGCTTTATTGGTCCCTTCCAAATCTTGAAGCGAATTGGATCAGTTGCATACCAAATCGCTTTACCTCTACACTTGTCCAATCTTCATGATGTTTTCCATGTTTCTCAACTCAGAAGGTATCACTTTGACCCTGCACACCTTCTAGAACCTGAGTCAATACAGTTGAAAGAGGACTTGACTTTGCACATACAACCAGTATGGATCGTAGATAGAAACAACAGACAACTTCGAAACAAAACCATGCAATTAGTAAAGGTAGCATGGGGAAGAGAAGATGCGGAGGACTGTAATTGGGAACTAGAAGTGGACATGAAGAAAGAGTATCCTGAACTCTTCTAAAATACTAAATTTTTAGGACAATTTTTTTTTACAAGCCACGAGTTCCGACCTCCAACCTTATTTCCAAGGTTCAAGTGAAGTGAACAAGGTTTTCGATCTCCGACCTCACCTCCAATTCAAATGAAATGTTCATGATTTCCGACTTCCGACTTTAAGTTTCAAATGAAAGGTGAAGTTTACACGATTTTTGACCTCCGGGTTGATCTCAAATAGAATGGACACGAGTTCAGATCTCTGTGTTGATCTTTAAGTTCGACCAAAATTTGCATGAGTTATGATCTCCGACTTTATTCCCAAGCTTCAAATAAAACAGACATGATTTCTGATGTCCAGATTTATTAAGATGGGTACGAATTCCGACATCCGACTTCAGCTCCAAGTTCAAATAAAATGGATGCGAGTTCCAACCTTAAGCAGAAGGGAGAGGAGTTTCGACTTTAGATAGAGTGGAGGCGAGTTCCACTTTTAGGCAATGTGGAGAATGATTTAGCCACAAAAGAGGAAGACATGGCTAAACTTCAGTCACAAAATTTCAACCAATCAAAACTCACAAAGCCAACTACCCCTTCAATGCTTAAATCAGATTTTTCTCTTTTATTTATGCCACTCTCTCCTCTGATTTCACTCTCCTTTCTCTCTCTTTCTGTTAACCAACTCTATCAAACCTTGAAACTTTACAAGGTTTTATCAATTCAAACTCCAAGACTTAGCAAAATCTTACTCAAAGAGGTAGAGGTTAAATTTTGTGCTTGTAATTTTGATTGAGGTGGCTGATTTTGGTTTTATGTCCTCACTTTTGATGTGATTAGTGGATGATTATGATGATCCTTGACTGGATGTTTTTGTGTTTAAATTTGATTAAGGAGTAGGAAAGGGTGAGGATAGGAAGATGTAAGGGGTTGGGAGACCAAACTCCTTCGGCAGTCCATACGACATAGTGTATGGCTCTGCCTACAGCTAGTTAAATCTGATAAAACTATTTTTAGATGAAACTAGACATTCAGGGATTTCCATACATATATAATATAAGGTATTGGATTAGTATTGAGAGAGATATGAATTTTTGAAGTTTGACCTAGGAATCAGGACTTTCATCCGGGCAGTGTGAGTTGAGAAGGGTGTAACTCACCCTACACAACTCCAAATTGAGTGAAACCAACTTTTTGGAAAGCTTACACGTAGGAGAATATCCAACAATGAAATTTTGAGTTTGTTATAGTCCCATCTACTCCCAGTAGTTCAAAGAAGTTGCCCTATGTCCAAACTGGGCCAAAATAGGGCAGTTCAGGAGGGTCAAATCTCGGGGGTGATAACTTGAGCCCTACTAAAGCAAATGAAATGGAACATTTTGTAAATGAAGGCTTGTCCTGTTAGCTTTAATATCATAATTTCGTATGATTTGAGCTAGTTTTTGATTTTTAGTAGATTTTTACTTTTAAGTGTATAATTTTGGCTAGTCTCAAGACAGGCCGGGATATAACTTAAATAACTTGAACTATACTTATCAAAATTAGGTGGGACCAAAGAGGTTAGAAAATAGATACATAACACTCTAACATATCCAAAATTGAGATTCAGATGAGTTGAAATGAAGTTAGGGCCTGATTTACAAAAACCAGGTTGAATGAATATGCTGAGACAGCAATTATGTTTTTAAATGCAACATTTATCCCTATGAGATTGGTGAGTGAATTATCAATGAAATGTTATGATATCTCTAAATAATTGACTGTCTGAGTACTGGCACTATTCATGAAAAAGCAGACACATTCCGTTATGCTGCCAAAAGTTCGGTAAGCCTATGCATGAGTTACAATCTACATTCAATCCATGTGCATTTGCAAGAAGTCCATAAAGGTTATGTATGAGTTCATAAAGGTTATGTTACAATGAACATAAAAATTATATTATGATGAAAGTTCCATAATGCTTGGGCCAGCCCCGATATAAAGTTAAGGGAAATATTTCGATAAGGAGGTCAGAGAAAGTAAAACCGGCATTCCTATACAGGAACGAGCTCGATCCTGAAAAGCAGACTATTACCCAAGAGTCTAAAATGGCCAAGAACTCTCAGGGGACCAAGAAATGGAGAAAAAAAAAGTTTATGAAGATGAGTTCAAGAATGAGATTTTGCATGGTTGCATTGAATAGTCACTATATGTCGCTACAGCTTTGATCATTATACTTATCTATTACTGTATGATTATTTATTCTGCTCATTAATCTGTATCACTACTTAATAGTTTCTTCTATTTTCTATACTATCTTAAGTAAAACCGAACTTTGCCTCGGACCAGACATTTTCTTAAACTTATTGAATATGGATAGTCTAGTTTCGAACCCATGTTTTACTATTAGATTAAAACCGAGGCAACTAAGAATGAATGTGACGTCAGTTAAACATCATATGCGAACCCTACTGAGAATTTCTGCAAATTCTCACCTCGTCTTGCATTTCCACATCATTCTCGGACGCTGGTGATGGACTCAAGGACCACTTTTTTCATTGAGATTTCAGACCTACAGCTCCATCACGGTCCCATAGTTGATTCGCTAGACATAGCCAGCTCCTGCAATTTCCGTCTCTATCTCCTTAGCAATAGGAATTTTTCTGTTCCCCTTTTTCACCCTACTTTTGATCCTGCCACTCCATACTTTGCAGTCCCATTGCATATGGAACACCCTCCTCCAGCACCTCCAGCACCAGCAGCACCTGCCGCACCTGCCAGTCCTCCGCCCGGGTCGCCTCCACAGATGGTTCCAAACATCCCACTTAACTCTGAGAGCGATCCCTTGGAGGCTGCTGGCTCATCATCCTCCTCCTCTGGACCTAGTATGGACTACTCCCTAGCCACGTCTAGTATGGCCAACGGCTACTTGACTGAGTAGGTCCCAGTCGTGGGTGATATTGTATACAGCATGGCTCTCTTTTGGCAGTATAGTATTGAGCCATAGACTTGGATCAGCTAGTCCTCGGAAGACCTTGTAGGTTTGTTTTGATTGACACGGGCCCTATATTCTTTTTGTTATACCGGCCCCACTTTTGTATCCTCTTTTTCATCTGTACATAAACTAAAGCGTTGGCTTCTACTACACGTATATGTGCATATAGTTGATGATATATTACCGATTCTCATCTTTCCTATCATGTTTTATCAAATTTTGTTACGCTCTGTGATGTTGGTCACGTCTGTCATATACAGCGCACCGTTTTGCCCATTTCAAAAAAAAATAAATAAATAAAGGGGACGTGACATGGTAAGAAATTAATAAGCAGAATATCAATACGGTAGCACAATCTATTAATTTCATGCTATGACTTAAGTATAACATTAAATTGTTAGGGTGTTACAACCATGATTTCTCACTTTTCCTTATTTCTATTAGTTGACAGTGTAAAACTATTTTACACTATTAGTACATACCAATTAAACTCAATAAAAATTACAAAAAAAAAATATGAATTTTCTTAAAATGAACGTAGAAACATGCGGTTTGAAAGGGAAACTGTAAACCAATTAAATTATAATAAAACACAAAATTAAGAGAAAAGATAAAGGTGGCAGCGTATAGGGTACATTATATTATATATTTTTGATGCTAGCAATTTTTAACCTGGTCAATGTACGGGAAAGAATAAATATTTTCAAGTATTAAAATAATAAAAATTAAATTTATTAGTGAATGATTATGTTAAAACCAAGTATATTAAACAATACTGAACAAATAATTGATAAATTAAAATTTTTAAAATAATATTGCATAACTGGTTTATTCAGAGTAACATCAATGTAAAATAAAAAAGATAACAAAGAACATGAGTTAAAAAATAATAAAAGTAAATTTTCATGCTTGACCTTACATTAAGAATTTGATCTTTGCACGTCCAAAAAAATATTAAAAAAAAGAATTTGATCTTTATATAAAACATTGCATTGAAAAAAATTAGTTATCAATTAAATAACGAAAAAATAAATGAATATAATGCAGTGAATAAAGTTTTAAGTAAAGAAAAGGATATGTAACCTCTGCGGTACATGAGAGTGAGTTGTGAGTAACAATATAATTTATTGCAATAACAGTCTGTTAGGAGTTTTATTATATTATATAAATACAATAATGAATTATAAAATAAATTTTAAAAAACAGTTACACATAGGATAAAGAGTAGGCACACAAAATAAGACCTTGCTTTGGTAAGCTCGAGCGGGTCTGGTGCTTTACTAATAAAGTTTATTTTTTTTCTTTTTCGAGTTGATATATAAATCTTGATAATGTTTTATTCATGTGAAAGACCAAACATTACTTTTCACAGCAAATAATAAGATCACGGGAATACTTAGAAAATAATAAGACCATGGGAGTACTTAGAATATTTTTAAAAGATTATATATTCTTTTTCATGATAAGACCTTCATTTCCATATTTCACACACTCTAGGCACATTTTAGTCCTTTGAATATATCACAAATAGAAAAAAGAAAAAAAAAGGACACAAAATTTCAACAGAGTACACCTTGTTAGAAAACATAAGAGATAAACATAGCGGAATGAACAAACAAAAATTTTAATCACATGAACACATTCATATAGGATCAAATATCACTCAACTTTAACACCTGAAAAGATAAAAAGGATCATATGTGACATTTACCTCTTGAAGCAATGTCCGGTAGAAATTTGATGTTCATATCACGAACACACAGTTGTACAATTGCACGCCCTCTAGCTCGTCCACACGAACACGATCCGCCAAGGAACTCCTCTTTTCAATCCAAGATCCATTCCTTGTTGCCTTCTTGAAGAACAAGAATCTCATACGACTTTGGAGTGGGTGGTGGTGTCAGACAGTTTTTCAGCAAAAAGAGAGAAGTATTGTACGCTCAGAGGTTTCTGTCTCTTCTTTTTGACCCTCAGCCTCCTTTCTCTATTTATTGTAATCAATAGTGGCCTTTCCTTTTCTTTCTCTCTAGGGTTACACTTTTGCAAATATGGACTGACATTTATGCCATAATCAATTCCCAATCGATTCCCACAATAAATAAAAACCATTTTAAAAATAGAATTAATTTCTCAAATAATTCTTATCTTAAATAGGCCAATGTAATTTTTGATATTCACCAAAAATTAACATATATTAATATGTAAGTCATCTCATATCTTACATTAACCCAAAATTTGAAAAGACCAAAATGTCCTTGACACAAGTTTCTAAAATGTGGACTTTCCATATTTAGAAACATTTCTTATGAGGATCCACCTTCACCCTGGACTTGACTTCGGGATGTGCTAGGAACCCTGCAATCAAATTGCAAGTCTAATCCAATAATTAAATTCTAATTAACTATTTCAATTAGAATTAATTCACTCTTGGCGAGTACATGTTCTATTGTGTGTGACTAACTAGGTTCATCTCTAATTGACAATGAGATTATAGAATCAACCTTTTAATTTTATTGGAAACTTATTTATGCTCCTAAAGTAAAATTCCCAAAATACCCTCGACTTTCATAAGTCATGGGTAACATCTAGCACAACATGCCATGACCACCCAAGTAGGGACGAATATATTACTTAGAATATTCTGATGAACTAATGATCATGTTTACCATGTGCTCGAATCCTTTCATTATAGTATCCCGATCTAACCAGAGTCATGGATAATGTCAAACCCTATAGCTTAGACCATATGGACTTTCTAGGTTTCTATTCTTTGACCAATAAGATATAAAATAGAAACTCTTTTCATTTAAGTCCAAGTACCTTGGCTAAGGATTTCATGATCAAGAATAACCTTATATCCATAGGACCTATCCTTGTTTACTCAAGGTAATGAATTCCTTCTTGACTGTTCACCTATCCCGTATGTAACTAACTATAGCCACAAACTACCTAATGCTAATGCATAACATAAGTATATAAGCAGTAGCAAACTATAGTTACCTATGTACAAGATAACCGTGCCATCTCAGGTCAAAGGATTGTATGCACTAATATAATCTAGATAATATTTCATTTACATTAGTAAAATACCATGTAAACATTATCTACACGTCACGTTCGACCTACTTATCATATAAGTGTCCACATATCTGTTTTGACATCTAATGTTATATAGTATGAGACTCACTATTCCATTGTCATCAGTACATTCTACTAATCATAGAAACAGAAAGACATGACAATCTTTTGGAATAATAATGCCCAGTTAATATTCCTCTGATATTGAACTATTTTAAAGATGTATTAGACTACTCTATCACTCATATTCTCAACTCTTGAGAATGAAGTATCTAACAAGTATCTTATGGACTTATTCTAATAAACATACACAAAGTATGAATAAAAAAATAATAAACTGCCATTAATAGAAATTATTTATACATATATCAGCTCTAGGGCATACAACTAACAATTTGCCACTTGCACTAGATTCATTCAGTACAATATCTAAGACCCATCTTTTTAAGATGTTTGTCCAGTAGCTATTGTGTCATGGCTTTTGTGAGTGGATCAACATCATTGTCTGCTGAAGCTACCTTCTGCATGGCTATATCGCCTCGCCTGACTATTTCTCGAATAATATGAAATCTTCTTTCAATGTGTTTGGACTTTTGGTGTGCTCTAGGTTCCTTTGCTTGTGCTATGGCTCCACTATTGTCATAATAGAGAGCAAGTGGTGACAATATGGAAGGAACTACACCAAGCTCTATTACAAACTTTCTAATCCAAACTGCTTCTTTTGCTGCATCTGATGTAGCAATATATTTAGCCTCTATAATGGAGTCTGCAGTAGTTGACTGTTTGGAACTTTTCTAGCTAACTGCTCCTCCATTACAAGTGAATATATAACCCGAGATAGACTTTCTATCATCTACATCTGATTGGAAATCAAAGTCCATAAAATTGTCCAGTTTTAAGTCATCTCCTCCATATACCAAGACCAAGTCCTTAGTCCTTCTCAAGTATTTAAGGATGTTCTTGACAGTTACCCAATGTTCCAGTCCTAGGTCGGACTGAAATCTACTAGTTATACTAATAGCATGTGCGATATCCAACGTAGTACACAACATTGCATACATAAGGCTACCGATGGCAAAAGCATAGGGTACTTTAGCCATCTTCTCCCCCTCTTCAGGTGTCTTAGGTGACATCACTTTAGAAAGGTGAATACCATATCTCATAGGGAGTAAACCTCTCTTGGAATCAAGCATATTGAACCTTTTCAATACCTTGTCCAAGTAAAGACTTTAGGAAATGTAACAACCTCTATCGTATAAGCCATGCTCGAGTCATGGAGTTATATTAAAAGGTTGTCACTATGCTAAGAAAAATCTTCAAAATATGGAGAATATAATACATGGCCCTTGAACTACTCATTTTATTGCTGACTAATAATCTTTGATACATAGATAATAAAATAATTACACTTAAAAAAAAACTGTAACTGACATAGTACATAGCGTTTACATCCGACTAGTCGTTAGCTAGCTTCAATAGTTTCTTGACCCGGTTTATGCCCGATCCTTGCTCAATAAAAGGCTCAGTACTCCACCTCGCACTTGATTGCTAACTTGGGTGCTGGAATGTTTACGGAAAAGAAAAACATACAAGCAAGCAGTGAGAACCTAAGGTTCGTAGTAGGTAAACTCGAACCAATCTTACGGTGTCATCATAAACATTCCAGCTGCTTCGATTTATTGTGAAAATATGAGTACATATAAACAAATAGTGGTTCAATTTTAGGTTGAAAACACCTTACTCGAAGCGGGATATATTTTAACAGCCACTTGCCATTTCATATGACAGACATATAAATATGAATAGTATAACATGCTTCAACAAGAACCATAAAAGCATTATGACTTAATACGATAATTGAAGATGCACATAAAGATATTTGTACTTGTCTGTATGCAAGTGCACTTGACTTAATTCATATCTTTCTTTTACTTGCAACTTGATCTTGCTTCTCTGTACTTGGTCCCCCGAAGGTGAATAGCCTCTCTCACCCCTGGCTAATAGCCTGCTTTTCAGGTCCGAGCTCGTACCTATACATGAGTGACGGGTTTACTTTCCCTAATCCTCACACCGGTCTATTCCCCTTAAATCTAGTTGAGGGCTGGCCCAAGTCTTAGACAGTACCGCTCTGGCCCATGCTAACTAGGTCTATGTCATGCCTCACATGGTAGCTTGGTACGTCTTTCTTGCAAGTTCTTATTATCTTTTCCTTTTCATATCTTGTCATGCATGCGGACGCTTGGTGCATTCATGAATATGTCTTATACCTTATTTCTCATATCATATTCTAATTATGCTTGCATGCATGATGTATATGAACATGACATGTAAATATAAATATATTCAAAGCATAATCACCTATAGCATAAGTTCTCATAAATTTTTGACGAAAATTCGGCAGCATAACGGATCAAGTCCGCTTCCCTATGAATAGTACCAGACAACCAGTACAATCTTTCTAACTTGCAATTCAATATAGATCAGCCATTATATAGATATTCATAGCATCATTCATCAAGTTCAATTCAAGCATCTATGGGGTTTTCAGTTTACTCTCTCCTATTCTGCCCGATTTTGTTATAATCCACTCTTTGCTCAATTCAACTTATCTAAGTCTAAATTTTGGATATGTCATAGCTTATGTGTCTAGTTTCCAACCCTTTTGATCCCATCCCATTTTGATTTGTATAACTCAAGATATAAGTATTTTTCCTTAGGCTGTCCTGTTCTTAGCCAGAATTGTGCTCTTATAAGTGAAAATTCACTAAAAATAGAAATCTAGGTGAAATCATTCGAAATTTATATCAAATGAAAGCTAATAGAACAAGCTTTTAAATGAATTAAGTTTCATATCATTTGCATAAGTATATTTTGAGTTATGAGTCCCGAAACTTGACCCTACTGCACTATACTGTCTCAACCCAGTTTAAACTTAAGTCAAATTCATTGGTGTGCTGGGAACAGATGGCAACGAATCTGGTTATGAAATTTTTGTGGGAGGTTCCCTTACATGTTAGCTTTCAAACAACGTTAGGTTCACTCAATTTGGAGTTGTGTAGGGTGAGTTATACCCTTCTCAACTTATACTGCCCGGATGAGAATCCAGATTTCTAGGTTAAACTTCAAAAATTCATAACTAATTCTATACTAATCCAATGGCCTTATATTTTATATGTATGGAAAGCCCTGAATGTCTAGTTTCATATACAAATAGATTCATCAACTTCAAACAGCTGTAGGCAGAGCCATACACTCCGCCGTATGGACTGTCGAGGGGAAAACCCTAATAGCTTCTTGAATCCTTCTTGAATTCATGTTTTCCTTAAATCAATCCATCCAATCTTCAATTCAAACTCACATATACAACTTAAACCAGCCTTAATCCATCATCATCACTCAAGATAACATCAAAATCATACAAGAAAGTGGGAATAAAGTGGAGTTCTAATCAGCCCAATTCAAAGAAAACAAGAAAAGAAGTTGGAATTCCTACCTTGTCTAGTTGAAATCTTATTGGAATGATGTCCTAGATTGAAGAAACTCTTGATGAGGCTTGAAGAGGGGTTGAAGATGGAGTGAAGGGGAGTGTGAATAGAAGGAAAAGGATGGGAGTTTAGCAGCTTATATGCATGAAAATTGAAGGGGAGGAGAAGGGAATTATTTCAAGACTTTTGAAGGAAGTTAGATTATGATTGGTGGATGTGTTTTCCTTCTCCAATCTGATTTGGCTGCCTTCTTGAAGGCTGATTGTGGCGCCACTTGTAGGGTGTGTTGGCTGAATCTTGGCCATCAATCCTAGGGTTCTCACAGTATAATTTCTATTGGTTCGGTTCCGACAGTTCAAAGTACCGAAATCTTACCGATTTCCTTTAAATCGGTGAATCGGTTTTGGAAAAATCCTATGAAGTTTCCTATGCTTTCAATCAAATTTCTTATATCTAATTTCTCTAAATGATACTTAATTGGCTCTAAGTAAAAATTTAATCGAATGCTAATTAATCTTAAGTAGTTGATAAAACCGAACAACTAGGCGAAAATGATAAAAATCTGATGAAGGTAAGGCCAAGTTTTTCCACTTTCTTGAGCAACACTTGGCGCCACTCATATGTGGTAAGGGTGGCTGAATTTCAACCACTTAAGTGAGGGATTCCAATAGAAAATTCTACTAGTTCGGTTCTGGGGGTTTAAAATACTGAATCTTCGCTGATTTTCTTCAAATCAGCAAAACTTTACTAAATGATTCTGAGAGAAATTTTATATCTCTATTCTAATTGTTCCTAAGCCTAATCCCCCTAATTAACATCTAATTAACTCCTAATTAACCTTACTTAGTCAATAAGATCGAATAAATTGTTTGTTAATGTGAAATAATCATTCTTGCAAATTTAGAGCTTTTCTATTTTCTATTTTCCGTGGCTAATGGTATATCCGTAATTTTGAGCAAGTCCAGGGGCACCCCACGTCATTTCACACCAGACTGCCTCCATGGCCCAAACGGTAGAGATTTAAACTCTTATGGTTTCACCACGTGATTCTGCTTCGTTTTAAAACCCCATTCTGTTAATTCTACCGATGTGGGGATATAAATGTCATTTTATGAAAAGTTCAAGTGTTATTGTGGAAATATCCACTTGGGGTTAAAGTACAATTTCTAAAACTTTTGGGCAAGAGTGAAATTAACAAAAGTTGATAGGGGCACTTTTGTCATTTTCTAATTTTTAACATATGGCGTCTGTAGTATTTTTACTGGCGGTTACACTACCCTATAATTCCAAGTGTGAGGATCATCATGGTATAGCGCTATCTGAGAAATTCTCACACTGCCTAAGGGGAATAATTCAAAGTTTTCATTACGTTCCGTTTACTAAAGTGGGGATGTTACAGGAAAGGCCTATCAATCTCTTCGATCTATCTCTATAGATCCAAATCCCTAGAATATAGGTTGCTTCTCCCAAATCTTTCATGAAGAAAGTCTTTGACAACCAGACGTTTACAGTTGTAAGCATGCTAACATCATTCCCGATTAGTAGAATGTCATCCACATATAATACAAGAAAGACGATCTTGCTCCCACTGACCTTTTTGTACACACATGGTTCATCTTCATTCTTGATGAAATCAAAGGATTTAATGGCCTCATCAAAACGAAAATTCCAGCTCCTCGAAGCTTGCTTAAGACCATAAATGGATCTCTTAAGCTTGCACACCTTAAACCTATCATCAGATTCAAAACCCTTGGGTCGATCCATGAATATATGTTCCTCAATGTATCCATTAAGGAAAGCGGTTTTGACATCCATTCAAAAGCTTCATGGTGTGCTACTACGGCTAGCAATATTCTAATGGATTTAAGCATGGCTATAGGCGAGAAAGTCTCCTCATAGTCAACTCCCTCCCTTTGCCGATACCCTTTTGCCACTAGTCTTGCCTTGAGGGTCTCTACCTTTCCATTCGAACCAATCTTTCTCTTGTAGATCCATTTGGTCCCAATAGGTACTATACCCTCAGGTGGATCAACTAAATCCTAGACTTGATTCGAGTACATGGAATCCATTTTGGACTTCATGGCTTCTAGCCATTTTGAAGAATCTATATCAGATGTAGCTTCCTAATAAGTAGTAAGATCATCTCTATGATCATTATCTCCATGTATGAACAACTCTTGCACATTTTCGTGAAGATTAAGGTATCTCGCGGGAGTACTAATTACCCTGCTTGAACTTCGAGGTTCTGTGACATTCTCATTCCAAATGAGTTCTTTCACTGGTTGATCAATATCCATTGGTTTAGACACTTGATCAATTTGTTGGGCTAATGACTCTTCATCTAGTTTTATTTCCCTTCCTATGCTTACTTCTTGAACAAACTCTTTTCAAGAAAAATGGCATCTCTACTGATAATAACTCTTTGTTCAATAGGAAGATAGAAATAATATCCAAAGCTATCATCTGGATACCCAATAAACCTGCCTTTTAGGGATTGAGTTTCTAATTTGTCAGTGTTCAACTTCTTAATGAATACTAGACAAACCCAAATCTTAACATGTTTAAGACTAGGCTTCCTACCCTTCCAAATTTTGATTGGAGTAGTAGGGACTAACTTAGATGGAATTCTATTAAGAATATAGCAAGCAGTATACTAACTTTGATGTTCTTTCCTATTTATTTCTCTACTTCGGATTTGAATTCCTTAAACTTTTCAAAGGATTCATGTTTATTCTTGATAAGATAAACATACCCATACCTAGACAAGTCATGAGTAAAGGTTATGAAGTAGTGATATCCACCTCTAACCATTGCACTGAATGGGCCACACACATCACTATGCACAAGCTCTAAAACTTCTTTGGCCCTTTCCATTTGTCCTACAAATGGAGATCGAGTCATTTTGCCATGAAGACATGATTCGCAAGTTGGAGTGGGTTTAGAACCCAAAGGAACTAATAATCCTATCTTCTCCAACTTGTTTATCCTATCCTCTGCAATATGACCTTATCTTAAGTGCCAAAGTTTTTTGAGACTAGGGGTTGAATAAGATATAGCATTCATTTCGACAATCCTAGGAGAAGCTTTGTTTTTGGTGCTTAAGTAATAAAGCCCATCATGCAAGTAAGCAATGCCAATAGCATTATTTCCAAAATAAATGTTGCAAACATTATCTTTAAAATCAAAATAATAACCAACTTTAGTCAAACTAGAAATTGAGATAATGTTTCGATAAGCATTTGGTAAAACCAATACATGATCCAAAAACATAACATGATTATTCATTAATAATAAAGAACCCACAACTTTAGCTGCAACACTTGCTTCATTGCCTATCTTCAAGGTCACTTCATTGCTCCTAAGGACCCTACTACTTGCTAATTCCTGCATAGAGTTACAAATGTGAGAACTTGCACCTGTATCAAGAACCCATGCAGTATATAAGCTATATGGACTATTGGAATTAAAACAACAAGAAATAGACACCTACTGAAGGCACACCCTTTCCCTTGCTTGCCTTCAATTCCTCTTAATATTGAGGGTAATTTCTCTTCCAATGTCCATCTTAGCCACAATGGAAACATTTTTCTTTATCTGCAACTTGTTTCTTCTTGCCCTTTTTCTTAGACACCCCAACTGATGACTTGGGAGCAGAATTCTTCTTATTTTTCTTGGTCTTCTTAGTCTTACCAGAAGTAGAAGCTACAAGAAGATTTTCTTTCCCTTTGCAGGTCATAGCGTTTTGGGCCGTGACGAACATGTTGTGCAAGTTAGCAAGCGTACATTCTATATTATTCATGTGAAAATTCACAATGAATTGAGAGAATGATTCTAGGAGTGACTGAAGGATCAAATCCAAATGGAGGTTAAACTCCATGTAGAACTCAAGATTCTCAAGCTGCTCAATTAACCTGATCATCCTTTGCACATGAGCTCCTACACGAGACCCTTTCGGCATTTTAGCCTGGAATAACTACTTAGATATCTCATATCTAGCAGACCTACTTTGGTCGTCATATAACTCTTTAACCTCACTCGCAGTTTTCATATTTTCATGTTGCTTCTGTAACTCATTAGTCATAGAAGCTAGCATGTAACATCGTGCTTGCATGTCATCAGATTGCCATTTATTACAAGCATCTATTTCCTGTTCCGTGGCTCCTTCCACCAACGGAGCAAGTTGTGGAGTGCCTAGAACATATCCAATGTTACGAATTTAGGACAATTTTCAAGTTGCGAAACCAGTCCACAAAATTAGGCCAAGTAAGCCTATTCATATCGAGTATGCTTGTGAGGGGTTTCAAAGATTTCATATTTGACAATACTGTAGAAAATAACAAAATTAAATTAGTGTAATGGTATATATATTTATCATAATGATCATGGTCTTATAATCAAAAGGATCTCCCACTAATTTTTTGAATCCCACACTTCCCAAATAGGAAACAGGAATCTTAGTCGGGTTTGATTCCTAGTAGGTGATTGAATTCTTATAAAATACTAACCTTCCTCGGGTATATCCATTCTTGGAGAATTAATATCCTATAAGTGAATAACTCTTGTTTAGTACATCTTATGTACGACTCAATCTTATTGGCTCCTAGTACTTTGGACCTCAGGTACATCCATTCTTGGCCCATTATACATAGTTAAATCCAACCCACTAAACCTTAGATATCAATTACCTCTGGTACCCCCATTCTTGGTAATTGACTATCTATAAACATCTCATGTTTAAACATTAACTTAGAAATATATTAACCAATATTCGCGCTCCTATGTTACCATAGCCAATGATGAAATCAGTTAAAATTATTGATTAATGTTTTAGTGGAGAGCCTAGACATAGTTTCAAAAACTATATCATTTTAGACTTAATATTTTATTTGGAAGATTTTCTTAGGGCAACCTAATTACTATTTTGGTTTCACTTTTCACATGCATCCATATTCAATATATCATACATCACATGCATCTATAATATCAAAATGGAAATATAAAAGGCATGATAATGGACTTTCTATGGGACCAATCCTAGCCACAAGGACTGGGTAGGGCCATTGGGATAATATTGAAATTAGATAGTCTTCAGGCTCCTACTTAGCTCCAACTCCATGGACTTCCTTCTTGGGCTTTGGGCCTCCACTGCTTTTATCTCTTCTTTGATACAAGAAATTATCCTTGGCATACCAAGGCGAGAATAAAAAAAAAGATAGGCTATCCAAAAAGGCCTCTTAAGTCAAATTTATAAAATTACATCCCAATAAATAATAATAATGAAAATTAAATTACAACCCATTGCAAAATTAATTACATCCCATAAAATAAAACCAATCACATCGGTTTTCCTATAGTCCATGATTAGCCTCATACAATAAAATCGAATAAAGAATCAATAATAAATAAAGAAGTATCAATTTTATGCCTTTGATATGATTGTTTCAATTATCATATAATTAAAACTTGCCTTTGATATAATCTTTAACTGTTACAAAACATATCAATTATCCATATTTAAGACTCACCATTTAATACGTAACTATTACAGGATGGCTAAATCTCATATTGAAACTTGCCAATTAATTATTGATTTGAAACGGACCACATTTGACGAATCAAAAATGCCAATTTCAAAAAAAAAATCCATATCATAAATAAATATTATATTTTGATACAAACCAAATCACACATATTCGGTTACTAATTTCAAAACGCGCTATCTCAATAACATAGTCTATTTTTGAAACAAACAAATTATCTCATAAGTTAACAATTTAAAAAATATCCCATATTATATAAATAGTCTATTTTAAAGCAAATCCAATATAGTTGTACGCTATAATTGCCACTTCCATAAAGAGCTTACAAATCAAATATCATAGACTCTATGTATATTCTGAATCTGAAGAATATTTGCTAAAATTACCGAATATATAATATTTATTAACACAAGAACAATTCTTTCAGATTGACATGGACGAAGGAATCACATCCAAAACAAATTTTCAAAATATGGCAAGTATCATATATGGCATCTCTTCATGATAGACTAAATATCTAATATTTAGTATGCCGTAGAATCAAATTCTACGGTTATGGATTGATAAGAAAATTTTGAAAAACTTTGAACACTTATGAATAGGCGACAAGATTGTTTTTTTTCAATTCTTCGAACTTTTCAAAAAAAAAAAAAAATCTCATCAAACCAACAGCATATATAACGTATCAAAATAATCACGAGGGTGGCTCTGAAACCACTTTTAGAAAACATAAGAGATAAACGCAGCGGAATGAACAAACAAAAATTTTAATCACATGAACGCATTCATATAGGATTAAATAACACTCATGAAATTATATCTCATGAGTTTGGTATCACCTCGTATTATTTAAACAATGTAAACTCCTAAAAATATAAAAAGATCATATGAGACATTTACATCTTAAAGCGATGTCCCGTAGAAATTTTATGTTCGTTTCACAAACTTACAATCGCACAATCACACGCCCTCTAGGTCGTCCACACGAACACAATTTGCCAAGGAACTCCACTTTTCAATCTAAGATCTGTTCCTTGTTGCCCTTTTGAAGAACAAGAATCTGAGATGACTTTGGAGTGGATGGTTGTGTTAAAGAGTTTTTCAACAAAAAGAGAGAAGTTTTGTATGCTCAGTGGTTTTTGTCTCTTGTTTTTGACCCCCAACCTCCTTTCTCTATTAATTGTAATCAATAGTGGTCTTTCCTTTTCTTTTTCTCTAGGGTTACACTTTTACAAATATGGGCTGGTATTTATGTCATAATCAATTCCGAATTGATTCCCATAATAAACAAAAACTATTTTAAAAATAGAATTAATTTCTCAAACAATTCTTATTTTAAATAGGCTAATGTAATTTTTGATATTCACCAAAAATTAACATATATTAATATGTAAGTCATCTTATGTCTTACATTAACCCAAAATTTGAAAAGACCAAAATGCCCTTGACACAAGTTTCTAAAATGTAGACTTTCCATATATAGAAACTTTTCTTATGAGGATCCACCTTCACCATGGACTTGACTTCTGGATGTGCTAGCAACCTTGCAATCAAATTGCAAGTCTAATTCAATAATTAAATTCTAATTAACTTTTTTAATTAGAATCAATTCACTCTTTGCGAGTACATGTTCTATTGTGTGTGATCAACTAGGTTTATCTCTAATTGGCAATAAGATTATAAAATCATCCTTTTAATTTTATCAGAAACTTATTTCCATACCTAAAGTAAAATTCCCAAAATATTTTCGACTCTCATAAGTCATGGCTAACACCTAGCACAGCATGCCATGACCACCCAAGTAGGGACGAATATATTAATTAGAATATTTTGATGAACCAATGATCATACTTACCATGCACTCGAATCCCTTCACTACAGCATCCCGATCTAGCTAGAGTTATGGATAATGTCAAACCCTATAGCTTAGATCATATGGACTTTCTAGGTTTCTATTCTTTAATCAATAAGACATGAAATAGAAACTCTTTTCATTTAAGTCCAAGTACCTTGGCCAAGGATTTCATGATCAAGAATAACCTTTATATCCATAGAACCTATCTTTGTTTATTCAAGGTAATGAATTCCTTCTTGACTGTTCACCTATCTCCATACGTAAATAACTATAGCCACAAACTGCTTAATACTAATGCATAGCATAAGTATATAAGTAATAGCAAACTATAGTTACCTATGTACAAGATAACCGTGCCATCTCAGGTCAAAGGATTATATGCACTAATATGATCTAGATAATATTTCATTTACATTAGTAAAATACCATGTAAACATTATCTATGCGTCACGTTCGACCCACTTATCACATAAGTGTCCACATATCTGTTTTGATATCTAATGTTATATAGCATGAGACTCACTATTCCATCTTCATTGGTACATTCTACTAATTATGGAAAGAGATAGAGGCGACAATCTTCTAGAATAATAATGTCCAATTAATATTCCTCTGATAGTGAACTATTTCAAAGATATTGTATTAGACTATTCCGTCACTCATATTCTCAACTCTTGAGAATGAAGTATCTAACAAGTATCTTATGGACTTATTCTAATAAACATACACAAATTATGAATAAAAGAATAATAAACTACCATTAATAGGAATTATTTATACATATATCAGCTCTAGGGCATATAACTAACACACCTATCTTTCCTTCTTTTTGGAACAAATAAAACCATATATATTTGGCAGTATAATATAATTAAATTGTATTAAATAGAATCAATCTGCACTCAAAAGACCAAGGGGGAAAAGTGCCTTTTTGCACATATATCAGATTAGAAGAGCTTTAAATCACATATGTATAATAATTTCAACTATAGCTAGTGGTACAGCATACACCTTACTCTTCACCTCGGAAAAATTGATGAATAGACAAATTCAGCGGCATAACTTAGGATCTAAATATATAACGTTGAAGCTGCATCCGTGTCTAAAAACCATTTGAACTTTCCTGTTTGCAAGAATTTGTAATCACTGGCGCTTGTTTTGCATTCTTAATGAAGGAAACCCATTATTTAGTCACATTCAGGATATGGTAACAAATGAAGGCTTAATGGGTGAATGAGAATGGCGCAGAGAGAAGCGAAGCTATCTCTGTGTAATTATGGGTAAATATCGGGTAAATGAGAGCAAAAGTGTAACTTTATCATTTTTTTAAAAAAAAAACTAATTTATGTTACTAAAAAATGCAAGCAAAAACACTCTTTATAATTGCAAGTAAAACTCATTACCGGTTGGAGTTCATGTACTTTCTACTAGTTAAAAGTGTAAGCACCTTTAATTATAAAATAATAAGAAAAAAGAAGTTTAAGTTGGATGGTGAGGTTAGTGGGTTTTATTAATTAGGTATTAGTAGAAAGATTTTGAAATGGACACTCATACTCTTGAAATTAGTGGATCTTATCAAAGACATTAGATAGATAGAACACTTAAGAGATATAGAGAATCTAATTTTTTTTAAATTAATTAATGAAAACTATTTAATTATATTGGGTCTCATTAAATCTTTCTAGTTAAGAAAAGAAATTAAAGGTAGTAAATTAAAATAGAGAGTCTCTAATTGATTGACACTTGGAAAAACTTTCCAAATTATGGACCTTCTAATGTTGTGCCATCTGTTTCTCGTGGCTTATGAAATCCAAATATAGGCTTCGACTGAAAGCCGGAAAGTCAGGCTTTAACCTAGTCGGCGAAGCAGAGATAGAGAGCCGATAATTGCGCAGTTCACAGACACAAATATGCTGAAGGAAATTTAGTAGCAAAAAATGGGGACATTGGATGAAGCACGCAATGTGAAAAGTTTTGGGATGAGGTGAGACGTTCAAAGTTGTGACTTATGGATTTGGTGCTCATCAATCCATGTGGAAACACTCTGTACTGTATTGATCCATTTGCCAAAGTTGGAGTCTAATTCAAAATTAAGCCAACCTAGTCAAAATCTTAAGGTCCTAGCATATTTTTGTGCACATTGCGAGACGAAGTAGCCTCTATTTCATAAAGTTATCAATGACAACAAACTTAAAAGTCAGTGAAAGAGAGCCTGAGACCTAACTTTTGAAAGAATGTCTTGTATATAACTCTATCCTCTAATGAATTGTGGAGACATTCAAGCTAATGTTGGTCTCCTAATCAAGAAATTTGGGGAGATAGCTTTTATTAATATTGCAAGGATGAGGTTCTATGAATCCCTATATAAGATTTCATAAATAAATATGATGGATATGTTTCAATTTGGTTTTAAGAATATGATGAGATATTAAAGAACATGAAAGGAGTAGGGAAACACGTCAATTTCTTTTATTTTATTTTAATTATTAAATTTCCCTTAAATATTATAAAAATATATTCTAAATTAAATTTTTGGATTTTATAATTTATATATAACATACTAAGTTCGATTTTGACCAATTATGCTTAATATAAAATGATATAATAACATAATAAATTTCCACTGTTATTATCATAATATTGCTCTTACTATGTAGAAATTAAAAAAATTATAAAAATTTATACTATTTTCATCTTACGTTCTTAAAAATTTATACTATGTGGTTGCTTTTCCTCTTATTTTTTGCACTTATGGTGAACGGTGGCAGTGACACTTTGAGCCATTCTTTTTTAACCACAATTAGTTTCTTTTATTCTATTTTCTGAAAATTACTCTTCAACTTAAAACAAGAATATATAATACGCAATACGCTGAAAACCAATGAAATATTTACTTTTGAGAAGAACAATACTTTTTAAAATAAAATATATTAAAACATAATATACGTAGTGATGAAAATTCTTTCAACAATTTTTATGATAATATGTAACCTAATTATCAGATCCGTACAATGAACACCATGCAATGCATGGGAATACCGACAAATTTAGATTAATAAGTGGGATAGCTGAGTGTAAAGATAAAAAGATAATATGGATACAATTAAAAAATAATTGTGATATTAGTGGAATAGTTAAAGTTTGCCAAAAATAAAATTTATGCCATGGCTAAGTCCGGGCAAAAGTACTATAATTGCAAGAATACCACCTACTATTTTGCATGGGCTGCTCATGTTCTCACGTTTAAACATTGCACGGTATTTGTTCCCACGACTTTCGCCGAATCTGTTCAAACCATCAGCGAGGTACCAATAGTCTGTCCTCATGCTTTCTAGGAGAAGATCGGAGCCGACGCGTTGAAGCAATCCATGCAGTTCATTGGCACCGCCTGCCGAAGTCGTGATGATATTTTTCTGAACTAAAATATCCACATCTTTCTCTTCCTTCGCAAGAAAGCTTAGGATCTGTAGCCACTCTGATATTAGTGGAAAATCCCAATAATGATACAGCTCATAAACTGCGATATTTCTTAGTCGTCTCTCGGTCGATTTGTCCACTTGAAAGCACGGTAAGCTTAATACACCCTTGCGAAATCTTAGGTCAAGTAAACACTTACTTCGACTCAGTTTAAACTTCAAACCTGCGTTGGATAACTCAGTAGCAGCTAAAAGTTTATTAGGTACATCTATGGTTCTATCCGTCACTTCGCAGCCCACTGATGCAGGTAGCATAAGATTTCTTAGTAAATCGGTTAAGTGCAGCGGCGACACTTCGTCGGGTTTTTTGTTCTGAAGATTGTATGCCTCAAAACAACTCAGTGTAACTTCCAGGAATGATTGATTCGCGTTCCAAAACGCAAGGTTATAGATGTCCTCTAAAATATAGAATGGAAGTTGATTGTGAATTAGAGCTAGGTCAATAATAACTTCATTTAGCTCTACTTGTGGAAATGGGAGGTCCCTTAACGTCGAACTTGTTGGGTCTTCGCAAAGTCTCACAAACAGTTCTATTATGAAACATGCATCCGTTAGGATCTTGTTTATGAAACTATCACCGTTGTCTTCAATTTTCACACCGGTATAGCATTTTCGAATATTTTCCTCTTCCTCTTTAAGCTTGATGAGAATCTTTTCACTTTTTACTCCGGGCCGACTGAGAAAGTCATCCAGGAATCGCTGTTTCACGTCGTCCACACCATTTAGGAGTGGATTGTTGATTGGTCCAATTGTGATCATTGACGGAGCGTAGGCCTGTGGATTCGTTTCCCATAATTTTCCTCGTACTTTGTAAATACAAGGCTGACAAAATGGAGGTCGATTAAGCCAGAGGCATGTCTGGGGTACTTGACGTTCGCTCCCAACGGAAACATCTGGGTTTTGTCCCCCCATTTGTTAATTTTCCTTCTTATTGTGATACGACGACACCGACAAGAGGATCAACTTAGCGGAAGGTGAAAACTCCTTGCCTTTCGTACAAACACACAAAAAGGAGAGGATCAGAGGCTCGTATTTATAGTGAAATATATATTTATTATTTAAAATTGGAAAATCTGATGTTTGCGTGGTTGAAAAATCATTGAAAACTAAAAGAATACTGCTTCTTGTTACGAATTTAAGTTTTACTAACTGCACTAACAGCACTAAGAGCCAAGTATGGAAACCATTTTTTTTTCCCCAATTTTACTCTCTGACCGTGATTTCTGTGGATCTCTTAACTCTGATTAGTTAAGATCAATTTTGTACTGCTTTCCTAAATTTTGGTCCGTACAATTTAGCACACCTCAAACTAAAATGGTTTAAAACTGTTAATTTTGTTATAAAATATATCCAATAGATGGCATTCGTAAACCAAAATCATTTTAAACTGTTAATTTTGTTACAGAATCCATCCAATGGATGGCATTCGCAAAAAAGGTGCGGATAAGTTTTCACACACCGAAGCATTTCTCTTTAAAAAGAAAAAAAAAAAAAAAACCGTTATGCCAGAAAAAATGCCTCTGTCCCAATTAGTTGTAACTCATTGAACTCAAGAATGGAGAAAATAAGCAAGATTGGAGAAAAAAAGGGTGCGTTTATTTCAATATTTTAAAAAGTGATTGAGAAATTAAATTTTTTTATATAATTGAAAAAATTAAAAATAATTTTTTTTAAAAATTGCTCTTTTCAACATTTTATAGATTATTTTTTAAATTTTGATTATTTTTAAAAATTTATCTAAATATATCGAAAATAATTTTTTAATAAAAAATGCGATTTTTCTTCCCTCAATATTCTTACCCAAATGCACCCTAATCTTAATGATTTTCACTCGCACTGCTAGACATCCAGTAGTCGAGCATAATATATACAAGTGGGAGTGCAGGTGGTATGAGTCCTTCCTGTGGCAAAACTCAATCCAAGATACACCACGATATTTTCATTATAAATTTACTACAAATACGCACACGCAAACCAAGCAAAACCAAGAAAAGGAAATAAATTAAATCACACAAATTATCCTAACATGATTTCGGATTCTCCTCCACTGCTAATGCTTCGAGAACTCTTCCAGAAGTTGCTTCTAAATGGGTCTGTTAAGGATTTGTTCGAGCCAACCCTCAGAAGCTCCACTAAGGCAAGAGAGGCGGTACTCTGTGTTGTTTTATTGATTAACCAAATGAATAGTACAATTGGTGTTGAGGCTCCTCTTTATACTATTATGGTATTTCAAGTTACAACTCACTTATCAATAACTGCCAAACTACCTTGCTGTAACAGAGGTGCCTCAGTTATTCATATTAACTAATTCCTAAAGCCTATCTAATTAACTATCTATTACATTTTATTGGCTTTGCTTCCTAAACTGCACTCACAAATTCTGTAGCCCACGAAGGAGCACTCTTAAGCCTGTGGCTCATCCTTCCAGCCTGTTGGTGTATCATTACCCCCGATGGAAAAGTACCTTGTCCTCAAGGGCCTGAGCGGTATAGATATCAACTAGTGTCCCAATCTTCCCAAGTGGCATGTTCCCAGGTAGTATGTTCCGATTCCACTAGAACCTGATATCGTGGACCTTGATCTATCATTAAAGTGCATTCAGTGACAATATGTTGTCGGCTAGGAAATGGCTCCAGTTGCTCCATGTAATTAACCACATGAGAAGGAGGAGCTGGACATTATAATCCTTGAGGAGTGACAATGCAGAACCGGATGAATTCTGCTCTCTGGAGGTAAATCTAATTTATATGCTACTTGTCCAACTCGCTCTAAAATTAAGAAAGGACCATAGTACCGTTTTGATAATTTGAAATTTAATCGTTTGACAGCGGATTGCTGTTTATAATGATGGAATTTGGCCCAAACCCAGTGGCCAGGTCCATATACTTTGTCCATCTGTTTGGAATCAGCATAGTTCTGACAAGTGTTAGGTCCCCCAACATGGAGAAAACTTCTCCATTGTTTTTTATAGCTTAGTTTTATTTTAAATGAGGAGCACTAAAATTATAGAAATGAAAGAGAAAAATAAGGGGAAGGATGTGTTATAGTTAGATAATTTTTTTCATTATAAATACAAAATGTTTTGTTGATGAAAAGTGAGAGTGAGAAACAAAAGTTTCTTTATGTAGAACAAAGTTAATTGTGAGTGACAAAAATAGTGAAGAGTTTGTTGCTATTATTTTCTGAGGGAAATATAGTGCCACTGTTTTTGATGTATATCTCATATTGTGTGTTATTGTAAAGCTTTGTTTGTACCTACTATTATATATAGTAGAAGTTCTTATTGAAGTTTATATTTCTTTGTGGACAATTATACCACAAGAAATTATTGTGTGTCATTCTATTACTCTCAATTTTCGCTGCTTATTAAGAATGTATTTCCTAACAAGTGGTATCAGAGCCACTAGTTACGAGAATGGAGGCGAAGACAAACAAGATGATCAACTTGAATGGCACAAACTACCACATATGGAGAAACAAGATAAAGGATCTCCTATTCGTCACAAAGTTGCATTTATTGGTGTTTAGCACAGATAAACCCGATGACAAATCTGACGAGGAATGGGCATTTGAGCATGAGCAAGTTTGCGGGTTCATCCGACAATTTGTCGAAGATAATGTGTACAATCACATTTGCAGAGAAAGTCATACCAGGATACTGTGGCAAAAACTTGAGGAGTTATATGCTTCAAAGACAAGGAATAACAAACTGTTCTATTTAACAAAGTTAACGCAAGTAAAATACCAAGAAGGTACTTCTGTAGCTGATCACTTGAATGAGGTGCAAGGGATTGTGGATCAGTTGTCAGGAATGGGCATAAACTTTGACAATGAGGTGCTTGCTCTTATGGTGCTTGCTTCCTTACCAGAGTCTTGGGAGACTTTGAAGATTTCACTAACAAATACTGCACCAAATGGTGTAATGAATATGGAGAGCGTCAATAGTGGCGTTCTTAATGAAGAGATGAGACGAAGATCACAAAACTCATCCTCTTCATCTCAATCAGAAATTAAGGTTGCCAATTTAAGAGGAAGAAGCCAATCAAGGGGTTCAAAGCCTATAGATAAAAGCAGAGAAAGATCAAACAAGTATGCAAATGTAGTGTGCCATTATTGCAAAAATAAAGGACACATCAAGATGTTCTGTCGAGCTTTCAAGAAAGATCGAGAAAAGAACAAAGGCAAAGAAGTAAGAAAAGAAGACACGAATGATGATGATCTATCAAATGTTATTGATGAGTTCAACATCATTTATGATGATGATTTTATCAATCTCATAACCAATGAAACTAGTTGGGTGATTGATAGTGGTGCAACCATCCATGCCACGTGTTGAAGAGAATTTTTCTCATCTTATACACCAGGAAATTTTGGTGTTGTTAAAATGGGAAATAACATGTTCTCCAAAGTAATTGGTAAAGGAGATGTTTATTTGATCATGGAAAATGGCACAAGATTGGTGTTAATAGATGTCAGGCATGTTGCAAATATGCGCTTGAATTTGATCTCTGTGAGTAGACTTGATGATGAAGGTTTGTGTAGCACCTTCAAGGATGGAAAGTGGAAACTTACTAAAGGTTCTATGGTAGTGGCCTGAGGTTTGAAGTATTCCACGCTTTATGTGATGCATGTAAAGATTTCCACTGATGTAGTAAATGCAGTGGAGAAGAACAAGAACAATACAATTGAATTATGGCACAAGAGACTTGCCCATATTGGTGAGAAAGGCATGACAAAATTAATGGCACAGAAGGTATTACCTGAACTAAGCTAGTTACATTTGAAAAGGTGTGTTGATTGCTTAGCAGGAAAATAGAACAGAGTCGCCTTCAACAGTTTCCCTCCTTCCAGGAAGAATAGTGTACTAGATTTGATACACTCAGATCTATGTGGGCCATTGAAAGGATCACTTGGTGGAGGCCAATATTTTGTGAGCTTCATTGATGATCATTCCAGGAAGACGTGGGTGTACATTCTAAAATCCAAAGATCAAGTGCTAGATGTTTTCAAGCAATTTCATGCCTCGGTTGAGAGAAAAGCTAGGAAGAAACTCAAGTGCATCAGGACAGATAATGGTGGAGAGTACATTGGTCCATTTGATGTTTATTGTAAAGAGCATGGTATTCGACATCAAATGACACCCCCAAAAACATCACAACTAAATGGATTAGCTGAAAGGATGAATAGGACTTTGATGGAAAGAGTTAGATGCTTACTCTCACATTCAAAGTTGCCTAAGATTTTCTGGGGTGAAGCTTTACTAATAGCAATACATGTTTTAAATCTTCCACCTTGTGTTCCTTTGCAGTACGAAGCTCTAGAGAAGATATGGTCAGGAAATTATGTTTCCTACCATCATCTTAGGGTGTTGGTTGTAAAGCCTTTGTGCATGTACCTAAGGATGAAAGATCCAAACTTGATGTCAAGACGAGACAATGTATATTCATCAGCTATGGCCAAGATCAATTTGGCTACAGATTTTATGATCCCATTAAGAAGAAACTAGTAAGGAGTTGTGATGCTGTATTTGTCGAAGAACAGACCATCAATGATATTGGTGAGGTCCAGAAAAATGCTCATGATTCTAGTGATAGTTCTATTGACTTACAGTTAATTCCTTCAACATTGACTCCAAGACAAGTTGAAGATGAAACCCATGAAGATCGACATGATAGGGATGATGCTCATGTTGAATTTGAACCATATGCTAATGATGTTCAAGTTCAATCACCAACGATTGCAGCTTCTCCAATAGCATTGAGGAGATCTAGTAGACATAGACAACCTTCTACTAGGTATCTTAGTGGCCAGTATGTATTATTAACTGGTGAAGGAGAACCTGAAAGCTTTGAAGAAGCAATGGATGATGATCACAAGTAAAAATGGATCGAGGCCATGAAAGATGAGATGAAGTCCTTACATGATAACAAGACTTTTGAGCTCGTGAAGCTACCCAAAGGTAAGAAAGCTTTGAAAAATAGGTCGGTGTTCAGGATCAAGCATGAAGAACACAATCTCCATCCAAGATTCAAAGCTAGACTAGTTGTTAAGGGATACAATCCAAGAAAAGGTATTGATTTTGATGAAATTTTTTCACCTGTTGTGAAGATGACATCCATTCGTATGGTTTTGGGACTAGCAGCTAGTCTTAACTTGGAAGTTGAGTAAATGGATGTGAAGACTACCCTTGTTCATGGTGATTTAGAAGAAGAAATTTACATGGAGCAGCCAGAGGGTTTCGAAGAGAAAGGAAAAGAAGAATGTGTTTGTAAGCTAAGGAAAAGTTTGTATGGCTTAAAACAGGCACCTCGACAATGGTACAAGAAGTTTGAGTCTATTATGGGGGAGTAAGGCTATAAAAAGACTACTTTAGATCATTGTGTTTTTATGCAAAAATTCTCTGATGATGATTTTATCATTCTCTTGCTTTATCTTGATGACATATTAATTGTTGGTAAGAATGTATCCAGGATTAACGACCTAAAGAAGCAGTTAAGCAAGTCTTTTGCCATGAAAGACTTGAGAGCAGCAAAGCAAATCCTTGGTATGAGTATACTCAGAGATAGGAATGCGAAGAATATATGGTTATCCCAAGAGAAGTACATTGAGAAAGTGCTGCAGAGATTTGGCATGGAAAAGGCTAAAGCTGTTAGTTGTCCTCTTGCCAATCACTTTAGGTTGAGTTCAAAACAAAGCCCTTCCACAGATGAAGAGAAGGAAGAAATGGACAAGGTACTATATGCTTCATTAGTTGGAAGCTTGATGTACGCCATGGTATGTACACGACCTGATATAGCGCACTCAGTTAGAGTAGTGAGTCGATTTCTTTCAAATCTAGGAAAGGAACATTGGGCTACAATTAAATGGATTCTCAGATATCTCCATAGTACTTCCAAAATGTGTCTAAGTTTTGGAAATGCCAATCCCATGTTAATTGGCTACACAGATGCAGATATGGCTGGTGATGTTGACTCAAGAAAGTCTACATCGGGATATCTAATTACATTTGCAGGGGAAGCTCTGTCATGGTAGTCAAAGTTGTAGAAATGTGTTGCTTTTTCCACTACTGAGGCAGAGTTTATTGCAGCAATAGAAGCATGTAAAGAGTTGTTATGGATGAAGAAGTTCTTGAATGAACTTGGTTTCCAACAAGAAAACTATCAGTTGTTCTGTGATAGTCAAATCGCTATTCATCTTGGTAAGAATTCCTCCTTTTACTCAAGGTCTAAACATATTGATGTTAGGTATCACTAGATCAGAGATGTGTTGGAGATGAAGCAATTACAGCTTGAGAAGATCCATACAGATGAGAATGGATCAGATATGTTCACAAAGGTTCTACCAAGAGAAAAGTTTGAATACTGCCGATTAGCAACAAGCATGGCAGAATCCTCCATGCAGTCAGGAGAGGGACAATTGACAAGTGTTGGTTCCCTCAACATGGAGAAAACTTCTCCATTGTTTTTCATGGCTTAGTTTTATTTTAAATAAGGAGCACTAAAATTATAGAAATGAGAGAGAAAAATAAGGGGAAGGATGTGTTAGATAATTTTTTTCATTATAAATACAAAATGTTTTGTTGATAAAAAGTGAGAGTGGGAAACAAAAGTTTCTTTACATAGAACAAAGTTAATTGTGAGTGACAAAAATAGTGAAGAATTTGTTGCTATTATTTTCTAGGCGAAATATAGTGCCACTATTTTTAGTGTATATCTCACATTGTGTGTTATTGTAAAGCTCTGTTTGTACCTACTATTATACATAGTAGAAGTTCTTATTGGAGTTTATATTTCTTTGTGGAAAATCATACCACAAGAAATTATTGTGTGTCATTTTATTACTCTTAATTTCCGCTGCTTATTAAGACGTATTTCCTAACAAGTTCGTCATCCTTTGTTTAGCTTTCAAAATGTGAGCCTACAACTACTCTTGAATCAGTTGCCTATTTATCAGGGTGGTGTTTACTTCCTCTGCTAAAGTCGAACTAGAAACATATGTAAGAAGAAGTTTTGGATTGTATCCATAAAGGGCATGGTGCTGTGTCATAGCAATTGCACGATGGTAAGTGGTGTTGTAGCATAATTCAGCCTAAGCTAAATAATGGTGCCATTGAGAGGGATGTTCGGATGTGAAGGCTCGAAGATATTATTCCAAGCATCAATTGACAACATTAGTTTGGCCATCACTCTGCAAATGATGTGCAATAGAATAATTCAGCTTGGTGCCACAATGGGACATTTATTGTCTCCAAAGGGTACTAAGGAAAATAGAGTCACGGTCAAAGACAATTCCATGTGGAAAACCATGAAGCCTTACAACAAAATCCAACAATACTTAAGCCACTGCTTTTGTAGAAAAATTTAGTTTGAGTAGAGAAAGTGGGCCATTTGGTTAGATGATCAACCACAACCAAGATTGCTTTGTAACCAGCCAAAGTGGGCAATCCAACAACGAAGTTTGTGGATAATTCAATCCAAGAAGCTTTAGGAGTTGGCAGCGGTTGGAGAAGACCCGAAGTTTTAGTTGTAACACCCTCCTCAATGCAACACCATAAGTCATATCATCACAATTAGGAGTTATTACTAATTCATTAGCAAATCTTATTTATTTACTTATTGTGTTCTCATAGGATTAGCGTAAAATTTATTTGTCATATTGAATAGAATATAATGAGTGAACTGAAGAAAGTAGGAACTTTACATGAAAATACACTAAAACCCACATTATAGTTACATTTATTAACATACATACCAACCCAGTAGCTTTATTTAGAAACATTTTCAAAACTCATAAAAGAGCTCTACTAAGAGCTTCAACTACGATGTCAGTCATTTAGTACTATAAAACATATGCTTGATTTCAACCTTTTGCCAACAAATTGGTCTTGGTCAGAACTTCCCAGGAAACTTGTCTTCATGGGTCACCTATGCTATCTGTAAATGACACGGGAACACATAAGGGTGAGAAATATAATTTTCTCAATAGGTAGTCTTAGGCTAATAGTAATAGTGCCATCGTTACCACCTTAGCCACTTCAGTTTATTATCAAAAGGTGAGCATACTAAAAAACAAGATTCATTTTAAAAGTTTGAAAACATGATCTTTCGAAGTTGGCTTCTTTTATGAAGCATTTAATCCAAATAACTTAATAATTAATAAACCCTACTTATCATGGTTCAAAAATAAGGTAAAGATACATATGAAAATGAAATAATATTCCTTGACTTACATGTTCCTATTCTCTTTACTTATCTTTAACCTTTTTTGCTTAATATACCTAGGCATCACATCTTGCCATCCTTAGGATGCCTACATGTATCTGCACTTGAGCATTACGTATCGCCATTCTCAGGTGCAACTTTACACATGCCTAAGCATTATGGCTTTCCTTCCTCAGCATGCAATCTTCTTCACTTGACTAGGCATTACGCTCTGTCATCCCCAGAATAACAATTTACGCCTCCCTGAGCATTTCATATCGCTATTCTTAGTAGAAAAATTCCATCATATGTGATCATGTCACCCTAGCCCATTGCTTGGTGGAGGCACGGGATGTCACTTGTGATCTTATCGTCCTAGCCTACTACTTGGTGGAGGCTCGACACGTCACTTAATTAACTTATGAAATTCTTATGTTAATACTATACACCTTTCATGTAATTATATTCTCATATGACCTAACATGATTACATGTTGCACTTCTACTAAACCACATAAGAGTTATCTTTTAGAAGTAAACTTGATGGAGTTCTGACAACATAATGGCGATACTAAGAGCTTCCCCAAAATTTGAAACTGCCAGTTATTCAATCAACAGCTCAGTTAAACTTATATAATTATCACAATCCCAAATAGCAAGGATTCCCATGTTTGAAAGAACTACATAAACTCAGCCAACAATTTCGAGACATTATAAGTCATTCCAATAGAAAAACTTAAACAAAATCACGTAAAACACCAAATCTGCCTAGAATTTTGGAAATTCACCAAAATTCCAAATCAAGTTATCTTAACCTCAAATTTCACAGGGATTATGTTTTAGTAGTCTATTCTCAAACCTTTTTAGTCCCACTAAATTCTGGGGTTTGAGTTTCCCTACGACTATCCTGTTTTGGGATAGACTTAAGCACTTTGAAAGTAGAAAATTACTAAAAATTCATCTTTCATTATTTTTGTCTGAAATTTTATATCTATGTGAACCCTCTTTCAAAAAGCAAAGTCTTAATCAATTTGACTAAGTAGAGCTTATGTTATAAGCTCTACATTAAGGCTACCAGCCCTATATTGATAGTTGTAGAGTATAAGGTGACTTTGTGGAATTATCAGGAATAACTCATTAGGAGTTTGGATCCATAAATTTATAAAATTATTCTCCTACTTATTAGTTTTATATCAAATTTGGTTGTATTCAAATTGAAAGGTTACAAGGCAATATATTTCTGTTAGAACACATACTACTCAGGTTTGTTCTTCGAAGCCCTTAGGCTAATTAAAAAATTCACAACTTATTCATCTTAAGTCCAATGGATCTCAAATTTTGTGGATAAGCACTCTTATGAGTTAAATTTCAATTAAAATTAGTTTCATCTCATTTTGAGTTTCCTGGCTTGGGTTATGAATCATGGATTCCTTGTTGTCTTGCTTTACTTTCTAGGACAGAATTTCTAGTTTGTATTCTTTTGATTCTCTAACTCAATATTACTCACTAGTCCAAATTTCACAAGCTCTAAATCACTAGAACAAGACCACACATCATCTTATTTCAGCCACCAATCAAGCATAGAAAATAAAAATGAAACACTAGCTTCATGAAAGCAACTTAACATAACACAAGTTCTTAAACACCTACCTCACTTTCAAGTTAGGAGACTCTTCAAGACTTACACCTTTGGACTCGAAACTCTCGTAAACCAAGCAAAACACCATTAACCTCTCTTCCCTTGGCCTATGGCTGAACTCCTTTTGAACCAAAAGAGGGAGCTTTTGCTTCCTTGTTGGGTTGAATAATGGTAATACGGCTTAGATTTCAAATAGGATTCAAGAAGAACAAGAAAAAGGCAAGGTTTTGGGAGTTTGGAAGCAAAAATATGGGAGTAGAGTGAGAGAGAAGGTGCACAGCTACAAGGAGGAGAAGATAGAGATTTTTTTTCTGATATTTCTAAGATGATTTTGTGACTAATTAATAATAAAGTTGCGGTAGGTAAAATGGGTGGCCAATATTCATTCTTGTTTTACCATCTCGATAGTTATTTTTGAACCACAAAGATTAAATTTTGTCACATGATAGTTAGGCTCTCTTGTATTATAAATTCCTGCAGAATCAATATATTTCTACTATTCTAAAGAACTGCTTTTAAAATTTTTATGATACAATTAAAATTCTATTACAAACAAAATTTTAACAGTATTACATTATCATTTTTGTTATTCTACATTCTTTTCATATATAAAAAGTTAGTTTTAATTATACACATGGTTAGATCGAAGTGTGACATTAGTAGTGGTGTATTTAGTTTGTTGGCAAGTGTTCGAAAGTGGGTTATCTGACAGGAAGTCTAAACCAGAATTGGAACCCTAAGCTACTCTGATCTGATTGTTGGACTGTTGAAGGTAAGATTCTATGGTGGTGGGGGTACCTGCAAGGACTCCGACCCTCAAGTCAATGAGTATAAGAGGTAGTGAGTGATGGTTAAGAATGTACTTGGGTTCAATAATTGGCTACCTATTTAAATAGCTAGTTAGTTGAGAAGATATGGAAGGTTCCATAATCACTAGGGATAACTCGGGACGTCCAATGGCTAAAGCCCAGGGGATGGGTCCGACTTTATTGGCAACATTCAAGATGATTTTGTTCCGCCTTAGTCGGGCTATTATGGAGTTTGATGTGGGCCCAAATTATATATTGGGCAATGGTAAGTCCGATTTCACATTGGACCTCATTGTTGGGCCGAGTTGGGCCTACTATTTTTACCCCAGAATAGTGCCTCCAACTCGGTATTCGAGGTGATGTCGTTGAGTTTCGAGTTCTTTGGCTCTGTGATCCATGCCTTGAGTAGTGGGTGGCCTATTTTTTAATTAATAAGTCATTTGCTTTTGGAAACGTCCTATCCTTTCGTGAAGTAGTCACATCCATTTATCTCGTAAGTTGTGCTTCGTTACCTCGGGAAGACGTGTGTCATTTTGGCACCTTGATTCGAGCGCCCTCATTATTTGAATTGGGATGCCTTTTCTATTTTGCCCCTTACTTCATCATGTGAAAAGACATGCTATGCGCTTGGTGGCGTTTGGTCCACACTATGGAGGGGTGCTCATGTCCCTATAAATACTTTCTTTCTTCTTTGCTTCATTTTTGTTTGTCCAAATTTCTTGCCTAGTAAGAGTGGAGAGGAGTTGTTCAAAGGGAAGTGGTTGCCAACTCGATGATTTCTTTGCAACAAGGCATTCCATCCTTTGCTATAGGTATGTGCTCTCTTTCTTCTTCTTTTTTTTTTAATTTTTTAATTTTTTGCATTTGTGGTGTGCTTTTTGCATGGAATGTGGTTAAGCAGTGGTGGTTTGAGTTTCTTCTACCATTTGTTCATGTTTCCCTCCCATATAGGGGCGGCTTTTAGTCACCGCTCATCTGCATTTTTCTATTTTTGTCGCCTTCTGGCAGCCTTATGCTTAGCAGGAAACCACCGTATGGAACTTTTCATCTTCCATTTTGTTTGAGAACTTCCTACCACAAATTTTCGAGTTTGTAACATAGAGGTGGTTTCCTTTGTAAGTAT
The DNA here is from genome assembly GCA_031439595.1 of Pterocarpus santalinus. Taxonomy (NCBI): domain Eukaryota; kingdom Viridiplantae; phylum Streptophyta; class Magnoliopsida; order Fabales; family Fabaceae; genus Pterocarpus; species Pterocarpus santalinus. Next base: position 49,315,482 of record CM062527.1, read on the forward strand.
TTATCCATGATCCAGGATGGCAATAAAAACAAAAAACTCTTGCATTTCCTCCAGTGATTCCATGGATATAGCATTGAGTGAAGCCCAAAGTTTTAGGAATTCCATTAGCGGTAACCCCCGAGTTCTTACATCACTTCCAAGAAGAGAACTTGATCACTCCAGAAGGTGAATATGAGGAAGAATATGTCTTGGAAGCTCCTGGTCTGAGTGATAGGGTATGCTACATCAATCACAATGGTGGTCCGAGGTAGCTGTGGATGTATGACATTCTTATTGCGAAATTGGGCGTCCGAATTCCATTCACTCATTTTCAAGCTACCATTTTGCAACAGACTAAGGTAGCTCCTTCTCAACTACATCCGAATAGCTGGGCCATGATGAGGGGTTTCGAGATCATGTGCCAATATCTCGAAGTGCCATCCTTACCGAATATATTCTTCTTCCATTTTACTTTAATCCGCCCTACTGGTGGTGGTTTGACCATTGGCTGGTTATCATTTCGGGCTCATACCAACCGAAAAGTGTTTCTTTTGTATGAGGAATTGTTCCATGATTTTAAGCCCATGTATTTCAAAGTCTTTGAAGCTCCGGGTTCAATTCCTTTTTAGGAGACGTTGGAAAGGGAGCTCCGATTCAACTGCTTTTGGAATAAACATTTTAACCTACCTGCGGTAGAAGAGAGTAACCTTAAACCCCAAGAGCAGCTTGTAGCATAATTTTTCCTTCAATATTTTGGGAAGAATCACTTGAACTTGAAAAACCTTATGACCATGGATTTCAAGGAGGCTAAAGGTTTTTTTACTCTTGACGTCACTTCTTTTTTCTTTATTTAGTCATTTTCTGATCTGGATTCTTTTTTGCAGATGAAATGGCACCTCCAAAATCCATTTTGGTTGAATTCCGACCTCACGCTTTAAAAAGGCCATTAGAACGAATGGGAGCAGTAACCTAGTATCCCAAAGATCGGGAGAGCCTGTTTTCACTGTTGCTCCTAACACTTCCATTCCTGAGGTCAATCTTCCAAAAAAGCCCAAGGGAAAAAAGGCGGTTAAAGAGAAAACTGTCATCGTCGACCTAGAGGATCCTTTGACTTCAACGGAAAAATTGAAGTATCATGTGATGGAGAAGTAGTTTCCTTATCCCAAGTTTATGGATAGGGAATTGATAGTCCCTGCCCTCTTAGAGCATCTCGAAGATGATAACAAAAATCTGGCGGACAAATTTCAATGGGCTAGTTGCACATTGTTGAAATCGGTGGCATTACTTAGGTATTCAGAACTGATGGTTACTTCCGGTGTCCGAGCCTTAAGTGAAGTTAAAGACTTGAAGGAAAAGTTTCCCCTTCTTCAAGATGAAAAAGTGGCCTTGGAGAGGGCCAAATAGGTCGAGACTAATGAGCTGAAATAGCAAGTGCAGTCAAGGGATAGGCAGCTGAATGAGCTTTGAGTTCAGATATCTGAGCTGGAGAAGGATCGTGTCGAGTTGGCTAAAGCTGTTACCGAAGCAAAGGCTGAAGTGGCTTAGGTGGAACGATTATGGGCACAGTCGGCTTATGAGATAAAAAACAACCTTTTGGAACAATGTCAAGTTATATGCCCTGATGTCAATTTTAGCGAGGTTGGGTTAGAGAAGGTTGTCATTAATGGTCGCATCGAGGTTGCTCCCGATGAAGATGATGAAGGCGTTGGAGGTCGAGAATCGGATCATTGGACCCAACGACTAACCCTTGATATCTTATGCTTTTGTGTTTCCCATTTGCCCTAACATGGGCTTTTGATTGCGCAGAATGCCTTCCTATTTTTTGGGTATTTTTGTAATGAACTATATTCCATTTTTCAAATTTTAATGAATATCTTTTGTTAATGTGCTTTTACTTTCGCCTAAGTAAAATAACTTGAAGGGAATATTAGCGTCATATTGCTGACTTATTGAACTGGATATTATCTGAGTTGGATTTTTAACATTCTAATGTTTTCAATGGATGTTCCTTGAAGGCTGACTTAAGGATTCTTTACTTTCGCTTAGGTCTACTCCAAGGGCTTATTAGATTCGTGACAAATCTTGGATTTTTGTGGCTTACATCCGAGTTTCGGTTACTTGGCACTTCGCTTGTCTATCCAAGTTGTTGGGTTTGTCTTTCTCGACTAAGGGGTGATCAGTCCCTTAAGAAGGTTAAAGCAAGTTGGAAACATAAGTATAATATAGATGATAAGCTTCATTAAGAAATGAAATAACAAGATTACAATGGAACTAAAGCAGATACGAAAAAAAAAGGAATTGTAACAATATGAAAACAAAAACCAAGTAGAAATTTGTGAATACTACTTGGCCCACGAACTCGCCTCATTAAAACCTTTTCGAGAAAACCGAGTGGGACAAAACTCGAGATAGGAAAAAGAGTAACGATCCTTACTTGGTTTATACTAAATGAAAAATCTCTGAAGTTTGGAGGAATTCCACATCCTCGAAACCATAGAGCCCATGATCGTGAAAAGCTTATGCTTCTTTTCCCAAAACATTAGTGACTCTATATGGGCTTTCCCAATTGGCCGCTAGCTTTCCATGTCCAGGGAGAGGTCTTTCGATATTCACATGTCGGAGAACCAGGTCCTCCTTTTCAAATTTCTTAAGTGTAACCTCGGAGTTATATCTCTGAGCAATTTGGTGCTTCAGGGTCTTTTCCTGTATGTGTGCCATTTCCTTTGTTTCATTAGCCAGGTCAGATTCTTCCTGAAGTGATTCTGAGCTTGTATTTCAGAACATAACCCGTGGGCTGAGCTCTTCAACTTCAATCGGTATTATTGCGTCCACCCTATAAGTTAATTTGAAAGGAGTTTCCCCTATCATTGAAACTAGAGTAGTTCGGTTAGACCATAGAACGCTCCTGAGTTCATCCGCTTATGCCCCCTTTGCTTCACTGAGTCTTTTCTTTAACCCTTGGAGCATGACCTTGTTAGCTGCTTTGACTCAACCGTTGGTCTTTGGATCCTGAATAGAAGTGAAGTAGTGCTTGACCTTGTGCTAGCGAGGAAACCTCATAAATTTTGATCGATGAGCTGAGTTCCGTTGTCTGTAACCACGGAGTTGGGTATTCTGAAAAGGGTGAAGGCATTCCTTCATATGAACTTCTGAGTTTGTGTAGTAGTGATGGTGGAAAGCTGCTCTACCTCTATCCATTTGGTGAAGTAGTTGATGGCCACTATTAAGTATTTTACTTGTCCTGAAGTGAGTAGGAAAGGACCTAGGAGGTTTATTCCCCATTTACTAAAAAGCTAGGTGGACATAACAAAGAATAGTTCCTTGGCAGGGGCAAGATGGAAGTTGCCATGTTCCTGGTAGTTAGGGCACTTTTTCACATAGTTAATCAAGATCTTGATCATCGTTGGCTAGTAATAGCCATCTCATAGCACCTTTAATGCCAGTGATTTCCCTCCAAGGTGGTGGCCACAAGAGTCTTCATGGACTTCCTTAAGAATGATGGGAAATCGATTTGGTCCACACATTTCAGTAATGGTTGAGATAAACCTCTTCTGAATAGCTATTCATTGACGATGGTATAGTAAGAAACTTTTCTAGCCAGCTATTTTGCCTCTACAGGGTCTTCTGGTCGGGTTCCGTTACATAAGTATTGAATGACTGGGGTCATCCAATTCAGAACCTTTCCAATGGCCAAGGTCAGGCTTTGGTTGTTTCCTTCGAGCTTCGTGCTTGCTAATTTGGAGAAGATATCGGCCTTGACATTCTCCTCTCTTGCAACATGTCGGAAATCTATGTCAGAAAATTCCTTTGTTAGTCCTCTGACCATTATGAGATACTTCTGGAGCAACGCATCCTTAGCTTGATACATCCCGTTTACTTGTGAGGTCATGATTTGGGAGTCGTTGCATATTGAAAGTTGGGTTACTTCGACGTCTTTTGCTAACCTTAGGCTGGCTATTAGGGCCTCGTATTCGACCTAGTTATTTGAAACCGGGAAGTCAAACTTAACAGAGAGCTCGATAACAATTTCGTCTTCTTTTTCGGGTATGGCTCCAGCTCCGCTTCCCTTTAAGCTAGAGGCTCCATCGACATGTAACGTCCATCTCGGTTCTCGGGAATCCTCTTCGTCCACCAATTTGGCTAAGAAATCTGCCAACGCTTGGTCTTTAATGGTTGTCCTTGGTTCGTACTATATGTCGAACTCTGATAGTTCTACGGACCATGACACCATCCTACCTGCCAAGTCTAGTTTTTGGAGCATTTGTCGGATTGGTTGGTCAGATTGGACGATGATCGTATAAGCTTGGAAGTATTGGCAGAGCCTTCGCCTACTACGACTAAGGCCAAAGCTACTTTATCAATCTTTTGATATTGTATCTTGGGGCCTTGGAGTACTTTGCTGATGAAGTACACGGGTGCTGTTATCGGAAATCTTCCCAAACTAATGTCATAGCTATGGCCGTGTTGCTCATAGAGAGGTATAAAAATAGAGGCTTCCCCACCTCTAGCTTACTTAGTATCGGAGGGCAAGAAAGGTTGTTTTTGAATTCGTTGAACCTGGCTTCACACTCCGACATCCATTCAGAGGTATTTCCCTTTTTTAAGAAAGTGAAGAAAGGGAGGGCCTTCCGAGTTAACGCGGCTATAAATCTAGAGAGGGAGGCGATTCTTCTAGTGAGATGTTGCACTTCTTTCACCGTTGTTGGGTTTTTTATTTCAAGGATAGCTCGACACTTTTCAGGGTTTGCTTCAATTCCTTGAAGTGTGAGCATGAATCCAAGGAATTTTTTAGCTTCTACTACGAATGTGAACTTGTAAGGGTTCAACCTCATGTTATGTTATTGGAGGCGACTGAATACTACTTCGAGGTCGGAGAGAAGACTTTCTTCATCCTTGGTCTTAATCAAATGTCATCGATATAGACCTTCATCAAACTTCTGATGAGCTCTATATATACCTTGTTCATGAGCCTCTGGTATGCAGCTTTTGCATTCTTTAATCCAAATGACATAACCTGGTAACAATAGTTAGCCATTGGGGTTATGAATACCGTCTTTTCTTCATCTAGTTAGTGCATTGGGATTTGGTTGTATCTCGAGTAGGCATCCATGAAAAAGAGGAAATGGAAGCCGGAGGCAGCATCTTCTAACCTATCTATGCTTGGCAATAGGTAGGGATCCTTTGGGCAGGCTTTCTTCAAGTTGATATAATCGACACACATATGCCACATCTCATTGGACTTCTTGACCATAACAATGTTAGATAACCACGTCAGATATACTATCTTGTGTATGAACCTGGTGTCTAGGAGGTTTCGGACTTGCTCTTGGATGGCAAGGGCTCTATCTGGGCTCATTCTCGTTCTTTTCTGAGCTACAGGTTGGGATTCGGGGAAGACGTAGAGTTTGTGGGTCATGAACCCCAGGTCAATTTCGGGCATATCTACTGTAGTCCAAGTGAACAAATCTACGTTCGACCTCAGGAAGGTGATTAGATCTTGTTTCAAAAAGGTTAGGAGCTCCTTGTTGATTCTAGTTATTTGGCCAAGTTCTTTACTGATTTGGATTTCTTACAATTCTCTGTCCATCTCAGGTCTTCCTCCTTCATCCTTCCTCATGTCCAAGTCTACCATCATGACCTTTGAGGAATTAGGTGACCGGGAGTTGTTGTGAGATCCCTCTTTCCAGTGTCTTTGAATCTCCAGGCTGGCATTGTAGCATCGCCAAGCTGCGACTTGGTCTGCTTTCATTGTGGCAATTTCTCCTCTGTTGGTTAAAAATTTCATGGTTAAGCATGTCGTCGAGATAACGGCACCTATCTTATTCAACGTCGGCCTACTGATTATGACATTATAGGTCAAGGAACAGTCAACAACCAAGAAATTGACTTTAATAGTTTGAGTTTTAGGTCAGGATCCTAGGGTTAGGTGAAGGTTGACAAATCCCTCTGGGTGCACCATTTTCCTCAAAAATCCAATCAGCTCCTCTTTGTATGTTTGGAGTTAAGCGTTCTTCAATTCAAACTTATTGAAAACGCCTCGGAATATAGCTTTGGCCGAGCTCCCTTGGTCAACAAACACCCTCTTTACTTCCGCATTAACAATTATGGCAAAGATTACCATCGGGTCGTCATGCCCATGTATTACGCCTTCCAAGTTCGAATTGGAAAATATGATCTCTAGTGTGGGAGGCGATGTCGATATTGGCTTCTTTATTTTCCTTGAGGACACATTAAGCACCTCTTAGAGGTGCTTTTTGCTGGCCGATTTTGTCGTCCTGCCTCCCGCAAAGCCTCTGGTAATTACATTGACAGTCCTAGTTACAGGCTCTTCCTTATCATGGTCTTGATTCCTTTCTAGTTTTGAGGTTCTTTGGCTCCTCAAATTCTGTATTTCGTCGTCCCCATAATAGGACACTCGTCTTATTCGTGGACTTCTTTGTGAAGCCATGTACTTGGACAATCTGCCTTCCCTTATCAGCTATTCTACTGCGTCTTGGGGATCGTAGCAATCCTCCATTTTGTGCCCGAAGTCGTTATGGTACTTGCAAAACAAGGACTTATTTGTGTTGGCCCTCATTTTGAGAATTTTTGGCTTTGGAAACCTTTTGACCTAACCAACTTCTCGTAATAGTTCTGAGAGGAATACGTTAAGGGGGCTATACTCGTTGTATTTACCAACCTTTGAACTTTTGTCCTTCCTTGGGTAGTCAGCTTGGTCGCCAGCCTTTTTGTCGGAGTGGTGCCTTCCCGAGTTGACTGTGGCTTTCTCCATTTCTTTGAGGAAAATATATTTCGCAGCTCTAATATGTATTTCCTTGGGAGATTGTGGTGACCTCTTAGACAATGAGGTTTTGAACGACCTAGGTTGTAGCCCATTTAACAGCGTGAGAATTGTCGCTTGAGTCTGTAATTCTTTGATGAGTAACGTTTCGGTGCTATATCGCTCGAGGAAGTCTCAAAGCGACTCGCCTTGGCATTGAGGTAATCTGAGAAGACTAGAAACCGGCTTGGGTTTGAACTTCTTAGTGGTGAAATGAGACAAAAATAGTGAAGAAAGGTCAGAGAATCGATTGATCGACTTAGGTAGGAGCGAGTTGAACCACTTAAGTGCTGCTTCCTTTAAAGTTATCAGGAATGTGCAACACTTAATGGGGTCCAAGACTCTGCCTCAAGTGCCGAGCTCGGTCAAATTACAATAAAAAATCGAAATGCACTAAACTCGTAGCAAGGGTGCAACCCGGGTTATTTCCCAGTGATGACAATGTTATATGATCAAGAATTTGCGGGGGGCATTTGTTTATTAAACCAAAAATGCAACTATTTAAAATGGAAGTGAACAGAAATTGAAACTCCAATCCAAGAACCAAGAAAGACAATGGCTAATCTATCATCGGATTCTAAAAATAATCATTCAAACCAAATCAGTGACTGACATCAAACCCGAAAGAAACCTCTGTTCGGATATGACATTACACATGAAAACCTTCATGCATTCAATTAACAGATAAATGATTAAATTCAAAAATCTCTAGAACCAAACCAATTCATGTTAATTTTCAAGCACCAATGCAATCAATCTCAAATTCAAACCTGAAAATGATTCTGCTCACACAATTGCATTACAACATTAATCAATCGAGCAATATGCAAGCAAGTAAGCAATCAACAATAATCAACCACAATTCCGAATCAAAAACCTTCAAACCCGAAATTGGATTAATAATAATGAAAGAAAAGGGAGTAGAAAACCGATTTGAATTGATGAAGTTTGGTTGCGCCAATCCTCAAGATAGCCAATGCTTCTTTGAATCACTGGATTAGATAGAAGCTTACTCCTCCATGAATGGAGGAAAACGAATTGTAAGGTGGGGGGGGGGCGTGAGAGAAGAGAGGAAGAAGTCAAAAACCAAAAATTGCTTACCCAAAAATCTGTCCAATCTGTTACAAGTCAGGCCTCCTCCAAAAATTGGCCAAAATCATAATCAAAAATCCTAAAATTATTAAATTGTAATTACTACATTCATCCTCTCTCTCTCTCCTTTGAATCTGGACATCTTATTTGCTAAAATCTGAATTATAGAAAGAAAGTTACACTAAAAATAAGAAATCATTATAACTAATTCCATGAGTAACGTTCTTCTACCGTTTTGGCTAATAAACCGATTCCGTTTGGAATTCCACTGTGAAGAAGAATTGTAGTCTTGGATGTCAGCTTCAAAATGGCACTAGAATGGGCTCAATTGAACATCTGTGGACCGAGATATGGCCCAAATACCACACCCTGCTCAAAATCCGCGGCTGCACCACTTCAATTCACTTCTAGGTCCAATTTCAGCTTCTTAACACCATAATTGGCCTCTAACCTCTTCATATAACTTGTAGGTTTATCTCTCAGCTTTTCTACAAATCAAGAATCACAATAAAATGAGCTCTACAACTCAAGATATAATCCAAAAATCAAAACAGTTTTAGAATTAGCCTAATGCTAAAAAATTTAACTCAAACCCAAACAAAATCCAAACAATACAAAATGGTCCAACTCAAAACAATTAGGCACAAAAGAGAATTAATGAGCTAGGAATGAGGGAAAATAAGTATATAAAAATCCAATTGATCAAATTCCCCCACACTTAACTCTTGCATGTCCTCATGCAAGATTTAACTAAGGACATAAAAACATGCAACTTAAAAATCGTAGAATAACCCAAAATGAACAAGTAAATTCTCCAATGAATCATCAAAAATGCCAAGCTTAGGAACATAAGAGCATACAGAACATCAAGAGTTTTCAACAGTCAAATCATTCAACAGCCCATCTCTCAAAAATGCAAGTTAAGCAATAGCCTTCAAAATGCAAATAGATTAAGCATGAAAGGTTTAATAAGATGGTGTTTAAATTTCTCAACTCTCAAGTGTATGGGTAAAAGTGTTTCACTTAAGTCGCCTCAATAGACAATGTATTACCATAAGCTTGTTAATCTTCTACTTCTCCACTACTCACAATCAAATGCAAACACAAATCAAGAGGACTTTATTCAAGGTTGTAATGGGGCCAAGGTAAAGGTATGAAAATATGAGGATATGACAAGATACAACCTAAGAGAATAGAAGTGATATTGGTCATTAGATAAATCAAGCCATCACAAACTTACTCTCTTTGAACTTTCTTTTCCCTTTATCAAGATTTCCCATTTTATTTTTTTTTTCTTAATAACAAATCAAGTCGTTATAGTATAGTGGTGAGTATTGTCGCCTGTCACGCTGACTCGAGTGTCGAGCTCGGTCAAATTACAATAAAAACCGAATTACACTAAACTCGTAGCAAGGGTGCAACCCGGGTCATTTTCCAGCGATGACAATGTTATATGATCAAGAATTTAGGGGGGGGTTTGTTTATCCAACAAAAAATGCAACTATTTAAAATGGAAGTGAACAGAAATTGGAACTCCAATCCAAGAACCAAGAAAGACAGTGGCTAATCTATCATCAGATTCTTAAAATAATCATTCAAACCAAATCAGTGACTGACATCAAACCCGAAAGAAACCTCTGTTCGGATACGACATTGCACACGAAAACCTTCATGCATTAAATTAACAGATAAATGATTAAATTCAGAAACCTCTAGAACCTAACCAATTCATGTTAATTTTCAAGCACCAATGTAATCAATCTCAAATTCAAACCTGAAAATGATTCTACTCATGCAATTGCATTACATATTAATCAATCGAGCAATATGCAAGCAAGTAAGCAATCAATTATAATCAACCACAATTCCGAATCAAAAACCTTCAAATCCGAAATTGGATTAATAACAATGAAAGAAAAGGGAGTAGAAAACTGATTTGAATTGACGAAGTTTGGTTGCGCCAATCCTCAAGATAGCCAATGCTTCTTTGAATCCTTGGATTAGATAGAAGCTTACTCCTCCATGAATGGAGGAAAACGAATTGTAAGGTGGGGCGGGGGGGGGCGGGAGAGAAGAGAGGAAGAAGAAGTCAAAAATCGAAAATTGCTTATCCAAAAATCTATTCCATGTCTTACGAGTCTGACCCCTTCAAAAACCGGCCAAAAATTAGAGTCAAAACTGCCTAAAATTATTAAATTGTAATTACTACATTTATTCTCTCTCTCTCCTTCGAATCTAGACATCTTATTTGCTAAAATCTGAATTATAGAAAGAAAGTTACACTAAAAACATGAAGTCATTATAACTAATTCCGTGAGTAATGTTCTTCTACCATTTTGGCTATCAAAACGATTTCGTTTGGATTTTTACTCTGAAGAAGAATTGTACCTTGGATGTTAGCTTCAAAATGCCACTATAATGGGCTCAATCAGACATTTGTGGACCAAGATATGGCCCAAATACCACACCCTGCTCAAAATCCATAGCTGCACCACTTCAGTTCACTTCTAAGCCCAATTTCAGCTTCTTAACACTAGAATTGGCCTCTGACCTCTTCATATAAGTTGTAGGTTTATCTCTCAGCTTTTCTACAAATCAAGAATCAGAATTAAACGAGCTCTACAACTCAAGATATAACCCAATTACCAAAACAGCGTCAGAATTCGCCTAATGCTGGAAAATTTAACTCAAACCCAAACAAAATCCAAACAATACAAAATGGTCCAATTCAAAACAATTAGGCACAAAAGAGAATTAATGAGCTGGGAACGACGGAAAATAAGTATATAAAAATCCAATTGATCAAATTCCCCCACACTTAACTCTTACATGTCCTCATGCAAGATTCAACTAAGGACATAAAAACATGCAACTTAAAAATCATAGAATAACCCAAAATGAACAAGCAAATTCTCCAATGAATCATCAAAAGTGCCAAGCTTAGGAACATAAGAGCATACAATGCATCAAGAGTTTTCAACAGTCAAATCACTCAATAGCCCATCTCTCAAAAATGCAAGTTAAGCAATAGCCTACAAAATGCAAATAGATTAAGCATGAAAGAGTTAATAAGATGGTGTTTAAATCTGTCAACTCTCAAGTGTATGGGCAAAAGTGTTTCACTCAAGTCGCCTCAATAGACAATGTATTACCATAAGCTTGTTAATCTTCTACTTCTCCACTACTCACAATCAAATGCAAACACAAATCAAGAGGACTTTATTCAAGGTTGTAATGGGGCCAAGGTAAAGGCATGAAAATATGAGGATATGACAAGATACAACCTAGGAGAATAGAAGTGACATTGGTCATTAGACAAATCAAGCCATCACAAACTTACTCTCTTTGAACTTTCTTTTCCCTTTATCAAGATTTCCCATTTTATTTTTTTCCTTAATAACAAATCAATTCGTTGTAGTACAGTGGTGAGTATTCCCGCCTGTCACGCAGACTCGAGTGTTGAGCTCGGTCAAATTACAATAAAAGCCGAATTACACTAAACTTGTAGCAAGGGTACAACCCGGGTCGTTTTCCAGTGGTGACAATGTTATACAATCAGGAATTTTTGGGGGGGGGGTTTGTTTATCCAACAAAAAATGCAACTATTTAAAATGAAAGTGAACAGAAATTGGAACTCCAATCCAAGAACCAAGAAAGACAGTGGCAAATCTATCATCGGATTCTTAAAATAATCATTCAAACCAAATCAGTGACTGACATCAAACCCGAAAGAAACCTCTGTTCGGATACGACATTGCACACGAAAACCTTCATGCATTCAACTAACAGATAAATGATTAAATTCAGAAACCTCTAGAACCTAATCAATTCATGTTAATTTTCAAGCACCAATGTAATCAATCTCAAATTCAAACCTGAAAATGATTCTACTCATGCAATTGCATTACACATTAATCAATCGAGCAATATGCGAGCAAGTAAGCAATCAATTATAATCAACCACAATTCCGAATCAAAAACCTTCAAATCTGAAATTGGATTAATAACAATGAAAGGAAAGGAAGTAGAAAACTGATTTGAATTGACGAAGTTTAGTTGCGCCAATCCTCAACATAGCCAATGCTTCTTTGAATCGTTGGATTAGATAGAAGCTTACTCCTCCATGAATGGAGGAAAACGAATTGTAAGGTGGGGGGGGGGGGGCGTGAGAGAAGAGAGGAAGAAGAAATCAAAAATTGAAAATTGCTTATCCAAAAATCTATTCCATATCTTACAAGTCTAACCCCTTCAAAAACCGGCCAAAAATTAGAATCAAAACTGCCTAAAATTATTAAATTGTAATTACTAAATTAATTCTCCCTCTCTCCTTCGAATCTGGACATCTTATTTGCTAAAATCTGAATTATAGAAAGAAAGTTACACAAAAAACATGAAGTCATTATAACTAATTCCGTGAGTAACATTCTTCTACCATTTTGGCTATCAAAACGATTCCGTTTGGATTTTTACTCTGAAGAAGAATTGTACCTTGGATGTCAGCTTCAAAATGCCACTGAAATGGGCTCAATCGGACTTCTGTGGACCGAGATATGGCCCAAATACCACACCTTGCTCAGAATCTATGGCTGGACCACTTCAGTTCACTTCTAGGCTCAATTTCATCTTCTTAACACCAGAATTGGCTTCTGACCTCTTCATATAACTTGTAGGCTTATTTCTAAGCTTTTCTACAAATTAAGAATCAGAATAAAATGAGCTCTACAACTCAAGATATAACCCAAATACCAAAACAGTGTCAGAATTCGCCTAATGCTGGAAAATTTAACTCAAGCCCAAACAAAATCCAAACAATACAAAATGGTCCAATTCAAAATAATTAGGCACAAAAGAGAATTAATGAGCTAGGAATGAGGGAAAATAAGTATATAAAAATCCAATTGATCAAATTCCCCCACACTTAACTCTTGCATGTCCTCATGCAAGATTCAACTAAGGACATAAAAACATGCAACTTAAAAATCATGGAAAAACCCAAAATGAACAAGCAAATTCTCCAATGAATCATCAAAAGTGCCAAGCTTAGGATCATAAGAGCATACAAGGCATCAAGAGTTTTCAACAGTCAAATCATTCAACACCCATCTCTCAAAAATGCAAGTTAAGTAATATTCTTCAAAATGCAAATAGATTAAGCATGAAAGAGTTAATAAGATGGTGTTTAAATCTGTCAACTCTCAAGTGTATGGGCAAAAGTGTTTCACTCAAGTCGCCTCAATAGACCATGTATTACCATAAGCTTGTTAATCTTCTACTTCTCCACTACTCACAATCATATGCAAACACAAATCAAGAGGACTTTATTCAAGGTTGTAATGGGGCCAAGGTAAAGGCATGAAAATATGAGGATATCACAAGATACAACCTAGGAGAATAGAAGTGACATTGGTCATTAGACAAATCAAGCCATCACAAACTTACTCTCTTTGAACTTTCTTTTCCCTTTATCAAGATTTCCCATTTTATTTTTTTCCTTAATAACAAATCAAGTCGTTGTAGTACAGTGGTGAGTATTCCCGCTCGTCACGCTGACTCGAGTGTTGAGCTCGGTCAAATTACAATAAAAGCCGAATTACACTAAACTTGTAGCAAGGGTACAACCCGGGTCGTTTTCCAGTGGTGACAATGTTAGATGATCAGGAATTTTTTGGGGGGGGGGGGTTTGTTTATCCAACAAAAAATGCAACTATTTAAAATGAAAGTGAACAGAAATTGGAACTCCAATCCAAGAACCAGGAAAGACAGTGGCAAATCTATCATCGGATTCTTAAAATAATCATTCAAACCAAATCAGTGACTGACATCAAACCCGAAAGAAACCTCTGTTCGGATACGACATTGCACAGGAAAACCTTCATGCATTCAATTAACTGATAAATGATTAAATTTAGAAACCTCTAGAACCTAACCAATTCATGTTAATTTTCAAGCACCAATGTAATCAATCTCAAATTCAAACCTGAAAATGATTCTACTCATGCAATTGCATTACACATTAATCAATCGAGCAATATGCGAGCAAGTAAGCAATCAATTATAATGAACCACAATTCCGAATCAAAAACCTTCAAATCCGAAATTGGATTAATAACAATGAAAGAAAAGGGAGTAGAAAACTGATTTGAATTGACGAAGTTTGGTTGCGCCAATCCTCAAGATAGCCAATGCTTCTTTGAATCCTTGGATTAGATAGAAGCTTACTCCTCCATGAATGGAGGAAAACGAATTGTAAGGTGGGGGGGGGGGAGAGAAGAGAGGAAGAAGAAATCAAAAATTGAAAATTGCTTATCCAAAAATCTATTCCATATCTTACAAGTCTAACCCCTTCAAAAACCGGCCAAAAATTAGAATCAAAACTGCCTAAAATTATTAAATTGTAATTACTACATTAATTCTCCCTCTCTCCTTCGAATCTGGACATCTTATTTGCTAAAATCTGAATTATAGAAAGAAAGTTACACTAAAAACATGAAGTCATTATAACTAATTCCGTGAGTAACGTTCTTTTACCATTTTGGCTACCAAAACGATTCCGTTTGGATTTTTACTCTGAAGAAGAATTGTACCTTGGATGTCAGCTTCAAAATGCCACTGGAATGGGCTCAATCGGACATCTGTGGACTGAGATATGGCCCAAATACCACACCCTGCTCAGAATCTATGGCTGGACCACTTCAGTTCACTTCTAGGCTCAATTTCAGCTTCTTTACACCAGAATTAGCTTCTGACCTCTGCATATAACTTGTAGGCTTATTTCTGAGCTTTTCTACAAATTAAGAATCAGAATAAAATGAGCTCTACAACTCAAGATATAACCCAAATACCAAAACAATGTCAGAATTCGCCTAATGCTGGAAAATTTAACTCAAGCCCAAACAAAATCCAAACAATACAAAATGGTCCAATTCAAAACAATTAGGCACAAAAGAGAATTAATGAGCTAGGAATGAGGGAAAATAAGTATATAAAAATCCAATTGATCAAATTCCCCCACACTTAACTCTTGCATGTCCTCATGCAAGATTCAACTAAGGACATAAAAACATGCAACTTAAAAATCATGGAATAACCCAAAATGAACAAGCAACTTCTCCAATGAATCATCAAAAGTGCCAAGCTTAGGATCATAAGAGCATACAAGGCATCAAGAGTTTTCAACAGTCAAATCATTCAACACCCATCTCTCAAAAATGCAAGTTAAGTAATATTCTTCAAAATGCAAATAGATCAAGCATGGAAAGACTAATAAGATGGTGTTTAAATCTCTCAACTCTCAAGTGTATGAGCAAAAGTGTTTCACTCAAGTCGCCTCAATAGACAATGTATTATCATAAGCTTGTTAATCTTCTACTTCTCCACTACTCACAATCATATGCAAACACAAATCAAGAGGATTTTATTCAAGGTTGTAATGGGGCCAAGGTAAAGGTATGAAAATAAGAGGATATGACAAGATACAACCTAAGTGAATAGAAGTGATATTGGTCAATGGATAAATCAAGCAATCACACACTTACTCTCTTTGAACTTTCTTTTCCCTTTATCAAGATTTCCCATTTTATTTTTTTTCTTAATAACAAATCAAGCCGTTATAGTATAGTGGTGAGTATTCCCGCCTGTCACGCTGACTCGAGTGTCGAGCTCGGTCAAATTACAATAAAAACCGAATTACACTAAACTCGTAGCAAGGGTGTAACCCGGGTCATTTTCCAGCGATGACAATGTTATATGATCAAGAATTTCGGGGGGGAGTTTGTTTATCCAACAAAAAATGCGACTATTTAAAATGGAAGTGAACAGAAATTGGAACTCCAATCCAAAAACCAAGAAAGACAGCGGCTAATCTATCATCAGATTCTTAAAATAATCATTCAAACCAAATCAGTGACTGACATCAAACCCGAAAGAAACCTCTGTTCGGATACGACATTGCACACCAAAACCTTCATGCATTCAATTAATAGATAAATGATTAAATTCAGAAACCTCTAGAACCTAACGAATTCATGTTAATTTTCAAGCACCAATGTAATCAATCTCAAATTCAAACCTGAAAATGATTCTACTCATTCAATTGCATTACACATTAATCAATCAAGCAATATGCAAGCAAGTAAGCAATCAATTGTAATCAACCACAATTCCGAATCAAAAACCTTCAAATCCAAAATGAGATTAATAACAATGAAAGGAAAGGGAGTAGAAAACTGATTTGAATTGATGAAGTTTGGTTGCGCCAATCCTCAAGATAGCCAATGCTTCTTTGAATCCTTGGATTAGATAGAAGCTTACTCCTCCATGAATGGAGGAAAACGAATTGTAAGTAGGGGGGCGTGAGAGAAGAGAGGAAGAAGAAGTCAAAAATCGAAAATTGCTTATCCAAAAATCTATTCCATGTCTTACAAGTCTAACCCCTTCAAAAACCGGCCAAAAATTAGAATCAAAACCGCCTAAAAGTATTAAATTGTAATTACTACATTAATTCTCTCTCTCTCCTTTGAATCTAGACATCTTATTTGCTAAAATCTGAATTATAGAAAGAAAGTTACACTAAAAACATGAAATCATTATAACTAATTCCATGAGTAATGTTCTTCTACCGTTTTGGCTATCAAAACGAGTCCGTTTGGATTTTTACTCTGAAGAAGAATTGTACCTTGGATGTCAGCTTCAAAACGCCACTGGAATGGGCTCAATCGGACATCTGTGGACCGAGATATGGCCCAAATACCACACCTTGCTCAGAATCTATGGCTGCACCACTTCAATTTACTTCTAGGCTCAATTTCAGCTTCTTAACACCAGAATTGGCTTCTGACCTCTTCATATAACTTGTAGGCTTATTTCTCAGCTTTTCTACAAATTAAGAATCAGAATAAAATGAGCTCTACAACTAAAGATATAACCCAAATACCAAAACAGCGTTAGAATTCACCTAATGCTGGAAAATTTAACTCAAGCCCAAACAAAATCCAAACAATACAAAATGGTCCAATTCAAAACAATTAGGCACAAAAGAGAATTAATGAGCTAGGAATGAGGGAAAATAAGTATATAAAAATCCAATTGATCAAATTTCCCCACACTTAACTCTTGCATGTCCTCATGCAAGATTCAACTAAGGATATAAAAACATGCAACTTAAAAATCATGGAATAACCCAAAATGAACAAGCAAATTCTCCAATGAATCATCAAAAGTGCCAAGCTTAGGATCATAAGAGCATACAAGGCATCAAGAGTTTTCAACAGTCAAATCATTCAACACCCATCTCTCAAAAATGCAAGTTAAGTAATATTCTTCAAAATGCAAATAGATCAAGCATGGAAAGGCTAATAAGATGGTGTTTAAATCTCTCAACTCTCAAGTGTATGAGCAAAAGTGTTTCACTCAAGTCGCCTCAATACACAATGTATTACCATAAGCTTCTTAATCTTCTACTTCTCCACTACTCATAATCATATGAAAACACAAATCAAGAGGACTTTATTCAAGGTTGAAATGGGGCCAAGGTAAAGGTATGAAAATATGAGTATATGACAAGATACAGCCTAAGAGAATAGAAGTGGCATTGATCATTAGACAAATCAAGCCATCATACACTTACTCTCTTTGAGCTTTCTTTTCCCTTTGTCAAGATTTCCCATTTTATTTTTTTTCTTTTTCTCCCTTTTTTTTTCGCTTTTCTTACATCCTTTCAAACCCCCACACTTGATCCCAAATACAACAATAATGATGAAACCAATGCACTCCCTATTCCCTAAGTTTGGGTATAACATGGTTTTCCACTTAAAGCTTATAATGTGCTAGAAACCAAAGAATGATCAATAAGGCTCAAAGGGGCTAAACAAGGGGCAAAATGCAACGTAGGCTATATGGCCAAGTGGCTAAAATGAAATAAATCCCTCTATCATGTTCATGAATGCTTATGAAAAATGTAGCCTCAAAGAAGAATCAAAGCAAGTTCTAGAATGACAAAATCTATGAGGGAAACACACAAGAAGGAAGAGAATGGCATGAAACGTAACCATCCAAAATAATGCTCAAAAGCTCACAAGGGTAAAGTCCAACATACTCAATCATTGCAAATCACGATCAATCACCTAACTTACACATATTAAGAGGGGAAAGAAAAATGAAATCATGTTGAAACTCTATCCTCCCTAAAGCCTAATGCCTTAACTCAACAACTTTCAACTCAACAATGGAGAAACAAAGCAAAACAAAGCAATTTTTTTTTTAAGAAGAAATGAAGTAAAAGTAACCATGAAACAAATCTATAATGCAAAATTAATTACCAAACAACCTATGCATAAACTATCCCCCCACACTTCAGCTTTACATTGTCGTCAATGTAATGCAGAATGGAAATGCAAGTAAAATGAAGTAAGGAAGGAGAAAGAGAAACTCCCCTATCAAGTGTAAGTGGCTGCTAGCAAGCGGACCTCCTCAATGGTCTCCAAGGGTGTGTCCTTATGAAATATCTTCAAGCGGTGGCCATTCACTGTGAATACTCTATTTGTTCCAGGCTCCAAAATCTGCACAGCACCATATGGAAAAATCTTAGTCACTATATAAAGACCAAGCCACCTAGAACGAAGCTTACTAGAAAAGAGCTTAAGGTGAGAATTGTAGAGGAGCACTTTTTGGCCAATGGAGAACTCCTTCTGTAGCAACTTCTTATCATGAATGAGTTTGTCTTCTCCTTGTACATGCAGGAGTTCTCATAGGCTTCCAACTGGATCTCCTCCAACTCCTGAAGTTGGAGCTTCCTGTGAAGTCCGGATTAGCTCATATCAAGGTTGCAGTTCTTGACTGCCCAATAAGCTTTATGCTCAATTTCTACTGGAAGGTGACATGCCTTGCCAAAGACAATCCTATAGGGAGACATCCCCAAAGGAGTCTTGTAGGCAGTGCAGTAAGCCCATAATGCATCCTTAAGCCTCTTACTCCAATCCTTCTTGCTAGGCTGCACTATTTTCTCTAGAATCTGCTTCAACTCCTTATTTGATACCTCCGCTTGTCCATTAGTCTGCGGATGGTATGGAGTTGAGACCTTGTGGGTGGCACCATATTTCTTCAGCAGAGTTGCCATGTTCCTGTTATAGAAATGGCTCCCCTGATCACTAATGATTGTTCTAGGCATTCCAAACCTGCAAAAAATGTGTGATCTGACAAAATCTACAACAACATGAGAATCATCAGTTCAGGTGGCCTTGGCCTCCACCCACTTGGAAACATAATCAACAGCCAGTAGAATATAAACAAAACTAAACGAGATAGGAAATGGACCCATAAAGTCAATACCCTAAATATCAAATATCTCACAAAACAATAATAGTTGTTGAGGCATCTCATTCCTACGGGAAATAGCACCTGTCTTCTGACACTGTTCATAATTCTTACAATAAGTGTAAGAATCGCGAAACAATGTGGGCCAATAAAAACCTGCATCTAGGACCTTCCTAGCAGTGTGTTGTGGTCCAAAGTGACCACCACAAGCAAGTGTGTGACAGAAATGCAAAATGGAAGGAATCTCAAGCTCATGCACACAGCGCCTAATAATCTGATCACTACACATGCGCCACAAATAAGGATCATCCCAGACATAATATTTAGCCTCACTCTTAAGTTTGTCTATCTGATGCTTTTTAAAGTAGGCAGGCAATTTAGAAGCAACTAGATAGTTAACCAAATCAGCATACCATGGATCCTTACCTCGCAACTCTAAAAGTTGCTCATCTGGAAAGGTCCAACGGATAGGTAGAGGCTCCAATGTCTATGAAATGCGACTCAAGTGGCCTGCTACTAAGTTCTCAGCTCCACTCTTGTCCCTAATCTCAATATCAAATTCTTGCAATAGCAACATCCACCTGATGAGTCTAGGCTTTGCATCTGGCTTTTTCAGTAAGAACTTCAAGGCTGCATGATCAGAAAAATAGGTTACTTTAGTTCTTAACAGATAAGCACAGAATTTATCTAAAGCAAAAATAATGGCTAAAAGCTCCTTTTTTGTGGTGGTGTAATTAGCCTGTGCAGAGTCTAGGGTCCGGGAGGCATATGCTATGGCATGGGGAATCTTCCCAACCCTCTGGGAAAGAACAGCTCCAACTACAAGGTTCAATGCATCACACATGAGCTCAAACAAGTATTCCCAGTCTGGCGGCTGCAGAACAAGAACAGAAATTAGGTGCCGCTTCAACTGGTCAAAAGCTCTCCTGCAGTTATCATCAAACTGGAAGTCTACATCCTTCTATAGCAGCTTGGAAAGTGGAAGGGCAATTTTGATGAAGTCTTGGATAAATTGCCTGTAAAAACCTGCATGTCCAAGAAAAGAACGTACTTCTCGTACACATGTGGGGTAAGGTAAAGAAGCAATAACACAATCTTAGACCTATCAACAGCAATACCCTCAGTAGAAATCACATGTCCTAAGACTACACTTTGCCTAACCATAAAATGACATTTCTCATAATTCAAAACAAGGTGAGACTCAACACATCTATGCAATACCCTGGCTAGGCTATCCAAGAATGCATCAAATGAAGTGCCATAAACAGTGAAATCATCCATAAAGACTTCCGTACAATTTTCTAGAAAATCAGAAAAAATACTCACCATGCCCCTCTAAAATGTACTTGGGGCATTGCATAAACCGAAAGGCATCCTCCGGTGTGCAAATGTGCCAAATAGGCATGTAAAGGTGGTCTTCTCCTGATCTTCTAGTGCAATGTGGATCTGAAAATAGCCAGAAAACCCATCAACAAAATAGTAGTGTGACTAACCTGCCAATCTCTCCAGCATCTGATCAATGAAGGGTAATGGGAAATGGTCTTTCCTGGTGGCTTGGTTCAGTTTCCTATAATCTATGCAGACTCTCCAGCTATTCTGCACTCTTGTAGGCACCAACTCCTCCTTTGAGTTCTTCACCACTGTTATTCCAGCCTTCTTTGGAACCACTTGCACCGGGCTCACCCACTTGCTGTTTGAAATTGGATAAATAATTCCTGCAGCTAGCAACTTGCTCACTTCTTTCTTCACCACATCCAAGAAAAGCAGGTTGAGCCTTCTCTGAGGTTGCCTCACTGGTTTCACTCCCTCCTCTAACTGAATTCTGTGCATGCATGTAGAGGGGCTAATCCCAGGTATGTCTGCCAATGTCCAGCCTATAGCCTTCATGTTCTACCTCAAGATGTTCAGCGATTTCTCTTCTTGCTCTGGTTGCAGATCTTTGGCTATGATGACTGGTAGCTTCTCATTTGGTGCCAGAAATGCATACTTCAAATTTTCTGGCAGTGGCTTCAATTCCAAGGTGGGTGGCTCTATGATAGAAGGTGCTAATCTTGGAGTTGCTTCTGATGGTTTAGGTTCAACACCTGCAATCTGTGAAAAATTCTGCACAGCAGCATCATCATATCTTATGGAAGCTAAAATAGAATCAGCAGAGTCAAAATGATGTACAGAATTCAAAATCACAGAATCTGAAAATTCAGAATTTAAAATTTGCACATCAACATTAGAATATGCAGAAACAGAATTTGCAGAAATAGACTCATTAATAGCAGAAATTTCTATAAATGCAGAATTTATGTAACCAGAAATGAAGTAGCAGAATTTAAATCAGTGGAAACAGAATTTTTTGCAATAGAAAATAATGTGACATTAGCACCTTTAGAATTTTCAACTTCAAAAATAGAACCAGAATTTTCAGATTTGTAATTAATAGCAGAAACAGAAGCAGATTTGTCAGAAAAATTTGGAACAGCAGAAAAATAGGAACAACAGTAGAATCTATACAATTAAAAATAGAATTTTCAGTAGAAGCAGTAGAAATAGCAGAAACAGCAGAAACAGTTGAAACAATACATTCAGTAGAAATAGCAAAAACAGCAGATTCAGCAGATTTAGATTCAGCGATTCAGAGACAGCAAAAACAACATTTTCAGATTGTAAGCATGCAGCAAATTCAGCATAAATAGCACAAACAGCACATAAGTCATTACTACCATCACAATCACAATCAACACAATATAATTCAGCGAACATGTTCTCATGCACTTCATCAACCGATGAATGAATAATGTCTATATGAAAAACAAAATGCTCTTCCGGTGGGTATCTCATGGCATCAAACAGATTAAATTGCACTTTACTATCTCCAAATTCCATGGATAATGTACCAGAATGCATATCAATCTTAGTCTTAGCAGTTTTCAAAAATGGCCTACCTAAGATTAATGTTGGTTGATTAGCATCCAATTCATCCTCCATATTTAGCACATAGAAATCCACAGGAAAAATAAGGTCATTTACTCTTACCAACACATCTTCTAAAACTTCCTCAGGGTGAGTTGTGCGTGCTTCGGTTGGCAAGTTGGATGACCACTCCTGTTGGCTTGAGCTCTCCAATGCATAAAGACTGGTAAATTGATTTTGGCATGACATTTATTGAAGCTCCAAGATCCAACATAGCTTGACTGAACTGCTTACTTCCTATGATGCATGGAATGGTGAAAGTCCCCGGATCCTTGTATTTTGGAGGAATATTTAGCTGAATGATTGCAGAAACATTTCTGACCATGCTCACCTTCTCATTTCCTTTCAGCCTCCTTCTATGAGTGCACAAATCCTTTAGAAATTTGGCATACTTTGGAATCTGTTTGATGGCTTCTAGGAGTGGAATATTGACCTCCACTTTTCTGGATGTGTCCATGATCTCCTTGTCCAATTCAGCTTTTGCCCGCTTCTTATTTTGTGTCACTCTGTTAAGGAAAGGCAGTGGAACAATTTGTTCAGGTTGCTTGCTGTTGCTATTGCTTGGTTTTGCCCCAGTCATCTTTATTTTTGTAGAATCAGATTTTTCTGCTACCACCTCTGATTGTTCTACAGAATCTGCAACATCAGGAATCTTAAGCTGCTTGCCACTTCTCAAAGTGATGGAACTGACATTCTTTGGGTTGCTCGTGGATTGGGAGGGAAGGTTACCAGAACCTTGAGACTTTATCTCATTTACTGTTGTAGCCAACTGACCAATCTATGTTTACAGATTCTGGATGCTGGCTTCTATTCTCTGCTGAAACTGAACACTACTGGTTGCCATTTGCTTCACCAATTCTGTAACACCCTAATAAACCCATACTACGCTTAAGTTGTATTACGACGTTTTATTAGTTGTTACTTATGCTCGTGGAAAATTAAACTTCACTTGAAATTAAATTACACGGAAAATACGGTAAAATTTTTTTCTTTTTGAAATTCATCGTCACTTTTGGAAAGTAAAGCCTTGAGCAAGAAGGTAGATAAAGAAGGAGCATGTGGCAAAAGATACATCACCCAATCTCATATGACAAGAGAAAGATAAATAAATAGTAATTTACAAATACATTGCATTGCATAACTAATCATTACATCCATATAGGTTCATAATATTTATATATACATACATATATGTAACAGCATTACATCAAAGGAAGCTCATGGTCATGCCATGACCCAAGTACTAGGTACTAATTACAAACTTCAATGACAAAGCTCCTCTCAAAAAGAATATGCGAAGATGCAGAGTGACGGTCGCTATGAGTCCCAAAATAGCTTCATCTGGCATCCCACGTCGTACGTCCGCTCGTAGTGTAGTGGCTCCAGGCTCCGCTCCATTGGATGTGCCACAAAATCTGGTGACGATGCGGAAAAGTAACTAGAGTGAGAAATAAGATTTCAAGAGGACTCGAACCCGACACGGAGGTGTCATCGTCATCGTCCCAGCCACTTCGGTTTTATAATGAAAATAGTGAGCATGCATACAGTCCAATTCTTAGATTTTTGAAGACATATCTACCCGAAGTGGATTCGATTTTAAGTACATATTCTTGTTATGATAACAACATCATGGTATACATAAAGGCTTATATGACTATTTATAACATACAGGAACATGTTGAGAGTTACACTCTTTACTTGGGTCGGACCGAAGTCCCTTTCTTTTCTTAACTTGACTTTCTCTTAAATCCTTTTCTTTCCTTAACTTGACTTATCTTAAGTCCTTTTCTTTTCACCCACTAAACATAAGTGGTAATGAGCTCATACCGTGGCCGTCGCCACCATAGAATTTCGGTACTTACACTAGCTGGGTCATGCCATGCCTCATATAAGCCCTATCCCCTATACTCACACTAGCTGGGTCATGCCATGCCTCATGTGAGTCATGGGTGATGGGAACTTACTTTGGGTCACCTTCCCTTTTGAAGGATCACACCCTTAGTTTACTTTCTCTTCTTATTAAAGCTTATGATGCAAAATCATTATGATTCTTTTCCACATTTGGGCGTTACGTATCGCCGTCCCCAAATGTGATTCCTTTAATGTATATTATTAAGCATCATATCAACATATCATAATAATATCATCATCATCATTCATTTTCATATCGTCATAATACCATCATCATAATCATTATCATCATATTATCATAATCATCATCATCATCATATCATATCATCATCATCATCATCATCATCATCATACCACTATCATAATCATCATCATCATATCATATCATCATCATCATCATCATCATCATCATATCATTATCATATTAGTGTCATCATATGGACACATAGAGGCATACATATCACACAAAGTCTTATGAGCTTAGCTTAGTAAATTTGGTGCAAGCTTTTACTTGAGGTTGTCTCTTGTGTAAACTCTTTTACTAGCCATAAGGCCAATTTCATCCATTATCCTTTTGAAACTTTTAAGTTGAATTATGAAGGTTATCCAATACTTAATGTGGGGGACTTAATGTCTTAAAGCTTATTTCTTATTAACCTTTAAATTTTTACCATAACTAGTTTTACTTTTATAGTGGGGCAGTAACTTCAAAAATTCACCATAATTTCACCTTTTACTCTTTTATTTCGAATTATGGTATGATTATACTTCTCTAAGTCTATTTTTAAACAAAAGAAACCCCACTCAAAAATCCATTTTGTAGCTGGAGTTATGCAAATTTTATTCTGACTGTTCAGAATTGAAAGTTCATCTCGGGTCAGTGACTTTTAAACCTTACTGTGGACTCCTCACAATGAATCTGCCAAAACTGTTTTATGGTGATATTCCTCTATGTCTTAGCTTTCTAACAAACTTGGTCCCACTGAAAAATGTTCTGTATAACTCGATTTATGCATGTTTTATTACCTACTGCCCGGATAGAAACCCTTCCAGGAACAGCAAACTTTGAAAATTCATATCTCCCTCGTTTTAAGGCCAAATCTCACGTATTTTATATGCTTGGAAAGCTCTTTGAGTCTAATTACAAATAAAATTAGTTTCGTTCTATTTGGATCTATATTGAAAGAGTTATTAGTCGTGCCATACAGACTGCCAGAATTTTCCAGTTCCCACAGTTTTAGTTTCAATGAGTTTTCTTGTAAAAACCTTAAGTCTTTTCTTCAAGTGACCATTTTATATTTCCAAACCACTTTTATACTTTGAGATCTTGGTGAAAATCAATATTTTGAGTTCTAAAAAGTTGGGTTCAACATAAAACAAAATGCACAACCAAAGACATTTGCCAAAAAAAGAGCAAAAATCACAAACAACTTATAACAAGAGCATAGCCATGAGGCCTTTAAAGCAAGTCCTAAAACCACCTAACTATGGAGAGCTTAGGAGTTCTAGAGAATTAATAACAATGAAAGAAAAGGGAGTAGAAAACCGATTTGAACTGATGAAGTTTTGTTGCGCCAATCCTCAAGATAGCCAATGCTTCTTTGAATCCTTGGATTAGATAGAAGCTTACTCCTCCATGAATGGAGGAAAACGAATTGCAAGGTGGGGGGGGGGCGTGAGAGAAGAAAGGAAGAAGAAGTCAAAAACCGAAAATTGCTTATCCAAAAATCTGTTCCATGTCTTAGAAGTCTAACCCCTTCAAAAACTGGCCAAAAATTAGAATCAAAAGCGCCTAAAATTATTAAATTGTAATTACTATATTAATTCTCTCTCTCTCCTTTGAATCTGGACATCTTATTTGCTAAAATCCGAATTATAGAAAGAAAGTTACACTAAAAACATGAAATCATTATAACTAATTCCGTGAGTAACGTTCTTCCACTGTTTTGGCTATCAAAACGATTCCGTTTGAATTTCTACTCTGAAGAAGAATTGTAGCTTTGGATGTCAGCTTCAAAATGCCACTGGAATGGGCTCACTCAGACATCTGTGGACCGAGATATAGCCCAAATACCACACCCTGCTCAGAATTCACGCTGCACCACTTCAGTTCACTTCTAGGCCCAATTTCAGCTTCTTAACACCAGAATTGGCCTCTGACCTCTTCATATAACTTGTAGCCTTATCTCTCAGCCTTTCTACAAATCAAGAATCACAATAACATGAGCTCTACAACCCAAGATATAATCCAAATACCAAAATAGTGTCAGAATTCGCCTAATGCTGGAAAATTTAACTCAAACCCAAACAAAATCCAAACAATACAAAATGGTCCAATTCAAAACAATTAGGCACAAAAGAGAATTAATGAGCTAGGAATGAGGGAAAATAAGTATATAAAAATCCAATTGATCACACGCAGGTGACCCGGGTTCGATCCCCGGTAACGACGCCAAAATTTGACTCGAGATGCCGAGCTCGGTCAAATTACAATAAAAACCAAATTACACTAAACTCGTAGCAAAGGTGCAACCCGGGTCATTTCCCAGTGATGACAATGTTATATGATCAGGAATTTGGTGGGGGGATTTGTTTATCAAACCAAAAATGCAACTATTTAAAATGGAAGTGAATAGAAATTGGAACTCCAATCCAAGAACCAAGAAAGACAGTGGCTAATCTATCATCGGATTCTAAAAATAATCATTCAAACCAAATCAGTGACTGACATCAAACCTGAAAGAAACCTCTGTTCAGATACAACATTGCACACGAAAACCTTCATGCATTCAATTGACAGATAAATGATTAAATTCGAACACCTCTAGAACCTAACCAATTCATGTTAATTTTCAAGCACCAATGTAATCAATCTCAAATTCAAACCTGAAAATGATTCTACTCACGCAATTGCATTACAACATTAATCAATTGAGCAATATGCAAGCAAGTAAGCTTCTATCTAATCCAAGGATTCAAATAAGCATTAGATATCTTGAGGAATGGCACAACTAAACTTCATCAATTCAAATCGGTTTTCTACCCCCTTTTCTTTCATTGTTATTAATCCAATTTCGGGTTTGAAGGTTTTTGATTTGGAATTGTGATTAATTATAATTGATTGCTTGCTTGCTTGCATATTGCTCGTTTGATTAATGTTGTAATGCAATTGCATGAGTAGAATCATTTTCAAGTTTGAATTTGAGATTGATTGCATTGGTGCTTGAAAATTAACTTGAATTGGTTAGGTTCTAGAGGTTTCTGAATTTAATCATTTATCTGTTAATTGAATGCATGAAGGTTTTTGTGTGCAATCTTGTATCTGAACGGAGGTTTCTTTTGGGTTTGATGTCAGTCACTAATTTGGTTTGAATGATTATTTTTAGAATCCGATGATAGATTATCCACTGTCTTTCTTGGTTCTTGGATTGGAGTTCCAATTTCTGTTCACTTCCATTTTAAATAGTTGCTTTTTTGGTTTGATAAACAAATCCCCCCCCCCAAATTCCTAATCATATAACATTGTCATCACTGGAAAATGACCCGGGTTGCACCCTTGCTACGAGTTTAGTGTAATTCGATTTTTTATTGTAATTTGACCTAGCTCGGCACTCGAGTCTAATTTTGGCGCCGTTGCCAGGGATGATTGATGTTATCTGGTCATGTTAATAAGTGTTTATATCATTGCATATTTTGCCTTGATGTGTGCCGGTTAAGTTGTTAGTTTTAATTCATAGTTAGTAGTTCGGTTTTACAGTTTTTAACGACTAACTCGCTTTAGTTGATTTCAGGGGACGTGATTCCATAGCAAAACATCGTTCTGAGAAAAACTCAATCCTTTGGATTGAGCCTCCCCTGTTTTTGTCAAATTCCATCGTTTAGATAGGTCTTTAGAGGTTTTTTGATCTTTTCGGTATTTTTTAGGGGTGTAACATGTAACATCCGCGAATTCCGACTTCCGATCCCCATTATTGATAACATTTCCGATTTCCGAGTTTCCTTACACTTGGCCTCCGACCTCAACACTAGCTTCGACTTGACCGCTTTCAAGGCTTGCAAGGGACTTCTTCCGATTTCCGACCTAAGGCATGCAGCTTACGCTCTCCGATTTAATGGATGGAGCTGACGATTTCCGACCTTGTAAGCGTGGATAAATTTTGACCTTCTCGGTATGAATTCCGACTTCCAATTTCGCGAGATGAAATGAGAGTGACTGATGCTTCCAACTTACGAGTACGTTGTCGACTTCAAAGATTCTTTACGACTTCGATCTTATCGATCATAGAGTAAAATGTTCGATTAGCGACTCCGTCTCTAAGGCCCACATGAACTGAAAGTATTCAATTCCGACATTATGATTCACAACGGGTACGAGATCCGATCTTGAGTTCAATATTAAAAGCTCTCACTTCTATATCTTTTCGAGTTCCGGGATAGAAAGTTCATGATTTACGACCGCCGACCTTAAGTGCTTGGCTTCTCACCAGGCTCTACTTTTACGTTTCAATTAGACTGGATGTTTTCTGAGTTCCGACTTCATATACAGGAAGTTCACGGGGTACGACTTTATGTAGAGTACGAGTGCCGATTTTGTTTCCAGAATATGCTAGAAACTCCTACCACTTGAGCGACGTGGAGAGTGATTCTACCACACAAAGAGGGCAACCAATCACAATCTTCCAAGTTAACTCCCACTCATGCCTATATAACACACTATCCTCCTTTGAATCAGACCATTATTCACGTTGCTTTTCCTCTTCTCCATCAGCTCTCTTTTCTCTTGCTCACACATCCAAGACTTAAGCAAAGTTCCAGCCTTGTTTATCCAAATTTCAAGAGCTCAGCACCAAAACACTTAAATCAAAGGTAGCGATTTTAAATTTTTGCATCAAATCCATGCACTTGGCTGGCTGGACTGAATTAGTTTCACCTTAATTGATGTGTGAATTGAATAATTATGCTTGGATTAATAGAAGATTTTGAGTTAGAAGTAGAATTAGAAGAAGAAAACTAAGAGGATTAAATGGCTGGAGGTGCTGTCTTGGTGGAGAGTCCACGGCAGACCATATGGCGGAGCGTACGGCGCCACCTACGATCGGTCAAATTCGATGAGCCTATTTTTAAATGAAACTAGACATCTAGGGCTTTCCATAGACATATCATATAAGGGTTTTGGATCAGAATTGAGGAAGATATGAATTTCTGAATCTCGACCTAGGGTTTTAACTCTGGCTCTGGGCAGATTGGGTTATTTAGGGTAGAACTCGACCTATACTACATGAAACTGAGTGAAACCAACTTTGTTGGAAAGCTTACACATAGGAGAACAACATCCAGAGAAATCCCGAGTTTGTTATCCACTCAGTTATTCCCAGTGATTTGAAGAAGTTACCCTATGTCCAAACCAGGCCAACACAGGACAGTTCAGGAAGGCTAAGTTTCGGGGCTTGTAACTCGAGCCCTACTAAGGCAAATGAAATGGGACTTTTGTATATGAAAGTTTGTCCTGTTAGCTTTAATACGAGACCAATTTCGTCTGATTTGAGTGAGTTTTCGATTTTTGGTAAATTTCTACTTTTTGTTGCCTGATTCTGGCCAGCTAATGGGCAGGCCGAGATAAAGTTTAGATATCTTGAGTTATAGATACCGAAATTAGATGGGACTAAAGAGGTTAGAAAATAGACACACAACCCTGTAACATACTCAAATTTGAGGTCCAAATGAGCTAAAATGAAATTGTGGCATGAATTACAAGAACCGGGTTGGTTGTATATGCTGAGGCAGAATTTCTGTCTTAATGAATTTGATATGAATTGGAGTTTCATGTTGGAGTATACATGTGAATTTGTGCTTCTTGTGATATATTGATGTATTGATTGGCTGGCACTATTCATGGGGAAGCGGACACGTTCCGTTATGCTGCGAAGTTTCGGTAGAACCCATGAACAAGTTATGAATTTCATATGAATGTATATACATTCTTAAGAAAGTCATGAAAGTCGTGAAAAGAAGCATGTCATTATGCAAGTTCCATACTACTTGGGCCAGCCCGGATAGAAAGTTAATGGGAATAGATCGGTGGAAAGGTCGGAAGTAAACCCGGCATTTACGTATAGGAAACGAGCTCGATCCTGATAAGCGGACTATTACCCAGAGTCTAAAGTGGCCAAGAACTCCTGGGGACCAAGAGAGATGGAAAAATGATAGAAAGTAATGAAAGAGTTTATGAAAGAAAGTTCAAGAATGAGTTTACATGATTACATGAATGCATAAATCCATGGAATAGTTGCATCGATGTTTACAATTATGCATTAACCAAGCCATCTGCTATTCATTGATTTATTCCATTTATCCTTACATTGCACTAGTATTAATACTTATTTCGTTTCTTATGCCAATTAAAGTAAAATTGAACCTTACTCGGACGGACATGTTTTTTAAACTCATGAAAATGGACTTTAGTTTGAACACGATTTCTAATAATTAAGTAAAACCCGAGGTAATCGAGAATGTATGTGATGTCACCCCAGTGTAATCGAACCCTACCGAGAATTTTCTGAAATTCTCACCCCGCCTTGTGTATTCCGCATCATTCTCAGATTCAGGCGATGGACTCCATACCACCCTTTTTATTGAGATCCCCGCACTTCCGCCCACCATGACCTGGAGTTGGACTCTCTGTACATAGCCGGTTAGTGTAACTTTCGTTTGTACTTATTTAGCGACAGAACTTTGATGTTCCTTTGCACCATCCCCTATTCGACCTCGCTACCCCTTATATTGCCATCCCTCTACATATGGCGCACCGCATCCTCGCTCCTCCTGCACCCGCGGCACCACGACCCTGCTCCCGAGTCACCACCACAGCAGCCCCGACGCGTCCTCGAAGTTCCGAGTGACCCTCTCGAGGCCACAGGCTCGCCGCCTCTTCCTCCTCGGGACCTAAGCGGACTATACTCGGCCGAGCCTGGCATGGCTAACGGCTACCTGACTGAGTAGTTTAGCGGCAGGGATGTTGTACAAAGATGACCCTCTTTTGGACAAAGATGTAGCTTTGGGTCATGGGTTTGACTGTAGAATTAGCAAGAGATTATGAAATGTCCTATGAGGACCATAGGGTAGGTGATAGATGAGAGGCGTGATGGTCTTTTGATACACTAGCCCATGTATGTGTTTTACTTTGAACCTTTGTACATAAACTAAAACAGCGTCTTCTGATATATATATATACATATGTTTACACGCATGCAGTGACCTTATTGTACCATACTTATTTGATGATAGTCTATTCGGTTCATTTTGTTGATATTTCGTTTATTTTGTTTGTAATATAACAAGACGCCTGCCTCGTCAATAGAGACGAGTTAAGGAGAACTTAAAGACAAGAAAGGTAAGTAAAGTATCAACACGGTAACACAACCCGACTAGTTTCATGCTATGACTTAAGCATAACATAAAATTAGTAGGGTGTTACATAACACGTATTTTTATAAAAGATTTTGTGCTCCGATTGACTTGAAAATTGGTCAGTTGAAGGAAAATGGCCTTCTGATCAGGATCAACAATTGTTGACTCTTTATTTTTAAGTCAAATTCCTTTATTTAGACCACTTTTTTAATTTTTTAAGATTTTTCTTTGTATTTTTTTTACTCCTTGAGGGTAAAATTTTTTAGATGTGGTGGTCCAATAATTTTTAAAAATTTTTTGGTAGTGTTTTTATATTTATTTTGATTATTTTGAGGTTTGTGTGCATGTTTTAGTGCTTTGTGCATACGACTCTGTTTGCTATTTTGTTAGTGATGACTAGGTCTGATCTAACTCCCAATTTAGTCGAATTTGATCCTGAATTAGAGAGGACTCTTAGACAAATTAGAAGAGCTAAGAGGAGGTTATTTGAGACTGGTTCTGCTAATAATTCTGTTTTTGATTCTATTCCTAACTTTGTTGATAATTCTGATTTTTTAGGAAGCATGGCTAATAGAACCTTGAAGGAACTTGTACCATCTGATGTCAACTATCAAGCTTTGGCCATCCAGTACCCGAATTTGGATGCAGACTTCGAGCTAAAATTAGGACTGATACATCTGCTGCCCAAGTTTGATGGCTTAGTTGGAGAAGACCCTCACAAGCACTTGAAAAAGTTCCATGTAGTGTGCTCAACCATGAAGCCGCATGGAGTGGAGGAAGATCACATCAAGCTGAGGGCATTTCCCTTCTCCCTAGATGGATCTGCCAAGGATTGGTTGTACTACTTGCATCCAGGTTCCATCATGAGCTGGCAAGACATGAAGAGGATGTTCTTGGAGAAATTCTTCCCTGCCTCAAGAGCTGCTTCCATCAGAAAAGAAATTTGTAGCATAAGGCAGATTAGTGGAGAGACATTGCATGAGTATTGGGAGAGCTTCAAGAAGTTGTGTGCAAGCTGTCCACACCATCAGATTAGTGACCAGCTTCTCATTTAGTATTTTTATGAAGGTCTTATGCCAACGGACAAAAGTATGGTTGATGCTGCTTCTAGAGGGGCTTTGGTAGATAAAACACCTACTACAGCTCATGAGTTAATTGCAAACATGGCTGCCAATGCACAACAATTTGGTACCCGAGCCATAATGTCAACAAGTAGAGTAAATGAAGTGCAAACCTCTAATACAAACCAATAGAGGATGGAGAACCGAATAGATGAGTTGACAACCTTGGTGAGGCAATTGGCACTTGCCCAGCAGCCCCAGCAACCAATAGCTATGATTTGTGGCATTTGCTCCATACCAAGACATCCAACAAATCAGTGTCCACATCTGTAGGAGAGCAATGAAACTGCTGCAGGAATTTTTCCTGGTAGGCATTATCAGCATCAGCATCAGCATCAGTTGCAGCAGAAGAGTTATGATCCATTCTTCAACACATACAATCCTGGCTGGAGAGATCACCCAAATCTAAGGTATGGCAACAACTTCAATCAGTTTTAGCAACCTCAGTTTAAGCAAAACAACCAGAGGTAGCGGAAAAATTTGATTTTGCAGAAATAAAGACAAATGGGGCAGAACCAAGCAGTAGCAATAGTAAGCAACCTGAACAAAGTGTTCCACTACCTTTCCCCAATAGAGTGGCACAAAACAAGAAGCGGGCAGAAGCTGAATTGGACAAGGAGATCATGGATACATTCAGAAAAGTGGAGGTCAATATTCCACTCCTAGAAGCCATCAAATAGATTCCAAAGTATGCCAAATTTCTCAAGGATTTGTGCACTCATAGAAGGAGGCTGAAGGGAAATGAGAAGGTAAGCATGGGCAGAAATGTTTCTGCAATCATTCAGCCAAATATTCCTCCGAAATGCAAGGATCCGGGGACTTTCACCATTCCATCCATCATAGGAAGTAAGCAGTTCAGTCAAGCTATGTTGGATCTTGAAGCTTCAATAAATGTCATGCCAAAATCAATTTACCAGTCTTTGTGCATTGGAGAGCTCAAGCCAACAAGAGTGGTCATCCAACTTGCCAATCGAAGCACAACTCATCCTGAGGGAGTTTTAAAAGATGTATTGGTAAGAGTAAATGACCTTATTTTTCCTGCTGATTTCTTTGTGCTAAATATGGAGGATGAATTGCTTGCTAATCAACCAATATTAATCTTAGGTAGGCCATTTTTGAAAACTGCTAAGACTAAGATTGATGTGCATTCTGGTACATTATCCATGGAATTTAGAGATAGTAAAGTGCAATTTAATCTATTTGATGCCATGAGATACCCACCAGAAGAGCATTCTATTTTTCATATAGACATTATTGATTCATTGGTTGATGAAGTGCATGAGAACATGTTCGCTGAATTATATTGTGTTGATTGTGATTGTGATGGTAGTAATGACTTATTGCTATTTGTAACACCCTAATAAACCTATACTACACTTAAGTCGTATTACGGAGTTTTATTAGTTGTTACTTATGCTCGTGGAAAACTAAACTTCACTTGAAATTAAGTTACGCGGAAAATACGGTAAATTTTTTTTTTTTTGAAATACATCGTTGCTTTGGCAAGCAAAGCCTTGAGCGAGAAGATAGATAGAGAAAGAGCGTGTTGTATAAGGTACATACCCAAATATCATAAAACATAAGAAAGGTAAATAAATAGTAATTCACAAATACATTACATTACATAGCCAATTATTACATCCATATGGGTTCATAATATTTATATACATATATATATATAACAACATTATATCGAAGGAAGCTCATGGTCGTGCCATGATCCAAATACTAGGTACTAAATACAAACTTCAATGACAAAGCTCATCTCAAAAAGGAATATGCAAAGATGCAGAGTGGCGGTCGTTATAAGTCCCAAAATAGCTTCGTCTGGCATCCCACGTCGTATGTCCGCTCACAGTGTAGGGGATCCATGCTCCACTCCACCGGATGACGTGTGAAAAAGTAACTAGAGTGAGAAATGAGATTTCTCAGTAGGACTCGAACCCGACACGGAGGTGTCATCGTCATCGTCCCAGCCACTTTGGTTTTATAATGAAAACAGTGAGCATGCATAAGGTCCAATTCTTAGATTTTCGAAGACATAGCTATCCAAAGTGGATTCAATTTTAAGTACCTATTCTCGTTATAATAACAACATCATGGTATACATAAAAGCTTATATGACAATTCATAACATGCATGAACATGTTGAGAGTTTCATTTCTTTACTTGGGTCGGATCGAAGTCCCTTTCTTTTCTTAACTTGACTTTCTCTTAAATCCTTTTCTTTAACTTGACTCATCATAAGTCCTTTTCTTTTCACCCACTAAACATAAGTGGTAATGAGCTCATAATGTGGCCGTCGCCACCATAGAATTTCGGCATTTACACTAACTGGATCATGCCATGCCTCATATAAGCCCTATCCCCTATACTCACACTAGCTGGGTCATGCCATGCCTTATGTGAGTCGTGGGTGAGGGGAGCTTAAATTAGATCACCTTCCCTTTTGAAGGACCACGCACTTTATTAAATCTCTTCTTATTAAAGCTTATGATGCAAAATATTTCTAAGTCCACAATTTTTCTGAATTTAAAGATAACGGCTAGACCGAAGCTTCCCAAAATCTTGCCAAATAGAGAAACCAATATCACATATCATTAAGCATCATGTCATCAACATATCATATTCATACTATCATCATCCATCATCATCATAACATCATGCTTGCACATAAACATAGGCATATTCTCAACCAAAGTTTTATGAGCTTAGCTTAATAAATTTGGTGTAAGCTTTTAATTGAGGTTGCCTCTTGTGTAAACTCTTTTATTAGGCATACGGCCAATTTCGTCTATTATTCCTTTTGAAACTTTTAAGTTGAATTATGAAGGTTTTCTAATACTTAATGTGAGAGTCTTAATGTCTTAAAGCTTATTCCTCATTAACCTTTAACTTTTACCATGACCAGTTTTACTTTTATAGTGGGGTAATAACTTCAAAAATTCACCATAATTTTGCCTTTTACTCTATTGTTGCGAATTTTGGTATGATTTACTTCTCTGAGTCTATTTTTAAACAAAACAAACCCCACTCAAAAAATCATTTAGTAACTTGAGTTATACACATTTTATTCTGACTATTTAGACTTGAAAGTTCATCTCAGATCAGTGGCTTGTCAACTTCACTGGGAGTTCCTCACATGGAATCTGATAAAACTGTTTTATTGGGGTGTTCTTCTATGTCGTAGCTTTCTAAAAAATTTGGTCCCACTCAAAAATAATTTTTGTAGCTTCGGTTATAAGGATTTTAGTACAGACTGCCCAAATAGAAACCCATCCGGGAGCAACCCACTTTGAAAAATTATATCTCCCTCATTTTAAATCCAAATTTAATGTATTTTATATGCTTCAAAAGCTCTTTGAGTCTACTTTCAAAAAAAATTTGTTTCATTACATTTTGAGTTTTGTAGGATGAGTTATACCATATGCATTACAGACTACCAGAATTCTAGCTTAACTAGTTTTTATGTTTTTCATATCAAGCTTATGGAAAAGTTGTTACACCACTTCAAATCACCATTTTCATGTTTTATCTCACCATCATATTCAAGGTTTTAGTCACCAAATCAGTATTTAAAACAAAAATAAAGCAAGACACATAAGAACCATCATACCATAAAATCTCATTTTAAGACAACATTTTCAACAAGGCAAAAAAAACTCATTGAGCAAGATCTGGTCATGAGACCTTGAGCAAGCCCTAAAACCACCTAGCTATGAAGAGCTTAGGGGTTCTAGTACTTGAAAAATACATGAAAAAGAAAGGTTAGAGTCACTACCAAAGAGAGCTTCTTGAAGGATTTGGGATGAGGAGAAGGTTGAAGAGAGCCTTCCTTCTTGAAAGCTTGGAAATGGGGCCTGTGTATGAGTGGCCTTGTTTCTCCAAAGACCAAAAATGGTGGTCCTTGAAGGGATTGTGAATGTGGTGATGGAGATGAGGTAGGAAGTAGTAAGAAGATTGGAAGAAGAACAAGGAGGGTTGGAAGAACAAGAGAGTGGGAATAGGACTTGGAGAGAGGACAGAGCTTTGTGTTTTAGTGAGAGAATTGAAAAACAAAATGAGGGGGAGAGAAAGTGGGCTGATGGCGCAAATGAGGGGGAGAGGATAATGTGATTTTGCTTCTTACAACAAGCAGGAGAGTAAGAAAAACCTTGGGGCAAAAGAGGGAGTTGTGTTTCCTTTGAGTCTTGGCAGTTGGGTAAAGACCTTGTAGTGTTTTTCAAGTGGTTAAAAGCATGACCTCTCTTAGGATTTAGCTTGGATGGCCATGATCACTCCAAGTGTCACAATCTTGATGGAGGAGAGTACATCTCTTGTCTTGACTCAAGGAATACTACTAACATAGACCCTTGATCTAGTGGTGTATGATGAGAAGGCAAATGGATGGTTGGATTTGACTCTTGCTTTGACCAAATTTTCAAACAATAATTAAAGGGAAGTTTCAACATTTTTACAATTGCTACAATTATCTAAATGTTAATTAATTTGATTGGTTCAATTACACCTTAACACATTTTTATTGAAAAGGATTTTCCTCATTAATTATGCAAAGAGGGTGTGAGGGTTAATTTTTCATGTGATTAGGATATGATGCTTGTTATACTCTTAGTTAATGAGGTTAGGTCACCTTGATTTTATATTCTAGGTCATGAATTAACAAGGATTGGGCCATTAGGCTTTTAATTGTAACCTTTAATGTATTATGTTTCAATTGTTGATTTTTTTAATTAGTCATTGACTTTCACTTATCTTGTTGACTTGCCTTTAATTTACTAAGCCCTTGCTTTCGAGATCAATCGATTAATTTTTAATTAATCGCTAACCCCTCTAATTAGCCGGAGACACCAAGCTAATTAGCTTAGATGAAAACGGGGATGTTACACTATTTGTGCTATTTATGCTGAATTTGTTGCATGCTTGCAAGCTGAAAATGCAGTTTTTGCTGTCTCTGAACCTGTTGTTTCCGAATCTATTGTTTCTAAATCTGCTGTTTCTGCTGAATGTACTGTTTCTACTATTTTTGCAGATTCTAATTTAATTTTTGCACATTCTGAAAATAGTGTAAATTCTATTTTTGCTATTTCTGCTGAAAATTCTGTTTTTAATTGTACAGATTCTGCTGCTCTTCCTATTTTTTTGTTGTTTCTGTTTTTGCTGTTATTTGCAAATCTGAAAATTCTGGTTCTATTTTTGAAGCTGAAAATTCTGAAGATGCTGCTGTCACATTATTTTCTATTGCAAAAAATTCTGTTTCCACTGATTTAAATTCACTACAAGACATCTGTTCGCACATTCTGCTACTTGATTTAGTTGCATAAATTCTGCATTTATAGAAATTTCTGCTATTGATGAGTTGTTTCTGCAAATTCTATTTCTACAGATTCTGATGTTGATGTGCAAATTTTAAATTCTGAATTTTCAGATTCTGTGATTTTGAATTCTGTACATCATTTTAACTCTGATGATTCTGTTTTAGCTTCCATAGAATTTGATGATGCTATTGTACAGAATTTTTCACAGATTGCAGGTGCTGAACCTAAACCATCAGAAGCAAACCCAAGATTAGCACCTTCTATCAAAGAGCCTCCCACCTTGGAACTGAAGCCACTACCAGAAAATTTGAAGAATGCATTTCTGGCACCAAATGAGAAGCTATCAGTCATCATAGCCACTGATTTGCAGCCAGAGCAAGAAGAGAAGTTGCTGAACATCCTGAGGCAGAACATGAAGGCTATAGGCTGGACATTGGCAGACATACCTGGGATTAGCCCCTCTATATGCATGCACAGAATTCAGTTAGAGGAGGGAGTGCAACCAGTGAGGCAACCTCAGAAAAGGCTCAACCCGCTTATCTTGGATGTTGTAAAGAAAGAAGTGAGCAAGTTGCTAGCTGCAGGAATTATTTATCCAATTTCAAACAACAATTGGGTGAGCCCAGTGCAAGTGGCTCCAAAGAAGACTGGAATAACAGTGGTGAAGAACTAAAAGGAGGAGTTGGTGCCTACAAGAGTGTAGAATAGCTGGAGAGTCTGCATAGATTATAGGAAACTGAACCAGGCCACCAGGAAGGACCATTTCCCATTACCCTTCATTGATCAGATGCTAGAGAGATTGGTAGGTCAGTCACACTACTGTTTTCTTGATGGATTTTCTAGTTATTTTCAAATCCACATTGCACTAGAAGATCAGGAGAAAACCACCTTTACATGCCCATTTGGCACATTTGCATACCGGAGGATGCCTTTCGGTTTGTGCAACGGCCCAAGTATATTTCAGAGGTGCATGGTGAGTATTTTTTTTTATTTTCTAGAAAATTGTATGGAAGTCTTTATGGATGATTTTACTGTTTATGGCACTTTATTTGATGCATGCTTGGATAGTCTAGCCAGGGTATTACATAGATATGTTGAGTCTCACCTTGTTTTTGAATTATGAGAAATGTCATTTTACAATTAGGCAAGGTGTAGTCGTAGGACATGTGATTTCTAGTGAGGGTATTGCTGTTGATAGGTCCAAGATTGATGTTATCACTTCTTTACCTTACCCCACATGTGTGCGGGAAATACGTTCTTTTCTTGGACATGCAGGTGTTTACAGGTGATTTATCCAGGACTTCAGCAAAATTGCCCATCCACTTTCCAAGCTACTATAGAAGGATATAGACTTCCAGTTTGATGATAACTGCAGTAGAGCTTTTGCCCAGTTGAAGCAGCACTTGATTTCTGCTCCTGTTCTTTAGCCGCCGGACTGGGAATACCCGTTTGAGTTCATGTGTGATGCATCGAACCTTGCAGTTGGAGCTATTCTTTCCCAAAGGGTTAGGAAGATTCCTCATGTCATAGCATATGCTTCTCGGACCCTAGACTTTGCATAGGCTAATTACACCACCACAGAGAAGGAGCTTTTAGCCATTATTTTTGCTTTAGATAAATTCCATGCTTATCTATTAGGAACTAAGTAACTATTTTTTCTGATCATGCAGCCTTGAAGTTCTTACTGAAGAAGCCAAATGCAAAGCCTAGACTCATTAGGTAGATGTTACTATTGCAAGAATTCGACATTGAGATCAAAGACAAGAGTGGAGCTGAGAACCTAGTAATGGACCACTTGAGTTGCATTCCACAGACCTTGGAGCCTCTACCTATCCGTGAGACCTTTCCAGATGAGCAACTTTTAGAGTTGCGAGGTAAGGATCCATGGTATGCTGATTTGGCTAGCTATCTAGTTGCTTTTGAATTGCTTGCCTACTTTAAAAAGCATCAGATAGACAAACTTAAGAGTGAGGCTAAATATTATGTCTGCGATGATCCTTATTTGTGGCGCATGTATAGTGATCAGATTATTAGGCGCTGTGTGCATGAGCTTGAGATTCCTTCCATTTTGTATTTCTGTCACACACTTGCTTGTGGTGGTTACTTTGGACCACAACGCACTGCTAGGAAGGTCTTAAATGCAGGTTTTTATTGGCCCACATTGTTTTGCGATTCTTACACTTATTGTAAGAATTGTGAACAGTGTCAGAAGATAAGTGCTATTTCCTGTAGGAATGAGATGCCTCAACAACCATTATTGTTTTGTGAGATATTTGATGTTTGGGGTATTGACTTTGTGGGTCCATTTCCTATCTCGTTTGGTTTTGTTTATATTCTGCTGGCTGTTGATTATGTCTCCAAGTGGGTAGAGGCCAAGGCCACTTGAAGTGATGA
The DNA here is from genome assembly GCA_031439595.1 of Pterocarpus santalinus. Lineage (NCBI taxonomy): Eukaryota > Viridiplantae > Streptophyta > Magnoliopsida > Fabales > Fabaceae > Pterocarpus > Pterocarpus santalinus. Next base: position 49,355,795 of record CM062527.1, read on the forward strand.
TTCTCATGTTGTTGTAGATTTTGTCAGATCACACATTTTTTGTAGGTTTGGAGTGCTTAGAGCAATCATCAGTGATCAGGGGAGCCATTTCTGTAACAGGAACATGGCAACTCTGCTGAAGAAATATGGTGTCACCCACAAGGTCTCAACTCCATACCATCCGCAGACTAATGGACAGGCGGAGGTATCAAATAGGGAGTTGAAGCAGATTCTAGAGAAAACAATGCAGCCTAGCAGGAAGGATTGGAGCAAGAGGCTTGAGGATGCATTATGGGCTTATCGCACTGCCTACAAGACTCCTTTGGGGATGTCTCCTATAACACCCTCCCAAGTACGGTACTATGCTTAAGTCATAATACCTCCTCTAGGAGTTGTTACTATTATTTAATCGGACCTTGTCTAGCAGCAACCTTCGGCCACCTTCAATCTTACTAGTCGACTTCGCCTCGAAGGGCTTTCTTCGGAACTTCTGAGCTATCTGGAGATAACACAGAAACAAATATAGGAGTGAGAATTATGAATTCTCAGTAGGGTTCTGTCACTGTCATACATAATGTCATCGTTGTCATCTCCAGTTGCTTCAGTTTATTATGAAAAAGGTGAACATGTTATACAAGTTGTTTAATTTCACAGTTCAAAAACATGCTTTCCGAAGCAAAGTTCATTTTGTTCATACACTTATAATTTAGGCAAGCTAATACAAGATCAATTCATGAATTATGCTATGATTAATAACTTGAACAGGTTAACTTATAATAATACCGATATATTGAAAACATAAAATCTATACATACCTTTACTTATATTCAGATTTTATGCAGAATACACATATTTTCCTTAATCTTTCTTTACTTGTTACACATATCCCAGAGTACGATCGCCATGTCATACTCTATCGGGGTGTGATCGCCATGTTACACTCCTTAGAAATAGGTCCATCCTGCCACGTCCCAAAGTATGATCGCCATGTCATATTCCATCGGGGTGTGATTGCCATGTCATATTCCTTAGGGTGTGGAATCATCATGCAACATTCCAGAGTATGATTGCCATGTCATACCCCATCAGAGCGTGATTGCCATGTCACGATCCTTAGGAATATGGGACCTTCATCATATCCTTTTCGGTACTTACACTAGCTGGGTCATGCCATGCCTCATGTAAGCCCTATCCCCTATACTCACACTAGCTGGGTCGATGCCATGCCTCATGTGAGTGGGATGTTTGCATATGCTTCATCATTTACTTTCATATATGCTTGCGTATAGAATTTCATATTCATATCATGAATATTCCTAATAGAAACTATCATAATTTCATTAATATACTTTATGTCATGCTTATCTCATTCTTACATATATGACTCATATGAACATAACACATAAATGTTTATCACATTCGTATAATGCACATATTTCTGTCGGAATTTCGGCAGCATAACGGAACGTGCCCGCTTCCCCATGAATAGTGCCAGTCCACCATATAGTCACTCACACAGAAAAAAAAAAAATCAAAGCAAGATATAGATGCTCCAACAATCAAATAAAGTTTCATAACCTTGGTCTTGAATTAGTTTTCTGCCACTTCTCTTTGATTCTGCCCGGTTTTTAGAAATTAAGCCTTAAATTCATTTTAACTCATTTGGATCTCAATTTTGGATATGTTAAATTGTTATGTGTCTATTTTCTAACCTCTTTGGTCCTATCTAATTTTGATTTGTATAACTCAAGTTATTTAAGTTTTATCTCGGCCTGCCCTGTGGCTGGCCAGAATCACACACTTAAAAGTAAAAATTCACTAAAAATAGAAAACTGATCCAAATCATGCAAAATTGATCGTATATTAAAGCTAACAGGACAATATTTCATTTAGAAAAAGTTCCATTCCATTTGACCTAGTAGGACTCGAGTTATAGGCCCCGAAGTCTGGCCCTCTTGGACTGCCCTGTTCCGGCCCGGTTTGGACATAGGGCAAATTTCTTGGATCACTGGAAGCAAACGAGACCTTATCTAATTCTGAAATTTTTATGGGAAATTATCCTATCTGTAAACTTTCTGAAAAAGTTAGTTTCACTCATTTTCAAGTAGTATAGGGCGAGTTCTACCCTGAACAACCCAGTCTGCCCAGAACTAGAGTCAAAACCCTAGGTTGAAATTCAAAAATTCATATCTCTCTCAATACTAATCCAAAAGCCTTGTATGATATATATATGGAAATCCCTAGATGTCTAGTTTCATATAAAAATAGTCTCATCAGATTTAATCAGCTGTAGGCAGAGCTGTACACTTTGTTGTACTGACTGCCAAGGGTTTTTGGTTCTCCAGCCCCTCAGCTCTTCCTATTTTCATTCTTTCTTGCTTCTAATTCAGTTTTAACCAAACAAACAACCCAAAACCAGTCACATATCATCATAATCATTCATTTAACACATCAAAGATTGTGAAAATAATCCAACCTCAGCTAGCCAAGACCACAGAATTGATGCAAGAATTAAATCCCTACCTTTGTTATAAGTGATTTTGCTTGATTTTTGAGGCTTGGATGAGCAAGACTTGATTGGGCTTGATGGTTGGCTGGAGTTGTGTGAGTGAAGAAGAGAAGAAGAGGGCTGAAAGGAAAGGAGAAGAGGCGCAGTCTGATGGGTGAAGAAAGGGTAGAAAAAATCTGATTGAAGGAGTATATATAGGTGGCTTTCTTTGGCATTTGAGGGGTGGAGCTTGTATGATTGAAATTCAGCCAAGCCTCCCCATGAATTGTGGCCAAAGTGGCGCCACATTTGGGGGTTAAGTGGCTGAGTTCTCAGCCACTTAAAGTAGGGTTAATGAGTTGAAATTCTATTGGTTCAGTTCCGACAGTTTAAAATACCGTAATCTTACCGATTTCCTTCAAATCGGTAAAACGGTTTTGAAGAAATTTGTGAAGTTTTATATTTTTCTATTCTAATTATTTCTAATTCTAATCTCTCTAATCTAACATCTAATTAACTCTTAATCAACCTTTAATTAATTTCTAATTAATCTTAAGGATTCAATAAAATCGAATAAATCGATTAATTGTGTAAATTAAACGTTTTGCAAGTTGAGGGCCTTTCTGGTTTTTGTTGTTAATGGCTAATGGCATTTTCGTAATTATGGATAAGTCTAGGGGCATCCCATGTCATTTCACATATGGATACCTCCGTGGCTCAATCGGTCGAGATTTAGGTTTCTACATTTTCGCTACATGATTCTGCTTTGTTTAAAAACTTATTTTACTAATCTTGTTGATATAGGGACCTAAATGTCATTTTCTAAAATGTTCAGGGGCAAGGCTGTAAATAAAATATAAGGACTTAAAGGACATTTTTTAAAAAGCTCAGGGGGCAAGGTTGTAAATAATAAAAGTTTGCCCAAAGACATTTTCATTATTTCCTATAACGTTATATAGGGATGTTACATCTCCCTATAGGATTGTCTTTGGCAAGGCATGTCACCTTCTAGTAGAAATTGAGCACAAAGCCTATTGGGCAGTCAAGAACTGCAACCTTGATATGAGCCAGTTCAGACTTCATAGGAAGCTCCAACTTCAGGAGTTGGAGGAGATCTGGTTGGAAGCCTACGAGAACTCCCGCATGTACAAGGAGAAGACAAAACTCATTCATGATAAGAAGTTGCTGCGGAAGGAGTTCTCCATTGGCCAGAAAGTGCTTCTTTATAATTCTCGCCTCAAGCTCTTTTCTAGTAAGCTTCGTTCTAGGTGGCTTGGTCCTTATATAGTGGCTAAGATTTTTCCATATGGTGTTGTGCAGATTTTGGAGCCTGGAACGGATAGAGTATTCACAGTGAATGGCCACCGCTTGAAGCCATTTCATGAGGACATACCATTGGAGACCATTGAGGAGGTCTGCTTGCTAGCAGCCACTTACACTTGATAGGGGAGTTTCTCTTTCGCCTTCCTTACTTCATTTTACTTGCATTTCCATTCTGCATTACATTGAGGACAATGTAAAGTTGAAGTGTGGGGGGATAGTTTATACATAGGTTGTTTGGTAATTAGTCTTGCATTATAGATTTGTTTCATGGTTGCTTTTACTACATTTCTTCTTAAAAAAAAAAAATTTTGCTTTGTTTTGCTTTGTTTTGCTTTGGTTCTCCATTGTTGAGTTGAAAGTTGTTGAGTTAAGGCATTAGGCTTTAGGGAGGATAGAGTTCCAACATGATTTCATTTTTCTTTCCCCTCTTGATATGTGTAAGTTGGGTGATTGATTGTGATTTGCAATGATTGAGTATGTTGGACTTTACCCTCGTGAGCTTTTGAGCCTTATTTTGGATGGTTACATTTCATGCCATTCTCTTCCTGCTTATGTCTTTTCCCTCATAGATTTTGTTATTCTAGAACTTGCTTTGATTCTTTTTTGGGGCTACATTTTTCATAAGCATTCATGAACATGATAGAGACATTTATTTCATTTTAGCCACTTGGCCATATAGCCTACCTTGTATTTTGCCCCTTGTTTAGCCCCTTTGAGCCTTATTGATCATTCTTTGGTTTCTAGCACATTATAAGCTTTAAGTGAAAAACCATGTTATACCCAACCTTAGGGAATAGGGAGTGCATTGGTTTCATCATTATTGGGAATAGGGAGTGTGGGGGTTTGAAAGAATGCAAGGAAAGTAGAAAAAAAAGGAGAAAAAGAAAAAAAAGAAGAAAAAAAAATAAAATGGGAAATCTTGATAAAGGGAAAAGAAAGTTCAAAGAGAGTAAGTGTGTGATGGCTTAATTTGTCTAATGACCAATGTCACTTCTATTCTCTTAGGTTGTATCTTGTCATATCCTCATATTTTCATACCTTTACCTTGGCCCCATTACAACCTTGAATAAAGTCCTCTTGATTTGTGTTTGCATATGATTGTGAGTAGTGGAGAAGTAGAAGATTAACAAGCTTATGGTAATACATTGTCTATTGAGGTGACTTGAATGAAACACTTTTGCCCATACACTTGAGAGTTGAGAGATTTAAACACTATCTTATTAACCCTTTCATGCTTGATCTATTTGCATTTTGAAGGATATTGCTTAACATGCATCTTTGAGAGATGGGGTGTTGAATGATTTGATTGTTGAAAACTCTTGATGCCTTGTATGCTCTTATGTTCCTAAGCTTGGCAGTTTTGATGATTCATTGGAGAATTTGCTTGTTCATTTTGGGTTATTCCATGATTTTTAAGTTGCATGTTTTTATGTCCTTAGTTGAATCTTGCATGAGGACATGCAAGAGTTAATGTGGGGGAATTTGATCAATTGGATTTTTATATACTTATTTTCCCTCGTTGCTAGCTAATTAATTCTCTTTTGTGCCTAATTGTTTTGAATTGGACCATTTTGTATTGTTTGGATTTTGTTTGGATTTGAGTTAAATTTTCCAGCGTTAGGCAAATTCTGACACTATTTTGGTTTTTGGGTTATATCTTGAGTTGTAGAGCTCATTTTATTGTGATTCTTAATTTGTAGAAAAGCTGAGAGATAAGCCTACAAGTTATATGAAGAGGTCAGAGGCCAATTCTGGTGTTAAGAAGCTGAAATTGGACCTAGAAGTGAATTGAAGTGGTGTAGCCATAAATTCTGAGGAAGGTGTGGTATTTAGGCCATATCTCAGTCCACAGATGTCCGATTGAGCCCATTCCAGCGGCATTTTGAAGCTGACATCCAAGGATACAATTCTTCTTAAGAGTGGAAATCTAAACGGAATCGTTTTGATAGCCAAAATGGTAGAAGAACGTTACTCACGGAATTAGTTATAATGATTTCATGTTTTTAATGTAACTTTCTTTCTATAATTCGGATTTTAGCAAATAAGATGTCTAGATTCAAAGGAGAGAAGAAAGGACGAAGAAGTCAAGAACCGAAAATTGCTTATCCAAAAATCTGTCGAATCTGTTACAAGTCTAGCCTCCTCCAAAACCCAGCCAAAATCATAATCAAAACCGCCTAAATTTATTAAATTGTAATTACTACATTCATCCTCTCTCTCCCCTTTGAATCTGGACATCTTATTTTCTAAAATTGGAATTATAGAAAGAAAGTTACACTAAAAACATGAAATCATTATAACTAATTCCGTGAGTAATGTTCTTCTACCGTTTTGGCTATCAAAACGATTCGGTTTGGATTTCCACTCTGAAGAAGAATTGTAGCCTTGGATGTCAGCTTCAAAATGCCACTGGAATGGGCTCAATCGGACATCTGTGGACCGAGATTTGGTCCAAATACCACACCCTGCTCAGAATCCATGGCTGCACCACTTCAGTTCACTTCTAGGCCCAATTTCTGCTTCTTAACACCAGAATTGGCCTCTGACTTCTTCATATAACTTGTAGGCTTATCTCTCAGCTTTTCTACAAATCAGGAATCACAATAAAATGAGCTATACAACTCAAGATATAACCCAAAAACCAAAACAGTGTCAGAATTCGCCTAATGCTGGAAAATTTAACTCAAACCCAAACAAAATCCAAACAACACAAAATGGTCCAATTCAAAACAATAAGGCACAAAAGAGAATTAATGAGCTAGGAATGAGGGAAACTAAGTATATAAAAATCAATTGATCAGACTCCAACTAGTGTGATCGTTGACTTGAATGCGTCCACATGCTCCTGTGGATTAGTGCTCCCATCATAGGGCTCTATATTGGACGAGGGCTTGAAACTTTTCGGGGGCTGAGTCCCCATGATATAGTCAGAGAAGGGTGTGTTGTTGCCATCCTCGAGGTCCTCATAAGGCTCTGAGCCATGCCTTGAACACCGATCCACGTGCCCAAGGAGAGGTCGGGATTTGGAATATTCAGGGTGGTGTCTGGCACGTTCCACCCGAGGTTCTTTATGATTGTCGACAATGCTCTGATATTGTGAGTTTCCCTGATGTTGGCATTCAGTGTTGCGGCTGCGTTCGCTTGGACTTCAACCTCTGCCATGCTCTAGGCTTCTGTTATACCGATGATGTCGTTGCTGACATCGTCTTCAGTTGGTATTTTTCATGTGGTCCAAGTTTTTTCCAACTTCTGGATGCGAGTGGCTTGTTCTTGCATCAGGGTTACCATCTCGGTGAGCTGGTCAGTGTTGGCCCAAGGGTGGAGCTCTACTGTGGAGGCTACCACATTTCCTACGGCCAAGATGAGAGAGCGATGAGCCGTCGAGTTTCGCTCGTGGCAACGGTCTCTAGTGTCCGAAGTTGAATTAGAAGCTATCCGACCATCAACTAGTGGTTGTTAGGTGCTCGCAGGGCCATGTGCCGCCGCATTTTCATACCTTGGTGAGAAGATATTGGTATGGTGTTTGCTATGGAATGACGGAAAGGAGTGTTCGGGGTTTCCCATAAACGGTGCCAATATTTGGAAGTGTTTTAAGCAAGAAGTCTGATCCAGAATTGGAACATTGAGTTACTCTGATCTGATTATTGGACTGTTGAAGGTGAGATTCCATAGTGGTGGGGGTACTTGCAAGGACTCCGAAGCTCAAGTCAGTGAGTGCAAGAGGTAGTGAGTAATGGTCAAGAATGTACCTAGGTTCAATAATTAGCTACTTATTTATATAGGTAGTCAGTTGAGAAGATATGGGAGGTTCCGTAATCGTTGGGGATAACTCGGAACGTCCAATGACTATAGCCAAGAGGATAGGTCCAACTTTATTGGCAACATTCTAGATGAATTCTGTTCCGCCCTAGTCGGGCCGTTATGGAGTTTGATGTGGGCCCGAATTATATATGAGCAATAGTAAGTCTGATTTTACATTGGGCCGAGTTAGGCCTACTATTTTTAGCTCAGAATAACATGTCAAGGATCAGGCCACAAACTTCTCAATGGTTGACTTCATTCCCTTCTAGTAGAATTGTTTCATACTTTCTTATAAGTTTTAAGCACTCCTTGGTAACTGCCTTGTTTAGTGGCATGGAATTCGACTAATATTTGGTCAATTAAAAGAGAATCTTTTGGTAGAAAAATTCTGCTATTATACAATATCAATGCATTATGAAGGGAGTAGCCTATAGGTAGCTATCCTTGATGGTGGAGGTCATGTAAATGCCTGAGCTCATTATCTAAGGTCTTGGCCAACCGAATATCTGAAATAAAGGAACCTTCTATAGTTCAGTAAGCGTGAAAATGTTTTGTCGGCGGCTAGGACAAAGAATCTACCACTGGACTACTTTTTCCTAACCTGTATTCAATGTAAAACTAGTAGCCAAGAAGCTTTATCAAGTAGTATTGCTGCTCTAGAGTTTGAATCACCTAGGACATTAAATCTTTTAGACCACTGCAAGAATTAATTGGAATAGCAATCGATTTAGCGATCAAAAAATTTTCATCACTATTGTATAGAATTAGTGACCGATATGAGAAACCAGAGAGATGCTTTGTATAGAACAAAATTAGTCGCTAAAAAATTTAGTGATTGATTTAGCTACCGATTGTTGCACACAACATTTGGTCAATAAATTGACCACTAACTTTAGGTTAGTGACCGAATCCTCAACAGAAAAAAGAAAAGAAAAAACCAAATTTTCAACATATTGGTCACTAAATCGGTATCTAATTACAAAATTGGTGATTGATTTAGTGATTGGTATGATAAAAAGAGGAAAACACATATATTAAACAAAATCGGTCATTGGTTGAAAAATTAGTTACCAATTTTGGTTATTAAGAGTTACCTGCATCATATATAAATTAGTCACTAAATCGATCTCTAAATTTTAAATTAGTAACCAATCTAGTTGAAGTTAGAAGTAGCACAAGAACGGGGGTTGAATTGTGCTTTTAAAATACTTTTAAGTTCCCGAAACTTTAAACAAACTTTTCTCAAGTTGTTGGACTTAGAATGCATAAGCGTTTTGAGTTAAAAATAGAAGTTATTGTATTCACAATAACTTTGTTAGGCAATGAATAAAATAGGTGCACTGAATAATATACAAAATATAAAAACTGTAAAGAGGGATAAGGATAGAAGATCACATAGAGAAGTTTTTATACATGTTTGGCAAATCACTTGCCTATGTTTGGTCCCCAACAAATTAGTCAACATCTTATAAACTTGAGTATTCTTTGTCTAAGCTTTTCCAAGCTTTACAATCGAGTAATTCTTCCTAGCCTATCCAAGCTCACATTGACCGCTATTGGGTCAGGATACAATAATGAGTTTTTAAAAGGTTTATGTTTGAATAGCACTCATACTAAATCACTCAAAGATGTACTAAGAGAATATTAGCTAATACAAAGTAGATGAGAAGATTTTCTTCGCAAGAAGTTACAATGAATAACTTTTTGGACATTTAGAAGGTTGAGAAAAAGGAAAGCTTGATACATATTCAAATGCACATAGTTCCAACTTCTTCATCATCTTTCCAGTTTATATAGACTTCAAAATCTAGTCGTTGAGACTTTAGACCTTAAGCCCAAAGCTTTTCAATCCACTAGTCTAAGACTGGAGAGAGAAGTGGGTTGCTCTCTTTCTCGACAAGCAAGCACATTACCAGAGAAGAAAACTAGCTATCTGGGTCCACCAACATTTTAAAGTTGTCAGGACTTCTTTTGGATCTTGTCATGTCAAGTTGACATTTAGGAATGATCCATGAATCATGCAAAGCAAGCTTTGAGAGTAAGGTACTTCATAAAGATCATCTTTTCGAATATCACCCTTCTTAGCAAAGCCTTCTAGATAAATCATCCTTCTGATGGCTTGGTATCCTTCTGATGATATAGATACATCCTTTTGATATGATTTCTTGCAAGACAAATTTTAGAATCATATATTATCTTGTAAAATAGTTCTTTTCTTTCGGTTATATATGCGAGACATATAAGAACATTTAAATTGATATGATTCCAATCTCATAATTGTGCATATATGGCAATCTAGTGCACATGAGAACAAACACTTGAACAAACGATTAGTCCACAGAAAAGATTTTATTAAGAATTGATTTGTTGCTCGTCCAAACTCTTTGCTCGATAGAGCTCAGACCAATTGGTGGCTTTTAAATGGTATTGGAGCTTATAATTTTCCCCTTTTTGATGATGGCAAACCAAAACATAAGAAAAGCTTTTGTTTCATAAAATGGAATTGAAAGCACATAAGCACATGGCTTATTGTTAATTTCAATTTTTCTGATTTTAAATTTATAACACCTTACCAGATATAATACTATGCCTAAGTCATAATGTTATATTCGGTAGTTTGTGATAGATGCTAATTTTGTTTTTATTTGTTTCTTTATGCTTCTTTTAGCAGAACTAAAATTAATAAAACAAATTTAATCGGTATTCCGTGAGTATACATTTGTTTATAAAGTGCATATTGTCCTATCAATGTCACCCATAAAATTTATAAAATGAGAGCATCTCATAAACTATACATACATGATCTTATGCATTCATATATACAAATAGGTACTATGTACATCAAATAGGACCGTCAAAATAGATATTTGGTCCTTATCCGTGAATATCATCTAAGTATAAGTCTGCACAGGGCCCTACTAAAACTAGCATAAATACATGAGAGTACAAGGTGAACCAAACAGAAACTATAAATATGGCCCAAGGTCATATAAAAGACATTAAAAGAGGGCCACTCTATATAATGAAGCTGCCACCAAAGCTTAGTAAGCTCCATTAAGCAGATTTCAAAGAGAGGAACTTGTTCACCAACATGTTCCTGAACCCAGGGTCACCTGGTGCCTTGCCGTTTTTTGGGGCTGAAGATGAAGTAGAAGATGAATTCATCATATTTGAGGGATCACTCTTAGAGGATCCCTAGGGTACAAACTGGGGTAGCGGTGTGGGTGGCTGTGATTGGTAAGGCAACACAGGGCCTGGGTGTGCTATGTATAGAGGAACTCCCAAGAAAGGAACAACAGGTTCAAAAGAAGACTAAATGCAAACGCACACTGAAAGAATATATACAAGTGGACTAGGGAGGTAGTGATACGGCTCTGGCAAGTATACCAGATCGTACAAGTAATAAAGTGATGAAAAAGATATCATTCCCATGAGGATAGGTCAATTACTAAGTAACTAACAGGAATGACTATTTGGACTAGAAGAATGGAATGAGTAGAGAAAACTAAAAGAAATCAAATAAAACAAGAGAACAAAATAGCACTTAAAGACAACTTAAATCACTAGGATGGACACTAGGGCTAACTGACTTCACCTAACTATGGACTCAATTACCATGGATCTCAATTGCCTAGTTTTTATCTCAATTGATTAATGGTCTGATTCCCTAAACTAATGCCAAGCCTTTTTCAAGGTCAAGAAATTCTCTTTATCCTAAATTGTTTGCCTAATCTCTTAATTGCAAACTAATTTAGGAAAAGGTTGAAGCTTTATAGATTCCTAAGATGACCACATGAGTCGCGTTTATCTATCTCTAGTTTTCGCTCAACTCACAGCATTTATGGTGAAAATCTTTGTTTACAAACCCTATTTCTAGTTATTGTAAACCAACAAATCAGTTGAATGGTAGCCAATCACTCAAAAGCATTAGGAACAATCATAAACACTTAATAATCAAGATAAAAACATAAATAAAATCAATCCATGAGTAACATCATCCCATAGTTGGATCCATCAACGCCCTAGAACGGGGTTTAGTTCATCATGGAATCATAAACAATAGAAAAAGTAAAAGAAAGAACAAAAGAAAGAGTAGCCATGAAGAAGAACAAGGATTCCAACATGTTGAGGGTGAAGGATGTCTCCAACTTTTCACAAAACTCTCCACAATGCTCCTTACATCTTTAAGCCTCTCCTCTAGGGTTGCCTCTAGTGTTTAGAGTCTCAAAAGGTCACAAAAAGGTCATCCAAATCCTTTAAATAATGCCCCAAGATCTTTTCTAGCAAGGTTGCTTCGAAAAATAGACTTTCCAAATTTATCGCAGCCGCACTTGAGCGCACTATTCATGCTCGAGCATGCTCCACTACACCATAAATGTGCTCTTTTAGTCTCGGGCTGCACTCGAGTGTAGGGTCGCATGCTGGAGCACAATCCACGCTCGAGCGTGGGGTCTCACACTCGAGCGTGCATCTAAAATAGCAACTCTGCAGATTTGCCTCTTTTGCTCACTACCAAATGGACTGCTTAAGACTTCAATTGAACTCCTCTTCCACTTGAGTGCTTGTTGTAACATCCGAAAAATTTTATCGTTACCAACTGAGTTGTTCGGTTTTATCGAATAAGTGGGTTTATTCAAGATCTGATTAGACACTTTCTTAGAGCCAATTAAGGGTGAATTGAGAGGATTGGGCATGATAGACTTAAATTAGGAGCATAAAAAACCTCATAAAAAAATTTCAAGCCAATTTACCGATTTAATGGAAATCGGTAAGATTTCAGTAACTCAAACTGTCGGAACCGGATCAGTAGAATTTTTTCTATGAGTGCCCTAGAATCAACGTCTAGGATTTAGCCAAACACCCCACCCAAGTGGTGCCTAGACAGCCATGGATGATGGGGAAGAGACCAGAATTTTGACCAAGACTCCTTCCACCAATCAAATGCAAGCCACCTTGAAAATATCTCCACTTTTCTCCTTTTCTTCTCATCCATTTTCGGCCACCCTCCTTCAGCCGCTGAAGTCCATCTTTTTCTCTCCTCTTTGCTCTCATTTCTACTCCATTTCCATCCATCTTCAAGTCCCATCCCAAGCCACCACCATCAAAGACACAAAATCAGCCTAAATCACACAAGACAAGGTAGGAAATCCTACTTCTTCTCTTATTTTCTCTGATTTGAGGCTGTATGAGGAGCATGCTTAATCTGAGATTTTGATGTTTTATAGGGTGATGATGATGTTTTATTATTGGTTTTGCATGTGTGTTGTGATTAGAATTGGATTTGAGTGCAAATAGCTTGAAGAAGGAAGATAAATCTAGAAGCTGTTAGGGTTTTCCTTCGGCGGTCCGTACGGCGGAGTGTACGGCTCCGCCTACCGCCATTTAAATTGGATGAGACTATTTTTATATAAAACTAGACATCTAGATCTTTCCATACATATATCATAATAGGCCATTGGATTAGTACAGGATTAGTTATGAATTTTTGAAGTTTACCCTAGAAATCTGGTTTCCTATCTGGGTAGTAGGACTTGAGAATGGTATAACTCACCCTATGCAACTTCAAATTGAGTGAAACCAAGTTTTTTTGAAAGCTAACATATAAAGGAATATCTCATAAAAATTTCAAAACCAAAATCTTAGCCATTTCCTCCCAGTGCACCAAGGAAGTTGGCTTAAGTCTAAACTGGATTGAACCAAAGTAGTTTAGTAAGGCCAAGTTTCGAGACTCATAAGTCAAAATATACTTATGAAAATGACATAAAACTTAGTTCATTTGAAATCTTGTTCTGATAGATTTAATTTGATCTAAATTTCGTATGAATTCACCTAGTTTTCTATTTTTAGTGAATTTTTACTTAAAGAGACCCAATTCTGGCTGAGAACAGGGCAGTCTGAGGTAAATATCTAGAGTTATACACATCAAAATAAAATGGGACCAAAAGGGTTAGAATATAGACATATGAGGCTATAACATATCCAAAAATTAGATTTAAATGAGTTGAATTGAATGAGAAATAAGGCACACCAAATTCGAGCAGAATAGAGGGGGTTAAGCTGAGACTCTATTGATGTTTAAATTGAAATTGTTGATTGAGATTATGAATGTATATGTGTGATTGAGATTGTTGATTGGTGTTATGGATGTACATGTATAATTGTTGCGCTATACTGAAATTGTAAGTTGTATAAATGTACTGGTTGTCTAGCACTATTCACGGGGAAGCGGACTCGATCCGTTATGCTGCCGAAATTTCGGTAAGAAGTTTATATGTTATGAAAGTCTATGACAACTTGAGTGCATCATACATAAAGAAACAAGTTAAATGTGCATTCATTTCATGATATGATAAAGAATTCCATATCACTTGGGCCAACCCCAGAATAAATTAAGGGGAATAGATCAGTAGGAAGGTCGGGGAAAGTAAACCCAGCCATCCTGTATAGGAACGAGCTCGGTCCTGAAAAGCAGACTATTACCCAGGAGTATATAGCCAATGACACCCAGGGGCCCAAGGATGGAAATAAGTTCTAATAGGCAAAAGCCTCCAAGAATAAGATGCATCTTCTCATTGCACATGCATATGTATAGTGTAAAAATTCTCTATTGATTGTTCTAAATCCTTGTTATTTATTCTTAATATGCTATTGTTCCATTGTGATTACTGTTTGAGTACATTAGTATATCTGTTAATTAAAATTGAACTTGTTTTGGTGTATGCTTTACAAATGAGTATTTAAGTTAAATATTATCATTCTACTACACTATTTGAAAATTAATGCACAGCCGAAACAACCGGGAATGACAGCGATGACACATGTATAGAACTAGGAATTCCTACTGAGAAATTTCTATTTCTCACCCTACTGTATATTACCTCGTCGTTCTCAGACTATGGAGCACGCCGCGACAGGAGTCCTCTTCATTGAGTTCCCCAAGTTTCACATACACCTCGACCCATTCCTAGACTCTGTATATATATCCGTAGGTGCAGTTTGATTGTATTTCTTCTTTCGAGAGAGACTTTCTTTGTACCAATCGATGCACCCACTATTTGACCCCACTGTTCCATATATTTCCATTCCACTTCATATGGCCCATCCATTCCCACCTCCTCCAAAGAAGAGAGCAAAGACCAAAGACCAAAGCACCAGCCCCTGTTCCTATGGCTCCTCTTGGGCAGTCAGTATTTTGCAACGCCGGTGGCAAAGACAAGTAAGTCTTCAGTTTTAGTTCTGACTACCAATTTAGTATCAATTTGACTTGTTTTGAAATGATGTTATTTTGCTCCAATGTTGTTCATATAGAACTTTCTCATGTTTTGGTGAAACAGAAGTCGCAGATCAGCGGCAACTCAAGTTGCTTTTGTTTTACAATCCGGGCAGCGTAGGGGTCTGCAATTTGCCGTAGCACCAGGACCAGCAGTGAATACACACCAGGAACAAGTGTAGTTTGCATGCCAATGTACGTACCAATGGCAGCTTGCGCCATATGAAGAAGGCTTGTTGAAATGCCATGTATTAGTACTCATGATTTTTCTCAACTCTAATGTTCATACATACATACATTAACGTGAGCAACTTTGAGGTGGTAGTTAATATTTTGTAATTGGAAAAAAATTTATTAAGCTACCGTATAAACTTATTTTAGCCCTATGCGGATAAGACATTTGGAAACTTTAAACTTTTACTAATTATCCCTTAATTTAGTGTAGTTCTGGTACAATAAAATTTTAAATTTATTTACGGTATCCGATGCTTTCCGCCTCCACATCAGAGGAGGACCCATCAGAGGCAGCGAGTTCCTCCTCATCCTCTGCTCCCGGCACAGGCCACCCTCCTGCAGATGCACCCATGGCGAATGGGTTTCTCTCTTCGGATTCTGGTTAAATAGTGGGCTTACCGCAGTGACAATAGATGTATAGAATGGCCCTCTTTTGGCAGTCTGGGTCATGGATAGATGCATAGATGCAGGAATGCACATGCAATGTCCCATGGGGACCACTTAGGGTACTGTTCATAGAAAACGGTCGTTGTGTTTTGTATTAGCGGCCTCATTTTGTTGCCTTGTAGCATTTTGACAAACTTGAAAATTAGATATATATGTACATATTTATGATGCATTTTGCAGTTGTTCTGTCGTTATCATACTTTTATTTATGTTATGTTATTTACGGTATGCCGAATAATCAGTATTTATTCCATTGTAACGCAGAAATTTTTGTTACGCGTTTAAGTATTCTTATGCGAGTAATTTATACTAATACAGAAAATAGAATTTAACCAGTATTATACATAATCACTTATGAGATAATTTATTATGACTTAAGCATAGTACTTTGTTTGGTAACGTGTTACACTTGTACCTAATTGAAACACAATGAAAACATAAATAACTAATAAAAATATGAGAAAAAGACAAACAAACCAGAAAAGAACCTAAATCAAAGAAACCAACTAAAAACAACTAAAACACTCAAATAAATTTATGTAACCAAAGCTTAAATCTAAATAAAACAGAGCAAAAATAACTCACTATGGGGAGTTATCATGTAGTAGTCGGATAAAATGAATCCATAAATTGGTTAATGTCAATATCGCTCTGGTACCTCAGCGAAGAGTATCATGGCAGCCATAACTGTCATCTGAGAATGACACAGACATACAATAGGATGAGAATTTAGGACATTCTCAGTTGTCTCAATTCATAAGTATTAAAAAAGTGGCCTAAAGCAAAGTTCCATTTTACTTAAGGAATTAATAAACAGAAAAGAACACATATGATAAACAAAATAAACATCATAGAGAATAATTTGCAATTGAAACTAGACTACAATTAATTACATAGTAAACAAAAGTGAGTGCGAAATAGAAATTTCAATGTAGATGCATTTGATTCTTAATCTTTCTTAATTTGTATTTCATAAATTTACATACTTGGTTCCCTAGAAGTTTTAGGCCATATAACTCTTGGGTAATGGTCTGTTTCTCAAAATTGAGCTCATTTCTATACAAGATAGCTGGGTTTACTATCCCTAACTTTCCCACCGATCTATTCCCCTTAATTTCATTCTTGGATTGGCCTTGGTGACATGGAATCCTTGTGTTTCTCATAACTCATGTACTTATGACTAATCACACTTGAGTGATTTAAGCTCATAATGCAACGTTCGTATGTATTTTGCTAGAAATTCGGTAGCATAACGGCTTAAAATACGCTTCCCCAAAAATGCAATAGAAACATTTTCAGCCAACCAGTCAAAATACCATAATCAACATAATATTACACTAACATTTCAGCAATATAATAGAGAGTTTCATTATCAAAATTTCAATCCTTGGGCATTCATGGTCTAAGAGTGTTCGAGTACTTAAAATTGACATTAACACTTCAATCTCCTAAATCTATCCTATTTTAGAAATTGTGCCATAAATTTCATCTTAACTCATTTAAATCTAAAATTTTAATATGTTGTGGCATCATTTGTTTATTTTTAGTTTTCTTTGGTCTCACTAAGTTTTGATGAGTATAAGTTGAGTTATCAAGATTTTACTCAAGACTGCCCTGTTGGACAAATTTGAGCACTTAAATGTAAAAATTTAGCAAAAATAAAATTTTTATTAATTTTATCAAAATTTCTATCCAAGTAAGCTAATTGAATCATTTTTCATTTTCTAGAAGTTTCATTTAGAATAGGTAAGTAGAGCCCAAGTTATAAACTCTTAAATTAGGTTAAAAGGGTCTGCCTTGTTTCAACCCAAATAAGACATAGGGCAATTTGAAGAATTTTTTGGGAGCAATGTAATTAAGATATGGGCCTGGAATTTTTATGGCATAAACATTTATATGTTAGCTTTCTAATAAATTTACTTGCACTTAATTTAATGTTGTATAGGGCAAATTATGCTCTCCACAACCCATACTGGTCAGAATACTGGACAAGATTCAGGGGTTTATTTCAAAAATTCATAAGTTTCTCATTTCAGGTCTAATGGCTTATAGTTTATATGGTTGGAAAGAGCTAGATGTCTAGTTTCACTAAAAATAGTTTCTTAAATTTTTTAGCTCTATAGGTCAAAATGTACTATATATAGTACTGGTAGGTCCTAGGGTTTTGAATTTCAACTATCTTGTTTGAGTTCTCCTTTGAGTTTTTTTATCAATCTTCCATCCCAGCCAAGAATTTCCATTTCCAATCAATTGAAACAAGTCATAAAATTGTCATACAACATCATAATAAAGAGAAGCACAAAAACCCTGATTAACCACATAACTTTAATATCAAGCAAAAGTCAAGAATCCTACCTAAATTCCAAGTTTGAATTAGTAACGAGAAAGCCTTGGGTGAAGAAAATTTGGGTAGGATGAAGAAGTAAAGATGGAGGAGTGAAGTTGAGAGAGAAAACGAAAGTGAGAGAGGTCAGGTTTGGGGTCAAAAATCTAAGTAAGAAGATGGGAAATTTTTAGATTTTGAGTAATAAATGTAAGGATGACTCATGGAAATTCTATTGCTGGATGTGTGGCTTAACTTAATTTTTCTTTTGCTTCCGTATCATGTGGCTAAATTTGTGCCAACCTAAGGTTGTTTGTGGCTTAATTTTGACCACTCAAATTAGGGTTTTGGCCGGTATTTATGTGATCCTATAGTATAAGTTTCTACTGACCCGGTTCTTGCGTTACAAAATACCAAAATCAAAGCGATTAGCATGACATTACTAATAGTTTTTCATAAAATTCTCTACATTGCAAAGTTAAATATTCTAAACCCTAATATCCATATTTCAACTCTAATTAAGTGTATCTCTCAAACACAGCAAAATAAATCAATTAATGATGCTAATCAAATGCACCGTGCTTCAGGATGTTACACTATTACCCTCTTGAAAAAAAATTTTGTCTTCAAAATTTAGTTACCTAGAAATAATTCGAGATAATCCTTTTTCATGTCTGACTCTAATTCCTAGTGTAGTCTTCCACTCTTTCTCTTCCTCAGGCTACTTTCACTAATTGTAAGAACTTGTTGCTAAGCTGCTTGATGCTTCTATCTACTATACGTGCTGGAGGTACATGGAAAGTCAGGTCATCCTTTAGTTGTATTGGTTCGGGGTCTAAGAGGTGACTAAGATCATGGTGATATCTTCTAAGTTGCGACAAATGAAAAACATCATGAAGGTTAGACAAATGTGGGGGTAAAGCCACTTGGTATGTTATTAGCCTAATTCGTTTCAGAATTTGAAAAGGACCTATGAATCAGGGACTCAACTTTTTCACCTTGACGGCTCTACTTATTCCTATTGTGGGTGTGATTTTTAGGAATATGTGGTCTGTAACACCCTAGTAGTTCCATTCTATGCTTAAGTCATATTGTGGAATTATTAGTTATTAATTTTGCTCGCGGAACTAACATTACCTTTTTGAAATTACTTTGTACCGAAAATAGGGGGAATATTTTTTTTTTTTAAAACAAGTGAACCATTTTTGAAATCGAGAGCCATGAGCGCATCGTGAACATATAAAGTAACACCGCTATCCCATACATACGTTGCATTTAACAAACATAAAACAATAAGAGCAACCACAATTCTTAGATAAATGCAACATTCATTCCACGGCCATCCATGATAATACAATAATAGTCATATCAGAGTCATACATAAGATAATAGTGGGTTTGATATCTAACATCGGCCCTAACCAAAAGCCTACCAATACATGACAAAAGGAAATACATCAGAAAATCCTACTACCCAAGCATGCCACATAACAGAATGATAACCCTATAACTATAACCAAAAGGGGCTATCCTCGTGCTCAGCTCCGCATGCAGTCGTAGCATCAAACATCTGGCGGGAGGAAACCGTTCCCATATCCACCGGGAGAAGTACCACCACGTCCCCCTCCTCGAGCACGTCCTCGCCCACGGGGCACAGTGCGGGTACGAATGAACCCACGCTTGCGAACCGAGGGTGAAGCTGGGCCAACAGATGAAGCAGAAGAATAAGAAGATAAACGAATCACCGAAGGCTGCGACAAACCCGAACGGTGAGATCCCCTAGAATGAGTCGGATAGAGGGGCTCAGACGCATCGGTGTCCACATGGAAGCTCGGATAAGACGGCTCGAAGGTCGAATCGATGAAAGCGATCGGAGTCAAGCGGGTATCCGAAGTCGATCTCGTCATCATCAGTGGGGTATCTCGGTGGCTGAAAGTAGGGGCGGATGTCATCCATAGTAACCTCGCCGAATGGCTGATGTGGTCGGAAAAATGGGCTCATCACGGGGGTCTGAAACTGGTGGTCGTGGAAGATGAAGACCCTCATCATTGCGCCGCCAAAGACCGCAGGCGTTCAGACCGGGGTCAAAGCGCCAACGCCACACGGGAACTCAATGTAGATCACCATCGTGCCGGCGTCGACATCCTCTGAAGACGACACGGAAATGTAGGAATGAGAAACACTAAATTTCTCAGTAGGATCGCGACTAGACAAACACAGTGTCCTCGTCATCGTCCCAGCCACTGCGGGTTTAATTATGAAAACAGTGGACAGATATAAGTTCAATTTTTAATGGTTTGAAAACTTAGGCCCCGAAGCGGGTTGCTTTTAAACTTAAGATCATAACCACATCATCATAACTAACATACGTACTAGAACATAGAATAAACATTCATAATGCAAATGGGCAATATACCTACAGGCAAAGACATGCATCATCATAGACGTAACAATGGTTATACTTAGACTTTTCTTTCATTATCAGCACGTGCTTAACATTCTTTACTTTCCTCTGAAATAGACTGCTTATGGACATGAGCTCATTCCGTGACCGTCGTCACGCAGTACTAACAAAATCAGACTAAGCCGATATTGGTTACCTCTAAGTTGGAGGGTCCTCCAGAACACCCTTGCCTCCCTCATAGAGGTTCCTTGTGGATCGCCGTCTCTCACTTCCCTTACCGAAGTGATTGAAGGGTCACGTCCCATTGATTCTTTTCTTATCTTTATACTTTACATGCATAACATTTCCTTGACTAGACGCATGCAATGATATGACTAAGTCCATACTTTTGACGGAAATCCAGCAGCATAACGGCTAGACCGGAGCTTCCCCAAAATGCCAATCATCAGCATTCAACCAATAGTTCATCATATCCATATCATATCATCACACTCATCATTCAATCATGAGACAAAGCTCAAACAAACTCATCATTCATCATGCCGAGTGGCATCACACATTCATACCCTAAGGGGTTTATAGTTGTGTTGTTCTTTGTGAAAAATATTATGAACCATCACATGATTTCCCATGGTTACCCATGATAGAATCACATAGTTAAGATAAGTGTTTGTGGTCTTTTAGTCACTTGGTCCTTGGACGAAAATATTCTTCACTTAAGTACATGTCTTATGAAACACTTGTTCAAATTAATTAAATTATATGATTGTTTCCTTTCCTTGGGATAGTGCACTTAGTGATTCCTAGGTTCATGGTATGCTCAGAGGCCCTAATCATACTTCTGTTCCCAAGGAGTTCGAGATCCCTCTAATCCTTGGGTCATGACAACGCATAACCACATCATGAACCCAACAACACCAATGTTCACTAATCACCAAGGGTGACTTTTAACTTATTCAAGTTACAAAGTTTTAAACTATTACTAATAACATACCAAGGTTTTTGCCTTAAATATTATTAAAGTTGTCATTCTTAATAGAGTAGTCATAAAGTCTCATTCTTTATGAAAGTAAGTGCCTTTGACATTAAGCTCTTATCTTAAGATTGGATCTTTATGAAATAATGATACAAGTTACTAGCTTTTGAATAAAAAGTCTTGTTCTTTATAAAAGTTAACACCTTTTGCATTATTTTGGTTCAAAGTCTAAACTTTATGGATGAAATGTCATAAAACAACATTTTTATAACTTAAAGATCTTATTCTTGAATAAAGTTTGAAACTTTGTGAAAGGTCTTTTCTTTAAGGTTTGATTCCTAAAGCCTAAAGTGACAAGATATCATTTTTCTAACTCAAAAAGTTTAGACATTCACATGTATTCTTGTCTTCAAAACAAAACAAAATAGAACTTTATGGAAGCTTAAAAGTTGCGCCACTTTGAAGGAAATCAAGAAGCAAACTTTTTAAAGTTTAAAGCTTTTAGAAGGTTCATAGTCTTATCAAATCATGGAAACATAAAAAGGTGAAGCTTTTCTAATCATTCACTCATCATAAAGAGAAAAGAACAACTTTAAGCAAGAGAACAATAAGAACATATGTTTCCGAAAGAGAAAACTTAAGAACACATGAAGAATATCAAGAACACATTTTCCAAAAGAGGAAACTTAAGAACACATGAAGAACATGAAGAACACATTTTTCCAAAATTCCAAAAGAGGAAACTTAAGAACACATGAAGAACATCAAGAACACATTTTTCCAAAAGAGGAAACTTAAGAACACATGAAGAATATCAAGAACACATTTTCCAAAAGAGGAAACTGAAGAACACATGAAGAATATCAAGAACACATTTTCCAAAAGAGGAAACTTAAGAACACATGAAGAACATCAAGAGCACATTTTTCCAAAAGAGGAAACTTAAGAACACATGAAGAATATCAAGAACACATTTTTCCGAAAATGAAAACTTTGGCTCTTGAAGAGCATAAAGGATCTTCTCAAGCTTTCACTTAGAAATCTTGGTCATGGAAGAACCAAGCTCCAAGCTTTCTTGAGTAAACAAAATGAAAAAGATGAAGATCACTACCTTTCTTGAAGATGGCGCAAAACAAGAGAGATGGAAGAAGAAGATGATGGCTCCTCTTGATGATGAAGGTGGCGGTTTTGCAAGAAGGAAGGAGAAGCTCATGAAATCTTGTGGAAATGGAGGTTGTAGTGTTTTGATCTTGTCTCCAAAGACCCAAAGATGAGGTCTTTGAAGGGCCAAGTGAGTGGTTTAGGGTGGTGGTGGTGGAGGAGAAAAGAAGAGGAAGATGAAGAAGATGAAGAAGTGTTTAGAGAGAAGTTAGAGAATTTGGCTTGAAGAGAGAGAATAGGATGAGTAAAAATGAAAATGAATGAGGGAGGGAGAGAGAGAAAGTGGCATCCACTTTGAAGGAGGGAGGATGAGATATTTTTGCTTCACTTTGTGTTATCTTGTGTTAATTAGTGATTAAGGGGACAAAGTGGATGATGGGGAGACAAAACATGATCAAACTCTTACATAAAGCACTCTTGTCACATGCTTTATGCTTTTATGACATCACTCTTTACTTTATTGTCTAGTTGACTAAGTTTGAATTTAATCATGTGATTAAGTGCTCATACAACTTAATTAGGGTGATTAAGCAAGGATTAGTGATTAACACCCAAGAACATGATTAACAAAAATTAATCTTACGATTAAGCTTAATTAACCTTAATTAAACTCGAGTAAGCTAATTAAGGGCGATTAGTGCTTAATTAAGCTATGAGGCTCTGACTTGCTTAATTAGAGATTATCTGATCTTGATTAAGCATTCCCTTGACTGTTCTCATCCGAGTCAACCCCTTAATTAAGCCCTAATCTCAAAATTTCTCATTAAGTGCCTAATTACTCAGGGTTACTGAGGTAATCTAGCACGACATGAAATTGAGGATGTTACATTTCTCCTCACCTTTAAAAAGAATTTTGCCCTCAAAATTCGTTACCTGTAAATAAATTCGGATGCTCGCTCTTCATTTCGGCCTCCAGCTCCCATGTAGACTCTTCCACATTTCCTCTACCCCAAGCCACCTTGACCAAAGGTACTGTCTTATTCCTCAGCTGTTTTGCCCCATGATCCACGATTCGAGATGGCGGTAGATTGAAAGTTAGGTCCTCCCTTAACTGTACACTTTCAGGCTTGAGTAGATGACTAGGGTCGGAATGGTATTTTCTCAATTGAGACACATGGAAAACATCATGAAGGTTTGACAAATTTGGAGGTAAGGCTATTTGGTAAGCAACTGACCCGACACGTTTTAAAATTTGAAAAGGGCCAAGGAAACGGGGGCTTAACTTTTTGACCTTCATGGCTCTACCTATACCGGTCGTAGGAGTGATTTTTAGGAATACATGTTCTCCTTCTTGGAACTCTAGAGGCTTTCTCCTCTTATCCGCATAACTCTTTTGATGGCTTTGGGCCGTAAGGATTCTGTCCCTAATCTGTTTGACTTGCTCTGTGGTTGATAATTGATTTTTTATCACGCTTTATTTCTGCAATTGAATAATGATCATGGGGCAATTTAGTGTGTAAATATTGGTTTTTAGTCTAAATTGGATTTTGGGCTTTTAAGTGGAATTAATTATAAATTTTGTTTCAGGTTCCCAATTAAAGGCCAAATTCGGACAACAAGGCAGCCATGAAATGCTGGAGCAAAGTTTAGTTAATTAAGCGTCCAAATTGCAAGGGACCAAAGCCATTAGTTTTCAGTTTTTTTTTGTTCGGTCCGGTTCTTGTCTTTTGAACCGGTTTATTTTTTTGTTTTTAAGAGTTGGAAAACAAAGGGACAAAAGGCGGATATACTTTGGAGGAACTTTTCATTTTTTAGGGATTCCAAGTTCTGTATTTCGCATGCTCAGTACATTCAACCTTTCTTTCTTTATTTTCGGTTTTTGTTCTACCATGGTTGGCTAAGGCACTAATCGACCAACCCATGAATTGAGTTTCTGCCTTCAATCCAGAGGACGTTTTTGCTTCATATTGAGTTTGTTCTTTTCCTTTCCCTTTTGTATTTCGATTCTGTATAACTTAAGGGAAGGGGTGTTGAATGTTAGATTTAACATTTAGGTTGATTAATCGAAAGCGCTTAAAATCGGAACGGGTTTAAGTGAGCACTGTACGTTGAATGAGTGAACACGCCGAGTTTCAGATAAAATGCTAGGTGATCGCCTAGTAGATTCGTTTTTCTAAATGAATGCAGAGGATTAGATTTGTTTAGGATCAACCACGAATTCAGTGATTCATTGTCCAATGACGGATTTTAGGAACTCAAGTCTGGGTTGGTTGCTTTTGAATTGTTAATTTCGTATTTTTCATCTACTATACATTATCTACATTAATTGAACAAACCCCCCAGAGTTTTCCTTTACATGTTAATTCTGTATTGTGCTAATTCCGATTGAGCAAATTGGTTCATTGTGAATTCCTTGGGAAACGATTCAGGTTGCTCTATATTGCAAGTTTTTCTTTATAGCCTGATTAATTTGAGTGAGTTCGGCAGTCACGTCAGTGGTCTGCCTCACAAGATCAGGTCCTAGTAGGCTTTGCTCACCCGATTCAACCCAACATAGGGGAGATTGGCACTTCCTTCCGTACAAAGCTTCATAGGGTGCCATACCAATACTTGCATGATGACTATCATTATAGGCAAACTCGATCAAAGGTAAGTATTTATCCCAACTTCCTTGATTATCCAATACACAAGCTCTCAACATATCCTCCAAAGTTTGGATGGTCCTCTCCGACTGTCCATCCGTCTGGGGGTGATAAGCTGTACTTAGGCAAAGCTTCGTTCCAAATGCCTTTTGCAAGGCTCCCCAAAATCTAGAGGTAAACCTCGGGTCTCTATCGGAGATTATGCTTGAAGGTACACCATGCAATCTTACTATCTCTTGAACATACAGCTGGGCTAACTTTTCCAAAGGATAAGTAGCTCGAATGGGCAAAAAGTGAGCAGACTTAGTTAATCTGTCAACTATTATCCATATTGCATCGAACCCAGCTTGCGTTTTGGGTAAACCCATCACGAAGTCCATAGAAATATTTTCCCATTTCCATTCTGGGACCTCCAATGGTTGCAGCATGCCAGAGGGCTTTTGGTGCTCAATCTTTACTTTCTGGCAGACTAAACACTTACCTACCAACTCCGCAACATCCCTCTTTAATCCAGGCCACCAGAACATCTTCTTAACATCTTGATACATCTTTGTCACACCGGGGTGTATGGTGAAATGGCTCTTATGAGCCTCCTCCAAAATCCTTCTTCGGAGGTCACCACTCGCGGGTACATAGACTCTTCCTTCAAATTTCCATAGTCCATCTGCACCCTGTGCAAAACCCTTCAACCTTCCTTCCTTCACCAACGCTAGGGTTTTCAAGAACTCCTCTTCCTCTCATTGGGCTTGAGCAATTTGATTTTTGAAATCACTCGTCACCCTAAGCTGATTCAATCTTAGACTATGGGGGGTCAACATAACTCCGAGATTAAGGTCTCTAAAGCTCCTTACTAGCTCATCCTCCTTGACCATCATCCACGATGCATGCAAGGATTTCCGGCTTAATGCGTCGGCCACCACATTGGCTTTCCCAGGGTGATAGTTCAACCCAAAATCATAATCCTTCAGAAACTCCATCCACCTCCTTTGCCTCATATTCAACTCCTTTTGGTCAAAGAGATACTTCAAGCTCTTATGATCAGAGAACACCTCGAACCTCACACCATACAGATAATGCCTCCATATCTTCAGGGCAAACACTACGGCTGCTAACTCCAAGTCATGAGTTGGGTAGTTCACTTCATGAGGCTTCAACTGTCTAGAGGCATAAGCCACCACATTCCTATTCTGCATCAAGACGCAACCTAAACCTCTCCCAGAGGCATCACAGTAAACCTCGAATGGTCCACTAGGGTCCGGCAGGACTAATACTGGGGTTGAGGTTAACTTACCCTTTAGCTCTTGAAAGCTCTTCTCACAGTCCATTGTCCATACAAATGGGGCGTCTTTCCTTGTCAACTTTGTTAAGGGTAAAGATATATGGGAAAATCCTTTTATAAACCTACGGTAGTAACCGGCTAAACCTAAGAAACTCCTTATCTCAGTCACTGAGGTTGGCCTCTCCCAACTCATCACAGCCTCAATCTTACTTGGATCCACAGCAATACCCCCTTGTGACACCACATGCCCTAAGAACTTTACTTCCTCCATCCAGAATTCACACTTAGATAGCTTGGCATAAAGCTTCTTTTCCCTTAAGATCCTTAACACAACCCTCAAATGTTTTTCATGTTCCTCCTTTGTCCTCGAATAGATGAGAATATCGTCTATGAAAACAACTACAAACTTGTCCAAATAGGGTCTAAAGATCCTGTTCATATAATCCATGAAAATAGCAGGGGCATTAGTCAGTCCAAACGACATCACTGTAAACTCATAATGCCCATACCTTGTCCTAAAAGCTGTCTTAGGTATATCCTCCTCTTTCACCCTTATCTGATGATATCCAGATCTTAGATCAATCTTAGAGAACACAGCTGCACCTCGCAGTTGGTCCATGAGGTCATCTATCCTAGGCAAGGGATACTTGTTCTTAACAGTCATCTTGTTTAGTTGCCTGTAATCCACACACAGCCTCATACTGCCATCCTTCTTTTTCACAAATAACACCGGGGCTCCCCAAGGTGAGGCACTAGGTCTTACGAACTTCTTTTCTAACAACTCTTCCAATTGTCCCTTCAACTCCGACAACTCTAGTGGGGACATCCTGTAGGTGCTATAGAGATTGGCCCGATGCAGGCACCAACTCTATAGAAAACTTCGATTTCCCTTTTCCGGGAAACTTCGGGTATGTCGTCAGGAACACATCCGGGTATTCCTAACCACGGGATCTCATCCAATACATGCTCGAGTTCCACTTCACTTGCCATAAGGAGAACATATCCCTGATCACTAAACTCACTACTTCCTAGCCTGACAGAGTTCAAGAACAAACTAACAGCCTCCACGGGTTTATCAGGTATCTGGGAAAAACAACAGACTTTTCGAACAATTTATCATAGCATGGTTAGTGAAAGCCAATCCATGCCTAGAATCGAATCCAGGACTAGACAAAGGCAAACAAATCAAATTCGCTATGAAAGACCTACCATCAATTTGGAATTGACAACTCAAGCAACAATGACAAGTCTTAACCGGTTTCCCAGTAGGAGTAGAAACATTTAACATATAAGGCAATTCGGACACAGATAATCCTAATCCATCTACACAATCATGAGAAATAAAGGAGTGTGTAGCTCCAGAATCATATAGCACAGTTAAGGTCCTACCATTGACCTCGCACTTACCTTGGATGTGATGGAAATCCGGGACCGAGTGGCCTCTTCAAAGATTGAGGGCAAAGACCCTTCCTTGGTGTTGGGCTTGTTGACCGGGACAACAGCTTGATCTGCGATCTCTTGCCATATGCCCAGGCTTTTCGCATCTGAAACAAGCATTCTGACCAGCTAAACAAGGGCGTCCTCCATGGTGTTTACCACACTTAGGGCAAGCTTGACCACTCGTCGGCTTGGGTGGATTCCAGCAGGCTTCTGGGGTTGCTTTCCTTTGAAACCTCCACCCTGAAATGGTTTCCTCAGAGGTTGGGGCTTGAACTTCTGCCCTTGCGATGCCAGTTTCTTCTTGTAGGCCTCAGACCTTGCCACCGACAGCTTACGGTTGCAATCCTCCACCAAACGGCACTTATTGACGAGTACAGTATAGTCACGGATCTCCATTGGTCCTACAGATGCCAGCATCTCCTCACGCAATCCCCCTTCAAACTTTACACACTTCCAACGCTCATTCGGGTTCCCTTGGTAAATTGTCGAGAACTTGCACGACTCTTCGAACTTGGCCGTATACTCAGCAATATTCATGGTCCCTTGACGCAGACTCATGAACTCCAGCTCCTTCGCATTCCTCACAGATGCAGGAAAATACTTCTCATAGAAGTGCGCCTTGAAAATCTCCCAAGTGATGTGGGTTTGGGCTCCCTCCAAAAGCCTTTTTACGCCTACCCACCAGAACTCCGCATCAGCTTCCAACATATAGGTAGCAAAGGCTACCTTCTGCTCCTCGGTGCAAGCCAACACTGTGAAAATCTTCTCAATGGCCTTGATCCACTCCTCAGCTCGATCGGGGTTGTACGTCCCTCTAAAGCTCGGCAGATTTGCCTTCCTGAACTCAGCAAACTTCAGGTACTAAAGATCCACCTCAGCTCCTCCGTTGTGCCCTTCGGGATTCTCCTCATCCCTTTGCTCCATTCGCTCCATCATTTGATGGGCAGCAGCAGCTTGCTCCCTCATAGCAGCAGCCATTTCGCGAAGTGTCCCCATGACTTCCTCGGGACCTTACGGCTCGTTCGCGGGGGCCTACCACGTCTTCCTGAAGCCATTAGTTCCTGGTACACAAGACAAAAGACATTGAGTTGATCAGGCTCAACATTTATGTTGAGTGAACCAGCAACTAACCACATTCGGAATAGACGATCATGCACATCTAATTCCTATGCCTCATCATACAGACAAGACTCAAAGCATGACTTAGCTAAAATGTATGCTTAGAAGCATAGTCAGTCCATCCCCAAGCTCTTTCAAGGAATGACTGCTCACGATACCAAAATGTAACACCCTAGTAGTTCCATTCTATGCTTAAGTCATATTGTGGAATTATTAGTTGTTACTTTTGCTCGCGGAACTAACATTACCTTTTTGAAATTACTTTGTGCAGAAAATAGGGGCAATATTTTTTTTTTAAAACAAGTGAACCATTTTTGAAATCGAGAGCCATGAGCGCATCGTGAACATATAAAGTAACACCGCTATCCCATACATACGTTGCATTTAACAAACATAAAACAATAAGAGCAACCACAATTCGTAGATAAATGTAACATTCATTCCACGGCCATCCATGATAATACAATAATAGTCATATCAGAGTCATACATAAGATAATAGTGGGTTCGATATCTAACATCGGCCCTAACCAAAAGCCTACGAATACATGATAAAAGGAAATACATCAGAAAATCCTACTACCCAAGCATGCCACATAACAGAATGATAACCCTATAACAATAACCAAAAGGGGCTATCCTCGTGCTCAGCTCCGCATGCAGTCATAGCATCAAGCATCTGGCGGGAGGAAACCGTTCCCATATCCACCGGGAGAAGTACCACCACGTCCCCCTCCTCGAGCACGTCCTCACCCACGGGCACGGTCTTGCAGTGCGAATGAACCCACGCCTGCGAACCGAGGGTGAAGCTGGGCCAGCAGATGAAGCAGAAGAATAAGAAGATAAACGAATCACCAAAGGCTGCGACGAACCCGAACGGTGAGATCCCCCAAAATGAGTCGGATAGAGGGGCTCAGACGGATCGGTCTCCACAGGGAAGCTAGGATAAGACGGCTCCGAAGGGTCGGAATCCAGTGAAACAGTCGGAGTCAAGCGGGTATCCGAGTCAGTCTCGTCATCATCAGTGGGGTATCTCGGTGGCTGAAAGTAGGGGCGGATGTCATCCATAGTAACCTCGCCGAATGGCTGATGTGGTCGGAAAAATGGGCTCATCACAGGGGTCTGAAACTGGCGGTCGTGGAAGATGTAGACCCTCATCGCTGCGCTCACCGACAGCACAGAGGCGTTCAGCACCGGGTCAAAGCGCCAACGCCACACCGGGAACTCAATGTAGATCACCACTGTGCCCGACATCGACATCCTCTGAAGATGACACGGAAACGTAGGAATGAGAAACACTAAATTTCTCAGTAGGATCGCGACTAGACAAACACAATGTCCTCGTCATCGTCCCAGCCACTTCGGGTTTAATTATGAAAACAATGGACAGATATAAGTTCAATTTTTAATGGTTTGAAAACTTAGGCCCCGAAGCGGGTTGCTTTTAAACTTAAGATCATAACCACATCATCATAACTAACATACGTACTAGAACATAGAATAAACATTCATAACGCAAATGGGCAATATACCTACAGGCAAAGACATGCATCATCATAGACGTAACAATGGTTATACTTAGACTTTTCTTTCATTATCAGCACGTGCTTAACATTCTTTACTTTCCTTTGAAATAGACTGCTTTTGGACATGAGCTCATTCCGTGACCGTCGTCACGTAGTACTAACCAAATCAGACTAAGCCGATATTGGTTACCTCTAAGTTGGAGGGTCCTCCAGAACACCCTTGCCTCCCTCATAGAGGTTCCTTGTGGATCACCGTCTCTCACTTCCCTTACCGAAGTGATTGAAGGGTCACATCCCATTGATTCTTTTCTTATCTTTATACTTTACACGCATAACATTTCCTTGACTAGACGCATGCAATGATATGACTAAGTCCATAATTTTGTGAGAAATCCAGCTGACATAACGGCTAGACCAGAGCTTCCCCAAAACGCCAATCATCAGCATTCAACCAATAGTTCATCATATCCATATCATATCATCACACTCATCATTCAATCATGAGACAAAGCTCAAACAAACTCATCATTCATCATGCCGAGTGGCATCACACATTCATACCCTAAGGGGTTTATAGTTGTGTTGTTCTTTGTGAAAAATATTATGAATCATCACACGATTTCCCATGGTTACCCATGATAGAATCACATAGTTAAGATAGGTGTTTGTGGTCTTTTAGTCACTTGGTCCTTGGATGAAAATATTCTTCACTTAAGTACATGTCTTATGAAACACTTGTTCAAATTAATTAAATTATATGATTGTTTCCTTTCCTTGAGATAGTGCATTTAGTGATTCCTAGGTTCATGGTATGCTCAGAGGCCCTAATCATACTTCTGTTCCCAAGGAGTTCGAGATCCCTCTAATCCTTGGGTCATGACAACGCATAACCACATCATGAACCTAACAACACCAATGTTCACTAATCACCAAGGGTGACTTTTAACTTATTCAAGTTACAAAGTTTTAAACTGTTACTAATAACATACCAAGGTTTTTGCCTTAAATATTATTAAAGTTGTCATTCTTAGTAGAGTAGTCATAAAGTCTCATTCTTTATGAAAGTAAGTGCCTTTGACATTAAGCTCTTATCGTAAGATTGGATCTTTATGAAATAATGATGCAAGTTACTAGCTTTTGAATAAAAAGTCTTGTTCTTTATAAAAGTTAACACCTTTTTGCATTATTTTGGTTCAAAGTCTAAACTTTATGGATGAAATGTCATAAAACAACATTTTTATAACTTAAAGATCTTATTCTTGAATAAAGTTTGAAACTTTGTGAAAGGTCTTTTCTTTAAGGTTTGATTCCTAAAGCCTAAAGTGACAAGATATCATTTTTCTAACTCAAAAAGTTTAGACATTCACATGTATTCTTGTCTTCAAAACAAAACAAAATAGAACTTTATGGAAGCTTAAAAGTTGCGCCACTTTGAAGCAAATCAAGAAGCAAACTTTTTAAAGTTTAAAGCTTTTAGAAGGTTCATAGTCTTATCAAATCATGGAAACATAAAAAGGTGAAGCTTTTCTAATCATTCACTCATCATAAAGAGAAAAGAACAACTTTAAGCAAGAGAACAATAAGAACATATGTTTCCGAAAGAACACATGTTTCCGAAAGAGGAAACTTAAGAACACATGAAGAACATCAAGAACACATTTTTCCAAAAGAGGAAACTTAAGAACACATGAAGAACATCAAGAACACATTTTTCCAAAAGAGGAAACTTAAGAACACATCAAGAGCATCAAGAACACATTTTCCAAAAGAGGAAACTTAAGAACACATGAAGAACATCAAGAACACATCTTTCCAAAAATGAAAACTTTGGCTCTTGAAGAGCATAAAGGATCTTCTCAAGCTTTCACTTAGAAATCTTGGTCATGGAAGAACCAAGCTCCAAGCTTTCTTGAGTAAACAAAATGAAAAAGATGAAGATCACTACCTTTCTTGAAGATGGCGCAAAACAAGAGAGATGGAAGAAGAAGATGATGGCTCCTCTTGATGATGAAGGTGGCGGTTTTGCAAGAAGGAAGGAGAAGCTCATGAAATCTTGTGGAAATGGAGGTTGTAGTGTTTTGATCTTGTCTCCAAAGACCCAAAGATGAGGTCTTTGAAGGGCCAAGTGAGTGGTTTAGGGTGGTGGTGGTGGAGGAGAAAAGAAGAGGAAGATGAAGAAGATGAAGAAGTGTTTAGAGAGAAGTTAGAGAATTTGGCTTGAAGAGAGAGAATAGGATGAGTAAAAATGAAAATGAATGAGGGAGGGAGAGAGAGAAAGTGGCATCCACTTTGAAGGAGGGAGGATGAGATATTTTTGCTTCACTTTGTGTTATCTTGTGTTAATTAGTGATTAAGGGGACAAAGTGGATGATGGGGAGACAAAACATGATCAAACTCTTACATAAAGCACTCTTGTCACATGCTTTATGCTTTTATGACATCACTCTTTACTTTATTGTCTAGTTGACTAAATTTGAATTTAATCATGTGATTAAGTGCTCATACAACTTAATTAGGGTGATTAAGCAAGGATTAGTGATTAACACCCAAGAACATGATTAACAAAAATTAATCTTGCACTTAAGCTTAATTAACCTTAATTAAACTTGAGTAAGCTAATTAAGGGCGATTAGTGCTTAATTAAGCTATGAGGCTCTGACTTGCTTAATTAGAGATTATCTGATCTCGATTAAGCATTCTCTTGACTCTTCTCATCCGAGTCAACCCCTTAATTAAGCCATAATCTCAAAATTTCTCAATAAGTGCCTAATTACTCAGGGTTACTGAGGTAATCTAGCACGACATGAAATTGAGGATATTACATGGTCTCCTTCTTAGAACTCTAACAGCTTCCTCCTTGTATCAGCATAATTTTTTTGAGAGTTCAGGGTTATGAGAATCTTGCTTCAAATTTTATTTATTTGTTCTATGGTTTGTTTGACTAAGTCAGACCCTAACAAACTGCTTTCCCGTAGTTCATACCAACACAATAGAGATTGGCACTTTGATCCATGCAAAGCTTCATATGGAGCCATGCCAATACTAGCATAGTAACTATTATTATAGGCAAACTCAGCTAGTGACAAGTGCCAATACCAATTCCCCCGTTGTTCCATTATGTATGCCTTCAACATATCCTCCAGAGTTTGAATGGTTCTCTCTATTTGCCCCTCTGTTTGAGAATGATAAGTGGTATTTAAGCAAAGTCTTGTACCAAATGCGTTCTGGAGTGCTTGAAGTGAATCTCGGGTCTCGATCTAAGATTATAGTTGAAGGGATTTTGTGTAACCTCACTATTTCTTGAATATACAGTTGTGCCAACTTTTCTGAGGGATAGTACACCCGGACAAGTAAAAAGTAAGAAAACATGGTTAATTTATCTACTATAACCCATAAACATCAAATCCAATGGATGTCCTTAGTAGCCCCATCACAAAATCCATTGAAATGCTTTCCCATTTTCCATTCAGGAATTTTCAAGGGCTACAGTATTCCAGATGGCTTTTGGTATTCTATCTTTACTTTTTGACAAACTATGCATCTATTTATAAAGTCTACCACATCTAACTTTATCACTAGCCACTAGAACATTTTCTTGAGGTCTTGGTACATTTTGCTCATCCCGGGATGCATTGTGAATAAACCTTTCTAAAATCCTATTTTGGAGGCCGTCTCCTACAGGTACACATATTCTTCCTTGATATCTCCATCTTTTTTCTCTATCCTGAATAAACCCTTCTAGCTTCCCTAATTGCACTGAGGCTAAGGTTCTTTGGAACTCTGGGTCCTATTACTGTGCTTGTTAGATTTGCTCTCTAAAATTGCTAGTTACCTTAATCTGACTCAATTGGATACTCTGAGGAGTGATAGAGATTCTCAAATTGAGATCTCGGAAACTTTCTATGAGCTCAGGTTCTTTAATCATCATCCAAGATACATTTAGAGACTTTTTACTCAGGGCATCAGCTACTACATTAGCTTACTAGGATGGTAATTTAAATCAAACTCATAGTTCTTGAGGAATTCCATCCATCTCCATTGCCTCATGTCTAGTTCCTTTTGATCAAAGAAGTATTTCAAACTCTTGTGATGAAAGAACACTTCAAACTTTATTTCGTAGAGGTGATGCCTCCATATCTTTAAAGTAAATACCACAATCACTAATTCAAGATCATGGGTTAGATAATTTACTTCATGAGATTTTAATTGTTGTGAGGCATGTACCACCACATTCTGATTCTACATCAGCAAACATTCTAATCCCTTCTTTGAAGCATCAGAATACACTTCAAATGATCCTTGTGGATCTGGTAATATTAGCACGAGTGCTGTGGTTAGCTTCTCTTTCAATTCTGGGAAACTCTGTTCATACTTAGACATCCACTCAAATGAGGCATTTTTCCTAGTAAGCCTAGACAAGGGTAATGCTATATGGGAAAAACCCTTGATATACTGTCTATAATATCCGGCTAAACCCAGCAAACTTTTGACTTCAGTAACGGTGGTTGGTCGTTCCCAACTTACCACTGCTTCTACTTGACTGGGGTCAACCAAAATTCCCCCTTGGGATACTCGTGCCCCAGAAATTTTACTTCCTTCATCCAAAACTCACATTTAGACACTTGGACATAGTGTTTCCATTCTCTCAAAATCTGCAGCACTAGTTGTAAATGGTTTTGCAAGCTCTTCCTTAGTCCTTAAGTAGACAAGTATATCATCTATGAAGACCGCCTCAAGGTACAAACGAAAAATTCGATTCATATAGTCCGTGAACACTGCTAGAGCATTTGTCAATCCAAATGATATCACGGTATACTCATAGTGTCCATTATGAGTGCGAAAGGCTGTTTTGGGAATATCCTCATCCCGAACCCAAATCTGATGATATCTTGATCGTAAGTTGATCTTGAAAAATATGGTTGCTCCTTGTAGCTAATCCATAAGGTCATCTATCCTTGGCAGGGGATATTTGTTCTTAATTGTAACTTTATTCAGCTATTGTTTGTCTATGCACAACTACAAACCTCCGTCGTTCTGCTTAACCAACAAAACAGGAGCTCCCCATGGTGATGTACTTAGCCTAATAAATCATTTCTCCAAAAGTTCTTTGATCTACTTCTTGAGTTCTACTAACTCCAATGGTGACATCCTATACAGAGCTATAGATATTGATCTCGATCCCAATATCAACTCAATGGAAAATTTAATTTCCCTTTCTGGAGGAAATTCAGGAATATCTTTTGGAAATACATCTAGATATTCTCTAACAACTAGAATCTCATTCAATCTTTGAACAAATTCTGCCACACTTGTCGACAAGGGAATGTATCCTTGTTTTCTTTTCCTATAACATTGTACTAATAAGGAGCTCAAATAGAGATTTATAAGAATTGCAAATTCAATTGATAAAATGGGAGGAAACATAACTATTGGCAGAAAGCCAATCCATGCCCAAAATTATGTCGAGACCAAATAATGGAAGACAAATCAAATTGGCTACAAAGTTTCTACCTTCAATTTGAAGCAAACTTGACTAGTTCTAATATGTTTATTCATAGGGGTGGATATGAGCAGGTCATGAGATAACTTAGATGTAACATCCACTGTTTTTTGCCTAATTATTCGGTTTTATTGAATAATTGAGAATAATTAAAATTAGGTTAAGTAATTATTTAGAATCAATTGACTAGCAATTACTTCAGTTTAGATATGAGAGAATTAAGTTAGAAGTATAGGAGATTTCATAAAATTTTATTGAAAACCGATTTACCGATTTAAAGGAAATCGGTAAAATTACGATATTTTAAACTGTCAAAACCGAACTAATAGAATTCCAATGCTTTTACCCTACCTTGGGTGGCTGATAACTCAGACTTAGCCCCCAAATGTGGCGCCATTTTGGCCACAACTAATGGGGAGGCTTGGCTGAATTTCAACCTTGCAAAATCCAACCAATCACAAGCTAAGAAGCCACCTATATATATACCGCTTCAATCAGATTTTTCTGCCCTTTCCTTCACCTATTCTGACCACTTTCTAGCGCCACTTCCTCCTCTCCTTTCAGCTCTCTTCCTCTCTTCTTCACTCATATAACTCCAGTCAACATCAAGCCCAATCAAGCTTTGCTCATCTAAGCTTCAAAAATCCAGCAAAATCACTTAGAACAAAGGTAGGGGTTTGATACTTGTATTAATTATGTAGTCTTGGCTAGCTGAGCTTGGATTATTTTTATCATCTTTAATGTGTTAAATGAATGATT
Source organism: Pterocarpus santalinus (assembly GCA_031439595.1). Taxonomy (NCBI): domain Eukaryota; kingdom Viridiplantae; phylum Streptophyta; class Magnoliopsida; order Fabales; family Fabaceae; genus Pterocarpus; species Pterocarpus santalinus. The sequence continues at coordinate 49,392,404 of CM062527.1, forward strand.
ATGATGATATGTGACTGGTTTTGGGCTGTTTGTGTGATTGAAACCGAATTGGAAGCAAGAAAGAATGGAAATAGGAAGAGCTGATGGGTTAGAGAACCAAAAACCCTCGGCAGTCCGTACGGCAGAGTGTATGGCTCTGCCTATAGCTGATTAAATTGGGTGGAACTATTTTTATATGAAACTAGACATCTAGGGCTTCCCATAGACATATCACACGATGCTTTTGGGTTAGAATTGAGAGAGATATGAATTTTTGAATTTTGACCTAGGTTTTGACTTTGGTTCAAGGCAGATTGGGTTGTTCAGGGTAGAGCTCGCCCTATACTACCAGAAAATGAGTGAAATCAACTCTTTTAGAAATCTTACACATAGAAGAATGTCCCATAAAAATTTCAGAATTAGATAAGGTTCCAGTTGCTCCAGTGATCCAAGAAAGTTGCCCTATGTCCAAACCAGGCAAAACAGGGCAATTTAGGAAAGTCAGAATTCGGGGCTTATAACTCGAGTCCTACTAAGTCAAATGGAGTGAAACTTTTGTAAATGAAACTTTACCCTGTTAGCTTTAATATGAGTTCAATTTCATGTAATTTGAGTCAGTTTTTGATTTTTAGTGGATTTTTACTTTTAGTTACCTAGTTTTGGCTAGCCATTGGCAGGCCGGGATAAAATCTAAATATCTTGAGTTGTAGATATCAAAATTAGATGGGACCAAAGAAGTTAGAAATTAGACACATAACACTTTAACATATTCAAAATTGAGGTCTAAATGAGTTAAATAGAAATTATGGCTTAATTTAGAAGAACCGAGTTGGCTGACTATGTTGAGGCAGCAACTTGGCCTTAATGAGATTCTTGTTATTATGAGTTTCATGTTGGAATATGTATGTAATGTTGTGACCTTTGTGACAAATTGATGTTCTGGTGTGCTGGCAATATTCATGGGGAAGCGGACACGTTCCGTTATGCTGCCGAAATTTTGGTAGAACCCATGCATAAGTTATGAATTATATGTTAATGCATGTGCATTTTCAAGAGAGCCATGAAAGTTATGATAAGAATTATATCACTATGAAAGTTCCATGCTACTTGGGCCAGCCCCGGATAAGAAGTTAAGGGGAATAGATTGGTGGGAAGGTCAGGGAAAGTAAACCTAGCATTCCTGTATAGGAACGAGCTCGATCCTATAAAGCAGACTATTACCCAGGAGTCTAAATGGCGAAGAACTCCCAGGGGACCAAGAGATGGAAAATGATGAAAAGTAAAGGAAAAACTTATGAAGAAAGGTTCATGATTAAGTCTGCATGATCACATGACTGCATGGTTACATGAGATAATTATGTCAAGATGTTTACAGTTATCTATTATGTTTGCTTACTGTTGTTTATTTATTTATTCTATTTATTATTCTACGTATCATTATTAGTAATCTATTTTGTTTCTTGTGTCGTCTAAAGTAAAACTAAACCTTGCCTCGGATCAGACATTTTCTTGAACTCATTTAAATGGATATTTTAGTTTGAACACATGTTTTTATAATTAAATAAAACCCGAGGCAACTAAGAATGTATGTGATGTCAGATAACCACTATACACGAACCCTACTGAGAATTTCTTAAAATTCTCACCCCGTGTTGTATTTCTGCATCATTCTCAGATGCTGGCGAAGGGCTCAACAGCCACTCCTTTCATTGAGATCCCAAACCTGCAACTTTACTATGACTCCAAGTTGGACTCGTTGGGCACAGCCTGCTCCTGCTATTTCTGCCTCTGCCTTTAGCAATAGGAATTTTGATGTTCCTTTGTTTCATCTATTTTTAATATATATCTATATGTATAGATTGAAGTATCGGCTTCCGACCTACATATGTACATATACCAATATATCACTCATTCACATCTTTTCTGTTATATTACATTAAACTTTATTACGTTGTATAATGCTATTCACGTCTATTATTTAACAGCGCGCCGTTTCAACTGTTTAGTGATATTGATCATGAGATTTAAGCAAAATGTTAACACGATAACACAGACAACCTAATTTCATGCTATGACTTAAGCATAACATCAAATTAGTAGGGTGTTACATTTTTGGTATCAGGTAATTGCTAAGTTAATTCTCTCATATCTAAACTCAAGTAATTGCTAATCAATTGATTCTAAATAATTACTTAACCGAATTTTAATTATTCTCAATTATTCGATAAAACCGAATAATTAAGCGAAAAACGGTGGATGTTACATTACCACCCTCCTTAAAAAAATTTTGTCCTCAAAATTTAGTACCTCAGAATAGTTCAGGATACTCCTTCCTCATATCTGATTCTAGCTACCAGGTGTAATCCTCCGCGTCTCCTTTTCCCCATGCTACTTTTACTAGCTGCATGGTCTTGTTTCGAAGTTGTCTGTTACTTCTATCTACGATCCGTGCTGGTTGTACGCAGAAGGTCAGGTCCTCTTTCAACTGTATTGATTTGGGTTCTAGGGAGTGTGTAGGGTCAGGTTGATACTTCCTGAGTTGGGAGACATGAAAAACATCATGGAGGTTTGATAGATGTGGAGGCAAGGCGACTCGGTATGCAATTGATCCAATTCGCTTCAGGATTTGAAAGGGGCCAATAAAACAAGGATTTAGCTTCTTGACTTTGACTGCTCTACCTATCCCTGTTGTAGGAGTAACCTTCAGAAATATGTGGTCTCCTTCCTGAAATTCCAGAGGTTTCCTCCTGGTATCCGCGTAACTCTTTTGGCGGCTCTGAGCGGCAAGCATCTTGCTCCGTATTTTCTTGATCTGCTCAGTGGTCTGCTCGACTAAATTAGGCTCCAACAGAGTTGATTCTCTTGTCTCATACCAGCATAGGGGAGATTGGCACTTTCGTCCATACAATGCTTCGTAAGGAGCCATGTCGATACTAGCGTGATAGCTATTGTTGTATGCGAACTCAGCCAACGGTAAGTATCGATCCCAATTTCCGCGTTGCTCCAGTATATAAGCTCGTAGCATATCTTCCAAGGTTTGGATCGTCCTTTCTGTTTGGCCATCTGTTTATGGGTGATATGCAGTGCTTAAACACAGCTTTGCACCGAACACCTTCTATAAAGCTCCCCAAAATCGTGAGGTGAACCTTGGGTCTCGATCAGAGATAATAGTTAAATGGGTCCCATGCAATCTTATAATCTCTTGAATATACAGTTGAGCTAGTTTTTCCAGCGGATAATTTGCTTGAACGGGCAGGAAATGAGCAGATTTGGTTAATCTATCCACAATGACCCATATAGCATCATATCCCGCTGATGTCCTTGGTAACCCCATGATAAAATCCATGGAGATACTCTCCCACTTCCACTCAGGGATTTCCAAGGGTTGTAACATTCCAGAAGGCTTCTGATGTTCCGCTTTCACCTCCTGACAGACCAAACACTTACCTACGAAGCTTGCTACATTTGACTTCATGCCTGGCCACCAAAACATTTTCTTGAGGTCTTGATACATCTTGGTTATGCCAGGATGTGCAACGAATTCACCTTTATGTGCTTCTTCTAAGATTCTTCTTCGGAGATCGTTCCTTTTAGGAACACACACTATGTTGTGACATTGCCAGATGCCCTCTTTATCTTGGGCAAAACCCCTTAGTTTCCCTGATTGCACGAGACTAATTGTATGTTGAACGTTAACATCCTGCTGTTGCACTTGCCGAATCTGGTCCTTAAAGCTACTGGTTATCTTAATTTGGTGTAACTGAAGAGTCTTGGGAGTTGTAAGAATTCCCAAATTAAGATTTCGGAAGCTTTCAATAAGTTTCGTCTCTTTAATCATCATCTATGCGACAGTCAATGATTTCCTGCTCAACGTATCTGCCATGATGTTTGCCTCAATTTTGGGAAGCTTTACAGAAGGTGTTCAGTGCAAAGCTGTGTTTAAGCACTGCATATCACCCACAAACAGATGGCCAAACAGAAAGGACGATCCAAACCTTGGAAGATATGCTACGAGCTTATATACTGGAGCAATGCGGAAATTGGATTGATACTTACCGTTGGCTGAGTTCACTACAACAATAGCTATCACGCTAGCATCGGCATGGCTACTTACAAAGCATTGTATGGACGAAAGTGCCAATCTCCCCTGTGCTGGTATGAGATAGGAGAATCAACTTTGTTGGGGCCTGATTTAGTTGAGCAGACCATCGAGCAGATCAAGAAAACATGGAGCAAGATGCTTGCCGCTCAGAGCTGCCAAAAGAGTTATGCGGATACCAGGAGGAAACCTCTGGAATTTCAGGAAGGAGATCACATATTTCTGAAGGTTACTCCTACAACAGGGATAGGTAGAGCAGTCAAAGTCAAGAAGCCAAATCCTCGTTTTATTGGCCCCTTTCAAATCCTGAAGCGAATCGGATTAGTTGCATACCGAGTCGCCTGGCCTCCACATCTATCAAAACTCCATGATGTTTTTCATGTCTCCCAACTCATGAAGTATCAACCTGACCCTACACACTCCCTAGAACCCGAATCAATACAGTTAAAAGAGGACTTGACCTTCTCACAGATACAACCAAAGACGGATCGTAGGTAGTAGCGCATAACTTTGGAACAAGACCGTGCAACTAGTAAAAGTATCATGGGTAAAAGGAGATGCGGAGGATTACACCTGGGAGCTAGAATCAGATATGAGGAAGGAGTATCCTGAACTATTCTTAGGTATTAAATTTTGAGGAAAATTTTTTTTTAAGGAGGGTGGTAATGTAACATCGACCGTTTTTCGCCTAATTATTCGGTTTTATCGAATAATTGAGAATAATTAAAATTCGGTTAAGTAATTATTTAGAATCAATTGATTAGCAATTACTTGAGTTTAGATATGAGAGAATTAAGTTAGAAGTATAGGAGATTTCATAAAATTTTATTGAAAATCGATTTATCGATTTAAAGGAAATCAGTAAAATTACGGTATTTTAAACTGTTGGAACCGAATCGATAGAATTCCAATCCTTTTACCCTACCTTGGGTGGCTGATAACTCAGCCACTTAGCCCCCAAATGTGGCGCCATTTTGGCCACAACTAATGGGGAGGCTTGGCTGAATTTCAGCCTTGCAAAATCCAACCAATCACAAGCCAAGAAGCCACCTATATATATACCCCTTCAATCAGATTTTTCTGCCCTTTCCTTCACCCATTCTGACCACTTTCCAGCGCCACTTCCTCTTCTCCTTTCAGCTCTCTTCCTCTCTTCTTCACTCATATAACTCTAGCCAACATCAAGCCTAATCAAGCTTTGCTCATCCAAGCTCAGCCAGCCAAGACCATAGAATTAATACAAGTATCAAACCCCTATCTTTGTTCTAAGTGATTTTGCTGGATTTTGATTCTAAATAACTACTTAGCTAAATTTTAATTATTCTTAATTATTCGATAAAACCGAATAATTAGGTGAAAAACGGTGGATGTTACATTAGAAATGGTTAATTGTAAAGTAGTCACACAACTATAAGAAATAAATTTGTGTGTGTTACCCAAATCATATATGACAGTTAGAGCCCTACCATTCATTTTACACGTACCATGAATTAAATCATCAGATTGCTTAGCTTCCTCTGCATCCATGGTGAAAAATCTCCCCTGACATTGAGGTGTAAAAGCAGATTGCAGATTGTAACATCCTAATAGTTCCAGTCTATATTTAAGTCATATTGTGAAATTACTGGTTGTTACTTTTGCTCGTGGAACTAACATTACCATTTTGAAATTACTTTACTTGAAAATAGGTGCAAATTTTTTTTTGAACAATAATGAGTAAACCGTTTTGAAAACCAAGAGACATGAGCACATCATGAACGCATAAAAAAAAAAAACAACGCTACCTCATACATACTGTGTGAATAACAATAAATAGAAGCAACAAGAATAACAATAACTTAGACAATCATAACATTCATTGCACGGCCATTCATAGCTAATATAATGCTAATAGTGTTACTAAAAGTCATACATATAGGTAATGATGGGTCTGATACCTATTGTTAGCCCTACACATGAAACCTACCAAGTACATGATAAAAGAAAATACATCAGAAATCCTTACAGCCTAAGCATGCCATACCATAAAATGATAACCCTATAACTACAACCAAAAGGGGCTATCTTTTCGCGCTTGGCTTCGCATGTAATCACCACATCACTTGTCAGGCGGGAGGAAATCATTCTCGAATCCATTAGGAGTAACATCACCACGTCCATCTCCTCGAGCATGCCCACACCCTCGACCGCAAACTGTGGGTGAAGTGTGACGAGGAACTACTGAAGAAGAAAATGAGTCAAATGTTAGATGTATCACAGGCGGATAAGAGGGCTCAGATGGGGCAGTTTCCACATGATAGCTCGAGTAGAAAGGCTTCGAAAGGTTGGAAACCAAGGAAACAGTCGGAGTCAAATGGTTATCCAAGTCAGTCTCATCGTCAGTGAGGTACCTCAATGGCTGAAAGTAAGGATGGATGTCATCCAAGGTAAACTCACCAAATGGCTGATGTGGTTAGAAAATTAGCTCATCACAGGAGTCTGAAACGGACAGTCGTGAAATATGTGGACCCTTATCGCTGCACTCGCAGACATCACTGAGGCATTCAGCATCGGGTCGAAGCGCCAATGCCATATTGGGAACTCAATGAAGATCACCACTGTGCTTGACATCAACATCCTCTGAAGACGACACAGAAATGTAGGAGTGAAAAATACTAGATTTCTCAGTAGGATCATGACTAGACAAACACTGTGTCATCGTCATCGTCCCAGCAACTTTGGGTTTAATTATAAAAGTAGTGGATATATATAAGTTTAGTTTTAATGATTTTGAAAACTTAAACCCTGAAGCAGGTTGCTTTTAAACTTAACATCATAGCTACATCATCGTAACTAAACATACATACTAATGCATAGAATAAACATTCACAATGCAATTGGACAATATAAATACATGCACAAACATGCATCATCATAGACTTAACCATGGCTATACTTGACTTTACTTTCATTTTTAGCATGTACTTAACATTCTTTACTTTCCTTTGAAATAGACAGCTTTTGAACATGAGCTCATTCCGTGACCGTCGTCACGCAGTACTAAACCAAATCAGACTAAGCCGATATTGGTTACCCCTAAGTTGGAGGGTCCTCCATGTCACCCTTGCCTCCCTCATAGAGGTTCCTTGATTCTTTGTGGATCACCATCTCCCACTTCCCTTATCGAAGTGATTAAAGGGTCATGTCCTATTAGTTCTTTTCTTATCATTATACTTTACATGCATAATACTTCTTTGACTAGACACATGCAATGATATGACTAAGTCCATAATTTTGACAAAAATCCAGTAGCATAACGGCTAGATCGGAGCTTCCCAAAATGCCAATTATAAACTTTCAACCAATAGTCCATTATGTCTACATCATATCATCACACTCGTCATTCAATCATGAGACAAAGCTCAATCAAACTTGTCATTCATTATGCCAAATGGCACCATACATTCATGCCCTGGTAGGGTTTATAGTTGTGTTATTCTTTATGAAATTTTATGAATCATCACATGATTTCCCATGGTTACCCGTGAGAGAATCACATACTTAAGATATATGTATGTGGTCTTTTAGTTGCTTAGTTCTTATATGAAATTATTCTTTACTTGAGTTTATGTCTTATGGAACGCTTGTTCACATTAATTAAGTTAAATGATTATTTCATTTTCTTGAAATAGTGCACTTAGTGATTCCTAGGTTCATGGAATGCTTAGAGGCCCTTATCATACTTTTGTTCCCAAGGAGTTCGAGATCCATTTAATCCTTGGGTCATGACAATGCATAACCACATCATGAACCCAACAACACCATGTTCACTAAACACCAAGGGTGATTTTTAACTTAACCAAGTTACAAAGTTTCCAGTTTTTATCACTAATATAACAAGATCTTACCTTAAATATTATAAAAGTTATCATTCATTGTAATGTAGTCATAAAGTTTTATTCTTTATAAAAGTTGACACTCTTATTTACTCTAGGACCATCAAGGACCTAACTTTATGATTTAAAGTTGTCTCTAAATTAAAAAGGTTCCTACTTTATCAACTAGTGATGTAAGATATTAGCTTTAAAGTTATAAAGCCTTGATCTTTATAAAAGTTAACACCTTTATGACTCAAAAGTGCTATTTTTTTTTTAAAGCTTGGAACTTTACTAATATATTCATCTCAAGATTCAACCTTTACAAGACTTAGTGTGCAAGCTTATAACTTTATGACTTAAAGTCACCTTCTTGATTAAAGTTTAAAACTTTATGAAAGGATTTATATACAAGAATCAATTTTTATAGCATAAAGTGACAAAATACCATTTTTATAACACAAAAAGGCTTAATATTCCAAAAAGCATAAACTTCTGCATGTAGTCTTGTCTTCAAAACAAAACAAAATAAGGCTTTTATGAAGGCACCAAATTTGCACTTCTTTTTATGCATCAAGAAGCAAACTTTTTAAAGCTTAAAGCTTTTAGGATGTTCATAGTCTTATCAAATCATGAAAAACATGTAAAGATGAAACTTTTCTAATCATAAACTCATCATAAGAAAAAGAACAACTTTAAGCAAAATATCACCAAGAGCATCAAGAACATTCAAGAATAAGAACATGAACATATTTTTCCAAGATTAGAAACATCAAGAACACTTGAAAAAGAACAAGAACATATTTAACCAAAAGTAGAGACTTTTGCTTATGAAGAGCAGGAAAGATTTTCTCAAGTTTTCACTCCAAGATCTTGGTCATGAGAAGAACCAAATTTCAAGCTTTCTTAAGTAAACAAAATAAAAAGATATAGATCACTACCTCTACTTGAAAATGGCGCTACAATAAGAGAAGGAAAAGAAGATGATGATGGCTCCTCTTGATGATGATAGTGGCAGTTTTGCAAGGAGGAAGGAGAAGCTCTTGAGATCTTATGAAAACGGAGGTTGTAGTGTTTAAATCTCTTCTTCAAAGACCAAAAGATATGGTCTTTGAAGGGCTAAGTGAAGGAGGTTTGGTTATGGAGGTGGAGAATGGAAGAAGAAGATAAAGAAGAACAAGAGAGAATTTTAGAGAGAAGTTGGAGAAGTAGGAAACTTAGAGAGAGAATGAAAGTGTGAAAATAAAAAGTGAAAATGTGCGCATGAGTGAATAGTGGCTGTGGGTTTCATGTAGGTGGAGGGAGATATTTTTGTGTTATTTTGTGTTAATTAGGGTTTAGGGAGACAAATTGGATGATGGGGGAATAAAACATGTACAATCTCTTACAAAAATTAACCTTGTCTTATGCTTTATGCTTTAATGACATCATTCTTTACTTTATTGTCTAGTTGACTAAATTTGAATTTAATCATGTGATTAACTACTCTTGCAACTTAATTAAGATGATTAAGCAAGGATTAGTGATTAACACACAAGAATATGATTAACAAAAATTAATCTAGTGATTAAGCTTAATTAACCTTAATTGGACGTGATTAAGCAAATTAAGAGCGATTAGTGCTTAATAAAGCTATAAAGGTTGTGAATTGCTTAATTAGAGATTATCTAATCTTGATTAAGCATTCTCTTGACTTTTCTCATCTGAGTTAACTTATAAACACTTCATGAAACCCTTAATTAAGCGTTAATCTCATAATTTCTCATTAAGTGCCTAATTACTCAGGGTTACTGAGCTAATTTAGCATGACAAGAAATTGAGGATGTTACATAGGTTCCTAGTAGTGCACTCATAAATTTTATGCCCTGACTTGCCACGCTCAAAACAAACATTTTTCCTTACTAAACACGATCGATCACCGTGATTCTTTCCACACTGTGCATAGGTCTGCTTTATAAAAAGGTTTTGGGGTTACTTGCCCTTGTTGCCCGTTGGCTGAAACTTCTTTTGCTGTTGAAAGTTAGGTTTGAACTTTGGGCCTTGTGGTACCAATGCTTGCTTAAAATTACCACCGACAGACTTGGCAACTGCCAACTTCTTATTACATTCCTCTACTAGCTGGCACTTATTCACCAGGGTAGGAAAATCTCGGATCTCCATATCCTACTGCTACAAGGATGTTTTCTCTTAATCCACCTTCAAACTTGATGCACTTCCGCACTTCATCTGGAGTTCACCGGTAAATGGTGGAGAACTGATCAATTGGATTTTTACATACTTATTTTCTCTTATTTCTAGCTCATTAATCCTCTTTTGTGCCTAATTGATTTGAATTGGACCATTTTATGTTGTTTAGATTTTGTTTGGGTTTGATTTAAATTTTCCAGCATTAGGCAAATTCTGACATTGCTTTGGTTTTTGGGCCATATCTTGAGTTATAGAGCTCATTTGATTGTGATCTTTGGTTTGTAGAAAAACTAAGAGATCGGCCTACAATTTTATGTGGATGTTGGAGGCAAACTTGGAAGTCTTGGAGTTGAAATTGGACTTGGAATTAGAGTCCTGACTGCACTATGGTTCCTGAGCAGCATGCATTGTGGAGGCCATATCTTGGTCCACAAAAGCCTAATTGAGCCTGTTCTAATGGCGTTTTCAAGATGACATTCAAGGGTACAATTCTCCTTCAGACCACAAATCCAAACGGAACCGATTTCATAGCTAAAACAGCAAAAGAATGTTACTAGTGGAATTAAGGAACTTGATTACATGTTTTTAGTGTAACTTTCTATCTATAATTCGAAATTTAGCAAATAAGGTGTCTAGATTCATCTTAGAGATAGGGCATTAATGTAATAACTATCATGAAATTAGCAGAGGCATTTTGATTCAGCAATTGGCCAAATTAAAAGTGAGATCAGAATATTGAAAAAAAAAAAATAGATTTTGGAATAGAGAAAAGTTTTTGGTTTTATTTTTTTCTTTCTTTCTCTCTACACCCCTTCTCTCAAATCTGAATTCTAGTGGTCCTCCATCAATGGAGGAGTAGTTTAACATCTAATCCAAGGATTCTAAGAAGCAATTACACTCTTGAGGATTGGTGCCTTCAAATTTAAACAATTCCAAATCAATTTTTCTACTCCCTTTCTTTGTCCTTGATCCAATTTCAGTTTGAAGGTTTTGAATTCGAACATGTGGTTAATTACTTGCATATTGTTCAGTTGATTAATATGTTGGATGAGTAGAATCATGTTTCAGGTTTGAACATGAGATTAACTGCATTAGTTTTTGAAATTAAACTGGTTAAGTTCTAGAGATTTCTAAAGTTAATCACTTATATGTTGATTAAATGCTTGAAGGTTTTTGTGTGCAATGCTGTAATTGAATTGAGGTCTTAGTTGGATTCATTGTTAATCATTGATTTGGGTTGTTGATATATATTTTTATAATTCGATGATTAAGTGATAACTACTTCCTTTTGATTCTTGTGTTAGAATTTCGAATTCTGTTTCATTTCATTTTAATTCCTTGCACTCGTAATTCTGTTTCTTCCATTTTTAAATTATAAACAAAAATCCTCCAAAGTTTTGATCACATAACATTGTCATCATTGGGAGATGACTTGAGTTGCACTCTTTGCTACGAATTAGTGTAATTCGGTTTTTACAATTTGACCAAGTTCGACACTCGAGTCAAATTTCAGTGCTGTTGCCAGGGATGATTGATGTTATTTGGTCATATGAATATGAGTTAATAGCATTTCAAATTCTGTTTGTGTGTGTTTGCTTAAGTTATTAGTTTTAGTTGATAGTTTGTGTTCAAGTAGTTGAATTTTATGGTTTTTGACCACTGACTCTTTTTAGTTTGATTCTAGGGGATCTAATCCTATAAGAAAACACCATTATGAAAAAGACTCAATTCTTAAGGGAATTGAGCCCCCTTATTTTTGCCAACTTCTAATGTTTAGATAGAGTTTTTGAGGTTTTTCGATTTTTTTGGGACATCGCCAGTATTTTTGTATAGGATTTTGTGCTCCGATTGATATAATTTTTGGTTAATTGAAGGAAAATGACCTTTTGACCAAGATTTTCTGCTTTGCTGAAAACTTTTCACTAGGACGGCAAATTCCTTCATTTACACTAGTTTTTTTTAATTTTTTAAGCTTTTTCTTTGCTTTTTTGGTCTCCTTGAGGGTCAAATATTTGAGTTGTGGTGGTCCCAAAATTTTTAAAAATCATTTGGCAGTGTTTTTAATTTTTTTTTGGATTAATTTTGAGTGTTTGTTTGCATTTTCTAGTGTTTTGTGTTAGGTATTGACATGATAGGTGATATTGTTCTATTTGCTAACTTTCTAGTGCATGACTAGGTTAGACCTGGATCCTAATTTAGCTGAATTTGATCCTAAAATAGAGAAGAGCCTCAGACAAATTAGAAAATCTAGGAAGAGATTATTTGACACTAGTTCTGCTGATAATTCTGTTTTTAATTCACCTATTCTTGATTCTAGTCCTAACTTTGCTAACAATTTTGTTTTTGCAGAAAGCATGGCTAAGAGAACCTTAAAGGAACTTGTAGCACCTGATGTCAATTGTCAGGCTCTAGCCATTCAATATCCAAATTTAGATGCAAAATTTGAGCTTGAATCAGGATTGATACACTTGCTTTCCAAGTTCCATGGCTTAGCTGGAGAGGACTTTTACAAGCACTTGAAGGAATTCCATGTGGTATGCTCAACCATAAAGCCAATTGGAGTGGAGGAAAATCATATTAAGTTAAGGGCTTTCCTTTTCGCACTTGATAGAGCTGCCAAAGACTGGCTATACTATTTGTATCCTGGTTCAATCACATGTTGGTAAGACATGAAGAGGATATTCCTGGAAAAATTCTTTCCTACCTTAAGAGCTGTATCTATAAGGAAAGAAATTTGCGGAACAAGGCAGATAAGTGGAGAGACTTTGCATGAATATTGGGAAAGATTCAAGAAGCTTTGTGCAAGTTGTCCACAACGCCAAATCAGTGACTAGTTACTAATTCAATACTTCTATGAAGAGTTACTACCAATGGATAGAAGTATGATTAATGCTGCTTCTAGAAGTGCACTAGTAGATAAGGCTCCAACTGTAGCCCATGATTTGATTGCAAACGTGGCTGCTAATGCACAACAATTCGATACAAGAGCCATAGTGCCAACCAGAGAAGTTAATGAAGTGCAAACCTTAGATGGCAACCAGTAAAGAATGGAGAATCAAATTGAAGAATTGACATCCTTGGTCAGGCAATTGGCACTTGATCAGACACAACAGCCTTAGCAAACCATACCACCAACGACAAGCATTTGTGGAATTTGCTGTATACCAAGTCATCCCATAGATCAATGTCCATAATTGCAAGAGAGTAATGAAACTATGGCTGGAATATTTCCTGGCAAACATCACCAGCAGCAGCAAAGAAATTATGATCCATTTTCCAACACATACAACCCTGGCTAGAGAAACAACCCAAACTTGAGATATGGTAATAGTTCCAATCAATTTCAGTGGCAGCAGCCTCAATATCAATTTGGGCATAATGCTGCAGGACCAAACATGAGATAGCAATATCTATAGCAAGCCAAACCAGACCAACCACAAAACAACAACTCAAAACCAAGCTTGGCAGAATTGATGAAGCAAATGGCAACTAGCAATGTTCAGTTCCAGCAAAGAATAGAAGCTAGCATCCAAAACCTACAGACACAAATTGGTTAGTTAGCTACAATTGTTAATGAGTTGAAATCACAGGGTTCTAGTAGCCTTCCTTCCCAAACCATGACCAATCCAAAGAATATAAGTGCCATCACTTTGAGAAGTGGCAAGATGCTTAAGGTTCTAGATGTTGTAGAGAAGAACAACTAGGCATATTCTGCAGAATAACCAGAGGTAACAGAAAAATCTGATTATACAGAAACAAAGAGAAATGATGCAAAACTAACCAAGACATCTGAACCAAGCATCCCTCTACCTTTTCCAAATAGAGTGACATAAAATAGGAAGCTAGCCGAAGCAGAATTGGACAAGGAGATCATGGAGGCTTTTAGGAAAGTGGAAGTTAATATCCCATTCCTAGAAGCCATCAAGTAGAATCCAAAATATGCCAAGTTCCTCAAAGACTTGTGTACTCATAGAAGGAGGTCGAAGGGTAATGAGAAGGTGAGCATGGATAGAAATGTTTTCACCATCATTCAGCCAAGCATCCCTCCGAAATGCAAGGATCCAGGAACTTTCACCATTCCATGCATCATAGGAAGCAAGCTATTCAGTTAGGCCATGTTGAACCTTGGAGTTTCAATCAATGTGATGCCAAAATCAGTCTACCATTCTTTGCACATTGGAGAGCTCAAATCAATGGGAGTGGTGATCCAACTTGCCAACCAGAGCACAAGTCATCCTGAGGGGGTTTTAGAAGACATGTTGGTAAGAGTAAATGAGCTTATTTTTCCTACTAATTTCTATGCATTAAACATGGAGGATGATATTCATGCTAATCAACAAACATTAATCTTAGGCAGGCCATTTTTGAAAACTACTAAGACAGATTGATGTGCACTCTGGTATATTGTCCATGGAATTTGGAGATAGTAAGGTGCATTTTAATTTTTTTGATGTTATGAGATATCCACTATGTAACATCCTCAATTTCATGTCGTGCTAAATTACCTCAGTAACCCTGAGTAATTAGGCACTTAATGAGAAATTATGAGATTATGGCTCAATTCAGGGGTTAACAAAGAGTTTTTGAGTTAACTTGGATGAGAAAAGTCAAGAGAATGCTTAATCGAGACTAGATAATCTCTAATTAAGTAAGTCAGAGCCTTTATAGCTTAATTAAGCGCTAATCGTCCTTAATTAGCTTAATTGAGTTTGATTAAGGTTAGTTGCAAGATTAATTTTTGTTAATCATATTCTTGTGTGTTATTTACTAATCCTTGCTTAATCATCCTAATTAAGTAACAAGAACACTTAATCACATGATTAAATTCAAATTTAGTCAACTAGACAATAAAGTAAAATGTGATATCATAAAAGCATAAAGCATTAGACAAGAGTGCTTTATGTAAGAGCTTGACCATGCTTTGTTCCCCCATCATCCACTTTGTCTCTTTAGTCACTAATTAGCACAAAATGAAGCAAAAATATCTTTCCCTACCCTTAGAAAGTTACGGCCACAACTACAACAACACACACTCACCCATTTTCATTTTGTGTCATATCATTCTCTCTCTTATCTTCAAAATTGCTCTAACTTCTCCCTAAAGTTTCTTTTTCTTTTCTACCTTCTTCTTCATCCTCCACCTCCATAACCAAACCTTCTTCACTTAGCCCTTCAAAGACCATATCTTTTGCTCTTTGAAGAAGAGCTTTAAATACTACAACCTCTATTTTCACAAGGTCTCAAGAGCTTCTCTTTCTTTCTTGCAAAACTGCCACCATCATCATTAAGAGGAGCCATCATCTTCTTCTTCCTCTTCTCTTACTTTTGAGCCATCTTCAAGAAAGCTAGTGATTTTCATCTTTTTATTTTGTTTGCTCAAGAAAGCTTGAAGCTTTGTTCTTTTCATGACCAAGATCTTTAAGTGAAAACTTGAGAAGATCTTTCACGCTCTTCATGAGCAAAAGTTTCCATTTTCGGAAAAATATGTTCTTGTTGTTCTTCAAGTGTTCTTGATGTTTATACTTTTGGAAAAATATGTTCTTGTTCTTCTTCAAGTGTTCTTGATGTTTCTATTGTTGTTAAGATATGTTCATGTTCTTATTCATGAATGTTCTTGGTAGTATCTTGCTCAAAGTGGCCTTTTTTTTTATAATGAGTTTATGATTAGAAAAGCTTCATCTTTACATGTTTTTCATAATTTGATAAGACTATGAACATGCTAAAAGCTTAAAGCTCAAAAAAGTTTGATTCTTGATTTCTTAAAAGTGGCGCAACTTTTAAGCTTTCATAAAGTCTTATTTTGTTTTGTTTTGAAGACAAGACTACATGTAAAAGTCTAAACTTTTTTGAATAACAAGCCTTTTTGAGTTATAAAATGTTATCTTGTCACTTTGTGTCTTAGAAATCAAACATTAAAGACAAGACCTTTCATAAAGTTTCAAACTTTAATCAAGAATGAGACCTTTAAGTCATAAAAGTGTTGTTTTGTAAGATGTAATTCATAAAGTTTAGATCTTGAACCAAAACAATGCTAAAAGTTGTTAACTATTATAAAGATCAAGACATTTTAACCTTAAAGTTAATGTTTCATATCACTAGTTGATAAAGTAGGAACCTTTTTAAGATAGAGACAACTTTAAGTCATAATGTTGAGACCTTGATGGGCTTCAAATAATTAAATGAGTCAACTTTTACAAAGAACAAGAATTTTTAGTTAAAAAGCTAGTAACTTGTATCATTATTGCATAAAGATCTAATTTTTAAGATAAGAGCTCAATTTTAGAGGTACTTACTTTCATAAAGAATAAAACTTTATGACTACTTTATAAAGAATGATAACTTTAATAATGTTTAAGGTAAAACCTTCATATGTTAATAATGAAAGCTTGAAACTTTATAAGTTGAATAAGTTAAAAATCACCCTGGTGATTGGTGAACATGGTGTTGTTGGGTTCAGTATGGTTATGCATTGTCATGACCCAAGGATTAGAGGGATCTCGAACTTGTTAGGAGCAGAAATATGACTAGGGCCTCTGAGCATACCATGAACCTAGGAATCACTAAGTACACGGTCTCAAGGAAATGAAGCAACCACCTAACTTAACTGATTTGAACAATTATTCCATAAGACTTGTACTTAAGTAAAGAATAAGATCACATAAGAACTAAGTAACTAAAAGACTACATGTACATATATCATAACTATGTGATTCTCTCATGGGTAACCACACGAAATCATATAATGATTCATAAGATTCTTCACAAAGAATAATGCAATTATGAACCCCTCTAGGGTATGAATGTATGATGCCATTTGGCATGATGAATGACAAGTTTGATGGAGCTTTGTCTCGTGATTGAATGATATAAATGTGATGGACTATTGGTTGAAAGTTGTGATTGACATTTTGGGGAAGCTCCGATCTAGCCATTATGCTATCGGATTTTCATCAAAATTATGGACTTAGTCATATCATTGCATGTGTCTAGTCAAAGAAGTATTATGCATGTAAAGTATAGTGACAAGAAACGAAAGAATGGGACATGACCCCTTGGTTACTTCTAGGAAGTGAGAGACGGCGATCCACAAGGAACCTCTATGAGGGAGGTAAGGGTGACATGGAGGACCCTCCAACTTAGAGGTAACCAATATCGGCTTAGTCTGATTTGGTTAGTATTGCGCGACGACAGTGACGGAATGAGCTCATGTCCAAAAGCAGTCTATTTCAAAGGAAAAGTAAAGAATGTTAAGCACATGCTAAAATTGAAAGTAAAGTCAAAGTAGAACCATGGTCAAATTGATGAGTTGCGTAGTCATGCATGTTTCCATATTTCTCATGCGTATTATGAATGTTATACCATGCTCTCACATGTATATGCTCTTATATGATAGCTTTGAGTTTCCTTATATTATGTTTATATGGGAAAGATTAAAAGAAACCCACTTCAGGAACCTATGTTTTCAAACCCTTTAAAAATAGAACTTATGCATGCTCACTATTTTTATAATTAAACTCAAAGTGGCTGGGACGATGACGATGACAGATTAGTGGTCTAGTCGAGATCCTACCAAGAAATCTTGTATTTTGTCACTCCTACATTTCCGTGTCATCTTCAGACGGAGCTGATGGCATCCTCGACAGCACTTCCATTGGTAGCTGACTGGATGAGATGAAGAGCTGCCATGTTTCTTAACCTAATTAAGGAGGATCAAGATAGTAGCATAGTATTTTCATTTTCTTAAGAGCCCTAGTTGGGTAATTTATGTGTAATTAAGAGCATGTAGGAAGTCGTGCTACTTAATTTGACCTATTACATATGTGATACTTATCAAGTATAATTATGACTCTTGAGTATCTATGATTACATTCTTGGCTTATGGTATTGTGTTATATTGTTTCAATTTCATCATACATCTTATTAGTAACTCAGCAATACGAGGATCCATGTGCATACGAGTAAGTAAGTGCTTAAAGGCTCAGTTTTCAAGCATAAAGGTTTTATAAAAAAAAAAAAAAAATTACATGCTATTTTCGTGTATTACGCTAATTTCAATGATAAAAACTTTCGCTAGTTAAGAGTAACAACTATAAATGCCATAAAATGACTTAAGCATAGTATGGTATCATTAGGGTGTTACATTATGATATTAGAGCAGTTCATCCTTGTAGAGCCAGGGGATGAACTGACTATGCTTCTAAGTATACTGTGTCATGTGTTAGAAATCATGCCATGGATCTTACCACAATGGTATGGTATAGGAATTAGGTAAGCATGACTGTCTGGTCGTGAATGTGATTAGCTACTGTCACACTTAGCTCGGTATTGAGTCTAATCAACTCAATATCTTTGTTTATGTGTTGAGGAATTGATGACTTCCGATGGGCAGAATAGGTTGCAAGGTGAATTTGCCACCTTAGGTATGGCAAATATGATGAATGTTTCTCCTATACTGGTCTCAACTGCGAGGGCACAGATTGCTGTAACTAATCGAGCCTTAGGAGGAATAGCAGGTATTGAGCCTGACCCAAAATACTTAAAGTTCGCTAAGTTTATGAAGACCAACCCACCAGCTTTCAAAAGAGACTTTAACTCTAAGGAAGTTAAGGGATGGATCGAGGCATTGGAAGGGACATTCTCTATGTTAGGTTGCACGGGGATGCAGAAAGTAACATTTGCTACCTACATACTGGAGACTGATGCTGAAGCTTGGTGGGCCAATGCTAGAAGGATGATCAAGGATTCCCAGACCTCTATTACCTGGGAGGTGTTCGAGACTACACTCTATGGTAAGTGCACTATGCCAAAGAAAGATGCTTGTGGGAAAAGAATAATTTCTCAGTACCAAGGGACTAGGTATAACCCATACTGCAAGAGACAATTGCAATTTGGAAGGGGCACGAGTGGTCAGTTACCAAAGCAAATGGTGACTCTTAGGTGCCCCAAGTGTGGCAAGAATCATGGAGGACGATTAGTAGGACAAAATGTTTGTTTCCGATACAGAAAGCCTGGACATATGGCTAAGGATTGCACTATCAAGCTGTTGCCTGCTGCTAACAAGCCCCAACACCAAGGAAAGATCTTTGCTTTTAATGTTAAGGAGGCCACTCCGTCCAACGATTTGATCCAAGGTAAGTGCGAGGTTAATGGTAGAATCTTAACTATAGTATATGATTCTGGAGTTATACACTCCTTTAATTCTCATGATTGTATAGATAGATTGGGATTGTCTGTGTTCGAATTACCTTACATGTTAATTGTTTCTACTCCTGCTGGGAAACCAGTCAAGACTTGTCATTGTTATTTGAATTGTCAGCTCCAAATTGATGGTAGGTATTTCATAGCAAATTTGATTTGTTTGCCTTTGTCTAGTTTGGATTTGATTCTAGGCATGGATTGGCTCTCTGCTAACCATGCTATGATAAATTGTTTTGAGAAATCTATTGTTCTTCCCCCTATACCTATTAAGCATGTTAAACCTGTTAGTTTGTTTTTGAATTCTGTTAAGATAAGGAATAGTAAGTCTGGTAATCAGGCATATGTTCTCCTTATGGAAAATGAAGTAGAACTCAAGCAGGTATTGGAAAAGATCCCCATACTTAAGGAATACCGGTATGTGTTTCTTGACGAGATACCCAAATTTCCCCTAGAAAGGGAAATCGAGTTTTCTATAGAGTTGGTATCAGGAATGGGGCCAATCTCTATAGCACCCTATAAGATGTCTCCATTGGAGTTGTCAAAGTTAAAGGGACAATTGGAAGATTTGTTAGAGAAGAGATTTGGAAGACCTAGTGCCTCACCTTGGGGAGCCTTGGTATTGTTTGTGAAAAAGAAAGATGGAAACATGAGGCTATGTGTGGACTATAGACAGTTGAACAAAGTGACTGTTAAGAACAAGTACTCTTTGCCTAGGATAGATGACCTCATGGACCAATTGCGAGGTGCATATGTGTTCTCTAAGATTGATCTGAGATCCGGATATCATCAGATAAGGGTGAAAGAGGAGGATATACCCAAGACGGCTTTTAGGACAAGGTATGGGCATTATGAGTTTACGGTGATATCATTTGGATTGACTAATGCCCTTGCTGTTTTCATGAATTATATAACACCCTAATAAACCCATACTACGCTTAAGTCGTATTACGGCGTTTTATTAGTTGTTACTTATGCTCGTGGAAAATTAAACTTCACTTGAAATTAAATTACGCGGAAAATACGGTAAGATTTTCTTTTTTTTTTGAAATACGTCATCGCTTTGGAAAGTAAAGCCTTGAGCGAGAAGGTAGATAGAGAAAGAGCGTGTCGCATAAAATAAATACCCAAATATCATAAAACAAGAGAAAGGTAAATAAGTAGAAATTCACAAATACATTGCATTACATAACTATTCATTACATCCATAAGGGTTCATAATATATATATATATATATAAACATTACATCGAATAAAGCTCATGGTCGCGCCATGATCCAAATACTAGATACTAAATACAAACTTAAATGACAAAGCCTATCTCAAAAAGGAATGTGCGAAGATGCAGAGCGACGGTCGCTACCAGTCCCAAAATAGCTTCATCTAGTATTCCACGTCATACGTCCGCTCACAGTGTGGGGGATCTGCGCTCCAGTCCACCGGATACGCCATCAAGATCTGGTGACGATGCGGAAGAGTAACTAGAGTGAGAAATAAGAATTTCTCAGTAGGACTCGAACCCGACACGGAGGTGTCATCGTCATCGTCCCCAAATGCACTTCGGTTTTATAATGAAAACAGTGAGCATGCATAAGATTTAGTTCTTAGGTTTTCGAAAACATGAATATCCGAAGTGGATTCAATTTTAACATACTCCCTAATCATTTATATCATAACATACTTGAGCATAAATAAAATCACATAAAACATGCATGACTGTGCTGTGAGCTTCTCTTAACCTTTTCTCTTTAAGGGTTTGGACCGAAGTCCCTTTTCTTTTCTTAACTTGACTTTCTCTTAAATCCTTTTCTTTCCTTAACTTGACTTATCTTAAGTCCTTTCTTTCCACCCACTAAACATAAGTGGTAATGAGCTCATACCGTGGCCGTCGCCACCATAAAATTTCAGTACTTACACTAGCTGGGTCATGCCATGCCTCATGTAAGCCCTATCCCCTATACTCACACTAGTTGGGTCATGCCATACCTCATGTGAGTCGTGGGTGAGGGGAACTTACTTTGGGTCACCTTCCCTTTTGAAGGATCACACCCTTAGTTTACTTTCTCTTCTTATTAAAGCTTATGATGCAAAATATTTCTAAGTCCACGATTTCTACAAAATTTCGCAAAGATAACGGCTAGAATTAAGCTTCCCAAAATTTTGCCAAACGTAATACCAAGATCACAAAGATCATATCATATCATCATTATCATCATCATGCTATCATCATCATCATAGCATACTATCATCATATCATAATCATCATCATATCATCATTATCATATCATCATCATCATATCATCATTATCATAACATCATGCTTGCAACATCAACATAGGCATATTCTCAAGCAAAGTTTTATGAGCTTAACTTAGTAAATTAGGTGCAAGCTTTTACATTGGCTTTCGTTTTATTGATTCCTTAAAGTATCTAGGGCAAGCTCCTTCGATTCCTTCTCCTCAATTATTCTAACTTAACTTATATGATTTTCATATTTTAATTTGGAAGATTCATAGTTTAGGTTTTGCATTATAGCATGGTGAGAATCTTATGAATTTAATCTAGTACATTAACTACATTTACATTTGGTTTTTCGTTTTATTCGCTTCTTTTGTTAAGGATTAGGTGAGCTTAGTATTTTATTCTATCTAGTCTTCATTAAGTAAGTTATGAAGCTTCATTACTTTAGGCTAAGGCCTTTTACCTTTTTAAGTCATTTATGCATAGTCTTACTTAAGGTTAAGTTTTGATGCTTTACTTTTACCCTAGGCAGTAACTTTAAAAATTCACCATAATTTGGTATTTTATCATTTTAATGCGAAATTTTATATGCTTATAGGGTTCTGAGTCTAGTTTTTAACAAAAGAAGTCCCACTCAAAAATTTGTTGTCTAACTCCAGTTATGCATATTTTATTCTGACGGTCCAGTTTCTAAGTTCACTCCCGGTACAGTGGATTGTTACCTCTCATTATAATTGCTCAGAAGGAATCTGAGAAAACTGTTTTATGGGTGTCTTAGCTTTCATTTAAACTTGGTCTCACTCAAAAATCATTTTTGTAGCTCGAGTTATACACATTTTAGTGTAGACTGCCCAGACAGAAACCAATCCGAGAACAGTCCACTTTGAAAAATCATATCTCGCTCATTTTAACTCCGAATCTTATGTATTTTATATGTATGGAAAGCTCTCTGAGTCTATTTTCATATAAAATTAGTTCCACTAATTTCTGAGTTTTCTGGAAAAAGTTATACCGTTCGGTTTACAGACTGCTAGAAAATCCAGATTTCACGTTTTGATTTTTCTTATGTTTTCTCCAAAACACTCAACCTCACTTTCAAGAAACCATTCTCAAGTTATAAAACACTCGTATACCATGAAAGATTAGTGAAAAACTAACATGTTGGAGTTCAAAAACATTGAGTTCAGCCATGCATCACACCAAACCGAAAACATGTTTTCAACAAACAACCATACAAGCAACAACATCTCATTTTATGACAAGAATGGGTATGATGCCCATAATCAATCTTTAAAATCACCTAGCTATGGAGAGCATAGGAGTTCTAAAGCTTGAAAAACAAGAGAGAAAAAAAGAGTTTAGAGCCACTACCAAGAAGCTTTCTTTGAAGGAATTTGTGATGGAAGAAGGTGATGGTGGTGGTATTCCTCCTCTTGGATCTTGAAAGAGGCTTGGTATGTGATTGTCTTTGATTCTCCAAGAACAAAAATGGTGGCTCTTGAAGAGCTTGTGAGCGGGATGAGGAGAGGAAAGGATGAGAGAAGTGGAAGGATTCTAGAGAGAAGTTGGAGAGTTTAGAGAGAAGGAGGAGAATTTGGAATTGAGGAGAGAGAAGAGGATGAGTGAAATGAAAATGAAGAGAGAAAGAGAGAGGGAGGGAGGCATACATGGGGGGAGGGGGCTGATTGCCCTTGCTTCTCTAACAAGCAAGGGGAGTGGGTGAGTTTAGCTAGGTTGAAGGCTAAGAACTTTGGGGTAAAAGAGAGGGTTGTATTTTCCTTGAGTCTTGGAGGCATTCTAATGTCCAATTTGTGTTTTTCTCTAGGGGTTAAAAGGGAGTACCCCTCTTAGGATTTGGTTGCTTGTCTAAGACTCATCCAAGTGTCAAGATCTAATGGTGGATGACAAGGATCCTAGTCTTGGCTTTTGATCTAATGGTGTAGGATTAAAGAGATTGAATGAAGGGTGAGATGTTGCTCCTCCTTGGTATGTCTTTTTAGGGCATATGCATGGAAGAACTTTTATCTCTAAATGTTATTAGAATTATTTAAATGTAATTTAACTTAATTGGCTTAATTACCCATGAGTTAACTTTTGTCAATTACACTTTTTATGATGTCTTGCATTACGGTTAACCATATGCTTAATTTGGGGTTTAATTTTTCAAGAGTTGTCTTAAGTGTCTTAATCATTATAAACTTAATTAGTAAGGTTAGGTTGTCTTACTTTTGTTTTGGCACCTTCGAGTAATTAAGGATTAGACGATTAAGGTTTTATTGAAACGCTTAGGACATTATGATTAAATTGTTGGCTAGACTTAATTTACTAAGCTCTTGCTCTCGGGATTAATCGATTAGTTCTCAATTAATCGCTAATCCCTCTAATTAGCCGGGAACACCGAGCTAATTAGCTTAGGTAGAAATGGGGATTACAAATTATATGAACAGAATTTTTAGACCTTACTCAGATAAGTTTGTAATTATTTTCATAGATGATATTCTCATCTATTCGAGAATAAAGGAGGAACATGAAGAGCATTTGAGAGTTGTGTTGGGAATCTTGAGGGAAAAGAAGCTTTATGCCAAGTTATCTAAGTGTGAATTCTAGATGGAGGAAGTAAAGTTCTTAGGACATGTGGTGCCACAAGGAGGTATTACTGTGGATCTGAGCAAGATTAAGGCTGCGATGAATTGGGAGAAACTAAGCTCGGTAACTGAGATAAGGAGTTTCTTGGGTTTAGCTGGTTATTACCGTAGGTTTATAAAAGGATTTTCCCAGATATCTTTGCCCTTAACCAAGTTAACAAGGAAGGATGCCCCATTTGTATAGACTATGGATTGTGAGAAAGGCTTTCAAGAGCTAAAGGGAAAGTTAACCTCAACCCCAGTATTAGTTTTGCCTGACCCAAGTAGACCATTTGAGGTTTATTGTGATGCCTTTGGGAGAGGTTTAGGTTGTGTCTTGATGCAGAATAGGAACGTGGTGGCTTATGCCTCTAGGCAGTTGAAGCCGTACGAAGTAAACTACCCAACTCATGACTTGGAGTTAGCGGCTGTAGTGTTTGCCTTGAAGATATGGAGGCATTATCTATATAGAGTAAGGTTTGAAGTGTTTTCTGATCATAAGAGTTTGAAGTATCTCTTTGATCAAAAGGAGTTGAATATGAGGTAAAGGAGATGGATGGAGTTTCTAAAGGATTATGAGTTTAGGTGAACTATCATCTTGGGAAGGCCAATGTGGTGGCTAACGCCCTAAGTAGGAAGTCTTTGCATGCGTCAGGGATGATGGTCAAGAAGCATGAGCTAGTACGGAGCTTTAGAGACGTTAAACTTGGAGTTATGTTAACCCCCCCCATAGTTTAAGATTGAATCAGCTTAGGGTAACAAGGGATTTCAAGAGTCAAATTGCTCAAGCCAAAAGTGAGGAAGAGGATTTCCTGAAAACCCTAGCATTGGCGGAAGAAGGAAAGTTGAAGGGTTTTGTTAGAGGTACAGATGGACAATGGAGATTTGAAGGTAGAGTGTGTGTACCCGCAAGTGGTGACCTCCAAAGAAGGATTTTGGAGGAGGCTCACAAGAGCTATTTCACCATACACCCTACTATGACGAAGATGTACCAAGATGTTAAGAAGATGTTTTGGTGGTTGGGATTGAAGAGGGACATTGCGGAGTTGGTAAGCAAGTGTTTAGTCTGCCAAAAGGTGAAGATTGAACACCAAAAGCCCTCAGGTATGTTGCAACCATTAGAGATCCCAGAATGGAAATGGGAAAGCATCTTTATCGACTTCTTCATAGGTTTACCCAAAACACAAGTTGGTTTTAATGCGATATGGGTGATTATTGATAGATTAACCAAGTCTGCTCACTATTTGCCCATTCGAGCTACTTATCCTTTGGAAAAGTCAGCCCAGCTATATGTTCAAAAGATAGTAAAGTTGCATGGTATGCCTTCAACCATAATCTCGAATAGAGACCCGAGGTTTACCTATAGATTCTGGGGAGCCTTGCAAAAGGCATTTGGGATGAGGCTTTGCCTAAGTATAGCTTATTACCCCCAGATGGATGGATAATCTGTAACACTTTACCAGACAAAGTATTATGCTTAAGTCATAATAAAATTATCTGATAAGTGATTACGTGAGCTACTGGTTTAATTCTACTTTCTGTATTAGTACTAATTACTCGCCTAAGAATGCTTATTCGCATAATAACATTTCTGCATGACGACGGAATAAATTCTGCTTACTCGGTATACTGTAAGTAACGTAACATAAATAAGAGTGCGATAAGGACGGAATTTCTGCAACATATATATATGTATATATATATATATATATATATATATATATATATATATATATACATATATATATATATATGTATATATATATATATACATAAACATCTGCCTTATCTGTTTGACAAAACAATACAGGGTAAAAAAAAAATATGAGGCCGCTAGCAAAAAATAAAACGACCGGTCCCTAAGAACTCTACCCTGAGTGGTCCCCATGGGACATTTCATATACTACCCCTAATCCATATTCATCTACTCATAACCCAGATTATCAAAAGAGGGCCATTCTATACATCTACTATCACTACAGTACACCTACTAGCTAAGCGGAGTCTGAAGAGAGAAACCCATTCGCCATGGGTGCATCTGCGGGAGGGTGGCCCGTACTGGGAGCAGAGGAAGAGGAAGAACTCGCTGCCTCCGATGGATCCTCCTCTGACATCGAGGCGGAGAGCATCGGCTGTGGTGGTGGAGCAGGAGGGGCCATAGGAGCGGGGACAGCTAGTGCGGCTGGTGCTGCTGAAGGAGGTGGAAATGGCTGGGCCACATGAAGTGGAATGGCGATGTATGGGACAACGGGATCAAACAGGGGATGCATCAGGGGTACGGCAAAATCTCTCTGGAAGAAGAAATATAAACGAAACTGGCACCTGCCAGATATATATACAGAGTCCAGAAATGGATCGATGTGTATGTGAAGCTCGGGGAACTCAATGAAGAGGACTCCTGTCGCAGCGTGCTCCATAGTCTGAGAATGACGCGGTAATATGGTAGGGTGAGAAATAGAAATTTCTCAGTAGGAATTCCTAGTTCTAAACATGTGTCATCGCTGTCATTCCCAGTTGTTTCGGTCGTGCAATAATTTTCAAATAATATGGTAAAATAATAAAAATTTAACTTAAATACTCATTTGTAAAGCATACACCGAAACAAGTTCAATTTTAACTAACTAATGTACTAAGGAACTCAAATCGTAATCACAGCGGAATAATAGCAGGTTCTGAATAATAAACAGAGATCTAGGACAATCAATAGAAAGTACTACACTGTACATATGCATGTGCAATGAGAAGATGCATCTTATTCTTGGAGGCTTTCGCCCATTAAAACTCATTCCCATCCTTGGTCCCCTGGGAGTCATTGGCCACATACTCCTGGGTAATAGTCCGCTTTTCAGGACCGAGCTCGTTCCTATACAGGATGGCCGGGTTTACTTTCCCTGACCTTCCCACTGATCTATTCCCCTTAACTTATTCCGGGGCTGGCCCAAGTGATATGGAAGTCTTTCTCATATCATGAAATGAATGCACATTCATACAACTTGTAAATTTCGTACAGTACATCATATTCGTATCAAGAATATAACAACATTGATAAGTACGAGATTCAAAGTCTCAAGCATCAATCTAACTTGTAGGCTTGTTAATTTTTGTTAAGGTTTCCGAGCTCGACACCAATACTCAATGTTATTCCGAGTTCCGATTTTATCTTTGTTTCGAGTTCCCTACACGACGTTCTGCCTTCCGAGGTTACGTCTCTTTTTCCGATTTCCGAGTTGCTTGACTTCCGACCTTAACCCACCATTAGTCGTTTGGGACTCTGGTAGGTATATTTCGTAATTCCTGAGCTTCCTAACTACTAAATCTCGAGTTCGACGTCAATATACCCGATAGGGACTTCTATTTACTACATCCGAGTTCAATCACTTAAGTAAATCCCTCCAAGTCTA
Source organism: Pterocarpus santalinus (assembly GCA_031439595.1). NCBI lineage: Eukaryota > Viridiplantae > Streptophyta > Magnoliopsida > Fabales > Fabaceae > Pterocarpus > Pterocarpus santalinus. The sequence continues at coordinate 49,419,984 of CM062527.1, forward strand.
ACCTTAAGCATGTATTTCTGGGTTTATCCTTACACGCTACCGACCTAGCTTTCTGTTTTGCCGAGTTTAGAATTCAATTCCAAGATTTTCGACCTAGCTTATCATCCACTATCTCCCGACTTCTGACATTAACTCAGATTCTTTTGAGGCTTATTCTGCTTCGAATCAGAAATGCACTATTGAAGGGAAAATTCACTAAAAATATAAATATGGGTGAAATCATGCAAAATTTATATCCATGTAAAGTTAACAGAACATACTTTCGAATGAATTTAGTTTCATGTCATTAGGATGAGTATAATCGTAGATATAGGCTTTAGTACTTGACCCTACTGGTTTGTCCTGCTCTAACTCGGATTGGACATAGATTAACTTTCTTGACTTACTAGGGAATGAATGGGACCTTATCAAAATCGCCAGTTTTTATGGGGCATTCTCCTATGTGTTAGCTTTCAAACACCGTTGGTTGCACTTAATTTGGAGTTGTATAGGGTGAGTTACACCCTTCTCAACCCATGCTGCCCGGGTAAGAACACAAGTTTCTAGTTCCAACTTCAAAAATTCATAACTAATTCTATACTAATCCAGTGGCCTTATATTTTATATGTATGGAAATCCCTAGATGTCTAGTTTCATGTAAAAATGGTCTCATCAAATTTAAACGGCAGTAGGCGGGGCCGTACACTCTGCCGTACGGACCGCCGAGGGAAATCCTATCCTGCTTCTAGGTTTGTCTCCTCCCTTCAAGCTATTTGCCCGCAAATCAAATTTTAATCACAACACTCATGCAAAATCAATCATAAAACATCATCATCACTCTATAAAACATCTAACCCTCAAATTAGACAAACCCCACATGCAGCTCCAAATCAAAGAAACAAGATGAGAAGTAGGATTTCCTACCTTGTCTTGAGTAGTTTGGCTGATTTTGTGTTCTTGGATGGTGGTGGCTTGGGATGAAGCTTGAAGATGGATGAGAATAAAGTAGAAAATAAAAGCAAGGAGAAGAGAAGGAAGGGAGTTTCAGCTGATGGAGGGGTCGAGATTTTTCTGATGGAGAAAGAGAAAGGAAGTGAGATATTTGGAAGTTGGCTTGATTTTCATTGGTGGACCTAAAATGGTCATAAAATCTGATTCAATCCTCCTCATCTAATGGCTATCTAGGCGCCATTTGGGGGAGCATTTGGCTGAATCTTGGCCATTGATTCTAGGGCTCTCATGGTTTAATTTCTACTGGTCCGGTTCCGACAGTTGGAAATACCGAAATCCTACCGATTTCCTTTAAATCGGTAAATCGGTTTGAAATTGTTCAATGAAGTTTTCTATGCTCCTAACCTAATTCTATCTAGCCTAACACTTTTAAGTTACACTTGATGGGCCTTAAGTAGATGTTTAATCAAGTTCTAATTAAACTCACTTATTTGATTAAAAATCGAATAATTCAGTTGTTAACGGTAAATTTTTCGGTCGTTACATAATCAGAGAGGACTATCCAAACTTTAGGGGACTATTAAGAGCTTGTGTGTTGGATAATCGAGGAAGTTGGGATAGATACTCACCTTTGATTGAGTTTGCCTATAACAATAGTCATCATGCAAGCATTAGTATGGCACCCTATGAAGCTTTGTATGGAAGGAAGTGTCAATCTCCCTTGTGTTGGTTTGAACTAGGTGAGCAAAGCCTATTAGGACCTGATCTTGTAAGGCAGACCACGGAGCAAGTTAGAAGGATTAGGGACAGAATCCTTATGGCCCAGAGTTGTCAAAAGAGTTATGCTGATAAGAGGAGAGAGCTTGTAGAGTTCTAAGAAGGAGAACATGTGTTTTTGAAAATCACTTCTACAACTGGTATAGGTAGAGCCATGAAGGTCAGAAAGTTGAGCCCCCGTTTTCTTGGCCCCTTTCAAATTCTCAAACGTGTCGGGTCAATTGCTTATCAAATGGCCTTACCTCCAAATTTGTCAAACCTTCCTAATGTCTTTCATGTGTCTCAGTTGAGAAAAAAAATATATAAAATAAAATAAAAACCATTCTGATCGCAGTCATATACTTGAACCCAAAAGTGTACAGTTATGGGAGGACCTAACCTTCAATCCGCCGCTGTCTCAGATCATGGATCATGGGGTAAAACAGCTGAGGAATAAGACAGTATCCTTGGTCAAGGTGGCTTGGGGTAGAGAAAAAATGGAGGAGTATACATGGGAGTTAGAGTCTGAGATGAGGAATGAGTATCCGAATTTGTTTACAGGTAACGAATTTTGAGGGCAAAATTCTTTTTAAAGGTGAGGAGAAATGTAACATCCTCAATTTCATGTCGTGCTAAATTATCTCAGTAACCCTGAGTAATTAGGCACTTAATGAGAAATTATGAGATTATGGCCTAATTAAGGGGTTAACGAAGAGTTTATGAGTTAAATCGAATGAGAAAAGTCAAGAGAATGCATAATTGAGACTAGATAATCTCTAATTAAGTAAGTCAGAGCCTCTATAGACTAATCACCCTTAATCAGCTTAATCGAGTTTAATTAAGGTTAATTAAGCTTAATCGCAAGATTAATTTTTGTTAATCATATTCTCATGTGTTATTCACTAATCCTTGCTTAATCATCTTAATTAAGTGGCAAGAGCAGTTAATCACATGATTAAATTCAAATTTAGTCAACTAGACAATAAAATAAAAGGTGATGTCATAAAAGCATACAGCATTAGACAAGAGTGCTTTATGTAAGAGTTTGACCTTGCTTTGTTCCCCTATCATCCACTTTGTCTCCTTAATCACTAATTAGCACAAAATGAAGCAAAAATATCTCCCCTTACCCTTAGAAAGTTACAACCACAACTACAATAACACACACTCACCCATTTTCATTTTGTGTCATATCATTCTCTCTCTTGTTTTCAAAATTTGTCTAACTTCTCTCTAAACTTTCTTTTTCTTCTCCACCTTCTTCTTCATCCTCCACCACCATAATCAAACCTTATTCACTTAGCCTTTCAAAGACCACATCTTTTGGTCTCTAAAGAAGAGATTTAAACACTACAACCTCTATTTTCACAAGATCTCAAGAGCTTCTCTTTCCTTGTTGCAAAACTGCCACCATCATCATTAAGAGGAGCCATCATCTTCTTCTTCCTCTTCTCTTGTTTTTGCGCCATCTTCAAGAAAGGTAGTGATCTTCATCTTTTTATTTTGTTTGCTCAAAAAAGCTTGAAGCTTGGTTTTTTTCGCGACCAAGATCTTTAAGTGAAAACTTGAGAAGATCCTTCATGCTCTTCATGAGCAAAAGTATCCATTTTTGGACAAATATGTTCTTGTTGTTCTTCAAGTGTTCTTGATGTTTCAACTTTTGGAAAAATATGTTCTTGTTCTTCTTCAAGTGTTCTTGATGTTTCTATTTTTGGTAAAATATGTTCATGTTCTTATTCTTGAATGTTCTTGGTGGTATCTTGCTCAAAGTTGCTCTTTTCTTCTGATGACTTTGTGATTAAAAAAGTTCCATCTTTACATGTTTTTCATGATTTGATAAGACTATGAACATCCTAAAAGCTTAAAGCTCTAAAGAGTTTGCTTCTTGATTCCTTAAAAGTGGCACAACTTTTAAGCTTTTATAAAGTCTTATTTTGTTGTGTTTTGAAAACAAGACTACATATAAAAGTCTAAACTTTTTAGAATAAGAAGCCTTTTTGAGTTATAAAATGATATCATGTCACTTTATGTCTTAGAAATCAAACATTAAGGACAAGACCTTTCATAAAGTTTCAAACTTTAATCAAGAATGAGACCTTTAAGTCATAAAAGTGTTGTTTTGTAAGATTTAATTCATAAAGTTTAGATGTTGAACCAAAATAATGCTAAAAGGTGTTAACTTTTATAAAGATCAAGACTTTTTAACCTTAAAGTTAATTTTTCATATCACTAGTTGATAAAGTAGGAACTTTTTTAATGTAGAGACAACTTTAAGTCATAAAGTTGAGACCTTGACGGTCTTAGAATAATTAAATGAGTCAACTTCCATAAAGAACAAGACCTTTTAGTTAAAAAGCTAGTAACTTGTATCATTATTACATAAAGATCTAATTTTTAAGACAAGAGCTTAATTTTAGAGGCACTTACTTTCATAAAAATAAAACTTTATGACTAATTTATAAAGAATGATGACTTTAATAACATTTAAGATAAAACCTTGATATGTTAATAATGAAAGCTTGAAACTTTGTAAGTTGAATAAGTTAAAAATCACCCTTGGTGATTAGTGAACGTGGTGTTGTTGGGTTCATGAGTATGGTTATGTGTTGTCAAGACTTAAGGATTAGACGAATCTCGAACTCCTTGGGAACAAAAGTATGATTAAGGCCTCTGAACATACCATGAACCTAGGAATCACTAAGCACACGGTCTCAAGGAAAGGAAGCAGCCACCTAACTTAACTTGTTTGAACAAGTATTCCATAAGACATGTACTTAAGTAAAGAATAAGATCACATGAGAATTAAGTAACTAAAAGACTACATGTACGTATATCTTAACTATGTGATTCTTTCATGGGTAACCACGGGAAATCTCATGATGATTCATAAGATTCTTCACAAAGAATAACACAATTATGAACCCCTCTAGGGTATGAATGTATGATGTCATTCAACATGATGAATGACAAGTATGATGGAGCTTTGTCTCATGATTGAATGATATAAATGAGATGGACTATTGGTTGAAAGTTGTGATTGACATTTTGGGGAAGCTCCGGTCTAGCCGTTATGCTACCGGATTTCCGTCAAAATTATAGACTTAGTCATATCATTGTATGTGTCTAGTCAAAGAAGTATTATGCATGTAAACTATAATGACAAGAAATAAAAGAATAGGACATGACCCCTCAATCACTTCCGGGAAGTAAGAAACGGCGATCCACAAGGAACCTTTATGAGGGATGCAAGGGTGACATGGAGGACCCTCCAACTTAGAGGTAATTAATATCAGCTTAGTCTGATTTGGTTAGTACTGTGTGACGATGGTCACGGAATGAGTTCATGTCCAAAAGCAGTCTATTTCAAAGGAAAAGTAAAGAATGTTAAGCACATGTTAAAAATGAAAGTAAAGTCAAAGTAGAACCATGGTCAAATTGATGAGTTGCATACTCATGCATGTTTCTATATTTCTCATGCTTATTATGAATGTTATACCATGCTCCCACATGTATATGCTCTTATATGATAGCTTTGAATTTCCTTATATTATGTTTATATGGGAAAGATTAAAAGAAACCCGCTTTGGGAATTTATGTTTTCAAACCCTTTAAAAATAGAACTTATGCATGCTCACTATTTTCATAATTAAACTCGAAGTGGCTGCGATGACGACGGTGACACATTAGCGGTCTAGTCGGGATCCTATTGAGAAATCTTGTATTTCTCACTCCTACATTTCCGTGTCATATTCAAACGGAGTTGATGGCATCTTCGACAGCACTGCCGTTAGTATCTAACTGGATGAGATGAAGAGCTGCCATGTTTCTTCACCTAGTTAAGGAGGATCGAGATAGTAGCACACTATTTTCATTTTCTTAAGAGCCCTAGTTGGGCAGTTTATTTGTAATTAAGAGTATGTAGGAAGTCATGCTGCTTAATTTGACATATTACATATGTGATACTTATTAAGTGTAATGATCACTCTGGGGTATCTATGATTACATTCTTGGCCTATGGTATTGTGTTATGTTGTTTAAATTTTATCATATGTCTTATTAGTAACTCAACGATATGAGGAACAACGTCCATGTGTATACGAGTAAGTAAGCACTTAAAGGCTCAGTTTTCAAGCATAAAGGTTTTACAAAAAAAAAAAAAATTACATGCCATTTTCATGTATTATGCTAATTTCGACGATAAGAACTTCCGCTAGTTAAGAGTAATAACTAGTAATGCCATAAAATAAGTTAAGCATAGTATGCTATTATTAGGGTGTTATACACTAGAAGAGTATTCTATGTTTCATTTAGATATCATTGGTTCATTGGTTGATGATGTGCATGAGAATTTGTTGACTAATTTTCCTGAAATTGTAGGCATTGGAGATGAATTTCATTGTTCAGATTGTGATGGAATTCATAATGTGTGTGATGTTTGTGCTGAGATTGATGCATGTCTACATGGTTCAGATTCTAAACAATTTTATTCTGCAGATTTACATGTTGTTAATTTTGATTCTGATATTTCAGGTTCTGCATTTTTAAATTCTGCAGGTTCTGAATTTGTTAGAATAGATTCTGGTTGTGCATGTTTAGATACTATTTGCACAGGTTTTGGAATTTCTAATAATTCTGTTTCTGCAAATTCTATAAATTTTAATTCAGCTGCATTAAATTCTGTGAACGCTAGGTTTGATAATTATGCTACAGTTAAAAAATATTGAATTTCTAGATTTATAATTTCTGTAGGTTCTGAGAATGTAAATTATGATGCTGTTTGTGTAGTTCCTAATTTTGTACTTTCTGATTATGTGAATTCTGACTCTGTTTTATCAAATTTTGTTTTGGATAATTTAATTTTTGAAGTTGCAGGTTTTGAATTTGATAAAACAAATTTTGGTGGAGAAAATTCTGCTGCAGTAAAAATCCATTCTACAGTTTCTATTTCTATTAAATTAAATTCAAAAATTTCAGATTCTGCAAGTTTTGAGTTTTTTTATTCTAATTTTGATTTTGTATTTTCTAACCCTATTTGTATAGTTTTTGAATTTTCTATTTCAGCATCCAATGAGTTAGATAAATCTATTTTTGTTACTTCATTTTCTGACTCTATTTGTTACAAATATGCGCATCATGATACTTGTACTGATTTTTCCATAGGACATGATGATCTTGTTATGCAAAATTTTTTACAAATTGCAAGTGTTGAAGCAAAACTAATAGAGGCAATGCCAAGATTAGCACCATCTATGATAGAGCCACCTGCCTTGGAGCTGAAGCCGCTGCCGAAAAATCTGAAATATGCATTTCTAGCACCCAATGAGAAGCTGCCTGTCATCATAGCAAAAGATTTGCAGCCTGAACAAAAAGAGAAGTTGTTGAACATCCTAAGGCAGAACATGAAGGCTATAGGCTGGACACTTGCAAATACTCCTAGAATTAGCCCTTCCACATGCATGCACAGAATTTAGTTAGAGGAAGGCGTGAAACCAATGAGGCAGCCCTAGAGGAGACTAAACCCGCTGATTTTGGATGTGGTGAAGAAAGAAGTCAGCAAGCTTCTAGCTGCTGGCATCATTTGTCCTATTTCAGACAGCAAGTGGGTGAGTCCGGTGTAAGTGGTCCCCAAGAGGACTGGCATAACAGTAGTGAAGAACTCCTAAGATGAGCTAGTGCCTACAAGAGTGCAAAATAGCTGGAGAGTCTGCGTAGACTATAGGAAGCTAAACTAGGCCACCAGGAAGGATCATTTTCCACTACTTTTCATTGATCAGATGCTGGAGAGGTTGGCAGGTCAGTAACATTGTTGTTTCCTTGATGGGTTTTCTAGTTATTTTCAGATCCATTTTGCACTAGAAGGTCAAAAGAAGACAACATTCACCTATCCATTTGGCACATTAGCATACCGAAGGATGCCCTTTGGCCTATGCAACACCCTAGGTACATTTCAGAGGTGCACGGTAAGTATCTTTTCTAATTTTCTAGAGAATTGTATGGAATTCTTTATGGATGATTTTATTGTTTATGGCGCTTCATTGGATGCATGCTTAGATAGCCTTGCTAGGGTATTGCATGGATGTGTTAAGTCTCACCTTGTTTTGAATTTTGAAAAATGTCATTTTATGGTTAGGCATGGTGTAGTCTTAAGGCATGTTATCTCTAGTAAGGGTATTGCTATTGATAGGTCCAAGATGGATGTGATTGCTTCTTTACCTTACCCTACATGCATGTGGGAAGTGCACTCTTTTCTTAGACATGTAGGCTTTTACAAATGATTCATTTAGGACTTCAATAAAATTGCCCTCCCATTGCCCAAGTTCCTGTAGAAGGATATAGACTTCTAGTTTGATGATGATTGTAGGAGAGCTTTTGACCAGTTGAAACGACACCTAATTTCTACTCTTATTCTTCAACTGCCAAATTGGGAATACCCATTCGAGCTCATGTGTGAAGTATCAAACCTTGTAGTTTGTGTTGTCCTTTCCTAAAGGGTTGGGAAGATTCCCCATGTCATAGTATATGCTTCCCACACCCTGGATTCTACACAAGCTAACTATACCACTACTGAAAAGAGCTTTTAGATATTATTTTTACTTTAGATAAATTTCGTGCTTATCTGCTAGGAATTAAAGTGACTATTTTTTTCTGATCATGCAGCATTGAAGTTCCTATTGAAGAAGCTAGATATGAAGCCCAGACTCATCAGGTGGATGTTGCTGTTGCAGGAGTTTGACATAGAGATCAAGGACAAGAATGGAGTTGAGAACCTAGTGGCCGACCATTTGAGCTGGATTCCATAGTCCTTAAAGCCCTTTCCTATTCGTGAGACCATCCCAGATGAGCAGCTTTTAGAGCTGCGAGCTAAGGGCCCATGGTATGCTGACTTGGTGAATTATTTAGTTTTTTCTGAGTTGCCTACTTACTTTAAAAAGCATCAAATAGATAAACTTAGGAGTTAGGCTAAATATTATGTATGGGGTTATTAGGTGCTGTATGCATGAGCTTAAGATATCTTCTATTTTGCACTTGTTGCATACATTTGCTTACAGTAGTCACTTTGGGCCACAGCGCACTGCTAAGAAGGTTTTAGATTCTGGTTTTTACTGGCCCACATTGTTCCGCGATGCTTACACATACTGTAAAAATTGTGAACAATGCCAGAAGACAGGTAGTATTTCTTGTAGGAATGAGATACATTAGCAGCCTTTATTATTTTGTGAGATATTTGATGTCTGGGGTATTAACTTTATCGGTCCTTTTCCTATTTCTTTTGTTTTTGTTTACATTTTACTGACTGTTGATTATGTCTCCAAGTCGGTGGAGGCTAAGGCCACCTGAACTGATGACTCTCATGTTGTTGTAGATTTTGTGAGATCATACATTTTTTTCAGGTTCAAAGTGCCTAGGGCTATCATTAGTGATCAGGATAGCCACTTCTGTATCAGGAACATGGCAACCTTGTTGAAGAAAAATGGTTTCACCCACAAGGTCTCAACTCCATACCACTCATAGGCTAATGGACAACAACAGTCCAACCTAATAGGAAAGATTGTAGCAAGAGGTTGGAGGATGTACTATGGGCTACCGCACTGCCTACAAGACTCCTTTGGGCATGTCTCCCTATAGGATTGTCTTTGGTAAGGCTTGCCACCTTTCGGTGGAGATTGAGCATAAGGCTTATTAGGCAGCTAAGAACTGTAGCCTTGATTTGAGCCAAGCCAGATCCCACAGAAAGTTCCAGCTTCAAGAGTTGGAGTAGATCTTATTAGAGGCATGTGAGAACTCCCACATGTACAAAGAAAAGACAAAACTCATCCATGATAAGATATTGCTGCTGAAGGAGCTCTCCATTGGCCAGAAAGTCCTCCTCTACAATTCTCGCCTTAAGCTATTTTTTGGAAAGCTTCATTCTAGGTGGCTTGGTCCTTTTATAGTGACTAAAATTTTTCCATATGGTGTTGTGTAGATTTTGGAGCTTGGAACAAATAAAGCCTTCACAGTGAATGGACATCGCTTGAAGCCATTTCTTGATGATGCACCCTTGGAGACCATTGAGGAGGTCTGCTAGCTAGCAACCACGAACACTCGATAGGGGAGTTTCTCTTTTCCTTCCTTCACCTCATTTTACTTGCCTTACATTTCAGTTGTGTATTACTTTGAGGATAATGTAAAGTTGAAGTATGGGGGGATGGTTTAATTGTAGATCATTTTACATAGTTAGTCTTGCATTATAGATTTGTTTCCATGGTTGCTTTTACCTTGTTTTGTTAAAAAAAAAAAATTTGCTTTGCTCTTGTTCTCCACTGTCGAATTGAAAGTTGTTGAGTTAAGGCATTAGTCATTAGGGAGGATAGGGTCCAAGCATGATTTCATTTTTCTTTCCACTCTTGATATGCTATGTGTGAGTTGGGTGATTGATTTTGATTTGCCATGATTGAGTATGTTGGATTTTACTTTTGTGAGCTTTTGAGCCTTATTTTGAATGGTTGCACTTCATGCCATTCTCTTCCTTCTTATGTGTTTTCCCTCATAGATTTTCTCATTCTAGAACTTGCTTTTATTCTTATTTGAAACTACATTTTTCATGTGCATTCATGAACATGATTAAGACATTTCTTTCATTTTAACCACTTAGCCATATAGCCTACCTTGGAATTTTTCCGCTTATTTAGCCCCTTCGAGCCTTATTGACCATTCTTTAGTTTCTAGCACATTACAAGCTTTAAGTGGAAAACCATGATATACCCAACCTTAGGGAATAGGGAAGGCATTGGTTTCATCATTATTCTTGTGCTCAATGTTAAAGTGTGGGGGAAATCTCAAAAAAAAAAAAAAAATTGAATAAATAAGATGAGGAATTTTGACAAGAAGGGTCAAAGAAGTTAAGTATGTCTGGCATAGCATAGCTTAGGGAAACCCTCACATTTGTGAATTTAACTTGTCTATTGACCAATGTTATTTCTTATTGCCTTTGGTTTTACCTTATCATACCCTTATATTTTCCTTACCTCTACCATGACCCCATTTTTTTTCTTGAATAGAGCCCTCTTGATTCTTATTTGCATGTGATCTCAAGTAGTGGAGAAGTAGAAAATTTGCAAGCTTATGGTAATGCATTATCTATTAAGGTGACTTGAGTGAAGCACTTTTGCACATACATTTGAGAGTTGAGAGATTTATACACCATCTTATGAAGCCTTTCATGCTTGATCTCTTTGCATTTTGAAGGATTTTGCTTGGCTTGTACTTTTGAGAGGTAGGGAGTTGAATGCTTTGATTGTTGGGAAACTCTTGATGCCTTGTATGTTCTTATGTTCCTAAGTTTAACACTTTTGATGATTCATTGGAGAATTTGCTTGTTTACTCTGGTTATTCCATGATTTTTAGGTTGCATGTTTTTATGTCCTTAGTTGAATCTTGCATAAGGACATGCAAGAGCTAAGTATGGGAGAATTTGATCAATTGAAATTTTACATACTTATTTTCCCTCATTCCTAGTTCATGAATCCTCTTTTGAGCCTAATTGATTTGAATTAGACCATTTTATGTTGTTTGGATTTTGTTTGGGTTTGATTTAATTTTTCCAGCATTAGGCTAATCCTGACATTGCTTTGGTTTTTTGGCCATATCTTAAGTTATAGAGCTCACTTGATCATGATCTTTGGTTTGTAGGAAAACTGAGAGATCGGCCTATAACTTTTATGAAAAGGTCAGAGGCATACTCGGAAGTCTTGGACCTAAATTGGCCTTGGAAATTGAGTCCTAACTGCATCGTGGTACCTGAGTAGTGTAACATCCCCAATTTTTGTCTAAGCTAATTAACTTAGTGATCCTGGCTAATTAGAGAGGTTAACGATTAACTGAGGATTAATCGGATAATCTCGATGAGCAAAAGCTTAGTAAATTGAGTCAAGTCAATAATTAATCATAACATACTAAATATTTTAGTTAAAACCTAATTATTCGAACCTCATTAAGTCATAACTTAGAAATCTAATTAAGCTAATCCAATCTTATTAATTAAGTACAAGACAATTGTTCTACCTTAATCGATTGAGATAGATAAATTCTTATACCCTAATTACATAATTCATAAGATCAATTCTTTTAGAGGAGAAATGTTTTAAAAGTGTAATTAACCGAAATCGGTTAAAGAGCAATTTAACTAATCAAATTAAATTAACAACTTAGGTAATTCTAATAGCTTTGAAGATTTAAAAATTTCTCCTAATTGATGCACCAAATTTCGGCCAAGGACAAGAGCAAAATCCAACCATCCATTTGCATTCTCATCATGCACCATTAGATCAAGAGTCTAGGTTAGTAGTATCCCTTGAGGCAAGCCAAGAGATGTACCCTCCTCCATCAAGATTGTGACACTTGGAGTGATCCCATCCACCCAAGCCAATCCCAAGAGTGATCATGCTTTTAACCACTTGAGGAAACACAAAATGGTCTTTACCCAAGCACGAAGACTCAAAAGAAACACAACTCTCTCTTTTACCCCATGGTTCCTAGTCTCCTTGCTTGCAAAAGAAGTAAAATCCAACCACCCTATTGCTTAGAGTGGGATGCCACTCTCTCTCTCCTCTCACACTCTGATTTTTGCAATTTCATTCTCTCACTAAGCCACAAAGCTCTCACCTCTCTCTAAACCCCTCTTTGTTCTTCCTAATCTTCTTCTTGTTCTGCTTGTTTTCCTACTCTAACTCGTCTCATTTCCACCACCATTCTCACAAACCCTTCAAGGACCACCCTCTTTGGTTCTTGAAGAAGCAAAACAAACACTCACTTAGGCCCATCATCAAGCTCAAGGAGGAGGAAGGTCACCTCCAACCCATCAACTCTTTCTACTCCTCAAGAAACACATTTGGTAGTGACTCTAACCCCTTTCTCTCCCATGTTTTTTCAAGATCTATAACTCCTAAGCTCTTCATAGCTAGGTGGTTTTAGAACTTGTACTAAGAGCCTCATGGCTATGTTTTCATTATATGAAGTTGTTTGTGATTTTTGCTCTTTTCTTGGCAAATGTCTTTGGTTGTGCATTTTGTTTTATGTTGAACCCAACTTTTTGGAACTCAAAATATTGATTTTTACCAAGATCTCAAAGTGTAAGAGTGGTTTGGAAATATAAAGTGGCCACTTGAAGAAAAGACTTAATATTTTTACAAGAAAACTCATTGCAAACAAAACCGTGAAAACTGGAAAATTCTGGCAGTCTGTATGGCACGACTGATAACTCTTTCAATATAACTCCAAATGGAATGAAACTAATTTTAAATGAAAATAGACTCATACAGATTTTTATACATATAAAATACATGAAATTTGGCCTTAAAACGAAAGAGATATGAATTTTCAAAGTGTGCTGTTCCAGGATGTGTTTCTGTTCTGGCAGTATGTAATAAAATCTTAATAACTCAAGTTATACAGAACATTTTTGAGTGAGACCAAGTTTTTTAGAAAGCTAATATATAGAGTAACATCCCCATAAAACAGTTATGGCAGATTTCTTGTGAGGAGCTCACAATAATATTTAAAAGTCACTGTATCGAGAATAAACCTAAAAGCTGAGCAGTCAGAATAAAATGTGCATATCTCAAGCTACAAAATGAATTTTTGAGTGGGGTTTGTTTTGTTTAAAAATAGACTCAGATAAGTATAATCATACTAAAATTCAAAGTAAAAGAGTAAAAGGTGAATTTATAGAGAATTTTTGAAGTTACTACCCCATTATAAAAGTAAAACTAGTTAAAGTTAAGTTTTAAAAGTTAAGGAGAAATAAGCTTTAAGACAGTAAGACCCTTATATTATGTATTAGAAAACCTTCATAATTCAACTTAAAGATTTCAAAAAGGAATAATAGATGAAACTAGGCCTATGCCTAATAAAAGAGTTTACACAAGAGGCAATCTCAATTAAAAGCTTGCACCAAATTTGCTAAGCTAAGCTCATAAGACTTTGTGTGATATATATACCTCTATGTGTCATTATAATGACAATGATATGATGATGATAGTGATGACATGAACATGATATGATGATGATCATGATGATGATGATATGATATGATGATTATGATAGTGATATGATGATTATGATAGTGATATAATGATGATGATATGATATGATGATGATGATATGATATAATGATGATGATATGAATATGATATGTTGATGATATGATGCTTAATGATATACATGAAAGGATTAATAAATATGAATACCCTGGAGATGGCGATACGTAACGCCTAAATGTGGAAAAGAATTAAAATAATTTTGCATCATAAGCTTTAATAAGAAGAGAATGAATTAAGGGTGTGATCCTTCAAAAGGGAAGGTGACCTAATTTAAGCTCCCTTCACCCACGACTCACATGAGGCATGGCATGACCCAGCTAGTGTGAGTATAGGGGATAGGGCTTACATGAGGCATGGCATGACCCAGCTAGTGTAAGTACCGAAATTTTATGGTAGCGACGACCACGGTATGAGCTCATTACCACTTATGTTTTGTGGGTGGAAAGAACAAGACTTAAGATGAGTCAAGTTAAGGAAAGAAAATGATTTAAGAGAAAGTCAAGTCAAGAAAAGAAAGGGACTTCGGTCCAACCCAAATAAAGAATGAAACTCTCAACATGATCATGCATGTTATGAATTGTCATATAAGCTTTTAGGTATACCATGATGTTGTTATTATAACGAGAATATGTCCTTAAAATTGAATCCACTTCGGATATTCATATTTTCGAAAACCTAAGAACTAAACCTTATTTATGTTCACTGTTTTCATTATAAAACCAAAGTGGCTGGGACGATGACAATGACACCTCCATGTCGGCTTCGAGTCCTACTGAGAAATCTTATTTCTCACTCTAGTTACTTTTCCACATCGTCACCAGAATCCGATGGCACATCTGGTATAGCGGAGCATGGATCCCCCACACTGTGAGCGGACATACAATGTGGGATTCTAGATGAAACTATTTTGGGACTTATAGCGACCGTCACTCTGCATCTTCGCATATTCCTTTTTGAGATGAGCTTTGCTATTGACGTTTGTATTTAGTACCTAGTATTCGGATCATGACATGACCATGAGCTTCCTTCGATGTAATGTTGTTATATATATGTATATATATAAATATTATGAACCCCTATGGATGTAATGATGAGTAATGTAATGCAATGTATTTGTGAATTACTATTTATTTACCTTTCTCATGTTTTATGATATTTGGGTGTATACCTTATATGACACGCTCTTTCTCTATCTACCTTTTCGCTCAAGGCTTTACTTTCCAAAGTGACGACATATTTCAAAAAAAAAAATCTTACCGTATTTTCCGCATAATTTAATTTCAAGTGAAGTTTAGTTTTCCACGAGCATAAGTAACAACTAATAAAACGCCATGATACGACTTAAGCGTAGTATGGGTTTATTAGGGTGTTACAAGTAGCATGCATTCTGGAGGGCATATCTTGGTCCACAGAAGCCCAATTGAGTCTATTCCAGTGGCATTTTGAAGCTGACATCCTAGGCCCACAATTCTCCTTTAGACCACAAATCCAAACGGAACCATTTTCACAGCCAAAGTAGCAAACAAACATTACTGGTGGAATTACGGAACTTGATTACATGTTTTTAGTGTAACTTTCTGTTTATAATTCAGAATTTAGCAAATAAGGTGTCTGTAACACCCTAATAGTTCCATTCTATGTTTAAGTCATATTATGGAATTACTAGTTGTTACTTTTGCTCACAGAACTAACATTACCTTTTAGAAATTACTTTGTACCGAAAATAAGGGTAAATTTTTTTCTACAAAACAAGTGAACCATTTTTGAAATCGAGAGCCATGAGCGCATCGTGAACATATAAAGCAACACCGCTATCTCATACATACATCGCATTTAACATGCATAGAAACTATAAGAGTAACCACAATCTTAGATAAAGGTAACATTCATTCCACGGCCATCCATGATAATACAATAATAGTCATACCAGAGTCATACATAAGATAATAATGGGTCCGATATCTATCGTCGACCCTACACAAGAAGCCTACCAATACATAATAAAAGGAAATACATCAGAAAATCCTACTACCCAAGCATGCCATACAACAGAATGATAACCCTATAACTACGACCAAAAGGGGCTATCCTCATGCTTGGCTCCGCATGCAGTCGTCATATCAAGCATCTGACGGGAAGAAACTGTTCCCATATCCACCAGGAGAAGTGCCACTACGTCCCCCTCCTACAACATGTCCTCGCCCACGGGGCACAGCGCGGGTACGAATGAACCCACGCCCACAATCGAGGTGAAGTGGCCAGCAGATGAAGCAGAAGAAACAGAAGATAGACGAATCACCGAAGGCTGCAACGAACCCGAAGCGGGTCGCTTTTAAACTTAACATCATAACCACATCATCATGACTAATATACACACTAAAACTTAGAATAAATATTCATAATGCAAATGGGCAATATACTTACATGCAAAGACATGCATCATCATAGACATAACCATGGTTATACTTAGACTTTGCTTTCATTTTTAGCACGTGCTTAACATACTTTTACCTTCCTTTGAAATAGACTGCTTTTGGACATGAACTCATTCCGTGACCGTCATCACGCAGTACTAACCAAATCAGACTAAGCCGATATTGATTACCTCTAAGTTGGAGGGTCCTCCATGTCACCCTTGCCTCCCTCATAGAGGTTCCTTGTGTCTTTGTGGATCGCCTTCCCTTACCAAAGTGATTGAAGGGTCATGTCCCATTGATTCTTTTCTTATCATTATACTTTACATGCATAACACTTCTTTGACTAGATACATGCAATGATATGACTAAGTCCATAATTTTGATGGAAATCCGGCAACATAACAGCTAGACTGGAGCTTCCCCAAAATGCCAATCATCGACATTCAACCAATAGTTCATCATATCTATATTATATCATTGCACTCATCATCTAATCATGAGACAAAGCTCAACCAAACTTGTCATTCATTATGCCACATGGCATCACACATTCATACCCTAAAGGGGTTTATAGTTGTGTTATTCTTTGTGAAGAATATTATGAATCATCACATGATTTCCCATGGTTACCCATGAAAGTATCACGTAGTTAAGATATGTGTATATGGTCTTTTAGTTACTTAGCTCTCGTGTAACATCCCCATTTTACCTAAGTTAATTAGCTCGGTGTTCCCGGCTAATTAGAGAGATTAGCGATTAATTGAGAAACTAATCGGCTAATCTCAAGAGCAAGAGCTTAGTAAATTAAGTCTAGCCAACAATTTAATCATAATGTCCTAAGCATTTTAATAAAACCTTAATCGTCTAATCCTTAATTACTCGAAGGTGCCAAAACAAAAGTAAGACAACCTAACCTTACTAATTAAGTTTATAATGATTAAGATGCTTAAGACAACTCTTGAAAAATTAAACCCCAAATTAAGCATAGGGTTAACCGTAATACAATGTATCATAAAAAGTGTAATTGACAAGAGTTAACTCATGGGTAATTAAGCCAATTAAGTTAAATTACATTTAAATAATTCTAATAACATTTAGAGATAAGAGTTCTTCCATGCATATGCCCTAAAAAGACATACCAAGGAGGAGCAACATCTCACCCTTCATTCAATCTCTTTAATCCTACACCATTAGATCAAAAGCCAAGACTAGGATCCTTGTCATCCACCATTAGATCTTGACACTTGGATGAGTCTTAGACAAGCAACCAAATCCTAAGAGGGGTACTCCCCTTTAACCCCTAGAGAAAAGCATAAATTGGGCATTAGAATGCCTCCAAGACTCAAGGAAAAACAACACTCCCTTTTGCCCCATGGTTTTTCCCACTCCTTAGCTTGTGTAAGAAGCAAAAGTCACCTCACTTCCCTCCCTCCTTATGCGCCACCTTCAGCCATCTCTCTCTCCTCCATTCATTTTTCATTTCCTCTCCCAAAGACACACACAAAGCTCTCTTCTCTCTCCTCAATTTCAAAATTCTCCTCCTTCTCTCTAAACTCTCCAACTTCTCTCTAGAATCCTTCCACTTCTCTCATCCTTTCCTCTCCTCATCCCACTCACAAACTCTTCAAGAGCCACCATTTCTTGCTCTTGGAGAATCAAAGACAATCACATATCAAGCCTCTTTCAGGATCCAAGAGGAGGAGCACCACCACCATCATCTTTTTCCATCACAAGTTCCTTCAAAGAAAGCTTCTTGGTAGTGGCTCTAAACTCTTTTTCTCTCTTGATTTTCAAGCTTTAGAACTCCTATGCTCTCCATAGCTAGGTGGTTTTAAGGATTGATTATGGGCATCATAGCCATTCTTGTCATAAAATGAGATGTTGTTGCTTGTATGGTTGTTTGTTGAAAACATATTTTCGGTTTGGTGTGATGCATGGCTGAACTCAATAGTTTTGAACTCCAACATGTTAGTTTTTCACTGATCTTTCATGGTATATGGGTGTTTTATAACTTGAGAATGTTTTCTTGAAAGTGAGGTTGAGTGTTTTGGAGAAAACATGAGAAATATCAAAACGTGAAATCTGGATTTTCTGATAGTCTGTAAACCGAACGGTATAACTTTTTCCAGAAAACTCAGAAATTAGTGGAACCAATTTTATATGAAAATAGACTCAGAGAGCTTTCCATACATACAAAATATATGAGATTCGGAGTTAAAATGAGTGAGATATGATTTTTCAAAGTGGACTGTTCTCGGATTGGCTTCTGTCTGGGCAGTCTACACTAAAATGTGTATAACTCGAGCTACAAAAATGATTTTTGAGTGAGACCAAGTTTCAGTGAAAGCTAAGACATAGAGGAACAAACCCATAAAACAGTTTTCTCAGATTCCTTCTGAGCAATTATAATGAGAAGTAACAACCCACTGTACCGGGAGTGAACTTAGAAACTGAACCAGTCAGAATAAAATATGCATAACTGGAGTTAGAAAATGAATTTTTGAGTGGGACTTGTTTTGTTAAAAACTAGACTCAGAACCCTATAAGCATATAAAATTTCGCATTAAAATGATAAAATACCAAATTATGGTGAATTTTTAAAGTTACTGCCTAGGGTAAAAGTAAAACTGTCAAAACTTAACCTTAAGTAAGACTATGCATAAATGACTTAAAAAGGTAAAAGGGCTTAGCCTAAAGTAATGAAACTTCATAACTTACTTAATGAGGACTAGGTAGAATAAAATACTAAGCTCACCTAATCCTTAACAAAAGAAGCGAATAAAACGAAAAACCGAATGTAAATGTAGTTAATGTACTAGATTAAATTCATAAGATTCTCACCATACTATAATGCAAAACCTAAACTATAAATCTTCCAAATTAAAATATGAAAATCATATAAGTCAAGTTAGAATAATTGAGAAGAAGTAATCAATAAAACGAAAGCCAATGTAAAAGCTTGCACCTACTTTACTAAGCTAAGCTCATAAAACTTTTCTTGAGTATATGCCTCTGTTTATGTTGCAAGCATGATGTTATGATGATGATGTGATTATGATGCCATGATAATGATGATATGATGATGATGATATGATATGATATGATGCTGTGATACTGGTATTCTGTTTGGCAAAATTTTGGGAAGCTTCGGTCTCATTTGTTATGTCACGAAATTTTGTAGAAATTGTGGACTTAGAAATATTTTGCATCATAAGCTTTAATAAGAAGAGAAAGTAAACTAAGGGTGTGATCCTTCAAAAGGGAAGGTGACCCAAAGTAAGTTCCCCTCACCCACGACTCACATGAGGCATGGCATGACCCAGCTAGTGCGAGTATAGGGGATAGGGCTTACATGAGGCATGGCATGACCCAGCTAGTGTAAGTACCGAAATTTTATGGTGGCGACGGCCACGGTATGAGCTCATTAACACTTATGCTTAGTGGGTGAAAAGAGAAGGACTCAAGATGAGTCAAGTTAAGAAAAGAAAAGGACTTAAGATAAGTCAAGTTAAGAAAAGAAAAGAAAAGGGACTTCGGTCCAAACCTTTAAAGAGAAAAAGTTAAGAGAAGCTTATAGTACAGTCATGCATGCTTTATGTGCTTATACTTATGCCCATGAATGTTATGATATAAATGATTAGAGAGTATGTTAAAATTGAATCCACTTCGGATACTCACATTTTCGAAAACCTAAGAACTGAACCTTATGCATGCCCACTGTTTTCATTATAAATCCGAAGTGGCTGGGACGATGACGATGACACCCCTGTGTTGAGTTTGAGTCCTACTGAGAAATCTTATTTCTCACTCTAGTTACTTTTCCGCATCGTCACCAGATTTTTGTTGGCACACCCAATGGAGTGGAGCTTGGAGCCACCGCACTACGAGCGGACGTACGACGTGGAATGCCAGACAAAGCTATTTTGGGACTCATAGCGACTGTCACTCTACCTCTTCGCATATTCTTTTTGAGAGGAGCTTTGTCATTGAAGTCTGTAGTAGTACCTAGTACTTAGGTCATGGCATGACCATGAGCTTTCTTCGATGTAATGTTTATATATATATATATATATTATGAACTCATATGGATGTAATGATTAGTTAATTAATGTAATGTATTTGTGAATTTCTATTTATTTACCTTTCTCTTGTCTTATGATATTTGGGTATTTATTTTATGCGACACGCTCTTTCTCTATCTACCTTCTCGCTCAAGGCTTTACTTTCCAAAGCGATGATGTATTTCTCAAAAAGAAAAATCTTACCGTATTTTCCGCGTAATTTAATTTTAAGTGAAGTTTAGTTTTCCACGAGCATAAGTAACAACTAATAAAATGCCGTAATACGACTTAAGCGTAATATGGATTTATTAGGGTGTTACATCTCGCATGAAATTATTCTTTACTTGAATTCATGTCTTATGGAACACTTATTCAAATTTAATTAAGTTAAGTGATTGTTTCCTTTCCTTGATATAGTGCACTTAGTGATTCCTAGGTTCATGGTATGCTCAGAGGCCCTAATCATACTTCTGTTCCCAAGGAGCTCGAGATCCTTCTAATCCTTGGGTCATGACAATGCATAACCACATCATGAACCCAACAACACCATGTTCGCTACACACCAAGGGTGATTTTTAACTTAACCAAGTTACAAAGCTTCAAGCTTTTATCTTAAAGATTAGATCTTTATGAAATAATGATGCAAGTTACTAGCTTTTCCAACTAAAAAGTCTTGTTCTTTACAAAAGTTGACTCATTTAATTATTCTAAGACCATCAAGGTCTCAACTTTATGACTTAAAGTTGTCTTTACATAAAAAGGTTCCTACTTTATCAACTAGTGACATGAAATATTAACTTTAAGGTTAAAAAGTCTTAATTTTTTTTTAATAGAAGCTCACACCTTTAAGCATTGTTTTGGTTCAAGATCTAAACTTTATGAATTAATTGTTATAAAAAACACTTTTATGACTTAAAGGTCTCATTCTTGATTAAAGTTTGAAACTTTATAAAAGGTCTTTTCTTTAAGGTTTGATTTCTAAGACATAAAGTGACAAGATATCATTTTCTAACTCAAAAAGCCTTATCATGCCAAAAAGCTTAGACTTTTACATGCATTCTTGTCTACAAAACAAATCAAAAGAAGACTTTATGATGGCACTAAAACTTGTGCCACTTTAAGAGTGTCAAGAAGCAAACTTTTTAAAGTTTTAAGCTTTTAGAATGTTCAAAGTCTTATCAAATCATGGAAACACAAAAAGATGAAGCTTTTCTAATCATCAACTCATTATAAGAAAGGGGACAACTTTAAGCAAGATACCATCAAGAACATTCAAGAACATATTTTGCCAAAAGTAGAAACTTAAGAACAATTGAAGAACATCAAGAACACTCAAGAACACATTTTGCCAAAAAGGGAAACTTAAGAACACTTGAAGAACATCAAGAACATATTTTGCCAAAAAGGGAAACTTAAGAACACTTGAAGAACATGAAGGATTTTCTCAAGTTTCCACTTAGAGATCTTGGTCATGAAAAAACCAAGCTCCAAGCTTTCTTGAGCAAACAAAATGAAAAAGATGAAGATCACTACCTTCTTTGAAAATGGCGCAAAACAAGAGAAGTGGAAGAAGAAGATGGTGACTCCTCTTGATGATGAAGGTGGCAGTTTTGAATGAGCAAGGAGAGAACTCTTGAGTTCTCTTGAAAACGAGTCTTGTAGTGTTTTGATCTTGTCTCCAAAGACCCAAAGACGAGGTCTTTGAAGGGCTAAGAGTGGTTTAGGTGGTGGTGGTGGAGAAAGGAAGAAGGAGATGAAGAAGAAGATGAGAGAGTTTAGAGAGAAGTAGGAGGATTTTGGTTTGATGAGAGAGAATAGGATGAGTGAAAATGAAAATGGATGAGGGCGGGAGAGAGAGAAAGTGGCGTCCCACTTTAAGGAGGGAGGATGAGATATTTTTGCTTCGCTTTGTGTTATCTTGTGTTAATTAGTGATTAAGGGGACAAAGTGGATGATAGGGAGACAAAACATGGTCAAACTCTTACATAAAGCACTCTTGTCTAATGCTTTATGCTTTTATGACATCACTTTTTACTTCATTGTCTAGTTGACTAAATTTGAATTTAATCATGTGATTAAGTGCTTATACAACTTAATTAAGATGATTCAGCAAGGATTAGTGATTAACACACAAGAACACGATTAACAAAAATTAATCTTGCGACTAAGCCTAATTAACCTTAATTAAACTCGATTAGGCTAATTAAAGGTGATTAGTGCTTAATTAAACTGTAGGGGCTCTGACTTACTCAATTGGAGATTTTCTAATCCCGATTAAGCATTCTCTGGACTATTCCATCCGAGTAACCCCTTAATCCCACAGTTTCTCATTAAGTGCCTAAGTACTCAGGGTTACTGAGGTAATTTAGTACGGTATGAAATTGAGGATGTTACAGTGTTTAGATTCATCTTAAAGATAGGGGATTAATGTAATAGCTGTTATGAAATTAGTGGAGGCATTTTGATTCTGCAATTGGCCAAGTTAAAAGTGTGGTCAAAATATTGTCAAAAAATAAAATAAATTTTGGATTAGAGAAAATTTTTTGGTTTTGTTTTTTTCTTTCTTTCTCTTTACGCCCCCTCTCTTAACTCTAAATTCTAGTGTTCCTCCATCATCGGAGGAGTAGTTTAACATCTAATCCAAGGATTCTAAGAAGCAATTACACTCTTGAGGATTGGTGCCTTTGAATTTCAACAATTCCAAACTAATTTTTCTACTCTTTTTCTTTGTTCTTGATCCAATTTCAGTTTGAAGATATTCAATTCGAACTTGTGATTAATTACTTGCATATTGTTCAGTTGATTAATATGCTGGATGAATAGAATCATGTTTCAAGTTTGAACATGAGATTAACTACATTAGTTTTTGAAATTAATGCAAATTGGTTAAGTTCTAGAGGTTTCTGAAGTTAATCACTTGTGTGTTGATTAAATGCTTAAAGGTTTTCATGTGCAATGCTGTAATCGAATTAAGGTCTCAATTGGATTCATTGTTAATCGTTGATTTAGGTTGTTGATATATATTTTTAGAATCCGATAATTGAGTGATAACTACTTCCCTTTGATTCTTGGGTTAGAATTTCGAATTCTATTTTATTTCATTTTTAATTCCTTGTACTTGTAATTCTGTTTCTTCCATTTTTAAATTACAAACAAAAACCCCCCAAAAGTTTTGATCACATAGCATTGTCATCATTGGGAGATGACCCGAGTTGCATCCTTTGCTATGAATTAGTGTAATTCAATTTTTACAATTTGACCAAGCTAGACACTCCAGTCAAGAACTTACATAACTCTTTAAATTTGGCTATGTATTTCGATATGCTTCTGCTTCCCTGATGTAGTTGTATAAATTCTGGCTCCTTAGCATTTTAGACTGAGGCACGGAAATACTTTTGGCTAAATGTACCCTTGAACATATCCCAAGAAATATCAGTTTGGGTTTCCTCTAACAGTCTCTTCAAGCTATTCCACCAAAATTTGGCGTCTGCTTGCAACGTGTAGGTGGCAAATGCTACTTTTCTAATGATCGATGTAGGCTAAAATGGAAAAGACCTTCTCCATTGCCTTGACCCACTTCTCAACTCTATCAGGATCAAAGCCACCCCTAAAACTAGGTGGATTCACCTTCTAGAATTTAGCAAACTTAAGATATTCTAGGTCCACCCCTAGACTATTCAGATTCCCTCCTTGGCCCACTTTAGGTTGTTTCCCCAGCTAGTCCATCATTTGATTTGGTACCGCTACTTGCTCTCTCATTGCATACGCCATGTCTCGCAACGTACCCATGAGGTCAACAGGGTCCTCTAAAATGGTTATAGCTCATGGGCTACCTCACCTACTGGAGGCCATTAGTCTCTAAACATACAAACAAAAGTCATTGAGTTGATTAGGCTCAATACTAAGTTCAGTGTGAAAGTAATCAACAGCTTACACAGCCAGGCACTTATGTCTACATATTCCTATATCTTATCTAAATAGACAAGATTCAATAAAATAAAATAACTATAAGATTCAGAGTATGCACGAAGCATAGCCAATCCAATCCTCAAGCCTTTACTAAGACAAATTACTATGATACCAAAAATGTAACACCCTTCCAAATATAATACTAAGCATAAGTCATAATGTTATATTCAGTAATTTGTCACGGATGCTAATTTTGTTTTTAATTGTTTCTCTATGCTTCTTTTAGCAAAACTAAAATTAATAAAATGAAGCTAATTAGTATTCTGTGAGTATACATTTATTTATAAAGTGCATATTGTCCTATGAACATCACCCATAAAATTTATAAAACAAGAGCATCTCATAAACTATACATTCATGATCTTATGCATTTGTATATACATATAGCTACTGAGTACATCAAATAGGACCATCAAAACAAATACTTGATCCTTATCTATGAATATCATCTCAGTATGAGTTTGCATAGGGACCTGCTAAAACTAGTGTGAATACATGAGAGTATAAGGTGAACAACACAGAAACTATATATGTGGCCTAAGGTCATATAAAATACATCAAAAGAGGACCACTTTTATACAAGGAAGCTGCCTTTAAAGCCTAGTAAGCTCCACTAAGAGGATTCCAAAGAAAAGAACCCATTCGCCATGATGTTCCCAGGCCTGGGGCCACCTGGTGCCTAGCCTTCATCTAGGGCTGAAGATGAAGTAGAAGAGGAATCCATCATCTTTGAGGGATCACTCTCAGAGGATCCCTGGTGTACATACTAGGGTGGTGGTGCGAGTGGCTGTGCCTAGTAAGGTGGGATAAGGTATGGGTGTGCCATATACATAGGGACTCCTAAGAAAGGAGCAGTAGGATAAAAAAGAAGACTAAACATGGGTACAACAAATGCTCGCTGAAAGAATATATAGAAACGGACATGGGAGGTAATAGTTAGATAAAATGAATCCATAAACTAGTCATAGTGCCAGTTCCACTCTGGCACCTCAACAAAGAATATCATGGCCACCATCATCATCATCTGAGAATGACATGGACATACAATAGGATGAGAATTTAGGAAATTCTCAATAGGAGTCCCTATCTAGTACACATTGATATCGCAGTCATTCTTGTTGGGAAAGGTAGCACGATAAAGGGGGTTGAATCATGCTTCAATTTATATTTCAAAAATTGAAACTTTTAGTAAGACAACTTTCTCAAGTCCAAGACTTGGATTGCAGAAGCAATTCAGTTGGTCTTAAAAGCTATTTTACATTGAAGAGTAAGTTTCAATAAAATTAGATTATGCACACAATGTTATAAATTTGGTGAATGAAGAAATTAAAATAGGAGGGATAAAAAGATCACACAATAGATTTTATACTGGTTCAACAAACTAAATGCCCAGTCCCTAACTTCTCGTTGAGATTTTTATACTACGAGTGTTCTTTCTCCAAACCTCTCCAAGCATTTACAATTGAGTAGTCTTTTGCTAGCCTTTCCAAACTTTACAACTGTGTAGTTTTTGCCAAGCCTCTCCAAGCTAAATGAGTACTATTTGTCCTAACCTCCCCAAGCTGATTTTGACCACTATCGAGTTTGATCACAAAAGATATAATCAAAGATTTGTGTTTACACTCACACTCAACGCCCTTTTCAAAGTTTTTAATTTAATAGGCAATGAGTAACTTCTCTAAATTCTCAAAACGAGAATTTATCTATTACCAAACAATAAAGAAGATTTTCTTTAAACAAAAGTTACAAAGAGTAACTTTTTGGAGGATTTGAGAGTCGAGAAGGATGAAGATATGAAACTGTTGTAGCTTAGGAAATATTTGAATAGCATTTCTCTGTCTTCTTCATATCCCAACTTTATATAAATTTCTAGATGTTACCATTGGAGCTTGTAGATCTTGAGCCTTATGCCATTGATCCACTGGTCTATGATTGGGAAGAGAAGGAACAACTTTCTTCTTCAACAAGTTGAGTGACACCAAAGAGGAAAAGTAGTCGTTGAAGTCTTCTTTAACTTTTCAGACTTGTCAGCGCTTCTTTTGCAAACAAGCTTTAAACGTCCAAAGCCATGAGACTGTTTCAGTTGGGCATTGGAGCTTTCAATTCTTAGTTGCTTCGGTTTAGTTTAATTATGGAAATGTGTGACCAGTAAAGTAAATGTCTCAATTCATAGGTATTGAAAATGTGGCCTGAGACAAAGTTCCATTTTACTTAAGGAATTAATAAATAGAAAAGAACACATATGATAAACAGAATAAACATCACAAAGAATAATTCACAATTCAAACTAGACTACAATTAATTACATAATATACATAAGTGAGTGCAAAATAAAAATTTCAATGTAGATACATTTGACTCTAAATCTTCCTTAACTTGTATTTCGTAACATCCACCTGAATTTTTCATATCGTTTTTTGCCTAATTATTCGATAAATCGAATAATTAAAGCCAATTAAAATTCGACTAAATATTTATTTAGGATCAATTAATTAGCAATTAATTGAGTTTAGATATGAGATAATTAGAAGTATAGAAGATTTCATGGAAATTTTCTTAAACCAATTTACCAATTTAAAGGAAATCGGTAAGATTATAGTATTTTAAACTGTCAGAACCGAACCAATAGAATTATACGGCCAAAACCCTATGACTCAAAGGCTGAATACTCAGCCATTTAAGCCTCTAAGGGTTGCGCCACAAAGGCCACAAAAATGAAGAGAGTTGGCTGAAATTTGGCCTTAAGTTCTCAACCAATCAAATTGCAAGTTTCCAACTATCCTCTTTATGTTTAAATCAGATTTTCTCCTTTCATCCTATGCTGACTTGCACCTCCCTCTCCTCTGGTTCTAGCCTTCTTCTTCTCTTCTCCTCTTAACCTAATCCATCAAACCTTCAAGCTTGATAAGGTTCCATCAATCCAAACTCCAAAACCTAGCAAAATCACATACAAGAAGGTAGAGATTCAACTTTAGTCTTGTCTTCTTAGGTATGGGTGACTGATTTAGGGCTTTTGTTTCTTACTTCTTGATGTGATGATTGAATGAATATGATGATCTCTAGTTGGTTTGTTATTTGTTTTTGTGTTTAAATTCGATTAAGGAGTAGAAAGAGGGTGACAATAGAAAGATGTGAGAGGCTGGAAGACTAAAATCCCTCAGTAGTCCATATGGCGGAGTGTACGGGTCTGCCTACAGCCATTTAGATTTGATGATACTATTTTTATATGAAAGTAGACACTCATGGCTTTCCATACATATATAATATAAGGCCATTGGATCAGTATTAAAAGAGAAATAAATTTTGGAAATTTGACCTAGGTTTCTGAGTTTGATTTTGGGCAGACTAGGTTGTTTAGGGAAAAACTTCCTTTATATAACTTGGGATTGAATGAAATAAACTCTATTAGAACTTACATATATGAGAATATCCCATAAAAATTTTAGAGATAGATACTGTCCCGTTTGCTCCCAGTGGTTTGAAGAAATTGCCATATGTCCAAATCAGGCCAAAACAGGGCAATTCAGGAAGGTCAAATTTCGAGACTTATAACTCAATCTCTACTAATGCAAATGAAATGAACCTTATTGCAAATGAAAGCTTGTCCTATTAGCTTTAATATGACACCAATTTCATATGATTTGAAATAGCTTTCGATTTTTAGTGATTTTTACTTTTAAGAGTGCAATTTTGGCTAGCTACAGAGCAGGCAGGGATAAAATGTAAATAACTTGAGCTATATTTATCAAAATTAGATGGGACTAAAGAGATTAGAAAATAGACACATAACACTTTAACATTCCAAAATTGAGGTTTAGATGAGTTAAATAGAAATTGTGGCCTAATTTACAAAAATTGGGTTGAATGCAAGTGTTGAGATAGCAACCATGTTTTAATTGCAGTAATTGTGCCATGAATTTGATGTTTGAAATATGAATAAAATGTTATGATTTCTCTGAAAAATTGGTGTTCTAAGTACTAGCACTATTCATGGAGAAGTAGACACATTCCATTATGCTGCCGAAATTTCGGTAAAGCCTATGCATGAGTTATGATACACATTCGGATGCATGTGCATTTTGCAAGAAGTTATAAAGGTTATGTCATGATAAAAGTTCCATGATACTTAGGCCAGCCCTAGACTAAAGTTAAGCGGAATAGATTGGTGGGAAGGTCAGGGGAAGTAAACCCGGCATTCCTGTATAGGAACGAGCTCGATCTTGAAAAGCAAACTGTTACCCAAGAGTCTAAATAGCTAAGAACTCCTAGGGGACCAAGTAATGGAAAAATTTATGAAGATAAGTTCAAGAATGAGTTTTGCATGATCACATTGAGTATTCATTATAAGTTGATTATAGTTTGATACTTACTGTTGTATGTTCATTTATTTTGCTTATTATTCTGTATATCACTATTTACTAGTTATCTTATTTCTTATACTGTCCTAAGTAAAATTGAAACTTGCCTCGGACCAGAAGTTTTTTTAAACTTATTAAATATGGATAGTTCAATTTGATCCCATATTTTTATAATTAAATAAAAATCGAGGCAACTAAGAATGAATGTGACGTCAATTTAAATACCGTACGCGAATCCTACTAAGAATTTCTTTAAATTCTCGCCTCGCTTTGTATTTCCCATCATTCTCAGACCTTGGTGATGGACTTGACCACCAACCTATTTATTGAGATCCCTGACCTGCAGCTCCACGATTACCCCGAGTTTGATTCATTGTACATAGCCGGCTCCTGCCATTTTTGCCTCTACCTTTTTAACAGTAGGAATTTTGCTATTCCTTTATTTCACCCTGCTTTCACCCGGCTGCTCTATACTTTGCGATCCTGTTACATGTAGCACACCCCTTCTCGCACCTCCAGCACCCGCAGCACCTACAGCTCCTGCTAGCCCTCCACCAGAGTCACCTCCGCATGTGGTTCCAGACATTCCACTCAGTTTTGAGAGCGATTCTTCTGAGGCTACCGACTCATCATCCTCCTGCTTGGGACCTAGTGTAGACTACTCTCCAGCCGGGCCTGGTATGGCCAACAGCTACTTGACCGAGTAGGTCCTAGCCACAGATGATATTGTACAGCATGGCCCTCTTTTGGCAGTGTGCAGCATTGGGTCATAGACTTAGCTGCATGTATATCAGTTAGTTTGAAATGTCCCCTGAGGACCCTATAGGATCATTTTTAACTGACACGGGCCTTATGTCTTTTTGGTACACCGGCCCCACTGATGTATCCTATTTTGAATCTGTACATAAACTGAAGTGTTGGCTTCCGACCTATATATGTATGTATACAGTTGATGATATATCACTTGTTCTTATCTTTTCTGTTGTGTTTTATAAAACTTTGCTACGTTCTGCAATGTTGATCACGTTCACTATATATAGCGCGCCGTTTTGCCGATTTACCAAAAGAAAAAAAAAAGAAAGAGATGTGATATGATAAATAAATAGTAAGCAGAGTATCAACATAGTAACACAATTTACTTAATTTCATGATATGACTTAAGCATAACATTAAATTGGTAAGGTGTTACATATTTTATAAATTTCCATGCTTGGTCCTCTGGTAGTTTTAGGCTATATAACTCCAAGGTATTAGTCTGTTTCTCAGGATCAAGCTCGATCCTATATAGGATAGCTGGGTTTACTTTCCTCGACTTTTCCACTGATTTATTCTCCTTAATTTCATTTTGGGGCTAGTCCAAGTGATATGGAATCCTTATGTTTCTCATAACTCATGGACTTATGCTAATGACACTTGAGGAATTTAAGTTCATAATGCATCATTCATATGTATTCTGCTGGAAATTCGACAGCACGATGACTTAAAATACGTTTCCCTAAAAATGCAACAGAGACATTTTCAGCCAACTAGTCAAAATACCAGAATCAACATAATATTACACTAACATTTTATTAATATAATAGAGAGTTGTATCATCAATATTTCAATCCTTGGGCATTCATAGTCTAAGAGTGTTTGAATATTTAAAATTGACATTTACACTTCAATATCCTAAATATACCCTGTATTAGAAATTATGCCATAAATTTCATCTTAACTCATTTAAATCTAAAATTTTAATATGTTGTGGCATTGTTTGTCTATTTTTAGTTTTCTTTAGTCCCACTAAGTTTTGATGAGTAAGTTAAGTTATTGAGATTTTACTTAAGGCTACCTTATTGTTGGACAAATTTGAGTACTTAAATGTAAAAATTCACTAAAGCCAAAATTTTTATTAGTTTTATTAAAAATTTATGTCCTAGTGAAGCTAATTGAATCATCTTTCATTTTCAACAAGTTTCATTTCGAATGGGTAAGTAAAGCCTAAGTTATAAGCTGTCAAATTAGGCTAAAAGAGTTTGCCTTGTTTCAACCTATACAGGACATAGGGCGATTTGAAGATTTTTCTAGGAGTAATGTACTTAAGATATAAGTCTAGAATTTTTATGGCATGAACATCTATGTGTTATCTTTCTAATAAATTTAGTTTCACTCAATTGTAAGTTGTATAGGGCGACTTACATCCTTCACAACTTATACTAGTTAGAATAGTGGACAAGATTCAAGGGTTTATTTCAAAAATTCATAACTTTATCATTTCAAGTCCAATGGACTTATAATTTATATGGTTGGAAAGCTCTAGATGTCTAATTCCATATAAAAAGAGTTTCATAAATTTTTTAATGCTATAGATCAAAATGTATTGTATGTAGTACAGATAGGTCCTATGTTTTTGAATTTCAACTATTCTATTTGAGTTCTCCTTTGAGTTTTTTGATCAATCTTCCAACCCAACCAAGAATTTCCATGTCCAATCGATTGAAACAAGTCAAAAAATCATCGGACAATATCATAATAAGGAGAAGCACAAAAATCCTAATCAACCACATAACTTCAATATCAAGCAAAACTCAAGAATCCTACCTAAATTCCAAGTTTGAGTTTTGTAAGGAGCAAGGCTTGGGTAAAGAAAATTTGGGTAAGATGAAGAAGTGAAGATAGAGAAGTGAAGTTGATGCGGCTCCGGCAAGTATACCGGATCGTACAAGTAATAAAGTGATAAGTAAAGTATCGTTCCCACGAGGATAGATCAAATACCGAAATAGTCTAAGGGAATAACTATTTGGACAGAATGGAATTACTGATGAGGAAATTAAAATTTAAATAAAATAAAATAAATAAATAAAAATACTAATGCAAGGAATTCTAACAGTATGGATAAATGCAATGGGATGGATGGTAGGGCTAATTAATTTCACCTATTGCAGACATATTTACTATGAATTTCTGTTAATCTGTTCCTATCTTAATTGACTCACGGTCGGTTCCCCTTAATCTATTCCTAGCCTCTCTCGAAGTCAAGCAATACTCTTTATCCTAAACTGATTGCCTAATCTCTTAGCACAAACTAATCTAGGTAAAGGTTGAAGCTCTATGGGTTCCTATGTTGACCGCACGAACCGCGTTTGCCTATCTCTAGTTTTCGCTCAGTTCACGGTGTTTATGTTAAGAGGCTCTATTCACAAACCCTCTCTCGAGTTATTGTAAATCCCCAAATCAATTAATTGGTGATCAAGCAATTAAAAGCATTAAGAACAAACAAAAACACTAAGTAATAGAGATAGAAAACAAGATTAACATTAATTCATGAGTAAACTTGTCATACAAAAAGGGTCCATTAACGCCCTAGCAAAAGAAAACTAGTTCATAACTGAATAAAAGAAAACAATGAAAGAGTATGAAGATGAGAAGATAGAAGAAACAAAAGCCATAAAGATTTCTGGCGAGAGACAAAAGATTCGGAAGAATGTGGATCTCTCCGTGTTGAACCTGAGCTCTGGAATCCTTGAATCTTCGCCTTCAATCTCTCTGGAAAAGGTCTTCTGTCTTCGGAAGGGTGTGTGAGTGTCTAGAGATCCTTTTTCTGACCTTGTGTGTTGCCTTTTATAGTCTACGGATCCTTTTCTTGAATTCTAGCCCGAGCCAGCAACTTGTTGCAATCGGCGTCGCGCTATAGCGCAAGGCAGCGCGCTATAGCGCACCTGCCTGACGGTGCTAACTATTTTTACACAATTCCAAGCTTTATAGCGGTCAGAATAGTTGGAATTTGGCCTCGGAGGTAGAAATAGCGATTGTAGATCTTTGAATAAGTTTTCCAACGCAATAAGAATCACCTCAATCGGAGTTCTGTAACTCAAGATATAAGTGAAAGAGTGACAAAAGGTCAGACTTGACAGCATCGAAAACAAGATGAAGCTTCAATCTTGTTTCGCCTTTTTCTCCTAGAAGACTCGAGAACTGAAAAAAGTGTCCAACAACAAAGTTGGAGATCTTCTTCTCTTCTTTCCAAACAATCTTGAATCATCATAATCTGACTTCTAGAGAGCTAGATATTGAATTTCAAATACTGAAAGATCTTGATTTTATGCAAGATAAGCTCTCTCATGGCTCCAAATTCCAACTTGAGTGCTTGTATCTAATGACAATCAACATAAACCCAAAATAAGTATCCAAAATATAAGAAAATAATATAAAATGAAAATAGCACCAAATCTAAATTACTTAACTAAAATAAAACAAAATAGCAACAAAACTAAATAATACGTCCTAAATTAAATAAAAACTAACTAATAATATAACTCATCAAAAAGAGTTATCACAACCCCCAACTTAACTACTTGCTTGTCCCCAAGCAAAACTCAAATCAAAGACTCAAAAATAGAAAAACAAAAGACTTAACCAAAAATACTTAAAACAAAAGGACTCACTAGACAAAATGGTCAAGATAGAAGCTGTTATCTTTGGAATTCCTCATCACTGCTCCATAACTTAACTCAAAAGTTACCAAGGATCAAAGTCTAAGTACCAAGACCATCTAATTGTGCAATCACATTGTCAAAAGAATAGATTAAGTGTGTGTGTATGACTCACCCTATGCTTATGCCATGTTTAAGAAAAGACAAAAACATCACACTATCCACAATCCTCTCTCTCTATTTCTACATGAATGTCACTTAGCCAAAGATCAACAGGACTTATCTTAGCTTGTAACGGTAGACCAAGGTAAGGGGTATAATGGAATAGTCATTTAAGCTCAATTAATACCCTCAAAATTCATTCTCCTTGGGGTACCCCCAACTTAGTTGCTTGGCAACCATCATGCTTTTTTTTTTTTTGGTTGAACTTTGCCATTATATTTTCCTTGTATTGCCAATTTTTCTT
Organism: Pterocarpus santalinus; assembly: GCA_031439595.1. Taxonomy (NCBI): domain Eukaryota; kingdom Viridiplantae; phylum Streptophyta; class Magnoliopsida; order Fabales; family Fabaceae; genus Pterocarpus; species Pterocarpus santalinus. The sequence continues at coordinate 49,453,436 of CM062527.1, forward strand.
TCTTCTTTTTCTTTCTCTTTTGTTTTTCATGTTTTCTTACTCCACCTTTTGATTTTAGCAAGCATAAAGTTGTGGTAGTGGAGATATTACCCTATTCAAATGAATTTAGAAGATAAGGCTTGAGGGTAAATCATGGAATCAAAAAGGAGGAAGAGAGGAAGGGCATTAGGCTTATAACGTGGTTCAATCCAAGAATAGGCTTTAAGGCTCAAATAAGGTGACTAAGGATCAATGACCAAGGGTGGGCAATGAGGCTCAATTATGGCTACCAAACATGGCCTAAATCACTTCTAAGGCTAAGATTCACTCACATATATTTCAAGAGAAATTCACATGAATAAAAAATGCATGTCTCAACCTAAATAAAGCATAAAAGCATAAAGATCACCTATCCTAAGTTGCTAACTCTTATCAAAGTGGAAGAAAATGATCCTTCTCAATTCAATAGTAAAAGCACAAGAAGATTTTCAAGACTTAAATTTGGATCCAAAGTTACTTAAGTGTTAACAAACAGAGCAATATTTCATATCATAGGCACAAACAGCAGCAACCAATTTTTTTTTTTTTAGAAGAAAATTTAAATAAAAAAAAACTAACAACCTAATCAACAAAACTAACAAAAGGAAATAGAAACAAATAAGAAAGTGCAATAATGGATTTTCCCAACCCCCAACTTAAAATTATGCATTGTCCCCAATGCATGAAAAAAAAAAATTAGAGGGAAAGGAAAGGAAAGTTACTCCCCAACGCATGTATCTCTGCTGCATGCCCCATGTGGCTTCTTCCTCTAATGCATTTCCTAATTGCTCCAATAAACCTAACAAAACAAATTAAACAAAATTAAATAAATTAAAATTAATCAAAACTAAAATTTTACCTAAATAAATAACAAAAAAAAACAAAAAAGGTCCTACATAAGAAAAACTACAATTAAAGAAAGGTTAGAAAAGTTGGGTTGTCTCCCAATAAGCACTTTGGTTTAATGTCCCTAAGTTAGACATGGTCTTGTCACTCAAGGTGGTTCCTTCCTCCTCTTCATTGGTGCTTTGTCACCAAGATGGTGGTTCTTCTTCCCAAAAACCAATGAGATAGAGTTAGGCTCAAATGGCAAGTGGAGAGCTTCTGGTGGCTTCTCAGGTGGCTTAAGACCATCATCCTCCATCCTTTTCTCTTTCTTCTTTGTTTTGCTCTTTGTTAATGGAGGCTCCCAAGGAGGTTTGGCATGTGGTACGGGGACTGAAGTACTCAAGTTAGCTTCCACTCCATCCACTTTATAACATTGAGCTATCTTTGTTGTAGAGTCCATTGCTTGGAACACCTTGAACTTCACTTCATTATTCTGAAATCTCAGAGTTAGCTCCCCCTCTTCTACATCTATCAGGGCTCTGCTGGTGGCCAAGAATGGACGCCCAAGAATTAGAGGGAGATTGACTTCTTCCTCCATATCAAGAATCAAAAAATCAGTGGGAACAAAGAAACGATCCACCTTCACCAAAATATCTTCAATAATACCATAGGGAAGTCTGATAGATTTATCAGCCAACTGCAGAGATACCCTTGTAGGTGTCACTTTAGTAATGCCCAATCTATGCACAAGTGACAAAGGCATCAGATTGATACTTGCTCCAAGGTCACATAGTACCTTGTCAATCCTCAAATCACCAATGGTGCATGGAATAGTGAAGCTCCCAGGGTCCTTCAACTTAGGTGGCAGTTTCCTCTGAATGATTGCCGAACACTCCTCAGTGAGTGGTATAGTCTCATCAGCATCCAATTTCCTTTTCTTAGAGAGTAGCTCCTTCATAAACTTGGCATAGTTTGGCATTTGCTCCAATGCCTCAGCAAACGGAATATTGATGTGGAGCTTTTTAAGCACATCAAGAACCTTAAGAAATTGCTGCCCTTCTGGCTCCTTCTTTTGTTGCTTCACTCTCTGAGGATAAGGAATGGGAGGTTCATAAGCAGGAGGTGCCACATATCCTTTCTCGTCGGGTAGTGCCATATTGGAATCTTTAGCAAGCTTTTCTTCTACCCTTACTTCTTCCTTTTCAGATTCAGCCAATTCTTTACCACTTCTCAGTATGATTGCATTCACAAACTCCTTTGGATTTTCAGTGGTATTGCTAGGTAAAGAACCTAGTGGCCTCTCAGCTAACTACTTGGAAATTTGCCCTACTTGATGCTCTAAGTTTTTGATTGCAGCATCATGAGCTCTAAATTGAGCCTCTGTTCTCTCCATAAAAGCTTCAGTCTTCTGCACAAAAGACATATGACTCCTCATGAACTGCTGAAACATGTCTTCCAAGTTAGGCTTCCTCTCTTGTGGAGGTTGATTGAACTGTTGCCCAGGAACATAGGTGTTGGAGTAGAAGTTGTGCTTCTGGGCATTCATGTAGTTAACCTGCTCATCAGCAGAAAGAGCTGTAGTGCACTCTCCATTCGGATGGTTCCCGTGGCAAAAATCACAACGCATGACATGTGTTGGTGAAGTGGTGCTGAGCAAGCCCAATTGCTTCTGAATGGCTGCATTTTGGACAGAAAGGGCTTGCATCTGGGCTAAGAGGGCAGTGGTAGTGTCAACTTCCAGAACTCCCCTTTTCTGGATTCTCTCATTAGGCTTCTGGTAATTGTTGCTAGCCATTGTTTCGAATAACTCCCATGAATGTTCTGGTGTCTTATTGTTCAGAGAACCACCAGCTACTGCATCAACCATGATCTGAGTGGACATAAGAAGGCCATTGTAGAATGTCTGGATTTGCATCCAAAGTGGGATGCCATTATGTGGGCACTTAGCCAGCAACTCCTTGTACTTCTCCCATGATTCATAAAAAGATTCACCATCAGCTTGGGTGAAGGAGGTGATGTCATTCCTCATCTTGGCAGACTTGGCGGGAGGAAAGTACTTCTCCAAGAATTTTCTGGCCACCATATCCCAAGTAGTGAGTGTCCCCTGTGGTAGAGACTTCAACCAGGCTCTAGCCTTGTCCCTCAATGAGAAGTGAAACAATCTCAGCCGAATAGCATCATCCGTGGCACCATTAATTTTTATGGTGTCACAGATCTCCAAAAAGTTGTTGAGATGCTCATTAGGATTTTCACTAGGCAGTCCAGCAAATTGGCAATTTTGTTGCACGAACTGAATGAGTGACGTCTTCAGCTCAAAGTTGTTTGCTTGGACGGGTGGTCTCACAATGCTGGATGAGCACCCTTGAAGAGTGGGTGCCAAGTAATCTTTCATGGCCATGTCATTTTGCTCATTTTCATCTGCCATGGTAGCTTTAAAGTCTCTTTCAACTGCTCTTCGTTCTCTTCTGAGCTGACGCAAAGAACGCTCGATCTCTGGATCAAAGAATAAATCTCCTGTGAATTGGCTTCTTCGCATAAACTACAAAATAAAACACAAGAACAAATGAAAGTAGGAATAAAATAAAATAAAACAAAAGCTAAATAAAATAAATAACGAAAGAAAAAGAAAGAAAAATTAAACAAAAGGAAAAATAAATAATAAAAAAAAAAACAAGACAAAAACAAATATAAAATAAAATAAAAATAAAAAAAATCCAATCTAGTATCCCGTCAACTAAGAATGATATTGATACTATCCCCGGCAACGGCGCCAAAAACTTGATGCGGCTCCGGCAAGTATACCGGATCGTACAAGTAATAAAGTGATAAGTAAAGTATCGTTCCCACGAGGATAGATCAAATACCGAAATAGTCTAAGGGAATAACTATTTGGACAGAATGGAATTACTGATGAGGAAATTAAAATTTAAATAAAATAAAATAAATAAATAAAAATACTAATGCAAAGAATTCTAACAGTATGGATAAATGCAATGGAATGGATGCTAGGGCTAATTAATTTCACCTATTGCAGACATATTTACTATGAATTTCTGTTAATCTATTCCTATCCTAATTGACTCACGGTCGGTTCCCCTTAATCTATTCCTAGCCTCTCTCGAGGTCAAGCAATACTCTTTATCCTAAACTGATTGCCTAATCTCTTAGCACAAACTAATCTAGGTAAAGGTTGAAGCTCTATGGGTTCCTATGTTGACCGCACGAACCGCGTTTGCCTATCTCTAGTTTTCGCTCAGTTTACGGTGTTTATGTTAAGAGGCTCTATTCACAAACCCTCTCTCGAGTTATTGTAAATCCCCAAATCAATTAATTGGTGATCAAGCAATTAAAAGCATTAAGAACAAATAAAAACACTAAGTAATAGAGATAGAAAACAAGATTAACATTAATTCATGAGTAAACTTGTCATACAAAAAGGATCCATTAACGCCCTAGCAAAAGAAAACTAGTTCATAACTGAATAAAAGAAAACAATGAAAGAGTATGAAGATGAGAAGATAGAAGAAACAAAAGCCATAAAGATTTCTGGTGAGAGACAAAAGATTCGGAAGAATGTGGATCTCTCCGTGTTGAACTTGAGCTCTGGAATCCTTGAATCTTCACCTTCAATCTCTCTGGAAAAGGTCTTCTGTCTTCGGAAGGGTGTGTGAGTGTCTAGGGATCCTTTTTCTGACCTTGTGTGTTGCATTTTATAGTCTACGGATCCTTTTCTCGAATTCTAGCCCGAGCCAGCAACTTGTTGCAAACGGCGTCGCGCTATAGCGCGCCTGCCTGACGGTGCTAACTATTTTTACACAATTCCAAGCTTTATAGCGGTCAGAATAGTTGGAATTTGGCCTCAGAGGTAGAAATAGCGATTGTAGATCTTTGAATAAGCTTTCCAACGCAATAAGAATCACCTCAATCGGAGTTCTGTAGCTCAAGATATAAGTGAAAGAGTGACAAAAGGTCAGACTTGACAGCATCGAAAACAAGATGAAGCTTCAATCTTGTTTCGCCTTTTTCTCCTAGAAGACTCGAGAACTGGAAAAAGTGTCCAACAACAAAGTTGGAGATCTTCTTCTCTTCTTTCCAAAAAATTTTGAATCATCATAATCCGACTTCTAGAGAGCTAGATATTGAATTTCCAATGCTGAAAGATCTTGATTTTATGCAAGATAAGCTCTCTCATGGCTCCAAATTCCAACTTGAGTGCTTGTACCTAATGACAATCAACATAAACCCAAAATAAGTATCCAAAATATAAGAAAATAATATAAAATGAAAATAGCACCAAATCTAAATTACTTAACTAAAATAAAACAAAATAGCAACAAAACTAAATAATACGTCCTAAATTAAATAAAAACTAACTAATAATATAATTCATCAAAAGGAGTTATCAGAAGTTGAGAAAGAAAATGAATGTGAGAGAGTTTAGTTTTGGGGCCAAAAATATGAGGGAGAAGATGGGAAATTTTTAGGTTGAGTCATAAATGTAAGGATAACTCATGGATATTCTATAGGTGGATGTGTGGCTCAACTTAATTTTTCATTAGCTTCCCCATCATATGGCTGAATTTGTGCTAGCCTAAGTGGGGTTGTGGCTTAATTTCGGCCAAATTTGGGTTTTAAATAGTATTTATGTGATCCAACGATATAACCTGGTTCTTGTGTTACAAAACACCGAAATCAAAGCGATTTTTCCTAAATTAGCATGACATTACTAATAGTTTTTCATAAAATTCTCTACATTGAAAAGCTAAATATTCTAAACCCTAATATCCATATTTCAACCCTAAGTTAGTGTATCTCTCGAATGCAACAAAATATATCAATTGATGGTGCTAATCAAATGCACTTTGCTTCGGGATGTTATAAACTTTCAGAAGTTGATAGCAAATAATCATGTTAACCAGAAACTTCAAAAAAGTAGGTAATCAGATCAAATGTAAAGAAAATTGTTCACCATTAAAAAAACAGTTTGAACATTATAATATATTAAAGCAAGATGAGTCAAATCATTACTTCACAATAGTTCAAAAAGTTCATTATTAATTTGAGTGAAAATTGAAATACTAAAAGATTATAGCATATCAAAGCATGGTATATGTATAATCAAAGCAATTGAAAACATTAAAGATATGAGAATTGTAACATCACAAAGAACAGAATATGAATAATCAGATTGACAAAGTGATTAACAAAATTTGTGATAACTAATTAGAGCAAAAAATGCAAGAACAAATACCACAGATATCAGGGCGTTAAATTATCAGAGCATAAATTGTAGTAGGCATATTCTAAGATAAATATCAGTGCATAAAAGTATCAGAGCATAAATTGGCATAAATTATGAGTGCAGAATAATTATAATATCAGAGCAAAATAATGGTAAAAGATCATAATATGAAATGTAACAATCCAAACTAAAAATTATAACATGAATAAATTAAAAAAAATGCTGAAAAATAAATATGAAATGTAGTGCGGCTCTTGCTCCCCCAACTAAAGCTTTTCTCTTATTTTTCCCCTTTTGACATCAGCAAAAGGTGAGTAGGGATCATAGAAGATTAGCCATCACTGATTGCCTTTCGAATTCCTTTTTGAAGAGCCTTTAACATTTGTAGAATCAAACTCTTCATCTTGTCCATTCATCTCTCAAGTGCATGTTGATTAGCCATTATCAACTTACTCTCCTCTGCTTCTCTTCTTGCACTTCGAAGAGGAGAAGGTGTGGAATCTCTAGAAGAAACATGTAGGGGTTTTCTTCAATTTCTCTTTCCTCTTTCCTTCTGGAACCTCTATTTGTGTTTGCTCTTGTTGAGGTACAAGTTCCCTTATCACAATCCCTCTTTGAGAAGGTTTTGCACCTAAAGGGGCAGTAATAGTTGCAGCATTGTCTGCCAAGTTTGTAAGATCTACACCACCTGTAGAGACTTCATTTTCAACCCTTGAGGAGGAAGAGGACTCCTTAACAAGTCTCATTATTCTTCTTTTACTTTTCCTTTTCCCCTCAGGACTTGGAAAGAGGCTTCTTTCTCTTCTATTCTTTTTCTTACCCTCTTCAGAAGGCTTGGATTTTTCCTTTCTGCTACTGGCCTCTTCAATAGTAGAATCTTTATTCTTCTTGTCTTTCTTCCTTTTCTGCTTCTCCTTTTCTTGAGCTTGGGGTTTTCATCCTAAAGTTGAGAAGGTTTTCATTGTGGTTGTAGGTCTTTTGTTATTAGCTTTATGTCTATCCAATGGTAATTAAGCCCTGGTAAAAACTTGAGTGAAAAACATGTTATATGATAGGAGGGCATGACTTCTCCTCTAAGCATTAATAATAGTAAAGATGAAGTCCAAAATCAATCTAACCAATTTGATTCTTCTTCTGGTCATGAGGCAAAACATCACTATCTAGTCTACCTTAGTCATGACATCTGTGTTACCACTCCTAGGTAACATAGTGAGTTGGACCATAGAATATATAGCTTGAACAGTAACTAGCAAGTGAGAGGTGTGAATGTCTCTTACTCTCATATTTTTCTTTCCTATGAGAATCTCAGCAACTTTTTCCTCCATCGCACAAAACTCTTCCTATTATCTATTTCTACTATAGCACATGATGCCATTGTTGGGTGTGTTGGTTATCTGGGTGATATCAGAGGATAGGACCTACAACTCAAAGCTTCTAACAATGCTCTAAAGTAAGGTGTTGTCTTCATTAGAGGGTACTATAGAAAGCATGAATCACCCCTATGTAGATATCTTCTAAAATCCTAAAGAAGTCATTCCACCCTTGGAACGCGAAGACATCGAAGACTTCTGGAAGAGCAGCGAAGTTCTCTAAGTAGAAACTCCTTCCTCTAGCAATGGGCCTCCAGAAGAAGTTATTATCAAAGTTAGCCTATATCATCTTATCTTCAAAAATGTAGGGGATGGTTTGGTAACGCTTTTCAACCGTATTTGAGAAAATGAAAGGTAGGAGCTTGAAGAAATAGGGAATGTGCTTGGGTTAAAGTTGAAGGAAAAAGTAGAGAGTGGTGAAAGTTTGAATCTTGAGAGGGAAGACGAATAGTAAAGGAGTTTCAATAACTTTCGAGAGAGAAAGATTTTTAGAGTGAGTAAATAGGTTAGGTGAAAAATGACCAAGGGTTAAGTTAATGTGAAAGGTTTTGTAGTTGAAACGATAACACTTTTCTATGAGAATAGCTTTTGGCTTCCTGTTCACTGAGTTGTGGCAATGTAGTATAGTGGGGAATTATGAAATCATCCCACATTCCAAAAACTACCTTGACTCTTCACATTCAACTTTTTGATTAAAAGCTTGAGTCATCTTTCTGACGGAAATATTCTTTTTGAAGTCAAAACCTTAAGTATCTTTCTAATTTATTCTTTCATACTAAATGCACCTCTCTAGACATATTTTGTATAGTATTTTGGACTGATCTTTCTTAATCATTTACGTAAATCGTTCTGAGCTTATCTTTTTCAACATATTCTGAATATTATTCTGAAATGATCTTTTCTGAACTATTTTGGAGATGACTTCTTCAAAAAAGAAACATACTTGGATGTCACAATCCTAGCTTTAAGTTCCTTGAGAAGCTTAGGGGGATAGAATCTATGTGTGATGAATGCATACTCAGAAACTAATCATATTTAGAAGATTCTTAATATAAGAGAAGTGATCTTCAGCTAGAGGTTTTGTAAATATATCAGCTATTTGATCTTCTGTATTTACGAAACATAGCTTGATATCTCCTTTTTGATCATGATCTCTTATAAAATAATGCTTGTTGTCTATATGCTTTGATCTAGAATGCTGAATGGAATTTTTAGCTAGATTAATAGCACTGGTGTTATCATACAGAATAAAAATTTTGGTATACCTTAAGTTGAAATTTTCTAGCTAATGCTTAATCCACAGACTCTTACCACAACAATATGCTGCAAATAAATATTTAGCTTTAGTAGTTGAAAGTGCAATTGTGTTCTGCTTCTTGCTCAACCAAGTTATCAAGGATTTTCTAAGAAAGCAATAGTAGCTACTTGTGCTTTTTCTTTCAACTCTATCTCTAGGAAAGTCAGCATCACAGTAACATGTAGCATCACAAAAAGTAACTTTCTTGTATCAGAGGCCAAGATTAGTAGTACCTACTAAATATCTTAGAATTCTCTTGACAACATTTGAGTGTGATTGTTTTGGGTTTGATCAAAATATAGCACAAATACCTACACTCAATTGTATGTTAGGTCTATTACCAGTAAGATAAAGCAATGAACTAATCATACCTCAATAAAGCTTATCAGAAACTTTATCTCCATCTTCATTAGCTTCCAAAACTTGAGAAGGATGCATAAGAGTGCTAATGCTCTTCGCTTTGTCCATATCAAATCTTTTGAGAAAATCCTTGGCATATTTTTCTTGATGAATGAGGATCCCATCTTTTTGTTGCTTTATTCCCAATCACAGAAAGTATTTGAGCTCTCCCATCAAGCTCATCTGAAACTCTCCCTGTATAAGCTCAGAAAAGCTCTTGCACATATTTTGATTAGTAGTACCAAAAATGATATCACTACATAAATTTGAACAATAGGAAAATCATTTTTCTTATGCATGATAAGCAACATTGCATCTAATTTCCCTCTTTTAAAACCATTTTTATGCAGAAAAGAGCTAAGTCTTTCATACCAATTGCTTGGAGCTTGTTTCAAACCACATAAAGCTTTTGACAGCTTAAAAGCATGATGAGTAAAGGTTCCATTTTCAAAACTAGGAGGTTGTTTAACATACACTTCTTTAGAAATAAAACCATTTAAAAAAGCATATTTAACATCCATTTAAAATGAAATAAAACCTTAATATGCTGCAAAAGCTAGCAGCATTCTGATGGCTTCTAGTCTTGTAAAAGGAGCAAATGTCTTATCATAGTCAATTACTTCTTATTGATTGAATCCTTAAGACACTAGCCTTGCCTTGTTCCTGATTACCTTTCCATTTTCATTTAGCTTGTTTCTAAACACCCATCTTGTGCCAATGATAGAATGTCCTCTAGGCAATGGAACCAGAGTTCAAACCTAGCTTTTTTCAAACCGATTTAACTTTTCTTGCATGGCATCTATCTAGCTTTGATCTTGAAGTGCTTCATCAATACATTTAGGTTGTATTTATGAAATCAAGTCCATGTTTGATTATGTTCCTAAAGAGGATCTAGTTCTAATTCCTTGAGATGGTTCACTAATAATTTGATTTTGACAGATAGCTCTCAAATCTCTTGCACTAGTGTATTTTCTTCTAATAAGTGATTCTTCTGAAATATCATTAGAAACATGTTGAGGGTAGGGAGGTTCAGAATTGGTAGTTATATCATCATTACTTTCTCTTGTGCCTATTAAAAGGGATTGTTAATTCTAAAAATCCTTATTCAAAGCCAAATTTTCCATGTCCTCTTCCACATCATGAACATTCTGATCTATATCCTCTTTCTTCTCTTTGAAGGATATATGTATGGTCTCCTCCACAACTTGAGTTTTCTTGTTGTATACCCTGTAAGCTTTAGAAATAGAAGAATATCCTAGGAATACACCAGGACCAAACATCGGATCAAACTTTGAACAACTTGTCCTTGGTGTTAAGTACAAAGTATTTAGATCCAAATATATGGAAATAAGAAATGTTGGGTTTCTTTTCTTTCCATAATTCATAGGGGGTCTTTTTGATTGTTAGCCTTAAGAAAATATGATTTCGAATAAAACAGGCAGTGTTGACTGCTTTTGTCCAAAATTCTTTTGCTAAACCACTTTTTAAAAGCATGGTTCTAGCCATTTTTTGCAAAGTTCTATTCTTCGTTTCAATAACCCCATTTTGTCGAGGAGTTCTAAGAGAAGAGAAATTGTGAGAAATGTCATTTTTATTGTAAAAATTTTCAAAAACATGATTTTCAAATTCACCACCATGATGTGATCTGATGGATGAAATACTAAAACATTTTTTCATTTTGAATTCTTTTTAAAAATGCTTTGAAGGCCTTACAAGCTTCATCCTCATAGACTAGGCATATAACACATGTAAATATTAAAAAGTCATCTACTATGACCAAAACATATTTCCTACCACCTAGACTGGCAGTTCTAGTTGGTCAAAAAAAATATCAAATGTAAAAGCTGAAGTAGTCTAGTAGTTGACACTACATTCTTACTATGGAAAGAACTCTTAGTCTATTTACCCCTTTGACAGAAGTCACAAGTTGAGTCATTGTCAAAAGTAGTCTTGGGTAAACCTTTAACAAGCTCTTTTTGAGAAATCTCAGGGATTAATCTCATATGACTATGACCATGTTTCTTATGCCACATCCACTTCTTATCCACAAAGGATGCTAAGCATTTTATATTCTGATCTAAAAAGGCATCTAAATATAATACATAAGTATTATCAAGCCTTTTAGAAGTGAGAATGATCTAATATGATGTAGAGTCTTTTGTAAAGCAATGATAAGGTTCAAACACAACTCTGTAGCCTTAGTCACAAAACTAACTAATACTCAGAAGGTTGTGAGTTAATCCTTCTACTAATATAATGACTCGAGTGCCGAGGTCAGTCAAATTACAATAAAATCGAATTTCACTAAATTGTAGTAAAGGTGCAACTCAGGTCGTTTCCCACGAATGACAATGTTATAAGATCAAAATATTTAGGGGGGGTTTGTTGTGCATATTAAAGAAACCGAAATTAATAGTGTAACATCCTCAATTTCATGTCATGCTAAATTACCTCAGTAACCCTGAGAAATTAGGCACTTAATGAGAAATTATGAGATTAAGGCTTAATTAAGGGGTTAACGAAGAGTTTATGAGTTAACTTGGGTGAGAAAAGTCAAAAGAATGCTTAATCGAGAGTAAAAAATCTCTAATTAAGCAAGTCAGACCCTTAATAGCTTAATTAAGCACTAATCGCCCTTAATTAGCTTAATCAAGTCTAATTAAGGTTAATTAAGCTTAATCGTAAGATTAAAATTTGTTAATCATGTCCTTGTGTATTAATCACTAATCCTTGCTTAATCATCTTAATTAAGTTGTATGAGCACTTAATCATATGATTAAATTCAAATTTAGTCAGCTAGATAATAAAGTAAAAAGTGATGAAATAAAAGCATAAAGCATAAGACAAGGTTACTTTTTGTAAGAAATTGTACATACTTTGTTTCCCCATCATCCAATTTGTCCCCCTAAACCTTAATTAACCAAAATAACACAAAAATATCTCCCTCATTCCCTTTATGTTGGACGCCACTTTCTCTTTCCCCACCCTCATCCATTTTCATTTTCATTCATCTGATTCTCTCTCTTGGAATCAAATCCTCCAACTTCTCTCTAAACACTTCTTCATCTTTTTCCTCTTCTTCTTCTTCCTTTCTCCACCACCACTACCAAAACCACTCACTTAGCCTTTCAAAGACCTCATCTTTGGGCCTTTGGAGACAAGATCTAAATACTACAACCTCCATTTTCACAAGATCTCAAGAGCTTCTCCTTTCACTAAGCCAAACCGTCACCATCTTCAAGGAAAGGAACCACCATCATCATCTTCTTCTTCTTTTTCTCTAATTTTTGTGCCATTTACAAGAAAGATAGTGATCTTCATCTTTTTCATTTTGTTTGCTCAAGAAAGCTTAGAGCTTGGTTCTTTGATGAGCAAGATCTCTAAGTGAAACTTGAGAAAATCTTTCATGCTCTTCAAGAGCAAAAGTTTCCATTTTTGGCAAAATATGTTCTTGTTGTTCTTCAAGTGTTCTTGATGTTTCCCTTTTTGGAAAAATATGTTCTTGATGTTCTTCAAGTGTTCTCGATGTTTCTACTTTTGGAAAGATATGTTCTTGTTGTTCTTCAAGTGTTCTTGATGTTTCTACTTTTGGAAAAAATATGTTCTTGTTGTTCTTCAAGTGTTCTTGATGTTTTGTAACATCCATCACGAGTTCCAACTTCTTCTTCAAGTTTCCATGATTTTCGACTTTCGACTTCATCTTCAAGTTTCCATGATTTCTAACTTTTGACTTCATCTTCGAGTTTCAAATAAAACAGAATGATTTTTTATTTTCGACTTAACCTTCAAAGTCCAAACAAAATGGATGTGATTACCGATATCCAAGTTTATTTAAGTTCCAATCTCCGAACTTATTTCAAGAGCGATTTCATTTCTATTGATATTCCTGAGTTTGAGTTTGTGACCAACTTTCGAGATTGAATTGGGAGTTTCAAGATTATATAAGTTCCAATTTCCCAGTACATAAGGTTTTATGTTCTGGTGATAACTTCCAAGTTTATGTAACATCTCTGACTTCTGAGTTTAAGTCTTTTATGTTTCATAGTCCTGTCTTTGAATGCCAATTTTAAGGTCATTTGTTTACCGTGATTTCCGATATCCGACTTTATGCTTCAAAGAAAACGGACATGATTTCCAATCTAATAATCTATTTCCAAGTGACATGAGTTCCGAGTTTACGTAGAATGGATACAAATTCCGAGTTCAGACAGAGTGCAAATGAGTTCTCATTTTGCTTGGAGGATAATTAAGCCGCATTAAGCCACAAAAAGAAGGAAGCATTGCTGGAAATCAGCTACAAGAATTTCAACCAATCAAAACTCACAAAGCCAACTACGTCTTTAATACTTAAATTAGACTTTTCTCTTCTTCCAACTGATTAGCATTTTATTCTCCTCTAATTTCAGCCTTCTTCTTTTCCTCTTCTCTTCTCCTCCCAACCAACCTCCAACACTTAGCAAAACCACACACAAAGAGGTAGAGGTTTAATTTTGTTCTTGTTATTCTGATTGTGGGTGCTGATTTTTGGCTTTATTTTCTCACTTCTTAATGTGATTAGTGAATGAATATGATAACTTTTGACTGGTTTTTGGCCGCTTTGTGTTTAAATTTGATCGATTAAGGGATAGGAAAGGGTGACAATAAGAAGAGGTGAGGGACTGGAAAACCAAAATCCCGCAATAGTCTCTACGACGGAGTGTTCGACTCCACCTACAGCTAGTTAAATCCAATGAGACTATTTTTATATGAAACTAGACATTCAGGGATTACCATGCATATATCATATAAGGCCCTTGGATTAGTATTGAGAGAGATATGAATTTTAGAAATTTGACCTAGATTATAGAGGTTGATATTGGGCAGACTGGGTTGTTCAGGGCATAACTTACTTTATACAACTTGGAATTGGATGAAACCAACTTTGCTAGAAAGCTTACACATAGGAGAACATCCCATAAAAATTTTGGAGTTAAATATAGTCTTGTTTGCTCCCAGTGGTTCAAAGAATTTGCCATATGTCCAAATCAAGCCAAAATAGGGTAGTTTAGAAGGTCAAATCTCGGGGCTTGTAACTCAAGCCCTACTAAAGAAAATGAAATGGAACATTTTGCAAATGAAAGCTTGTCTTGTTAGATTTAATATGATATGAATTTTGTATGATTTGAGCTAGGTTTCGATTTTTAATGGATTTTTACTTTTAAGTGTGTAATTCTAGCCAGCTGCAGGGCAAGCCGGGATAAAACTTGAATATCTTGAGCTATGCAAGTCAAAATGAGATGAGATCAATGAGGCTAGAAAATAGACCCATAATATTCAACATATCCAAAATTGAGGTCTAGATGAGTTAAGTAGAAATTTTGACTTAGGTTACAAGAACCAGGTTAAATGAATGTGCTGAGATAGCAAATATGTTCTACATGCAACATATATTCCTATGAGATTTATGAATGAATTCTAAATGAAATATTATGATATCTCTATATAATGGACTATCTGGGTATTGGCACTATTCATGGGGAAGTGGACACATTCTGTTATGCTGCCAAAAGTTTGGTAAGTCTATGCGTGAGTTATAATCTACATTCAATCCATGTGCATTTGTAAAAAGTTCATAAAGATTATGTTATGATGAACATAAAGGTTATGTTATGATGAAATGTTTCATAATACTTAGGCTAGCCCCGAATTAAAGTTAAGGTGAATAGATCAATGGGAAGGTCGAGGAAAGTAAACTCGGTATTTCTATATAGGAACAAGCTCAATCCTGAAAAGCAGACTATTACCCAGGAGTCTAAATGGCCAAGAACTCCCAGGGGACCAAGAAATGGAAAAGTTTAAGAAAAAGTTTATGAAAAGAATTTCAAGAATGAGTTTTACATGCTCACATTTGGTCACATTGAATAGTCATTATAAGTTGATCACAGTATGACTGTATATTTTCTTACTGCTATGTGTTCGTCTATGCTGCTTATGATTTTGTTTTTTATACTGTCTTAAGTAAAATAGAATCTTGCCTTGGACCAGACGCTTTATTAAACTCATTAAATATAGATAGTTCAATTTGCTCCTATGTTTTCATAATTAACTAAAAACCAAGGCAACTGAGAATGAATGTGACATCAGTTATGCGAACCCTACTAAGAGTTTCTTTAAATTCTCACCTCGCTTTGTATTCCCGCATCATTCTCAGACGCTAGTGATGGATCCGACCGCCACCCTTTTTATTGAGATTCCCAACCTACAGCTCCACCGTGACCCTATCATGGATTCATTGTACATAGCCAGTTCCTGCAATTTCCATCTCTACCTGCTCAGCAACAGGAAATTTACTGTTACCCTGTTCCACCCTACTTTTGACCCTACTACTCCATATTTTACATTCCTGTTACATGTGGCACACCCTCCTCCTGCACCTCTAGTGCTCGCAGCACCTGCCGCACCTACCAATCCTCTACCAAAGTCACCTCCGCAGATGGTTCTCGACATACCGCTCAGTTCTGAGAGCGATCCTTCGGAGGCTACCAGCTCATCATCCTCCTCCTTGAGACCTAGTATGGACTACTCCCCAGCCGAGCTTGGCATGGCCAATGGCTACCTGACGGAGTAGGTCCCGGTCAAAAGTCCTCCTGTACAGCATGGCCTTCTTTTGGCAGTGTGCAGCATTGGGTCATAGACTTAGGATCATTTTGACTGACACGAGCCTTATGTCTTTTGGTACACTGGCCCCACTTATGTATCCTATTTGATATTTATACATACACTGAAGCGTCGGCTTCTACCTACATATATATACCTATGTATATAGTTGATGATGTATTACCTATCTATATCTTTTCTATTGTGTTTTTAAATGTTGTTATATTCTGCGATGTTAATCACGTTTATTATACACAACGCGCTGTTTCACCCATTTGAACAAAAAAAAAAAGAGAGAAAAAGAAGGGATGTGACATGATAAGTAAATTAATAAGCAGAGTATCGATAACACAATCTACTTAATTTCATGCTATGATTTAGGCATAACATTAAATTGGTAGGGTGTTACATTTTGGTATTAGAGCACTTTGTCCTAACTAAGGCCTGAGGATTGGACTGACTATGCTTTGTGCATATTCTGTATTTTTAGATGATGGCATGCACTAAATCTCATCTGGAAGTTGATATACAGAGGTGCATGTGTATGAAGTGCCTAACCATGTGAGCTGTTATTTACTAGCACATTAGACTTAGTATTGAGCCTGATCAACTCAATAATTTTTGTTTTGTGTGCTCAAGACTTAATGGCTTCCGGAAGGTGAGGCAGGCCACACGTGGAACCCGCTCAAGAGAAACCTACTAACCTCATGGACATGGTGCGAGAGATGGCTCATGTGATGCAGGAACAGGTCGTGACAGCTCACCAAATGATAGATCAATTAGGTAGGCGACCTGAGGCAAATTGTAGAGGAATCCACATGGCCCAGGGACTGACCTAGACTATCTCAAATTTGTCGAGTTCAGAAACGCAAACCTGCCTAGTTTTCGAAGAGCCTACGACCCAGATAAGGATGATGAATGGATCAAGGCCATGGAGAAGATTTTCTCTATCCTGGACTGGTCGGATCATCAGAAGGTGACTTTTGCCACCTATATGCTCAAAGCAAATGCAGAGTTTTAGTGGAACGACATACGAAGATTATCTGAGGAATCTCAGACAACGGTCACATGGACGGTGTTTAGAGATGTTTTCTACCAAAAGTACTTTCCTGCCTCGATTAAAAATGCTAAAGAGCTAGAGTTTATGCAACTCCGTCATGAAAACCGGATGATATCCGAATATATTGCTAGGTTTGAAGAGCTGTGTAAATTTTCTACAATTTATCAGAGGAACCCAGATGAGGCTTGGAAGTGCGTCAAATTCGAAGGAGAGCTGCGAGAAGATATTCTCACCGCAATAGGGCCAATGGAGATTAGAGATTTACCCACGCTAGTAAATAAATGCTAACGTATGGAAGATTGTAACTTGAAATTGGCTATAGCCAAGGCATCTGGTGGTGGTTTCAAGAAAGGGTTGGCACCACAGAGCCCAATATTCAAGCCCAAGTTTCAATAGCAGAGAAGATTTCAACTGGTGGGCAACAAAGACAAGCAGCCCCAGAAGCCTTTTTCAAATCTGACTTGTGCGAAATGCAGTAAGAATCACGGTGATTGATTGTGTTTGGCAAGCCAGAATGTCTACTATAGGTGTGGCAAACCAAGCCACAAAATTTATGAGTGTCCAACCAGAAATCCAACCAGGAATCCACCACAGCCATCTAGACCACAACGTCAAGGATGGGTCTTTACGATGAATGCAGAAGAAGCTGACAAGTTCGACGGACTAATCCAAGGTACTTGTGAAGTGGATGGTGAGGCTCTAACTGTATTTTATGATTCGGGTGCCTCCCACTCATTTATGTCTCATGATTGTGTGATTGTTTTGCGATTGCCAATTTTTGAATTACTTTATGATCTATTGGTTTCTACTCCTACCAATGACCCTATTAAAACGAGTCAAATTTGCATCAATGTTCCTTTTGGAATTGAGGGTAGAACCTTTGCAGCTGATTTGATTTGTCTCCCTCTGTCTGGACTTGACATAATTCTGGCCATGGATTGGCTTTCCGCTAATTGAGTCATGCTTAACTGTTCTGATAAGATGGTGGTATTCTCCTCTGTTCCATCTTTTGAATCCCAAGTCTTAACACTCTTCTATCTAAACTCTTTATTAATAAACTGTAGTTGGTCGAAGAGTCAAGAATACATCTTCCTATCAGCTAAGGTGTCAGAAGTTGAACAGAAACTGGAGGAGATTCCAGTTGTTAAGGAATATCCCGATGTTTTTCCAAAAGATATTCCTGAATTCCCTCCTAAGAGGGAAATTGAGTTCACCATCGAGCTGATCCCAGGCGCAGGACCAATATCTATAGCTCCGTATTGAATGTCACCTCTGGAGCTGACAAAACTAAAGAAACAGATTGAAGAACTTTTGGGAAAAGGATTCATACAGCCAAGTGCATCACCATGCAGAGCTCTAGTCTTGTTGATCAAAAAGAAAGATGGGAGCATGCGCTTATGCATGGACTATCGACAACTGAATAAGGTGAAAACTAAGAATAAATATCCACTGCCAAGGATCGATGACCTCATGGACCAACTTCAAGGTGCAATAGTATTTTCCAAGATCGATTTGCATTCAGGATATCATCAAATTCTAGTTTAGGAACAAGATATCCCTAAGATAGCCTTTCGAACTCGTTACAGACACTACGAGTATACTGTAACGTTGTTTAGGCTGACAAACGCACCAGTAGTATTCATGGATTATATGAATCGAATATTACGCCCATATTTGGACAAGTTTGTACTGGTTTTCATCGACGACATACTGGTCTATTCAAAGACGGAGCGGGAGCACGTGGAACACTTGCGGCTAGTTCTGCAAATTTTAAGAGAAAGAAAACTCTATGATAAGTTATCCAAATATGAATTTTGGATGGAAGAAGTAAAATTTCTCAGCCATGTGGTTTCCCATGGAGGGATCTTCGTAAACCCCAGCAAAGTAAAAGCAGTACTAGATTGGGAAAGGCCGACCACAGTCACTAAAGTTAGGAGTTTTTTAGGCTTAGCTGGATATTACAGGTGATTCGTTAAGGATTTTTCTCGAATAGCCTTGCCCTTGACCAAGCTAACTAGGAAGAATGTTCCATTTAAATGGACACCAGATTGCGAGCAGAGTTTTCAAAACTTGAAAAGATGGTTAACCACGACACCAGTGTTAGCCTTGCCAGACCCTCATAGACCATTTGAGGTCTATTGTGATGCTTCCAAGCAAGGATTAGGATGCGTGTTGATGCAAATCAGGAAAGTAATAGCCTATGCCTCCAGATAATTAAAGCCACATGAAAGGAATTATCCTATACACAATCTCGAATTAGCAGCAATAGTATTTGCCTTGAAGATATGGCGACATCACCTTTATGGTGTGAGGTTCGAGGTCCTTTTTGATCATAAGAGTTTGAAGTGCCTCTTTGATCAAAAGGAATTAAATATGAGGCAGTGGAGGTGGATGGAACTTCTTAAGGACTATGAATTTGAATTGAAATGCCACCCAGGCAAGGCAAATATTGTGGCTAATGCTTTAAGCAGAAAATCATTGACTGTAGCCTGGATGATGGTGAAAAAGATAGAGCTTATTGAGAGCTTCCGAAATCTTAATTTGGGGATCCTTATGACTCCTAAGACTATTTAGTTACACCAAGTTAAGGTAACTAGTAGTTTTAAGGAGTAGATTCAGCAGGCACAACAGCAGGATGCTAGTTTTCAGTGTACCATCAATCTTGTGCAATTAGGGAAATTAACGGGTTTTGCTCGGGATATAGAAGGCATATGGCGACACCGTGATAGGGTGTGTGTACCCGAGGGGAATAAACTCCGAAGAAGAATCTTGGAGGAAGCACATAAAGGTGAATTTACCGTACATCTCGGCATTACCAAAATGTATCAAGACCTCAAGAAAATGTTTTGGTGGCCAGGCATGAAGTTAGATGTCGCAAGCTTCGTGAGCAAATGCTTGACTTGTCAGAAGGTGAAAGCGGAACGTCAAAAACCCTCTGGGATGTTACAACCTTTGGAAATCCCTGAGTGGAAGTGGGAAAGTATCTCCATGGATTTTGTAATGGGATTACCAAGAATGCTAGCAGGATATGATGCTATATGGGTTATCATGGATAGATTAACCAAATTTGCTCACTTTCTACCCATTCGAGCAAATTATCCATTGGAAAAGTTAGCGCAATTGTATATCCAAAAAATTATAAGACTGCACGAGATCCCGTTAACCATTATCTCTGATCGAGATCCAAGATTCACTTCACATTTCTGGGGAGCCTTACAAAGAGCATTTGGTACTAAGTTATGCCTAAGCATTGCATATCACCCACAAACGGATGGGCAAACGGAGAGGACAATTCAAACCTTAGAAGATATACTACGAGCCTATATAATGGAACAATGTAGAAATTGGGATCGATACTTACCACTAGCCGAATTCGCATACAACAATAGCTATCACACTAGCATCAGCATGGCTCCTTATGAAGCATTGTATGGATGGAAGTGCCAATATCCATTGTGTTGGTATAAGACAGGAGAATCAACTCTATTGGGGCCCGATTTAATTAAATAGACCACTGGGCAGATTAAAAAGATTCAAAGTAAGATGCTTGCCGCTCAAAGCCGTCAGAAGAGTTATGCAGAAACCAGGAGGAAGGCTTTGGAATTTCAAGAAGGAGACCATGTATTTCTAAAGGATATGCCTATAACAGGGATAGGTAGGGCCATTAAGGTCAAGAAGCTAAGTCCCCGCTTTATCGGTCCCTTCCAAATCTTGAAGTGAGTCGGATCAGTTGCATACCAAATCGCTTTACCTCCACATCCGTCAAACCTTCATGATGTCTTCCATGTTTCTCAACTCAGAAGGTATTAACCTGACCCTACATACTTTCTAGAACACGAGTCAGCACAGCTAAAAGAGGATCTGACTTTCCATGTACAGCCAACATGGATCATAGACAGAAGCAGCAAGCAACTTTGAAACAAAACTGTGCAGTTGGTAAAGGTAGCCTAGGGAAAAGTAGATGCCGAGGATTACACTTGGGAATTAGAATCAGACATGAAGAAAGAGTATCCTGAACTCTTTTAATGTACTAAATTTTGAGGACAAAAATTTTTTTTTAAGGAAGGTAGTAATGTAACATCCACCACAAGTTCTGACTTCATCTTCAAGTTTCCATGATTTCGGACTTCCGACTTCGTCTTCAAGTTTCCATGATTTCCGACTTCCGACTTCATCTTCGAGTTTCAAATAAAATGGGATAATTTCTGATTTTTGACTTAACCTTCAAAGTCCAAACAAAATGGATGTGATTATCGATATCCGAGTTTATTTAAGTTCCAATCTTCGAACTTATTTCAAGAGCATTTTCATTTCTATTGATATTCCTGAGTTTGAGTTAGTGACCAACTTCCAAGATTGAATTGGGCATTCCGAAATTATATAAGTTCCGATTTCCTTCCAATTTCCCAGTACATAAGGTTTTATGCTCTGGTACTAACTTCCAAGTTTATGTAACATCCCTGACTTCCGAGTTTAAGTCTTTTACGTTTCATAATCTTGTCTTTGAACGCCAATTTTAAGGTGATTTGTTTGCTGTGATTTTCGATCTTCGACTTAATGCTTCAAAGAAAACGGACATGATTTTCGATCTAACAATCTATTTTCAAGTGACATGAGTTTCAACTTTACGCAGAATGGATATGAGTTTCAAGTTCAAATAGAGTGCAAACGAGTTCTCATTTTACTTGGAGGATAATTAAGCCACATTAAGCCACAAACAGAAAGAAGCATAGCTGGAAATCAGCCATAAGAATTTCAACCAATCAAAACTCACAGAGCCAACTACCTCTTCAATGCTTAAATCAAACTTTTCTCTTTTTCTTGCTGACTAGTGTTTCATTCTCCTCTAATTTCAGCCTTCTTCTTTTCTTTTTCTCTTCTCCTCCTAACCAACCTCCAACACTTAGCAAAACTACATACAAAAAGGTAGAGGTTTAATTTTGTTTTTGTTATTCTGATTGTAGGTGATTGACTTTTGGCTTTATTTTCTCACTTCTTAATGTGATTAGTGAATGAATATGATAACTTTTGATTGGTTGTTGGCTACGCTGTGTTTAAATTTGATCGACTAAGGGGTAGGAAAGGGTGAGAATAAGAAGATGTAAAGGGCTAGTAAACCAAATTCCCTCGACAGTCCATATGGTGGAGTATACAGCTCCGCCTACAGTCAGTTAAATCCAATGAGACTATTTTTATATAAAACTAGACATTCAGGACTTTCCATATATATATATATATATATAAGGCCATTGGATTAGTATTAAGAGAGATATGAATTTTGGAAGTTTCACCTAGATTGTAAAGCTTGATATTTGTCAAACTGGGTTGTTCATAGTATAAATTGCTCTATACAATTTGGAATTGGATGAAACAAACTTTATTAGAAAGCTTACACATAGGAGAACATCCCATAAAAATTTTTGAGCTAGGTATAGTCCCATTTGCTCCTAGTGTTCAAAGAATTTGCCCTATGTCCAAACCAGGCCAAAACATGGCTGTTCAGGAAGGTTAAATCCCATGGCTTATAACTCAAGCCCTACTAAAGCAAATGAAATGGAACATTTTTCAAATGAAAGCTTGTCCTATTAGCTTTAATATGATACCAATTTCGTATGATTTGAGCTGGTTTTCGATTTTTGTTGGATTTTTAGTTTTAAGTGTGTAATTCTAGCTAGCTGCAGGGTAGGCCTGGATAAAACTTGAATATTTTGAGCTATACAAGTCAAAATGAGATGGGACTAATGAGGCTAGAAAATAGACCCATAATACTCTAACATGTCCAAAATTGAGATCCAGATGAGTTAAATAGAAATTTTGACTTGGGTTACAAAAATCGGGTTGAATAAATGTGCTGAGACAGCAAGTATGTTCTACATGCAACATATATTCCTATGAGATTTATGATTGAATTCTAAATGAAATATTATGATATCTCTGTATAATGGACTGTTTGAATATTGGCACTATTCATGGGGAAGCGAATACGTTCCGTTATGCTGCCAAAAGTTCGGTAAGTCTATGCATGAGTTATAATCTACATTCAATCCATGTGCATTTGTAAAAAGTTCATAAAGATTATGTTATGATGAACATAAAGGTTATGTTATGATGAAATGTTTCATAATACTTGGGCCAGCCGCAGATTAAAGTTAAGGGGAATAGATCGGTGCGAAGGTCGGGGAAAGTAAACTTGACATTCCTATATAGGAACAAGCTCAATCCTGAAAAGCAGACTATTACCCAGGAGTCTGAATGGCCAAGAACTCCAAGGGGACCAAGAAATGGAAAAGTTTAAGGAAAAGTTTATGAAAAGAATTTCAAGAATGAGTTTTACATGGTCACATTCGGTCACATTGAATAGTCATTATAAGTTGATCACAGTATGACTGTATATTTTCTTACTGCTATGTGTTCATCTATTCTGCTTATGATTCTGTTTCTTATACTGTCTTAAGTAAAATAGAATCTTGCCTCGGACCAGATGCTTTATTAAACTTATTAAATATAGATAGTTAAATTTGCTCTTACGTTTTCATAATTAACTAAAAACTGAGGCAATTGAGAATGAATGTAACATCAATTACGCAAACCCTACTGAGAGTTTCTTTAAATTCTCACCTCGCTTTGTATTCCCGCATCATTCTCAGATGCTAGTGATGATTTCGACCGCTACCCTTTTTATTGAGATTCCCAACCTATAGCTCCACCATGATCCTCTCAGGGATTCACTGTACATAGCAGGTTCCTGTAATTTCCATCTCTACCTGTTCGGCAACAGGAATTTTGCTGTTCCCCTATTCCACCCTGCTTTTGACACTGCCACTCCATATTTTGTGTTCCCGTTACATGTGACACACCCTCCTCCTACACCTCAAGCGCCCACAGCACCTGCTGCACCTGCCAGTCCTCCACCAGAGTCACCTCCACAGATGGTTCCAGACATACCGCTCAGTTCTGAGAGTGATCCTTCGGAGGCTACCGGCACATCATCCTCCTCCTTAGGACCTAGTATGGACTACTCCCCAGCCAAGCCTGGCGTGGCCAATGGCTCCTAACCGAGTAGGTCCCGATCAAAAGTCCTCCTATACAACATGGCCCTCTTTTAGCAGTGTATAGCATTGGGTCATAGGCTTAGGATCATTTTGACTGACATGGGCCCTATGTCTTTTGGCACGCCGGCCCCACTTATGTATCCTATTTGACATTTGTACAAACACTGAAGCATCAGCTTCCACCTACATATATATACCTATGTGTATAGTTGATGATGTATTACCTATCTATATCTTTTCTGTTGTGTTTTTAAATTTTGTAATGTTCTGCGATGTTAATCACACTTGTTATATATAGCGCATCATTTCACCTATTCGAACGAAAAAAAAAAAGAGAGAAAAAGAAGGGATGTGACATGATAAGTAAATTAATAAGCAGAGTATCGATAACACAATCAACTTAATTTCATGCTATGATTTAAACATAACATTAAATTGATAGGGTGTTATATGTTTCCCTTTTTGGCAAAATGTGTTTTTGATGTTTCTACATTTGGAAAATATGTTCTTATTATTGAGTGTGCTTGATGGTATCTTGTTTAAAGTTGTTCCTTTTCTTATGATGAGTTGATGATTAGAAAAGTTTCATCTTTACACGTTTTTCATGATTTGATAAGATTATAACTATCCTAAAAGCTTAAACTTTAAAAAGTTTGCTTCTTGATTCTTTAAAAGTGGCGCAACTTTTAAGCTTCCATAAAGTTTTATTTTGTTTTATTTTGAAGGCAAGAATACATGTAAAAGTCTAAGCTTTTTCGTGTAATAAGCCTTTTTGAGTTAGAAAAATGATATCTTGTCATTTTATGTCTTAGAAATCAAACCTTAAAGAAAAGACCTTTTATAAAGTTTCAAACTTTAATCAAGAATGAGACCTTTAAGTCATAAAAGTGTTGTTTTGTAACATTTAATTCATAAAGTTTAGATCTTGAACCAAAACAATGCTAAAAGGTGTTAACTTTTATAAAGATCAAGACCTTTTAACCTTAAAGTTAATGTTTCATATCACTTGTTGATAAAGTAGGAACCTTTTTAATGTAGAGACAATTTTAAGTTATAAAGTTGAGACCTTGATGGTCCTAGAATAATTAAATAAGTTAAATTTCATAAAGAACAAGACTTTTTAGTTAAAAATTAGTAACTTGTATCATTATTACATAAAGATCTAATTTTTAAGACAAGAGCTTAATTTTAGAGGCACTTACTTTCATAAAGAATAAAACTTTATTACTACTTTATAAAGAATGATAATTTTAATAATGTTTAAGGTTAAACCTTGATATGTTAATAATCAAAGCTTGAAACTTTGTAAGTTGAATAAGTTAAAAATCACCCTTGGTGATTGTAACACCCTAATAGTTCCATTCTATGCTTAAGTTATATTGTGGAATTGCTAGTTGCTACTTTTGCTCGCGGAACTAACATTACCTTTTAGAAATTACTTTTTACCGAAAATAGGGGTAAATTTTTTTTTTGAACAAGATGAGTAAACCATTTTTGAAATTGAGAGCCATGAGCGCATCGTGAACGTATAAAGCAACGCCGCTATCTCATACATACATCACATTTAACATTCATAGAAGCCATAAGAGTAACCACAATCTTTAGATAAAGAAAACATTCATTCCACAGCCATACCATAGTTAATATAATAGTAGTAATAGCAGCAGTCATACACCAAGATAATAATGGGTCCGATACCTACTGTCGGCCCTACAAAAGAAGCCTACCAAATACATAGTAAAGGAAATACATCAGAAAACCCTACTACCCAGCATGCCATACAAAATGATAACCCTATAACTACAACCAAAAGGGGCTATCCTCGTGCTTGGCTCCGCATGCAATCGTCACATCAAGCATCAGGCGGGAGGAAACCGTTCTCATATCCACCGGGAGAAGCATCACCACGTCCTCCTCCTCGAGCACAGCCACGACCACGAGGCACAACACAAGTACAAATGAACCCGCGACCATGAATCGGGGGTGGAGTGTGACGAGGGGCTGCTGAAGAAGAAGATGAATCGGACGACAGGCGACTCACGGATGGGAAGGAAGGCTCAGATGGGTCCGTCTCCACATGGTAGCTCGGATAGGATGGTTCCGAAGGATTGGAATCCAACGAAACTATCGGTGTAAGGCGGGTGTCCGAGTCGGAATCTCTGTCAGTGGGGTACCTCAGAAGATGGAAAGGCGGGCGAACGTCATCCATAGTGATGTCCTCGAACGGCTCATGGGGGCAGAAAAACGGACTCATCACAGGTGCACGGTGTAACACCCTAATAAATCCATATTACGCTTAAGTCGTATTACGGCGTTTTATTAGTTGTTACTTATGCTCGTGGAACACTAAACTTTACTTGAAATTAAATTACGCGGAAAATACAGTAAATTTTTTTCTTTTTGAAATATGTCGTTGCTTTGGAAAAGTAAAGCCTTGCGCGAGAAGATAGCAGTAAACGAGTGTATCGTAGAGATTTCGATATAAATGGAAGGAACATGAGATAAATCACGAAGTCATACATTCAAATTATAACATCAACTACATAATATACTTAATCTCACAATATCCAACAAATACATATAAAGGCAACTCATGGACATGCCATGGCCCCAAATATCAAAGGTACACAAGTCTGATGAGATACAATACTAAATGAAATACAAGAGTTAGGGAGCACAAATCAAAATAAGCCCTCGTAGACATGCGTTGACTTCCCTGCCCCTTCCATGCCCTTCCATCGAACGACTCAGGTCCTCGAATGTCGAGTCCCCCATGCTGCTCGGCCTCGAGGGAGGCAGCGAGTGCGAATGATCAGGGTGCCTGCTGATCACCTCTATACGACGGACGCGACGGCCGGGAACATAGCTGCCCACCGAGGAATGTGCCTCAGAGGGATCCTCCTCAGACGCGACAGGCCGATACTCGGGGAGTGGCGGTGAAGCTGCTACGGCCCTAGGGGTGGCCGTCGAACTCACATTGACCACGGGAACCTCTGGCGGCGGTACAGGCTCGGCTATGGGTAGACTGGGAGACATAGGCTCCATCTCAATCTCGGGCAATGGCTCGGGCGGAAAATCCCAAGGACCCAACGGCTGTCCAAGGCGTGACGAAGATACGTCCATAGGGGCTGGCGGAATCTCTGGCTCCTCTTGTTCAAAAACTCGACCCGGATAGAAGTAGGTGCGAACTATTGTGGTGGTCGTGGCCACGATAGCGTGGGCGTCCTCATCACAAGCCCACTCATGGTGGGGAGGCTCCATGCTCCACGTCACATGAGGCTCCATGAGTATCTGGTGACGAGACGGAAAAACAACTAGGATGAGAAATAAGATTTCTCGATGGGACTCGACCACGACACAGCGGTGTCATCGTCATCGTCCCACCACTCCGGTTTTTAATGGCGTGGACATACAATAGGTTCAATTATTTGATTTTCGAAAACGTTACTATCCAAAGTGGATTCCATTTTTAGTACTTATCCTCGTTGTATTAACAACCCCATGGCATACATGAAAGCTCATACGACTAGTCATAACATACATAAACAGATTGAGAGTTATGTTCTTTACTTGGGTTGGACCGAAGTCCCTTTCTTTCCTTAACTTGACTTATCTTAAGTCCTTTCTTTCCACCCACTAAACATAAGTGGTAATGAGCTCATCGAAGTGGCCGTCGCCACCATAAACTTTCGGTACTTACACTAGCTGGGTCATGCCATGCCTCATGTAAGCCCTATCCCCTATACTCACACTAGCTGAGTCATGCCATGCCTCATGTGAGTCGTGGGTGAGGGGAAACTTAACTTAGGTCACCTTCCCTTTTGAAGGATCACACTTTATCAAATCTTTTCTTATTAACTTATGATGCAAAATGTTTCTAAGTCCATAATTTCTACAAAATTTCAATGACATAACGGCTGAACCATGACTTCCCAAAATTTTGCCAGACAGAATACCAGTATCACAGCATCATATCATATCATCATCATATCATCATATCATATCATCATCATCATATCATCATTGTCATGGCACCATAATCACACCATCATCACATCATGCTTGCAACCTAAACATAGGCATATTCTCAAGCAAAGTCTTATGAGCTTAGCTTAGTAAATTAGGTGCAAGCTTTTACATTGGCTTTCATTTTATTGATTTCTTCTTCTCAATTATTCTAACTTGACTTATATGATCTTCATATTTTAAATTTGGAAGATTTATAGTTTAGGTTTTGCATTATAGTTTGATTAAAATCTTATGAACTTAATCTAGTACACTAACTACATTTATATTCAGTTTTTCGTTTTATTTGCTTCTTTTGTTAAGGATTAGGCAAGCTTGGTATTTTATTCCATCTAGTCTTCATTAAGTAAATTATGAAGTTTCATTACTTTGAGCTAAGGTCTTTTACCTTTTTAAGTCATTTATGCAAAGTCTTACTTAAGGTTAAGTTTTGACAGTTTTACTTTTACCCTAAGCAGTAATTTTAAAAATTCACCATAAATTGGTATTTTATCATTTTAATGCGAAATTTTATATGTTTTTAGGGTTCTGAGTCTAGTTTTTAACAAAAAAGTCCCACTCAAAAATTCATTGTCTAACTCCAGTTATGCATATTTTATTCTGACTTGTTCAGTTTCCAAGTTCACTCCCGGTACAGTGGATTGTCACTTCTCATTATAATTGCTCAGAAGGAATCTGAGAAAACTGTTTTAGGGGTTTGTTCCTCTATGTCTTAGCTTTCATTTAAACTTGGTCTCATTCAAAAATCATTTTTGTAGCTCGAGTTATACACATTTTAGTGTAGACTGCCCAGACAGAAACCGATCCGAGAACAGTCCACTTTGAAAAATCATATCTCACTCATTTTAACTCCAAATCTTATATATTTTATATGTATGGAAAGCTCTCTGAGTATATTTTCATATAAAATTGGTTCCACTAATTTCTGAGTTTTCTGGAAAAAGTTATACCGTTCGGTTTACAGACTGTCAGAAAATCCAGATTTCACGTTTTGCTTTTTCTCATGTTTTCTCCAAAACACTCAACCTCACTTTCAAGAAAACATTCTCAAGTTATAAAACACCCATATACCATGAAAGATCAGTGAAAAACTAACATGTTGGAGTTCAAAAATAGTGGGTTCAGCCATGCATCACACCAAACCGAAAACATGTTTTCAACAAACAACCATACTAGCAACAACATCTCATTTTATAACAAGAATGGCTATGATGCCCATAATCAATCTTTAAAACTACCTAGCTATGGAGAGCATAGGAGTTCTAAAGCTTGAAAACCAAGAGAGAAAAAGGGTTTAGAGTCACTACCAAGAAGCTTTCTTTGAAGGAACTTGTGATGGAAAAGATGGTGGTGGTGGTGGTGCTCCTCTTGGATCTTGAAAGAGGCTTGATATGTGATGGTCTTTGATTCTCCAAGAGCAAGAGATGGTGGCTCTTGAAGAGTTTGTGAGTGGGATGAGGAGAGGAAAGGATGAGAGAAGTGGGAGGATTCTAGATAGAAGTTGGAGAGTTTAGAGAGAAGGAGGAGAATTTGAAATTGAGGAGAGAGAAGAGAGCTTTGTGTGTGTTTGGGAGAGGAGTGAAAGAATGAAATGAGGAGAGAGATATGGCTGATGGGTGGCGCAAAAGAGGGAGGGAAAGGTGATGGGACTTTGCTTCTTACAACAAGCAAGAGAGTGAAAAAACCTTGGGGCAAAAGGGTGAGTTGTGTTTCCTTGAGTCTTGGAGGCATTCTAATGCCCATTTTAAGCTTTTCTCTAGGGGTTAAAGGGGAGTACCCCTCTTAGGATTTGGTTGCTTGTCTAAGACTCATCCAAGTGTCAAGATCTAATGGTGGATGACAAGGATCCTAGTCTTGGCTTTTGATCTAATGGTGTAGGATTAAAGAGTTTGAATGAAGGGTGAGATGTTGCTCCTCCTTGGTGTGTCTTTCTAGGGCATATGCATGGAAGAACTTTTATCTCTAAATGTTATTAGAATTATTTAAATGTAACTTAACTTAATTTGGCTTAATTACCCATGAGTTAACTCTTGTCAATTACACTTTTATGATGTCTTGCATTAAGGTTAAGCATATGCTTAATTTGGGGTTTAATTTTTCAAGAGTTGTCTTAAGTGTCTTAATCATTATAAACTTAATTAGTAAGGTTAGGTTGTCTTACTTTTGTTTTGGCAACTTCGAGTGATTAAGGATTAGACGATTAAGGTTTTATTAAAACGCTTAGGGCATTATGATTAAATTGTTGGCTAGACTTAATTTACTAAGCTCTTGCTCTCGGGATTAATCGATTAGTTCTCAATTAATCGCTAATCCCTCTAAGTAGCCGGGAACACCGAGCTAATTAGCTTAGGTAGAAATGGGGATGTTACACACGGAACTGGCGACTATGGAACATTTAGACCCGCATCGCTGCCTGAGCAGTCAGCACAGATGCATTCAACACTAGGTCGAAGTGCCAATGCATCACCGGAAACTCATTGAAAATCACCATCGTGCCCGACGCCGGCATCCTCTGAAGATGACACGGAAGAACATAGGAGTGAGAAATACTAAGTTTATCAGTAGGATCGTGACTAAACAAACACAGTGTCATCATCATCATCCCAGCCACTTTGGGTTTAATTATAAAAACAGTGGACAGATATAAGTTCAATTATTAATGGTTTTGAAAACTTAACTCCGAAGCGGGTTGCTCTTAAATTTAACATCATAACCACATCATCATGACTAACATACAGGCTGAAACCTAGAACAAACATTCATAATGCAAATGGACAATAAAACTACATGCAAAGACATGCATCATCACAGACTTAACCATGGTCATACTTAGACTTTACTTTCATTTTTAGCATGTGCTTAACATTCTTTTACTTTCCTTTGAAATAGACTGCTTTTGGATATGAGCTCATTCCGTGACCGTCGTCACGCAGTACTAACCAAATCAGACTATCTCGATATTGGTTATCTCTAAGTTGGAAGGTCCTCCATAGTACCCCTACCTCCCTCATAGAGGTTCCTTGTGAATCGCCGTCTCTCACTTCCCGGAAGTGATCGAGGGGTCATGTCCTATTCTTTTGTTTCTTTTCATTATACTTTTTATGCTTAACACTTCTTTGACTAGGCACATGTAATTATATGACTATGTACATAATTTTGATGGAAATCCGGCAGCATAACGGCTAGACCGGAGCTTCCCCAAAATGCCAATCATAAACTTTCAACCAACAATTCATCATATCTATGTCATATTATCACACTCATCATCCAATCACGAGACAAAGCTCAACCAAACTTGTCATTCATCATGCCGAAAGGCATCATACATTCATACCCTAAAGGGGTTCATAGTTGTGCTATTCTTTGTGAAGAACATTATGAATCATCACATGATTTTTCATGGTTACCCATGAGAGAATCACGTAGTTAAGATGTGTGTACATGGTCTTTTAGTTACTTAACTCTCGTATGAAATTATTCTTTGCTTGAATTCATGTCTTATGGAACACTTATTCAAATTAATTAAGTTAAGTGATTGTTTCCTTTCCTTGATATAGTGCACTTAGTGATTCCTAGGTTCATGGTATGCTCAGAGGCCCTAATCATACTTCTGTTCCCAAGGAGTTCGAGATCCCTCTAATCCTTGGGTCATGACAACACATAACCACATCATGAATCCAACAACACCATGTTCACTAAACACTAAGGGTGATTTTTAACTTAACCATGTTACAAAGCTTCAAGCTTTTATCTTAAAGATTAGATCTTTATGAAAATAATGATATAAGTTACTAGCTTTTCCACTAAAAAGTTTTGTTCTTTATAAAAGTTGACTCATTTAATTATTCTAAGGCCATCAAGGTCTCTACTTTATGACTTAAAGTTGTCTTTACATTAAAAAGGTTTCTACTTTATCAACTAGTGACATGAAACATTGACTTTAAGGTTAAAAAGTCTTAATCTTTATAAAGCTAATACCTTTAAGCATTGTTTTGGTTCAACATCTAAACTTTATGAAAGGTCTTTTCTTTAAGGTTTGATTTCTAAGACATAAAGTGACAAAATATCTTTTTCTAACTCAAAAAGGCTTATTGTGCCAAAAAGCTTAGACTTTCACATGTATTCTTGTTTTCAAAACAAAACAAAAGGAGACTTTATGGTGGCACTAAAACTTATGCCACTTTAAGTGTGTCAAGATGCAAACTTTTTAAAGTTTTAAGCTTTTGGAATGTTCAAAGTCTTATCAAATCATGGGAACATACAAAGATGAAGCTTTTCTAATCATCAACTCATCATGAGAAAAGGAATAACTTTAAGCAAGATACCACCTAAGAACATTCAAGAACATATTTTGCCAAAAAGGGGAACTTAAGAACACTTGAAGAACATCAAGAACACATTTTACTAAAAGTAGAAACTTAAGAACACTTGAAGAACATCAAGAACACTCAAGAACATATTTTGCCAATAAGGGAAACTTAAGAACACTTGAAGAACATCAAGAACACATTTTACTAGAAGTAGAAACTTAAGAACACTTGAAGAACATCAAGAACACTCAAGAACATATTTTGCCAAGAAGGGAAACTTAAGAACACTTGAAGAACATCAAGAACACATTTTACTAAAAGTAGAAACTTAAGAACACTTGAAGAGCAGCAAGAACACTCAAGAACATATTTTGCCAAAAAGGGAAACTTAAGAACACTTGAAGAACATCAAGAACACTCAAGAACATATTTTGCCAAAAAAGGAAACTTAAGAACACTTGAAGAACATGAAGGATTTTCTCAAGTTTCCACTTAGAGATCTTGGTCATGAAAGAACCAAGCTCCAAGCTTTCTTGAGCAAACAAAATGAAAAAGATGAAGATCACTACCTTCTTGAAAATGGTGCAAAACAAGAGAAGTGGAAGAAGAAGATGATGACTCTTCTTGATGATGATGGTGGTGGCTTTGAATGACCAAGGAGAGAACTCTTGAGTCCTCTTGAAAATGAGTCTCGTAGTGTTTTGATCTTATCTCCAAAGACCCAAAGATGAGGTCTTTGAAGGGCTAAGTGAGTGGTTTAGGTGGTGGTGGTGGAGAAAGGAAGAAGAAGATGAAGAAGAAGATGAGAGAGTTTAGAGAGAATTAGGAAGATTTGCCTTGATGAAAGAGAATAGGATGAGTGAAAATGAAA
Source organism: Pterocarpus santalinus (assembly GCA_031439595.1). Classification (NCBI taxonomy): domain Eukaryota; kingdom Viridiplantae; phylum Streptophyta; class Magnoliopsida; order Fabales; family Fabaceae; genus Pterocarpus; species Pterocarpus santalinus. The sequence goes on from CM062527.1 coordinate 49,486,545, forward strand.
ATGGATGAGGGAGGGAGAGAGAGAAAGTGGCGTCCAACTTTAAGGAGGGAGGATGAGATATTTTTGCCTCACTTTATGTTATCTTGAGTTAATTAGTGATTAAGGGGACAAAGTGGATGATGGGGAGACAAAATGTAACATCCCCAATTTTTGTCTAAGCTAATTAGCTCTGTGATCCTGGCTAATTAGAGAGGTTAACGATTAATTGAAAAATTAATCGATTAATCTCGAGGGCAAGGGCTTAGTAAATTAAAGGCAAGTCAATAAGATAAGTGCAAGTCAACGATTAATTAGAAAATTCAACAATTGAAGCATAATGTATTAAAGATTATACTTAAAAGCCTAATTGCCCAATCCTTATTAATTCATGAATTAGAACATAAAATCAAGGTGATCTAGCTTAATTAACAAAGAGCATATAAGTATCACACCTTAATCACATTAACCCTCACATCTTCTTTACATAATTAATTAGGAAAAATCCTTTCATTGAGAATGTGCTAATGTGTATTCAAACCAATTGAATTAATCAACATTTAGACAATTGTAACAATTGTAAAAAATTTAGAAATTTCTCTTTAATTATTGTTTGAAAGTTTAGTCAAAGCAAGAGCTACATCTAACCATTCAATTGCCTTCTCATCATACACCACTAGATCAAGAGTCCATGTTAGTAGATCCCTTAAGTCATGACAAGAGTTGTACTATCCTTCATCAAGATTGTGACACTTGGAGTGATCACAATCATTCAATGCCAATCCTAAGATAGCTCATGCTTTTAACCAATTGACAAAAACACTACAAAGCCTTTTACCCAAGTATCAAGACTCAAGAGAAACACAACTCACCCTTTTACCCCAAGGTCCCTAGCCCTTTTGCTTGAAAAAGAAGTAAGACTCACCTACTCTCTCTTGCTTGTTGGAGAGGCAAAGCAATCAGCCCACTTTGCCCCATTATTTGCGCCCCAAAACAGCCCCCTACTCTCTCATTTGTGATTTTCATCCTCTCACTACAAGCCTAAGCTCTCACTTCTCTCTAAGCCTCATTCTAGCTCTTCTACTCTTCCAATTCCTCTTGCTCTTCTTCCTACTTTCACACCCCATCCAACTCTCATTCCTTTTACCACCATCACAAGCCCTTCAAGGACCACCCTCTTTGGTTCTTGAGGAAGCAAAACAAACACTTATTTAGCGCCATTATCAAGCTCAAGGAGGAGGAGGCCACCTCCAACCATTTTTATCCTTCAAGCTTTCAAGAGAAGCTCTCTTTGGTAGTGACTCTATCCTTCTTCTCCATGTGTTTTTTTCAAGTTTTAGAACCCCTAATCTCTTTATAGTTAGGTGGTTATAAAGCTTGCTCCAAGGTCTCATGACCATACTTTTCCCTATGGGTTTTTCTTGTCTTGTTGAAAGTGTTGTTTTGAAATGAGATTATGTGGTATGATGGTTTTATGTATCTTGCTCTATTTTGTGGTAAAATACTGATTTGGTGACTGAAACTTTGGATATGGTAATGAGATAAAACATAAAAATGATGATTTAAAGTGGTATAGCAACATTCCCACAAGTTTGTTATGTAAAACTTAAAAATGGGTTAATCTGGAATTCTGGTAGTCTGTAAGGCGTTCAGTATATTTATTTCTACAAAACTCATAATGCAATGAAACTAATTTTCTATGAAAGTAGACTCAAAGAGCTTTTCATACATATAAAATATACGAGATTTGGCATTAATATGAGAGAGATATGAATTTTTAAAATCTGCTGTTCCTGGATGGGTTTCTGTCCGGGCAGTAGGTAATAAAACGTGTATAACTCAAGCTATACATAACATTTTTGAGTGGGACCAAGTTTGTTGGAAAGCTAAGACATAGAGGAACAGCCCGTAATACAGTTTTGTCAGATTCCTTGTGAGGAGTTCACAGTAAATGTTAAAATTCACTAACCTGAGATGAACTTGCAAATCTAAACAGTCAGAATAAAATATGTATAACTCAAGCTACAAAATGAATTTTTGAGTGGGGTTTCTTTTGTGTAAAAATAGACTCAGAGAAGTGTAAGCATACCAAAATTCGAAACAAAAGAGTAAAAGATGAAATTATGGTGAATTTTTGAATTTACTGCCCCACTGTAAAAGTAAAACTGGTTAGGGTAAAAGTTAAAGGTTAATGAAGAATAAGCTTTAAGACATTAATATCCTTACATTAAGTATTGGAAAACCTTCATAATTCAACATAAAAAGTCTTAAAGAGGATAATAGTTAAGATTGGCCCTAGGCCTAATAAAAGAATTTATACAAGAGGCAACCCCAATTAAAAGCTTGCACCAAATTTACTAAGCTAAGCTCATAAGACTTTGTGTGATGTGTATGCCTTCATGTATTGATATGATGATAGTATGCTATGATGATGATGATGACATGATAATGATAATGACGATATGATATGATGATAGTATGCTATGATGATGATGATGGCATGATAATGATAATGATGATATGATATGATGATTATGATAGTGATATGATGGTGGTATGATAATGATACAAATATGATATGTTAATGATATACATTAAAGGAACCACATTTGGGGACGGTGATACGTAACGCCTAAATGTGGAAAAAGAATTAAAATGATTTTGCATCATAAGCCTTACTAAGAAGATAAAGTAACTAAGGGCGTGATCCTTCAAAAGGGAAGGTGACCTAATCTAAGTTCCCCTCACCCACGACTCATATGAGGCATGGCATGACCCAGTTAGTGTGAGTATAGGGGATAGGGCTTACATGAGGCATGGCATGACCTAGCTAGTGTAAGTACCGAAATTTTATGGTGGCGACGGCCACGGTATGAGCTCATTACCACTTATATTTAGTGGGTGGAAAGAAAAGGACTTAAGATAAGTCAAGTTAAGAAAAGAAAAGGGACTTCGGTGCAAACCCTTAAAGAGAAAAAGTTAAGAGAAGCTCATAGCACAATCATGCATATGTTATGTGATTATATTTATGCCCATGTATGTTATGATATAAATGATTAGAGAGTATGTTAAAATTGAATCCATTTCGGATATTCATGTTTTCGAAAACCTAAGAACTGAACCCTATGCATGCTCACTGTTTTCATTAATAAAACCGAAGTGGCTGGGACGATGACGATGACACCTTCGTGTCAGGTTCGAGTCCTACTGAGAAATCTTATTTCTCACTCTAGTTACTTTTCCGCATAGTCACCAGATTTTTGTTGGCACATCCAATGGAGTGGAGCTTGGAGCCACCGCACTACGAGCGGACGTACGACGTGGAATGCCAGACGAAGCTATTTTGGGACTCATAGTGACCGTCACTCTACATCTTCGCATATTCTTTTTGAGAGGAGCTTTGTCATTGAAGTCTGTAGTAGTACCTAGTACTTAGGTCATGGCACGACCATGAGCTTTCTTCGATGTAATGTCTATATATATATATATATATATATATTATGAACTCATATGGATGTAATGATTAGTTAATTAATGCAATGTATTTGTGAATTTCTATTTATTTACCTTTCTCTTGTCTTATGATATTTGGGTATTTATTTTATGCGACACGCCCTTTCTCTATCTACCTTCTTGCTCAAGGCTTTACTTTCCAAAGCGATGACGTATTTCAAAAAAAAAAAAAAAAATCTTACCTTCCGCGTAATTTAATTTCAAGTGAAGTTTAATTTTCCACGAGCATAAGTAACAACTAATAAAACGCCGTAATATGACTTAAGCGTAGTATGGGTTTATTAGGGTGTTACACAAAACATGGTCAAACTCTTACATAAAGCACTCTTGTCTAATGCTTTATGCTTTAATGACATCACTCTTTACTTTATTGTCTAGTTAACTAAATTTGAATTTAATCATGTGATTAAGTGCTCATACAACTTAATTAAGGTGATTAAGCAAGGATTAGTGATTAACGCACAAGAGCATGGTTAATAAAAATTAATCTTGCGATTAAACTTAATTAACCTTAATTAAACTCGATTAAGCTAATTAAGGGCGACTAGTGCTTAATTAAGTTGTCCAGGGTCTAACTTGCTTAATTAGAGATTATCTAATCTCGATTAAGCATTCTCTTGACTTTTCTCATCCTAGTAACCCTTTAATTAAGTCTTAATCTCACAATTTCTCATTAAGTGCCTAATTACTTAGGGTTACCGAGGTAATCTAGCATGGCACGAAATCGAGGATGTTATAGTGGTTAGTGAACATGGTATTGTTGGGTTCATGAGTATGGTTATGCGTTATCATGACCCAAGGATTAGAGGGATCTCAAACTCCTTGGGAACAGAAGTATGATTAGGGCATCTGAGCATATCATGAACCTAGGAATCACTTAGTGCACGGTCTCAAGAAAAGGAAACAACTACCAAACTTAACTAATTTGAATAAGTAGTCCATAAGATATAAACTTAAGTAAAGAATAAGATCACATGAGAACTAAGTAACTAAAAGACCACATACACATATCTTAACCATGTGATTCTCTCATGGGTAACCACGAGAAGTCATATGATGATTCATAAGATTCTTCACAAAGAATAACATAATTATGAAACCTTCTAAGGTATGAATGTATGATGCCATTCGGCATGACGAATGACAAGTTTGATGAAGCTTTGTCTCATGATTAATTGATATGATTGTGATGGACTATTGGTTGAAAGTTGTGATTAGCATTTTGGGGAAGCTCCAGTTTAGTCGTTATGCTACCGGATTTCCGTTAAAATTATGGACTTAGTCATATAATTGCATGTGTTTAGTCAAAGAAGTATTATGCATGTAAAGTATAATGATAAGAAACGAAAGAATGGGACATGACCCCTCGATCACTTCCGGGAAGTGAAAGACGGCGATCCACAAGGAACCTCTGTGAGGGAGGCAAGGGTGACATGGAGGACCCTCCAATTTAGAGCTAACTAATATCGGCTTAGTCTGATTCGGTTAATGCTGTGTGACGATGGTCATGGAATGAGCTCATGTCCAAAGCAGTCTATTTCAAAGGAAAAGTAAAAGAATGTTAAGCACGTGCTAAAAATGAAAGTCAAAGTAGGATCATGGTCAAGCGGATGAATTGCATACTCATGCATGTTATTATATTCCTTATGTGTATTATGAATGTTTATTATGTATATTAGCATGTATGCCTATGTATGACACTATAGATATGATGATAAATTTAAAAGTAACCTGTAACACCCTCTATGATATAAACCATGCTCAAGTCATAGAGTTATATTAAGAGGTTGTCACTGTGCTAAGAAAATCCTTAAAATATGAAAAATATAATACATGACCCTTTCATTGCACACTTTATTACTGACTAGTAATTTATAAATTTCATCTCTGATACATAGAGAATAAAATAATTACAATTTAAAAGAATTTGTGACTAACATAATACACAAAACTTGCTTTCGACAAGTCGCTAGTTAACTTCAATAGTCTCTTGATCCGATTTACGCCCGAGTCTTGCTTAGTGAATGTCTCTGTACTCTACTTGTACTTGATTTCCAACTTGGGTGCTGGAATGTTTACAGAAAAGAAAAACATATAAGTAGGCAATGAGAACCTAAGGTTCTCAGTAGGTAAACTCAAACTATTACTCATACAGTGCCATCATAAACATTCTAGTCACTTCGGTTTCTTATGAAAATGTGAGCACATATAGGTAAGCAATGGTTCAATTTTTAGTTGAAAACATCTTTATCGAAGCGGGTTATATTTTAACACCCACTTAGCATATTAAGTTATAGACATACAAATAAGAACAGTGGAACATACTCCAATAAGAATCATAATAGTATTGTGACATATTGAGAGAATTAGAGATGCACTTGAAGATGCTTGTACTTGACTAAATGCCAGTGCACTTGACTTAATTTGTCTCTTTCTTTAACTTGCAACATGATCTTGCGTTCTTGTACTTGGTCCCCTGGAGGTGAATGGCCTCTCTCACCCCTGGGTAATAGCCTGCTTTTCAGGTCCGAGCTCGTACCTATACATGAGTGACGGGTTTACTTTCCCCGACCCTTACACCAATCTATTCCCCTTAAATCTGGTCGAGGGCTGGCCCAAGTCTTAGACAGTACCGCTCTGGCCCACGCTAGCTGGGTCTATGCCATGCCTCACGTGGGAGCTTGGTACGTCCCGCTTGCAAGTTCTTATTATCTTTTCCTTTCCATATCTTATCATGTATGCTGATACTTTGTGCATTCATGGATATGTCTCATACCTTATTTCTCATATCATATTCTAATTATAGTTGCATGCATGATGTACATGAACATGACATGTAAATGTAAATATATTCAAAGCATAATCACCCATAGCATAAGTTCTCATAAATTCCTGCCGAAATTTTGGCAGCATAACGGATCGAGTCCGCTTCCCCATAAATAGTGCCAGACAATTAGTACAATCTTTCAAACTTGCAATTCAATATGGATCAGCAATTATATAGATATTCATAACATCATTCATCAAGTTCAATTTAAGCATCTATAGGGTTTTCGGCTTACTCCCTCCTATTCTGCCCAATTTTGGTATAATCCACCCTTTGCTCAATTCTACTCATCTAAGTCTAAATTTTGGATATGTCATAGCTTTATGTGTCTAGTTCCAACCCTCATGGTCCATTTTGATTTGTATAACTCAAGTTATAAGTATTTTTCCTCAGGCTGCCCTGTTCTTAGCTAGAATTGTGCTCTTATAAGTGAAAATTCACTAAAAATAGAAATCTAGGTGAAATCACATGAAATTTATATCAAATGAAAGCTAACAGAACAAAATTTCAAATAAATTAAGTTTCATGTCATTTTCTTGAGTATATTTTGAGTTATGAGTCCCGAAACTTGACCCTACTGGACTATCCTACTTCAACCCGATTTGAACTTAAGTCAACTTCATTGGCGTGCTGGGAACAAATGGCAACAAATCTGGTTCTGAAATTTTTATGGGGTGTTCCATTACATGTTATCTTTCAAAAAACTTTGGGTTCACTCAATTTGGAGTTGTGTAGGGTGAGTTAGACCCTTCTCAACTCATACTGCCCGGATAAGAATCCAGATTTCTAGGTTAAACTTCAAAAATTCATAACTAATTCTATACTAATCCAATGGCCTTATATTTTATATGTATGGAAAGCTCTGAATGTCTAGTTTCATATAAAAATAGATTCATCAACTTCAAACAGGTGTAGGAGGATCTGTACACTCTGCCGTATGGACTATCGAGGGAAAAACCCTAACAGCTTCTTGAATTCTTCCTTAATTCATGTTTTCCTTAAATCAATCCATCCAATCTTCAATTCAAACTCACATATACAACTTAAACCAGCCTTAATTCATCACCATCATTCAAGATAACATCAGAATCATACAAGAAAGAGGGAAGAAAGTAGAGTTCCAATCAGCCCAATTCAAAGAAAACAAGAAAAGAAGTTGGAATTCCTACCTTGTCTAGTTGAAATCTTGTTGGTTTGATGTCCTAGATTGAAGAAACTTTTGATGAGACTTGAAGAGGAGTTGAAGATGAAGTGAAGGTGAGTGTGAATAGAAGGAAAAGGATGAGAGCTCAGCAGCTTATATGGACGAAAATTGAAGGGGAGGAGAAGGGAATTATTTCAAGACTTTTGAAGGAAGTTAGATTGTGATTGGTGGATTTCATCTCACATTCAAACTCAACTTGGCTGCCCTCTTTCATGGCTGATTGAGGCGCCACGTATAGGGATGTTTTGGCTAAATCTTGGCCATTCATCCTAGGGTTTTCATAGTATAATTTCTATTGGTTCGGTTCCGATAATTCAAAATACCGAAATCTTACCAATTTCCTTTAAATCAGTAAATCGGTTTTGGAAAAATCCTATGAAGTTTTCTATGCTTTCAATCTAATTCTCTCATATCTAATTTTTCTAAATGATACTTAATTGGCTCTAAGTAAAAATTTAATTGAATACTAATTAATCTTAAGTAGTTGATAAAATCGAACAACTAGGCAAAAATGATAAAAATCTGATGAAAGTAAGGCAAAGTTTTTCCACTATCTTGAGCAACACTTGGCGCCGCTCATATGTGGTAGTAGTGGCTGAATTTCAGCCACTTAAGTGAGTGATTCCAGTAGAAAATTCTACTGGCTCGGTTCTGGTGGTTTAAAATACCGAATCTTCGCTGATTTTCTTCAAATCAACGAAATTTTACCAAATGACTCTGAGAGAAATTTTATATCTCTGTTCTAATTGTTCCTAAGCCTAATCCCTCCTAATTAACATCTAATTAACCTTTCTTAGTCAATAAGATTGAATAAATTGCTTGTTAATGTGAAATAATCGTTTTTGCAAATTCGGAGTTTTTCTATTTTCTATTTTCTATTTTTCATAGTTAATGGCATTTTCGTAATTTTGAGCAAGTCCAGGGGCACACCACGTCATTTCACACCAAACTGCCTCCATGGCCCAATCGGCAGAGATTTAAACTTCAACGGTTTCACCATGTGATTCTGCTCTACTTAAACTCCCATTTTGCTAATCTTAGAGATGTAGGGACATAAAGGTCATTTCATGAAAAGTTCTAGGGTTATTGTGGAAATATTCACTTGGGATTAAAGTATAATTTCTAAAACTTTTGGGCAAGATTGAAATTAACAAAAGTTGATAAGGGCACTTTTGTCATTTCGTAATTTTTTTTGCATATGACAGTGCCATATTTTTAACGGTAGTGTTATGCTACCCTATATTTCTGAGCGTGAGGATTTTCGAGGTATACCATTGCCTGAGAAATTCCCACACTGCCTACGAGAAATAATTCAAAGTTTTTATTATACTCCACTTAAGAAAATGGGGGATGTTACATAACCTGCTTTGGATTTACGTTTTTTGAAACTATTAAAATTGAACCGATATCTGTCCACTATTTTTATATTAAACCCGAAGTGGCTGGGACAATGACGATGACACTATGTTTGTCTAGTCGTGATCCTACTGAAAAATTTAGTATTTCTCACACCTACATTTCCGTGTTATCTTCAGAGGATGTCAGTGTCAGGCACGGTGGTGATTTTCGTCGACTTCACAGTGACGCATTAGCACTTTGACCCGGTGCTAAATGCATTCGTGATGACTGCTCAGGCAGCGATGCGGGTCTACATGTTTCATAGCCGCTAGTTCCGTGCACCCGTGATGAGTCCGTTCTTCCACTCTCATGAGTTGTTTGAGGACATCACTATGGATGACGTTCGCCCGCTTTTCCATCCTTCGAGGTAGCCCACTGATAGAGATTTCGACTTGGACACCGCCTGACATCGACTGTTTCATTGGATTCTGATCCTTCGGAATCGTCCAATCTGAGCGACCATGTGGAGACAGACTCATCTGTTCGTGATGTGCCTGTCGTCTAATTCATCTTCTTCTTCAGTAGCCCCTCGTCATACTCCACCCCCAATTCCCCGATGCGGGTTCATTTGTACTCGTGCCATGCCACGTGTGCGTGGCCGTGCTCGAGGAGGAGGATGTAGTGATGTTTCTCCCAGAGGATTCGGGAACGACTACCTCCCGGCAAATGAGTGAAGTGTTGATTTGCATGTGGAGCTGAGCATGAGGATAGCCCCTTTTTGGTTGCAACGAGGGTTATCATTTTCATTTGTCATTTATGGACGGATTGGGATTTCTTATGTATTTCCTTCTATTATGTACTTTGTTAGGGTATTTTGTTGGACTGATAGTAGGTATCGGACCCATTATTATCTTTGTGTATGACTGTTGCTATTATTACTATTATATTAACTGTGGGATGGCTATGAAATGAATCTTATCTTTATCTAAGATTGTGGTTATTCTCATTACTTTTATTTATGTTAAATGCAATGTATGTATGAGATAGCAACATTTGTATTACACGTTCACGATGTGCTCATGGCTCTCGATTTCAAAAATAGTTTACTCGTTATTGTTAAAAAAAAAAATTACCCCCATTTTCGTTAAAAAATAATTTCTAAAAGGTAATGCTAGTTCCTCGAGCAAAAGCAACAACTAGTAATTTCACAATAAGACTTAAGCATAGAATGGAACTATTAGGGCATTACAAATAGAAAATAAATGAACAGAATTTGAAACATCTAATCCAAGAATCAAAAGAAAACCATTTTCATTCAATCATCGAGTTCTAATTGTATGTCAACAAACCAGTCATTGATTAATGTTAAGTTCGAATGAAACCTCAATTCAACCTCTGCATTACACATGAAAAACTTCACGCATTCGATTAACACCTAAATGATTAAACTCAGAAACCTCTAGAATCTGATCAATTCGTGTTAATTTTCAAGCACTAATGCAATTAATCACCAAGTTCAAATCTGAAATCTGATTCTACTTGTCAAAATAATTGCATTACAATATTAAACAATCGAGTAATATGCAAGCAAACAAACAACCAAGTTAGTTAATCACAATACCAAATTGAAAATCTTCAAATTCAAAATTGAATCAAAAACAAGGAAAAAGGGAGTAGAAGAAATCGAATTGATAAACTCTAAAGCAACAACCCTCAAGAATGCTAATGTTGTCTTTGAATCCTTGGATTAGATAGATGTTTACTACCCCATGAATGGAGGAAAATGGATTGTAAGGTGAAGGTGAGGGGGGCGTGAGAGAAGAGAGGAAGAAGAAGAAAACCGAAAAAATTATCTATTCCAAAATCTGTCTCGTTGGTTACAAGTTCTGGCCCCTTGCTAAACTGGCAAAATCAGAATCAAAACTGCCTAGAAATATTAAATTGTGATTACTACATTAATTCTCTCTCTCTCCTTTGAATCTTGACACCTTATTTGCTAAAATTTGAATTATAGAAAGAAAGTTACACTAAAAACATGAAATCAATATAACTAATTCCGTAAGTAATGTTCTTCTATCGTTTTGGCTATCAAAACGATTCCATTTGGATTTTCACTCTAAAGAATAATTGTAGTCTTGGATGCCAGCTTCAAAATTCCACTGGAATGGGCTCAATTGGATGTCTGTGGACTGAGATATGGCCCAAATACCACACCCTGCTCAGAATCCGCGGCTGCACTGCTTCAGTTCATTTCTAGGCCCAAATTCAGCTCCTTAACGCCAGAATTGGCCTCTGATCTCTTCATACAACTTGTAGGCCTATCTCTCAGCTTTCCTACAAATGAAGAATCACAATAAAATGAGCTCTACAACTCAAGATATGACCCAAAAACCAAAACATTGTTAAAATTTGCCTAATGCTGGAAAATTTAACTCAAACCCAAACAAAATCCAAACAACACAAAATGGTCCAATTCAAAACAATTAGGCACAAAAGAGAATTAATGAGCTAGGAATGATAGAAAATATGTATATAAAAATCCAATTGATCATATAACATCATAAATTAAGTCAAAATTTTTTTATCAACATTACTTATATCAATGATCTTTGACTTGATACCATTAGCAAACTTCACAACTCCTCCATCCTTGAGTCTGATGTTTCTGAACCAGGAGTTGTTCCTAGTCATATATCTAGAAGAACCATTGTCTAGATACTACTTCATCTCCTTTTGATATGATTTAAGACACACCTGCATTAGAAGCAACTTTCACTTTAGGTACCCACATCTTTATAGGTCCTTTTGGGTTAGTAGCCTTTTTGGATTTTTTCACCATCTGTCTTTTTGCCTTTCTTGTTGAAAAGTATTTCTTAGAAAAAATGTCCCTTCTTAAAATAGTAAATACAAGTGGGAGCTTTGCTTTGAGGATTTTTGGATAATTTGCCATATTCCTCCTTCTCATATCCAAGTCCTGTCTTATCAAAATATGGTCTCTGACTACGAAGCATCAAATTTAGATTTAAGAAGCTTAACCTATTTTTGAAGTTTACAAACATCATAAGAAGTGTTTTGAGCAGATTCAGAAACTTCAATTTTCAAGGCACTTACATCCTTCTAGAGAAGGATGTTTTCTTTTAAAAACTTAACCTTTCGTGCCCCAGCCTTTCTTTCTCAATCTTAGGGTTTTCAAATTCAAAGGACAATTTTTGAAAACTTTTCTTTAAAAAAGCATAATGAAGAGCATATGTTTGAGAATCATCCAAAAGCTCTTCATAAGCCTTTTAAAGATCATCATAAGAGAGTTCAGGTTTAGAATCAATTATCTTTGTCTCTTCATTAGAGACTACATCAACCATAAAGTAGAGATTTGTACTATCTCCTTTTCCTCTTGAGATTCTGCACCCTCTTGCTCCTTATCTAGATCTTCCCATGTTGTCGTCATGGCCTTCTTCTTGGGTGCTTTCTTTTTGGAGCTCTTCTTCAACTTTGGACATTCTGATCTCAAGTATCTAGGCTCTCTGCAATCAAAGTAGATGATTTCAATCTGCTTGTCCTTTCTTTTTTTTTTTTTTCCTTTTTGGGGACAAATCGTTTCTTCATTTTCTTTCTGATCCAAGCCTTACAAATCGCTTTTGCTATATGAGCAATGTCATTATTTTCATCATCATCAGAAGGTTCTTCTTTTTCTTCATTTGATTTTGCTGTAGCCTTCTTAGCCTTAGAAGAACGGGATCTTTTGTGAGTGGATTTGAAGGAAATAGACTTGCTTTTTCTGTTGGTTTCCTCAGAAGCTTCGTTCAGCTCAATCTCATGAGTCTTTAGAGATCCAATGAAAGCATCAAGGTTGAGCACATTCAAGTCCTTAACTTCTTAAATGGCCGTCACTTTGGGGCACTAAGCCTTGGATAGGTTTCTCAAGGTTTTTCTCACCATTTCAACATTAGTGTATCTTTTGCCCAATGACTTCAACTGATTTATGATATGCATAAATCTATTTGTCATTCAATATTTTCATGTTCCAGCATCTCGAATATTTCACATTGATGCATTAACATACTGATCTTGGTTTTCTTAACTTGATCAGTTCCTTCATGAAGAGTTTGGAGTCTATCCCTAATCTCTTTGGCAGAGTCACATGAAATAATCTTTGTCATATTCACTTTTCCACAAAGCACATATGAGAAAGTATTTTGCCTTGGCATTCATCTGCACCTTCGCTTTGTGTTGGTCAGTCCATTGAATTTTAGGAATCACTCTAACCACAACTGGTAGGGCCTAATTTGGATCGGTAACCACAGGAGGCACAAGTTGCTCGATGGTTGGAACATAGTCACCATTTTCAATGATCTCCCATATATCTATGTTGGTAGACTCAATGAAGAGCCTTATTCTACCTTTCTAGTTGGGATAATCCTCTCCATTAAAGTATGGAGGATGGTTGACGGAGCATTTTTTAGCAATGTAATTAATTTGTTGCACCATTGACTCGAGTGCCGAGCTCGGTCAAATAACAATAAAAACCGAATTACACTAAACTCATAGCAAGGATGCAACCCGGGTCGTTTCCCAGTGATAACAATGTTATATGATTAGGAATTTTAGGGTGGGGATTTGTTTATCAAACCAAAAATACAACTATTTAAAATGGAAGTGAATAGAAATTGAAAATCCAATCCAAGAACCAAGAAAGACAGTGGCTAATCTATCATCAGATTCTAAAAATAATCATTCAAACCAAATCAGTGACTGACATCAAACCCGAAAGAAACCTCTGTTCGGATACGACGTTGCACACGAAAACCTTCATGCATTCAACTAATAGATAAATGATTAAATTCAGAAACCTCTAGAACCTAACCAATTCATGTTAATTTTCAAGCACCAATGTAATCAATCTCAAATTCAAACCTGAAAATGATTTTACTCACGCAATTGCATTATACATTAATCAATCGAGCAATATGCAAGCAAGTAAGCAATCAATTATAATCAACTGCAATTCCGAATCAAAAACCTTCAAATCCGAAATTGGATTAATAACAATGAAAGAAAAGGGAGTAGAAAACTGGTTTAAATTGATGAAGTTTGGTTGCACCAATCCTCAAGATTGCCAATGCTTCTTTGAATCCTTGGATTTGATAGAAGCTTATTCCTCCATGAATGGAGGAAAACGAATTGTAAGGTGGGGGGGGGGGGCGTGAGAGAAGAGAGGAAGAAGAAGTCAAAAGACTGAAAATTGCTTATCCCAAAAATCTGTTCCCTGTGTTACAAGTCTGACCTCCTCCAAAAATCGGCCAAAATTCGAATCAAAACTGCCTAAAATTATTAAATTGTAATTACTACATTAATCCTCTCTCTCTGCTTTGAATCTGGACATCTTATTTGCTAAAATCCAAATTATAGAAAGAAAGTTACACTAAAAACATGAAATCATTATAACTAATTCCGTGAGTAACGTTCTTCTACCGTTTTGGCTATCAAAATGATTCCGTTTGGATTTTCACTCTGAAGAAGAATTGTAGCCTTGGATGTCAGCTTCAAAATGCCACTGGAATGGGCTCAATCAGACATCTGTGGACTGAGATATGGCCCAAATACCACACCCTACTTAGAATCTACGGCTGCACCACTTCAGTTCATTTCTAGGGCCAATTTCAGCTTCTTAACACCAGAATTGTCCTCTGACCTCTTCATATAACTTGTAGGTTTATCTTTCAGCTTTTCTACAAATTGAGAATCACAATAAAATGAGCTCTACAACTCATGATATAAAACAAAAACCAAAACAATGTCGGAATTTGCCTAATGCTGGAAAATTTAACTCAAACCTGAACAAAATCCAAACAATACAAAATGGTCCAATTCAAAACAATTAGGCACAAAAGAGAATTAATGAGCTAGGAATGAGGGAAAATAAGTATATAAAAATCCAATTGGTCAAATTCCCCCACACTTAACTCTTGCATGTCCTCATGCAAGATTCAACTAAGGACATAAAAACATGCAACTTAAAAATCATGGAATAACCCAAAATGAACAAGCAAATTCTCCAATGAATCATCAAAAGTGCCAAGCTTAGGAACATAAGAGCATACAAGGCATCAAGAGTTTTCAACAATCAAATCATTCAACACCCCATCTCTCAAAAATGCAAGTTAAGCAATATACTTCAAAATGCAAATAGATCAAGCATAAAAGGGTTAATAAGATGGTGTTTAAATCTCTCAAATCTCAAGTGTATGGGCAAAAGTGTTTCACTCAAGTCACCTCAATAGATAATGTATTACCATAAGCTTGTTAATCTTCTACTTCTCCACTACTAATCATATGCAAACACAAATCAAGAGGACCTTTATTCAAGGTTGTAATGGGGCCAAGGTAAAGGTATGAAAATATGAGAATATGACAAGATACAATCTAAGAGAATAGAAGTGACATTGGTCATTAGACAAATCAAGCCATCACACACTTACTCTCTTTGAACTTTCTTTTCCCTTTATCAAGATTTCCCATTTTATTTTTTTCTTCTTTTTTTTTTTCTTTTTCTTTTTCTCCCTTTTTTTCTGCTTTCCTTGCATTCTTTCAAACCCCCACACTTGATCCCAAATACAACAATAATGTTGAAACCAATGCACTCCCTATTCCCTAAGGTTGGGTATAACATGGTTTTCCACTTGAAGCTTATAATGTGCTAGAAACCAAAGAGTGATCAATTAGGCTCAAAGGTGCTAAACAAGGGGCACAATGCAAGGTAGGCTATATGGCCAAGTGGCTAAAATAAAATAAATGCCTCTATCATGTTCATGAATGCTTATGAAAAATGTATCCTCAAAGAAGAATCAAAGCAAGTTCTAGAATAACAAAATCTATGAGGGAAAACACACAAGAAGGAAGAGAATGGCATGAAATGTAACCATCCAAAATAAGGCTCAAAAGCTCACAAGGGTAATGTCCAACATACTCAATCATTGCAAATCACGATCAATCACCCAACTTACACATATCAAGAAGGGAAAGAAAAATGAAATCATGTTGGAACTCTATCTTCCGTAAAGCCTAATGCCTTAACTCAACAACTTTCAACTCAATAATGGAGAACCAAAGCAAAACAAAGCAAATTTTTTTTTTTTTAAAAAGAAATGAAGTAAAAGCAACCATGAAACAAATCTAAAATGCAAGACTAATTACCAAACAACCTATGTACAAACTATCCCCCTACACTTCAACTTTACATTGTCCTCAATGTAATGCAGAATGGAAATGCAAGTAAAATGAAGTAAGGAAGGAGAAAGAGAAACTCCCCTATCAAGTACAAGTGGCCACTAGCAAGCAGACCTCCTCAATGGTCTCCAAGGGTGTGTCCTCATGAAATGGCTTCAAGCGGTGGCCATTCAGTGTGAATACTCTATCTATTCCAGGTTCCAAAATCTGCACAGCACCATATGGAAAAATCTTAGTCACTATATAAGGACCAAACCACCTAGAACGAAGCTTACCAAAAAAGAACTTGAGGCGAGAATTGTAGAGAAGCACTTTCTGGCCAATGGAGAACTCCTTCCGCAGCAACTTCTTATCATGAATGAGTTTTGTCTTCTCCTTGTACATACGGGAGTTCTCATAGGCTTCCAACCGGATCTCCTCCAACTCCTGAAGTTGGAGCTTCCTATGAAGTCAGGAATGGCTCATATCAAGGTTGCAGTTCTTGATTGCCCAATAGGCTTTGTGCTTGATTTCCACCGGAAGGTGACATACCTTGCCAAAGACAATCCTATAGGGAGACATCCCCAAAGGAGTCTTGTAGGCAGTGCGGTAAGCCCATAATGCATCCTCAAGCCTCTTGCTCCAATCCTTCCTGCTAGGCTGCATTGTTTTCTCCAGAATCTGCTTTAACTCCCTATTTGATACCTCCGCCTGTCCATTACTCTGTGGATGGTATGGAGTTAAGATCTTATGGGTGACACCATATTTCTTCAACAGAGTTGCCATGTTCCTGTTACAGAAATGGCTCCCCTGATCACTGATGATTGCTCTAGGCACTCCAAACTTGCAAAAAATGTGTGATCTGACAAAATCTACAATAACATGAGAATCATCAGTTCGGGTGGCCTTGGCCTCCACCCACTTGGAGACATAATCAACAGCCAGCAAAATATAAACAAAACCAAATGAGACAGGAAATGGACCCATAAACTCAATACCCCAAACATCAAATATCTCAAAAAACAATAATGGTTGTTGAGGTATCTCATTCCTATGGGATATAGTACCTGTCTTCTGACATTGTTCACAATTCTTACAGTAAGTGTAAGAATCGCGAAAAAATGTGGGCCAATAAAAACCTGCATCTAAGACCTTCGTAGCAGTGCATTGTAGTCCAAAGTGACCACCACAAGCAAGTGTGTGACAGAAATGCAAAATGGAAGGAATCTTAGGCTCATGCACACAGCTCCTAATAATTTGATCACTACACATGCGCCACAAATAAGGATCATCCCAGACATAATATTTAGCCTCACTCTTAAGTTTGTCTATCTGATGCTTTTTAAAGTAGGCAGGCAATTCAGAAGCAGCAAGATAGTTAACCAAATCAGCATACCATAGATCCTTACTTCGCAACTCTAAAAGTTGCTCATCTGGAAAGGTCTCACGGATAGGTAGAGGCTCCAAGGTCTATGAAATGCGACTCAAGTGGTCTGCTACTAGGTTCTCAGCTCCACTCTTGTCCCTGATCTCAATATCAAATTCTTGCAACAGCAACATCCACCTGATGAGTCTAGGCCTTGCATCCGGCTTCTTCAGTAAGAACTTTAAGGCTGCGTGATCAGAAAAAAGAGTTACTTTAGTTCCTAACAGATAAGCACGGAATTTATCTAAAGCAAAAATAATGACTAAAAGCTCCTTTTTTGTGATGGTGTAATTAGCCTGTGCAGAGTCTAGGGTCCGGGAGGCTTATGCTATGACATGGGGAATCTTCCCAACCCTCTAGGAAAGGATAGCTCCAACTGCAAGGTTCAATGCATCACACATGAGCTCAAACGTGTATTCCCTGTCCGACGGCTGAAGAATAGGAGCAGAAATCAGGTGCCGCTTCAACTGGTCAAAAGCTCTTCGGTAGTTATCTCAAACTGGAAGTTATATCCTTCTGTAGCAGCTTAGAAAGTGGAAGGGCAATTTTACTGAAGTGTTGGATAAATGGCCTATAAAAACCTGCATGTCCAAGAAAAGAACGTACTTCCCGCACACATGTGGGGTAAGGTAAAGAAGCAATAACATCAATCTTGGACCTATCAACAGCAATACCCTCACTAAAAATCACATGTCCTAAGACTACACCTTGCCTAACCATAAAATGACATTTCTCATAATTCAAAACAAGGTGAGACTCAACACATCTATGTAATACCCTGGCTAGGCTATCCAAGCATGCATCAAATGAAGTGCCATAAATAGTAAAATCATCCATAAAGACTTCCATATAATTTTCTATAAAATTAGAAAAAATACTCACCATGCACATCTGAAATGTACCTAGGGCATTACACAAATCAAAAGGCATCCTCCCGTATGCAAATGTGCCAAATGGGCATGTAAAGGTGGTCTTTTCCTGATCTTCTGGTGCAATGGGGATCTGAAAATAGCCAAAAAACCCCATCAAGAAAATAATAGTTTGACTGACCTGCCAATCTCTCTAGCATCTGATCAATGAAGGGTAATGGGAAGTGGTCCTTCCTGGTGGCCTGGTTTAGTTTCCTATAATCTATGCAGACTCTCTAGCTGTTCTGCACTCTTGTAAGCACCAACTCCTCCTTTGAGTTCTTCACCACTATTATTCCAATATTCTTTGGAGCCAGTTGCACCGGGCTCACCCACTTGCTGTCTGAAATTGGATAAATAATTCCTGTAGCTAGCAGCTTGCTCACTTCTTTTTTCACCACATCCAAGATAAGCAGGTTAAGCCTTATCTGAGGTTGCCTTATTGGTTTCACTCCCTCCTTAACTGAATTCTGTGCATGCATGTAGAGGGGCTAATCCCAGATATGTCTGCCAATGTCCAGCCTATAGCCTTCATGTTCTGCCTTAGGATGTTCAGCAACTTCTCTTCTTGCTCTGGTTGCAGATCTTTGGCTATGATGACTGGTAGCTTCTCATTTGGTGCCAAAAATGCATACTTCAAATTTTCTGGCAGTGGCTTCAATTCCAAGGTGGGTGGCTCTATGATAGAAGTTGCTAATCTTGGAATTGCTTTTGATGGTTTAGGTTCAGCACCTGCAATCTGTGAAAAATAGTGCACAACAGCATCATCATATCCTATGGAAGCTAAAACAGAATCAGCAGAGTTAAAATGATGTACAGAATTCAAAATCACAGAATCTAAAAATTTAGAATTTAAAATTTGCACATCAACATCAGAATATGCAGAAATAGAATTTGCAGAAACAGACTCATCAATGGCAGAAATTTCTGTAAATGCAGAATTTATGCAACTAAATCAAGTAGCGTAATGTGCGTAAGCATGATGTCAGAGAATTTAAATCAGTGGAAACAAAATTTTTTGCAATAGAAAATAATATGGCAGCAGCATCTTCAGAATTTTCAGCTTCAAAAATAGAACTAGAATTTTCACATTTACAATTAATAGCAGAAACAAAAACAGATTTGTCAAAAAAATTTGGAACAGCAGAAAAAAGAGGAACAGCAGTAGAATCTGTACAATTAAGAACAGAATTTTTAGCAAAAATAGCAAAAACAGCAGAAACAGCATAAACATTACATTTAGTAGAAACAACAGATTCAGCAGAAACAGTAGAAATGGCAGAAACAGCAAATTCAACAGATTCAAAAACAATAGATTCAGAAACAATAGATTCAGAGACAGCAGAAACAGCATTTTCAGCTTGTAAGCATGCAGCAAATTCAACATAAATAGCACAAACAGCACATAAGTCATTACTACCATCACAATCATAATCAACACAATATAATTCAGCGAACATGTTCTCATGCACTTCATCAACCAATGAATCAATAATGTCTATATGAAAAACAGAATGCTCTTCCGGTGGGTATCTCATGGCATCAAATAGATTAAATTGCATTTTACTATCTCCAAATTCCATGGATAATGTACTAGAATGCACATCAATCTTAGTCTTAGAAGTTTTCAAAAATGGCCTACCTAAGATTAATGTTGGTTGATTAGCATGCAATTCATCCTCCATATTTAGCACATAGAAATCAGCAGGAAAAATAAGGTCCTTTACTCTTACCAACACATCTTCTAAAACTCCCTCAGGGTGAGTTGTGCTTCGGTTGGCAAGTTGGATTACCATTCCTGTTGGCTTGAGCTCTCCAATGCACAAAGACTGGTAAATTGATTTTGGCATGACATTTATTGAAGCTCCAAGATCCAGCATAGCTTGATTGAACTGCTTACTTCCTATGATGCATGGAATGGTGAAAGTCCCCGAATCCTTGCATTTCGGAGGAATGTTTGGCTGAATGATTGTAGAAACATTTCTGCCCATGCTCACCTTCTCATTTCCCTTCGGCCTCCTTCTATGAGTTCACAAATCCTTGAGAAATTTGGCATACTTTGGAATCTGTTTGATGGCTTCTAGGAGCAGAATATTGACCTCCACTTTTCTGAATGTGTCCATGATCTCCTTGTCCAATTCAACTTCTGCCCGCCTCTTGTTTTGTGTCACTCTATTGGGGAAAGGCAGTGGAACAATTTGTTCAGGTTGCTTGCTGCTGCTACTACTTGGTTCTGCACCATTTGTCTTTAGTCCTGCAGAGTCAAATTTTTCTACTACCTCTGGTTGTTCTGCAGAATCTACAACATCAGGAATCTTAAGCTGCTTGCCACTTCTCAAAGTGATGGAACTGACATTCTTTGGGTTGCTCACGGATTGGGAGGGAAGGTTGCCAGAACCTTGAGACTTCATCTCATTTACTGTTGTAACCAACTGACCAATCTGTGTTTGTAGATTCTCGGATCTTTGCCGCTCCTATTCTCTGCTGGCCGAACACCATCAAGTTGCCATCTACTTCACCAATTCTGCCAAGCTTGGTTCTGAGCTACTTTGTGGTTTATTTTGCTGAGCTTGGTTCTGATATTGTCTTGAGCTTAGTCTAGCAGAATTTTGTTTAAACTGAGGTTGCTGAAACTGATTGAAGTTGTTGCCATACCTCATATTCGGGTGATCTCTTCAGCCAGGATTGTATGTGTTAGAGAATGGATCATAACTCTTCTGCTGCTGCTGCTGGGGCCTACCAGGAAAAATTCTTGCAACAGTTTCATTGCTCTCTTGCAGATGTAGACACTGATCTGTTGGATGTCCTGGTATAGAGCAAATGCCACAAATCATAGCTACTGGTTGCTAGGGCTGCTGGGTAAGTGCCAATTGCCTCACCAAGGTTGTCAACTCATCTATTCGGTTCTCCATCCTGTACTGGTTTGTATCAGAGGTTTGCACTTCATTTACTCTACTTGTTGACACTATGGCTCGGGTACCAAATTGTTGTGCATTGGCAGCCATGTTTGCAATTAATGCATGAGCTGCAGCAGGTGTTTTGTCTTCCAAAGCCCCTCCAGAAGCAGCATCAATCATACTTCTGTCCATTGGCATGAGACCTTCATAAAAATACTAAATGAGAAGCCGGTCACTAATCTGATGGTGTGGACAGCTTGCACACAACTTCTTGAACCTCTCCCAATACTCATGCAATGTCTCTCCACTAATCTGCCTTATGCCACAAATTTCTTTTTTGATGGAAGCAACTCTTGAGGCAGGGAAGAATTTCTCCAAGAACATCCTCTTCATGTCTTGCCAACTCGTGATGGAACCTAGATGCAAGTAGTACAACCAATCCTTGGCAGATCCATTTAGGGAGAAGGGAAATGCCCTCAACTTGATGTGATCTTCCTCTACTCCATGCATCTTCATGGTTGAGCACACTACATGGAACTCCTTCAAGTGCTTGTGAGGGTCTTCTCCAGCTAAGCCATGAAACTTGGGCAGCAGATGTATTAGTCCTGATTTTAGCTCGAAGTTTGCATCCAAATTCGGGTACTGGATGGCCAAAGCTTGATAGTTGACATCAGGTGCTGCAAGTTCCTTCAAAGTTCTATTTGCCATGCTTCCGGAAAAATCAGAATTGTCAACAAAGTTAGGAATATAATCAAAAATAGAATTATTAGCAGAACTAGTCTCAAACAAGCTCCTCTCAGCTCTTCTAATTTGTCTAAGAGTCCTCTCTAATTTAGGATCAAATTCAACTAAATTAGGAGTTGGATCAGACCTAGTCATGCACTAACAAAATAGCAAACAGAACCATATGCACAAAGCACTAAAACATGCACACAAACACTCAAAATAATCAAAATAAATATAAAAACACTACCAGAAAATTTTTAAAAATTATTGGACCACCACACCTAAAAAAATTTTACCCTTAAGGAGTAAAAAAATACAAAGAAAAATCTTAAAAAATTAAAAAAGTGGTCTAAATAAAGGAATATGGCTTAAAAATAAAGAGTCAATAGCTTAGCTATTGATCTTGATTAGAAGGCCATTTTCCTTCAACTGACCAATTTTCCAGTCAATCAAAGCACAAAATCTTTTACAAAAATACCCGTTACGTCCTTAAAAAATACCAAAAAGATCAAAAAACCTCTAAAAACCTATCTAAACGATGGAATTTGACAAAAATAGGGGGGCCTCAATCCAAAGGATTGAGTCTTTCTCAGAATGATGTTTTGCTATGGAATCACGTCCCCTGAAATCAACTAAAATGAGTTGGTCGTTAAAAACCGTAAAACCGAACTATTAACTATGAATTAAAACTAACAACTTAACCAGGCACACATTAAGACAGAATATGCAATGATATAAACATATATTAACATGACCAAATAACATCAATCATTCCCTGGCAACGGCGCCAAAATTTGACTCGAGTGCCGAGCTCGATCAAATTACAATAAAAACCGAATTACACTAAACTCGTAGCAAGGGTGCAACCCAGGTCGTTTCCCAGTGATAATAATGTTATATGATCAGGAATTTGGGGGGGGGGGTTTGTTTATCAAACCAAAAATGCAACTATTTAAAACGGAAGTGAACAGAAATTGGAACTCCAATCTAAGAACCAAGAAAGACAGTGGCTAATCTATCATCGGATTCTAAAAATAATCATTCAAACCAAATCAGTGACTGACATCAAACCTGAAAGAAACCTCTGTTTGGATACGACATTGCACACAAAAATCTTCATGCATTCAATTAATAGATAAATGATTAAATTCAAAAACCTCTAGAACCTAACCAATTCATGTTAATTTTCAAGCACCAATGTAATCAATCTCAAATTCAAACCTGAAAATGATTCTACTCACGCAATTGCATTACACATTAATCAATCGAGCAATATGCAAGCAAGTAAGCAATCAATTATAATCAACCACAATTCCGATTCAAAAACCTTCAAATCCAAAATTGGATTAATAACAATGAAAGAAAAGGGAGTAGAAAACCGATTTGAATTGATGAAGGTTGGTTGTGCCAATCCTCAAGATAGCCAATACCTCTTTGAATCCTTGGATTAGATAGAAGCTTATTCCTCCATGAAATGGAGGAAAACGAATTGTAAGGTGGGGGGGCGAGAGAAGAGAGGAAGAAGAAGTCAAAAAACTAAAAATTGCTTATCCCAAAAATCTGTTCCCTGTGTTACAAATCTAACCTCCTCCAAAAATCGGCCAAAATCCGAATCAAGACCGCCTAAAATTATTAAATTGTAATTACTACATTAATTGTCTCTCTCTCCTTTGAATCTGGACGTTTTATTTGCTAAAATCCGAATTATAGAAAGAAAGTTACACTAAAAGCATGAAATCATTATAACTAATTCCGTGAGTAATGTTCTTCTACCATTTTGGCTATAAAAACGATTCCGTTTGGATTTCCACTCTGAAGAAGAATTGTAGCCTTGGATGTCAGCTTCATAATGCCACTGGAATGGGCTCAATCGGACATCTGTGGACCGAGATATGGCCCAAATATCACACGCTGCTCAGAATCCAAGGCTGCACCACTTCAGTTCACTTCTAGGCCCAGTTTCAGCTTCTTAACACTAGAATTGGCCTCTGACCTCTTCATATAACTTGTAGGCTTATCTCTCAGCTTTTCTACAAATCAAGAATCACAATAAAATGAGCTCTACAACTCAAGATATAACCCAAAAACCAAAATAGTGTCAGAATTTGCCTAATGCTGGAAAATTTAACTCAAACCCAAACAAAATCCAAACAATACAAAATGGTCCAATTCAAAACAATTAGGCACAAAAGAGAATTAATGAGCTAGGAATGAGGGAAAATAAGTACATAAAAATCCAATTGATCAACCATTTCTCAGGATCTTTGACCTCTACAATTGTTAGGAAGGTCAACCCCAGAGATTGAGCTTTGATGCCAATTGAAGTTGGAAGTAGCACGAGAAGGGGGATTAAATCATGCTTTTAAAAAACTTTTTAGTTCCTAAAACTTTAAACAAACTTTTCTCAAGTCTTTGGATTTAGATTGTGGAAGCATTTTGAGTTAGAAATAGAAGTTATTGTATTCACAATAACCTTATTAGGAAATGAATAAAATAGGTGCACAAAATAATACACAAAATATGAAAAATGAAAAGAGTGATAAAGATAGAAGATCACACTCAGAAGTTTTTATATTGGTTCAGCCAAACAACTTGCCTACATCCATTCCTTAACAAATTAGTTGAGATTTTATAAAGAGTATTCTTTGTCCAAGCTTTACAACTGAGTAGTTCTTCTTAGCCTCTCCAAGCTAACCAAATGAATAGTTTTTATAAAGCCTTTCTAAGCTAACAATGGGTAGTATTTTACTCTAGCCTCTTCAAGCTCACAACGACCATTCTGGGTCAGTTCGGTTTTTCATGACTTCTCGATAATCTCACTGAGACAATATTAGCTAATACAAAGTAGATAAGAAAATTTTCTTCGCGAAAAGTTACAATGAGTAACTTTCTGGATGTTAAGAAGATTGAGAAATAATAAAGCTAGATAAATATTCAAATGCACAGAGTTCCAACTTCTTCTTCATTGTTTTCCTAATTTATATAGACTTCAAAATCTAGCCATTGAGACTTCAAATCTTAAGCCCAAAGCTTTTCAATCCACTAGTCCAAGATTGGAGAAAGAAATGGATTGTTTTTTTCCTCAACAAACAAGTACATCACTAGAAAAGAAAACTAGTCGTTTGGATCCACCAGCTTTTCAGAGTTGTCAACACTTCTTTTGGATCTCATCATTTCAAGTTGGGCCTTTAGGAATGATCCATGAATCGTGTAGAGAAAGCTTTGAGAGTGAGATACTTCATGAAGATCATCTTTTTGAAGATCACCTTCTGATCAAAGCCTTCTAGATAGATTGTTCTTGTAATGTACTCAGGATCTTTCTGATATGCTTTCTTGTGAGAAATTTTAGAATCATAGACTATCTTGAAAAATAGTTCTTTTCTTTAGGTTATGTATGCAAGATATATAAGAACTTTAGATTCCAATCACATCAGTGTGCGTACATCGCAATCTAGTGCCGATGAGAACAAGCACTTGGATTAATGGTTAGTCCACACAAAAGTTTTTATTAAGAATTGATTTGTTGTTCATCAAAACTCTTAGCTCGATATAGCACAGACCACTTGGTGGCTTTTGAAGGGTATTGGAGCTTACATTAGTGAGCAATATTGTTAATCAAGAGTTACCTCTACCATACATAAATCGGTCACTAAATTTTCAATTAGCAACCGATTTAGTGACCGATTTTGGTTATCAAAGGTTACCTCCATCATTCATAAATCAGTTACTAAATCGATCTCTAAATTTTCAATTAGCCACCCATTAGTGACCGATTTTGGTCATCAAGAGTTACCTCCATCATACATGAATCAGTTACTAAATCGGTCTCTAAATTTTCAATTAGTGACCAATTTCACTTACTAAGAGTTACCTCTACCATATATAAATTGGTCTCTAAATTTTCTATTAGTGATCGATTTTGTTAATCAAGAGTTACCTCCATCATGATAAATCTGTTACTAAATCGATTTCTAAATTATCAATTAGTGACAAATTTAGTGACTGATTTTGCTTAATCAAGAGCTACTTCGATTATACATAAATCAGTCACTAAATTGGTCACTAATTGAAAATTAGAGACAAGTTTAGTGATCGATATTGTTCGAGGACATAAGAATAAATAATATCAAAATCAGTCACTAAATCGGTCTCTAATTTTCAAATTAGTGACGATATTGTTAAAGAAGAAAAAAACATAGGTTTGCAAAATCAGTCACTAAATCGGTCACTAATTGACATATTATCATACCTTTTATCATTTCACCTATTAAATAAATCAGTCACTAAAGTTTAAATTAGTGACCAATTTAGAGACTAATTATGGTAATAAGACTCATCCTCTCCACTCTATAAATCATTCACTAAATTTTAAACTTTCCTAAAAAAAAATCCCTAAGTTACAGCACCTCCACATTTTCATCTTTCCTTTTCCCGATTTTCATCTTCCTTTCCCTTGCACCTTTCCCCATTCCCTCTAGCCGCCGCACATCCACGACGAGAGAGCTGTTGCACATCCTCACCACTGCACCTCCATCCGAGCTTCCTCATCACTATAGTGCCTGCGTTTTTCGGTGAGCATAGCAGCAGATCATAGTAACTGCAACACTTTTCTGATGAGCCTAGCTTCCGTATCATCACCACATTTGAAAAGGGAGGCAGCCTAGTCACCACTACATTTTCTGGCAAGTCTAGCTTTGCGTCATTGCCACGTTTGGAAGGGGAGGCAAGCTCGGTCACTGCTACTCATCCTTACTCTCTTGTTGGTGAGTTTCCTTCATATTTTTGTTGAGTTTCCTTTACATTTCTCTTTTTACTTTTTGTTTGTTATTAAAAGTTTATGTTTTGACCATTTTTCATCAAACCCATTTGATTTTCAGATCATGGGTTTCCACTAGATTCAGGGATTGTTGCTGAAGGGTAGAGTTAATGTGAAGAAACTATGGACAAGTACAATTTTCATTGTGGTAGGCTTTATCTTTGTGATTATTGAAATAAGAGGTTGACTGTGGGTTAGATTTAAGTTTTGTTGTGGTAATCTGGTTTTGATTTGATAAAATTGAATTGTATGGTTGCAACATAGGTGTAAGTATAAGTATTGAATTTAGTAGTAATTTCAATGTTTCAAGAATTTGTTATGTATTTGAAATTGCAAATTAGATTTTTTTATTTTTTTCCATCTATGTTTACAAAATTTTCTTTAGGCCTTTTGAAACATGCATATGATGTACTCACTGGGAATATGGTTTACTATTGTTGTTCTTATGTAGGTTGCTACATTTTTAGTTTTTGATTTCTTCTATTAGTTTGGTGTGTTATTATTCTTGATTTCATTTTTTTTTCTCTTGTTTATTTTTAGTGATTAGAGAATGTGAAACAAGTGATTTAATTGAAGACATTGTCAAAATTGAGAGGAATTTCTCATGTAAATTCCTTTCTTTTCAATTAGATAGATTTCCTATGGGTTTGGTGTGTTGTTGTTCTTAGCTTCATTTTTTTTCTCTATTTTGCTTTTAGAGAAAAGAAAGGAAGTGATTTATGTAACATCCCCATTTTTTAGGGTAGATCAGTATAAAAGAAAACTTGGGCCCGAGGTAAGAGCAAAATCGAAAATAGGTAAACTACAGTAAAAGAAGGGGCAAAATTGTAAATAAAGGTTTACGGCTGTTAGAAAGGGCATCAACAAAAAAATCCTGATTCCAGGAATACGTAGGCCCCATGACACTAGTAGCCAACAAAAATATATGTGATAACTTTATAACTAGTGTTTTCTATACATGGTTTTAAATAAAAGTGTGGGGTTATTCACACCCAAAGTTAGGTTAATTGAGTGGCATAGAAGAAGCCATGTAACATCCATATTTTCTTAAAACCACATCATAGAAACTTTAGATTATTTCCCCTAAGCAGCACTATGCCATGACAATCCTCGCACTTAGAACTATAGGGTAGCATAGCGTAGCACTACCGTTGAAAACACAACATTGTCAAACACTAAAATTAGGAAATTATGGCAATACCCCTGTGCAAACTTTTGTTATTTGTAGTTTTTCCCTAGAACTTTTGGTTATTACATATTGACCACTAAAGCATCTTTCCATAATTATCCCTGAACTTTTTAAGAAATGACATTTAGGTCCCTGCACCTATAGAATTAGCATAATAGAGTTTTAAACCGAATAGAATCACGTAGCGGAAATGTAGAAACCTAATTCTCTGCCGATAGAGCCACGGAGGTGTCCATATGCGAAATAATGTGGGATGTCCCTAAACTTGTTGAAAATTACAAAAATGCCATTAGTTAAAGAAAACAGATAGAAAATATCAAAGGATTTACAAAAAGGTAAAAACTGCAACAATCTCGAAGAAACGGTGCTTCTAATTAGCACTATTAATTGAGTTATTTCATTTTATTATAGAGATATACTTAATTAGGGTTGAAATATAAATATTAGAGTTAGAAGAAAGTTGAGTTGTGTAACGTCCTAAGTTTTTTCAAAACGTTTAATTTACACGTTAATCGATTTATTCGATTTTATTGGATAAGTAAAATTAATTAAAAGTTAACTAGAGGATAATTAGGAGTTAATTAAGTGTTAATTAGAAGGATTACGCTTAGGAAAGATTAAGATAGATAAATAGGAACTATCACAAAATTATTTAGTTATGATTTGCCGATTTGAAGGAAATCGGTAAAGATTCAGCATTTTAGACCGCTGGAATCGAATAAGTAGAATTGCAGACCGAAAACCCTAATATGAGTGGCCAAGATTTAGCCACTCTTCCCCCTTTGTGTAGCGCCAATTTGCTGCCCCATTTGTGGGAAAAAGTGGCCAATCATCCACCATAAACTACAATAACCAATCACATGCCAAACTTCCAACCACCAAGTTAAATAAGATCCTAATATTTCCTCCTGACTCCCCCATCTATTCGCCTCATATTTTGCAGCCTTCTCTCTTCTTCCTTGTTCTCTCTCACTTCATTTTCACTCCACCTTCAATCTCTAACCACATCTTGCACACAAAACATCAACCTTAACTAGTACTCTCATTAATTAGAGGTAGGATCCATTCTCTTTTCTTGATTTCTTGTGAATTGGTGGTTATTGGAAACTCATCTATACTCAAGTATGTGATGTTATATTGAGGTTATGCATATGGTTGTGGCTGGATTATCAAGTATACAATGAGTTTTGATTGATTAATTAGTGATAGAACCAAAAAGGAAGTAACTAGAATGAATTCAACTAAGAAAACCCTATGGCATCCGTATTTTCGATGTGTATGGATTCATCTACAACCATCAAAATGAGATGAAACCTAATTTAGATGAAACTAGACATTTAGAGCTTTTTAACCATATAGATTATATGACATTGGATTAGCATGAAGTGAGATATGATTTTTTGAAGTTTACCCTATATTTCTGCTTCTAGACTTGACCTAAGTGGGTTATGTAGGGTATCAGCCACGGTATACAACTTCAAATTGAGTACAACTAATTTTGTTAGAAAGCTTACATATAGAGCAACTTCCCATAAAAATTTTAGAGCCAAATTTGATCCTTGTTGTTCCCAATAATTCATTGAAGTTGCCCTATGTCCTAAATAGGCTAGAACAGGGCAACTTAAGTTAGCCAAGTTCAAGAGCTCATAACTTGAGGTCTACTTATTCAAAAGCATGAAACTTGTTGAAAATGAAAGCTAGTTTCGTTAGCTTTAAAATGTATAAGTTTCATATAATTCCAATTAGTTTTCTATTTTTACTGAATTTTTACTTTTCTATGTGTAAATCTACCTAGTAATAAGACAAACCTAGATAAACTCTCAATATCTTAAGTTATACTTATCAAAACTTAATGGGATAAAAAAGCTCAAAAACTAGAAAAATAAAACTTCAATATATCCTAAATCAGGTCTAAATAAGTTAAGCAACAATTATGGCACGACCTATAAAATCGGGTAGAATCTAGGACATAAGGCAGGATGAGCAACTTTAAGAAATAGCAAGCTCTTGAGCTCCAACTTGTAAACTTAGCTAGTTTCTTTGAACAAAACCCTTATTAAACCATTAAAATGATGATATATGACTATGATGTTTCTATCATGTGAATTGGCTGACTGTCTGTTATAAAGAGCACTATTCATGGGGAAATGAAGCTGATCTGTTATGCTGCCGAATTTTTGGGAGAAGCTTATGAAGTTATGATAGCTTATGTTATGAGAATTTATGATATGAATACGAAATTCTGCATGCAAGAATATTGGAAATAAGTGCACTATAATGTATATGAACATTGTATGATGATATGATCATGAATCTTTTTATGAAAGATGGCATATTTGCGTGCAAAAGAGGAAAATACATGAATATGTAAGATTGGGTCCCTTCACTAGGAGATAGTTATTTGGGTCCCTCCTTGTATAGATAGTTAAAAGATATGATGAGTGTCCCATATTCCTAAGGAGTGTGACATGCTGATCACACTTCGATGGGGTATGACATGGCAAACATACTGTAGAATATGGCATGATGAACACGGCCAAGGGAGTGTGACATGATGATCACACCTTGATGGGGTATGACATGGCGATCATACTCTGGAATGTGTATACCAAATATAGAAAGGCAAGATGAAAGTGAAGCAGACACCCTAGGGATAGTGATATGTAATGCCTAGGTGTGCCAAGGAAAGGAAATTAAGAAAGACTACAGTTTGAGGATGGTGATACATAACACTCAAGTGTAGAGACAAGCAGACACCCTAGGGATCACGATACTTAACATCTAGGTGTGTCAAGTAAAGAAATTAAAGAGAGTCAAAGAAAGCATAAGTGCGCTTGCATCAAGAAGTCATTTGCATTCATTCATGCATATTAATCAATTGTCCCTCACATTATTATGTTAATGTTTAGAATCTTTCTCTGTTTAACAAGTGTATGAATAAAATGAACTTTGCTTCGAATAATACAATTTCAAACTATAAAATCAGACCTTTTATGTGGCATGTTCACCTTTTTCATAAAAATCGAAGCAGCTGGAGATAATAACGATGACACTATGTGTGATAATTTAGAGAATTCTACTGAGAATTTTAAATTCTCATTCCTATATTTATTCCCATATTATCTCCAGATAGTTCAAGAAATATTGAAGATGGCCAGAGGTTGCTGTTCGAAAAGGTTCGTTCAAGTAATAATAACAACTCCTGAGTATGGTGCTATGACTTAAGCATGGTACTGTGTTAAAAAAGTGTTACAAGCCACACCACCAAAGTATTAAGAACAGTTTCCTAGAATATAAGAAATTGATCCAATAGGAATTTAAAATACAAGAGAGTTTAATTATCAGAAAATCACACCTATCAAATGTGGCTTGGAGTAGGCCACACGGCTAAAAGGCCAAGAAGTGATGAAGTGGGCATAACTTACCTTATATAACTTTAATTTAAGTGCAACCACTTTTTTGGGAATTTAAAACATAGAAAATCATGCCTACAAAATTTTAGAATCATATCATGAGTAGGTTATCCTTAGTAAATTCTTAAAGTTGACCTATGCTCTATTCAAATTCAAATAGGGCAGTGCAAATAAAGGGCTCATAACATGGGCTCCACTTACTCAATTAAAGTGAAACTTCTTGGATTTGAAATAGGCTCCATATAGGTACATCTTGGTAAAATTTTGGATCAAAATAAAATAAGATGATTTTTTAGGATTTTTTAATTTTAGGAGTGCAAGTTTGTCCTGAAACAGAGTAGCCTTGAGTAAAACTCTAATAACTTATATTATATTCCTCAAAATTTAATGAGTCTAAAAGGGTTTAAAAGTAGACTAATAGAGCTACATTTTATTAAAATTTGAGATTAAAATGAATTAAAATGAAATTTTAGTGAAATTTAGAAGTTTTGGGTAGATTAGGGGAAAATGAATCAAGTAACTTTGGGACCCCAAAACCATGTAGGAATTGAATTTATGAACACTTATGCAATTATATACTAGAGTGACACATATTGATGTATCATCCATGTGATGGATTGAGGTTATATTGAGATGTTTGTGATAATTGTAACACCCTCCCAAGCACAGTACTATGCTTAAGTCATAGTACCACACCTGAGTCATATCTTTGTGCACTGAGTGGACCTCTTCGACAAAGAACTTCAGCCGTCTTCGGAAACTTCTACAATCATCTGGAGACAACATGGAAATAGGAGTGAGAATTATAAAATTCTCAGTAGGATTCTCTAATTTTCATACATAGTGTCATCATGGTCGTCTCCAGTTTGCTTCGGTTACTTTGAAAAAGGTGAACATGCTGCACAAACTATTTAATTTTACATAAAAAATGTCTTATCCGAAGCAAAGTTCATTTTTAATCATACACTTAGCATTTAGGAGAACCCATAAAATTCATTCAATTATAACACCATGAATAATAACCGTCGCATATTAAAACACAGATAGCATCAATATGCTGGGAATATAACATCTGCACATAAATTACTCGTACTTAAATTCATGCCTATACATGAAACTTGCTTTTCTTCCTTCATCTTCCTTTTCATCATAAAATCTTTACATGCCACATTCCAGAGTATGATTGCCATGTCATACCCCATCAGAGCGTGATCGCCATGTCACGTTCCTTAGGAATATGGGACCTTCATTCGGTACTTACACTAGCTGGGTCATGCCATGCCTCATGTAAATTCTGTGCTTGCATACACTTTAATCTTTAGTCTTTAGTCTTTTACTTGGCACACCTAGCCGTATCGCTGTCCCTAGCGTGCTTGGATCTGTCTACACTTGAGCGTTACGTATCGCCATCCTCAAGTGCAGCATCATACCATATTCCAGAGTATGATCGCCATGTCATACCCCATCAGAGCGTGATCGCCATGTCACGTTCCCTAGGAAGATGGGATCCTCTTGCTATATTCCAGAGTATGATCGCCATGTCATACCCCATCAGAGCGTGATCGCCATGTCACGTTCCTTAGGAATATAGACTCATCATTATATCTTTACATGCCACATTCCAGAGTATGATCGCCATGTCATACCCCGTCGGAGCGTGATCGCCATGTCACGTCCCTTAGGAATATGGGATCTTCATGCTATATTCCAGAGTATGATCGCCATGTCATACCCCATCAGAGCGTGATCGCCATGTCACGTTTCTTAGGAATATAGGATCTTCATTCGGTACTTACACTAGCTGGGTCATGCCATACCTCATGTAAGTCCTACCCCCCATATTCTCACACTAGCTGGGTCGATGCCATGCCTGATGTGAGTGGGGCATATACTTAAATCTTTAGACTTTAAGTCTTTACTCTTTAGCCTTTATTGCCCTTGGGTAGCCTGGCCTTGGAGTGAGCTTGTCAGCTCAACTCGTGACCATTGTCACACCGACTCACCCACAAGGGAACTCACATCTTTATGTTCACACTTAATGTACTTATATCTTTTCATTCTCATGCGTTGTCAAGCATAGTCATACTAAATGTACTCGTACATATGCTACATCAATATTTCTCATATATCTCATATCATACTGCTTTTTGATTTATTCTCATATATTTCATATCATAAATTTCTTGTAATTTAGACACTCATGGTCCCCTAGACTCCTGCCGTAAATTTGGCAGCATAACGGATCAGGTCCGTTTCCCCATGAATAGTGTCAGCTCTCACGGGCAACTCAGTCATAACAACATAATCAACTTAACACATATATATCAATATCAAACTGGCCATCCTCAACTCAAACTTTATATGTTTCCCTAACATTTGTAAAATCATCATCTTGGCCATTCTGCCAATTCTATTCGGTTCTGCCCGAATTTTGTATAATCCACCTTTATTTCTATTCAACTCATTTAGATCTGAAATTTGGATATGTCATAGCTCTATATGTCTACTTTCTAACCTCTTTGGTCCCATGTCATTCTGATTTACATAAATCAAGATAATCAACTTTTACTTCAGCCTGTTCAGTCACTAGCCCGAATTACACTCCTGGGAATATAAATTCACTAAAAATCAAAAATAAGCTCAAATATTACGAAATTGGTCTCATATCAAAGCTAACAGGAAAACCTTTCATTTGCCACAAGTTTCACTCCATATGCTTAAGTACACCTCGAGATATAAGTCCTGAAAGTCTACCTTCCTGAACTACTCCGTTTTGGCCTAGATTGGACATAGGACAACTTCCTCGAATCACTGGGAACAATTGGGACCATAACAAACTCGGAATCTTGTATTGGGGTGTTCCCCTGTGTGTAAGCTTTATAACAAAACTGGTTTCACTCAATTTGGAGTTGTATAGGGTGAGTTATACCCTCCTTAAGTCACCCTGCTCGGATGAAAGTTCCAAACCCTAGGTCAAACTTCAAAAATTCGTATCTCTCTCAATACTAATCCAATACCCTTATATGATATATCCACGGAAAGCCCTGAAGGTCTAATTTCATCTAAAAATGGTTGCATCGGATTTGACCAATTGTAGGCGGCGCCGTACACTCCGTCGTACGGACTGCCGTGGAATTCTCACTCAGGCAGCATCCCAACCCATCCATTTCTTCAAATTTTCTCCTTCTAATCATAATTCTAATTCAAAATCTACTATGAATTTAATCATAATTCATCAAAATACATCTATTAACTCATCAAATACATGAAGAAGAATACAAGTTCATGCAGCCATAGGGCAATTAATTCAAGAATAAAAGTAGAATCCTACCTCTTTGGAGTATGATTTGAGCTAGGTGCTGAGACTTGGAGTGTTAGAGCCTTACTAAGCTTGAAGGAGCAATGGAGTTGGGTGAGTGGAGAAGGGAAAAGAGAGCTGCAGT
The DNA here is from genome assembly GCA_031439595.1 of Pterocarpus santalinus. Classification (NCBI taxonomy): domain Eukaryota; kingdom Viridiplantae; phylum Streptophyta; class Magnoliopsida; order Fabales; family Fabaceae; genus Pterocarpus; species Pterocarpus santalinus. Next base: position 49,521,424 of record CM062527.1, read on the forward strand.
GAGGGAGAAGAGAGGGCGCAGAAAATGGGTCTGAATGAGCAGAGAAGAAGGCGTTATATAGGCATGAGTGGTAGTTAACTTGGAGGGTTCTGATTGGCTGAATTCTCTTGTGGACAGAATTTAGCTACGTCTCCCTTTCAGTGTAACTTGCCGCCATACTGTTTGAAATTGGAACTCGCATTTACTCTATTTCAAGTCGGAACTTGTCCTTATTATACTTGAGGTCGGAACTCGTGTCGTTTTTACTTGAGCTGGGAGCTGAAGCCTAATGTCGGAACTCGTACCATGTTGTTTGTGACGTGAGGAAATCTTGAAACAAGGTCGGAGGTTGGAACTCATGTAACTGGCAATCCTATAATCTCAGAATGAACTCGGGAATGCCAATGCTGGATGTAAAATCGGATATAGGAACTCGTTTGACTGAAGATCAGCTCAAGGGTCCCGAACTCGTGTCCACTCCAATTGAGTTCAACACTAAGGTCGGAACTCGTGAATTCGAGTCACATTTCCAAACCCAAGCACTTAAACTCGGAAGTCGGAATTTATATACTGTATGGTTGGTGACATCGGAAACCGGATATACTTCCCTTGAGGCACGAAGTCGGATCTCATGGAATTATGTTCATGTGTTCGGACTTCAAGGTTAAACTCGGAAGTCGTGATTCGTACATACCTATTCGGATGAAGTCAGAATTCGTAATTTATAGGATCTGGCACTTCAACTCGATATCGGAACTCGGGAAAGAGATAAAAGACCTTGGTAATGAACTCGGAATCCAATTCAGCTAAAACTCGTAAGTCGCCTTTCATGTCCATTTTGAATCACCCTATGTCGGAACTCGGATATCACGTACTCGAGCATAATGCCGGAAATCGTTTACATGAAGTCGTATATTGGAAATCAGAAGCATCTCATTCAATTCGTAACCATCTTGTGAAGTCGGAAATTGGCCAAAATGAACTCGGAACTCGGAAATAGTCATCCTATTGAAATTCAAAGATGAAGTCGGAAATTGGAATTGATCAATCCTGCTGACGAAGCCGGAACTCGAAAATCGGGATGTTACATTACTACCCTCCTTAAAAGAATTTTGTCCTCAAAATTCCGTGGCTAAGAACTGTTGAGGAGAAATCTGTTATCACTTATAGCAATAGTTAACTTCGATATGACTACCACATATCGAAGCCTTGATCATATGTAAGAGCTTTTTCTAGTAATTCCCACTTGTAGGATCACACTCTTCGTTGGATCTTGAATGGTGACTTTGACTTATATTATCCTTCGCAATAAATTTCTAATCATGTTATTTAGCATGGTTACTTACTTCTATCTACTAGCTCCCGAATAGAGCACGTTTCCTTGCTCTACTACAGTTAACATATGGTTAACAAGTCATGAGATTATGCTGAGGAATTTCCTTATGAATTCTTCTTAAAGTTGTGGCTCAACCTAAAGTATCGGATACTAAAGGTCATAAGTAAGATCCAGTTATTCTCAGTATTCTCGATCGACTACACCACTGACTCGTATGAAGTTTCAAAAAGTTCCTCTTTGGAGTTATAGGTAGGAGCTTCGTCTTAGAATTTCTTCTTCTTTATAAGCTTCATTGCGGGTCTCAATGTGTGTTAGAAAAGGTCTGAGACTGTCTCTTCTACAAAAACTCGTAGTGCTCCTCATGAGTTTATTTCCTCAAACAGGATCAACAAGATGCGGAAAGAGGAAATAGCAGCTTTGCTTCCATATTGATTTGCAAGGATCCTACCTTGCCTATCTTCTTCATCTTAATAACACGGGGGTCCCTCATTTGATGTGATGTTGTCTATTTCTCCGAATCTTTTAATGCTAACTTAAGAAGTCTTGCAGTTCCCCAAAGTTATCGTCCCCATTAGTGGTTAGCCTCCATGCATCTCAGCCTTAGTGGTCAAGTACTATATCTCTCTTCATTGCTAGACCTTTTTATTATTCATCGCAATATCTTGTGCCCAAGTGCAATTACCCAATATGAGAGAAAGAACTAATAGTCTTGTCTCTTTGTTGGGTTACAACATTGAGACTTCCTAGAAGGTCACCCATATCAGTATTACTCTTACCCAAGCACGCTTGACCATAGGGTACTAATGGGATTTGGTACGTTAGCGCTACTATGCGCGTATCTAATCTAGCTTCGAGTATGAAGACTTAACGGACTTACCTCGATCTTGTATCGTAACTTAAACCAAGGTGGGGCATATTCCCACATCTTTCAATTTCATATTGGTGCATCCCCCAGTCCTGTTAGGGTGCATCGGGTTGGTTGCGCTTTTTACTGGCGAAAAGACCACCTAATTTGTTATCTGGTACAATCTCTTGCTTGTACCATAATTTCATACTGATTAATAGGTCACTCAAAAATCGAGGCTGCTTCTTTCTCTCTCTTGTAATATCCTATTATTTGTGTAGAAGCTTATCTTGGTCTTCGCTCGTTATGGCCTCTTATAACACTGCTATCTCGTCCCATCGGGTCCCATTGCATACTCTGATTCCTTGTTATTCTTACCTGAATTTGAATACATTCCTTCTCAAGTTTCCCCCACTGATAACATTCATAATGATGTCCATTGACGACCTTTACATCTCGCATTTCTCCTCCAGATAACTGCATCTCTTTACTAATGTTGAAGATAATCGCATCATATGGTGCTCATAATGACTAAGATTAATAGAGCCCCGGTGTAACCTGATCTTCCGATACCTCCTTTACCCTTAACGGATAAAGAATACCAAGCTTGCTTCAGGTGCCGCCCTAACCTCCTGGTTAATAGGAAATATCCTGTCCTTACTTTAAAGGATGCCTTCGGGTTAATCATGTAACTTTACTTCATTTTCGTATCGGGATTAGTCATGCCTCTATTCGGATATAACGTATAATTAGACGAGTTTCCTCAAAATTTGTTATAGTTATAACAGTGTAAGTAAGGTTCACATATAAGCACATAGTAGATGTAAAACCACTCAGCATAGTAGGATTGGCTAGAACTAAATTAGCCAATTCCTTATTCCAGTTTATCCCTAATTCTCGCCATGGCTCCTTCGGGGTGTCGCCTCCTCCGTATTTATAGTGAAAATTTTTCCCGAGCATTGCGGTTTAGGAGTTGGTGGTTAGTGGTCAGGGCATTCTCGGATCATATGTCCTGACTTGCCACATCTGAAACACGCATACCGTTTAACCAGGCAAGGTTTATTTCCGTGATTCTTCCCACACTTCGAACATCATTGTTTGACCACTGATTCCTGTAGTCGCTTGCCTTCATATGCACTAACGTGAAATTGCTTCTTTGGTGGTGAGGCATATTCGAGTTCCTGGTTTTCAGGTGCTGGCCTTTTTCCATAAACATTAGATTGGGCAATCTCCAATTTCTTATTATAGTCTTCCACAAGTCTGCACTTGTTTACCAAAATAGGAAAATCCCTGATCTCCATAGGGCCTATTGCTACAAGGATATCTTCCCTTAATCCACCTTCAAATTTGACACACTTCCACGCCTCATCTGGATTCCACTGGTAGATGGTGGAAATTTACAAAGTTCTTCGAACTTAGCAATGTATTCTGAAACACTCATGTTTCCTTGTTGAAGCTTCATAAACTCCAATTCCTTAGCGTTTCGCATTGATGCAGGGAAGTATTTCTGATAGAATGCCTCTTTGAATATGTCCCAAGTGATACCAACGTGGGGTTTTGCCAACAGCCTTTTTGCGCCATTCCACCAAAACTCGGCGTCTGTTTCCAACATATAAGTGGCAAAAGCCACTTTCTGTTGATCAGTGCAGGCCAAGACAGAAAAGATCTTCTCCATTGCTTTGACCCATTCCTCGGCTTTATCTGGGTCAGAAGCTCCTCGGAAACTAGGTGGATTTGCTTTTCTAAACTCAGCAAATTTAAGGTAATCCAAGTCTGCTCCTAGGCCATGTGGAGTACCTCCATGGCTGGCCTCGGGCCGCCTACCCCACTGGTTCATCATCTGATGAGCTACAGCGGCTTGCTCCCGCATTGCTTGAGCCATTTCACGCATCGTGTCCATAAAGTTAGCAGGATCTTCTGGAGTGGATCTATTTCGTGGTCTACCACGCCCTCTGGAAGCCATTAGTTCCTAGTCACACACAACAAAGCATTGAGTTGATCAGGCTCAACAGTAAGTTAAGTGTGACAGCAACTAATAACAATCACAGTTAGGCGGTCATGCGTTTCTAGCTTAATTTCCTATCCTATATCTTATCTAAGCAGATAAGATTAGTCGCATGACATTTTCTCATTTCCTAAAGATTCCAGAGTACACTGGAAACGAGGTCACCCAAATCCTCGTGTCCTGAAGGATAGAACTGCTCTGATACCATTAATGTAACACCCTCCCAAGCACAGTACTATGCTTAAGTCATAGTACCACACCCTGGAGCTGGTACTGTTATCTGAGTGGACCTCTTCTGACAGCAACTTCAGCCGTCTTCGGAAACTTCTACAATCATCTGGAGACAACATGGAAATAGGAGTGAGAATTATAAAATTCTCAGTAGGATTCTCTAATTTTCATACATAGTGTCATCATGGTCGTCTCCAGTTTGCTTCGGTTACTTTGAAAAAGGTGAACATGCTGCACAAACTATTTAATTTTACATAAAAAATGTCTTATCCGAAGCAAAGTTCATTTTTAATCATACACTTAGCATTTAGGAGAACCCATAAAATTCATTCAATTATAACACCATGAATAATAACTGTCGCATATTAAAACACAGATAGCATCAATATGCTGGGAATATAACATCTGCACATAAATTACTCGTACTTAAATTCATGCCTATACATGAAACTTGCTTTTCTTCCTTCATCTTCCTTTTCATCATAAAATCTTTACATGCCACATTCCAGAGTATGATCGCCATGTCATACCCCATTAGAGCGTGATCGCCATGTCACGTTCCTTAGGAATATGGGACCTTCATTCGGTACTTACACTAGCTGGGTCATGCCATGCCTCATGTAAGTTCTGTGCTTGCATACACTTTAATCTTTAGTCTTTAGTCTTTTACTTGGCACACCTAGCCGTATCGCTGTCCCTAGGGTGCTTGGATCTGTCTACACTTGAGCGTTACGTATCGCCGTCCTCAAGTACAGCATCATACCATATTCCAGAGTATGATCGCTATGTCATACCCCATCAGAGCGTGATCGCCATGTCACGTTCCTTAGGAAGATGGGATCCTCTTGCTATATTCCAGAGTATGATCGCCATGTCATACCCCATCAGAGCGTGATCGCCATGTCACGTTCCTTAGGAATAAAGACTCATCATTATATCTTTACATGCCACATTCCAGAGTATGATCACCATGTCATACCCCGTCGGAGCGTGATCGCCATGTCACGTCCCTTAGGAATATGGGATCTTCATGCTATATTCCAGAGTATGATCGCCATGTCATACCCCATCAGAGCGTGATCGCCATGTCACGTTTCTTAGGAATATAGGATCTTCATTCGGTACTTACACTAGCTGGGTCATGCCATGCCTCATGTAAGTCCTACCCCCCATATTCTCACACTAGCTGGGTCGATGCCATGCCTGATGTGAGTGGGGAATATACTTAAATCTTTAGATTTTAAGTCTTTACTCTTTAGCCTTTATTGCCCTTGGGTAGCTTGGCCTTGGAGTGAGCTTGTCAGCTCAACTTGTGACCATTGTCACACCGACTCACCCACAAGGGAACTCACATCTTTATGTTCACACTTAATGTACTTATATCTTTTCATTCTCATGCGTTGTCAAGCATAGTCATACTAAATGTACTCGTACATATGCTACATCAATATTTCTCATATATCTCATATCATACTGCTTTTTGATTTATTCTCATATATTTCATATCATAAATTTCTTGTAATTTAGACACTCATGGTCCCCTAGACTCCTGCCGTAAATTTGGCAGCATAACGGATCAGGTCCGTTTCCCCATGAATAGTGCCAGCTCTCACGGGCAACTCAGTCATAACAACATAATCAACTTAACACATATATATCAATATCAAACTGGCCATCCTCAACTCAAACTTTATATGTTTCCCTAACATTTGTAAAATCATCATCTTGGCCATTCTGCCAATTCTATTCGGTTCTGCCCGAATCTTGTATAATCCACCTTTATTTCTATTCAACTCATTTAGATCTGAAATTTGGATATGTCATAGCTCTATATGTCTACCTTTTAACCTCTTTGGTCCCATGTCATTCTGATTTACATAAATCAAGATAATCAACTTTTACTTCAGCCTGTTCAGTCACTAGCCCGAATTACACTCCTGGGAATATAAATTCACTAAAAATCAAAAATAAGCTCAAATCTTACGAAATTGGTCTCATATCAAAGCTAACAGGAAAACCTTTCATTTGCCACAAGTTTCACTCCATATGCTTAAGTACACCTCGAGATATAAGTCCTGAAAGTCTACCTTCCTGAACTACTCCGTTTTGGCCTAGATTGGACATAGGACAACTTCCTCGAATCACTGGGAACAATTGGGACCATAACAAACTCGGAATCTTGTATTGGGGTGTTCCCCTGTGTGTAAGCTTTCTAACAAAACTGGTTTCACTCAATTTGGAGTTGTATAGGGTGAGTTATTCCCTCCTTAAGTCACCCTGCTCGGATGAAAGTTCCAAACCCTAGGTCAAACTTCAAAAATTCGTATCTCTCTCAATACTAATCCAATACCCTTATTTGATATATCCACGGAAAGCCCTGAAGGTCTAATTTCATCTAAAAATGGTTGCATCGGATTTGACCGATTGTAGGCGGCGCCGTACACTCCGTCGTACGGACTGCCGTGGAATTCTCACTCAGGCAGCATCCCAACCCATCCATTTCTTCAAATTTTCTCCTTCTAATCATAATTCTAATTCAAAATCTACTATGAATTTAATCATAATTCATCAAAATACATCTAGTAACTCATCAAATACATGAAGAAGAATACAAGTTCATGCAGCCATAGGGCAATTAATTCAAGAATAAAAGTAGAATCCTACCTCTTTGGAGTATGATTTGAGCTAGGTCTTTGAGACTTGGAGTGTTAGAGCCTTACTAAGCTTGAAGGAGCAATGGAGTTGGGTGAGTGGAGAAGGGAAAAGAGAGCTGCAGTGAGGGAGAAGAGAGGGCGCAGAAAATGGGTCTGAATGAGCAGAGAAGAAGGCGTTATATAGGCATGAGTGGTAGTTAACTTGGAGGGTTCTGATTGGCTGAATTCTCTTGTGGATAGAATTTAGCTACGTCTCCCTTTCAGTGTAACTTGCCGCCATGTCGCTTGAAATCGAACTCGCATTTACTCTATTTCAAGTCGAACTCGTCCTTATTATACTTGGAGGTCGGAACTCGTGTCGCTTTTACTTGAGCTGGGAGTCAAGCCTAATGCTGAACTCGTACCATGTTGTTTGTGACGTGAGGAAATCTTGAAACAAGGTCGGAGGTCGGAACTCATGTAACTGGCAATCCTATAATCTCGGAATGAACTCGGGAATGCCAATGCTGGATGTAAAATCGGATATAGGAACTCGTTTGACTGAAGATCAGCTCAAGGGTCCCGAACTCGTGTCCACTCCAATTGAGTTCAACACTAAGGTCGGAACTCGTGAATTCGAGTCACATTTCCAAACCCAAGCACTTAAACTCGGAAGTCGGAATTTATATACTGTATGGTTGGTGACATCGGAAACCGGATATACTTCCCTTGAGGCACGAAGTCGGATCTCATGGAATTATGTTCATGTGTTTGGACTTCAAGGTTAAACTCGGAAGTCGTGATTCATACATACCTATTCGGATGAAGTCAGAATTCGTAATTTATAGGATCTGGCACTTCAACTCGATATCGGAACTCGGGAAAGAGATAAAAGACCTTGGTAATGAACTCGGAATCCAATTCAGCTAAAACTCGTAAGTCGCCTTTCATGTCCATTTTGAATCACCCTATGTCTGAATCCCTGATATCACGTACTCGAGCATAATGCCGGAAATCGTTTACATGAAGTCGTATATTGGAAATCAGAAGCATCTCATTCAATTCGTAACCATCTCGTTAAGTCGAAAATTGGCCAAAATGAACTCGGAACTCGGAAATAGTCATCCTATTGAAATTCAAAGATGAAGTCGGAAATTGGAATTGATCAATCCTGCTGACGAAGCCGGAACTTGGAAATCGGGATGTTACAATAATGTTATGTATATATCCTAAAATATGCTATCCTATGCATCGTTTTCATTAAGGACGTCATGTATGCAAGCATATTTTGCAAACAAAGGTATGGAGTTTATACAAAGATTTGTGTAGCATCTTCATGCATGACCATGTACAAGAAATGCATATGAACATATGAATCATGAAAGTATATGTGAAGTTGAACAAATAAAATGAGAATACCTTCACTTGGAGGTAGTTAAGAGATCCCCCTTTGTGAAGAGTCTTTTTATTTGGAGGCAGTTGCACAATGAGTCCTTTCACTTGAAAGCAGCTAAAACTATGAGATCTCTTTACATTGGAGGCAGTTGCATAATGAGTCCCTCTAATTTAAAGGCACGTGAGTCCTTTTGTAGGTTCTTACTGTGTGACGATGGTCACAAGATGAGCTCATTTCCCAAATCAGGCTACCTAAAGGCATTAAAGACTAAAGACATATACGTCCCCTAAGGCCGACAATACGTAATGCCTAAGTGTGTCAAGCAAATAAAGTTAAGGAAAACATAAGTGCACTTGCATGATTATATGATGTGCATCTGTATATGCATAAATTATACTCTTATTGTTACTGTTATGAAACTGCTCTCTCAATTGACAACTATGTGAGTAAAATGAACCTGCTTTGTAAGGATATTTTTGAACCTTATAAAATGAAATTTATAGTTGACATGGCATGATCACTTGTTTTTATAATAAACAGAAGTAGCTGGGGATGACAACGATGACACTATATGTAACAGTCTAGGATGTCCTACTGAGAATTTATAATTCTTACCCTTATATGTGTTTCTATGTCATCTCTAGATAACTAAGGAGATCTTGATTATGGCCATCCTGGATGAGTTGATCGAAATCAGATGGATAGTCGAGAGTTACTCTATGACAAGGTCCGTTTGTTTAATTAGTAACAACTCCTAAATGTGATACTATGATTTAAGCATGGTATTGTGCTTAGGAGGGTGTTACATTCTTCATCTAGGATACACCAAAACCAAATCTACTCTCGAAATATCCAAGTAAAAGAGACCAACCAAAAAAGAGATACCTTGAATAACTATAGGGATACCAGTACTAAGAGCATCCTATTAATACTAGTAATCGATAAATCCAAACTCTTCGCAAGGTGTGGTTTAATAAAATTATAAGTACTACCACTATTTGCTAGTACATTTACCATCCTATTTTTATAAACACCTTTCAATCTTAAAGTAGAAGGATGATATTCACCAGAAATGCATTAAAGCTAACCTTAGGAACCTTATCAGCTGAGTATTCAAGAAGATGAAGGCAAAATATCCTTAAGATCTTCTCTATCTAGTAAGATAAGACATTGAGAGTGACAACTATGGGAAGGGTTGTATTTTTATCGCAACAATAGCATCTTGTCTTCAACATTGTTGGAGTTTAGCAACAGAAACTTCTTGAAGGTTGGTTTATTGCATGCTATAATTGAACCCTGAGTGGTATTGCTCAAATTGCAAATAATAACGGGTAACAATTTTTTAGAAACTTTGGATTGTTGAATTAGAGTACTATTTGAGGGTAGAAAATGGTTCCCAAATGAAGGGTAAGATGTGGCAGTAAAAGGATGGGGTCTACTCATATTAGACTAAGGAGGAGGCTGATTCTTGATGGAATTCTTCAAGGCTATATGGTTTTGTCCATGTAATCGAGCTAAAGAAACAACCTTGGGGTATGACATTGGTTTAGGTAATAGAAGCTGTCCTTTTAAATAATCTTGTAACCCTACAATAAAGAAACTGATTAGCCATTGTTTCGATAGGCGGTGGACCTTTGTAGATAAAGTTTCAAATTTGGCTTGATATTTGACCACTATCTCTTCTTGCTTTGGTTCTTTCAATGATTCTTAGGGATTTTCATACAAATCTGAGCCAAATCTCTTTCGCAAAGCATTGGCAAATATTAACCAATCACTGATCTAATTATTTCTTACCATCCATTTGTACTATAAGTAGCAGGGTCAATCTTGTGAAAGGATGCTATCTTACTACTTTGATCAAATAGTATCTCCATAAGACCAACGTACTCCTCTATCCAAAACAAGCAGTCATGAACATCTTCACTAGAAAATTTGAGAGGATCTTGTTTGTAGTTTTTATAACAATGGCAACCAAAAGAACTAGGACCAGAATCATTTCAATGAGCTTTTCCATTTGAATAAATGCAACTAGACTCTAGATCTTGATGTTTGTTGCTGTACATCTCCATGAACTCCAAGATCTTGGCCCATTGAACTTTAATCTTAGCTTGAAATGCCAAACGTTATTTGCATTCTTCCCTAATCTCTTTATGAAGATCAGCTTACAAGCATGTCAATTTGTTGCCTTCCTCCATGATTGTACTACACCAAGAAAAGAAGCTCGATGGAATGAAAGCACCAAATGTTGAGGATTTGTTCGAGCCAACCCTCACAAGCTCCATTAAGGAAAGAGAGGTGATACTCACTATGTTGTTTTATTGATTAACTATAAATGAATAAAATAATTGGTGTTGAGGCTCCCGTTTATACTAGCATGGTATTTCTAGTTACAACTCACCTATCAATAACTACCTAACTAACTTACTGTAATAGAAGTGCCTTAGTTATTCATATTAACTAATTCCTAAGGCTTATCTAATTAACTATCTGTTACATTTTATTGGCTTTACTTCCCAAACTATACTTACAAATTTTGTAGCCCATGTAGTAGCACTCTTAAGCTTGTGGCTCCTTTCTAGCCTGTTGATGTGTATCAAGGTCATTTGTACCTTTGTTGAATGATTGCTAAAGGGTTATGTTATTTGTACATCTAATTTAAAAGGCACCTATAGATAATTACACACAAGAAAGTGGGTTCTCACAATCTTGTTATTGTTATATCACATATTTTCAACTTTTTCAACTTTAAAAATAAAGGGTATCTACCACTTCAAATGGTACAAAAATCATTTTTCATTGCTAAGTAGTGTTGGTGTTGGTCTCTTAATGTTACTTTGTGGGCTACTTGGACATCTGGCATCATCTGACTTGTTCTCCCCTCCACTTCCCTCCATTATGTGTATTTGGGCTTAAGAACATTAACGAGCTTTACTAGTTTGTTTGGTCTTCTAATAGTAACCATGCATAACTATAGTAGGCTAGCATGTCGTTGAGTACAATTTTTATTCTCGTATTTTTTAATGACCTTTTCTATGAATTTTCAAGATCCAGTAAGCCAATCAAATCTCATTTGGATCTATCACATAGTTTATAGAGCATCTCTTCACATTCTTTAACAGGGTGTTTGGTAACTTATAAAACCAAGTTAACATAGTACAAAGCAAAGCTAGTTATGTTAACTCATAAAAATTAACTACTTTTTTTATTAAGTATTGTTTAGTTCAACATCTTAAAAAGCCAATATGGCTCATTTTCTTTTCTAATAAGATACAATATACTAGCACAAGCTTCTGTTTTAGTAAGCAAACAATAGCAGATGGTGGCAGTTGATGGTAATAGAAATTGGCAGCTGGCAATAATCAGTAGTAGCTAGTGTAACACCTCGATTTAGCCATGTCTATAATTAACATTGTCAAAGATTAACTATGACTAAATTTATAGATAGAAGAGGGAAAGTAAAATAATAATAGTAATAATATAACACAATTAAAATTTTTATCACAGATAAAATTGTAATAATGATATCTTATTAGCATAGCAAAAGAGATTTTACGAACAATCTCTTAAGACACAAGAAATTGATCAGATAGGAATTTAAAACACACAAGAACTTAATTATCATGTGACAAGATAAATTTTGTGGTTTAGAATTAACCCTTTAGTCATAAACAAGAACAAATTTTAACTACAAGTTTTACCTAACCTTACTTTTCTAATAACCACTCATAAAAATTAAACACACAAGAAAGGAAAATATTACAAAAAAATCATCTTTTCTCTCTCCTTTCCCTCAAAAAAAAAAAAAAATTGCCAGCCATTCTCTCCTTTTCTACCTCAATTTTTTTTTTTATTCTTCTATATTCTTGCTCTTCTATTTATTCTATATTCTTGCTCTTGTACTTATTCTTTTTAGAAACCACTCAAAAACCAAGCTTTACCACTATCACTTAACCCATAAAAAGAAAAACAAAAACTTCCTCCTTAAACGTCTAAAAGCCACAATCATTGAAGGAGAAAGAAGAGGAGTTGTTGTTGCTTGTCTTGTTTGAAGCAGTTTGAAGCTCCAAGAAGATCATATGAAAGTGATTTTAGCATTGGAAGATAGGTAGGAATCCTAGGAGTAGGTTTGTTCCTGTATATGTGATTATAACTATCTCAAGTTTGGGATTTGTTAGTTTCTTTGTTGTGCACATTTGAGCTTGAATTTGATGATGAATAGGCTAGTACTTCAATATTTTAAAGTGTCTTGAATTGGTTCTTGGTTAGTCTATAGTTTGTGATTAAAGAGACAAAAGAGTAAAGTTTGGCACACTTTATAATTCTAGACAACAAGTAAGTCAAATAATACATCTAGAGTTAGGTAAATTGAAATGAGTTGGGACTAATTTTAGATGAAAGTTAACTCATAGTCCATTGGACCTAAGAAAAGTGAGATATGAATTTTTGAAATTGGATATACTATAGAGGGAAAAACTGAGTAGCATATGCTCTAAGAGGAATAACTCAGCTTGTATAACTTTAATTTGAGTGCATCTAATTTTTTCAAAAAGCTAACTAATAAACAAACAAGGCTATAGAATTTCATATCCAAATTCCATCTATTATGTTCCTAGTAATTCCACAAAGATCATTGTCCTCTGCAAAAGTAGTCACAAGACAACTTGTGTTCAAACTCTTGTAACTTGAGTTAAACTTTAGTAAATCAAATGGGACAAATTTTTTGAAAAATTACCTAATTTAGTGTTAGGTTATGAAGTTTGGGACTTGAATGAATTTTCATGAATTAGTTATGAATTTTCAAAGTTGCTAGTAGGACATAGAACCTAAAATAGGGTAAGTTCTATTTTGAGGGCATAACTTGGTCTATACACCTTGAAATTAAGTAGGACCAAAGGAAATTGTGAGTATTTGTGAATGGGTTTTCCCTGTAAAAATTGAGGCTAAAATAACTTAATTTCAAATTTTGATGAATTTTATAAATTTTGGACTATGTTGGAATCATATAAATCAACTAGATGAACAAATAGGTATAACTTGGGCTATGGGTCTCCAATTGACTTAGGACTAGCACCAATCGGAAGAGTAGGTGTAATATGATAATTCCATGTATTCCTATGGTATATAATATGCCTTATCTATTTTATTGACATTCTTGAATGTTGGTCAAATTTCATGCTTTAAGTAGCAATGCCTCTATTTTTACTTTGTCATTGAGTATCTTGTGCTTATTTTAGATTGTTGGCTAGGTTTTCTATTATTCCTTGATTTTGAAAGTTGGAATTTAGGAATTAAGCATATGTTTCACTATAATCATGTTCTCTCAAGAAAAAATGTAAGAATGATAATGTGGATTGTGCTACGATACACAATTCTTAAAGAATATGTGAAGTTTAAAGTTTAACGCATAATTCCATGCATAAGACATTTGGACATGATCATCCAATAGTCGAGGTGATTCCATATTAGGCCCCCTTACATTATGTTTAAAAGTGAATTTGATAAGATCCCTATGCTTGAGTTAGAGAAAATGAATTTGGCTCAGAATAGTTTTGTGTGAGAGTTAGAAAGAGTGAATATGACGATCATGAATAAAGTTGAACTCAGTCCTAAAAAGTAGACTATTACCCTAAGGGTGTTATGTCCCCCAGCATCAAGGACATGGTATGGTAAGGGGATGATAATACTTTAAAGTTAAGGGCACATACAAAGATGTAAATAAAGCTAAAGAAAGTCATCTCGCTCCTCATGTGCATTTTACATTATTTTGAATCGTGGCCTTATGGTTAGTTTCTATGTGACAAGTTAATTGTTATAAGCGGATGATAAAAGTAATTTGCTTTGGAAGGATAAGTTTTCCTGAACTTAATAAATGAACCTTTATCCCTATATATGAGAACACACCTTTCTTAATAAACTGAAGAAGCTGGAACAATGACAATGCCACTAACTTATATTAGCTTAGGACTTCCTACTAAGAATGTAATATTCTCACTCCTGTGTGTTGCCATATTGTTTCTAGACAACTCAAAAGATCTTGATGTTGACCTTCCTGGAAGAGTCTGATTGAGACTAGATTGGTTGCTAAAGTTTGTTGTCAGACATGCATATTTGTACTAGATGGTTGTTATGCTGGTGAAGCTCCTAGTAGAACTACTTTAGGTATTTTGCAATGCTGCTAAGTGAGACTAGGAGTCTTGTTATGTAACTTGGTAAATGCAACTATGATATAAATTTTGTGTATGTAAGAGAGTTTCTATTTCCTTTATTTGCTTGCTTATATTTGCTCAGAACTATGAAATAGATATCATGCTATTTTCTCAAAAATACAAAAAATAATCAAGCAAAATTCACTAATTTATTAGTAGTAACTTGTAAATGTAATGTTATGACTTAAGCTTGATATTGTACTTAGGAGGATTTTACAACTAGCAGTAGTCAGTGGTAACAAACTGTGGTGGCCGATGGCAGTAGGCAATGCTTGGTGTAATTGGTGGCAGCTAGCAGTTGTAGTGGCAATCGGTAGCAGCTAGTGATAAACAGTTGTGGACAGCAGCTACAGATGATGGAGGACAACAACGGTAGGCAGTTAACAAGGTCAATGGAGAAAGAAAGAATTAGTGCAAAGAAAGAATAAAGCAATAAGAAGAGATATAATAAGAGGAGAAAATTTTGGGATGAAATAAAACCAATTAAAATTGGTTTCTTCTAGAACTAGTTTTAAGCTCAAATCGGTTCGAATAAAAACTAGTTTTAAAATATTTAGGTAGTTACCAAATAGCATTTATTAAAAGTAGACCTTATTGAGCACCCACTAAGGCTCTATAGTTATGTGTATGAACTGTTTGTAAACGATTGTATAGGTGATATCAGAAAAATCATTCACTAAATTTTCGAGTCCTATTATTTGAACATGTTTCTGTCAACTGACTTCCTTATCCATTTGACATGAACCACCATTAATTTATTGATACACAAAAAAGTATATATAAATTATATTTTTCTATATTTCCTATTCTTAATTTGGTTCAATCGTGATTTTTAACAGGTGATTTGACAAGATGCAAAAGAGGCATTGACAAGTCTGAATAGTTGATAAACCAACAAACGGCTACTTTTCCACTCCTGTGGAAGCTTTGAAGAATGGGAAAAAGGAAGGCTATTTCTTCTTCCATGGGATATGACCCCTCGATCACTTTCGGGAAGTGAAAGATGGTGATCCACAAGGAACCTCTATAAGGGAGGCAAGGGTGACATGGAGGACCCTCCAACTTAGAAGTAACCAATATCGGCTTAGTCTGATTTCGTTAGTACTGCTTGATGACGGTCATGAAATGAGCTCATGTCCAAAAGCAATATATTTTAAAGGAAAAGTAAAAGAATGTTAAGCACGTACTAAAAATGAAAGTCAAAATAGGACCATGGTCAAGTTGATGAGTTTTATAGTCATGCATGTTATTATATTCCTTATGTGCATTATGAATGTTTATTATGTATATTAGCATGTATGCCTATGTATGACACTATGGATATGATGATAAAGTTAAAAGTAACCCGCTGCGAGATTTATGTTTTCTAAAATTGTTAAAATTGAACCAATATCTGTCCACTGTTTTTATAATTAAACCCGAAATGGCTGGGACGATGATGATGACACTATGTTTGTCTAGTCGCGATCCTACTAAGAAATTTAGTGTTTCTCACTCTTATGTTTCTATGTCATCTTTAGAAGATGCCAGCGTCAGGCACAGTGGTGATTTTCGTTGAGTTCCCAGTGATGCATTAGCACTTTGACCCGGTGCTAAATGCATCCGTGATAACTGCTTAGGTAGCGATGCGGGTTTACATGGTCAATAGCCGCCAGTTCTGTGCACCCGTGGTGAGTCTGTTCTTTTGCCCTTATGAGCGATTCGAGGACATCATTATGGATGATGTTCACCCGCCTTTCCATCCTCTGAGGTACCCTACTAATGGAGATTTTGACTCGGACACCCGCCTGGCACCGATAGTTTCGTTGGATTCTGATCCTTCAGAGCCATCCTATCCAAGCTACCATGTGGAGACGGACCCGTCTGAGCCTTCCTTCCCGTTCGTGATTCACCTGTCATCCGATTTGTCTTCTTCTTCAGTAGCCCCTCGTCACACTCCACCCCCGATTCACAGATGCGGGTTTATTCATACTCATGTCGTGCCTCGTGGGCATGGCCATGCTCGAGGAGGAGGATGTGGTGATGTTTCTCCCAGAGAATTCGAGAATAGCTACCTCCCGCCAGATGAGTGAGGTGTTTTTTTGCCTGCGGAGCTAAGCATGAGGATAGCCTCTTTGTTGGTTGTAGCGAAGGTTATCATTTTCATTCGACATGTATGGATGGATTGGGATTTCTTATGTATTTCCTTCTATCATGTATTTCATTAGGGTGTTTTGTAGGGCCGACAGTAGGTATCAGACCCATTATTATCTTTGTGTATGACTTCTGCTATTACTACTATTATATTAACTATGGGATGGCTATGAAATGAATGTTATTTTTATCTCAGATTGTGGTTATTCTCATTGCTTCTATTTATGTTAAATGCAATATATGTATGAGATAGTGACGTTTGTATTACACATTCACGATGCGCTCATGGCTCTCGATTTCAAAAACAGATTACTCGTTATTGTTCAAAAAAAAAATTACCCCCATTTTCATTAAAAAGTAATTTCTAAAAGGTAATGTTAGTTCCACGAACAAAAGTAACAACTAGTAATTCCATAATATTACTTAAGCATAGGATGGAACTATTAAGGTGTTACACAGAGGGTCACTCTATTAATCACCCGCCATACTTTAATGGTGAAGACTAACCTAACTAGAAGGTTACAATGAGACTCTACATCAAGTCCACAAGTCTAGATATATGGGAGATAATAGAAAATGGCGACTTTGTACCCATGGTTGAACAACTAGCACCTCATGGAGTTGCAAATCTAGAGTAACATCCACCAGTAGTAGTCAGGATCATTTTGAGAAATAAATGGATAGACCAACACAAAACCAAAGTCCAGATGAATGCTAAGGCAAAGCATTTGCTCACTTATGGCTTAAGAAAAAGTGAAAATGATAAGTGACTCGAGTGCCGAGCTCAGTCAAATTACAATAAAAATCGAATTGCAATAAACTCGTAGCAAGGATGCAACCCGGGTCATTTCCTAGTGATGACAATGTTATATGATCAGGAAATGGGGGGGGGGGTTTAGGAATTTAAAATACTGAAATTAGTAGAAAAGAAATGAACAGAATTTTGAACATCCAATCCAAGAACCAAAAGGCAACAATTATCACTCAATCATTGAATTCTAGATATATATATATATATATATATATATATATATATATATATATATATATATATATATATATATATCAACAATTTGACTCAATGGTTAATCATAAAATTGAATGAAAGCTCAATCCAATTTTAGCATTCACACAAAAACCTTCATGCATTTGACTAACACATAATCAACCAATGTTCAGAAATCTCTAAAACCTACTTGAGTTGTATCAGTTTTAATCACCAATGCATTAACCTTAGAACTCAGACCTGAATTCTACTTCTTCTTCTTTCAACAATTGAATCGAACAATCACAAATTGATATGAGACAATTGAACTCTTGATCAGAATTTTTAGAATGAAAACCTTCAATTCCAAAACCGAATTAAGATGAGAGAAAGGATAGAAGAAACCGAATGGAATAGTTGAACTCTTGTTAGCCAATCCTCTTGAGTGATGATGTTCCTTGAATTCTTGGATTAGATAGAAGCTTACTCCTCCATGAATGGAGGAAGACAAATTCACAAGGTGGGGGGGGGGGGGGGACGTGAGAGAAGAGAGGAGAGGAAGAACAAAACCGAAAAAAAAACTTCCTATTCCAAATCCGTCTGGTTACAATTTTGGCTTCCCCCTAAGTCAGCTAGCCAAAACCGAATCAAAACATCTCCCAATCAATCTATAACAGCTATTACATTAATCCCCTCTCTCTTCTCTGAATCTGGACACCTTATTTGCTAAATTCTGAATTATATAAAGAAAGTTATGCTAAAAACATGCAAGTACATTTTCTAATCTAGTCAGTAGCGTTTGTCCGCATTTTTGGCAATGAAAACGCATCAGTTTGGATTTGTGGTCTGAAGATCACTTAAAGCTTTGGATGTCAGCTTCAAAATGCCATTGGAATGGACTCAATTGGGCTACTATGGACCAAGATATGGTCCAAATACTACACCCAGTTCAGAAACCGCGATTGCACCGCTTCAGTTCACTTCTAGGCCCAATTTCAGCTCCTTAACACCAGAATTGGCTTCTAACTTCTTCATATCACTTGTAGGCCTATCTCTCAGCTTTCCTACAAATCAAGAATCAAAATAAAATGAGCTCTATAACTCAAGATATAACCCAAAAACCAAAACAGTGTCAGAATTCGCCTAATGCTGGAAAATTTAACTCAAACCCAAACAAAATCCAAACAATACAAAATGGTCCAATTCAAAACAATTAGGCACAAGAGAGAATTAATGAGCTAGGAATGAGGGAAAATAAGTATATAAAAATCCAATTGATCAATAAGATTATATCCCGTGACTCAGCAAAAGAAATATGGGATAGACTCCAAGTACTTCATGAAGGAACTGATCAGGTCAAGGAGACCAAGATCAGTATGTTAATTCATCAATATGAGATGTTTAAAATGCTGGAGCATGAAAATATTGATGAAATGACAACTAGATTTATGCATATCATAAATCAACTGAAAGCTTTGGGCAAAAGATATTTAAACTCTGAAATGGTGAGAAAGATCCTAAGAAGTCTTTCAAAGGCCTAGCATCCCAAGGTTACAGCTATGCAAGAAGACAAAGATCTAAATGTACTTAGCTTGGATGCTCTCATTAGGTCTTTAAAGATTCATGAGATTGAACTAAAAGAAATCTCTAAGGAATTTAGGAAGAAGGGTAAATCCATTGCCCTAAAATGCACTTAGAAGAGATCCAGCTCCTCCAAGACCATGAAAGTTGCAGAAGAATCAGATAAAGAAGATGATGACTCCTCTGACTCTGATTTGGATGATGAAAAGGATGAAATCGCACACTTGGCAAGGAAAGCATCAAAAGTTTGGTGACTCACGCGTCGTAACACGAGCAAATTAAACCGAATAATGACTATAGTATAGTAGCCAACTCGGATCGTTTCCCAAAGATGAACACACTATTTGATCAGAAAATTCAGGGGGTTTTTATAACAAACACTTAAAATGCAATACTGAATTCCAAAGCAAACAGAAAACAAAAAAGCTAAACCGAATTAAAATTCTAATCCAAGACACACAAGAAGAAAGCAATCAACACTCAATCATTGGATTCAAGTGTACATGCACACTCCAATTCGATGATTTATTTTAGATTCAATTGAAACCTCAAATCAAACCTAGCATTCACATGAAAATCTCCATGCATTCAACTAATCACTCAAGCCATTCGGTTTAGAGACCTCTAAAACCGAATTGATTTTGGATTAGCTTC
This sequence comes from Pterocarpus santalinus, assembly GCA_031439595.1. Taxonomy (NCBI): domain Eukaryota; kingdom Viridiplantae; phylum Streptophyta; class Magnoliopsida; order Fabales; family Fabaceae; genus Pterocarpus; species Pterocarpus santalinus. The sequence goes on from CM062527.1 coordinate 49,541,407, forward strand.
CAAACCAATGCTTTCATTCTAATATTCAGAACCGAAATATGAATCACACTCTTGAACAATCGAATCACATATATCAATCGAATTATACATGATTTGATTGACTCTTAATCAACATGCATGAATGAAAACCTCCAATTCAATTACGAGATTAAGAAGAAGAGAAGAGGAGTGAAACCGAAATTGGAATTTCCATGTCTTGATGTACCAATCCTCAAGAGCTTGAATGCTTCTCTTGATGCCTTGGATCAGAGGAGGATCACCCCTCCATTAATGGAGGAAAACGCAAAAGAAAGAAAGAGAGAAAAAGAGAGAAAAAGAGAGAAAAAGAGAGAAAGAGTTTTTTTATTCCATCCCAAGAAGAAGAAGGTGAAGGCCCTGAAGCATAATCAGAATTTCTATATATACCTCTAATTACTTAATTAAAATAATCCTCTTTTCCTAAGCTAAATTTGGATAGCTCAATTGCCCAATTTGGATGCTTAGAGAGAAAGTTGTGCCCAAAACAAGTTCAGTGGGCTCTCTTAGACTCAGCAGCGACTTCCAACACGTTTTTGGGCCTCATAACAGTTCTTCTTGGCTTAGTGTTCTGAACATAAAATGAAGCCCTGGATGTTAGCTTTCCAATGCCACCGGAATGGGCTCAATTGAGTCCCTGTAGCCCAAGATATGGTCCAATCATTGAAGGCTGCTCAGAAACCGCGCCCAAACGCTTCAGTTCAGTTCCGAGCCCAATTTCGGCTTTAAGATCTCAGAGTTAGCCCTTGCCCTCTTCATAGAAATTGTAGCTCTATCTCTTAGCTTTGCTACAAATCAAGAAGCATAATAAAATGAGGTATAGAGCTCAAGATATGATCTAAACACTGAAGCAGGTCAAACTAACCGAAATGCTGCAAAAATTAACTAAGTCTCACTAAGATCCAAAAAAGGAAAATGATCTAAACTCAACCAATTAAGTGCAAAGGAGGATTAATGAGACAAGTATGAAGGATAAAAATAGTATAAAAATCCAATTCATCAAATTCCCCCACACTTAGCTCTTGCATGTCCTCATGCAAGACTCAACCTAAAGGAAACTAAACAAGGAAAATACCAAAATCAACTACAAACCAAAGTGGAAAAACTTATTCTCCAATGAATCATCAAAAGTGCTAAGTTTAGGGACAAAGTAGCATGTGAGGTATCAAGAATTTTCCAACAATCAAATCAAATGATCCCCACCTCTCTAAAGTATAAACCAAGCAACATCACTCAAAGTGCAAAGATCAAGTATGAAGAATCTCACAAGACGGTGGGTGAGTGTATGAAACTCACTAACTCTCAAGTGTGTGGGTAGAAATGTTTCACTCAATTCACCTCAATGGATCATGCATTACCATAGGCTTGCTAATCTTCTACTTCTCCACTACTTGCAATCATATGCAACACAAATCAAGAGGGCTTCATTAATGGTTGTAATGGGGTTAAGGTAAGGGTAAGAAAAATAGGGAAATGACAAGGTAGAACCTAAGGCAATAGGAGAAATATTGGTCAAGACATAAGCCAAGTTCATAAATGTGGGGGGGTTTCCCAAAGTCATTCCATAACATATTCATTCCCTTCATGAACACTCCCATCATTTGGCTAAGTAGAAAAAAGAAGAACTTTATCCCTAAAGGGAACAAAAAGAGCAAAGTCAAGTCAGCTGAAGTGATATGCTTCAAATGGAAGGAACTTGGAGACATCAGATCAGAATGTCTCGTACTAAAGAAACCTACAAAGAGGAAGACTTCAAAGAAGAAGGCTATGATGGCCACTTAAGGAGATTTGGATGAAGAATAGAAAATATTGAATCACAATAAGAAGAAGAAATTGTAGCAAACCTATGCTTCATGGCTAACATTGTTTCAAATGAAGACACTGAGGCACATGATTCTGAACCTAAACTTACATTTGAAAATCGTCAAAAAGCCTATGATGAACTCTTGGATGATTCCAAGTCTATTGCTTCTCATTACACCTCTCTGAAAAGGATTTTCCAAAACTATCTTTAGAGTTTAAAAACTCAAGGTTGAAAAAGAGAAGGTTGGGCATGAAAAGGACAAATTGCAAAATGGCAATGTCCTTCTTGAGAAGGATGTAACAGCCCTAAAAATTGAAGTTTCTAAAACTCGCTTGAAGACATCTTTTGATATTTTTGAGCTTCAGAAAATAGTCAAACTTATTAAATCAGATCTTGAAAAATGGTTAATGGCTCCAAAAATCTAGACTTGATGCTTGGTAGCCAAAAACCTTATCTTCACAAAACTTGTTTAGGCTTTGAGAAGGGAAATGATGAACAATCATCCCAAGATTCATCATATTAGATTCCTGCTTGTATATATTATTTTAAAAAGGGACACTCTTTTGAAAGATGGTTTTCCAGAAGGAAAGCCAAACAGAAAGTGAAAAAGCCCAAAAATGCTACTAACACAAAAGGATCTAAGAAGATATGGGTACCTAAAGTTAAAATTACTTCTGATACAGGTGTCTCTTAAGTCACTGCATCAAAGGGAAAAGAATGGTATCCGAATAGTGGGTGCTCCAGATGTATGACTAGAAATAAATCCTAGTTCAGAAACCTTAGACCCAAGGATGGTGAAATAGTGAAATTTGCTGACGGAATCAAAGCCAAGGTCATTGATATAGGTAATGTTGGTAAAAATAATTCAAATCTAATAAATGATGGTATATTAGCTGAAGGGTTAACACATAACCTTCTAAGCATTAGTCAATTCTGTGACCAAGGTTATGAAACTATGTTTGAACATTCACCGTGTATTATTAAATATTCCACTACTGATAAAATTATTTTTACTGCTAAAAGACATAATAATACTTATGTATTATATCTAGATGACCTTCTAGATCAAAATGTAAAATGCTTAGGATCGTTCTTGGATGAAAAGTGGCTATGGCACAAGAAAGTCAGTCATGCTTATATGAAACTAATTTATGAGATCTCTTAGAAAGAATTAGTGAAAGGTTTACTGAATTATTTTCAAAAATGACTCATCTTGTGAGTTTTGTCTCAAAGGTAAACAGACCAAGTGTTCCTCCCATAGTAAAAATATAGTTTCTACTACAAGACCACTTGAGCTTTTACATCTTGATCTATTTGGACCAATAAGAACTGCTAGCTTAGGCAGTAGGGAATATGGTCTAGTCATAGTGGATGATTATTCAAGATTTACATGGGTTATATTTCTGATTCATAAGGATGAAGCTTGTGAAACTTTTTCAAAAAGAATTCAAAATGAAAAAGCTTTTTGTATTACTTCCATCAAATCAGATCATGGTGGAGAATTTGAAAATCACTATTTTGAAAACTTTTGTAGTGAAAATAGAATTTTTCATAACTTCTCTTCTCCTAAGATTCCTAAGCAAAATGGAGTAATTGAAAAGAAGAATAGATCATTGCAAGAAACGGCCAGACCTTTGCTTCTTGAAAGTGGTTTATCAAAAGGCTTTTGGGTAGCAGCAGTTAACACTTCCTGCTACATTCAAAATCATGCATTTTTAAGGCCAATACTCAAGCAAACTCCTTATGAATTATGGAAAGGAAGAAAACCCAACATTTCTTATTTTCATGTCTTTGGATTCGATTGTTTTATACATAACAGAAGGACAAACTTTCAAAGTTTGATCCCAAATCTGATCCTGAAATCTTTCTACAATACTCTTTTATTTCAAAAGCTTACAGGGTATTTAGTAAGAAAGCTCAAGCCATACAAGAAACCATTCATATAAGCTTCGTGGAAAAGAAAAATGACCTAAATCAGAAGGTTGTAGATTTGGAAGAAGAATTGGGAAATATGTCATTAAATGATAATTCCCAGAGTCAGCAGAACCTTCAAATTCAAATTGGAAATGATGGTGATTATGTTTCTAAACTTCGTTTTCACCAACATCTTTCTGACGATACTTCTAAAGAACTAGAAGGTACCCCTCTGAAGCAAAGATACACTAGCGTAAGAGACTTGAGACCTATCTCTCAAAATCAAATTATCGGTGAACCCTCTCAAGGAATTAGAACAAGATCTTCACTTAGAAGTGAATCCAACCTTGCTTTTATCTTTGAAATTCAACTAGAAAGTATTGATGAACCATTGATAGATCAAAATTGGATTGAAGCAATGAAAGAGGAATTATCTCTGTTTGAGAGGAGCAAAGTTTGGACGCTAGTCCCTCTACCAAATGGACAATCTACTATTGGGACAAAATGAGTGCTCAGAAACAAGCTTAATGAAAATGGAAAAGTTATTAGAAATAAAGCAAGCTTAATGGCACAATGTTACAATCAGCAAGAGGGCATTGATTATGATGAAACTTTTGCTCCTGTAGCTAGACTAGAAGCTATCAGAATACTGCTTGCCTATGCTGCTTATAAAGGGTTTGTTCTATTTCATATGAATGTAAAATCTGCTTTTTTTAAATGGCTTTATTTCTAAGGAAGTTCATGCTAAACAACCTCTTGGTTTTGAAAATGCAAATCTTCTTCACCATGCTTTTGAACTCTCTAAATCTTTATATGGTCTAAAGTAAGCTCCCAGAGCTTGGTATGGTAGACTCGGCTCTTTTCTTCTTAAAAATGGTTTTAAAAAAGGAAAAGTTAACACTACTTTATCTATTTTTCATGACAAAAATGATTTTCTGATTGCTCAGATTTATGTTGATGATATTATTTTTAGAGCAACTAATCAAAATTTGTACAAGAATTTCTCTAAGCTTATGCAGGGGGAATTTGAGATAAGTATAATTGTAACATCCCCATTTTCATCTAAGCTAATTAGCTCAATGTCTTCGACTAATTAGAGGGGTTAGCGATTAATTAAGAACTAATCAACTAATCTCGAGAGCAAAGGCTTAGTAAATAAAAGGCAAATCAACAAGATAATTGAAAATCAATGATTTATTAGAAAATTCAACAAGCGGAGCATAATGTATTAAAGGTTATAATTGAAAGCCTAATTGCCCAATTCTTGTTGATTCATGATTTAGAACATATAATCAAAGAGACCTAACCTTATTAACTAAGTGCATGACAAGCATTACATGTTAATCACACTTGACAAATTAACCCTCACACCCTTTATACATAATTAATGAGGAAAATTCTTTTCAATGAAAATGTCTTAAGGTGTAATTAAACCAATTGAATTAATTAGCATTTTGATAATTGTAACAATTGTGAAAATTTAGAAACTTCCCTTTAATTATTGTTTGAAAGCTTGGTCAAGGCAAGAGCCATATCCAACCATCCATTTGCCTTCTCATCATGCACCCTTAGATCAAGAATCTATGTTAGTAGCATTCCTTGAGTCAAGACAAGAGATGTACTTCCCTCCATTAAGATTGTGCCACTTGGAGTGATCATATTCACCCAAGCCAATCCCAAGAGTGGCCATGCCTTTAACCACTTGAAAAACACTAAATGGTCTTTACCCAAGTGCCAAGACTCAAAGGAAACACAACTCCCTCTTTTATCCTAAGGTTTTCCCCCATTCTCTTGCTTATTGTAAGAAGCAAAATCACATCACTCTCCCTCTCCCTTTTTACGCTAGTAATCCCTTCTTTCTCCCCTAGCATTTCATTTTTTGTTTCCTCTCTCAAGACACGAAGCTCTCTCCTCTCTCCAAGTCTCATCCCCACTCTCTTGCTCAACCCTCTTTGATCTTCTTCCAATCTCCTTACTATCTTCTACCTGTAACACCCCCTATTATATAAGCCATGCTGGAGTCATGGAATTATATTAAGAGGTTGTCACTATACTAAGAAAATCTTTAAAATATGGAAAATATAATACATGGCCCTTTAACTGCTCACTTTATTACTGACTAATAATCTCTAATATTTAGAGAAAAAAATAATTACACTTAAAAAAAACTGTAACTGACATAGTATACAGTGTTTACATCTGACTAGTCGTTATCTAGCTTCAATAGTTTCCTGATTTGGTTTATGCTCGATCCTTGCTCAATGGGAGGCTCAGTACTCCACCTTGCACTTGATTTCCAACTTGGGTACTGGAATGTTTACGGAAAAGAAAAACGTACAAGCAAGCAGTGAGAACCTAAGGTTCTCAGTAGGTAAACTCAAATCAATCTTACAGTGTCATCATAAACATTCCAGCCGCTTCGATTTATTATGAAAATATGAGCACATATAAACAAAAAGTGGTTCAATTTTAAGTTGAAAACACCTTACTCCAAGCGGGATATGTTTTAACAGCCACTTACCATTTCATATGACAGACATAGAAGCATGAACAGAGTAATATACTCTAACAAGAATCATAACAATATCATGACATAATGAGACAATTAGGAATGCACATGTAGATGCTTGTATTTGATTGTATGCAAGTGCACTTAGCTTAACTTATCTCTTTCTTTAATGTGCAACTTGACCTTGCTCTTTTCCGTACTTGGTCCCCCGGAGGTGAATGGCCTCTCTCACCCTTGGGTAATAGCCTGCTTTTCAGGTCCGAGCTCGTACCTATACATGAGTGACAGGTTTACTTTCCCTGACCCTCACACTGGTCTATTCCCCTTAAATCTGGTTGAGGGCTAGCCCAAGTCTTAGATAGAACTGCTCTAGCCCACGCTAGCTGGGTCTATGCCATGCCTCACGTGGTAGCTTGGTACGTCTTTCTTGCAAGTTCTTATTATCTTTTCCTTTTCATATCTTGTCATGCATGCGAATGCTTGGTGCATTCATGAGTATGTCTCATACCCTTTTATATCATATTACATTCTAAATATATAATTGCATGCATGATGTACATGAATATGACATGTAAATGTAATTATATTCAAAATATAATAATCTATAGCATAAGTTCTTATAAATCCCTGCCGAAAATTCGGCAGCATAACGGATCGAGTCCGCTTCCCCATGAATAGTGCCAGACAACCAGTACAATCTTTCAAACTTACAATTCAATATAGATCAGCAATTATATAGATATTCATAGCATTATTCATCAAGTTCAATTCAAGCCTCTATGGGATTTTCAGTTTGCTCCCTCTTATTCTGCCCGATTTTATTATAATCCACTCTTTGCTCAATTCAACTCATCTAAGTCTAGATTTTGGATATGTCATCGCCTTATGTGTCTAGTTTCCAACCCTTTTGGTCCCATCTCATTTTGATTTGTATAATTCTAGATATAAACAATTTACCTTAGACTATCCTGATCTTAGCTAGAATTGGGTTCTCATAAGTAAAAATTCACTAAAAATAGAAAACTAGGTGAATTCATATGAAATTTATATCGAATTAAAGCTATCAGAACAAGATTTCAAATGGACTAAGTTTCATGCCATTTGCATAAGTATATTTTGACTTATGAGTCTCAAAACTTGGCCCTACTAAACTACCCTGGTTTAGCCCGGTTTGAAGTTAAGTCAACTTCATTAGTATGCTAGGAACAAATGGCAATGAATCTTCTAAAATTTTTATGGGATGTTCTCTTACATGTTAGCTTTCAAACAACCTTAGGTTCACTCAATTTGGAGTTGTGTAGGGTGAGTTATACCCTTCTCAACTCATACTGCCTGAGTAAAAATCTAGATTTCTAGGTTAAACTTCAAAAATTCATAACTAATTCTATACTAATCCAATGGCCTTATATTTTATATGTATGGAAAGCCCTAAATGTCTAGTTTCATATAAAAATAGATCCATCCACTTTCTACAACTATAGGCGGAGTCGTACACTCTGCTAGTATGGACGCCGTAGGGTTTCTCACAAAAATAGATTCTGCCTAGCTCCCTTTTGAATTTTTGATGAATTCCTCAACTTAAACCAAGTTTCCTCACTTCAAAACATTAGAAGAACATCAAAGCACCATCATACAAGTATGGCATAAGAGGAACATAGCAGCCACATAGTCACATAATACATCAAACAACTAAGGATTTGAGCTACCTACCTTGAAATCCTTGAAGCTATGGAAGCAAAGAGGCCAAGAACCAACTCCTAGCCTTCTTCCTTCATCATGGCAGCAGCTCATATGAATGTGGGGAGGCTCTATTTGATGCTTAATCATGAAATTGTTAGAGGGGTTTTGTAGAGAAGGAGATGAGGATCAATTTTCATAAAAGGAGCAAGAGGATTTGAGGTCAAGAGGGCTTCCAATCTTGAGCTTGAAGTTCTCGGTCATGGAGACAAGGAAAGAAAGGAAGAAGAAGAAGAAGAAAGAATGGGAGAGGGCTGAAGCATGATGGAGGTGCAAAAATAAAGGGGGGTGGGTGAGATTTTTTCTAAGTTTTATGACCTAGATAAGGATGACTTTAGATATTTAGTTTCAATGGTCATGATTTAGCCAAATCTTCCCATCATAGGGCTGCCATATGGCGCCATCTATGGTGGTGGAGGTGGCTGAATTATAGCCATTCAACCGGCCAAATGTTACTTAATGGTTTAAGATATCTGCATGTTCATTTTAATTTATCTCAAGCCTAATCTCTCTAGCTAATATCTAATTAGCTCTTGATTAATATCTAATTAATTTCTAATTGTCCTTACATAACTATTGAAACCGAATAAGTGAATTAACGGAATAAATTGGATATTTTCATAAATCCGGAGCCTTTCTGCTTCCTATTTTCTGTAACTAGTAGCATCTTCATAATTTTGAGCAAGTCCAGGGGCACCCTACGTCATTTCACACCAAGCTGCCTGCATGGCCCAATCGGCAGAAATTTAAACTTCTACAGTTTCGCCACGTGATTCTGCTCCGCTCAAAACCCCATTTTGCTAATTCTATCGATGTGGGGATATAAATGTCATTTTATGAAAAGTTTTAGGATTATTGGGGAAATAATTCTCTAGGGTCAAAAATATAATTTCTAAAAATCATGGGTATTTCTATAATTAACAAAAGTTTATAAGGGCACTTTTGTCATTTCTTAATTTTTAACATATGGCAGTGCCGTATTTTCAACGGCAATGTTACACTACCCTATAATTCCTAGTGTGAGGATCATCATGGCATAGTGCTGCCTAAGAAATTCTCACACTACCTAAGGGAAATAATTCAAGGTTTCCATCACGTTCCGTTTACTAAAGTGGGGATGTTACATTCTATCCACCTTAAAAGAATTTTGTCCTCAAAATTCTAAGATTAAGAAGGGTCAAGGACAAATTCCTTTTAACTTATAAAGATATTCTTCCTTTTGAGTTTGCACCTTATCTTGAGATTACTTGCCGATAGTTATGAGGTAATGTCTTAATACGTACAAAGGATCCATGAGGGTTATGTTGGTGTCCGAGCTTGCCTTGTCCCTATGACGCTCTAAATCATTGTTCAGTTTATTGGAGACTCTTGCTCATCTCCCTTGCTCTATATCCCACTAGTCCTACTTGGTGGTAGCTGCTAAATCTTCTGCCACTTGTACATGAGACCCTAGATACTCAACTCATGAAAATTTTCAATTGCAAAATTTAGCAGTTATCATAGTAATTGACGTCAATATGTGGTGACGATAATGCACATGTAAAGGAGGTCTGTATATTCTTTTCCAAGATTCTTATTCGCTCAGCTACCCTTAGTTCAATAATAAATTGGCCTCCGATACGGTTCTTTAGAAACATAGGTTTAGGCCTTTTCCCAAAATTATAATTAGGAGCCTTATCTTAAAACTCATTCTTCTTGGCAAAATTTGCCTCATGCCTAATGCTTGTAGGGAAATTTCAGGTCACTCCCATTATACGGATTAAGTTTTATGACTCATGACTCTTCCTATTAGCTTGGTATCCTCCTTGATTCCTGGTTATTGAGATACAGGCAGTTTAATGTCAAAACCAAGGTTAAAAGTCAGATCCTTTCATCGAAGCTGCAAAGTTTTCCTTACCATATTGTCTTACAAGATGACTTTCAATTATCTAAGCAGAGAGTTTATATGGGTGCCAAAATATACTTTGTTCGCTGACGTTCCGATCCATCATCGAATTCATCGAGTAAATTCCTTATCCTCCTTGTCATGTGTCTAAATACTTGTGTGCTATATTTTCCGGTAAACTTGCTAATACTTGTGCCTTGGGTCCCAAACACCAACTAAAGAAGTTCTTGCCATTATGAAAACTATCAGCTACAGCAACGATCAACTTCGACATATAGTAGCCATAATGGCTTTGCCAAAGTTTTTCGAGAAATTGACTAAGCCATATCCAAACTCTCGCTTGCTTGATCCCCTTTGATCAATGATGAATCCCCTTCCGTTAGGTTTTAGGTGTAATGCTAGAGCTTTCTTCTAAGTATATCTATAGTCCTTGCTTTGAAATCTCTCCTTCTTTTGTGGACTTACTCCATTTCTCATTATTTGATAATCGGATCTCGTGTCCTTTTTATTGAACTTCTCAATGATTGTTGCGATACTTACTCCCTCAAAATATGATCAGCTTCACGTAAGGAAAGGATTATGGGACAGCAGAAGTTCTTGCCATTTTTCTATTTTCTTCAATTATTTAGCATGGAGATTCCTCGACTGTTGCGTTGATGTCCACCTCTCACTTTTTGTGGGTACCTTAACTGCTAAACCTTTTAGCTATTCTTCATAATATCTTGCTCTTAGGATGTAATCCATTTGCTGTGAGACATGGGATGATGGTCTTGCTTGCTTCCCTGTTAAAGTTATAATATGAGGACTTTCCAGAAGGTCACCCATCATAATATTACTCTCGTCCGAGCACGCTTGACTACGGAACTCTGATGGAACCTAATGCATTGGTGATAATCGCATTTAATCTGGTCCAAGATATGGAGACTCTTTTGACTGCTTCTAATTTTGACATCATAACTTTGCTTCTCATAGGGCACGCTCCCAAATCCTTTTTGATCTTATATTGGTGCATTATCTGGTCTTGCTTAGAGTGCATTGGGTCTGTTGCACTCATAACTATTGTTAAGGCAACCCTACTTGGTATTTCGTACACAATCTTGTTTGCACCATACTTCTCATACTAGGTAGCTTTTCTCTCTTTAGTGGGCCAGCCATAAATCCAAACTTCCTCTTTTCCTACCTTGTTCCTACTGTGTTCTATTGTTACTGTAGAAACTTGTCTGTTTTCATTTGTCAGAACCTACCTTGTTGTTGTTCCCTCAGTCTATCGAGATTAGTTGCATACTTTAAATCTTTATTAGTCTCGCCTGAATCTGAATACATTCCTTATTGAGTTACTCTCTCCATAGCATATATAATGGTACCTAAAGGGGTTGTTCAACTTTGCCTTCCTTCTCTGAATAGACTCATTCCGCTACTAATAACATGTTAATCATCATCCAGTTCTTGTGGTGGCTGAGGTTGATAGAATTTGAACATGACTAAATTTTCTAACATTCCCTTTATTCCTAAAAGATAGGAAAAATTACACTTGATTCATATGCCTCCTCTAGTCTGAAAGTGTTTCTACTTCAGGTTAGTAGGAGATACATGGTCTCTCTTTCTTGTTACACTTATAATTTTATCTGCTTTTCATACTATGTATAGCCATACCTCCATCTTGATTCAATGTACAATTAGATGAGTCTCTTTATAGTTTGCTCAACTGATTCCCTTTCGAAGCCAACATTCCACTTAGTACTCTTCCAATTTGCAATCACTACAAGGTTAGTTCCCTGTACCCTTGAGGGAGACATCACTCTATTCCCTGGATGGGGACTTAAAAAGGTCTCTAGTGTACCTAACAGAAGCTTCTGCCCTTAGCTTCTTTCATTGATCGCCTGCTTTATTCGTCCACTCTATAAGTTCCTTAATAAAGGATCAGGTCTTTATAATGTGGTATTATCACAATCCAAAATTACTCCTATCGATTATTAAAGTTACAAGACCATGTAGAAAGATCCCCTAGATTCAAGCTAAAGGAGATAGTCTGGATAGCTTTACTTCATTTTCGTACTGTGAATAACTACGCCTCTACTCTGATATAATGTATAATTAGATGAATTTCTTCAAAATTTGTTAATGTTTTCCCTTGAGGCTGAGATCCTGCTTAATGCTCCTCAGTTTTACAGGCGCTCGAAAAAAAAAACCATTTTAACCTCTGAATAGAGTCTTGAAAAGGTTTTCCCTTATACCTAACTGAGGCTCCTAACCTTAATTCCCTTTTCTAAAAGCTTGCCTCATCTGTCCACACTTCAAACTTCGTAATGAAGGATCGGGTATTTCTGATATGGCATTACCATAATCCAGATTAAAAACCATTGACTGAATTTGCCGGTGAAGTACTTTCGAGGGAATCTTACTTACAAAGGAAATAAGGGTACCATCGACACCGCTCAAGATGACTTACTCTTGTCAAGAATCAGGTCTACTACACTAGGCAAGAAAATTCCTTTGATGACTTAAATTTTCAGCTGCCTAGTAGCACTTGGGAGATGATCCTTCTTAGCTATGACCAAATTTACTAGGTCAATGCCAAACTGTCCAACACAATTTTCCTTGGGTGGAGTCCCAATTCTTTGAACCCTTTAACTTGCTCAGTCGTCTACCTCCTATTGCCATTGTTACTTCTTGGGAGTCTCATCCCTAATATTTAGGTTTAGAAGATTCCTAATAGGCCTGTAGGATGTCATAGGTCTCTGCTTACACAAATCCTTATATTGAGGTGATCAGGCTCAATATTCAGTCAAGTACAACAGGTAGTCCACAACACTCACTGCAAGGCTACCATGCATAATATTTCTATGTCCTCTTCATGCAAGGACCTAAAGCATGGCTAGATTTTCAAAGTATGCATTAGAAGCATAATCAGTCCATCCACGGGCTTATACAGGATGAACTGCTCTGATACCAATAAATGTAACACCCCCTATTATGTAAGCCATGCTCGAGTCATGGAATTATATTAAGAGTTTGTCACTATACTAAGAAAATCTTTAAAATATGAAAAATATAATACATTGCCCTTTAACTGCTCACTTTATTACTGACTAATAATCTCTGATACATAGAGAATAAAATAATTACACTTAAAAAAAAACTGTAACTGACATAGTATACAGTGTTTATGTCTGACTAGTCATTATCTAGCTTCAATAGTTTCCTGGTCTGGTTTACGCCCAATCCTTGCTCAATGGGAGGCTCAGTACTCCACCTCGCACTTGATTTCCAACTTGGAGTCTTTGGAATGTTTACTTTAAAAGAAAACGTACAAGTAGGCAGTGAGAACCTAAGGTTCTTAGTAGGTAAACTCAAACCAATCTTACAGTGTCATCATAAATATTCTAGCCGCTTCGGTTTATTATGAAAATATGAGCACATATAAACAAAAAGTGGTTCAATTTTAAGTTGAAAACGCCTTACTCGAAGCGGGATATGTTTTAACAGCCATTTACCATTCATATAACAGACATAGAAGCATGAACAGAGTAATATACTTTAACAAGAATCATAACAATATCATGACATAATGAGACAATTAGGAATGCACATGTAGATGCTTGTATTTGATTGTATGCAAGTGCACTTAACTTAACTTGTCTCTTTCTTTAATGTGCAACTTGACCTTGCTCTTTTCCGTACTTGGTCCCCCGGAGGTGAATGGCCTCTCTCACCCTTGGGTAATAGCCTGCTTTTCAGGTTTGAGCTCATACCTATACATGAGTGACGGGTTTACTTTCCCCAACCCTCACACCAGTCTATTTCCCTTAAATCTGGTCGAAGGTTGGCCCAAGTCTTAGACAGTACCGCTCTGGCCCACGCTAGCTGGGTCTATGCCATGCCTCACGTGGCAGCTTGGTACGTCTTTCTTGCAAGTTCTTATTATCTTTTCCTTTTCATATCTTGTCATGCATGCAGACGCTTGGTGCATTCATGAGTATGTCTCATACCCTTTTATATCATATCATGTTCTAAATATATAATTGCATGCATGATATACATGAATATGACATGTAAATGTAATTATATTCAAAATATAATAATCCACAACATAAGTTCTTATAAATCCCTGCCAAAAATTCAGCAGCATAACGGATCGAGTCCACTTTTCCATGAATAGTGCCAGATAACCAGTACAATCTTTCAAACTTACAATTCAATATGGATCAGCAATTATATAGATATTCATAGCATCATTCATCAAGTTCAATTCAAGCGTCTATGGGATTTGCTCAATTCAACTCATATAAGTCTAGGTTTTGGCTATGTCATAGCCTTATGTGTCTAGTCCAACGCTTTTGGTCCCATCTCATTTTGATTTGTATAACTCCAGATATAAACAATTTACCACATAATCGCCCCGTTCTTAGCTGCACTGGGTTCTTATAAGTAAAAATTCACTAAAAATAGAAAACTAGGTGAATTCATATGAAATTTATATCAAATTAAAGCTATCAGAACAAGTTTTCAAATGGATTAAGTTTCATACCATTTGCATATGTATATTTTGACTTACGAGTCTCGAAACCTGGCCCTACTAAACTACCCTGGTTTAGCCCAGTTTGAACTTAAGTCAACTTCATTAGTATGCTGGGAACAAACGGCAACGAATCTTCTAAATTTTTTATGAGATGTTCTCTTACATGTTAGCTTTGAAAAAACCTTGGGTTCACTCAATTTGGAATTGTGTAGGGTCAGTTATACCCTTCTCAACTCATACTGCCCGAGTAAAAATCCAAATTTCTAGGTTGAACTTCAAAAATTCGTAACTAATTCTATACTAATCCAATGGCCTTATATTTTATATGTATGGAAAGCTCTGAATGTCTAGTTTCATATAAAAATAGATTCATCCACTTTCTACAGCTGTAGGCAGAGCCGTACACTCCGCCAGTATGGACGCTGTAGGATTTTCTCACAAAAATAGATTCTGCCTAGCTTCCTTTTGAGTTTTTGATGAATTCCTCAACTTAAACCAAGTTTCCTCACCTCAAAATATTAGAAGAACATCAAAGCACCATCATACAAGTATGGCATAAGAGGAACATAGCAGGCACATAGCCACATAATACATCAAACAACTAAGGATTTGAGCTACCTACCTTGAAATCCTTGAAGCTATGGAAGCAAGGAGGCCAAAAACCAACTCCTAGCCTTCTTCCTTCATCATGGCAGCAGCTCATATGAATGTGGGGAGGCTCTATTTGATGCTTAATCATGAAATTGTTAGAGGGGTTTTGTAAAGAAGGAGGTGAGGATCAATTTTCATAAATGAAGCAAGAGGATTTGAGGTCAAGAGGGCTTCCAATCTTGAGCTTGAAGTTCTTGGTCATGAGACAAGGAAAGAAAGGAAGAAGAAGAAGAAAGAATGGGAGAGGGTTGAAGCATGATGGAGGCACAAAAATGAAGGGATGTGGGTGAGATTTTTTCTAAGTTTTATGACCTAGATAAGGATGACTTTAGATATTTAGTTTCGACGGTCATGATTTAGCCAAATCTTCCCATCATAGGGCTGCCATATGGTGCCATCTATGGTGGTGGAGGTGGCTGGATTTCAGCCATTCAACCTAAGGTTATTAGTGTAGAATTCTACTGATTCGGCTCAGGCAATGTAGAACACCGAATATTTACCGATTTCCTCTAAACCGGTCAAACGTTACTTAATGGTTTAAGATATTTGCATATTCATTTTAATTTATCTCAAGCCTAATCTCTCTAGCTAATATCTAATTAGCTCTTGATTAATATCTAATTAACTTCTAATTGTCCTTACATAACTATTGAATCCGAATAAGTGAATTAACGGAATAAATTAGATATTTTCGTAAATCCGGAGCCTTTCTGTTTCCTATTTTCTGTAACTAATGGCATTTACATAATTTTGAGCAAGTCCAGGGGAACCCCACGTCATTTCATACCAAGCTGCCTCCATGGCCCAATCAGCAGAAATTTAAACTTCTGCGGTTTCACCACGTGATTCTGCTCTGCTTAAAACCCCATTTTGCTAATTCTACCGATGTGGGGACATAAATGTCATTTTATGAAAAGTTCAAGGGTTATTGTGGAAATAATTCTCTAGGGTCAAAAATATAATTTCTAAAAATCATAGGTATTTCTATAATTAATAAAAGTTTATAAGGGCACTTTTGTCATTTCTTAATTTTTAACATATGGCAGTGCCGTATTTTCAACGGCATTGTTACACTACCCTATAATTCCAAGTGTGAGGATCGTCATGGCATAGTGCTGCCGGAAAAATTCTCATACTGCCTAAGGGAAATAATTCAAGGTTTCCATCACGTTCCGTTTACTAAAGTGGGGATGTTACACTACCTCATTCCCATCACCACCCTCATAACCCCTTTAAGGACCACCATTTTTGGTCTTTGGAGAAACAAGACAACCCACACACAAGCTCCATTTCCAAGCTTCCAAGGAGGGAGGCTCTCTCCAACTTTCTTTACACTCCAAATTCTTCAAGAAGCTCTCTTTGATAGTGACTCTAACCCTTCTTTTTCATGTATTTTTCAAGTACTAGAACCCGTAAGCTCTTCATAGCTAGGTGGTTTTAGTACTTGCTTCAAGGTCTCATGACCATATCTTATTCTATGAGCTTTTCTTGCCTTGTTGAAAATGTTGTCTTAAAATGAGATTATGTGGTATGATGGTTTTTATGTATCTTACTTTATTTTTGCTCTAAAATACTGATTTGGTGATTGGAACCTCGAATATGATGATGAGATAAAACATAAAAATGGTGATTTGAAGTGAGATAGCAATATCTCCACAAGTTTGAAATGGAAAACACAAAAACTGGTTAAACTGGAATTCTAGCAATCTGTAATATGTATTGTATAAATCACTCCATAAAACTCAACATGTAATGAAACTAATTTTTTGTATAAATAGACTCAGAGAGCTTTTCATACATATAAAACACATGAATGTTGGTTTTGAAATGTGGGAGATATGAATTTTTGAAGCAAGCTGTCTCTAGATGTGTTTTTATCTGGGTAGTCGGTACTAAAACATGCATAACTCGAGTTATACAAAACATTTTTGAGTGGGACCAAGTTTTTATGAAATCTAAGGCATAGAAGAATACTCCTATCAAATAGTTTTGTTAGATTCTATGTGAGGAACTCCTAGTGGGGTTGACAAACCACTGACCTGAGATGAACTTTCAAGTCTAAGCAGTCAGAATAAAAAGTGTATAACTCAGGTCACAGAAGGAATTTTTTAGTGTTATTTATTTCATTTAAAAATAGACTTAGAAAAGTACAATTCCACCAAAAATCATGTTAAAATGATAAAAGATGAATTTATGGTGAATTTTTAATTTTACTACCTTGTAGTAAAAGTAAAAATTAGTTAAGGTAAAATTTCTAATACTAATGAGAATCTTACTTAAGCACACGAAGACTCTTAATTTAAGATAATGGAAACTTTATGATTCAACTTAAGAAGGTTTTAAAGAAGTGATAGGCGGTACTTGCCCTATAATTAATGAAAGAACCGAACAAGATGCCAATCAAATTAAACAGCTTGCACCTAAGTTACTAAGCTAAGCTCATAACACTTTAATGTGATATATCTATGTCTATGTGCAATATGATAATATGGTGATATGATAATGTTATGATTATGATGATGACGATTATGTTGCATATGATGTTGATTAATACATATGATAATGTCTTGTGATTGGATTCTCTGTTTGACAAAAATTTTGGGAAGCTTCAGTTTAGCTGTTATGCTGCCGAAATTCCGTAAAAATTGTGGACTTAGAATAATTTTGCATGATAAACCTTAATAAAAAGAGATTGAACTAAGAGTGTGATCCTTCAAAAGGGAAGGTGACTCGTAATAGGAAGTTCCCCTCACCCATAACTCACATGAGGCATGGCATCGACCTAGCCAGTGTGAGTATAGGGGATAGGGCTTACATTAGGCATGGCATGACCCAGCTAGTGTAAGTACTGAAAATTTATGGTGGCGATGGCCACAGTATGAGCTCATTACCACTTATGTTTAGTGGATAAAAAGACAAAGACATAAGAAAAAGGTTAAGTTAACAAAGGAAAGGGACTTTGGTCCAACCCAAGTAAAGGATGAAACTCTCAAGATGATCATGCATGATACGAATTGCCATATAAGCTCCTATGTATACCATGATGTTGTTATTATAACGAGAATATATACTTAAAATTGAATTTGCTTCGGATACTTATATTTTAGAAAATCTAAGAATTGAACCTTATGAAAGCTCACTGTTTTCATTTATAAAACATGGCTAGGACGACGACAATGACACTTTCGTGTCGAATTCGAGTCCTGCTGAGAAATCTTATTTCTCACTCTAGTTATTTTTCGTTTCATCACCAGATACCTATGGTGTACCTAGTGGAGTAGAGCATGGACCTTTGCCACCATGAGTGGACGTACGATGCTGATGCCCAGGCTATCATGGCTACGACCACCATGGAAGTCCGCACCTACTTTTACCTGGGTCGTATGCATGAGGGAGAGGAGTTTGATGTAACATCCCCATATAATGTAATAGGAAATAATTAAAATAAACTTTTATTATTCACAATCTTGCCCTTGAACTTTTTAGAAAATAGCCTTTAGGTCCTTATATATTATTTACGGCGTTGCCCCTGAACATTTTAGAAAATGACATTTAGGTCCCTATATCAACAGAATTAGTAAAATAACATTTTAAACGAAGCAAAATTGCGTAGCAAAAACGTAGAAACCTAAATCTGGGCCGATTGGGCCACGGAGGTATCCATTTGTGAAATGACATGGGATGCCCCTAGACTTACCCATAATTATGAAAATGCCATTAGCCATAAAACAACAAAAACCAGAAAGGCCTTCACCTTGCAAAACGTTTAATTTATACCGTTAATCGATTTATTTGATTTTATTGAATCTTTAAGCTTGATTAGAAATAAATTAAGGGTTGATCAAGAGTTAATTAGATGTTAGATTAGAGATAATTATAATAGAAACATATAAAACTTCACAAATTTCTCCAAAACCGTTTTACCGATTTAAAGGAAATCGGTAAGATTACGGTATTTTAAACTGCCGGAACCGTACCAATAGAATCCCAATCCTTTACCCTATCTTGAGTGGCTGATAACTCAGCCACTTAGCACCAAAAGTGGCGCCACTTTGGCTACACAAAGGCAAGAGGGCTGGCTGATTTTCAACCATGGAAAGCCAACTAATCACAACCCAAAGTAAGTCAACCACAACCACTCAAACATGATCAGATTTTTCACCCTTTTATCACCCACTTCAGACCATTCTTGTGCCACTTTTCTCCTCTCAGTTAGCTCTCTTTCTCTCTTCTTCACACACAAAAAAAAACTCCAGCCAACATCAAGCCAATTCAAGCCTTGTTCATCTAAGCCTTCAAATTCCAGCAAAATCACTTGGAACAAAGGTAGGAGTTTAATACTTGCATCAAATCTGTGGACTTGGCTAGCTGAGCTTGGATTATTTTCATGATCTTTGATGTGTTAAATGAATGATTATGATGGTATGTGATTGGTTTTGGGTTGTTTGTTTGGTTAAAATCGAATTTGAAGCAAGAAAGAATAGGAATAAGAAGAGCTGAGGGGCTGAAGAACAAAAAACTCTCGGCAGTCTGTACGGCAGAGTGTACGGCTCTGCCTACAGCTGATTAAATTGGGTGGAACCATTTTTATATGAAACTAGACATCTAGGGCTTTCCATAGATTATCATATAAGGCTTTTGGATTAGAAATGAGAGAGATATGATTTTTTGAATTTCGACCTAGGGTTTTGACTCTGGTTCTAGGCAGACTGGGTTGTTCAGGGTTGAACTCGCCCTACACTACTTGAAAATGAGTGGAACTAACTTTGTTAGAAAGCTTACACATAGAAGAATGTCTCATAAAAATTTCAGAATTAGATAAAGTCCCAGTTGCTCCCAATGATCCAAGAAATTTGCCCTATGTCCAAACCGGGCCAGAACAGGGCAGTTTAGTAAGGTCAGACTTCGGGGCTTGTAACTTGAGCCTTACTAAGTCAAATGGAATGAAACTTCTTGAAAATGAAACTATACCCTATTAGCTTTAATATGAGTCCAATTTCGTGTAATTTGAGTTAGTTTTCGATTTTTAGTGGATTTTTACTTTTAGTTCCCTAATTCTGGCTAGCCATTGGGCAAGCCAGGATAAAATCTAAGTATCTTGAGTTGTAGATATCAAAATTAGATGGGACCAAAGAGGTTAGAAACTAGACACATAAGGCTACAACATATCCAAAAATTAAGTTTAAATGAATTAAATTGAAATAAAGGTGGGATATACCATAACCGGGCAGAATAAGGCAGAATGAGCTAAAGGCCCTATTGATACTTGTTGAAACTAATGAATGAATCTATGAATGTATATGCTTAATTGCTACTCTATACTGAAATTGCAAATTGTATAAATGTACTGGTTGGCTGGCACTATTCACGGGGAAGTGGACTCGATCCGTTATGCTGCCGAAATTTCGGCAGAAATATGTGAATTGTATGAATGTAATAAACATTTATGTGTTATGCTCATAAGATTCATATATGCAAGGATGATTTTAAACATAATATGAATATATTGAATGTGGGTCCCTTCACTTGGAGGCAGTTACGAGATCCCTCCTAGTAAAGGCAGTTAAATAAGATAAGATATGAATCCCTTCACTTGGAGGTAGTTGCACTTTGAATACCTCCTTGTGAAGGCAATTACCCTCTACCTTGGAGGCACGTGGTCAGAAGAGATCCCTCAATTAGAGGCACGTAATCAAAATGAGATCCCTCAAGGACTAGAGGCATGTGAATCCCCTTGTGGGTGAGTCGGTGTGACGACGGTCACGAGTCGAGCTGACGAGCTCACTTCAAGGCCAGGCTATCCAAGGGCAATAAAGGCTAAAGACTAAAGACTCAAGACTAAAGATTAAAGCATATGCAAGCACCCCGCTCACATGAGGCATGGCACCGACCTAGCTAGTGTAAGTATAGGGGTTAGGACTTACATGAGGCATGGCATGACCCAGCTAGTGTAAGTACCGAATGAAGGTCCCATATTCCTAAGGAACGTGACATGGCGATCACGCTCTGATGGGGTATGACATGGCGATCATACTCTGGGATGTGGCATGTAAAGATTTTATGATGAAAAAGAAGCAAAAGAAAGGAAAGTAAACTTTATGTATATGCATGAATTTAAGTACAAGTAAAGTTATGTACAGATATTATGCCCCCAGTATGTTGATGCTATTATATTTTATTATCTTTCAGTTACTATTCCTAATATAATTCATGAAATTTGTTTCATATGGGCACTCCCAAATTGCCAAGTGTGTGAGTAAAATGAACTTTGCTTTGGACATTATATTTTCGAACTTTAAAATTGAACAGTTTGTATAGCATGTTCACCTTTTTCATAATAAACCGAAGCAAACTGGAGATGATAATGATGACACAGCATATGTTAGTTTAATGAATCCTACTGAGAATTTATAATTCTCACCCCTATGTTTATTTCCATGTTATCTCCAGATAGTTCAGTAGTTTTGAAGAAGATCCTCCGAGGCGGAGTTGACTAGCAAGATTGAAGGTGGCCGAAGGTTGCTGCCAAACAAGGTCCGATTAAGTGACAGTAACAACTCCTAGGTAAGGTACTATGACTTAAGCATAGTATCGTACTCGGGAGGGTGTTACATCTGATGTTCTGCCAGCCCCAGTAGACGTTTCTTCATCATACCTCGGACAGCTATTGGGTCCTTGGGATTTTCCACCCGAGCCCTTGATGGACGTTGAGATGGAGCCAATTTCTCCAGACCTACCCGCAGCCGAGGCGATGCCACAGCCTGTGTTTCCCTTGATCGACATGAGTTCCATGGCCACTCCTAAGGTTGCAGTTGCTCCGTCACCACTCCTTGAGTACCACCCCGTCATGTCTGAGGAGAATCCCTCCGAGGAACATTCTTCAGCAGCCAGCTGCGCTCCAGACCAAGTCAGGCTGAGTCGTCATGTTCGTTGCATCGAGGTGACCAGCAGGCGCCCTCGTATCATCCGCACTCCTCACATTCCCCAAGGTCGAGGAGCGAGGGGAACCAGGCACTCGAGGACCTGATCTCATCTGATTGAGGGGTGTGGCAGGGGCAAAGGAACCAAAACGTGTCTACTTAGGCTTATTTTATTATTGTTCCTCATCTTATGTATTTCATTTTGTGGTGAACTTTGTCATATTAGCTTATGCTTGATATTTTGGGGCCATGGCATGACCATGAGTTTCCTTTTTATGTATTATTGAATATTATGAAACTTTATATATGGTTGTTTAAGTGAGGTGAATGCATTATAGTTCTATTTATCCATTGTCCCCTTATTTTATGACTTAAATTTATATGACATGCTCATTTATATCTATCTTCTCGCTCAAGACTTTACTTTCCAAAATGCTGCAAAGCAACAACGTATTTAAAAAAAAAAATTATCGTATTTTTCTGCGTAACTTAATTTAAAAAAAAGTGAAGTTTAGTTTTCTGCAAGCATAAGTAACAACTAATAAAATGTTGTAATACGACTTAAGTATAGTATGGGTTTATTAGGGTGTAACATTATAGTATTAGAGCAGTTCATCCTGTTAAAGCCTGAGATTGGACTAACTATGCTTCCAAGCATAACTCTACATGCGCTATGTTGGGTAGTGCTATGGATCCTATCTATATGATGGGATATAGGACTTAGAATGCATGACTGTCGTGTGATATTGCCTTTAGATGCCGCCATGCTTATGCTTGATATTGGGCTTAATCAACTCGATATTCTTGTTTTGTTATGTTTAGGAACTAATGGCAACTCGTAGACATACCGTCAAGGAGACTGGCGACAACACGAACATTGCTGACTTTTTGATAACTTTCCAGCAAATGGTGAATGCAATTCAAGCTCAAGCAATGGCCACTTAGACGTGTGGGTCAAGGAGATTGAGAAGATCTACTCTATACTGACTTGCTCTAAGACCCAGAAAGTGGCCTTTACCACTTACATGTTGATGTCAGATGCAAAGTTTTAGTGAAAGGGAGCAAAGAGCTTAATGGAGAGCGACCAAAGAGAAATTACCTGGGATGCCTTCAAAGTGGCTGTTTATGAGAAATACTTTCTGATGTTGGCAAGGAATGCGAAGGAAATGGAATTCTTGAGGCTCTACTAAGGAGGTATGAGTATTGCAGAATAGACAACAAGTTTGAGGAGCTGTGTAAGTTCTCCACACTATATTAGTGGAACCCCGATGAGCAATGAAAGTGCATGAAATATGAAGGAGGTTTGAGGGCTGGCATCCGTGGCCCTATTGGAGATTCGGAACTATGCGGCCCTTGTCATCCAGCGGAATGCAATTGAAAGCTAGCCATCCAGAGGTCAGAGGCTTATAAGAGAAGACAGGTGTCTTAAGGGCAGCACCCGAAGCAACCCCGTAAAAGAAACCCTACCATGCGAAGGTTCTAAGGGTAAGCAGCCACAAAAGCCCCCTGTCAACCATTCGAAGCATACCGTTCACAACCCGAATACGGTAACCAACCCCGCCTGCTCGAAGTGTGGTAAGAACCACAAGGGGACTTGCCTCGCTAGTCAGAACATTCACTTCAAGTGAGGACAACCTAGCCATTTTGCTAAGAATTGCACTAAGGATGCACCTGCCCCTAAACTGCAACGCCAAGGGTAGGTCTTCACCATGAATGCTGAGGAGACCATGGAGTTTGATGATCTCATTCAAGGTATGCGCAAAGTAAATGGTAACATCTTAACTGTACTGTATGATTCTGGTGCTACGCATTCTTTTATTTCCCATGATTGCATAAGTAGGTTAGGGTTATTTATTTTTGAAATGCCTTATATGCTGCTTGTTTCTACTCCCACTAGGAAACCAGTTAAAACTTGTCTGTGTAGTTTGAAATGTCGAATTCATAGTGACAGTAGAACCTACGAGTCTGATTTAATCTGCCTTTCTTTATCTAGTTTAGATCTAATCTTAGGCATGGATTGGCTTTCAGCCAACTATGTTATGTTAGATTGTACTGCCAAGTCGATCGTATTCCCTTCTATACCTTGTAAACCTATAAGTTTAAGTGTGAAACACATTGTGTTATACTGTTGTAAGACTGAGAATCAAGAATATGTTCTTCTATCAGCTAGTAAGGCTAAACTCGAGCAAGCTCTAGATGATATTCCTGTAATGAAGGAGTACCCTGAAGTTTTTCCTGAGGATATCCCTACATTTCCCCCAGAGAGAGAAATAGAGTTTTCCACAGAATTGGTGCAAGAACTAGACCAATATCTATTACATCCTACCGAATGTCCCCTTTGAAGTTAGCGGAGCTAAAAACCCAATTAAAGGAGTTGTTGGAAAAGAAGTTTGTGAGACCAAGTGCCTCACGCTGGGGAGCCCCGGTGCTGTTTGTCAAGAAGAAGGATGGAAGCATGAGGCTGTGCATGGATTATTGACAGTTGAACAAGGTCACAATGAAGAACAAGTACCCCTTGCCTAGGATAGATGACCTAATGGACCAACTTAGAGGAGCAGAGGTGTTTTCAAAGATATATTTGAGGTCAGGAAACCATAAGATTAGAGTGAAGGAGGAAGATATTCCTAAAATGGCCTTTAGGACTAGGTATGGGCATTATGAGTTTAGAGTAATGTCGTTTGGATTGACCAATGCCTCGGCCGTGTTTATGGATTATACGAACAGAATCTTTAGGCCATATCTGGATAAGTTTGTGATGGTCTTTATAGATAACATCCTCATCTATTCAAAGACGAAGGAGGAACATGAAGAGCACCTTAGGATTATGTTGGAAATCTTAAGGGACAAGAAGCTTTATGCGAAGTTGTCAAAGTGTGAGTTTTGGCTGAAAGAAGTAAAGTTCTTGGGTCACGTCGTGTCTAATGGAGGGATATCCGTAGACCTGAGCAAAGCTGAAGCTGTAATGAACTAGGAGAGACCTACGACGGTGATAGAGATTCGGAGTTTTCTTGGCCTAGCTGGATACTACCGAAGGTTTGTTAAGGGATTTTCTCATATATCCCTAGCTTTGACTAAACTCACTAGGAAGAATGTTGCTTTTGTTTGGATTGCAGAATATGAGAAAAAATTTCAAGAGTTGAAGGTGAAATTGACTTCTAACCCTGTACTAGTTCTACCCGACCCTAAGGGAGTCTTTGAGGTTTATTGTGATGCCCCTAGAAGAGGTTTAGGTTGTGTTCTGATGCAAGATTGCAATGTGGTAGCATATACCTCTGGGCAATTGAAACCTCATGAAGTTAATTACCCAACCCATGACCTAGAGCTAATAGCCATGCTGTTTACATTGAAGATATGGAGACACCACTTATATGGAGTTAGGTTTGAGGTATTCTCAGATCACAAGAGTCTAAAGTACTTGTTTGATCATAAGGAGCTAAATATGAGGCAGAGAAAGTGGATAGAATTCTTGAAGGATTGTGATTTCGGTTTGAACTACCACCCTTGTAAGGCCAATGTGGTGGCGGATGCGCTGAGCTACAAGTCATTACATGTGTCATGGATGATGGTCAAGGAAGCGGAGTTGATTAAGAGTTTTAGAGACCTGAACCTCAGAGTTGCCCTAACCCCTTATAGCATAAGGTTGAATTTGATCAAGGTGATGAGCGAATTCAAAGGACAAATTATGCAGGCTTAGGAAGAGGATGAAGAGTTCTTGAGGATAGTAGCCTAGGTAAAAGAGGGAAAGTTGAAAGGATTTACTCAAGGTGTTGATGGCATGTGGAGGTATCAAGGGAGGATCTATACCTGCTAAGGATGACCTAAGGAGGATGATTATAGAAGAAGCTCACAAAGGTCATTTCACCATGCATCCTGGCATGACGAAGATGTACCAAGACCTCAAGAGGATGTTTTGGTGCCAGGCATGAAACAGGATACAACAGATGTGGTGAATAGGTGCTTAGTTTGTTAAAAGGTGAAAGTTGAGCACCAAAAGCCCTCAGGCATGCTGCAGTCATTGGAGATCCCTGAATGGAAATGGGATGGAATCTCTATGGATTTCGTGATAGGTTTACCCCGAACACAAGCTAGATTTGATGCCATATGGGTTGTTATGGATAGATTGATAAAGTCTGCTCACTTTTTACATACAAATAGCGAATTATCCTTTTGGATAAGCTAGCCCAGCTATACATCCAAAAGATTGTATGACTGAATGGAGTACCTGCAACCATTGTATCTGATAGAGACCCACAGTTTACCTCTAGGTTCTGGGGAGCCTTGCAAAAGGCATTTGGCACAAGACTTTGTCTAAGTACAGCTTACCAACCCCCAGACTGATGGGCAATCGGAAAGAACAATATAAACCCTAGAGGATATGTTGAGAGCATGTGTTATGGACTGACCCAGAAGTTGGGACAAACACCTATCCCTCATCGAGTTTGCCAACAATAATAGTTTCCATGCTAGCATCAGGATGGCACCATATGAAGCCTTGTATGGCAGAAAGTGCCAATCTTCGCTTTATTAGTATGAACCGGGTGAGCAAAGCCTCCTAGGACTTGAGCTGGTTAGACAAGAGGAAAAGGGAAAGGATTCTCACTGCCCAGAGTCGTCAAAAGAGCTATGCGGATAAGAGGAGAAAGCCAATCGAGTTCCAAGAGGGAGAACACGTATTCTTGAAAATCACCCATAAATGGGGATAGGTAGAGCCCTTAGAGTCAAAAAGTTGAGCCCTTGTTTTCTTAGCCCTTTTCAAATCTTGAAATGAATAGGAACAGTTGCCTACCAAATAGCATTACCACCCCATTTGTCAAACATTCACAATGTTTTCCATGTCTCCTAATTGAGAAAGTACAACTCCAACCCCAATCATCTTCTTAAGCTAGAAAGTGTATAGTTAAGGGAAGACCTAACCTTCGACCTATCGCCTATGAGAATCATAGATAGGAAGGTCAAACAACTGAGGAACAAGTCTATGCCCTTGGTAAAAGTGGCCTAGGGAAGAGGAAACTTGGAAGAGCACAAGTGGGAACTCGAGGTAGAGATGCAAAGAGATTATCCCCACCTATTTTCAGGTCATGAATTTTGAGGCAAAATTCTTTTCAAGGAGAGGAGAAATGTAACATCCTCATTTTCATCTAAGCTAATTAGCTTGATGTCTCTGGCTAATTAGAGGGATTAGCAATTAATTGAGAACTAATCGACTAATCTCGAAAGCAAGGGCTTAGTAAATTAAAGGAAAGTTAACAAGATAATTAAAAATCAATGATTAATTAGAAAATTCAATAAGCGGAGCATAATGTATTAAAGGTTATAATTGAAAGCCTAATTGCCCAATTCTTATTAATTCATGATTTAGAACATATAATCAAGGTGACCTAACCTTATTAACTAAGTGCATGATAAGCATTACATCTTAATCACACTTGACAAATTAACCCTCACACCCTCTATACATAATTAATGAGGAAAATTCTTTTCAATGAAAATGTGTTAAGGGGTAATTAAACCAATTGAATTAATTAGCATTTAGATAATTGTAGTAATTCTGAAAATTTAGAAACTTCCCTTTAATTATTGTTTGAAAGTTTGATTAAGGTAACAGCCATATCCAACCATCCATTTGCCTTCTTATCATGCACCTTTAGATCAAGAATCAATGTTACTAGTAGTCCTTGAGTCAAGCAAGATAAGAGAAGTACTCCCCTCCATCAAGATTGTACCACTTGGAGTGATCAAATTCACCCAAGCCAATCCCAAGAGTGGTCATGCCTTTAACCACTTGAAAAACACTAAATGGTCTTTACCCAAGTGCCAAGACTCAAAGGAAACACAACTCCCTCTTTTACCCCATGGTTTTCCCCCACTCTCTTACTTGTTGCAAGAAGCAAAATCACATCACTCTCCTCATCCCTTTTTACGACATCAGCCCCCTCTCTCTCTGCCCTCATTTCATTTTTCATTTCCTCTCTCAAGACACAAAGCTTTCTCCTCTCTCCAAGTCTCATCCACACTCTCTTGTTCATCCAACCCTCTTTGTTCTTTTTCCAATTTCCTTACTACCTCCTACCTTATTTCCATCACCACCCTCACAACCCCTTTAAGGACCATCATTTTTGGTCTTTGTAGAAACAAGACAACCCACACACAAGCACCATTTCCAAGCTTCCAAAGAGGGAGACGCTCTCTAATCTTCTTTACACTCCAAAGTCTTCAAGAAGCTTTCTTTGGTAGTGACTCTAACCCTTCTTTGTCATGTATTTTTCAAGCACTAGAACCCCTAAGGTCTTCATAGCTAGGTGGTTTTAGGACTTGCTTCATGGTCTCATGACCATATCTTGTTCTATGAGCTTTTCTTGCCTTGTTGAAAATGTTGTCTTAAAATGAGATTATGTGGTATGATAGTTTTTATGTATCTTACTTTATTTTTGTTCTAAAATATTGATTTAGTGATTGGAACCTTGAATATGATGATGAGATAAAACATAAAAATTGTGAGTTGAAGTGAGATAGCAATATCCCCACAAGTTTGAAATAGAAAACACAAAAATTGGTTAAGCTGGAATTATGGCAGTCTATAATGTGTACTATATAAATCACTCCACAAAACTCAGAATGTAATGAAACTAATTTTCTGTAAAATTAGACTCAAAGAGCTTTTCATACACATAAAATACGTGAACGTTGGTTTTGAAATGTGGAAGATATGAATTTTTGAAGCGGGCTATCTCTAGATGTGTTTTTGTCTGGGCAGTCGGTACTAAAATATGTATAACTCAAGTTATACAAAACATTTTTGAGTGGGACCAAGTTTTTATGAAAGCTAAGACATAGGGAACACTAAATAGTTTTGTCAGATTCCATGTGAGGAACTCCCAGTGGAGTTGACAATCCACTGACCCGAGATGAACTGTCAAGTCTGAGTAGTCAGGGTAAAAAGTGTATAACTGAAGCCTAATACATTAACTCAACAACTTTCAACTCAACAATGGAGAACCAAAGCAAAAGAAAGCAAATTTTTTTTCTTTGTTTTTTTAGGAAGAAATGAAGTAAAAGCAACCATGAAATAAATCTATAATGCAAGACTAATTACCAAACAACCTATGTATAAACTATCCCCCACACTTCAACTTTACATTGTCCTCAATGTAATGCATAATGGAAATGCAAGTAAAATGAAGTAAGGAAGGAGAAAGAGAAACTCCCCTATCAAGTGTAAGTGGCCGCTAGCAAGCGGACCTCCTCAATGGTCTCCAAGGGTGTGTCCTCATGAAATGGCTTCAAGTGGTAGCCATTCACTGTGAATATTCTATCCATTCCAGGCTCCAAAATCTGTACAGCAGCATGTGGAAAAATCTTAGTCACTATATAAGGACCAAGCCACTTAGAACGAAGCTTACCAGAAAAGAGCTTGAGGCGAGAATTGTAGAGAAGCACTTTCTGGCCAATGGAGAACTCCTTTCGCAGCAACTTCTTATCATGAATGAGTTTTGTCTTCTCCTTGTACATGCGGAAGTTCTCATAGGCTTCCAACCGGATCTCCTCCAACTCCTGAAGTTGGAGCTTCCTGTGAAGTCCGGACTAGCTCATATCAAGGTTGCAGTTCTTGACTGCCCAATAGGCTTTGTGCTCAATTTCCACCAGAAGGTGACATGCATTGCCAAAGACAATCCTATAGGGAGACATCCCCAAAGGAGTCTTCTAGGCAGTGTGGTATGCCCATAATGCATCCTCAAGCCTCTTACTCTAATCCTTCCTGCTAGGCTGCACTGTTTTCTCCAGAATCTGCTTCAACTCCCTATTTGATACCTTTGCCTGTCCATTAGTCTGTGGATGGTATGGAGTTGAGACCTTGTGGGTGACACCATATTTCTTCAGCAGAGTTGCCATGTTCCTGTTACAGAAATGGCTCCCCTGATCACTAATGATTGCTCTAGGCACTCCAAACCTACAAAAAATGTGTGATCTGACAAAAGCTACTACAACATGAGAATCATCAGTTCGGGTGGCCTTGGCCTCCAGCCACTTGGAGACATAATCAATAGCCAACAGAATATAAACAAAATGAAATGAGATAGGAAATGGACCCATAAGTCAATACCCCAAACATCAAATATCTCACAAAATAATAATGGTTGTTGAGGCATCTCATTCCTATAGGATATAGTACCTATCTTCTAACACTGTTCACAATTCTTATAACCATCAGCTAATGGAAGCCCAATCTCGTAGGCTCAAGTCATACATTGAAGCCCTGGATGAAGAGGAGTTCAAACCACCCAAAGATGAACCACCCAAGTTAGAACTCAAGCAATTACCATCTCACTTGATGTATGCATTTTTAGGAGAAAAGAACACATACCCCATCATTGTCAATGCCTCATTAAGTGAAGTGGAAGAGGAGAAATTGCTCAAAGTCCTTAGAGACCACAAAAGGGCAATTGGGTGGCAGATTTCTAAGTTGAGGGGCATTAGCCCAACATTCTGCATGCATAAAATCTTTATGGAGGATGACTACCAACCCCTTGTGCAGCCACAAAGAAGGTTAAACCCTATAATAAAGGAAGTTGTGAAGAAAGAAGTGGTGAAACTCTTGGATACTGGAATCATATATCCAATTTCAAATAGCCTTTAAGTGAGTCTGGTCCAAGTAGTGCCAAAGAAGGGAGCAATCACAATGATGAAGAATGATAACAATGAACTGATTCCCACCCTCATAGTTACCGGATGGCAGATGTGCATTGACTATAGAAAACTCAATGATGCCACCTACATAAGCTGCTTCCCACTTCCATTTATAGATCAAATGCTAGAAAGAATAGCAAGCCATGCCTACAACTGCTTCGTTCATGATTACTCAAGTTATAACTAGATTCATATAGCCCTGGAGAACCAAGAGAAGACTACTTTCACCTGCTGATATGGCACCTTTACCTATAGAAGGATGCCATTTGGACTTTGCAATGCACCTACAATTTTTCAGAGGTGCATGTTCACAATTTTTCATGACATGGTGGAAAAGTTCATTGAGGTTTTTATGGATGATTTTTCTGTTTTTGGTTCTAGTTTTGATGATTGTTTATCAAATTTATCTTTGGTTTTGAAAAGGTGTCAAGAAACTAACCTTGTTTTAAATTGGAAGAAGTGTCACTTTATGGTGCAGGAAGGGGTTGTGCTTGGACACCTGATCTCAGCCAAAGGCATTGGAGTGGGTAGAGCCAAGATAGAAGTCATTGCAAATTTGCCTCCACCAACCAATATTAAGGGAGTTAGAAGTTTCTTAGGGCATGCTAGGTTTGATAAGGGATTTATTAGAGATTTTTCTAAAATTTCTAAACCTTTGAGTACCTTGTTGATTAGAGATGTTCCTTTTAATTTCAATGATGAATGTTTGCATGCCTTCGAACTTCTGAAAAATAAATTGATTTCAACCCCTATTCTTGTTGCACCTGATTAGATGGTTGCATGTGCACTACACATGAATTTGGGTTTTTAACACTTCATTTTGCATAATTTGGTAGTTACAATAGGAAGGGGTAATTGTTGAATTTATGAAGTGCTTGAAAAGTAGATATTTCACATTTTCCTATCCATATTTTTCTTTTATGCATGTAGTGAAATGTCAATGGCTGAGAGTTACACATGGTTCATCTTGTGTTTTTGAGTTAGAATGAGGTTACAATTCAAGTTGGGGGTGTTGTCTTTGTTACTCTTAATTAACCCAAACTATGAATTGTTTCTATGCACTAGATTATTCCCGAATATCATGTTTTTATTGTGTTCCTTTTGAATTTCAACCAAGATGGGGCCAAAACATGCACGATAAGGTGTTGCTTCAATGATGCGTCATGGTACTGGAAGGGATAAATCGTTATCTCGTCGCCAATGTGGAACTAGAAGGGGTGAATCGTCATCTCGCCAACAACTTGCTACTCAGTCTTTACCTGCAAACCCTAGACACTAAACTGAGGACTTTGACTAACATTTTTTCATCAGTGTTGAAGCCCACAGCTGGTATGGGACGTGATTCAACTCCCGTAATATAGTGATGGAGAGAGCCATAAAGTTCACTTCCCCAGATTATGAGCACTTTGAAGACGAACTTGAGAAGAGGCAATAGCTCAGATTGGCTGCTAATCCAGCACTAGCCTATAATCGCCTTGTGGAGGAATTTTACTCCAACCTCGGCTACACCACAGGCAGCAAAGTCTTTCTTAGAAGGCATTGAATAAATTTCAGTTCTGCAGCCATCAACCTTTTCTACCAAGCCCCTGAGGTAGAAAATGATGCTTTTACTGAGATGCTAGATGCTGAAGTAAATTGGGAGGAGGTAATTGAGACTATTGGACATCTTGGGAGCCATTGGACATATCATGCTTAGCCCTCAACGAAACCTCGACATCTAGAAAATAGATTTCTGAACAGAGACGTATGGGTTTACTTGTAGGTTATACTCAGTAGGCTCAGACCGGTGACCCATACACATTCCATTACTCCTGAACGGTGCATTCTCCTTCACTGCGTAGTAACCGGGCAGGATATTGATTTGGGAAAGGCCATCAGGCGGCATATGCTGCACGTAGCAAACTCTACAACTGCCTTAGCCTTCTAATGCACCATTACAGCCATGACGCTGCAAGCTAGAGTTCAAGTTGATGATGACGAGGACCTAGTACACCCAGATGATCTATTGAACAATGCGGTCCTTCAATATGTGTTTAGGTGAGCTCCACAACCTTCTCAGATCCTAGCAGCCAAAGAACCTCAGCAAGAGGCTGGAGCACCACCTCCACTTGCACTCGAACCTATACCCGCTACTGCTGAACCACAATATCAGAATGTGCGGCCTATTTTCCATGAGCTCTGAATATTTAGGCAAGAGCTAGGCTGGATAGAGTTAGCTCTAAACTGTGATCAAAATCGCAATAACCGAGAATTTTGGGCCCTCTCTAGGCAACTAACTTTAGTTGCCACTGATATGCGGACTTTGTAGGAAATCATGCGAATACAAGCACCTCTAGATTTACTATCGTAGCTGCCTCGTTTACCACCAATTCCACCAGCAGATGATGATGAGGAAATGGAATCCTAGGACCCTAAGGAGGAGGATAATGACTAGGGGAGTCTTCTCACACCTTCTCTTCATAATTTATGTTAGTGTATTAGGGACAATGCCATATTTTTAGTTGGGGGTGTGATGAAAGAACATGCATATGCATTCCTTTGTTTTATTTTTGTCTTGTTTTTGTCTTGTTTGAGTTTTTGAATCCCTTTATGTTAGGTCATTCTTTTTGTCTTGTTAATTCTCTAATAAAAAAAAAAGATTTTTTGTTTTAGGCACGTTGGAGTAGTAGTTTGCCGTGTGTATTGTTGCCTGAACAATATCTCCTAGGGTTTTGATCTTATTCCTATGATATGATAAGTTGTTGTTTACTCTAACCTGTTATTGACTACCAATCTTATTCTAGATATGTTAAAATTCTTTTGTGCTCTTATCATTATTGGGAAAGAATCATATGTTTTGCACTTTTGTGGATAAGTGACTTAGGGATAATGATCACCATGCTTTAATGCTTTAATTAAGATTAAGACATGCAACTTTTGCACTTGAAATTCTTTTGAGAGAAATACGAGTGGATTCTATCTTTGGAAAGGATTTAGACCATGATTGTGAACCCACATTGAGACTTATAGCCTACCATACTTCATTTAACCCTTGTTATCCCTTTTGAGCCTAATAGCCTTTGTTCTTGATTGAACCACATTCTAAGCCTAATATCTTATTCTTCTTATTCCACCTTGATCCCTTAATTGCCCTCAAGCCTAAACTTTTCATCCATTTGAACAGGGTATTATCTCCATCACTCAAAACCTCATAAAAAAAAGGGGAGAACAGAAGGGAAAATAAAGAAAGAAAAATGGAAAAGTTGGTAATACAAGGAAAATATAATGCCAAGGTTCAACAAGAAAAACATGATGGTTGCCAAGCAACTAAGTTGGGGATAACCCAAGGAGAATGGATAGAAGTAAGGGTTCCTTAAGTTGAGAGTAAAATTCAAGGTTAAAAGACTTCTCACCACACATCAACCTTGGCCTTACATAACAAGCTTAAAGAAAGACCTATTCATCCTTAGTTAGTGAACACTTGTATGGATGTAGAAGGATGAATGGCACATTATGGTTGATTGTTGTCTCCTTTTTAATCATGGCATTGGCATAGGGTGAATTAACTCTTTGTTACTTGGCACACATACACACACACACTTGGTTACTTCCCTTTGATAATGAGAATTGCACAATTGAATGGTTTCTAGTTTGAACCTTGATTGAATTGCACACACATACACGCTCGCACCTCCCTGAATCTCCTAGTATCCTCCTTTTATGGGTTGCGCTCGAGCGTGGCCCTTGTCCAATTTCTTGAGCTCTCTATACCAACCCACACTCGAGCATGGGGTCGCACGCTCGAGCATGGGTCTTAAAACTTGACATTTCATTTTCTTTGAGTTGGATCTTCATACTTTCAATCCAAAATAACCAATAATAAGTGAAAATGTTCTATAAGGTATGTAGATTTCAGTAGTAAGCTATCATATAACAAAATCCCTAATATAATGCTAAATTATTGCTAGACTATTACTTAATATGCATGCAAGTCCTAAAAACTATATAAAAGCACTAACAATTATAACTCTCATTGGAGAGTTATCAAACCCTGAGTAATTAGACACTTAATGAGAAATTATGAGATTAAGGCTTAATTAAGGGATAAACAAAGAGTTTATGAGTTAACTCGGATGAGAAAAGTCAAGAGAATACTTAATCAAAATTAAATAATCTCTAATTAAGTAACTCAGAGCCTTTATAGCTTAATTAAGCATTAATCGCCCTTAATTAACTTAATCGAGTTTAATTAAAGTTAATTAAGCTTAATCGTGAGATTAATTTTTGTTAATCATGTTCTTGTGTGTTAATCATTAATCCTTGCTTAATCAGCTTAATTAAGTTACAAGAGCACTTAATCACATGATTAAATTCAAATTTAATCAACTAGATAATAAAGTAAAGAGTGATGTCACTAAAGCATAAAGCATTAGACAAGAGTGCTTTATGTAAGAGTTAGTACTTGATTTGCTCCCCCTATCCAATTTGTCCCCCTAAACCTTAATTAACACAAAATTAAGAAAATATCTCCCCCTTCCCCTTGAATAGTGGACACCACACATACACACATGCACACATACACATACTCACATTTTCATTTTCACTCATCTCATTCTCTCTCTTCAAACCAAATCCTCACATTTCTCTCTAAAACTCTCTTCTTCTTCTTTTTCATCTTCTTCTTCCTTTCTTCACCACCACTACCACCGAAAACCTCTCACTTACCCTTCAAGGACCTCATCTTTGGGTTATTGGAGAGAAGATCGAAACACTACAACCTTCATTTTCACAAAATCTCAAGAGCTTCCACTTCCACTAAGCCAAACTGCTACCATCTTCAAGGAAAGGAACCACCATCATTATCATCTTCTTCTCTTGTTATAGCGCTATTTCTAAGAAAGGTAGTGATCTTCATCTTTTTATTTTGCTTACTCAAGAAAGCTTGAAGCTTGGTTATTCTCATGACGAAGATCTTTAAGTAAAAACTTGAGAAAATCTTTCATGCTCTTCATGAGCAAAAGTTTCTACTTTTGGAAAAATATGTTCTTGTTCTTCTTCAAGTGTTCTTGATGTTTTTACGTTTGGAAAAATATGTCCACGTTCTTATTCTTGAATGTTCTTGATGTTCTTGGTGGTATTTTGCTTACAGTTATTCCTTTTTCTTATGATGAGTTTATGATTAGAAAAGTTTCATCTTTACATGCTTTTGATGATTTGATAGGACTATGAACATCCTAAAAGCTTAAAGCTTTAAAAAGTTTGCTTCTTGATGCATAAAAAGTGGCACAAGTTTGGTGCTTTCATAAAAGCCTTATTTTGTTTTGTTTTGAAGATAAGACTACATGTAAAAGTTTAAGCTTTTTGGAATATTAAGCCTTTTTGAGTTATAAAAATGGTATTTTGTTACCTTATGTTGTAAAGATTAATTCTTGGATGTAAATCCTTTCATAAAGTTTTAAACTTTAATCATGAAAATGACTTTAAGTCATAAAGTTATAAGCTTGCACACTAAGTCTTGTAAAGGTGGAATCTTGAGATGAATATATTAGTAAAGTTCCAAGCTTTAAGCAAAAATAGCATTTTTGAGTCATAAAGGTATTAACTTTTATAAAGATCAAGACTTTATAACTTTAAAGCTAATGTCTTATATCACTAGTTGATAAAGTAGGAACCTTTTTAATTTAGAGACAACTTTAAATCATAAAGTTGAGGCCTTGATGGTCTTAGAGTACATAAAAGTGTCGACTTTCATAAAGAATAAAACTTTATGACTACTTATAAAGAATGATAACTTTTATAATACTTAAGGTAAGATCTTGTTATATTAGTGATAAAAGTTTGAAACTTTGTAACTTGGTTAAGTTAAAAACCACCAAGTTTAGTGAAAATCATGTTGTTGGATTCATAATGTGGTTATGCATCATCATGACCCAAGGATTAGAGGGATCTCAAACTCTCTGGGAACAGAAGTATGATTAGGGCCTCTAAGCATACCATGAACCTAGGAATCGCTAAGTGCACTATCTCAAGGAAAGGAAACAGTCACTTAACTTAATTAATTTGAACAAATGTTCCATAAAATATGAACTCAAGTAAAGAACAATTTTATATGAGAACTAAGCAACCAAAAGACCACGTACATATATCTGAACTATGTGATTCTCTCATGGGTAACCATGGGAAGTCATGTGATGATTCATAAGATTCTTCAAAAAGAATAACACAACTATAAACCCTTTTAGGGTATGAATGTATGATGCCATTCAGCATGATGAATGTCAAGTTTGATTGAGCTTTGTCTCATGATTGAATGATGAGTGTGATGATATGATGTAGATATGATGAACTATTGGTTGAAAGTTTATGATTGGCATTTTGGAGAAGCTCCGGTCTAGTCGTTATGTTGCTAGATTTTCGTCAAAACTATGGACTTAGTCATATCATTGCATGTGTCTAGTCAAAGAAGTATTATGCATGTAAAGTATACTGATAAGAAAAGAATTCATGGGATATGACCCTTCAATCTCTTCGACAAGGGAAGTGAGAGACGGTGATCCATAAAGACTCAAGGAACTTTTATGAGGGAGGCAAGGGTGACATGGAGGACCTTCTAACTTAGGGGTAACCAATATCAGCTTAGTCTGATTTGGTTTAGTACTGCATGATGACGATCACAGAATGAGCTCATGTCCAAAGGCAGTATATTTCAAAGGAAAGTAAAGAATGTTAAGCATGTGCTAAAAACGAAAGTAAAGTCAAGTATACCCGTGGTTAAATCTATGATGGTGCATGTTTGTCCATGTATTTATACTGTCCATTTGCATTATGAATGTTTATTCTATGCTTTAGTATGTATGTTTAGTTATGATGATGTAGTTATGATGTTAAATTTAAAAGCAACTCGCTTCGAGGGTTAAGGTTTCAAAATCATTAAAATTGAACTTGTATCTGTCCACTGTTCTTATAATTAAACCTGAAGTGGCTGGGATGATGATGATGACACAATGTTTGTCTAGTCATGATCCTTCTAAGAAATTTTGTATCTCTCTGGCAGCAAGTGTCGCAGCCTGCTCCAAATTACAATTTTAAAATATTTAATTACACTAAATTTGAAGTATAGTGCAACCAAGGTCATCTCCCAAGGATGTTGTTGCTATCTAGTTAAGTAATAAGGGGATATATGCAAACATGCAGTAAATAAGCTATAAAAGAAAATTAGATGAAAATAAAAACACTAGTTCAAAGAGTTCCTTTGGCATAAAGTGAATCAATCATTAACGCACAATATATCAAACACATGGAGTGCGGCTAATTTGAGCTATTAGAGAGACCTCTACTAACAACCCCACAAGTCTACCTAGAGAACTTTAGGAATTTAACCAACACATAATTGATTAGATAATTGAGACCTCAACTCTAATTAACCTATGTTGATTTCTAGCCCCAAATGTATTAGCCTAGGTTTGAACCCAAACCCAATTCCTAATTCTTTAACTAATCAAGTTTATACCAATTGACCAATTAGCAATCACCCAACTAGTTCCTCATTCATAAACCCACATATCAATATCATTCAATGCAAGTTTACAAATAAAAGAGGGCAAAGAATCAAGAAAACAAACATGATTGAAATTCAAGTATAGGGTTTCAAGATTACAACCATAATACCCTTGGAGTCTCCTTGAACTAGCTTGAAGTCCTACTCCTCCATAGCAATGAAGGTTGCAAACTAGAACCCAAAACAAGTATCTTACAAAATGAAAGGAAAAGAAAAAGAAAATAAGAGGAGAGGAGAAGAGAAGAAAGAAAAATGAAAAATGTTGGCAATGAGAGTCTTTTTTTTCGCGTCTCGGTTTTCTCTCTTCTTATCAGACCTCAAATGTCAAAATTCAAAAACACCCTTATGCCCAACTTAATCCTCTGCCTCTTAGCTTTAAGTGGACACCCAATTTGCTTAATTTGGACTTAAAATGAGAGAGTTATGGCCCAATCTTTATAGCATGTCTAGGTTGTATCTCTATCCGCGTCAGTCAAATTCAACAGCCAATAAGTCTATCAAGATGTCATTATTTGGGAGAGTACTCTTCATAGAATTGAAGCTTTATGTCTTAGCTTTCAAATGGCACCAGTTTCACCTCAATCCAATTTCTACAACTCACGTTATGGCCCAATTAGTGCACACTGATCAGGTTCCAGTGTGATAGCCCTGTTCTGACTTCATGGCACAATTCGACCCACTAGACATCTGAATTAGTTTTTGACTTCTTCATCAAAGTTGTAGATCATTCTCTCAGCTTTCCTAAAATATAAAATTTATGATTTTTAGATATCTACAACTCAAGATAAAGCCATAATACCAAAACAGTATAAATCTGTAATAATGCTGAAAAATACACTTAAGCCCAATTAGAGTCCAAACTTATAAAATATGTCCAATATTATTCAATTAAGCACAAAAGAGGTTCAATGAACTAAGTATAAGGGTTAATCAATATATCAAAATATTGCTTATCACTCTCACTCCTACATGTTCATGGCGTCTTCAGAAGATGTCGTGTCAAGCACGATGATGATTTTCGTTGAGTTCCCAGTGATACATTGGCACTTCGACCTGGTGCTGAATATGTTTGTACTCAGGCAGCGATGCAGGTCTACATGTTCCATAGCCACCAATTCCATGCACCTCATGAGCCATTTGAGGACATTACCATGGATGACGTCCGCCCGTCTTTTCATCCTTCGAGGTACCCAACGGATGAGGACTCTAACTTTGACACTCGATTGACGCCAACTGCTTCTATAGAGCGGCTCCTTCTGAGTCATCATACCTGACTTATTCCATGGGATCCTACCGTTCGGAGCTGTCTCAGCCTTCAGTAATTAGCCTACTTTCCAACTCTTCGGCTTCATTTGCTGGCCCAGCTCCACCCCCGGTTCATGGTTTTGGGTTCATTCGCATCCATGCCGGGCCTTGTGGGCATGGCTGTGCTTGAGGTGGAAGATGTGGTGATGTTACTCCCAGTGGATTCGGGAACGATTTCCTCCAACTAGATGAGTGAGGTGTTAGTTACATGCAGAGCTAAGCATGAGGATAGCCCCTTTTGGTTGTAGCTAGGGTTATCATCTTCTTTTGGCATGTATGGGTGGATGTGATTTCCTATGTATTTCCTTTACTGACGTATTTGTTAGGTTTCTTTTGTAGGGCCGACAGTAGATATCGGACCCCTTATGTCACTATATATGTATTATTATATCAACTATGGATGCTTATGGAATGAATGTTATATTTATTTAGGATTGTGGTTATTCTTATTGCTTCTATTCATGTTACTTGCATAATATGTATGAGATAGTGATGTTTGTAATACACGTTCACGATGTGCTCATGGCTCTCGAT
The DNA here is from genome assembly GCA_031439595.1 of Pterocarpus santalinus. Lineage (NCBI taxonomy): Eukaryota > Viridiplantae > Streptophyta > Magnoliopsida > Fabales > Fabaceae > Pterocarpus > Pterocarpus santalinus. Next base: position 49,581,422 of record CM062527.1, read on the forward strand.
TTTCAAAACAGTTTACTCGTTATTGTTCAAAAAAAAAAAAATTTATCCCTATTTTCAAGTAAAGCAATTTCAAAAAGGTAATGTTAGTTCCGCGAGCAAAAGTAACAACTAGTAATTTCACAATATGACTTAAGCATAGAATGGAACTATTAGGGTGTTACACAAGGCATGGAGGACCAGGGCTGGGAAGCAGCTCAACATTATGTTTCATAACATTCGTGAGAATGATGCTAGTACTCGTTGGTTGACTGACGACATCCTCCAAATGTAAAGGATCCATTAGGACTCACCCGAGTTCAAGATGAAGTAGGTGAAGGCTCGAGTGACTAGAGGATCAATCAAGGGCGGCTTGCTACACATTGGAGGCTCCACTGCCATTAAGGGCACATGGCTAAGGATGGTAAATATCATCCTTTACACTAATTTAACTATTCATTTTCAGTATTGATTATTATACGATTACATGAAAATTGTTTGAAATGTAAGAGAAGACGATGAGCAGGTCGTCGACTCAAGGGAAGATTTTTTGGGAGACCTATACCTGGAAGTAGGACAAGTCTTAGAAGGTTGATACTCGGTCGGAGATCACATACATAAGTACTTATAATTTTAGTTTCCAATACTGTTAATTTATTATATTTGCTACTATCTAAATCTAATTTGTTTGTTTCTTCTAATTGTAATATAAGTTCACCTAGTGACTAATTGAGGCCTAATTGTGACAATTGCAGCAGGGGGTTGGGAACACGCCTGCTGGCCCATCTGTTAGTGATGACAAGATATGGGGTCTAGACAGTTGGTGGCCGCTACAAGGAGCGAATTTATGGTATAGGGACTACCTACAAGGGTTACATTCTCTAAACTATATGTCTGGAGCTAGCCTATTGGGACTAATGTGGAGGACATCTGTGATTGGGTACATGTACTGAATGAATTAGTGTAGAGGCAACTCGAAGAGGTTGATAGGATGTACATGAAGTTGTATGAGTGGCATGAGAGAGATAAGAAGCAATGGACACAATAAATGCAGTCCATGGAGCAGATGATGATGACCATGTATAGCTACTTTGACCATCTTACATGAATAGTCAAAGGCACAATTTCCATTCTATTAGCTATGTTCCTGGATATAGAGACTATGGTCATTCCGGTCAGTTCTGTGGGAATCAGGGTGCTCCCAGGCATTCATACAACCCACCTGTGCAAAAGAAGAAGTCTAACTTAGAGGAAATGTTCCAACAATTCATGCAGGCTCATTCTAATTTTGTGGACAAAACTGAAGCACAGTTAAAGCACCAGGAGGCTTCCATTAGAAACCTTGAAACTCAATTGGGGCAGATATCCCAACAACTAGCTGAAAGACCATAGGGTACTTTGCCTAGCAATATAGTGAAAAGTCCAAGAGAGCAAGTTAAGGCAATTGCCCTACGAAGTAGCAAAGAACTAGAAGAACCTGAGATGCCAGAAGTGGAAGAATAGCAACCTGCTGAGACTGAAGTGCAAACTACCAAAGGGAAGAAATATGAGATTCCTATGAGGCGTAGCAAGGGTGTGGGAGAAGAAGAAAAGACACCAGAGTATGTGGCACCACTTGCCTATGACCCTCCCATTCCCTATCCACAGAGGGTAAAGTAACTGAAGAAAGAGCAACAAGATAAACAATTTGCAAAATTTCTAGAAGTATTCAAGAAGCTGCAAATTAATACACCCTTCATGGAGACATTGACTCATATGCCTAATTATGCTAAGTTTATGAAGGAAATCCTCTCTTAGAAAAGAAAAATTAGAAATGATGAGATTGTCCTACTTACTGAAGAGTGCAGTGCCATCTTACAGAACAAGCTGCCTCCCAAGCTTAAGGATCCAAGGAGTTTTACTATTCCATGTGTCATTGGTGATGTTTATTTTAATAAAGCTCTTTGTGATCTTTGTGCGAGTATTAATTTAATGCCTTTGTCTATTTTCAGGAAGCTTGGAGTTGGAGAAGTCAAGCTTACCGTGATGTCTCTACTACTGGCTGACAGATCAATCAAGCATCCAAGAGGCATTATTGAGGATGTTCTAATAAAGGTGGATATGCTCATATTCCTAGTGGATTTTGTAGTGCTTGAAATGGAGGAAGACAGGGAAGTCCCCTTATTCTTGGGAGACCTTTCTTAGCCACTGGGAGAGCTCTCATAGATGTCTAAGAGGGAAGGTTAGAGTTGCGGGTATAAGATGAGAAGGTCAACTTCAATGTTTTTGATGTAACTAAGTTTTCCCCGAAAGTTGATTCGTGCCTTCGAGTTGATGTCATTGAAGAGGTGGTGACTTCTTCCTTTGGAGCTGTTTCCACCGCCATTCCCTTAGAGGTATACTTGGTAAACTCTAAGATGGCGGAAGAATTGGAGGACAGCAACTTGCGGCTGTGCCATGAAATTTTGGAAGCTCAACCAATAGTTTCCTAGCCTTTTTCTGACACTCTAACACGGGATAAGGAACTACAACCAATAAGTGAGGAGCCACCAAAACTAGAGCTCAAGCAACTCCCTATCCATCTGAGATATGTACTCCTTGGTGAGGGTGACATATATCCTGTTATTATTAGTGTCTCACTAAGTAGTGTAGAAGAAGAAAAGTTGCTCAGGGTACTAAGAGATCATAAAATAGCTATTAGGTGGCAGATTTCAGACTTGAGGGGTATTAGTCCCACATTTTGCATGCATAAAATCTTCATGGAAGATGACTTCAAGCCACCGGTCTAACCATAGAGGAGGCTGAACCCAACCATGAAAGAGGTTGTGAAGCAGGAAGTGGTGAAGCTCCTAGATGCAGGTATCATATATCCTATTTCAGACAGTGTTTGGGTAAGTCCAGTTTAGGTGGTACCCAAGAAAAGAGGAATTACAGTGGTGAAGAATGAGAATAATGAGCTCATTTCAACTCATATGGTCACCAAGTGGAGGATGTGTATTGATTATTGGATCTTAATGATGCCACCCACAAGTACCATTTCCTACTACCTTTCATGAACCAGATGTTTGAGAGGATAACAGGCCATGCTTACTATTGCTTCTTGGATGGTTTCTCTAGTTACAACCAGATATACATTGCCCTAGAGGATCAGGAGAAGCCTACATTCACCTGCCCATATGGGATATTTGCAAATAGCATAATGCCATTTGGATTGTGCAATGCCCCGGCCACCTTCCAGAGATGCATGCTGGTTATTTTCCATGATATAGTGGAGAAGTTTATAGAGGTTTTTGTGGATAATTTTTCAATTTTTGGTTCTTCTTTTGATGATTGTTTGTATCATTTATCTTTGGATTTGAAATGATGTCAAGCAACTAACCTTATTTTGAATTGGGAGAAGTGTCAATTTATGGTGCAAGAAGGCATAGTTCTTGGACATCGGATCTCAGCTAAAGGAATTGAAGTTGATAGAGGCAAGATTGGAGTCATTGAGAAGTTACCTCCACTAACCAATATGAAGGGAGTTAGAAGTTTCTTATGCCATGCTAGATTCTATAGGAGATTTATTAGGGATTTCTCTAAAATTGCTAAGCCTTTGAGTAATTTGTTAGTAGGGATGTTCCTTTTAATTTTGATAATGAATGCTTGCATGCCTTTGAACTTTTTAAAAACAAATTAGTTACAGCTCCTATTCTTGTGGAACCTAATTGGGATTTGCCATTTCAGCTCATGTGTGATGCTAGTGATTATGCCATAGGTGCTATTTTAGGACAGAGGAAGAATAAGTTGTTGCATGTTATTTATTATGCCAGTAGAACTTTGAATGATGCACAACTTAATTATGCTGCCATTGAAAAAGAACTTTTGGCTGTTGTTTTTGCTTTTGACAAATTCCATTCTTATTTGATAGGTGCTAAGGTGATTGTCTACATGGACCATGTAGCCTTAAAGTTCTTGTTGGATAAGAAGGATGCCAAGCCTAGGCTTCTTAGATGGATTCTACTACTTCAAGAATTTGATTTGGAGATCAAAGATAAAAAAGGAGCAGAGAACTTGGTAGCTGACCACCTTTCTAGTCTGACCTTTCCCTTTCTGCATGAGAAAGAAGAGATTAGAGAGACATTTCCTGATGAGCAGCTATGGGTAGCACAAGTAGCACCATGGTTTGTAGACTATGCCAATTATCTGGTGAAGAGAATTCTGCCTAAGGGCCTTTCATACTCCTAAAAGAGGAAATTCTTTTCTGACCTCAAACACTATTTCTGGGAGGAGCCATTTTTTTATAGATACTGCTCAGATCAGATTATCAGAAGATGTGTTCCTTAAGAAGAAGTGGCTAGCATTCTTTACCATTATCACACATCACCAGTTGGGGGTCACTTCGGAGCCACCAAAACAGCTGCTAAGGTCCTCCAGTGTGGGTTCTATTGGCCCACTTTTTTCAGAGATGCCAATGATTATGTAAGAAGGTGCAATGAATGCCAAAGGACTGGGAATATTTCTAGGAAGCATGAGATGCCATTGAATAACATTTTGGTGGTTGAGCTGTTTGATGTTTGGAGTATTGACTTCATGGGCCCCTTTCCCACTTCCTTTGGCAATAAATATGTATTGGTAGCAGTTGATTACGTGTCTAAATGGGTGGAAGCCATGGCATCTCCTACTAATAATGCCCGGGTCGTCACAAAGTTTCTAAAGAAGAATATTTTCTCAAGATTTGGCACCCCAAGAGCAATAATCAGTGATGGAGGCACACACTTCTGCAACCGTCAATTTGAAGCCCTTCTTGCCAAATATGGTATGAATCACAAGGTTACCACTCCATACCACTCTCAGACAAGTGGCCAAGTGGAGGTGTTGACTTGAGTGCCGAGCTCGGTCAAATTACAATAAAACCGAGTTACACTACTTTGCGATAAAGGGTGCAATCCGGGTCATCTCACACGAATGAAAATATTATATGATCAGAAATTCGTGGGGGGGGGTTGTTTATCAAATAAAAATGTAACTAATTAAAATGGAAATGAATAGAAATTGAAACTCTAATCCAAGAATCAAAGAAACAACCACAGATACTCAATCATTGAATTTTAGAAATAACTCAACAAACAAAATCAGTGATTAACATTGAATCTGAATGAAACCTCAATTCAAACTCAGCATTCACATGAAAACCTTCATGCATTTGATCAATACAACTTCAATTAAAATTCAGAAACCTCTACAATTTAAGTGAATTATGTTAATTTCATATGTCAATGTAGTTAATCGTAGATTTCAAACCTAAAACTCTAATTCATATTCCTTCAATAATCTAATTACATATATCTACCGAATATTATGCAACCAATCAAATTTAAATCATCAATTCAGAATGAAAAACTCCAATTCAAACGAGATTGAAATAAGAGAAAAGAAGTAGATGAAACCAATTGTATGCCGAGTCCAGTTAAACCAATTCAAAAGAGTGTGGTTGTTTTTTCTTTAATCTATGGATCAGATGTAAGTTCAAGCCTCCATGAATGAAGGAAGACAAATTGGCAAGGTGGGGGAGGGGGGCGTGAGAGAAGAGAGGAAGAAGAAGTTAAAACCGAAAATTTCCTATTCCAAAATTTGTCGAATGAGTTCCAAGTTCTGGCCTCTTTCCAAACCGGCCAAATCAGAATCAAAACCACCTAAAAATATTAAATTGTAATTACTACATTAATCCTCTTTGTCTCCTTTGAATCTGGACACCTTATTTGCTAAAATCCGAATTATAGAAAGAAAGTTACACTAAAAACGTAAAATCATTATAACTAATTCCGTAAGTAACGTTATTCTACCATTTTGGCTATAAAAACGATTCCATTTGGATTTCCACTCTGAAGAACGATTGTAGCCTTAGATGTTAGCTTCAAAATGCCACTGAAATGGGCTCAATTGAACATCTATGGACTGAGATATGGCCCAAATACCACACCCTGATCAGAATTCGCAACTGCACCGCTTCAGTTCACTTCTATGCCCAATTTCAGCTCCTTAACACTAGAATTGGCCACTGACCTCTTCGTATAACTTGTAGGCCTATCTCTTAGCTTTCCTACAAATTAAGAATCACAATAAAATGAGCTCTACAACTCAAGATATAACCCAAAAACCAAAATAGTGTCAGAATTCACCTAATGCTGGAAAATTTAACTCAAACCCAAACAAAATCCAAACAATACAAAATCGTCCAATTCAAAATAATTAAGCACAAAAGAGAATTAATGAGCTAGGAATGAGGAAAAATAAGTATATAAAAATCCAATTGATCAAATTTCCCTACACTTAACTCTTGCATGTCCTCAGGCAAGATTCAACTAAGGACATAGAAACATGCAACCTAAAAATCATGGAATAACCCAAAATGAACAAGCAAATTCTCCAATGAATCATCAAAAGTGCCAAGCTTAGGAACATAAGAGCATACAAGGCATCAAGAGTTTCCAACAATCTGATCATTCAATACCCCATCTCTCAAAAATGTAAGTTAAGCAATATCCTTCAAAATGCAAATAGATCAAGCATGAAAAGGTTAACAAGATGGTGTTTAAATCTCTCAACTCTCAAGTGTATGGGCAAAAGTGTTTCACTCAAGTCACCTCAATAGACAATGCATTACCATAAGCTTGTTAATTTTCTACTTCTCAACTACTTACATTCATATGCAAACACAAATTAAGAGGACTTTATTCAAAGTTGTAATTGGGCCAAAGTAAGGGTATGAAAATATGAGGATATGACAAGATACAATCCTAAGAGAATAGAAGTGACATTGGTCATTAGACAAATCAAGCCATAACACACTTATTCTCTTTGAACTTTCTTTTCCCTTGATCAAGATTCCCCATTTTATTATTATTTTTTTCTTGCTCTCCCTCTTTTTTTTTTTTTTTTTTCATTTTCCTTGCATCCTTTCAAACCCCTACACTTGATCCCAAATACAACAATAATGATGAAATCAATGCACTCCTTATTCCCTAAGGTTGGGTATAACATGATTTTCCACTTAAAGCTTGTAATGTGCTAGAAACCAAAGAATGGTCAATAAGGCTCAAACAGGCTAAACAAGGGGCAAGCGTCTATCATGTTCATGAAATAAGGGCTATATGGCCAAGCGTCTAAAATGAAATAAATGCCTCTATCATGTTCATGAATGCATATGAAAATTGTAGCCTCAAAAAAGAATCAAAGCAAGTTTTAGAATAACAAAATCTATGAGGGAAAACACACAAGAAGGAAGAGAATGGCATGTGTAACATCCTCAATTTCATGTCATGCTAGATTACCTCAGTAACCCTGAGTAATTAGGCATTTAATGAGAAATTTTGAGATTAGGGCTTAATTAAGGGGTTGACTCAGATGAGAAGGGTCAAGAGAGTGCTTAATCGAGGTTAGATAATCTCTAATTGAGCAAGCCAGAGCCCCTATTGCTTAATTAAGCACTAATCGCCCTTAATTAGCTTACTCGAGTTTAATTAAGGTTAATTAAGCTTAATTGTAAGATTAATTTTTGTTAATCATGTTCTTGTGTGTTAATCACTAATCCTTGCTTAATCACCTTAATTAAGTTGTATGAGCACTTAATCACGTGATTAAATTCAAATTTAGTCAACTAGACAATAAAGTAAAGAGTGATGTCATTAAAGCATAAAGCAATAGACAAGAGTGCTTTATGTAAGAGTTTGACTATGTTTTGTCTCCCTATCATCCACTTTGTCCCCTTAATCACTAATTAACACAAGATAACACAAAGTGAAGCTAAAATATCTCATCCTCCCTCCTTCAAAGTGGACGCCACTTTCTTTCTCTCCCTCCCTCATTCATTTTCATTTTCACTCATCCTATTCTCTCTCTTCAAGCCAAATTCTCTAACTTCTCTCTAAACACTCCTTCATCTTCTTCATCTTTCTCTTCCTTTCTCCACCACCACCACCCTAAACCACTCACTTAGCCCTTCAAAGATCACATCTTTTGGTCTTTGGAGACAAGATCAACACACTACAACCTCCATTTCCACAAGATTTCAAGAGCTTCTCCTTCCTTCTTGCAAAACCGCCACCTTCATCATCAAGAGGAGTCATCATCTTCTTCTTCCATTTCTCTTGTTTTTACACCATCTTCAAGAAAGGTAGTGATCTCCATCTTTTCCATTTTGTTTACTCAAGAAAGCTTGGAGCTTGGTTCTTTCATGACCAAGATTTCTAAGTGAAAGCTTGAGAAGATCCTTCATGCTCTTCAAGAGCCAAAGTTTTCATCTTTAGTAAAAATGTGTTCTTGATGTTCTTCATGTGTTCTTAAGTTTCCTCTTTTGGAAAAATGTGTTCTTGATGTTCTTCTTCATGTGTTCTTAAGTTTCCTCTTTTGGAAAAATGTGTTCTTGATATTCTTCATGTGTTCTTAAGTTTCCTCTTTTCGAAAAATGTGTTCTTGATGTTCTTCATGTGTTCTTAAGTTTCCTCTTTTGGAAAAATGTGTTCTTGATGTTCTTCTTCATGTGTTCTTAAGTTTCCTCTTTTGGAAAAATGTGTTCTTGATATTCTTCATGTGTTCTTAAGTTTCCTCTTTTCGAAAAATGTGTTCTTGATGTTCTTCATGTGTTCTTAAGTTTCCTCTTTTGGAAAAATGTGTTCTTGATGTTCTTCATGTGTTCTTAAGTTTCCTCTTTTGGAAACATATGTTCTTCTTGTTCTTTGCTTAAAGTTGTTCCTTTCTCTTTATGATCAGTGAATGATTAGAAAAGCTTCACCTTTCTATGTTTCCATGATTTGATAAGACTATGAACCTTCTAAAAGCTTTAAACTTTAAAAAGTTTGCTTCTTGAAGACAAGAATACATGTGAAAGTCTAAACTTTTTAAGTTAGAAAAATGATATCTTGTCACTTTAGACTTTAGAAATCAAACCTTAAAGAAAAGACCTTTCACAAAGTTTCAAACTTTAAGATCTTTAAGTTATAAAAATGTGGTTTTATAACATTTCATTCATAAAGTTTAGACTTTGAACCAAAACAATAAAAAAAGGTGTTAACTTTTATAAAGAACAAGACTTTTTATTCAAAAGCTAGTAACTTGTATCATTATTTCATAAAGGTCCAATCCTAAGATAAGAGCTTAATGTCAAAGGCACTTACTTTCATAAAGAATAAGACTTTATGACTACTTTATAAAGAATGACAACTTTAATAATGTTTAAGGCAAAACCTTGGTATGTTATTAGTAAAAGTTTAAAACTTTGTAACTTGAATAAGTTAAAAGTCACCCTTGGTGATTAGTGAACATTGGTGTTGTTGGATTCATGATGTGGTTATGCGTTGTCATGACCCAAGGATTAGAGGGATCTCGAACTCCTTGGGAACGGAAATATGATTAGGACCTCTGAGCATACCATGAACCTAGGAATCACTAAGTGCACTATCTCAAGGAAAGGAAACAATCACATAATTTAATTAATCTGAACAAGTGTGTCATAAGACATGCACTTAGGTGAAGAATACTTTCATCCAAGGACCAAGTAACTAAAAGACTACAAACACATATCCTAACTATGTGGTTCTATCATGGGTAACCATGGGAAATCATGTGATGATTCATAATATTCTTCACAAAGAACAACACAACTATAAACCCCTTTAGGGTATGGATGTGTGATGCCACTCGGCATGATGAATGATGAGTTTGATTGAACTTTGTCTCATGATTGAATGATGAGTGTGACGATATGATATAGATATGATGAACTATTGGTTGAATGCTGATGATTGGCATTTTGGGGAAGCTCTGGTCTAGCTGTTATGTTGCCGGATTTCCGTCAAAATTATGGACTTAGTCATATCATTGTATGCGTCTAGTCAAGGAAATGTTATGCATGTAAAGTATAAAGATAAGAAAAGAATCAATGGGACGTGACCCTTCAATCACTTCGGTAAAGGAAGTGAGAGACGACGATCCACAAGGAACCTGTATGAGGGAGGGAAGGGTGTTTTGGAGGACCCTCCAACTTAGAGGTAACCAATATCAGCTTGGTCTGATTTGGTTAGTACTGTGTGACGAAGGTCACGGAATGAGCTCATGTCCAAAGGCAGTCTATTTCAAAGGAAAGTAAAGAATGTTAAGCACGTGCTAAAAGTGAAAGTAAAGTCTGAGTATGACCATGGTTACGTCTATGATGATGCATGTCTTTGCATGTAAGTATATTGCCCATTTGCATTATGAATGTTTATTCTATGTTTCAGTACGTATGTTACTTATGATGATGTGATTATGATCTTAAGTTTAAAAGCAACCCGCTTCGGGGTCTAAGTTTTCAAAACCATTAAAAATTGAACTTATATCTGTCCACTGTTTTTATAATTAAACCCGAAGTGGCTGGGACGATGACGATGACACTGTGTTTGTCTAGTCGCGATCCTACTGAGAAATTTAGTATTTCTCATTCCTACGTTTCCGTGTCATCTTCAGAGGATGTCGACGTCGGGCACGGTGGTGATCTACATTGAGTTCGGTGTGGCGTTGGCGCTTTGACCCGGTGCTGAACGCCTCTATGCTATCGGCGAACGCAGCGATGAGGGTCTACATCTTCCACGACCGCCAATTTCAGACTCCCGTGATGAGCCCATTTTTTCGACCATATCAGCCATTCGGTGAGGTTACTATGGATGACATCCGCCCCTACTTTCAGCCACCGAGATACCCCACTGATGATGACGAGACTGACTCGGATACCCGGTTGACTCTGACTGTTTCACCGGATTCACCCTCGAGCCATCTTATCCGAGCTTCCATGTGGAGACCGATCCGTCTGAGCCCCTCTATCCGACTCATTCTGGGAGATCTCACCGTTCGGGTTCGTCACAACCTTCAGTGATTCGTCTATCTTCTAATTCTTCTGCTTCATCTGCTGGCCCAGCTTCACCCCGATTAGCGAGCGCGGTTCATTCGTGCCGCTGGCTGTGCCCCGTGGACGAGGACGTGCTCGAGGAGGGGGACGTGGTGGCACTTTTCCCGGTGGATATGGGAACAGTTTCCTCCCGCCAGATGCTTGATGTGACAGCGCATCACGGGCCGAAAGCGCTTGAGGATAGCCCCTTTTGGTTGTAGTTATAGGGTTATCATTCTGTTATGTGGCATGCTTGGGTAGTAGGATTTTCCGATGTATTTCCTTTTATTATGTATTGGTAGGCTTTTTATGTAGGGCCGATGATAGATATCGGACCCATTATTATCTTATGTATGACTCTGGTATGACTATTATCGTATTATCATGGATGGCCGTGGAATGAATGTTACATTTATCTAAGAATCGTGATTACTCTTATGGTTTCTATGCTTGCTAAATGCGATGTATGTATGGGACAGTGGTGTTACTTTATATGTTCACGATGCGCTCATGGCTCTCGATTTCAAAAATTGGTTCACTTGTTTTGAAAAAAAAAAAAATTTACCCCTATTTTCGGTATAAGGTAATTTCTAAAAGGTAATGTTAGTTCCGCGAGCAAAAGTAACAACTAGTAATTCCACAATATGACTTAAGCATAGAATGGAACTACTAGGGTGTTACAGCATGAAATGCAACCATCTGAATTAAGGCTCAAAAGCTCACGAAGGCAAAATTCAACATACTCAGTCATGACAAATCAAGATCAACCACCCAACTTACACATATCAAGAAGAGGAAGATGAAATCATGTTAGAACCCTATCTTCTCTAAAGCCTAATGCCTTAACTCAACAACTTTCAATTCAACAATGGAGAACCAAAGCAAAATAAAGCAGAACAAGGCAATTTTTTTTAAGAAGAAAATGAAGTAAAAGCAACCATGAAACAAATCTATAATGCAAGATTAATTACCAAACAACACAATCTACAATCCTATGTTGAAACCACCCCCCTATACTTCAACTTTACATTGTCCTCAATGTATGACACACAATGGAAATGCAAGGCAAGTAAAATTAGGTAAGGGAAAGAAAAGAGAAACTCTCCTATCAAGTGTAAGTGGCCACTAGCAAGCGAACCTCCTCAATGGTCTCCAAGGGTGTGTCTTCATGAAATGGCTTCAGACGGGGGCCATTCACCTTGAAAGCTTTATTAGTCCCAGGCTCCAAAATCTACACAGCACCATATGGAAAAATCTTAGTCACTATATAAGGACCAAGCCAACTAGAACAAAGCTTACCAGAAAAGAGCTTGAGGCAAGATTGTAAAGAAGCACTTTCTGGCCAATGGAGAACTCCCTCCACAGTAACTTCTTATCATGAATGAGTTTTGTCTTCTCCTTGTACATGCGGGAGTTCTCATAGGCTTTCAACCAGATCTCCTCCAACTCCTGAAGTTGGAGCTTCCTGTGAAGTCCGGACTGGCTCATATCAAGGTTGCAGTTCTTGACTGCCCAATAGGCTTTGTGCTCAATTTCCACCGAAAGGTGACATGCCTTGCCAAAGACAATCCTATAGGGAGACATCCCTAAAGGAGTTTTGTAGGCAGTGTGGTAAGCCCATAATGCATCCTCAAGGCTCTTACTCTAATCCTTCTTGCTAGGCTGCCCTGTTTTCTCCAAAATCTTCTTCAACTCCCTATTTGATACCCCCTCTTGTCCATTAGTCTGCGGATGGTATGGAGTTGAGACCTTGTGGGTGACACCATATTTCCTCAACAGAGTTGCCATGTTCCTATTTCAGAAATGGCTCCCCTGATCATTGATGATTGCTATAGGCAGTCTAAACCTGCAACAAATGTGTGATCTGACAAAATCTACAAAAACATGAGAATCATTAGTTCGGGTGGCCTTGGCCTCCACCAACTTGGAGACATAATCAACAGTCAGTAGAATATAAACAAAACCAAATGAGACAGGAAATGGACCTATAAAGTCAATACCCCAAACATCAAATATCTCACAAAACAATAATGGTTGTTGAGGCATCTCATTCCTATGGGAAATAATACCTATCTTCTGACACTATTCAAAATTCTTACAATAAGTGTAAGAATCATGAAACAGTATGGGCTAAGACCTTCCTAGCAATGCATTGTAGTCCAAAGTGACCACCACAAGCAAGTGTGTGACAGAAATGCAAAATGGAAGGAATCTCAAGCTCATGCACACAGCGCCTAATAATCTGATCACTACATATGCACCACAAATAAGGATCATCCCCAACATAATATTTAGCCTTACTCTTAAATTTGTTTATCTGATGCTTTTTAAAGTAGGCAAGCAACTCTGAAGCAACTAGATAGTTAACCAAATTAGCATACCATGGATCCTTACCTCGCAACTCTAAAAGCTGCTCATTTGGAAAGGTCTCACGGATAGTTAGAGGCTCCAAGGTCTGTGAAATACAACTCAAGTGGTCTGCTACCAGGTTCTCAGCTCTACTCTTGTCCCTGATCTCAATATCAAATTCTTGCAACAGCAACATCCACCTAATGAGTCTAGGCTTTGCATCCCACTTCTTCAGTAAGAACTTCAAAGCTGCATGATCAGAAAAAATAGTTACTTTAGTTCCTAGTAGATAAGCACAAAATTTATATAAAGCAAAAATAATGGCTAAAAGCTCATTCTTTGTGGTTGTGTAATTAGCCTGTGCAGAATCTAGGGTCTGGGAGGCATATGCTATGACATGAGGAATCTTCCCAACCTTCTGGGAAAGAACAGCTCCAATTGCAAGGTTCGATGCAACACATATGAGCTCCAATGGCTATTCCCAGTCTGGCGGCTGAAGAACAGGAGCAGAAATCAGGTGCCGCTTCAACTAGTCAAAAGCTTTCCTACAGTTATCATCAAACTGGAAGTCTATATCCTTCTGCAACAGTTTGGAAAGTGGAAGGGCAATTTTGCTAAAGTCCTGGATAAATCGCCTGTAAAAACTTGCATGTCCAAGAAAAGAACGCATTTCCCGCATACATGTGAGGTAAGGTAGAGAAGCAATGACATCAATCTTGGACCTATCAACAACAATACCCTCACTAGAAATCACATGTCCTAAGACTACACAATGCCTAACCATAAAATGACATTTCTCATAATTCAAAATAAGGTGAGACTCAACACATCTATGTAATACCCTAGCAAGTCTATCCAAGCAAGCATCAAATGAAGTGCCATAAATAGTAAAATCATCCATAAAGACTTCCATATAATTTTCTAGAAATCAGAAAAGATACTCACCATGCACCTATGAAATATACATGGGGAATTACATAAACCGAAAGGCATCCTCCAGTATGCAAATGTGCCAAATGGGCATGTAAAGGTGGTCTTCTCCTGATCTTCTAGTGCAATGTAGATCTGAAAATAACTAGAAAATCCATCAAGAAAACAGTAGTGTGATTGACCTGCGAATCTCTCTAGCATCCTATCAATGAAGGGTAATGGGAAGTGGTCCTTCCTGGTGGCTTGGTTCAATTTCCTGTAATCTATGCAGACTCTCCAGCTATTCTGTACTCTTGTAGGCACCAGCTCCTCCTTTGAGTTCTTCACCACTATTATTCCAGTCTTCTTTGGAACCACTTGCACAGGGCTCACCCACTTACTGTCTGAAATTGGATAAATGATTCCTGCAGCTAATAACTTACTCACTTCTTTCTTCACCACATCCAAGATAAGCGGGTTGAACCTTCTTTGAGGTTGCCTCACTGGTTTCACTCCCTCCTCTAACTGAATTCTATGCATGCATGTAGAGGGGCTAATGACAGGTATGTCTACCAATGTCCAGCCTATAGCCATCATGTTCTACCTCAGGATGTTCAGCAACTTCTCTTCTTGCTCTGGTTGCAGATCTTTGGCTGTAATGACTAGTAGCTTCTCATTTGCTGCCAGAAATGCATACTTCAAATTTTCTGGCAATGGTTTTAGCTCTAAGGTGGGTGCTTCTTGCATGGAAGGTGCTAGTCTTGGGTTTTCTTCAACTAGTTTAATTTCAGTAACTGCAACATGTGAAGAATCTTGCACAAGAGCATTATGATATCCTTGGGAAATAATGTTAATAGAATTAGGTGCAAAAGACGTCATACTTCTACAATGCACAAAATTAGAATTTCTATAATGTGCAGAGTTTTCAGAATTTAAACTAGCAAAAATAGATTTGACAGCAGCAAACTTTTCAGAAGCTTAAGAATTCACAACAAATTTACTAATTTCAGAACCTGCAAAAACTTTAGAATTATCAAAATGAACAGAATAAGCAGAAACAGCATGTGTGCAACCAGCATTTGCACAACTAGAATAAACAGTAGTAGAATTGCTAGCATTTGACTCGAGTGCCGAGCTCGATCAAATTACAATAAAATCGAGTTACAATACTTTGCGGTAAAGGGTGCAATCCGGATCGTCTCACACGGATGAGAATATTTTATGATCAGAAATTCGTGGGGTGGGGTTTGTTTATCAAATAAAAATGTAGCCAATTAAAATGGAAATGAACAGAAATTGAAACTCTAATCCAAGAATCAAAGGAACAACCACAGACACTCAATCATCGAATTCTAAAAATAACTCAGCAAACAGAATCAGTGATTAACATTGAATCTAAATGAAACCTTAATTCAAACTTAGCATTCACATGAAAGCCTTCATGCATTTGATTAATGCAACTTCAATTAAAATTCAGAAACCTCTAGAATCTAAGTGAATTATGTTAATTTCATATGCCAATGCAGTTAATCATAGATTTCAAACTTGAAACTCTAATTCATATTCCTTCCACAATCTGATTACATATATCTACCGAATATTATGCAACTAATCAAATTTCAATCAACAATGCAGAATGAAAAACACCAATTCAAACAAGATTGAAATAAGAAAGAAGAAGTAGATGAAACCGATTATATGCCGAGTCCGGTTAAACCAATTCTCAAGAGTGTTGTGATTGTTTCTTTAATCCGTGGATCAGATGTAAGTTCAAGCCTCCATGAATGGAGGAAGACAAATTGGCAAGGTTGGGGGGTGTGAGAGAAGAGAGGAAGAAGAAGAAGTCAAAACCGAAAATTTCCTATTCCAAAATCTGTCGAATGAGTTCCAAGTTTTGGCCTCTTTCCGAACTGGCCAAATTAGAATCAAAACTGCCTAAAAATATTAAATTGTAATTACTACATTAATCCCCTCTGTCTCCTTTGAATCTGGACACCTTATTTGCTAAAATCCGAATTATAGAAAGAAAGTTACACTAAAAACATGGAATCATTATAACTAATTCCGTAAGTAATGCTATTATACCGTTTTGGCTATCAAAATGATTCTGTTTGAATTTTTCACTCTGAAGAACAATTGTAGCCTTAGATGTCAGCTTCAAAATGCCACTGGAATGGGCTCAATTGAACAACTATTGACCGAGATATGGCCCAAATACCACACCCTACTCAGAATTCATGACTGCACCACTTTAGTTCACTTCTAGGCCCAATTTAGCTCCTTAACACCAGAATTGACCTCTGACCTCTTCGTATAACTTGTAGGACTATCTCTCAGCTTTCCTACAAATCAAGAATCACAATAAAATGAGCTTTACAACTCAAGATATAACCCAAAAAGCAAAACAATGTCAGAATTCACCTAATGCTAGAAAATTTAACTCAAACCCAAACAAAATCCAAACAATACAATATAGTCCAATTCAAAACAATTAGGCACAAAAGAGAATTAATGAGCTAGGAATTGGGAAAAATAAGTATATAAAAATCCAATTGATCAGGTGTCCAATAGAGAGTTGAAGAGAATCCTTGAGAAGACTGCTAACTCCTCAAGGAAGGATTGGTTAGTTAAGTTGGATGATGCTCTTTGGGCTTACAGGATAGCTTTCAAGACTCCCATCAGGATGTCTCCATATAGATTGGTCTTTGGGAAGGCTTGTCACTTGCCGGTTGAGTTGGAGCACAAGGCATATTGGGCAACAAAACTGCTCAATTTTGATCTCAAGGAGGCAAGTGAGAAAAGAATTGTACAGCTTAATGAGTTGGATGAGTTTAGACAGGAAGCTTATGAAAATGCCAAGCTCTATAAAAAGAAAATCAAGAAGTGGCATGATAGGAATATAGTAAGAAGAGATTTCCACATAGGTCAGAAAGTCTTACTTTTCAATTCTAAATTGAAGCTATTCCCTGGGAAGCTGAGATCAAGGTGGTCAGGTCCTTTTGAGATCACTAAAGTATCCCCTTTTGGAGCCATTGAGGTCACACATCCTACAAAAGGCACTTTTAAAGTCAATGGCCAAAGGTTGAAGCCATATGTTGATGGAAGCTATGATAAACTCAAGGCTTTAGCTCTTCTATCTAATCCATACTGATAGATAGAGTCATGTCCAACTTAGGGATATTAAATTAAAGTGCTTGTTGGGAGACAACCCAACTTTTCCTAACTTTTCTTTGATTCCTTTTAACTTTTCTTATTTAGGATTCTTTTAGTTTTTTATTATGGTTATCTTTTTTTTATTTAGGTATAATTTTGTTTAGAATCAATTTAATTTATTCAAGTCTAGTTTGTTTTTTCTTTTTTTTAGGTTCATGGAGCAATTAGGAAGTTCATAAGTGGAGAAAGTGATAAAATTGTGCGTGCAGCAGAGAAAATGTAGAAGTTGTAGCAGCGACAACGCGTTATAGCACTATAGCGCAATGCATTATGCTATAGCGTGCTGTCAAAGGGAGTATGTATTTTGAAAATTATGGTTGCGCAATAGCGCAAGCTTGCGTTTGCAGAAAGTGAAGAGAATATTTGGTTGTGCTATAGCGTGACATGTTGCGCTATAGTACAAGCCCGTTTTAGTGATGCACCAAAGGATATTTTGGTTGCGCTATAGTGCAAGCCCAATTTCATGACAGATTTAAATATCGCACTGCAGCTTCACTCTAGCACAAACACAAACATACACACACATAGTTCTTTTCTCTCCTCACTCTCTTACACACTCAAACACAAACACTCACTCTCCCACTCAATTCCTTCTACCCAAATTCATTCCTCACCTCAAAGCCGCCCTCACCCCTCACAGATTTTCACTTATTTCTCCATCGTAACCACTGATTTTTCCCCAATTAAACCCTAACTCGCAGAATTGGGATTTCTCAAGTGGGAGGCAAAACTCTCACCATTTTTTTTAGAAGGAGTTGCTTCACTTGAGTTGTTGAGAGTTGTTGAGAGTCATCCATACCTGGTTTGCATCTTCTTACTCTCTCAATTTTGATTTTTGATGTTGCATGTGATACTTACATTGCCATGTTTAGTTCTCACTTTGAATTTATCATAAATAACATGTGCTTTAGTTATGGTAGAATGAATTGATGTTGTTTCATTTCATTAAACACAGTACTTGAGTTAGTTGTGATCATCATTGCTATATTAGGTTATTGGCTTGAGTTATTGAGTGTTTGGCTTTGAATTGAGAATATGAGATGAGTCATTTGGGTGTTCATGCATATTTGATTTAAGACAATTAGGTTTTAAAATAGGATTGAAAACTTTACTTGACATTGTCCATATTTGAATGTGCTTAGGATCCATATTCTCATTGATTATTTTCAAAATCCTTGCATATGCTCCATTATGTTAAATGGAATTGTAGTGGATTCTAAGTTATTTCCTTCTACGGATTAATTCTGACTATGCCAGTAAGTAAGTTAGGGGTAGTTATCTTGGAACATTCTGTTATGATTTATTGATTATTGATTGGTTGCCTTTGGATTTTTGGTTGTTTTAATTGTGTTTCGAGGACCATGGCATCCAAAAAGAGAACCAAGACTACCAGAGCCTCCTCTTCTTCCTAGCCCTCTCAGGCTGATGTAGACTTTGATAGACATCGATTCATCGGGGCGAACTATCAGCATCATTACAATACCTCCCTCCACAAATGGGAGTTGGTGATAAAGAAGGGTGTTCAATTGAGATCGGGTATATTCCGAGCACAAATGGAAGAGATAGAAAGGAGAGGGTGGCATAACTTGTTGGATGAGCCACTATTAGGTTGTCTTAACTTAGTGAGAGAATTCTATGCCAACCTGATGGTGGTTAGTGGGGCCAACCAACCTGAAAGCTACGTTTGGGTGAGAAGCCAATGGGTAGACATCCGTCCCTCCAGCATCAACTCCTTCATGTGCACTCCTGACATCTAGCAAGATGATATCTCTACATTGAGAGGGCAGAATGTAGATTGGGATAAGATTCTTCAGACCATAGCCTTCCCGAATGGCGAGTGGGCTTATTATGATACTCTGTCTACTGGCCCAAAGCATTTGCTGAATAAGTACCTCAACCCAGCAGCCAGAGTGTGGGCTCAGATTATGTTTCTTGCCTCATGCCTCGCAGACACACCCATTCTATCACTAGAGAGAGGTGCCTGCTACTATATTGCCTCATCACTCAGAGGGAGGTGAACCTGGGTCAGTTGATCAAGGATCAAATGATGACTATACCGAGCAGCAACTATTCCTTACTTTACCCATCTCTGATCACTACATTAGCCCTGCAAGCGGGTGTTGTTGTAGATCCCGCAAAGTGCACGACGGACAGAGGTCCAAAGATTTCGGATGAGAGCCTCTTTATGACACTAAGCAGAGCGACTCAAAGGACCGGGAATACCCGATGGGTTGAGAGACAGGGAGATGCATCATCACCATCACCACCACCACCACCACCATAAGTCAGAGACACTGATGTGTCCCAGTCGCCATGGCTTCAGCTTCAGGCCTAGATTAATGAGTTGCCCCTAGACATAAGGAGCACATGGACTACTCTCCAGAACAAAGCGAGCCAGCAGTATTCCTCTATTTATAGAGGCATCTAAGGTCTGGAGGCAGATACCACCTTTACCTCCAACAGATCCAGAGCTTGAGCGTCTCACTGATAAGGAGGCCTTTGCATAGGAAGAGTCATAGGAAGAAGCAGAAGAAGCAGCTAAGGAGTCAGAGGAAGACTAGATTTGGGGAGTTCCTTTCCTTTCCTTTCCCTTTTTTTGATTTTATTTTAGTGCATTGAGGACAATGCACAATTTTTAAGTTGGGGGTTAGGAAAGTCCATGAATGCACTTTTGCTTTTTGCTTCTGCTTATTTTTCTTTAGTTATTATTAGTTTTCTAGTTTGCTAGTTGTCTTGTTTCTATTTCAACAAAAACAAAAAAAAAAGCCAAAAAGATTTTCATTTTTAGTCTTTTTCTTAGTGTCTTTTGTCAGTCAAATGGATGTAATGCCTATGCCTATGATATGAAAGACTGCTCTATCTGTTAACTCTTAAGTAACTTTGAATCCTAATTTGAGTCTTAAAAATCTTTTTGTGCTTTTATTATTAAATTGAGAAGGATCATTTTCTTGCACTTTGATAAGAGTTAGAAACTTAGGATAGGTGATCTTTATGCTTTTATACTTTATTTAGGTTTAGACATGCATTCTTATTCATGTGAATCTCTCTTGCAAAATATGTGAGTGAATCTTAGCCATAGAAGTGATTTAGGCCATGTTTGGTAGCCATATTTAAGCCTTATTGGCCCACCCTTGTCATTGATCCGTAGTCACCCCAATGGAGCTTTAAAACCTATTCTTGGATTGAACCACATTATGAGCCTAATGCCCTTCATTTCTTTCCTATTTTTGATCCCTTGATCTACCCTCAAGCCTTAGCTCCTAAATCCTTTTGAATAGGGTAATACCTCTTCGAGCAAAACTTCATACTTGCTAAAGTAAAAGGTGAAGAAAAAAAAAAAGAAAGAAAAAAAGGAGAAAAAGTTTGAAAAAATGAAAGAAGAATGAAAAGTTAAGTAAGAAAAAAAGAGAAAAAGGATGGCAATACAAGGAAAATATAATGCCAAGGTTCAAGAAGAAGAAAAGTGTAACATCCTCCTCTATACAGTACTATGCTTAAGTCATAATACCTCACCTAGGAGTTGTTACTGTCACTTAATCAGACCTTATCTGGTAGCAATCTTCGGCCACCTTTAATCTTACTAGTCAACTTCGCCTCGGAAGGCCTTCTTCGGGACTTCTGAACTATCTAAAGATAATACGAAAATAAGAGTGAGAAATTTTAAATTCAGTAGGATTCACTAAGAACTTTCATGCCGTGTCTTCGTTATTATCCCCAGCTGCTTCGGTTTATAAAAAGAATGAACATGTTGTACGCACGGTTCTATTTTATAATTTGAAAACATATGGTCCGAAGCAGATTTTTATTCATACACTTGTCATTTGGGAGAGCCAATAGACAATGAAGTCAAGAATCATACTATGAATAATAACTGCAACGTATTAAAATATAATAATACCAATATATTGGAAACATAACATCTACACATGGCTTTACTTGCCATACATTCCAGAGTACGATTGCCATGTCGTACTCCATCGGGTGTGATCACCTTGTCACACTCCTTATAAATATATTCCCCTTGCCATGTCTTAGAGTATGATCGCCATGTCATACTTCATCAGGTGTGATCGCCATGTCACATCCTTTAGGGTAGGGAATAGTTATGCCACATTCCAGAGTACAATCGCCATGTCACACCCCATCAAAGCGTGATCGTCATGTCACTTTGCTTAGGAATATGAGACCTTCATTATATCTTTTAACTGCCTTCACAAGGAGGGACCCAATGTGCAACTGCCTCCGAGTGAAAAGGACCCACATCTTTATCCTTTAACTACCTTCACAAAGAGGGATCTCATAACTGCCTCCAGGTGAAGGGATCCACATTTAACATATTCATATCCTTTCATTTTCATACATAATCAAGCATAGACATGTTGAATGCACTCATACATATACTTCATCATTTATTTTTATATATCCTTGCATACGTGATTTCCACATACATATTCATAACATATAAAGGATCATAACTTCCTTATAATTCTATCAAAAATTCAACAGCATAATGGATCAGATCCATTTCTCCATGAATAGTGCCAATCTCAGCAGACAGTCAGTCACAATAAGAGATCAAATATAATGCATCAATCTTTCAAGCACCAACATGGAATTTGCAACACTTAGACTTTAATCGAATTTATATATGCATTAAGGTACCAAATCCCTCAATTCTGGAATTCCTGTTCATATTCTTTAACCCTGCCCATTTTTAGAAATCAAGCCTTAGATTCATTTTAACTCATCTAGACCTGAATTTTGGATATGTCGAAGTGTTATGTGTCTATTTTCTAGCCTCATTGGTCCCATCTTATTTTGACTTGTATAGCTCAAGATATTCAAGTTTTATCTTGGCCTACCTTACAGCTAGCTGGAATTACACACTTACAAATAAAAATCCACTAAAAATCGGATACAAGTTCAAATCATATGAAATTAGTATCATAAAGGTAACAGGACAAGCTTTCATTTGCAAAAAGTTCCATTTCATTTGCTTTAGTAGGGCTAAAGTTATAAGCCCCGAAATTTGACCTTCCTGAGCTATCCTGTTTTGGCCTAGTTTGGACATATGGCAACTTCTTTGAACCACTGAGAGCTAATGGGACAGTAACAAACTTGAAATTTTATTATGGAATGTTGCCTACGTGTAAGCTTTCCAACAAAGTTGGTTTCACTCAATTTGGAGTTGTGTTGGGTGAGTTACACCCTTCTCAAATTGCACTACCTGGATGAATGTCCTGATTCCTAGGTCAAACTTCAAAAATTCATATCTCTCTCAATACTAATCCAATGGCTTATATGATATATGTATGGAAATCCAGTTTCATATAAAAATAGTTTTATCAGGTTTCGGTGGCTGTAAGCATAGCCGTGCACCTTACCAGTATGGACGCCGTAGGGTTTCAAGGCTCCAACTTCTATTTTGCATCCTTTTGTTTGAATTCTCACCCAAGTCTCATCCAAACTCAACACTTATACATTAATCCAGCCATAAGAATTTATATAAACGCTAGATATCATCAATTTAATGGAGAGAATAGAGACTCTACTCAGCCACCATAGCACCAATAATAGAAGAAATTGAAGAATCCTACCTCTTTGTGTAGGATTTTGCTAAGTCTTGGAGTTTGAATTGGCAGAACCTTGTAAAGCTTCAAGGTTTGATAAAGTTGGATGAGAGAAAGAGAGAAAAGGAGAGTGAAATCAGAGGAGAGAGTAGCATAAATAAGAGAGGAAAATCTTATTTAAGTATTGAAGAGGTAGTTGGAATTGTGAGTGTTGGTTGGTTGAAATTCTTGTGGCTGATTTCCAGACATGGTTCCTTCTTTTTGTGGCTTAATGTGGCTTAATTATCCTCCACACAAAATGAGAACTTGTTTGCACTCTATCTATACTCAGAACTTGTATCCATTTTGCATAAAGTCGGAACTCTTGTCCATCTTATTTGAACTTGGAGATTAATCCGGATATTGAAACTCGAGTCACTTGGAAATAGATTATTAGATCGGAAATCATGTTAGAAACATAAAGTCGGAGATCGAAAATCATAGCAAACAAATCACCTTAAAATCGGCAGTTAAAGACAAGACTATGAAACGTAAAAGACTTAAACTCGGAAGTCGGGGATGTTATATAAACTTGGAAGTTAGTCCCAAAGCATAAAACCTTATACCCGCGTATCGGAAGTCGAGAACTAAGATGCTTAAAAACTCTCACACATAACACTAAAACTTGGTCTAGGATTAATCTTGGAAGTTGGTCACCAACTCAATCTCAGGAATATCAATAGAAATGAAACTGCTCTTGAAATAAGTTTGGAGATCGAAACTTAAATAAACTCGGTTATCGGTAATCATGTCCATTTTGTTTGGATTTTAAACGTTAAGTCGGCAATCGAAAATTATCACATTTTATTTGAAACTCGAAGATGAATTCGGAAATAATGTCCATTGTATTTGAAACTTGAAGATGAGATCGGAATTCGTGTAAATTCGGGTCGAACTTGGAGATCAACTCAGAGATCTGAACTTGTGTCCATTCTATTTGAGATCAACTATGAGGTCGGAACTCGTTACATTCGACCCGAAGGTTGGTACTTGTGACCATTCTAGTTAAACTATAAACTCGGAGGTCGGAAACCATATACACTTGTTTCAAAGATGAAGTCGAAAGTCGGAAATTATGTACGTTGTATTTGAAACTCGAAGTCGGAGGTTGGAACTCGTAGTGGATGTTACGAAAAGCATGATGGTTGCTAACCAACTAAGTTAGGGGTACCCCAAGGAGAATAAATTAGGAGTGAGGGTCCCCAAAGTTGAAGGTAATATTGAGTTTCAATGACTATTCCGTCTACCTCTTACCTTGGCCTACCACTACAAGCTGATAAAAAGTCCTTTTGATCTTTGGCTAAGTGATACTCATGTAGAAATAGAGAGAGAGGATTGTGGATATTGTGATATTTTTGTCTTTTCTTAAACACTGCATAAGCATAGGGTGAGTCAATTCTCCATTGCTTTCTCCCTATACATACACTAGATCTATTCTTTTGACAATGTAGAGGCACAATTAGATGGTCTTGGTACTCAAACTTGGATTCTTGGTCACTTTTAAGTTAAGCTATAGAGCAATGATGAGGAAGCTCATAGGCAATAACATCTATTCAAACTGTTTTGTTTAGTGAATCCCTTTATTTTAAGTGTTTTTGTTTAAGTCTTCTATTTTTTCTGTTGTTAGTCCTTGTTTTGAGTCTTGCTTGGGGACAAGCAAGTTCTTAAGTTGGGAATTGTGATAACTAAAATTGGTAAGTCATATTTTTAGTTAGTTTTTGTTGAATTTGAGTTACGGTTGTTTAATTTAGCTTTTGTTTTGTTGTATTTTGGTATATAGTTTGGGTTAATTGGTATTTTTCATCTTTTATTACTTTTGTTATTTGTTTGGGTACTTATTTTGGGTTTATTTGATTTATTGTAGGTATAAGTGGGCCCAAAAGAAGTTGGAAGAGGCCAAGCCATGAATGCAGACTAAGCACCTTGCGCGATAGCACAAGCCAGTGTGCTATAGTGCATTGCCGCATAAGGAAGAAAATGGCCACTTTCATGTTGCGCTATAGCGCAACCAAGCACGTTGTAGCACGCTCCCGTTTTGTCAAATTCCCAAGGTTTTAAGTTGCGCTATACCACAGCTAAGCGAGCTATATCGCGCTCTCGTATTCACAGACTCTGTCAACAATTTTTGTTGTGCTATAGCACAACCTAGCGTGCTATAACGCACCACCGTATTTCGCAAATGAGCCAAGCATTGAGGCTTGCGCTATAGCGCAATCCTTTGCACTATAGCGCAAGTCCGTTTGCAGCAGATTATCAATTCAAGCTGAAAGTTTAAAAGGGGGGTCTGTGCACTATAAAAAGGAGGTCACACAGATCACAAAAGGATCCAGAGACATTTTACACACTTTTCCAAGGCAGAAAACTTTTCTCAAAGAGATTGAAGGTGAAGATTCAAGGATTTCGGGTTTTAATCATCAACATGGAGAGAACCAAATTTTTCTGAATTCCTTGTTTCTAACCAGAATTCTCTATGGCTTTTTGTTTTTCTGTTTCCTCATCTTTACACTCTGTTATTGTTTTCTTTTCTTTAGACATGAACTAAATTTCTCTTGCTAGGGTGTTAATGGACCCTTTCATATGACAAATTTCTTTGTGGATTAATGTTAATTTTGTTTCTATTTCAATTGCTTAGTGTTTTTGTTTGTACTTAATGCTTTTGATTGATTGGCCACCATTCAATTGATTTGCTGGTTTGTAATAACTAGAGATAGGGTTTGTAAACAAAGCTTCTTAACATAAACACCATGAGGGGAGCGAAAACTAGAGATAGACAAACGCGATTCATGCGGTCAACATAGGAACCCATAGAACTTCAACCTTTTCTTGGATTAGCTTGATCTAAGAGATTAGGCAATCATTTTAGCATAACGAGTATTGCTTGACCTCGAGAGAGGCTAGGAATAAATTAAGAGGAACCGACCGTGAGTCAATTAGGACAGAACGGATTAACAGAAATTCATAGGCAAGGCATCTACAATAGGTGAAATTAATTAGCCCTGGCATTCATTCCATTGCATTTAGTCAACCTTTCTTGCATCCGTCCTAGTTACTATTTTTCGTATCTATTAAATTCTTATTTTTATTTTAAATTTCTTTACATCTTCCCTCCAAATAGTTATCCCTAAAACTATTCGGTATTTGATCTATCCTCATGGGAACGATACTTTTCTCATCACTTCATTACTTGTACGATCCAGTATACTTGCCGGAGCTGCATTAACTAGACAATAAAGTAAAGAGTGATGTCGCTAGAGCATAAAGCATTAGACAAGAGTGCTTTATGTAAGAGTTAGTACTTGATTTGTTCCCCATCATCCAATTAGTCCCTCTAAACCTTGATTACCACAAAATAACACAAAAATATCTCCCTCCCTCCATTTGAAACTTACAGCCTTACAAAACACGCATACACACACACATACTCACTTTTCTTTTTTCAACTTCTATTCTCTCTCTAAGTTTCCTATTCCTCTAACTTCTCCCTAAAATTCTTTCTTCTTCTTCTTCATCTTCTTCTTCCATTCTCCACCTCCATAGCCAAACTTTCTTCGCTTAGCCCTTCAAAGACCACATCTTTTGGTCTTTGAAGAAGAGATTCAAACACTACAAGCTTCATTTTCAAGAGAACTCAATAGCTTCTCCTTCCTCCTTGCAAAATCGCCACCATCATCATTAAGAGGAGCCATCATCATCATCATCTTCTTCTTCTTCTCTTGTTGTAGCGCCATTTTTAAGTAGAGGTAGTGATCTTCACTCTTTTATTTTGTTTACTCAAGAACTTAAAGCTTGGTTCTTCTCATGACCAAGATCTTTAAGTGAAAACTTGAGAAAATCTTTCATACTCTTCATGAGCAAAAGTTTCTATTTTTGGTTAAATGTATTCTTGTTCTTCTTCAAGTGTGCTTGATGTTGCTACTTTTGGTTAAATATGTTCTTAATCTTCTTCAAGTGTCCTTGATGTTGACAATTTTGAAAAAATATGTTCTTGATGTTAATAATTTTGGAAAAATATGTTCTTGATGTTAATAATTTTGGAAAAATATGTTCTTGTTCTTCTTCAGGTGTTCTTGATGTTGCTACTTTTGGTAAAATATGTTCTTGTAAAATATGTTTTTGTTCTTCTTCAAGTGTTTTTGATGTTTCTACTTTTGGAAAAGTATGTTCTTGTTCTTCTTCAAGTGTTCGTGATGTTTCTATGTTTGGGTAAAATACGTTCATGTTATTATTCTTGAATGTTCTTGATGTTCTTGGTGGTATTTTGCTTAAAGTTGTTCCTTTTTCTTATGATGAGTTTATGATTAGAAAAGTTTCATTTTTACATGCTTTTCATGATTTGATAAGGCTATGAACATCTTAAAAGCTTAAAGCTTTAAAAAGTTTGCTTCTTGATGCATAAAAAGTGGCGCAAGATTGGTGCCTTCATAAAAGTTTTATTTTGTTTTGTTTTGAGGACAAGACTACATGTAAACGTTTAAGCCTTTTTGAGTTATAAAAATGGTATTTTGTCACTTTATGTTGTAAAGATTGATGTCTGGATGTAAGTCCTTTCATAAAGTTTTAAACTTTAATCAAGAAGGTGACTTTAAGTCATAAAGTTATAAGCTTGTACACTAAATCTTGTAAAGGTGGAATCTTGAGATGAATATATTAGTAAAGTTCCAAGCTTTAAGCAAAAAAAGCACTTTTGAGTCATAAAAGTGTTAACTTTTATAAATATCAAGACTTTATAACTCTAAAGCTAATGTTTTATATCACTAGTTCATAAAGTAGGAATCTTTTAGACCTTAAGACAACTTTAAATCATAAAGTTGAGACCTTGATGGTCTTAGAGTAAATAAAAGTGTCAACTTTCATAAAGAATAAAACTTTACGACTAGTTTATAAAGAATAATAACTTTTATAATACTTAAGGTAAGATCTTGTTATGATAGTGATAAAAGCTTGAAACTTTGTAATTTAGTTAAGTTAAAAATCATCCTTGGTGTTTAGTGAACATGGGGTTGTTGGGTTCATGATGCGGTTATGCGTTATCATGACCTAAGGATTAGAGGGATCTCGAACTCATTGGAAATAGAAGTATGATTAGGGCCTCTGAGCATACCATGAACCTAGGTGTCACGACCCAACCCAGGCCGTGATCGGCGCTTAGGGAATGAGTTCCCTAGCAAGCCTTTAACTGAAACATTTTTCGGAAAATGGGCAAAGTTCCCCTGTATTTAGGATAATTCCCAAATTAGAATACTCCTCCTGCATAACAACAAACACATACTTTCATCGGAGATCAAGGCATTCTCAGAATGCACCCCTCAACACATAACATATTTATATATATACATATATCTATCAAACATAACTCCATCCACGAGACATGGTTCAAATATCCATAATAATCTAACACATAATTCCATCACAAATTGTCCAACAACTCAGTTTACATAATTTCAAAAATACTAAAACTATTACAAACCAAACCAGGCCCTTATCTAAGAGGGCTCACTAAAAGGGGTCGTCAACTACTACTGAGTAGGGGGATCGACTCCCAGATCTAAACCAACATCTAAAAAAGATAGCCATGAGGTGAGTTTATGAAACTCAGTCAGAAATAGGACACCTTTGTATAAATGAGTTAATGCATAATTGAAAACTATAGATTAGTTCAATTTAATAACCATAGGAACTATCTAACAGGATAATCCATCTGGATTCACACGTAGGTGGCCCTTCCTTGGTGTGAATAATCAGGCACACCCCATACTATGTGTATGGCTGTGAATAACAGGCACGCATCATTCCTTTGAGTGGCTGTGAAATCATAAGTCAAGGTGCACCAGGGCTAACATCTACTACCATTAGCAGACAGATCCTATATAGAGTAAACCCTAATAGTTCCATTCTATGCTTAAGTCATATTGTGGAATTCCTAGTCGTTACTTTTGCTCGCGGAACTAGCATTACCTTTTCAAAATTACTTTTTAACGAAAATAGCGATAATTATTTTTTTGAACAAAACAAGTAAACCATTTTGAAATCGAGAGCCATGAGCACATCGTGAACATGTAAAACAAACGTCCCTATCTCATACATACCACACATTTAACATAAATAGAAGCAATGAGAATTAACCATAACCTTAGATAAAGATAACATTCATTCTATGGCCATCCATAATAATATAATACTAGTAATACCAAAGTCATACATAAGATAATAATGGGTCTAATATCTACGTCGGCCCTACATAAGAAATCTACCAAATATATGGTAAAAGGAAATACATCAGAAAACCCTACTACCCAAGCATGCCATACAACAAAATGATAACCCTATAACTACAACCAAAAAGGGCTATCTTC
Organism: Pterocarpus santalinus; assembly: GCA_031439595.1. Lineage (NCBI taxonomy): Eukaryota > Viridiplantae > Streptophyta > Magnoliopsida > Fabales > Fabaceae > Pterocarpus > Pterocarpus santalinus. The sequence goes on from CM062527.1 coordinate 49,610,710, forward strand.
ATGCTCAGCTCCACATGCAATCGTCACATCAGGCATCAAGCAGGAGGAAACTGTTCCCATATCCATCAGAAGAAACACCACCACGTCCTCCTCCTCGAGCATGTCCTCGTCCATGGGGCACAGCGCCGATACGAATGAACGCACGCCCACGAACCGGGGGTGAAGCTGGGCCAGCAGATGAAGCAGAAGAATTAGAAGATAGATGAATCACCGAAGGCGATGAACCCGAACAATGAGAAGGGTCAATCTTCACATGGTAGCTCGAATAAGACGACTCTGAGGGATCGGAATCCAGTGAAACAGTTGGAGTCAAAAGGGCATTCGAGTCAGTCTCGTCATCGTCGGTGGGGTATCTCAATGGCTGAAAGTAGGGACGGATGTAATCCATAGTAACCTCGCCAAATGGCTGATGCAGTCGAAAAAATGGGCTCATCATGGGAGTCTGAAACTGGCGGTCGTGGAAGATGTAGACGCTCATCGCTGCGTTCACCAACAGCATGGAGGCATTCAGCATCGGGTCAAAGCCCCAACGCCACACTAGGAACTCAACATAGATCACCACTGTGCCTGACGTTGACATCCTCTGAAGACGACACGGAAAATGTAGGAGTGAGAAATGCTAAATTTCTTAGTAGGATCATGACTAGACAAACACAGTGTCATCGTTATCGTCCCAGCCACTTCAGGTTTAATATAAAAATAGTAGGCAGATATCGGTTCATTTTTTATAGTTTTGGAAAACGTAAATTCCGAAGCGGGTTACTTTTAACTTTATCATCATATCCATAGTGTCATACATAGGCATACATGTTAATGTACATAATAAATAATGCATATAAGGAATGTAATAACATGCATGACTATGCAACTCATCAACTTGACCATGGTCCTATTTTGACTTTCATTTTTAGCACATGCTTAACATTCTTTTACTTTTCCTTTGAAATAGATTGCCTTTGGACATGAGCTCATTCCGTGACCGTCGTCACACAGTACTAACCAAATCAGACTAAGCCGATATTGGTTACCTCTAAGTTGGAGGGTCCTCCACATCACCCTTGCCTCCCTTATAGAGGTTCCTTGTGGATCGCCGTCTCTCACTTCCTGGAAGTGATCGAGGGGTCATATCCCATTCTTTCATTTCTTATCATTATACTTTACATGCATAGTTCTTCTTTGACTAGACACATGCAATGATATGACTAAGTCCATAATTTTGACGGAAATCTGGCAGCATAATGGCTAGATCGAAGCTTCCCCAAAATGCCAATCATCAACTTTCAACCAACAATTCATTATATTTATATCATATCATCATACTCATCATTCAATCATGTCGTATGGCATCACACATTCATACCCTAAAGGGGCTTATAGTTGTGTTAATCTTTGTGAAGAATCCTATGAATCATCACATGATTTTTCATAGTTACCCATAAGAGAATCACATAGTTAAGATATATGTGTGGGGTCTTTTAGTTACTTAGTTCTCATATGAAATTAATCTTTACTCGAGTTCATGTCTTATGGAACACTTGTTCAAATTAATTAAGTGATTGTTTCCTTTCCTTGAGATAGTGCACTTAGTGATTCCTAGGTTCATGGTATTTTTAGAGGCCCTAATCATACTTTTATTCCCAGGGAGTTCGAGATCCCTCTAATCCTTGGGTCATGACAATGCATAACCACATCATGAACCCAACAACACCATGTTCACTAAACACCAAGGTTGATTTTTAACTTAACCACGTTACAAAGTTTCAAGCTTTCGTTATTAATATATCAAGGTTTTACCTTAAACGTTATTAAAGTTATCATTCATTATAAAGTAGTCATAAAGTTTTATTCTTTATGAAAGTAAGTGCTTTTATCATCAAGCTCTTATCTTAAAGATTAGATCTTCATGAAATAATGATACAAGTTACTAGCTTTTTAACTAAAAAGTTTTGTTCTTTATAAAAGTAGACTTATTTAATTATTCTAAGACTATCAAGGTCTCAACTTTATGACTTAAAGTTGTCTCTACATTAAAAAGTTCCTAATTTATTAGCTAGTGATATGAAAAATTAACTTTAAGGTTAAAAAGTCTTGATCTTTATAAAAGTTAACAACTTTTAGCTTTGTTTTGGTTCAAGATCTAAACTTTATGAATTAAATGTTATAAAACAACACCCTTTTGACTTAAAGGTCTCATTCTTGATTAAAGTTTGAAACTTTATGAAAGATTTTTCTTTAAGGTTTGATTTCTAAGACATAAAGTGACAAGATATCATTTTTCTAACTCAAAAAGGCTTATTATCCTAAAAAGTTTAGACTTTTACATGCATTCTTGTCTTCAAAATAAAACAAAAGAAGACTTTGTAATGGCACTAAAACTTGCGCCACTTTTTGTGTATCAAGAAGCAAATTTTTTAAAGTTAAAGCTTTTACAATGTTCATAGTCTTATCAAATCATGGAAAACATAAAAAGATAAGGTTTTTCTAATCATTAACTCATCATAAGAAAAGGAACAACTTTAAACAAGATACTATTAAGAACACTCAATAATAAGAACATATTTTCCAAAAGTAGAAACATCAAGAACACTTGAAGAACATCAAGAACATATTTTGCCAAAAAGGGAAGCATCACGAACACTTGAAGAACATATTTTCCCAAAAGTAGAAACATCATGAACACTTGAAGAACAACAAGAACATATTTTGCCAAAAGGGAGACTTTAGCTCTTGAAGAGCATAAGGGATTTTCTCAAGTTTTCACTTTGAGATCTTGGTCATGAAAGAACCAAGCTCCAAGCTTTCTTGAGCATACAAAATGAAAAAGATGAAGATCACTACCTTTCTTGGAAATGGTGCAAAAATTAGAGAAGAAGAAGAAGATGATGGTGATTCCTTTCCTTGTAGATGGTGGCAGTTTGGCTTGGTGGAAGGAGAAACTCTTGAGATCTTGTGAAATGGAGGTTGTAGTGTTTTGATCTTGTCTCCAAAGACCCAAAGATGAGGTCTTTGAAGGACTAAGTGAGTGGTTTTGGTGGTGGTGGTGGAGAAAGGAAGAAGAAGAAGAGGAGGAAGATAAAGAATTGTTTAGAGAAAAGTTGGAGGATTTGATTTCAGGAGAGAGAGTGAGATAAGTGAAAATGAAAATGTGAGTGCTTGTGTTGTGTTGTTGTGGTCGTGAGTTTCAAGTGGGTGGGGGAGAAGATATTTTCTTAATTTTGTGTTAATTAAGGTTTAGGGCGACAAATTGGATGATAGGGGACCAAAGTACGTACTAACTTTTATGTAAAGCATTCTTGTCTTATGCTTTATGTAACACCCTAATAAACCCATACTACGCTTAAGTCATATTACGGCATTTTATTAGTTGTTACTTATGCTCGTGGAAAACTAAACTTCACTTGAAATTAAATTACGCATAAAAAACGGTAAGATTTTTTTTTTTGAAATACATCGTCGCTTTGGAAAGTAAAGCCTTGAGCAAGAAGGTAGATAGAGAAAGGGCATGTCGTATAAGGTACATACCCAAATATCATAAAACATGAGAAAGGTAAATAAATAGTAATTCACAAATACGTTACATTACATAGCTAATCATTACATCCATATGGATTCATAATATTTATATACATACAAATATATAACAACATTACATCGAAGGAAGCTCATGGTTGTGCCATGATCCAAATACTAAGTACTAAATACAAACTTCAATGACAAAGCTCATCTCAAAAAGGAATATGCGAAGATGCAGAGTGGCGATTGCTATAAATCCTAAAATAGCTTCGTCTGGCATCCCACGTCATACGTCCGCTCACAGTGTGGGGGATCCATGCTCCACTCCACCAAATGCGCCATCGGATTCTGGTGACGATGCGGAAAAATAGCTAGAGTGAGAAATAAGATTTCTCAGTAGGACTCGAACCCGACACGGAGGTGTCATCGTCATCGTCCCAGCCACTTCAGTTTTATAATGAAAACAGTGAGCATGCATAAGGTCCAATTGTTAGATTTTTGAAGACACAGCTATCTGAAGCGGATTCAATTTTAAGTACATATTCTCGTTATAATAACAACATCATGGTATACATCAAAGCTTATATGACAATTCATAACATGTATGAACATGTTGAGAGTTTCATTCTTTACTTGACTTGACTTTACATAACATTCGAAGTTCCTTTTCTTTTCTTAACTTGACTTTCTCTTAAATCCTTTTCTTTCCTTAACTTGACTCATCTTAAGTCCTTTTCTTTTCTTCACATAACCTTTATCATAGGTCTTCTTCTTTTTCTTTTCACCCACTAAACATAAGAGGTAATGAGCTCATACTGTGGCAGTCGCCACCATAAAATTTCGGTACTTACACTAGCTGGGTCATGCCATGCCTCATGTAAGCCCTATCCCCTATACTCATACTAGTTGGGTCATGCCATGCCTCATGTGAGTCGTGGGTGAGGGGAGCTTAAATTAAGTCATCTTCCCTTTTGAAGGACCACACACTTTATTAAATCTCTTCTTATTAAAGCTTATGATGCAAAATATTTCTAAGTCCACAATTTTTACAAAATTTCGGCAGCATAACAGCTAGATCGAAGCTTCCCAAAATTTTGCCAAACAGAGAAACTAATATCACATATCATTAAGCATCATATCATCAACATATCATATTCATACTTTCATCATCATAACATCATGCTTGCACATAAACATAGGCATATTCTCAACCAAAGTTTTATGAGCTTAGGCTAATAAATTTGGTGCAAGCTTTTAATTGAGATTGCCTCTTGTATAAACTCTTTTATTAGGCATTGGGCCAATTTCATCTATTATCTCTTTTGAAACTTTTAAGTTGAATTATGAAAGTTTTCTAATACTTAATATTCCTTATTAACCTTTAACTTTTACCATAACCAATTTTACTTTTATAGTAGGGCAGTAAATTAAAAAATTCACCCTAATTTCATCTTTTACTCTTTTGCTTCAAATTTTTGTATGATTATACTTCTCTGAGTCTATTTTTAAACAAAATAAACCCCACTCAAAAATTCATTTTGTAACTTGAGTTATGCACATTTTATTCTGACTGTTTAAACTTGAAAATTCATCCTGGATTAGTGGCTTGTCAACTTCACTGGGAGTTCCTCACATGGAATCTAACAAAACTGTTTTATGGTGGTGTTCTTCTAAGTCTTAGCTTTCTAAAAAACTTGGTCCCACTAAAAATAACTTTTGTAGCTTCAGTTATAAGGTTTTTAGTGCGGACTGCCCAAACAGAAACCCATCCGGGAACAGCCCACTTTGAAAATTCATATCTCCCTCATTTTAAATCCAAATTTAATGTATTATATGCTTGAAAAGCTCTTTGAGTCTAATTTCTTTTGTTTCATTGCATTTTGAGTTTTGTAGGATGAGTTATACCATATGTATTACAGACTGCCAGAATTCCAGCTTAACTAGTTTTTGTGTTTTACATATCAAACTTATGGAGAAGTTGTTACACCACTTCAAATCACCATTTTTATGTTTTATCTCACCATTATATTCAAAGTTTAGTCACCAAATCAGTATTTAAAACAAAAATAAAGCAAGACATATAAGAATCATCATACCATAAAATCTCATTTTAAGACAACATTTTTTTCAACAAGGCAAGAAAACTCATAGAGCAAGATATGGTCGTGAGACCTTGAGCAAGTCCTAAAACCACCTAGCTATGAAGAGCTTAGGGGTTCTAGTGCTTGAAAAATACATGAAAAAGAAAGGTTAGAGTCACTACCAAAGAGAGCTTTCTTGAAGGATTTGGGATGAGGAGAACGTTAAAGAGAGCCTTCCTACTTGAAAGCTTGGAAATGGGGCTTGTGTATGAGTGGCCTTGTTTCTCCAAAGACCAAAAATGGTGGCCCTTGAAGGGATTGTGAGTGTGGTGATGGAGATGAGGTAAGAAGTAGTAAGAAGATTGGAAGAAGAACAAGGAAGGTTGGAAGAACAAGAGAGTGGGAATGGGACTTGGAGAGAGGAGAGAGCTTTGTGTCTTAGTGAGAGAAATGAAAAATGAAATGAGGGGGAGAGAGAGTGGGCTGATGGCACAAATAAGGGGCAGAGGATGATGTGATTTTGCTTCTTACAACAAGCAAGAGAGTGGGAAAAACCTTGGGGCAAAAGAGGGAGTTGTGTTTCCTTTGAGTCTTGGCACTTAGGTAAAGACCTTGTAGTGTTTTTCAAGTGGTTAAAAGCATGACCTCTCTTAGGATTTGGCTTGGATAGCTATGATCACTCCAAATGTCACAATCTTGATAGAGGAGAGTATATCTATTGTCTTGACTCAAGGAATACTACTAACATAGACTCTTGATCTAGTGGTTTATGATGAGAAGGCAAATGGATGGTTGGATATGGCTCTTGCTTTGACCAAACTTTCAAACAATAATTAAAGGGAAGTTTCAACATTTTTACAATTGCTACAATTATCTAAATATTAATTAATTTGATTGGTTCAATTATACCTTAACACATTTTTATTGAAAAGGATTTTCCTCATTAATTATGTAAAGAGGGTGTGAGGGTTAATTTTTCATGTGATTAGGATGTGACGCTTGTCATGCTCTTAGTTAATAAGGTTAGGTCACCTTGATTTTATGTTCTAAGTCATGAATTAACAATGATTGGGCTATTAGGATTTTAATTGTAACCTTTAATGCATTATGCTTCAATTGTTGACTTTTCTAATTAGTCATTGACTTTCACTTATCTTGTTGACTTGCCTTTAATTTACTAAGCCCTTGCTCTCGAGATCAATCGATTAATTTTTAATTAATTGCTAACCCCTCTAATTAGCCGGAGACACCGATCTAATTAGCTTAGATGAAAACGGGGATGTTACACTTTATGCTTTTATGACATCACTTTTTACTTTATTGTCTAGTTGACTAAATTTGAATTTAATTATGTGATTAAGTACTCATACAACTTAATTACAATAATTAAGTAAGGATTAGTGATTAACACATAAGAACATGATTAACAAAATTTAATATTGCAATTAGGCTTACTTAACCTTAATCAAACTTGATTAAGCTAATTAAGAGCGATTGGTGCTTAATTAAGCTATAAAGGCTCTGACTTGCTCCACTAGAGATTATCTAATCTCGATTAAGCATTCTTTTGGCTTTTCTCATCCGAGTTAACCCTTAAACTCTTCGCTAACCCTTTAATTAAGCTTTAATCTCATAACCTCTCATTAAGTGCCTAATTGCTTAGGATTATCGAGGTAATTTAGCACGACATGAAATTAAGGATGTTACATACAGACTTTCATAGTCCTTTTTCATCATATAAATGCATCATATTCTAACATTTCTCATATTTATTCATCATTGACTCATGTGAAGTTTCTAAAATAGTTTTAACATAGAAATTTATTTAGATAACACAAATTAAGGTAGTAAAAAAGACAAAGGAATTCTATCTACTCACAGATCACTAGCCCACGAAAGAATATTAGTATCCCGGAGCCACAGAGCAAGAAAGTATCCCTTAGAGCAATCTAGCACCATAATCACAACCATATAATTGTGTATTAGCTTCTAACATGAAGGATTTATCCTACATATATCCAACTCCCAAAGTATCTATGCTAGGGTTTAAGATTGAACCCCTAACAAGCAAGAATTCGAAATCTACATGAAAGGAAAGGGAAAAAGATATTAGAAATTACTCTAAGGAAGCCAATGAAGATGAGAGGAAGGGTAGATTCGTGGATTCCTCCACCTCCAACCTCCAACCTCCAAGGTTTTCAATGGAGTTATAAAGAGAGAGAGAGAGAGAGAGAGAGAGAGAGAGGAATGGATTTGATGATGTTTTGGAGTTGATTTTTGTGTTTAATGCGTGTTTACAAGTGGTTAATGTGATAGGAGTTGATGGGGAAGGGTTAGGATGAAGATTGGGTGAGTTTTGGAGGAGAGAGATACGAGTTCAGGGAAAGGAGAGAGAATGCATCATGAAAAAATAAGGGAGAACCATCACTGGCATTTATCTATACACGTGGTAATTGATTACAATTCGTTATAATCGATTACATCGTACCCAGATTTGGTAATCGATTACAATCCTGTGTAATCAATTATCGAAGAACATGCAGAACTTTGGAACCTATTCAGCCTCATGTAATCGATTACGTAATAGGTTACCTGAAGAAAAACTCGGTCTTCGTGTAACACGGTCCTTAGTAATCGATCACAACGCCTTTGTAATCGATTATAACGGGAAAAAAATGCAGCAATAATCAATTAAAATACCTTGTAATTGATTATAAGGGGAAAAAATGCAGTAGCAATATCACATTGAAAGAAAAGAACCCAAAATTAAACCATAGACATTACACTAGGAATCACTACGTGCACTATCTCAAGGAAAGGAAACAATCACTTAAGTTAATTAATTTAAACAAGTGTTCCATAAGACATGAATTCAACAAAAGAATAATTTCATATGAGAATTAAGCAACTAAAAGACCACATACATATATCTTAACTATGTGATTCTCTCACGGGTAACCATTGGAAATCATGTGATGATTCATATGATTCTTCATAAAGAATAACATAACTATAAACCCTTTTAGGGTATGAATGTATGATGCCATTTGGCATGATGAATGACAAGTTTGATTGAGCTTTGTCTCAAGATTGAATGATAAGTGTGATGATATGATGTAGATATGATGAACTGTTGGTTGAAAGTTTATGATTGGCATTTTGGGGAAGCTCCGATTTAGCCGTTATGTTGCCAGATTTCCATCAAAATTATGAACTTAGTCATGTCATTGCATGTGTCTAAGAAGTATTATGCATGTAAAGTATAACGATAAAAAAAAAATAATGGGGCATAACCCTTCAATCACTTCAAAAAGGGAAGTGAGAAACAGTGATCCACAAAGACTCAAGGAACCTCACCTCTATGAGGGAGGCAAGGGTGACATGGAGGACCCTCCAACTTAGGGGTAACCAATATCGACTCAGTCTGATTTTGTTTAGTACTACGTGACAACGGTCACGGAATGAGCTCATGTCCAAAAGCAATCTATTTCAAAGGAAAGTAAAGAATGTTAAGCACGTGCTAAAAACGAAAGTAAAGTCAAGTATACCCTTGGTTAAATCTATGATAATGCATGTCTGTACATGTATTTATATTGTCCATTTGCATTATGAATGTTTATTCTATGCTTTAGTATGCATGTTTAGTTATGATGATGTAGTTATGATGTTAAGTTTAAAAGCAACCCGCTTCGGCATTTAAGTTTTCAAAATCATTAAAATTGAACCTATATCTATCCACTATTTTTATAATTAAACCTAAAGTGGCTGGGGCAATGATGATGACATAGTGTTTGTCTAGTCACGATCCTACTGAGAAATTTAGTATTTTTCACTCCTACGTTTCTATGTCGTCTTCAGAGGATGCTGGCATCGGGCACGGTGGTGATTTTCGTTGAGTTCCCAGTGATGCATTGGCACTTCAACCCCATGTTGAATGCATCTGTGCTGACTGCTTGGCAGCGATGCAGGTCTGCATGTTCCATAGCCGCCAGTTCCGTGCACCTATGATGAGTTCATTTTTCTGTCCTCATGAGCCGTTTGAGGACATTACCATGGATGACGTCAGATAGAGCATTCATTTGTGCATTATTCTAGTGTTATTGCTAGCTTGTTTACATCATAATTGTGCTTTACTTGATGCAAATAAATGAGTTTGATGACATTGACCTTCATTGAGAACTTGCATAAACATGTGCTAATTTTTGGATTTCATACTTATTTTGACCTTTCTATCTTCTACAACCGATATCTTGGGCTACAAATATCGAAATTAAGCAATCTTAGCTCATTGGAAAGATAACGAAAAATCCTACAACTTGCTGAAGACCTCAAGACCGAAATCTATCATATTCTAGATGTAATTTCTGTTGGAAAGAGGCTGTAGTAAATAGGCCCAGAATTGAGTTCTTCTTGGGCCTATTTGTTTCACATGGGCTTGGCCCTCTTTTGATGTTTTTAGTTTTCTAAAAACATTATTAGATATGTAATGGATAAGTAGGGAATTTTTGGAGAGATTTGGAATTTAAGGAGTTTTAGGTTTCATTAGAAAGTAAGTTTTCATTTTTTATTTTCAATTTGATATTTTTCTGGACATTTCTGTTTTATTTGTCCCTGGAGATGGAATGCTGAATTTTCTTTCAGCTTAGGAGATTCATCACTCAATGCGTGGATTCTAAGGTTTAATGTTTAATTAGATTCAATTTTAGTTTCTATTCTTCTCTTTCTTTCTATAATTCTGATTTTTCATTTTGTCTCTCAAACATTGATCAATGCTTGATAAAGCTATTCTGATTAGAATATAATTCTTTGTTTCAGAATTGAATCCAAATTAGATTTGGATTAGATTAAAATAGAGGCTAATCTCAGATTTAGGAATTAGGTTAAAATTGAATTAAAAACTTAAAGATCTTCTTGTGTTTAATTTGAAATTAACAGAATGGAACTAAATGCGAAATGCTTCTTGTGAATCCATGACGAATCCTAATTGATGTGAATGAATTTCCTAAGTTGATCCTTAATCAAGTGATTTTTCTGTAACTGTCCTTAGTTCTATTTCAATTAGATTTTTGAATTCTTGTTAATGAAAACCCCCTGCCTTGGTTATCCTAAAGTATTCACGAAATTTAGAGTAATTCCTTGGGAAACGATCTAGGTTTGCACCTATTACTGCATTCTTTTGTTCAAAACCTAGTCTATTTGAGTGTATTTGGACAGTGCGCATCAATGTCTGCCGGCCTTTTTGTCCTCCAAGTGCCAAGCGAATAAGGACTCAGACTCGACACTCGGTGGCGTATTGCTTCCATAGAGATGAATCCTTCTGAGTCATCATACCTAACTTATTTCGTGGGATCCTCCTATTTGGAGCAGTCTCAACCTTCAGCAACTCGCCTATCTTCCGATTCTTCTGCTACATCTGCTAGCCCAGCTTCACCCCCAGTTCGTGGTTGTTGGTTTATCCATATTGTGCTGTGCCTCATGGGCATAGGCATGCCCGAGGAGGGGGACGTGTTGATGTTGCTCCTGGCGGATTCGGGAATAGTTTCCTCCCGCCAAATGAGTGATGAAGTGTTTGTATGCGGAGCTGAGCATGAGGATAGCCCCTTTTGATTGTAGCTAGGGTTATCATTTTCTTTTAAAATGTATGGGTGGATGTGATTTCCTATGTATTTCTTTGACTAATGTAATTGTTAGGTTTCTTTTGTAGGACCGACAGTAGATATTGGACCCCTTATATCACTATGTATGATTCTTAGTATTATTATATCAACTATGAATGGCTATGGAATGAATGTTATGATCATCTAAGTTATTGTTATTCTTGTTGCTTCTGTCTATTGTTACTCGCATGGTATGTATGAGATAGCGCTGTTTATTATATGCATTTACGATGCGCTTATGGCTGTTGGCTTTTAAAATAGTTTATGTGTTATTGTTCAAAAAAAAATTTACCCCTATTTTCACATAAAAGTATTTTCCAATGGTAATGTTAGTTCCACGAGCAAAAATAACAACTAATAATTACATAACATGACTTAAACATAGTATGGGACAATTAGGGTATTATAGGACTCGAGATTCAAGCCCTGGTTTTTGTAGTATAAGAAGTTCCTAGCAACAAGCAATAAGGGTAAGTAGCCTCAAAGGCCTTTCATGAGGCCACCATGCACTCAATGTGGGAAGAATCATGGAGATCACCCATGCTTGGCAAGGCAAAATGTTTGCTTCGGATGTGGCAAGCCAGGCCACAAGATTTATGAATGCCTGGTTAGAAATTTTCAGTTAGCCTCTAGGACTCAGCGCCAATGAAGGGTCTTTACCATGGATGCAGACAAGGCTGAAAAAATTGAAGACTTAATTCCAGGTGCATGTGAAGTAAATGGTAAGGCTCTAACTATATTACATGATTCGGGTGCTTCACACTCTTTTATTTCTCATCGCTATATACCTATCTTACAATTTCCTATTTCTGAGCTGCCTTATAATTTATTGGTTTCAACTCCCACAAGTAAGTCTATTAAGAGTAGTTAAGTCTGTGTGAGTGTTTCCCTTTGAATTGATAGTAGGACCTTCATAGCCAATTTAATTTATCTGGGCATGGATTGGCTTTCTGCTAATTGTGTCATGCTGATACATTTTGATAAGATGGTTGTGTTTCCCTCTGTCTTTTCTTTTGAACTCGAGACTCCTGTGAATCTTTATTTAAGCGCTTTAGCGATAAACCATTGTGGCACAAAGAATCAAGGATATGTTCTTCTGTTAACTAGTGTGACGAAAACTGATCAAGCATTGGACAACATTCCAGTCATTAGGGAATACCCAGATTTATTTCGTGAGGACATTTCTGAATTTCCTCTAGAAAGGGAGATTGAGTTAACTATTGAATTGATGCTGGGAGCAGGGCCAATATCTATAGCTCCATACAGGATGTCGCCCTTGGAGCTAGCTAAACTTAAGAAGTAGATTGAGGAACTACTGATAAAGAAGTTTATCCAACCAAGTGCATCACCATGGGGAGCCTTAGTACTACTAGACAAGAATCAAGATTGGGGTATGCGATTATATGTAAATTACAGGCAGCTGAATTAGGTGATGATTAAAACTAAATAACCCTTGTCAAGGATAGACGATTTTATGGATCAGTTGCAAGGGGCAACCATATTTTCTAAGATCGATTTATGTTCCAGTTATCACCAGATTCAGGTTCAAAAAGAAGATATTCCTAAGATAGATTTTCAAATTCGCTATGGACATTACGGATATATCGTGATGTCCTTTGGACTGACGAATGCACCAGCAGTATTCATGGATTACATGAATCAAACATTCCAACTTTATCTAGACAAGTTTGTGGTGGTTTTCATCAACGACATACTCATCTACTTGAAGACCAAAATAGAGTATGCAGAGCATTCGAGGCTGGTGCTGCAGATTCTAAAAGAAAAGAAGCTTTATGCCAACCTATCCAAGTGTGAATTCTGGATTAAAGAAATGAAATTTCTAGACCACGTAATATTGCAGGGAAGGATTTCTGTAGACCTTAGTAAGGTTGAAATAGTTTTGAACTAAGAATGGCCAACCACCATTACTGAAGTAAGAAGTTTCTTGGATTTGGCCGGATACTACAGGTGATTCGTTAAGAGCTTATCTCAAATAGCCTTGCCTCTAATGACATCATAATACAAACGTAGTTTTCAAGAACTGGAGGAAAAGTTGACAACTGTGCCAGTATTGATTGCCTGATCCCCACAGCCCATTTGAAGTCTACAATGATGCCTCCAAGAAAGGGTTAAGGTGCATATTGATGCAAAATAGAAATGTGGTTGTATATGTTTCAAAGTAACTAAAGCCTTATGAGAGAAACTACCCAATGCATAAATTGGAATTGGCAACTGTGGTGTTTGCCCTGAATATATGGAGACACCATCTTTATGGAGTAAAATTTGAAGTGTTTTCTGATCACAAGAGCTTAAAATATCTCTTTGATCAAAAGGAATTAAATATGAGGTGGCGAAGGTGGATAGGATTTCTTAAGGATTATGAGTTTGAGCTAAAGTACCACCCTAGGAAGATCAATGTAGTGGCAGATGCCCTGAGCAGGCAATGTCTAAGCGTAGCTTGGATGATGATCAAAGAGGTGGAACTTATAGAGAGTTTCTGAGATCTTAATTTGGAAATCGCTATAACTCCCCAAGCTCTCCAATTAAGTCAGATTAAGATATTTAGTGATTTCAAGGAACAAATTCGACAGGCGCAGCAATTAGATACCAACTTCTGGCATACACTAACCCAGGTCTAATTAGGGAAGTTGACGGGGTTTGCTCACGATAAAGAAAGAGTATGGTGATATCAAGGAAGGATATGCATACCCGAACGGGATAGCCATCGGAGCAAAATTTTAGAGGAAGCTAATAGGAGTGACTTTACCATACGTCCTAGATTCCACAAGATATACCAAGACCTCAAGAAAATGTTTTGGTGGCTCGGCATGAAGTTAGATGTAGCAAGCTTTGTAAACAAGTGCTTAATCTATCAAAAGGTGAAGATAAAACATCAGAGACCAACAGGATCATTATTGCCCTTGCAGATTCCTAAGTGGAAATGGGATAGCATTTCAATGGATTTCATGATAGGCTTGCCAAAGACATCCACTGGGTACAACGCCATATGGGTTATAGTGGATATTAACAAAGTTTGCTCACTTTTTACCTATTTGCGCAAATTACCCCTTAGCAAAATTAGCTCAGTTGTACATTCAAGAAATAGTGAGACTACACAGTGTAACACCTTCCCAAGTACAGTACTATGCTTAAGTCATAGTACCACACTCAAGAGTTGTCACTGTTGCCTGAGCGGACGTTATTTTATAGCAACCTTAGCCGTCTTCGAAATCTTTCGAGCTATCTCTTGTTATGTGTGATTTGGTTTGATTTTGGAGCTTGGATGAACAAAACTTGATTAGGCTTGATGGTTTGAAGGAGTTGAGTGAGGGAAGAAGAGAAGGAGAGAGCTGGAGTGAGGAGAAGAGGCGCATAAATATGGGTCTGAATGAGAAGAGGAGGAGGTGTTATATAGGCATCGAGGTAATTAGAATGAAAGGTGGTGATTGGTGGAAGCATATACGGCTGAAATTTAGCCAAGCCACTCCATGGATTGTGGCCAAAGTGGCGCCACATTTGGGTGTTAAGTGGCTGAGTTCTCAGCCACTTAAAGTAGGGTTAAAGAGTTGGAATTCTATTGGTTCGGTTTTGACAGTTTAAAATATCGTAATCTTACCGATTTCCTTTAAATCGATAAATCGGTTTTGAAGAAATTTGTGAAGTTTTATATATTTCTATTCTAATTATTTCTAATCCTAATATCTCTAATTAACACTTAATTAGCTCCTAATTAATCTCTAATTAATTTCTAATTAGCTTTACTTGTCTACTAAAATCAAATTAATCAATTAAAGGTATAAATTAATCGTTTTGCAAGTTAATGGCCTTTCTGTTTTCTGTTTTTCATGACTAATGGCATCTTCATAATTATGGGCAAGTCTAGGGGTATCCCATGTCATTTCACATATGGATACCTTCGTGGCGCAATCGGCCGAGGTTTAGGTCTCTACGTTTTCGTTACGTGATTCTACTTCGTTTAAAACCTTATTCTGCTAATCCAATTGATATAAGGACCTAAAGGTCATTTTTTAAAAAGTTCAGGGGTAAGATTGTGAATAATAAAAGTTTATTTTTATTATTTCCTACTATGTTATATGGGGATTTTACATTACTACCCTCTAATAAAAAAAATTTGTACCCAAAATTGAGTCACAAAACTAACTATTTATTGCCGTAAGAGTTTAATGAAAGAGTTGATATATAAGCACATTCGATAAGCATAATACAACAACACCCCTGTTATATAATTTAACATAACACAATTAGCAAAAAGTGAATCCTTGTCCTGGGTTATCCCTAATTTTATTTCAGCTCCTACGGGGAAGTAGTCTTTTCAACATTCAACCTTGGGTGTTACAACTTAGGAATGGGTAGCTAATGGCTGAGACATTCTCTAACCATGTGTCCTAGCTTTCCACACTTAAAGCATACCTTCTGCCCAGCCTTGGCCTTCCTCCATGACACTTTCCACATTTTGAACATTCTTGCTTCATGGTGGGCCTTTGCTGCTGCTTATCCTTATCTCCATTAGGTTGAAACAGCTTCTTGTACGGTAGAGTGTGCTTAAACTCCTGGTCTTCCAGTGTTAGTCTCTTTCCACAAACATCCATTCTAGTATCAGCGAGCTTCTTGTTATATTCTTCAACTAATCGACTTTTGTTGGCTAATGCAGCAAAATCTCTTATCTCCATTGGCCCCACTGATGCCAAAATGTCCGCTTTTAGTCCTCCCTCAAATTTAATGCATTTCCAATTTTCGTCGGGGTTGCGTTGATAGATGGTGGAAAATTTGCAGAGTTCTTCGAACTTAGCAATATACTCTGAAACACTCATGTCTCCTTGTTGAAGCTTCATGAATTCCAATTCTTTAGCATTTTGCACAGATGCAGGAAAATACTTTTAATAAAATGCCTCCTTAAATATATTCCAAGTGATATCAACTGGGGGTTCTTCCAACAGCCTCTTCGCGCCACTCCACCAAAACTCGGCATCCGCTTCCAATATATAAGTGGCAAAGGCTACTTTCTATTGATCAGTGCAAGCCAAGATAGAAAAGACCTTCTCCATTGCCCTGATCCACTCCTTAGCTTTATCTGGGTCAAAAGCTCCTCGAAAGCTGGGTGGATTTGTTTTTCTGAATTCAGTAAATTTGAGATAGTCCAGGTCTGCTCCTGGGCCATGTGGATTTTCCCCACGATCGGCCTTGGGCTGCCTACCTAATTGGTTCATCATTTGATGTGTTGCAGCAGCCTGTTCCCGCATTGCATGAGCCATCTCATGTATCGTGTCCATAAAATTAGCAGGATTTTCTAGAGTGGGTATAGTTCGTGGCCTACCATGCCCTTTAGAAGCCATTAGTTCCTAATCACACACAACAAAGCATTGAGTTGATCAGGCTCAACAATAAGTTAAGTGTGATAGCAACTAATAACAATCATAGTTAGGCTGTCATGCATATTTAATTCCCTATATCTTATCTGAACAGATAAGATTTGTCGCATGACATTTTCTAAGGATTCCAGAGTGCACTGGAAACGTAGTCAGTCCAAATCCTCAAGTCCGGGGAGGATCGAACTGCTCTGATACCAT
Organism: Pterocarpus santalinus; assembly: GCA_031439595.1. NCBI lineage: Eukaryota > Viridiplantae > Streptophyta > Magnoliopsida > Fabales > Fabaceae > Pterocarpus > Pterocarpus santalinus. The sequence continues at coordinate 49,627,549 of CM062527.1, forward strand.
TAATGTAACACCCTTCCAAGTACAGTACTATGCTTAAGTCATAGTACCACACTCAAGAGTTGTCACTGTTGCCTGAGTGGACCTTATTTTACAGCAACCTCAGCCATCTTCGAAATCTTTCGAGCTATCTCTTGTTATGTGTGATTTGGCTTGATTTTGGAGCTTGGATGAACAAAACTTGATTAGCCTTGATGGTTGGATGGAGTTGAGTGAGGGAAGAAGAGAAAGAGAGAGCTGGAGTGAGGAGAAGAGGCGCAGAAATATGGGTCTGAATGAGAAGAGGAGGAGGTGTTATATAGGCATCGAGGTAATTAGAATGAAAGATGGTGATTGGTGGAAGCATATATGGTTGAAATTCAGCCAAGCCACTCCATGGATTGTGGCCAAATTGGCGCCACATTTGGGTGTTAAGTGGCTAAGTTCTTAGCTACTTAAAGCAGGGTTAAAGAGTTGGAATTCTATTGTTTTGGTTCCGACAGTTTAAAATACCGTAATCTTACCGATTTCCTTTAAATCGGTAAATCGGTTTTGAAGAAATTTGTGAAGTTTTATATATTTCTATTCTAATTATTTGTAATCCTAATATCTCTAATTAACACTTAATTAGCTCCTAATTAATCTCTAATTAATTTCTAATTAGCTTTACTTATCCACTAAAAGCAAATTAATCAATTAAAGGTGTAAATTAATCGTTTTGCAAGTTGATGGCCTTTCTATTTTCTGTTTGTCATGACTAATGGCATCTTCATAATTATGGACAAGTCTAGGGGTATCCCATGTCATTTCACATATGGATACCTCCGTGGCTCAATCAGCCGAGGTTTAGGTTTCTACGTTTTTGCTATGTGATTCTGCTTCGTTTAAAACCTTATTTTGCTAATCCAATTGATATAAGGACCTAAAGGTCATTTTCTAAAAAGTTCAAGGGCAAGATTGTGAATAATAAAAGTTTATTTTTATTATTTCCTATTACGTTATATGGGGATGTTACACAGGATTCTTTCGACTATTATTTCTGACGAGATCTAAGGTTTGCCTCATGGTTTTGGGGGGCATTTTAAAAGGCCTTAGGTACCAAGCTCTGTCTAAGCATTGCTTATAACCTGTAAACGAATGGGCAGACGGAAAGGACCATCCAAACTTTGGAGGATATATTGCGGGCATATATATTGGAGCTACAAGGGAACTAGGATCGATATTTATCACTGGTTAAGTTTGCTTACAACAACAACTACCCTGCTAGTATCGGCATGGCCCTTTACGCAGCCTTATACAGACAAAAGTGTCAGTCCCTATTGTGTTGGTATGAGCTGGGAGAATGAAGTCTACTGGGGCTAGAGTTAATTAGACAAAGCACTGAGCAAATTAAGAAGATTCAAGCAAGATCCTTACAGCTCAAAGCCATCAGAAAAGCTACACAGATACAAAGAGGAAGTTGTCAGAGTTTCAGGAGGGAGACCATGTGTTCTTAAAGATCATGCCCACCATAGGAGTAGGTACAACTATTAAAGTTAAAAAGCTAAGTCCTCAATTCATCAGCTCTTTTCAAATCTTGAAACGAATCTGATCAGTAGCATACCAAATCGCTCTACCTCCACACTTATCTAATTTTTATGATGTTTTCGATGTCTCCCAACTTAGAAAATATCATCCTAATCGTACACATATCCTCAAACATGAGTTGATACAGTTAAGAAATGATCTGACTTTCCAGGTACCCCTAGTACGAATTATAGACAGAAGAATCAAGCAACTTTGGAACAAAACCATGCAATTAGTAAAGGTAGCATGGGGAAGAGAAAAGGCAGAAGGCTACACATGGGAGCTAGAGTCAGATATGAGGAAAAAGTGTCCTAAATTATTTTCTGGTACTAAAATTTGAGAACAAAATTTATTGTTAGCAAGGTAGTACTGTAACGTCTAGAATTTTTCAAAATGTTTAATTTACGTCGTTAATCCATTTATTCAATTTTATCGAATAAGTAAGAATAATTAGAAGTTAATTGAGGGTTAGTTAGGAGTTAATTTGATGTTAATTAGAGAGATTAAACTTAAGAAAAAAAATTAAACAAACATGTAGAAAAATCTCAACAAAATTGTTAGTGAAAGTTTGTCGGTTTAAAGGACATCGGTAAAGATTCAATAATTTAACCTGCCAAAACTGAATCAACAAAAATTTAACATTTTGAAACCCTAGATTCAATGGCTGAGAACTTAGTAACCTCACCCACCAAAAGTGGTGCCATTTAGCGACAAGAAAAAGAAAGGGGAGACTTAGCTCATTTAATCACCAATCAAGAAGCAACCAATAGGATTTGAGTATTCCACCTACCTAGCTTTATAAAACTTCATTATTTCCTTTCTTTCTATCTTTTTGGTTGACCATTTGGGCTGTTCACTTTCCATCCTCTTTTCTTCTATTCCCTCTTCATTTCATCACATCTCAAAGTTGCAGCCACTTCTTTGATCAAAAACCCAACTCTAGCCAATCATTTCACTTACTAGAGGTTGGATTCACTCCTCGTAATGGATTTATTGTGACTAGTGGCTATTGGAAAATTTATTTATGTACATGCATTTGATGTTCCATTGAGTTTTTGTAAATGATCTTGGCTGGATTATTGGATGTATATTGGGTTTTGGTGGGTTGCTTAGTGAAAGAACCACATAGAAGGTAATTAGAGTGAATCTAACTAGGAAAACCCTACAGCATTCATACTTGCATAGTGTACGAACTTGTCTATAGACATCAAAATGAGATAAAAGAATTTTAAATGAAAATAGACATTTAGATCTTTCTAATCATATAAATTATAAAGTCATTGGGTTAGTATTGTGGGAGATATGATTTTTTTTAATTTTACCTAGGTTTTTGTCTCTGGATCCAACCATAGTGGCTTGCGGAGGGAATAACTAGCCCTATACAACTTCAAATTGAGCACAACCAATTTAAAAACATAGCAAAATATCCCATAAAAATTTTAGAGCCAAATTTGATCTCTGTTGCTCCCAGTAATTTATTGAAGTTGTCCCATATCCTGACCGGGCTAGAATAGGGCAGCTTGAGTTAGTCAATTTCAAAGGCTCATAACTTGAGTTCTACAATTCAAAAGAAATGAAACTTTTTGTAAATGACAGCTGGTTCAGTTAGCTTTAAGATGATATAGTTTTTGTATAATTGCAACTAGTTTTCTATTTTTAGTGAATTTTTACTTTTTGATGTGCAAATTAGCTTAATAACAGGACAGACCTACGTAAAATGTTAATAACCTGAGTTATACTTATCAAAACTTAATGGGACCAAAGAGGTTAAAAACTAGATACATAACACTTCAACATATCCAAAACTCAAGTGTAAATGAATTAAACAAAAATTATGGATTAATTTATAAAACTAGGCAGAACTGATGGAAATTGGCAGAAATTTCAATTTAAGTTCAAAGGTTACAAATTTTGAGTAAGTATTGAAAGATTGGTGCATTATATTGATTTTATGTATGAATAACTGTCTAGTGGATTAGCACTATTCATGGGAAGTGGGCTTGATCTGTTATGCTGCCAAAATTGCGGCAGAAAAAATGCGCAAGTCTTATTCTTATCAATGCATATGACATTCAAGCCAATTAAATTTTGATTACAAATTCATAAGAGTTATAAAGGATTCCATATTACTTGGCCAGCCCCAAAATAAAGTTAAGGGGAATAGACTAGTGGGAGAGTCAAGGAAAGCAAACCCAGCAATCCTGTATAGGAACAAGCTCGATCTTGAGAAGTAGACTATTACCCAGGAGTTGAATGGCTAAAAATGTAAAAGCCTCTATCATATAAGCCATGCTCAAGTCTTAGAGTTATATTAAAAGGTTGTCACTATGCTAAGAAAACTTTAGAATATGGCAAATATAATACAGAGCCCTTTAACTACTCACTTTATTACTGACTAATGATCTTTGATACATAGAGAATAAAATAATTACACTTTTAAAGAAATTGTAATTGACATAGTACATAGCGTTTACATCCGACTAGTCGTTAGCTAGCTTCAATAGTTTCTTGGTCTGGTTTACGCTCGATCCTTGCTCAATGAAAGGCCCAGTACTCCACTTTGCACTTGATTTCTAACTTGGGTGCTGGAATGTTTACGGAAAAGAAAACATACAAGCGGGTAGTGAGAACCTAAGGTTCTCAATAGGTAAACTCAAACCAATCTTACAGCATCATCATAAACATTCCAGCTGCTTTGATTTATTATGAAAATATGAGCACATATAAACAAATAGTGGTTCAATTTTAAGTTGAAAACACCTTACTCGAAGTGAGATATATTTTAACAGCCACTTGCCATTTCATATGACAAACATAGAAATACGAATAGTATAATATGCTTCAACAAGAATCATAAAAGCATTATGACTTTATGGGATAATTGAAAATGCATATAAAGATGCTTGTACTTGTCTGTATGCAAGTGCACTTGACTTAATTCATATCTTTCTTTAACATGCAACTTGATCTTGTTCTTTTCTGTACTTGGTCCCCCGGAGGTGAATGGCCTCTCTCACCCCTAGGTAATAGCCTGCTTTTCAGGTCCGAGCTCGCGCCTATACATGAGTGACGGGTTTACTTTCCCTGATCCTCACACCAGTCTATTCCCCTTAAATCTGGTCGAGAATTGGCCTAAGTCTTAGACAGTACCGCTCTGGCCCACGCTAGCTGGGTCTATGCCATACCTCACGTGGTAGCTTGGTATGTCCCGCTTGCAAGTTCTTATTATCTTTTCCTTTTCATATCTTATCATGCATGCGGATACTTTGTGCATTCATGGATATGTCTCATACCTTATTTATCATATCATATTCTAATTATGCTTGCATGCCTGATGTACATGAACATGACATGTAAATATAAATATATTCAAAGCATAATCACCCATAGCATAAGTTCTCATAAATTCCTACCGAAAATTCGGCAGCATAACGGATCGAGTCCGCTTCCCCATGAATAGTGCCAGAAAACCAATACAATCTTTCAAACTTGCAATTCAATATGGATCGACAAATATATACATATATTCATAGTATCATTCATCAATTTCAATTCAAGCATCAATAGAGTTTTCAATTTATCCTCCCTGCTCTGCCCGAGTTTGGTATACTCCACCTTTATTTCAATTCAACTCATTTAAATCTAATTTTTGGATATGTAATAGCCTTATGTATTTCCAACCCTTTTGGTCTCATCTCATTTTGATTTGTATAACACAAGATATAAATATTTCTCCTCAGGCTGTCTTGTTCTTAGCCAAAATTGTGCTCTTATAAGTGAAAATTCACTAAAAATAGAAATCTAGGTGAAATCATTCAAAATTTATATCAAATGAAAGCTAACAGAACAAAATTTTAAATGAATTAAGTTTCATATCATTTGCATGAGTATGTTTTGAGTTATGAGTCCCGAAACTTGACCCTACTGGACTAGACTGTCTTAGCCAGATTTAAACTTAAGTCAACTTCATTACTATTCTGGGAATAGATGGCAACGAATCTGGTTCTGAAATTCTTTTGGAATGTTCGCTTACATGTTAGCTTTCAAAAAACCTTGGGTTCACTTTATTTAGAGTTGTGTAGGGTGAGTTATACCCTTCTCAACTCATACTGCCCGGATAAGAATCCAGATTTCCAGGTTAAATTTCAAAAATTCATAACTAATTCTATACTAATCCAATGTCCTTATATTTTATATGTATGGAAAGCATTGAATGTCTAGATTCATATAAAAATAGATTCATCGACTTCAAATGGCTGTAGGCAGAGCTGTATACTCCGCCGTACGGACCATCGAGGGGAAAACCCTAACAGCTTCTTGAATTCATGTTTTCCTTAAATCAATCCATCCAATCTTCAATTCAAACTCACATATACAACTTAAACCAGCCTTAATTCATCATTATCACTTAAGATAACATCAGAATCATACAAAAAAGAGGGAAGAAAGTGGAGTTCCAATCAGCCCAATTCAAAGAAAACAAGAAAAGAAGTTGGAATTTCTACCTTATCTAGTTGAAATCTTGTTGGTTTGATGTCCTAGATTGAAGAAGCTCTTGATGAGACTTGAACAGAGGTTGAAGATGGAGTGAAGGTGAGTGGGAATAGAAGGAAAAGGATGAGAGCTCAACAACTTATATGGACGAAAATTGAAGGCGATGAGAAAGGAATTATTTCAAGACCTTTGAAGGAAGTTAGATTGTGATTGGTGGATTTCATCTCACATTCAAACTCAACTTGGCTGCCCTCTTTCATGGATGATTGAGGCGCCACCTGTAGGGATATTTTGGCTAAATCTTGGCCATTGATCCTAGAGTTTTCATAGTAAAATTTCTATTGGTTCGGTTCCGACAATTCAAAGTGCTGAAATCTTACTGATTTCCTTTAAATCGGTAAATCGGTTTTAGAAAAATCCTATGAAGTTTCCTATGCTTTCAATCTAATTCTCTCATATCTAATTTCTCTAAATGATACTTAATTGCCTCTAAGTAAAAATTTAATCGAATGCTAATTAATCTTAAGCAGTTGATAAAACCGAACAACTAGCCAAAAATGATAAAAATCTGATGAAGGTAAGGCCAAGTTTTTCCACTATCTTGAGCAACACTTGGCGCCACTCATATGTGGTAGGGGTGGCTGAATTTCAGCCACTCAAGTGAGGGATTCCAGTAGAAAATTCTATTGGTTCGGTTCTGGTGGTTTAAAATGCCGAATCTTTGCTGATTTTCTTCAAATCAGCAAAACTTTACTAAATGACTCTGGAGAAATTCTATATCTCTATTCTAATTGTTCCTAAGCTTAATCCCCCTAATTACCATCTAATTAACTCCTAATTAACCTTACTTAGTCAATAAGATTGAATAAATTGCTTGTTAACGTGAAATAATCATTTTTGCAAAGCCGGAGTTTTTTCTATTTTCTATTTTTCATAGCTAATGGCATTTTCGTAATTTTGAGCAAGTCTAGGGGCACCCCACGTCATTTGACACCAAATTGCCTCCATGGCCCAATCGACAGTGACTTAAACTTCTACGGTTTCGCCACGTGATTCTACTTTGCTTAAAACCCCATTCTGCTAATTCTACAAGTATAGGGATATAAAAGTCATTTTATAAAAAGTTCTAGGGTTATTGTGGAAATACTTCTTTAGGGTCAAAACATAATTTCTAAAAATCCTGGGCATTTCTGTAGTTAACAAAATCTTATAGGGGCACTTTTTTCATTCCTTAAATTTTAACATATGGCAATGCCCTATTTTTAACGATAGTTTTACACTACCCTATAATTCCAAGTGTGAGGATCATCATGGCATAGCGCTGCCTAAGAAATTCTCACACTGCCTAAGGAAAATACTTCAAAGTTTCCATTACGTTATGTTTACTAAAGTGGGGATGTTACATTCTACCCACTTTCAAAGAATTTTGTCCTCAAAATTCTAGGATTAAGAAGGGTCAAGGAAATATTCCTTTTAACTTATAAAGATATTCCTATTTTTGAGTTTGCATCTTGTCTTGAGATTACTTGCCGATAGCTATAAGGTAATGTCTTAATACGTACCAAGGATCCATAAGGGTTATGTTGGTGTCCGAGCTTGCCTTGTCCCTGTGATGCTCTGAATCATTGTTCAGTTTATTGGAGACTCTTACTCATCTCCCTTGCTCTATACCCCACTAGTCCTGCTTTATGGTAGCTGCTAAATCTTCTACGACTTATACATGAGACCCCAGATATTCAACTCATGAAGATTTGCAATAGCAAAGATTAGTCGTTATCATAATAATTAACGTCAATATGTAGTAACGATAATGCCTATGTCAAGGAGGTCCGTATATTCTTTTCCAAGATTCTTATTCGCTTAGCTACCCTTAGTTCAATAATAAATTCACCTCCGATACGGTTCTTTAGAAACATAAGCTTAGGCCTTTCTCAAAATTATAACTAGGAGCCTTATCTTAAAACTCATTCTTCTTGGTAAAATTTGCCTCGTGCCTAGTGCCTGTAGGAAAATTTCAGGTCACTCCCACTATACGGATTAAGTTCTAAGACTCATGACTCTTCCTATTAGTCTGATATCCTCCTTGATTCCTAGTTATTGGGATACAGGCAGTTTAATGTGAAAACCAAGGTTAAAAGTCAGATCCTTTCATCGAAGCTGCAGAGTTTCCTTACCATATTGTTTTACAAGATGACTTTCTAATATCTAAGCAGAGAGTTATTGTGGATTATATGGGTGCCAAAATATACTTTGTTTCGCTGACGTTCTGATCCATCATCAAATTCATCGAGTAAATTCCTCATCCTCCTTGCCATGTGTCTAACTACTTGTGTGCTATGTTTTTCAGTAAACTTTCTAATACTTGTGCCTTGGGTCCCAAATACCAACTAAAGAAGCTCTTGCCATTACGAGAACTGTCAGCTACAGCAGCGATCAACTTCAACAAATAATGGTCATAATGGCTTTGCCGAAGCTTTTCAAGAAATTGACCAGGCCATATCCAAACTCTCACCTACCTGATCCTCTTCGATCAGTGATGAATCCCCTTCCGTTAGGTTTTAGGTGTAACGCTAGAGCTTCCTTCTAAATATATTTATAGTCCTTGCTTCGAAATCTCTCCTTCTTTTGTGGACTTTACTCCATTTCTCATTATTTGCTAATCGGATCTCATATCGTTCTTGTTGAACTTCTTAATGATTGTTGCGATACTTGCTCCCTCAAGATATGATCAATTTCACGTAAGGAAAGGATTGTGGGACAGCAAAAGTTCCTGCCACTTTTCTACTTTCTTCAATTGGTTAGCATGTAGATTCCTCAACTATTGTGTTGATGTCCATCTCTCACTTTTGTGGGTACCTTAACTGCCAAATCTTCTGGCTATTCTTCATAATATCTTGCCCCTACGATGTAATCAATTTGCTATGAGAGATAGGAATGATGGTCTTGCTTCCCTGTTGAAGTTACAATATGAGGACTTCCCAGAAGGTCACCCATCATAATATTACTCTCGTCCAACCACGCTTAACTACAGAACTCTGATGGAACCTTCTGCATTAGTGATGATCGCATTTAATTTGGTCCAAGTTATAGAGACTCTTCTGACTGCCTCTAATTCCGACATCGTAACCTTGCCCCTCATAGGGAACGTTTCCTAATCCTTTTTGATCTTATATTGGTGCATCATCCGATCTCGCTTAGGGTGCATTAGGTTTGTTGCACTTATGACCGGTGCCAAGGCAACCCTGCTTGGTATTTCGTAAACAATCTTGTCTGCACCGTGATCTCATACTAGGTAGTTTTTCTCTCTGTAGTGGGCCAGCCAGAAATCCAAACTTCCTCTTTTCCTACCTCGTTCCTACTATGTTCTATTGTTACTGGAGAAACCTGTCTATTTTCATTCGTCAGAACCTACCTTGCTGTTGTTCCCTCCGTTTATCAGGATCAGTTGCATACATTAAATCTTTATTACTCTCGCCTGAATCTCAATACATTCCTTATCGAGTTACTCCCCCCGTAGCATGTATAATGGTACCTAAAGGCAATTGTTCGACTTTGCCTTTCTTCTTTGAATAGCCTTATTCCTCTACTAATAATATGTTGAAGATGATTCCATTATCCAGTTCCTGTGGTGGCTGAGGTTGACAGAATTTGAACATGGCTAAATTTTCTAACATTTCCTTTATCCCTGAAAGGTAGGAGAAATTACACTTGATTCGTATGCCATCTCTAGTCTGAAAGTGTTTCTACTTTAGGTTAGTAGGAGATATATTGTCTTTCTCTCTTGTTACACTTATAATTTCATCTGCTTTTCATACCGTGTATAGCCATATCTCCATCTTGATTCAATGTACAGTTGGATGGGTCTCTTTACAGTTTGCTCAACTATTTCCCTTTCGAAGCTAGGATTCCACTTAGTACTCTTCCAATTTGCAATCGCTACAAGGTTAGTTCCCTGTACCCTTGAGGGAGATGTCACTCTATTCTCTAAATGGGGCCTTAAAAAGGTTTCTAGTGTACCTAACCGAAGCTTCTGCCCTTAGCTTCTTTCACTAATCCTCTGCTTCATTCGTCTACTCTACAAGTTTCTTAATGAAAGATCAGGTCTTTATAATGTGGTATTATCACAATCCAAAATAAAAACCATTAACTGAATTTGTTGGCGAGGTGCCTCCGGGGTAATCTCATTTATGAAGAAAATAAGGACATTATCCATGCCACATAGGATAACCTTATCAGCGGGTAATCACCTTACTCCTATCGAGTATTAAAGTTACAAGACCAAGTAGAAGAATCCCCTAGATTCAAGCTAAAGAAGATAGTTTGGATTAGGTAATCGCAATAAAGCTGGAAACAAGCCCCATCAGGGTGAAAAGGATTCTTACTCGACTCGTCTCCAACTAAGATCCTGCCCTTGATGATAGAAAATCTTCGGCTACCCGGCAACACTTTACAAATAACTCTTTTTGGTATAACTAGGTTTACTATGTCTATAGCAAACCATCCAACACGATTCCCTTGATTGAATCCCCAATTCTCTGCACTCCTTGGCTTGCTCAATTGTCTAGCCCTTTATGCCATCGCTACTTTCTAGGAGCTTTATCTCTAATATTTATGTATAAAAGGTCCTTAATAAGCCTGTTGGGTGTTTCAGGCTTCTGTTTACACAAAACCTTATATTGAGTTGATCAAGATCAACATTCAGTCAAGTGCAACAGGTAGTCCACAATACTCACAACAAGGCCACCATGCATAATATTTCTATGCTCTCTTCATGCGAGGGCCTAAAGCATGGTGCATCTAGATTCTCAAAGTATGCATTAGAAGCATAATCAGTCCATCCACGGGCCTATACAGGACGAACTGCTCTGATTCCAAAAATGTAATAGCCTCTATCATATAAGCCATGCTCGAGTTATAGAATTATATTAAAAGGTTGTCACTATGCTAAGAAAACTTTAAAATATGGAAAATTTAATACAGGGCCCTTTAACTACACACTTTATTACTGACTAATAATCTTTGATACATAGAGAATAAAATAATTACACTTTTAAAGAAATTGTAACTGACATAGTACATAGCGTTTACATTCGACTAGTCGTTAGCTAGCTTCAATAGTTTCTTGGTTTGGTTTACGCCCGATCCTTGCTCAATGAAAGGCCCAGTAGTCCACTTCACACTTGATTTCTAACTTGGGTGTTGGAATATTTATGGAAAAGAAAACATACAAGCAGGCAGTGAGAACCTAAGGTTCTCAGTAGGTAAACTCAAACCAATCTTACAGCGTCATCATAAATATTCCAGCCGCTTCGGTTTATTATGAAAATAGGGGCACATACAAACAAATAGTGGTTCAATTTTAAGTTGAAAACACCTTACTCGAAGTGAGATATATTTTAGCAGCCACTTGCCATTTCATATGACAGACATAGAAATACGAATAGTATAATATGCTTCAATAAGAATCATAAAACAGTTATAACTTTATGGGATAATTGAAGATGCACATAAAGATGCTTGTACTTGCCTATATGCAAGTGCACTTGACTTAATTCATATCTTTCTTTAACTTGCAACTTGATCTTGTTCTTTTCTGTACTTGGTCCCCCGAAGGTGAATGGCCTCTCTCAGCCCTAGGTAATAGCCTGCTTTTCAGGTCCGAGCTCGTGCCTATACATGAGTAACGGATTTACTTTCCCTGACCCTCACACCGGTCTATTCCCCTTAAATCTGGTGAGGGCTGGCCCAAGTCTTAGATAGTACCGCTCTGGCCCACGCTAGTTGGGTCTATGCCATGCCTCACGTGGCAGCTTAGTACATCCCACTTGCAAGTTCTTATTATCTTTTCCTTTCCATATCTTAACATGCATGCGAATACTTTGTGCATTCATAGATATGTCTCATACCTTATTTATCATATCATATTCTAATTATGCTTGCATGCCTGATGTATATGAACATGACATGTAAATGTAAATATATTCAAAGCATAATCACCCAAAGCATAAGTTCTCATAAATTCCTGCTAAAAATTCGGTAGCATAACGGATCGAGTCTGCTTCCCCATGAATAGTGCCAGACAACCAGTACAATCTTTCAAACTTGCAATTCAATATGGATCGGCAAATATATACATATATTCATAGCATCATTCATCAATTTCGATTCAAGCATCAACAGAGTTTTTGGTTTATTCTCCACTGTTCTGACCGAGTTTGGTATACTCCACCTTTATGTCAATTCAACTCATTTAAATCTAACTTTTGATATGTGATAGCCTTATATATCTAGTTTCCAACCCTTTTGGTCTCAACTCATTTTGATTTGTATAACTCAATATATATGTATTTCTCCTTAGGCTGTCCTATTCTTAACTAGAATTGTGCTCTTATAAGTCAAAATTCACTTAAAACAGAAATCTAGGTGAAATCATTCGAAATTTATATCAAATGAGAGCTAACAGAATTAAGTTTCATGTCATCTCCATGAGTATGTTTTGAGTTATGAGTCTTGAAACTTGACCCTACTGGACTACACTGTCTTAGCTCAGTTTAAACTTAAGTCAACTTCTTTGGTGTGCTAGGAATAGATGGCAATGAATCTAGTTCTGAAATTTTTATGGAATGTTCCCTTACATGTTACGTTTCAAACAACCTTAGGTTCACTCAATTTGGAGTTGTGTAGGGTGAGTTATACCCTTCTCAACTCATACTGCCTGGATAAGAATCCAAATTTCTAGGTTGAACTTCAAAAATTCATAACTAATTCTATACTTATCCAATGGCCTTATATTTTATATGTATGGAAAGCCCTGAATGTCTAGTTTTATATAAAAATAGATTCGTCAATTTCAAATGGCTGTAGGGGGAGCTGTACACTCCGCCATATGGACTGTCGAGGGAAAAACCCTAATAGCTTCTTGAATTCATGTTTTCCTTAAATCAATCCATCCAATCTTCAATTCAAAATCACATATACAACTTAAACCAGCCTTAGTTCATCATTATCACTTAAGATAACATCAGAATCATACAAGAAAGAAGGAAGAAAGTGGAGTTCCAATCAGCCCAATTCAGAGAAAACAAGAAAAGAAGTTGGAATTCCTACCTTGTCTAGTTGAAATCTTGTTGGTTTGATATCCTGGATTGAAGAAACTCTTGATGAGACTTGAACAGGGGTTGAAGATGGAGTGAAGGTGAGCATGAATAGAAGGAAAAGGATGAGAGCTCAGCAGCTTACATGGACGAAAATTGAAGGGGATGAAAAAGGAATTATTTCAAGACTTTTGAAGGAAGTTCGATTGTGATTGGTGGATTTCATCTCACACTCAAACTCAACTTGGCTGCCTTCTTTCATGGCTGATTAAGGCACCACTTGTACGGATGTTTTGGCTAAATCTTGGCCATTCATCCTAGGGTTTTCATAGTAAATTTTCTATTGATTCGGTTTCGACAATTCAAAGTACCGAAATCTTACTGATTTTCTTTAAATCGGTAAATTGATTTTGGAAAAATCCTATGAAGTTTCCAATGCTTTCAATCTAAGTCTCTCATATCTAATTTCTCTAAATGATATTTAATTGACTCTAAGTAAAACTTAATCGAATGGTAATTAATCTTAATAGTTGATAAAACCGAACAACTAGGCAAAAATGATAAAAATTTGATGAAGGTAAGGCCAAGTTTTTCCACTATCTTGAGCAACACTTGGCGCCACTCATATGCGGTAAGGGTGGCTGAATTTCAGCTACTCAAGTGAGGGATTCCAGTAGAAAATTCTACTAGTTCGGTTCTGGTGGTTTAAAATACCGAATCTTTGCTGATTTTCTTCAAATCAGCAAAACTTTACTAAATGACTCTGAGAGAAATTCTATATCTCTATTCTAATTGTTCCTAAGCCTAATCCCCCTAATTACCATCTAATTAACTCATAATTAACCTTACTTAGTCAATAAGATTGAATAAATTGCTTGTTAACGTGAAATAATTATTTTTGCAAATTCGGAGTTTTTTCTATTTTCTATTTTTCATAGCTAATGGCATTTTCATAATTTTGAGCAAGTCTAGGGTCACCCCACGTCATTTAATGCCAGACTGCCTCCATGGCCCAATCGGCAGTGACTTAAACTTCTACGATTCGCCATGTGATTCTACTTCGCTTAAAACCCTATTCTGCTAATTCTACAGATGTGGGGACATAAAAGTCATTTTATAAAAAATTCTAGGGTTATTGTGGAAATAATTCTTTAGGGTCAAAATATAATTTCTAAAAATTCTGGGCATTTTTGTAGTTAACAAAAGTTTATAGGGGCACTTTTGTCATTCCATAATTTTTAACATATGGCAGTGCCATATTTTCAACGGTAGTTTTACACTGCCCTATAATTCCAAGTGTGAGGATCGTCATGGCATAGTGCTGCCTGAGAAATTCTCGCACTGCCTAAGAAAAATACTTCAAAGTTTCCATTACGTCATGTTTACTAAAGTGGGGATGTTACAAAAAACTCCTAGGGAACCAAGTATGGAAAGGTCTATGACCTACAAGGTTAAAGAATTAATGAGGCAAAGTACATTGTGTAACACCCTACCAAATTAATGTTATGCTTAAGTCATAGCATGAAATTAAGTAGACTGTGTTACCATGTTAATACTATGCTTACCCTTCATGATTCGTTTCACATTTTTTTTTTCATTTTGTTTTTTGGTAAATAGAAGAAACGGCGTGCTGTATATAATGAGCATGACGGAATTTAACAAAATACCACGAAAGATAGAATGACTAATATAACATCAACTGTATACGTGCCTATGTAGATTAGAAGCCAACACTTTAGTTTATGTACAGACGCAAAATAGGATACATAAGTGGGGCCGGTGTACCAAAAAGACATAAGGCCCGTGTCAATCAAAACAATTCTATAGGGTCCTCAGGGGACATTTCAAACCTACTGCTAAGTTTATGGCTCAAAGCTGTATACTGCCAAAAGAAGGCCATGCTGTATAATGTCATCTGCGGCTGACCTGCTCAGTCAGATAGCCATTGACCATACTAGGCCAGGCCGGAGAGTAGTCTACGCTGGGCCCCAAGGAGGATGACGAGCTGGTGGCCTCCAAAGGGTCGCTCTCGGAGCTGAGCGGTATGTCAGGAACCATCTGCAGGGGAGACTCTGGTGGAGGACTGGCAAAGTGGCAAAGCCGCAGCGCTGGAGGTGCAGGAGGAGGGTGTGCCACATGTAACGGAAACACAAAATATAATGTGGCAAGGTCAAACGCAAGGTGGAATAGGGAAACAGCAAAATTCCTGTTGTTGAATAGGTAGAGACAGAAATTGCAGGAATCGGCTATGTACAGGGAATCCACGAAGGGATCATGATGGAGCTGTAGGTTAGGAGTCTCAATGAAAAGGATGGCGGTCGAATCCATCACTAGTGTCTGAGAATGAAGCAGAAATACACAGCAAGGTGAAAATTTAAGGAAATTCTCAATAGAATTCGCATGATCGACGTCATAATCATTCTCAGATGCCTTGGTTTTTTTTTTTTTAAATTATGAATCATGGGTTCAAGACTAGACTATCCATATTTAATAAGTTTAAGAAAACATCTGGTCCGAGGCAAAGTTCAGTTTTACTTAAGACGGTATAGGAAACAAGAGAAACTATTAAGTAGAGATACAGATTAGGGAGCAGAGTAAACAATCATACAGTAATGGGTAAGTATAACAGTCAAACTATAAGCATCATATAATGGCTATTCAATGCAATCATGCAAAATCTCATTCTTAAACTCATCTTCATAAACTTTTTTCCATTTCTTGGTCCCCTGGAAGTTCTTGGCCATTTAAGACTCTTGGGTAATAGTCTGCTTATCAGGATCGAGCTCGTTTCTATATAGGAATACCAGGTCTACTTTTCCCAATCTTCCCATCGATCTATTCCCCTTAACTTGGGCTAACCCAAGCATTATGGAAATTTCATCATAACATAATCTTGATGCTCATCATAACATAACTTTTATGAACTTCATGCAAAGTGCACATGGAACTCAATACATATATTTTAACTCATGCAAATGACTTACTGAAATTTCGGCAATATAACAGAACGTGTCCACTTTCCCATGAATAGTGCCAGACATTAGTACACCAAATTCTCAGAAATCTCATAGCATTTTGTTTATACTTCACATATCAAATTCATGACACAATCATCGTAATTAAAAATATAGTTGCTGTCTCAACACTTGCATTCAACCTGATTTTTATAAATCAGGCCATAACTTCATTTCAACTCATCTGAACCTCAATTTTGGATATGTTAAAGTGTTATGTGTCTATTTTCTAAACTCTTTGGTCCCATCTAATTTTGATAATTATAACTCAAGTTATATGGGCTTTATCCCAGCTTGCCCTATAGCTAGCTGAAATCGCACACTTAAAAGTAAAAATCCAGTAAAAATCGAAAACTAATTCGAATCATATGAAATTGGTCTAATATTAAAGCTAACAGGACAAACTTTCATTTTCCAAAAGATCCATTGCATTTGACTTAGTAGGGCTCAAGTTATTAGCCTCGAGATTTGACTTTCCTAAATTGCCCTATTTTGGCCCAGTTTGGACATTGGGTAACTTCTTTGAACTATTGGGAGCATATGGGACTATAACAAACTTGGAATTTCATTGTACTATATGTAAGATTTCTAACAAATTTAGTTTCACTCAATTTGGGGTTGTGTAGGGTGAGTTATACCCTTCTCAACTCACACTGCTCGGTTGAAAGTCTTGATCCCTAGGTCAAACTTCAAAAATTCATATCTCTCTCAATATTATTCCAATGGCTTATATGATATATGTATGGAAAGCTCTGAATATCTAGTTTCATATAAAAATGGTTGCATCAAATTTAACTGGCTGTCGACGAAGCCGTACACTCCGCCGTATAGACTGCCGAGAGTTTTTAGTTTTCCAACTCCTCACCTCCTCCTACTCTCATCCTTTCTTGCTTCTTATTCAATTTTAACATCACAAACAGCCAACAAATCAGCCAAAAATCCTTATATTCATTCAATTATCACATCAAAAATTGCGAAAAATGAACCACCACCGGCCACCCACAATCAAAATCAATACAAGAATTAAACCTCTACCTCTTATTATGTGTGATTTGGCTTGATTTTGGAGTTTGAATCAATAAAACTTGGTTGAGCTCGAAGGTTTGATGGAGTTGGGTGAGTGGAAAAGAGAAGAAGAGAGCTGAAGTGAGGGAGAAGGCAGCATAGAAATGGGGCTGAATGAAAGGAAAGGAATGTGTTATAAAGCCTTGGAGTGGTAGGTAAAATGAAGGCTTTTGATTGGTATAAAACACAAGGCTGAATTTCAGCCAACTTTCCCCAATTTTTTTGTGGCCTTTCATGCGCCACTTTCACAAGTTAAGTGGCTGAATTTCTTGTGGCTGATTTTCAGCCATGCTTCCTTCTATTTATGGTCTAATGTGACTTAATTATCCTCCATGCAAAATGAGAACTCGTTTGCACTTGGTCTAAACTCGGAACTCGTATCCATCTTGAGTAAAGTCGGAACTCTTATCCATCTAATTCGAACTTGGAGATTCGTTTGGATATCGGAACTCGAGTCATTTGGAAATAGGTTATTAGATTGAAAATCGTGTTGGAAACATAAAATTTGAGATCGAAAATCATAGCAAACAATTTACCTTAAAATTGACGGTCAAAGACGAGATCATGAAACATAAAAGACTCAAACTCGGAATTCGGGGGTGTTATATAAACTTGGAAGTTAGTATTAAGACATAAAACCTTATGTACTCGAAAATTGGAACTTATATAATCTCGGAACTCCCAATTCAATCTCTGAAGTTGGTCACAAACTCAAACTTAGGAACTTCGATAGAAATGATAGCGCTCTTGAAATAAGTTTGAAGATTGGAAACAAAGTAAACTCGGACATCGGTAATCACGTTCATTTGGTTTGGACCTTAAAGGTTAAGTCGGAAAGCTAAAATTATCCCATTTTATTTGAAACTCGAAGATGAAATCGGAAATAACATCCATCGTATTTGAACTTAAAGATGAGACCAGAACTCGTGTAAATTCTGGTCGAACTTGGAGATCAACTCAGAGATCTGAACTCGTGTCCATTCTATTTTAGAGTCTCACCATCCACTTCACAGTTACCTTGGATTAGTCCCTCGGACTTGTCAGCTTCCTCTGCATTCATCATAAAGACCCATCCTTTACTTGCCATACATTCTAGAGTACGATCGCCTTGTCGTACTCCATCGAGTGTGATCACCATGTCACACTCCTTAGAAATATATTCCCTTTACCATGTCTCAGAGTATGATCACGATGTCATACTCTATCAAGTGTGATCGCCATGTCACATCTCTTAGGGTGGGGAATCATTATGCCACATTCTAGAGTATGATCGCCATGTCATACCCTATCAGAGCGTGATCGCCATGTCACATCTTTCAGAATATGGACTCATCATCATACCTTTCATCATAGAATCTTTATATGCCACACTCCAAAGTATGATCGCCATGTCATACCCCATCAGAGCGTGATCGCCATGTCACGTTCCTTCGGAGGTACTCATCATGCCCTATTCCAAAGTACGATCGCCATGTTATATCCCATCAGAGTGTGATTGTCATGTCACTTTCCTTAGGAATATGGGACCTTCATTATATCTTTTAACTGCCTTCACAAGGAGCGACCCAATGTGCAACTACTTCCGAGTGAAAGGGACCCACGTCTTTATCCTTTAACTGCCTTCAAAAGGAGGGATCTCATAACTGCCTCCATGTGAAGGGGTCCATATTTAATATATCCATATCCTTTCATTTTCATACATAATCTAGCATAGACATGCTAAATGCACTCATACATATACTTCATCATTTATTTTCATATATCCTTGCATGCACGATTTCCACATACATATTCATAACATATAAAGGATCATAACTTCCTTATAATTCTACCGAAAATTCAGCAGCATAACGGATCAGATCCGTTTCCCCATAAATAGTGCCAATCTTAGTAAACAGTCAGTCACAGTAAGATATCAAATATAATGCATCAATCTTTCAAGCACCAACATGGAATTTGCAACACTTAGACTTTAATTGAATTCATATATGCATTAACGTACCAAATCACTCAATTCTAGAAATCCTGCTCATATTCTTCAACTCTGCCCATTTTTAGAAATTAAGCCTTAGATTCATTTTAACTCATCTAGACCTGAATTTTGGATATGTTAAAGTATTGTGTGTCTATTTTCTAACCTCATTGGTCCCATCTCATTTTGACTTGTATAGCTCAAGATATTGAAGTTTTATCCTGGCCTGCCCTGTAGCTAGCCAAAATTACATACTTACAAATAAAAATCCACTAAAAATCGGTACAAGCTCAAATCATGCAAAATTAGTATTATATTAAAGCTAATAGGATAAGCTTTCATTTGCAAGAAGTTCCATTTCATTTGCTTTAGTAGGACTTGAGTTATAAGCCCCGAAATTTGATCTTCCTAAGCTATCCTATTTTGGCCCAGCTTGGATATAGGGCAAGTTCTTTGAACCATTGAGAGCTAATGGGACAATAACAAACTCATAGTTTTATTGTGGAATGTTCCCCTACATGAAGCTTTCCAACAAAGTTAGTTTCACTCAATTTGGAGTTGTGTAGGGTGAGTTACACCCTTCTCAAGTCACACTGCCCGGATGAAAGTCCTAATTCTTAGGTCAAATTTTAAAAATTCATATCTCTTTCAATACTAATCCAATGGCCCTATATGATATATGTACAAAAAGCTCTAAAAGTCTAGTTTCATATAAAAATATTTCATTAGGTTTCAGCGGCCGTAAGTAGGGCCATACACCCCACCAATATGGATGCCGTAGGGTTTCAAGGCTCTTGCTTCTATTTTGCATCCTTTTGTTTGAATTCTCACCCAAGTTCTCATCCAAACTCAACATTTATACGTTAATCCAACCATAAGAATTTATATAAACACCAGATATCATCAATTTAATGGAGAGAATAGAAACTCTACTCAGCCACCATAGCACCAATAATAGAAGAAATTGAAGAATCCTACCTCTTTGAGTGGGATTTTGCTAAGTCTTAGAGTTTGAATTGGTAGAACCTTGTAAAGCTTCAAGGTTTGATAGAGTTGGTTGAGAGAAAAAGAGAGAAGGAGAGGAAAATCAGAGAAGAGAGTAGCATAAATAAGAGAGAAAAATCTCATTTAAGCATTGAAGAGGTAGTTGGAATTGTGAGTATTGATTGGTTGAAATTATTGTGACTGATTTCCACCCATGCTTCCTTCTTTTTGTGGCTTAATGTGGCTTAATTATCCTCCATGCAAAATGAGAACTCGTTTGCACTTTGTTTGAACTAGAAACTCGTATCCATTTTTTGTAAAGTCGGAACTCTTGTCCATCTTATTTGAACTTGGAGATTAATCCGGATATCTGACCTCGAGTCACTTGGAAATAGATTATTAGATCGGAAATCGTGTTAGAAACATAAAGTCGGAGATTGGAAATCACAGCAAACAAATCACCTTAAAATCGGTGGTCAAAGACAAGACTACGAAATGTAAAAGACTTAAACGCGGAAGTCGGAGATGTTACATAAACTTGGAAGTTAGTCCCAGAACATAAAACCTTATTCCCGCATATTGGAAGTCGAGAACTAAGATGCTTAAAAACTCTCACACATAATGCTAAAATTTGGTCCAGGGTCAATCTCGAAAGTTGGTCACCAACTCAATCTTAGGAATATCAATAGAAATGAAAACGCTGTTGGAATAAGTTTGGAGATCAGAACTTAAATAAACTCGGATATCAGTAATCACGTCCATTTTGTTTGGACTTTAAAGGTTAAGTCGGAAATCAGAAATTATCATGTTTTATTTGAAACTCAAAGATGAAGTCAGAAATAATGTCCATTGTATTTGACACTTGAAGATAAGGTCAAAATTTGTATAAATTCTGGTCGAACTTGGAGATCAACTCAGAGATCTGAACTCGTGTCCATTCTATTCGAGATCAACTATGAGGTCGAAAGTCGTTACATTCGACCCGGAGGTCGGTACTTGTGATCATTTTGGTTAAACTATAAACTAGAGGTCGGAACCATGTACACTTGTTTCAAAGATGAAGTCAGAAGTCGGAAATTATGTACACTATATTTGAAACTCGAAGTCGGAGGTCGGAACTCGTAGTGGATGTTACAACCATCGTCCCCAATGCCGGCATCCTCTGAAGATGACACAAAAACGTAGGAGTGAGAAATACTAAATTTCTTAGTAGGATCATGACTAGACGAACACAGTGTCATCGTCATCATCCCAGCCACTTCGGGTTTAATATAAAAATAGTGGATAGATATCGGTTCAATTTTAATAGTTTCAGAAAACGTAAATCCTGAAGTGAGTTACTTTTAACTTTATCATCATGTCCACAATGTCATACATAGGCATACATGCTAATATACATAATAAACATTCATAATGCATGTAACACCCTAATAATACCTTAAAGGGGGTTCATAGTTGTGTTATCTTTGTGAAGAATATTATGGATCATCATATGATTTCTTGTGGTTACCCATGAGAGAATCACATAGTTAAAATATGTGTATGTGGTCTTCGAGTTATTTAGCTCTCATATAAAATTATTCTTTACTTTAGTTCATGTCTTATGGAATACTTATTCAAATTAATTAAGTTAAATGATTGTTTCCTTTCCTTGAGATAATGCCCTTAGTGATTCCTAGGTTCATGGTATGCTCAGAGGCCCTAATCATACTCTTGTTCCCAAGGAGTTCGAGATCCCTCTAATCCTTGGGTCATGACACCGCATAACTATATTCATGAACCCAATAACACCATGTTCACTAATCACCAAGGGTGATCTTTAACTTATTCAACTTACAAAGTTTTAAACTTTTATCACTAACATAACAAGATCTTACCTTAAGTATTATAAAAGTTATCATTCTTATAAAGTAGTCATAAAGTTTTATTCTTTATGAAAGTAAGTGCCTTCAAAATTAAGCTCTTATCTTAAAGATTAGACCTTTATGCAATAATGATACAAGTTACTAACTTTTTAACTAAAAAGTCTTGTTCTTTATGAAAGTTGACTCTTTTAATTATTCTAAGACCATCAAGGTCTCAACTTTATGATTTAAAGTTGTCTCTACATTAAAAAGATTTCTACTTTATCAACTAGTGATATAAGACATTAACTTTAAAGTTATAAAGTTTTGGTCTTTTTAAAAGTTAGCATTTCTATGATCTAAAAGTGACCTTTTTGATTTCAAGTTTCAAACTTTATGAAAGCATTTGCTTCCAAGGATCAATCTTTGAAATATAAAGTGACAAGACATCATTTTTCTAACTCAAAAGGCTTATTATTCCAAAAAGCTTAGACTTTTACATGTAATATTGTCATCAAAACAAAACAAAATAAGACTTTTATGAAGGCACTAAACTTGCACCACTTTTATGCTTCAAGAAGCAAACCTTTTAAAGTTTTAAACTTTTAGGATGTTCATAGTTTTATCAAATCATGAAAAGCATGTAAAGATGAAACTTTTCTAATCAAAAAATCATCATAAGAAAAAGAACAACTTTAAGCAGGATAACACCAAGAACATCAAGAACATTCAAGAATAAGAACATGAACATATTTTTACAAAAGTAGAAATATCAAGAACACTTCATGAACAACAGGAACATATTTTTACAAAAGTAGAAATATCAAGAACACTTCATGAACAACAAGAACATGTTTTTCCAAAAATGGAAACTTTTGCTCATGAAAAGCATGGAGGATCTTCTCAAGTTTTCACTTAAAGATCTTGATCATAAAAAGAACCAAGCTTCAAGCTTTCTTGAGTAAACAAAATAAAAGATGAAGATCACTACCGCTTCTTGAAGATGGAGCAAAAACATGAGAAGAGAAAGAAGAAGATGATGGCTCCTCTTGATGATGATGGTGGCGGTTTTGTAAGGAGGAAGGAGAAGCTTTTGAGATCTTGTGAAAATGGAGGTTGTAGTGTTTAAATCTCTTCTTCAAAGGCCAAAAGATGTGGTCTTTAAAGGGCTAAGTGAAGAAGGTTTGGTTATGGAGGTGGAGAATGGAAGAAGAAGATGAAAAAGAAGAAGATAGAATTTTACAAAGAAGTTGGAGGAGTAGAAAACTTAGAGAGAGAATAGAAGTTGAAAAATGAGAAGTGAACGTGTGTGTTTGTGTGATGTTGGCCGTAAGTTTCAAAGGGAGGGAGGGAGGGAGATATTTTTGTGTTATTTTGTATTAATTAGTGATTAAGGAGACAAAGTGGATGATGGGGAGACAAAACATAGTCAAACTCTTACATAAAGCACTCTAATCTAATGCTTTATGCTTTTATGACATCATCTTTTACTTTATTGTCTAGTTGACTAAATTTAAATTTAATCATGTGATTAAGTTCTCTTGCAACTTAATTAAGATAATTAAGCAAGGATTAGTGATTAACACACACAAACATGATTAACAAAAATTAATCTTGCAATTAAGCTTAATTATCTTTAATTAAACTCGATTAACCAAATTATAGGCGATTAATGCTTAATTAAGCTATAAAGGCTCTGACTTGCTTGATTAGAGATCATCTAATCTTGATTAAGCATTCTCTTGACTTTTCTCATCCGAGTTAACTCATAAACTCTTCGTTAACCCTTTAATTAAGCTTTAATCTCATAATTTCTCATTAAGTGCCAAATTACTCAGGGTTAATAAGGTAATTTAGCATGACACAAAATTGAGGATGTTACAATGCACATAAGGAATATAATAACATGCATGACTATGCAACTCATCAACTTCACCATGGTCCTACTTTGACTTTCATTTTTAGCATGTGCTTAACATTCTTTTACTTTCCTTTGAAATAGATTGCTTTTGGACATGAGCTCATTCCGTGACCGTCGTCACATAGTACTGACCAAATCAGACTAAGCCGATATTGGTTACCTCTAAGTTGGAGGGTCCTCCATGTCACCCTTACCTCCCTCATAGAGGTTCCTTCTGGATCACTGTCTCTCACTTCTCGGAAGTGATCGAGGGGTCATGTCCTATTCTTTCATTTCTTATCATTATACTTTACATGCATAATACTTCTTTGACTAGACACATGCAATGATATGACTAAGTCCATAATTTTGACAGAAATCAGATAGCATAATGGCTAGATTGGAGCTTCCCCAAAATGCCAATCACAACTATCAACCAACAGTTCATCATATCTATATCATATAATCACACTCATCATTCAATCATGAGACAAAGCTCAATCAAACTCATCATTCATCATGCTGAATAGTATCACACATTCATACCCTAAAGGGGTTTATAGTTGTGTTATTCTTTGTGAAGAATATTACGAATCATCATATAATTTCTCATGGTTACCCATGAGAGAGTTACATAGTTAAGATATGTGTATGTAGTGTTTTAGTTACTTAGCTCTCATATGAAATTATTCTTTACTTTAGTTCATGTCTTATCGAGCACTTATTCAAATTAATTAAGTTAAATGATTGTTTCCTTTCCTTGAGATAGTGCCCTTAATGATTCCTAGGTTCATGGTATGCTCAGAGGCCCTAATCATACTTCTATTCCCAAGGAGTTCGAGATCCCTCTAATCTTTAGGTCATGACAACGCATAAGCATACTCACGAACCCAACAACACCATGTTAACTAATCACCAAGGGTGAATTTTAACTTATTCAACTTACAAAGTTTCAAGCTTTCATTATTAACATATCAAGGTTCTACCTTAAACATTATTAAAGTTATCATTCTTTATAAAGTAGTCATAAAGTTTTATTCTTTATGAAAGTAAGTGCCTTTAAAATTAAGCTCGTGTCTTAAAAATTAGATCTTTATGTAATAATGATACAAGTTACTAGCTTTTTAACTAAAAAGTCTTGTTCTTTATGAAAGTTGACTCATTTAATTATACCATCAAGGTCTCAACTTTATGACTTAAAGTTGTTTCTACATTAAAAAGGTTCCTACTTTGTCAATTAGTGATAAGAAATATTAACTTTAAGGTTAAAAAGTCTTGATCTTTATAAAAGTTAACACCTTTTAGTATTGTTTTGGTTCAAGCTCTAAACTTTATGGATTAAATGTTACAACACTTTTATGACTTAAAGGTCTCATTCTTGATTAAAGTTTGAAACTTTATGAAAGGTCTTGTCTTTAAAGTTTGATTTCTAAGGCATAAAGTGACAAGGTATCATTTTATAACTCAAAAAGGCTTGTTATTCTAAAAAGCTTAGACTTGTACATATATTCTTGTCTTCAAAACAAAACAAAAGAAGACTTTATGATGACACTAAAACTTGTGCCACTTTTTGTGTATAAAGAAGCAAACTTTTTGAAGCTTTAAGCTTTAAGAATGTTTGTAGTCATGTCAAATCAATAGAAAATGATAAAGAAGACAACTTTCAACTCAATACAACCAAGAACATCAAGATCTCATGCATCAAGCATTAAAAATGGGAACTTTAAAACATTTAGAGTAAGAAACTTTGAAGGGTCAAGAACACTTGGGAATAAGACCATGGACATACTTTACTAAGAATGGAAACACCAAGAACACTTTAAGAAGAACATGAACATAATTTACCAAAAATGGAAGCATCAAGAGCACTTTAAGAAGAACATAAACATATTTCACCAAAAATAGAAGTATCAAGAACACTTTAAGAAGAGCATGAACATATTTTGCCAAAAATGGAAACTTTTGATCTTGAAGAGCATGAATGATCTTCTCAAGTTTTCACTTAGAGATTTGGTCATGAAAGAACCAAGCTCCAAGCTTTCTTGAGCAAAGAAAATGAAATATATGAAGATCGCTACCTCCTTATCAAAATGGCGCACAACAAAGAAGAGAAGAAGAAGATGATGGCTCCTCTTGGTGATGATGGTGGTGGTCTTGCAAGGAGGAAGGAGAAGCTTTTGAGATCTTGTGAAAATGAAGGTTGTAGTGTTTTGATGTTGTCTCCAAAGACCCAAAGATGAGGTCTTTGAAGGGCTAAGTGGTTGGTTTTGGTGGTGGTGGTGGAGAAAAGAAGAAGAAGAAGATGAAGAAGATGAAAAAGTGTTTAGAGAGAAGTTGGAGGATTTGATTTCAAGAGAGAGAATGAGATGAGTGAAAATGAAAATGGATAAGGAAGGGAGAGAGAGAAAGTGGCATCCACTATTCAAAGGGGAAGAAGGAGATATTTTCTTAATTTTGTGTTAATTAAGGTTTAGGGAACAAATTGGATTATGGGGTAACAAAGCATGTATAATCTCTTCCAAAAAATAATCTTGTCTTATGCTTTATGCTTTTATGTCATCACTTTTTACTTTATTGTCTAGTTGACTAAATTTGAATTTAATCATGTGATTAAATGCTCATACAACTAAATTAAGATGATTAAGCAAGGATTAGTGATTAACACACAAGAACATGATTAACAAAAATTAATCTTACGATTAAGCTTAATTAACCTTACTTAAACTCGATTAAGCTAATTAAGGATGATTAGTGCTTAATTAAGCTATAAAGGCTCTGACTTGCTTAATTAGAGATTATCTAATCTCAATTAAGCATTCTCTTGACTTTTTTCATCCGAGTTAACTCATAAACTCTTCGTTAATCCCTTAATCAAGCCCTAATCTTGTAATTTCTCATTAAGTGCCTAATTACTCAGGAGTATTGAGGTAATTTAACATGACAAGAAGTTGAGGATGTTATAGATTCCGAGGAATGGATCCTATTCACCATGTCAAGGTCAGCTGGAATGTAACTGTCACTGGAGGTAGAGGATAAGGAGGAGGATGAGGGAGCTTCCTCCGAGGGGTCACTCTTATAGGAGAGGGAAGGAACTAGCTGGGGTGGTGAGGCTAATAGTGCTACTGGTGGTGCTGTTAGTGGTGCAGCTGGATGGGCCATGCTTATAGGACAACTAAGAAGGGAGATGCAAGGTCAAACAAAAGGTTAAAAAGAGGAAATGCAAAGTCATATGGAAAAATATGTACAGGCGAACATAGTTGGTGGCGGTAATATATAGTGAATCTATCATAGGGTCAAAGTGTAACTGCATCTCTGGTAGCTCAGCAAAGATAATGACTATCACTGCCATGTCCATGGTCTGAGAATGATGTGGACATATACAATAGGATGAGAATTTTGGAAAATTCTTAGTAAGATTCTCATAACTATTCTACACCGACATTGCGGTCATTCCCAGTTGCTTTAATTTTTATTTAATTATAAAAAGGTGAATAATAGACTAAATGTTTCCATTTATTAGTATTTGAGAAAAATAGTTCGAATGAAGATTCCATTGTACTTTAAGGAGTAAGGGACAAAAAGAACTCATCCAATAGATAGAATAAATGTCATAAGAAATCATACATAGTGCAATTCAATAATAACAATCATGCATAATAGTATGTGTAGTGCAGTTAAATCATAATCAATCACTTAAGCTACACAAATGCATAAATGTATTAAAATAGAGTGCACTTCGTTCTCAATATTTCTTAAACTTGTACTTCATAAGTTTTCCATACTTTGTCCCTTGGGAGTTTTAGGCCATACAACTCTTGGATAATAGTCTGCCTTTTAGGATCGAGCTCATTCCTGTACAGGATAGTTGGCTTTGCTTTTCCCAACTCTCCCACCGATCTATTCTTCTTAACTTTATTCCAGGCCAAGCCAACTAAATGGAATTCATATGATTCTTGTCGGATATATAACCACGGCTAAATCATTTCGGACAACATATGTATTCATATGCATAACACATTATGCATATAAGTTCTGCCAGAATTTCGGCAGCATAACAGATCAGATCTGCTTCCCTGTGAATAGTTCCATTTTAAATAGACAGTCAGCCAAGGCAATAGAACCAATATAACACATTAACTTTCAGCATCAATATAGAGTTGCATCATTCAAACTTTAATTAAAGTTCATGCACACTTTAAGAGGCCTAAGCAATCTATTTGGCACTTATACTTAACTCACTCAATTTTGCCCTATTTTATAATTTATGCAAAATTTCTATACAACTTGTTTAAATATGATTTTTTGATATGTTAAAGCATTGTTTGTCTAATTTTTATTCTTTTTAGTCAATTAAGTTTTAATAAGTATAGCTTAAGTTATTAAGGTTTAACCTAAGTTTGCCCTACTGCTAGGTAGAATTAGGTACTAACAAGTAAAAATTCACTAAAAATAGAAATCTGATTGGATTTTTTGGAGACCTAGTTATTTTAAAGGTAACTGAACCAAATTTTATTTCAAACAAGTTTTGTTTCATTTGAGTGGGTAGAGCTCAGGTTATAAGCTCTTAAAGTTGGCTATAATGGTCTGCCCTATTTTAGTCCAGTCAGGACATAGGGCAACTTTGGTGAATTACTAGGAAAAATAGGGAAAGAATTAAACTCTAAAATTTTTATGGCATCTAACAAAATTTGTTGCACACTGTTTAGAGTTATGTTGGGCAAGTTATGCCTTTCACATTCCTGTCTGGTCAAGACTAAAGATAGAATTCTAGGGTCAACTTCAAAAATTCATATCTTACTCAATGCAGCCAATAGCCTTATAATTTATATAGTTGGAAAGCCCTAGATGTCTAGTTTCATCTAAAATTGGTTTCATCAAATTCTGATAGCCATAAACGAAGCTGTACACTTTGCAGTATGGACACATCTAGGATTTTCAATCTAAACAATTTTGTTTTGCTACTCTTAGCTTTTCACTCAATTTCCTATCCAAACCCAACATATACATGTTAATCCAGCCACAAGGGTTCACATAAACATAATATAACATCAAGTAAATGAGTGGAAAATAAAATTCCAATTAGCCACCAAATCACAAATAGCAAGAGAAAACCATGAATCCTACCTCAAATTGATATAGAAATTAGCTAGACTCAAGTTTTTGGTGAAAGAAGTGGGTGGAACTTGGAGATGGGAGGAAGATGAAGTGAAGTAGGAGAAGAGAGAAAGAACGGTGGCCAATTGAAGAAGGGGGCCAAAAATGAGGGGAGTTAGGAGGAATTTTTCAAGTTTATAACATGGTGAGAATGACATCAAGACAAATGATTGGTGGATGCATAGGTGGTGAAGAGTTTAGCCAAGTCTCCCCCCCCCTTTTTTTGGGTTGTATGTGGCACCATCTTGAGGGGTGAAGGTGGCTAAATCTCAACCACCCAATTTAGGTTTATATAGTGTATAATCCTATTGATTTGGTTTTTATAGTATAAATACTGAATTTCACCCGATTTCTTTTAAATTTGTGAAATATTGCTAGTATTCTTCTCATATATCCTACATGATTATTCTAATTTCTCCTAACCCAAATATCTATATAATTGACTTATAATTATCCTTACATATCTATTAAAATCAAATAAATTGATTGATAGCATAAATTAAACATATTGCAAATTAGGACATTACAAGAACAACTTTGACTTGATTACTAATGTCATGTTAATTGAAGGACTAACTCATAACCTTCTAAGCATTAGTCAGCTTTGTGGCCAAAGCTTCAAAGTTGTGTTTGAACTTTCTTGTTGTATTATAAAGCACTCCATATCAAATAAAATCATTTTTACTAGTAAAAGGTGTGATAATACTTATATATTATATCTAGATAACAATTTAGATCAAAATGTAAAATTCTTAGCATCCTTTGTGGATGAGAAGTGAATGTGGCATAAGAAACTTAGTCATGCTTGACTCAAGTGTCGAGCTTGGTCAAATTGTAAAATCGAATTACAATAATTTGTAGTTAGGATGCAACTCGGGTTGTCTCCCAAATGATGCTAATGCTATATGATCAGAAAATCTGGGAGGTTTCTTGTTTTATGAATTAAGATTAAAAATGACAAAATAGAATAAAAATGCTAGAAAATTAAAATGAGATCAAACAGAAATTGAAACTCTAATCCAACAACCAAGAAGAATAATTACTACTCTATTATTGGATTATAAAAGTATATCAATAACCCAATTCAGTGATTAACAATAAATCCAAATGAAACATCTTTGAATCTAACATTCATACAAAAACCTCCATGTATTCAACCAATTACATAAGCACTTTCATTCAGAAATCTCTAGAACCAAAGAGAATTGAATTGATTTAATGTATCAATGCAGTTAATCTTAGAAATAAGATGTGAATCTAATTCAAACTCCTTTCAACAATTGAATCAACAATCAAATAGTCAGAATGAAAACAATTGAATTCTCAACCACATTTCAAAATGAAGACATTCAGTTCCAAAATAAAATTAAGAATAGAGAAAGAGAGATGAAACCAATTAGGTTGAGTTAAGTCCGGATTACACTAACCCTCAAGAGTGTGATTGCTTCACTTGAGTTCTTGAATCAGATAGAAAATTACTCCTCCATAGATGGAGGAATACAAAAAATTAGTTGAGAGAGAGGGGGCATGAAAGAGATGATAAAAAAGAAAAAATAAAAAAATTGTTATTCCCAAATTGTATCCAAGAGTTACAATATTTTGGCCCTTTATTAAACTCGGCCAATTCAGAACCAAAAATGCCTAAACTAATTCCATAATGGTTATTACATTAATTAAGATGAATCAAGACACCTTATTTGCTAAATTTCAAATTATAGAAAGAAAGTTACACAAAAAAATATGTAATAAAGTTCCATGGTAAATCAATAACATTCTTCCACAAATTATGCAAAGAAAATGTGTAACATCCTCCTCTGTTCAGTACTATGCTTAAGTCATAGTACTACATTCTGGAGTTGTTACTAGTACCTGAGCGGACCTTTTCTGGCAATAACCTTCGGCCACCTCTAATCTTACTAGTCAACTTCACCTCGGAAGGCCTTCTTCAGGACTTCTGAACTATCTGGAGATAACATGGAAATAAGAGTGAGAATTTTAAATTCTTAGTAGGACTCAATAAGAACTTTCATGCCGTGTCATCGTTATTATCTCCAGCTGCTTTGGTTTATTATAAAAAGTGAATACATTATACAAACTGTTCTATTTTATTGTTTGAAAACATATAGTCCGAAGTAGAATTCATATACACATAACCTTCTTTACTTCCTTTATCTTCCTTTACTTGTTACACATATTCCAGAATACGATCGCCATGTCATACTTCATCAGGGTGTGATCACCATGTCACATTCCTTAGGAATATGTTCTTCCTGCCACATCCTAGAGTATGATCGCCATGTCATGCTCCATCATATGTGATCGCCATGTCACATCCCTTAGGGTGGGGAATCATTATGCCACATTCTAGAGTATGATCGCCATGTCATACCCCATTAGAGCGTGATCACCATGTCACGTCTTTCGGAATATGGACTCATCATCATACCTTTCATCATAGAATCTTTATATGCAACACTCCAGAGTATGATTGCCATGTCATACCCCATGAGAGTGTGATCGCCATGTCACATTCCTTAGGAGGTACTCATCATGCTATATCCTAGAGTACGATCGCCATGTCATATCCCATCAGAGCATGATTGCCATGTCACATCCCTTAGGAATACGGGACCTTCATTTTATCTTTTAACTGCCTTCACGAGGTGGGACCCAATGTACAACTGCCTCCGAGTGAAGGGACCCATATCTTTTTCCTTTAATTGCCTTCATAAGGAGGGATCTCACAACTACCTCCAAGTGAAAGAATCCACATCTAATATATTCATATACTTTCATTTTCATACGTAATCAAGCATAGACATGCTGAATGTACTCATACATATATAGGCTCATATCTGCCTTATAATTTTACCAAAAATTTAGCAGCATAACGGATCGAATTCGTTTCCCCATGAATAGTGCCGGTCTTAGTAGACAGTCAGTCACAGTAAGAGATCAAATATAATGCATCAAACTTTCAAGCACCAACATGGAATTTGCAACACTTAGACTTTAATTGAACTCATGTATGCATTAAGGT
The DNA here is from genome assembly GCA_031439595.1 of Pterocarpus santalinus. Lineage (NCBI taxonomy): Eukaryota > Viridiplantae > Streptophyta > Magnoliopsida > Fabales > Fabaceae > Pterocarpus > Pterocarpus santalinus. The sequence goes on from CM062527.1 coordinate 49,659,652, forward strand.
ACCAAATCCTTCAATTCTGGAAATCCTGCTGATATTCTTCAACTCTGCTCGTTTTTAGAAATTAAGCCTTAGATTAATTTTAACTCATCTAGACCTGAATTTTGGATATGTTGAAGTGTTGTGTGTCTATTTTCTAACCTCTTTAGTCCTATCTCATTTTGACTTGTACTACTCAAGATATTCTAGTTTTATCCCGGCCTGCCCTGCAGCTAGCCAAGATTATAAACTTAAAAGTAAAAATCCACTAAAAATTGAAAACTAGTTCAAATCATACAAAATTGGTATCATATCAAAGCTAACAAGACAAGCTTTCATTACTAATAAATTCCATTTCATTTTCTTTAGTAGAGCTTGAGTTCTAATCCCCGAAATTTGACCTTCCTGAACTACCCTATTTTGGCGTAGTTTGAACATGGGGTAAATTCTTCAAGCCATTGGGAGCAAATGGGACTGTATCAAACTCGGAATCTTTATATAAGATGTTCTGCTATATGTAAGCTTTCTATCAAAGTTGGTTTCTCTCAATTTGGAGTTGTATAGAGCAAGTTAATCTCAAAACAACCCAGTCTGCCCATTATCAACCTCTAAAATCTAGGTCAAACTTCCAAAATTCATATCTCTCTCAATACTAATCCAATGGCCTTATATGTATATGTATGGAAAGCCCTGAATGTCTAGTTTCATATAAAAATAGTTTCATCGAAATTGAATGGCTGTAGGCGGAGCCGTACACTCCACCATATAGACTACCATGGGGTTTCTTACCTAGACAGCATCCCAATTCTCCACTTTCCTATTCTTCTTCTTCTAACTTTAATTCCAACTCAAGATTTCATATTAATCCAACCATAATTCATCATATACATCCAATATATCATCAAATACATGAAGAAGAGTGAAATCTCATACAGCCACAGTTTAGAGAAATTAAGAACTGAGATTGAATCCTACTTCTTTGAGTGGGATTTTGCTAAGTCTTGGAGCTTGAATTAATAGAACCTTGTAAATCTTCAAGGTTTAATAGAGTTGGTTAAGAGAAAGAGAGAAAAGGAGAGTGAAATCAGAGGAGAGAGTGGCATAAATAAGAGAGAAAAATCTGATTTAAGCATTGAAGAGGTAGTTGACTTTGTGAGTTTTCATTGGCTGAAATTTTGTGAGTGAAGTTTAGCCATGTCTCTCTCTTTTGTGGCTAAATCATTCTCCACGTTGCCTAAAAGTGGAACTTGCCTCCACTCTATCTGAAATCGGAACTCGTCTCCATTCTGCTTAAGGTCGGAACTTGTGCCCATTTTATTTGAACTTGGAGCTAAAGTCGGATGTCGGAATTCGTACCCATCCTATTTGAAACTTGGAAATAAATTTGGAAATCAGAAATCATGTTCATTTTATTTGAAGCTTGGGAGTGAAGTAGGATATTGGAACTCGGAACTCGTGTAAATTTTTGGCCAAACTTGGGGAGCAACTCAGAGATCTAAACTTGTGTCCATTCTAGTTGAGATCAACTATGAAGTCGAAACTCGTTACATTAGATTCGGAGGTCGGTACTTGTGACCATTCTGGTTAACTATAAACTCAGAGGTCGGAAACCATGTACGCTTGTTTCAAAGATGAAGTCGGAAGTCAGAAAATATGTACACTATATTTGAAACTCAAAGTTGAGGTCGGAACTCGTAGTGGATGTTACAAGATGCATCCGTTTGGATTTGCATTCTTAAGGTGAGTTGTAGCCTTAGATGTCAGCTTCAAACAAGCTCAATTGGGTTTCTGTGGACTAAGATATGGCCCAAATATCACACTCTACTTAGAATCCATGATTGCACCTCTTCAGCCCACTTCTAGGCCCAATTTCAGCTCCTTAACACCAAAATTGGCCTCTGACCTCTCATAAAACTTGTAGGCTTATCTCTCTGCTTTTCTACAAATCAAGAATCACATTAAAATAAGTTCTATAGCTCAGGTTATCACCCAAAAATGAAAGCAGTGTTAGAGTTGGCCTAATGCTAGAAAATTGAAATTAAGCCCAACCAAAACCCAATCACCACAAAATGGTCCAAATCAATCCAATTAGGCACAAAAGAGGATTAATGAACTAAATATGAGGGAAAATTAGTATATAAAATCCAATTAATCAATGCTCATATGAGATTAATCTTTGATATTTCTTAAAAAGAGCTTGTTAAGGGTTTATCCAAGATTAGTTTTGATAATGACTCAACTTGTAAGTTCTGCCAAAGGGGTAAATAGACTAAGAGCTCTTTCCACAGTAAGAATATAGTGGCAACTACTAGACCACTTGAGCTTTTATATCTTGATGTTTTTAGACCAACTAGAACTACCAGTTGTAATATCCTCAATTTTTCTTCATACTAAATTACTTTAGTAACCCTAAGTAACTAAGCACTTAATGAGAAATTAAAGGATTAAGGCTTAATCAAAGGATTTATGAGGTGATTGTGAAGAGAAAAGTTAACAAAATGCTTAATTAAGATTAGGGAATCTCTAATTAAGCGAGTCAAACTCTTAATGGCTTAATTAAGCACTAATCACTGATAATTAGCTTAATCGAGTGTAATTACAAATGACTAAGCTTGAATAAAAGTTTAATTTTTTATAATCTTGATCATATGAATTAATCACTAATCCTTGCTTAATCAAGTTAATTAAGATGTATGAGCACTTAATCACATAATTAAAATTCAAATTTGATCAACTAGACGATAAAGCAATAATGATGTCACTAAAACATAAAGCATGAGACAAAGTTGCTTTTATTAAGAGTTGACCAAGTTTTGTCTCCCCCATCATCTAATTTGTCCCCTTAATCCTTAATTAGCACAAAACTAAGCAAAATATCTCTACCCATATGCCCTAATACCTACGGCCAACAACAATACATACATACACATTCACTTCATTTTTCAACTTCTCATTCTCTCTCTAACTTTCTAACCTCTCTCTACAATTTTCTTCTTCTTCTTCTTCTTCATTCTCCACAACCATAACCAAACCATCCTCACTAAGCCCTTCAAAGATCACATCTCTTGGTCTTTGAAGACAAGATTCAAACACTACAATCGTCACTCTCACAAGAACTCAAGACCTCTCACCTTCTTGAAGCCAAAACTACAACCACCACCACTTAGAGGAGCCATTATCTTCTTCATTTTCCACTTCAAGAAGACGCCACTTACACTCTTAGGTAGTTATCCTTCTTTTTTTCCTTTTATCACTCAAGAAAGCTTAAAACTTGGCTCGCACCATGGCCAAAAACTTCAAGTGAGAACTTGAGACAAACTCCATCCTCTTCTTAAGCAAAAGTTCTATTTTTAGCAAAGTTTGTTCTTCAGCTTGTTCATGAGTTGTCTCTTATTTATTTGAAAGTTTCTCTTCTTGAATGCTTCAAAAGATTTCATTTTTCTCTCATAATGCATGGGTTCTTGGTATCTTGTGTGTTGTTGGAAAGGATGATGTTTCTAAGTGTTATTTTGTTTAAAGTTTGTTTCTTTATAATGAGCTTATGATTGGAAAGGTTCTCTTTTTCATCTTCTTCATGATTTTGATATGACTAAGAATAGTCTAAAGCATATAACTTTAAAAAGTTTGCTTTTTGATGCCTTAAAAGTGGCACAAATAGTATATATTTCCCTTGAAAATTCATTTTGTTTTTCTTGAAGACATAAGTAGTGATAAAAAGCCTAATCTTTCTTAAAACATGAAGCTTTTTAGTTATAAAGTAGGATCTTGTCACTTTATGTCATAAAAATTGAATTTTGAAGACAAGATCTTTCATAAAGTTTTAATCTTTATTCAAAAATGTAACTTCTTAGTTATAAAAATGTATACTTGCAACTTTACCTTGTCAAGAATAAGTCTTGTGGTAAAAATATTGATTAAAGCTTCAAACTTTCTTGAAGAATGAATCTTTTAAACTTTTAAGATAGCTTTAAGTCTTAAAGTTGAAATCTTGAAGATAGAATAATGATTAACATGTTTAACTTTCTCAAAGAATAAGACTTTTTAGTCATAAAGCTAGCATCTTCTGTCATTATTTTATAAAGGTTGAATCTTAAAGACATTAATATAATTTAGAGACTCATACTTTCATAAAGAATGAAACTTTATAACATTAAAGGTGAAAGTTTGAATCTTGCAACTTGGGTAAATTAAAAATCACTTCTTGACGATTGGTAAGCATATGGTGTTATTGGGTTCATGAATGTGGTTATGCATTGTCATGACCCAAGGAACTGGAGGTGTTATGCATTGTCATGTTATTGGCTTTGGCCATGATGAACCAAGACAAGAGACAAATGGCTGTTAAACTTTAACTTGAAGAATGAGTCTTTTAAGATGTGAACATGACGAATCTATTAAGCTATATGGTGAAAATGAATTCCTAAGGTACAATATGGTCTTGCTTGAGGAGTTATTGATTAAAAGTTTATAACATATATTCACTTTAAGATATATGATTCTCCCATGGGAAACACAAGGAGTCTTACTCTGATTCATAAGATGTTACACAAAGTGCATGAAAACCCTAGATACCAATTAGGGTACGAGTACATATCACTCCCCTATATGATTGTAGATTTGCATGATTGATTGAATATGAACTTATGATTAACGGATTCTTGATGCTTGATGAAATACTTTGTGATGAATATGATGGATTATTGATGCTTTGATAAGATATTCTATGATGAATATGATGGATTATTGGCTAATTTCACATGCTTAGCAATTTTGGGAAAGCTCCAATCTAGCCATTATGCTATCGAATTTTCATCAAAATTATGGACTTAGACATATTTCATTGCATACCAACTTATTCTTGTCTTGGGCATATTGCATATAGAAATATGAGATGTGATATAGAAAATGAAGTAAATGGACGTGATCCTTTGGTAAGGGAAGGTGATCCATGAAAACAAGATAATCAGGTATGATCCTTCGGTAAGGGAAGGTGATCCCCAAGATACCCCTTTACTTTGGAGGTAGCAGCTGAACAACCCTCCAATTGTAAAGGTAGACCCCCTTGTCAGCTAGACTCTAATTTAGATTTGTACTGTGTGATGACCGTCACGGAATGAGCTTATGTCCAATAGCTATCTATTCCAAGATCAGATAAAGTAAAGAATGTTAAGCATATGCTAAGTATGAAAGTAAAGTTAAAAAAAGACTTTAGTCAAGTCCATGAAGTTACATGAATGTGCATGCATCTTTATTCTCTTATATACATGTTTATGAATGTTTATACTATGTTCTCATATATATGTTCCGATCTTAATGCCTTGTGTCTCTTTATATTATGTTTATATAATTAAAGATTAAGCGAGACCTGCTTCTGAAACTTATTGTAACATCCGCCACGAGTTCCGACTTCATCTTCCCATGATTTCCGACTTTCGACTTCAACTTCATAAAATGAACATTATTTTCAATTTCATAATTTCTGACTTCCTACTTAACCTTCAAGGTCTAAATAAAATGGACGTGATTCTCAATATCTGACTTTATTTTTCAAAGAAAACGGACCCGATTTCCAAATTAATAATTTATTTCCAAGTTGCAAATGAGATTGATGCGAGTTCCAACATACAAAATTGATTTCCACATTATACACGAGCTCCGACCTCCGAGTTTATTCCCAAGAGCTTTCCATTTCTATTGGTGTTCTCGAGTTTGGCCTATTACTGACTTCTGAGATTGAATTGGGACTTCGGAGATTATAGAAGTTCCAATTTCCTGGCATATAAGGTTAATATTTTGATTCCCGATTTCTGGTGTTATGCCTAGAATTGATCTCCAAGTTTGATCACGAACAGAGTTTTAGAATCACGTGTAATGGGAGTTATCAAGCATCCTAGTTCTCAACTTCCGAGATGAGGGTATAAGGTGATTTGTTCACTGTGTGATTTCCGATATCCGATCTTAAATCATAATGAGTCTTCCAAAACTTTTATGTATTTCCTGAGTTACGAGTTTCGACTTCAAGCAGAATGAAGACGAGATTCCGATTTAAGATACAATGGAAGCGAGTTCCACTTTTAGGTGACGTGAAGAATAATATAGCCACAAAAGAGGGAGACATGGCTGAATTTTACCCGCAAAGATTTCAACCAATCAAAACTCATAAAGCCAACTACCTCTTCAATGCTTAAATCAAATTTTTCTCTTCTCCCTGCTGACTTATGTCTCATTCTCCTCTGATTTCAGCCTTTTCTTTCTCTCCTTCTCTCAATCATGTCCATAAAACCTTCAAGCTTCACAAGGTTCCATCAATCCAAACTCAAATTCAGCAATATCACACTTAAAGGAGGTAGGATTCAATCTCTATTCTTAATTTCTCTAAACTGTGGCTGTATGAAGTTTCACCCTTCTTCATGTATTTGATGATATACTGGATGTATATGATGGATTATGGTTGGATTAATAAGAAATCTTGGGTTAGAATTAAGGTTAGAAGAAGAAAACTAGGAGAATTGGAGAATTGGGATGTTATCTAAGTGAAAAGCCCCACGGCAGCTCATATGGCGAAGTATACGACTCCACCTACAGCCATTCAAATTCAATAAAACCATTTTTAGATGAAAGTAGACATTCAGGGCTTTCATACCTTTATAATACAAGGCATTGGATTTGTATTGAGAGAGATATGAATTTTGGAAGTTTGACCTAGATTTCAGAGGTTGATGATGGGCAGACTGGGTTATTCCGGGCATAACTTGCTCTATACAACTCCAAATTGAGTGAAATCAACTTTGATAGAAAGCTTACACATAGAAGAACAACCTATAAAAAGATTCCGAGTTTGATACGATCCTATTTGTCCCCAGTGGTTTGAAGAAGTTACCCTATGTCTAAATCGGGCCAGGGCAGGGTAGTTCAGGAAGGTCAAATTTCAGGGCTCATAACTCGAGCTCTACTAAAGCAATTGAAATGAAACTTGTTGTAAATGAAAGCTTTAATATGATACCTTTTTCACATGATTTGAGCTAGTTTTTGATTTTTAGGAAATTTCTACTTTTAAGTGTGTAATTTTGGCTAGCTGTAGGGCAGGCCGAGATAAAACTTAAATATCCTGAGCTATACTTATCAAAATGATATCGGACCAAAGAGGTTAGAAAATAGACACATAAAACTCTAACATAACCAAAATTGAGACCCAGATGAGTTAAATAGAAATTATGGCCTGACTTACAAAAATCGGGTTGAATGAGTATGCTAAGACAGCAATTATGTTTAAATGCAACATTTACTTCTATGAGATTTATGATTGAATTATAAATGAAATGTTATGATTCCTCTGTCCAATTGACTGTCTGAGTACCGGTACTATTCATGGGGAAGCGGACATATTCCGTTATGCTGCCGAATTTCCTATAGAATTGTAAAGAAGGATATGAGCATTTATGTGTTAAGAATATGTATGTAGAAATTCCATATGCAATGATATATGAAGACAAATGACGAAGCATATGTAAGAATGCATTTAGCATGTTTATTCATGATTATGTATGAGAATGAAAGGATATGAATATAATAAATGTGGGTCCTTCCACCTGGAGGCAGTTGCACTTTGAATCCCTCCCCGTGAAGGCAGTTAAAAGATATAATGAAGGCCCCATATTCCTAAAGAACGTGACATAGCGATCACGCTCTAACAGGGTATGACATGGCGATCATACTCTGGAATGTGACATGATGATCCCACACCCTAAGGCATATGACATGGTGATCACATTCCGATGGAGTATGACTTGGTGATCATACTCTGGGACGTGGAAGGATAAATATATTTCTAAGGAGTGTGACATGGTGATTACACCCTCATTGGAGTATGACATGGTGATCATACTTTGGAATATGTGTGACAAGTAAAGAAAGTAAACTAAGGGTGTGATCCTTCAAAAGGGAAGGTGACCCAAACTATGCTCCCTTCACCTACATGAGGCATGGCATGACCCAGCTAGTGTGAGTATAGGAGATAGGGCTTTCATGAGGCATGGCATGACCCAGCTAGTGTAAGTACCGAGAAGTTATGGTGGCGACAAGTTAAGAGAAGCTTATAGCACAGCCATACATGTTTTATTGATGCTGAACCTGTTCTATCTATTTATGCAGTGATGTTTATTCTAAATATGAGATATTGTCAATGTGACCCAAGTGCGTAAATAAAATGAACTCTGCTTCGGACAATATGGTTTCAAACTATAAAATTAAACAGTTTGTATAACATGTTCACCTTTTTCATAAGAAACCGAAGCAGTTGGAGATAATAATGATGACATAGCATATGGTAGTTAAATGAATCCTACTGAAAATTTAAAAATTCTCACTCTTTTTCCATGTTATCCCCAGATAATTCAGAAGTGTCCGAAGAAGGCCCTCCGAGGCAAAGGTGGCCGAAGTATTGCTGCCAAACAAGGTCCGATTAAGTGGCAGTAACTACTCCTAGGTGAGGTATTATGACTTAAACATAGTACTATACTTGGGAGGATGTTACACTTATGTTTTCAAACTCTTTAAAAATTGAATCTATAGGTGCTCACTGTTTTCATAAATAAACCCGAAATGGCTGGGATGATGACGATGACACGTTAATGGTCTAGTTAGGATCCTACTGAGAAATCTTATATTTCTTACTCCTATGTTTTCGAGTCATCTTCAGACAGAGTTGATGGCATCCATGACAACACTTTCAATGGTACCTGACCGGATAAGACGAGCAGCTATTAGGTTACAACACCTGGCTAAGGAGGATCGAGATAGTAGCATAGTATTTTTACTTTCTCAAGGGCTCTAGTTAGGTAGTTTATGTGAAATTAAAAGAATGTGGGTAGTCATGCTACTTAATTTGACCTATTACATATATGATAATTATTAAGTGTGATTATGATGCTTGATTATCTATGATTACATTAATGTCTTAAGGTATTGTGTTATTATTTCAACTTCACCATATATCTTATTGGTAACTCAGTGATATGAGGAATAATGTCCATATATATACGAGTAAGTATCCACTTAAAGGCTCAGTTTTCAAGTATAAAGGTTTTACAAAAAAAAAAATTGCATGCTATTTTCATATATTATGCTAATTTCAATTATAAGAACTTCCACTAGTTATGAGTAATGACTAGTGATGCCATAAAATGACTTAAGCATAGTATGGTATTATTAGGGTGTTACAGTAGTCTAAGTGGTAAGAAATATGGTCTAGTAATTGTGGATGACTTTTTAAGATTAACATGGGTTATATTCCTAGTCCATAAAGATGATGCTCATGAGGCCTTCAAAGTTTTTTCAAAAACAGTTCAAAATGAAAAGGCCTATATTTAATTGATCAGATCATGGTGGAGGATTTGACAATCATATTTTTGAAAATTCTTGCAATGAAAATGGCATTTCTCATAATTTTTCTTCTCCTAGAACTCCTCACCAAAATTAGGTTGTTGAAAAGAAGAACAGATCTTTGTAAAAAATGGCTAGAACCATACTTTTAGAAAGTGGTTTATCAAAAAGTTTTTGGATAGAAATAGCCAACACTGCCTACTACATTCAAAACTGTATTTTCTTAAGGCCAATAATCAAGAAGACCGCCTATGAATTATGAAAAGGAAGGAACCCAATATTTTTTATTTCCATATATTCAGATTTGAATGTTTTATTTTTAGCACTAAGGCCAAGCTGTCAAAGTTTGATCCTAGTGTATTCCTAAGATATTCTTCTATGTCTAAAGCGTAGAGGGTATACAATAACAAGACTCAAGCTGTGGAGGAGACCATAAATATATCCTTTAAGGAGAAGAAGAAAAATGTTAGTGACTTGTAAGAAGACATGGAGAATTTGTCTCTGAATAATGATTTTCAGAATCAACAAGCCCTTCAAATAGCCACAAGAGACAACAATGATGATATAATTGTTAATCCTAAGCCTTCATACTCTCAGCATATTTCTGATGATATTCTAGAATATTCAAAAGAATCACCTATTAGGAGAAGATATACTGATGCAAGAGATTTGAAAGCTGTTTCTCAAAATCAAATCATTGGTGAACCTTCTCAAGGAATTAGAACCAGATCCTTTTTCAGATTCTAAACAAACATGGATTTGATTTCAGAAATGCAACCTAAATGTATTGATGAAGCACTTCAAGATCAAAGCTGGATAGAAGCCATGCAAGAAAAACTGAATCAGTTTGAAAAGAGCAAGGTTTAGACTCTGGTTCCATTGCCTAAAAGGCATTCTATCATTTGGGTATTTAGAAATAAACTTGATGAAAGAGGAAAGGTGATCAGAAACAAAGCAAAGCTAGTAGCCCAAGGATATAACCAGTAAGAAGGAATTGACTATGACGAGATATTTGCTTCTATTGTAAGGTTGGAAGCCATCAAAATGCTGCTTGCTTTTGTAGCATACAAAGGTTTTATTCTGTATCAAATGGATGTTAAATCAGCTTTTTTAATGGTTTTCTATCTAAAGAAGTGTATGTTAAACAACCCCTGATTTTGAAAATGAAACACTTCTTCATCATATTTTTAAGTTGTCAAAAGCTTTATATGGTCTGAAACGAGCCCTAAAAGCGTGTTATGAAAGACTTAGCTCTTTTCTACTAAAAAATGGTTTTAAAAGGAGAAAAGTTGATACAAGAGAAAGAAGATTTTCTTATTGATCAAATTTATGTAGGTGATATCATTTTTTGGTGCTAGTAATCAAAATATGTTCAAGAGTTTTTCTAAGCTTATGCAAGGAGAATTTGAGATGAGCATGATAGGAAAGCTCAAATGCTTTTTGGGCTTGTGATGAATTGGATATATATATTCCCCCATGTTTAGTGCATTAACCCACTGTTGTGCTTAATTGAATTGATTTGGCTCATATTTGTTACTTGGATTTTGGTTGGGCCATGATGAAGAAACCAAAGCCCTAAGAATTGAATAACCTTAAGGGCTGGACTGAGCATTGGCGAAATCGAAAACTAGAACTCAGAATCTAGTGGCCAACCCAAAATTTAGGGCCAAAAGCACAAGACAATCCAACTAGTGCAAATTAGGTGTCCAAATAAAGCTTTTAGAGAGGAGATTAATGTAATTTCAAACTAGTGAGTTAATTGTAATTATAAATAGAAGGAAGGATGAATTTAGAAGGAGCTTTTGAATCATTTTCAAAATCGGAATAAAACAAATTTTTCTTGCACTTGAAATTTTCTCTCTTTCTCTCTTCAAACCTCTCTCTACTTTTTCTATAAAATTTCATTTTCCCCTATCAATGGAGGAGTAGATCTTCATCTATTTGAAGGATTCAAGTGAGCATTGATGCTCTTGAGGATTCTCGGATCCTGAATTCAACATTCTAGATCAGTTTTCTACTCTCCTTCTTTGTTCTTGATCTAGTTTTTGATTTAAAGATTTTCAATTCGAAATGATGATTAAGAATATGGTTGTTCTCATATCAATAGGTTGTTTTATGTTATTCAACCATTAGATGAGCAGGAATTAGATTTTAGATCTGGATCTACGGTTGATTACATTGGTGCTTGAAATTAACATAGGTCGATTATGTTCTAGAGGTCTCTGTGTTGATTGAATGCATGCAGGTATTCATGATTGAATGCAAGATTCAAATTGAGGTCTTATTTGAATTCGTAGTCTACTATTGATTTGGAATGTAGGTGCATGCTTAGAATTCTATGATAGAGTGGCAATTGTTTTCTCTTGATTTTTGAATTAGAGCTTCGATTCTATTTTAATTCTCTTTATTTGCATTCTCTTTGCATATTATTTGATGATAAAAACCCATTTGCATCTTTGATCTCATAACATTGGCATCCTAGGTAGATGACTCAAATTACACTATACTACAATTGTAACACCCTAATAGTTCCATACTATGCTTAAGTCATATTATGGAATTACTAGTTGTTACTTTTGCTCGCGGAACAAACATTACCATTAGAAAATACTTTTGTACGAAAATAGGGGTAATTTCATTTTTTTGAACAATAACACATAAATTGTTTTCAAAGCCAAGAGCCACGAGTGCGTCGTGAACGCATATAATAAACAACGCTATCTCATACATACCATGTAAATAACAATAAATAGAAGCAACAAGAATAACAATAACTTAGATAATCATAACATTCATTCAATAGCCATTCATAGTTGATATAATAATACTAAGAGTCATACAAAGTGATATAAGGGATCCGATATCTGCTGTCGGCCCTACAAAAGAAACCTAAAAATTACACTAGTAAAAGAAATGCATAAGAAATCACATCCACCTATACATGCCAAAAGAAAATGATAACCCTAACTACAACAAAAAGGGGCTATCCTCGTGCTCGGCTCCACATGCAATCACCACATCATTCATCAGGCAGGAGGAAATCATTCCCGAAACCATCGTGCCAGATGCCGGCATCCTCTAGATATGACATGGAAATGTAGGAGTGAGAAATACTGAATTTCTTAGTAGGATCGTGACTAGACAAACACTGTGTCATCATCATCATCCCAGCCACTTTGGGTTTAATATAAAAAAATGATGGACATATATAGGTTCAGTTTTAACAATTTCTGAAAACATAAATCTCGAAGCGGATTGCTTTTAAGTTTATCATCATATCCATAACGTCATACATAGGTATACATGCTAATACACGAAATAAACATTCATAATGAACATAAGGAACATAAGAACATGCATGACTGTGCAACTTATCAACTTGACCATGGTCCTACTTTGACTTTCATTTTTTTTTTTTAGCATGTGCTTAACATTCTCTTACTTTTCCTTTGAAATAGACTGCTTTTTGACATGAGCTCATTCCGTGACCGTCGTCATACAGTACTAATCAAATCAGACTAAGTTGATATTGGTTACATCTAAGTTGGAGGGTCCTCCATGTCACCTTTACCTCCTCCATAGAGGTTCCTTGAGTCTTTGTGGATCACTGTCTTTCACTTCCTGGAAGTGATCGAGGGGTCATATCCCATTCTTTCATTCCTTATCATTATACTTTACATGCATAATGCTTTTTTAACTAGACACATGCAATGATATGACTAAGTCCATAATTTTGATGGAAATCTGACAGCATAACGGCTAGACCGAAGCTTCCCCCAAATGCTAATCACAACTTTCAACTAATAGTCCATCACATCTATATCATTCAATCATGAGACAAAGCTCAATCAAACTTGTCATTCATCATACCGAATGGCATCATACATTCACGCCCTAGAGGGGTTCATAGTTGTGTTATTCTTTGTAAAGAATCTTATGAATCATCATATGATTTTTCGTGGTTACCCATGAGAGAATCACATAGTTAAGATATATGTACATGTAGTCTTTTAGTTACTTAGTTGTCATGCAAACTTATTTTTTAATTAAGTACATGTCGTATGGAACACTTGTTCAAATTAATTAAGTTAGGTGATTGTTTCCTTTCCTTGAGAAAGTGTACTTAGTGATTCCTAGGTTCATGGTATGCTCAGAGACCCTAATCATACTTCTGTTGCTAAGGAGTTTAAGATCCATCTAATCCTTGGGTCATGACAACGCATAACCACACTCATGAACCCAACAACACCATGTGCACTAACCACCAAGGGTGATTTTTATCTTATTCAAGTTACAAAGTTTTAAGCTTTTATTATTAACATAACAAGGAAAGTTACCATTCTTACAAAGTAGTTATAAAGTTTTATTCCTTATGAAAGTAAGTGCCTCTAAATTAAGCTCTTGTCTTAAAGATTAGATCTTTATGTAATAATGATACAAGTTACTAGTTTTTTAACTAAAAAGTTTTGTTCTTTATGAAAGTTGACTCTTTTGATTATTTTAAGACCATCAAGGTCTCAACTTTGTTATTTAAAGTTGTCTCTAAGTCAAAAAGGTTCCCATTTTATGAATTAGTGATGTAAAACATTATTTTTAGAGTTATAAAGCCTTGATCTTTATAAAAGTTAACATTTTTATGATTTAAAAGTAGCCTTTTTGATTCAAATTTCAAACTTTATGAAAGGATTTGCTTCCAAGAATCAATCTTTGAAACATAAAGTGACAAGACATCATTTTTCTAACTCAAAAAAGCTTATTATTCCAAAAAGCTTAGACTTTTACATGTATTCTTGTCTTCAAGACAAAACAAAATAAAACTTTATGAAGGCACTAAATCTTGCACCACTTTTTAAACATCAAGAAGCAAACTTTTTGAGGCTTTAAGCATCAAGAATGTTTTTAGTCATGTCAACTCAATAGAAAATGATAAAGGAGGCAACTTTCAACTCAATACCATCAAGAGTATCAAGATCTCATGCATCAAGAATTAAAAATAGGAACTTTAAAACATTTAGAGTGAGAAACTTTCAAAGGGCCAAGAACACTTGTCAAAAAGAGCATGAACATATTTTACCAAGAATGGAAATATCAAGAACACTTGAAGAAGAATATAAAGTGGAAACATCAAGAACAGTTGAAGAAGAATATGAACACATTTTGCCAAAAATGGAAACTTCTGCTCATGAAGACCATGAAAGATTTTCTCAAGTTTTCACCTAAAGATCTTGGTCATCAGAAGAGCCAAGCTTCAAGCTTTCTTGAGTAAACAAAATAAAAAGGTGAAGATCACTACCTTTACTCTAAAGATGCGCTACAACAAGAGAAGAAGAAGAAGATGGTGGTGGCTCCTTCCTTGAAGATGGTGGCAATTTGCTCGTGGAAGATGAGGGAACTCTTGAGTTCTCTTGAAATGATATTGATAGTGTTTAAATCTTGTCTTCAAAGACCCAAAGATGAGGTTCTTGAAGGGCTAAGTGAGATATTTTTGGTGGTGGTGGTGATGAAAGGAAGAAGAAGATAAAGAAGAAGATAAGAGAGTTTAGAGACAAGTGGGAGGATTTGGTTTCAAGAGAGAGAATGAGAAGAGTGAAGATGAAATGGATGAGTGTAGGAGAGAGAGAAAGTAGCATAACATACATGAGGGTGGGAGGAGATATTTTTGCTTCACTTTGTTTTATCTTGTATTAATTAATGATTAAGGGGATAAATGGGATGATGGGGAGACAAAATATGGTCAAACTCTTACATAAAGTAGTCTTGTCTAATGCTTTATGCTTTAGTGACATCACTATTTACTTTATTGTCTAGTTGACTAAATTTGAATTTAATCATATGATTAAATGCTTGTGCAACTTAATTAACATGATTAAGTAAGGATTAGTGATTAACACACAATAACATGATTAACAAAAATTAATATTGCAATTAAGCTTAATTATCCTTAATTAAACTCTATTAAGCTAATTAAGGACGATTAGTACTTAATTAAATCATTAAGGCTGTGACTTGTTTAATTAAAGATTTTCTAATCTTGGTTAAGCGTTCTTTTGACTTTTCTCATCCAAATTGATTATAACTCTTTGTTGATCCCTTAATTAAGCCTTAATCTCATAATTTCTCATTAGGTGCCTAACTACTCAGGGTTACTGAGGTAATTTAGCACAACACAAAATTGCGGATATTACAACAATTTTGTGTGATTCAGTTTTGTAATTTAATCAAGCTCGATGCTCGAATCAAATTTTGGCGCCATTGCTAGTGATGGTTAAGGCTATCTGATCATGTAAATACAATTGAATATAAGTGCTAACTCTATTTGTGATTGCATTCGCTTAGGTTACAAGTTTAGGTACTAGTTAATGAAGTAATAGGTAGATTTTGCCGTTTTTAGCCACTAACTCATTTTAGATCAGTCTCAAAAGACCGTGTCTTAAAGGAAAACCACCTTATGAACAAAAGCCAATTCCTAAAGGAATTGAGCCCCCTGTTTTTGTGAAATTTCTTCATTTACATAGAGG
Source organism: Pterocarpus santalinus (assembly GCA_031439595.1). NCBI lineage: Eukaryota > Viridiplantae > Streptophyta > Magnoliopsida > Fabales > Fabaceae > Pterocarpus > Pterocarpus santalinus. The sequence goes on from CM062527.1 coordinate 49,675,527, forward strand.
TTTTGCTATTTTTTGGTCATTTCGGGACATCACTGGTATTTTTACTAAAGTTTTTTGTCGTCTGATTAAAGGAAAAGGGTCTTTTGAGCAAGACTCACAACTTTATTGTGAACTCCACCATTTGGAGGCTAAATTCCTTCATCTTGACTACTTTTTTAACTTATTAAGATTTTGTTTGTATTTTTGGGTTCTAATGTTGAAATATTTGAGTTGTGATTGTCCCATAATTTCTAAAAATTATTTGATAGTGCTTTCAAATTTTTTTTATTAACTATGTGTTTTTATTTCCTTTATTTAGTGTTTTGAGTAAGGAGGTGACATTGTAGGTGATATTGTTTTGTTTGCTATCTTTTTGTGCATGACTATGTCAAAACTAAGTCCTAATTTGGCTAAATTTGATCCTGAGATAGAGAGGACTCTTAGATTGATTAAGTATAGTCTTGGTGTTCTTACTCGCTGTTCTAGATATAATTATACTATTTCTGTTTCTAGTCCTAAAGTAGATTCTAGTTCTAATGATGAATTTGATTCTGTTGTTAGTACTCCTATTTCTAACAATTATGCTTTTCCAGAAAATATCACTAATGCACATGAACGGACCTTGAAAGAGCTTGCATTACCTGATGTGAAGTACAAAGCTCTAGCCATTCAATATCTCGAGCTAGATACAGGTTTTGAATTGAAGTCTGGCTTGATTCATTTGTTGCCTAAGTTCTATGGTCTAGCTAGTCAGGACCCTGAATTTTTAGATTTTGAGTTTTTAAATTCTACATGTTCTGACCTTGTTTCCCTATATTTTGTAGTTTTTGGTTCAATTAATTATGTTCATTTTGTGATTTCTACATATCCTATTAATTGTGCTATTTTGTGGATTTTGTTGATTTTCTGGACTCCATGGGATATGATAATGTTGTTGTGCAAGAATTTTCATAGATTGCAGGTGCTAAGTCTAAGCCAGTAGATGTAGTGCCCAAACTAGCACCTTCCATACAGCAGCCACTAACATTGGGACCCTAAGAGAAAAATAGTTTCAAAGCTTAGGACATGGTCTACATTCTGTGGGATCCTGGTCAAGGCAAGAGATGCATACCTTGGTGGGGATTCCTATACCAATTCAAGCATAAACCACCATAAGGGAATTCTCACCACTTTTTACCTTTCCCCTCACCTCATTTTACTTGACTTACATTTCCATTCTTGCATTACATTGCGAACACTATAGAGTATAAGTGTGGAGGGGGGATGGATTAGTGTTATAAATAGTTTTACATGTGTTTCTATAGTTAGTCTTTCATTCTTGCATTAGTTTTCTTTTAATACCTCTTGTTCTGGAAAATTTGGTTTTTCCCTCATTATAGACTTGTGCTTCCCTTGTTGCTTTTATCTTGTTTTGTTGTTATAGGGGGGAAAATATCACTTTTTTTCTTGTTTTCCGTTGATGAATTGAAAATTGTTGAGTTTAAGGTAGAGGTCATTCAAGAAGGAAAGGAGCTCAACATAATTACATTCTTCTTTTCCCTCTTGAAATGTGTGGTTTGGTTATTGATCTTGATTTGCTATGATTAAGCGTGTTGGACATGAACTTTGTGAGCTTTTGAGCTATATTTTGGTATGGTTGCATTTCATGTCATTCTCTTCCTTCTTGTGTGTTCTTTCCTCATAGATTTTGCCATTCTAGAACTTGCTTTGATTCTTCATTGAAGCTACATTTTCATATGCATTCATGAACATGATTGAGGCATTTATTTCATTTTAGCCACTTAGCCTAATAGCCTACCTTGCATTTTCCCCTTGTTTAGCCCCTTTGAACCTTATTGACCATTCTTTAATTTCTAGTTCATTGCAAGCCTAAAGTGAAAAACCATGTTATACCCTACCTTAGGGAATAAGAAGTGCATTGGTTTCATCATTATTATTGTGCTTGGGATCAAGTGTGGGGTTTGCCCCAGACATGCAAACATTTAAGTATGGCGGGATACAAAGGATAATGAAGAAAAAAAAATAAGGGTGAAGGAAAAAAAGAAGAAAAAGAGAAGAAGAATAAAAGCAAATGAAAAAAATTAAAATTGAAAATGAATTAATAAAATGGGGATTTTTGATAGGGAAAATGAGTATGCTATGGCATGGCTTGGGGAGACCCTCACATTTGTGACCTTGCCTTGTTTAGTGAGCAATGCTATTCCTATTTTCTTTAGTTTTATCTTGTCTTATCCTTATATTTTCCTTACCCTTACCTTGGCCCCATTACAACCATGAATAAAGTCCTCTTGATTTATGTTTGCATATGTTTGTATTTAGTGGGGAAATAGAAGATTAGCAAGCTTATGGTAATGTATTATCTATTGAGGTGACTCGAGTAAAACACTTTAACCCATACACTTGAGAGTTGAGAGCTTCATACACCATCTTGTGAGGTCTTTCACACTTGATTTATGCATTTTGAGTAAGATTGCTTGGCTTGCACTTTTAAGAGGAGAGGAGTGCAATGGCTTGATTATTGGAAAACTCTTGATTCCTTGTATGTTCTTTTGCTCCTAAGCTTAGCACTTTTGACGATTCAATGGAGAATAAACTTGTTCATGTTATTGCTCCATGATTTTAAGATTGTGAGTTTGGTTGTAAGTGTTTTCTTTTGGTTAGGCTTTAGTTGAGTCTTGCAAGAGGACATGCAAGTTCTAAATGTGGAGGAATTTAATGAATTATACATATATATATATACACCTCATGCTTAGTGCATTAACCCTTTTTTATACTTAATTGAATTGATTTGGCTCATATTTGTTATTTGGAGTTTGGTTGGGCCTTGATTCAATTTTTCCAGCATCGTGCCTATTCTGACACTATTTTTGTACTTTAACCATAACTTGAGTTCTAGGCCTCATTAAATTTTTGATTTGTGAGAAAGCTAAGAGCTGGGCCTACAACTTTCATGAAAAGGGTAGAGGCTAATTTTGAAGTTTTGGAACTAAAATCGGGCCTAGAAGTGAAGTCGAAAGTGTAGCCGCAATTCTTCAGCAAGTTGCATCCTTCATTGCACGCGACTGTGCAAAAAGACCAGGAGTCAGAACCTGGGGCACAAAACTCTCAATTGAAGTCATGCAGGAAGTCATAACCTGGAGAATGTGTATGCGCTAGAATGAGTTTAGACACTGCTATAGACTGCATAATCAACCTGGAACCCGAAAGTAACCAAAGTGCCAAGAATTGAATGCCCATGGGTGCTAGAATGAGCACTGACGAAACTGAAAACTGAAACTTGAAATCTGGTGGCCAACTCAGAATCTAGGGTCTAAAACATAGGGCAATCCAACTAGTGCAAATTAAGTGTCCAAATGGAGCTTTTAGAGAGGAGATTAATGTAATTTCAACTACTGAGTTAATTGTAACTACAAATAGAAGGATGATCGAATTCAGTAGGAACTTTTGAATCATTTTCAAAATTGGAATAAAGCACATTTTTCTTACTCTTGAAGTTTCCTCTCTTTTCCCTCTCTTTTATGCTTTCGTTCTTCAAATCTTTCTCTACTTATTCTATAGATTTTGTTTTCCTCCATCAATATAGGAGTAGTTCTTCATCTAATTCAAGGATTCAAGAGAGCATTGATGCTCCTGAGGATTGGTGGATCCTGAATTCAACATTCTAGATCGGTTTTCTACTCTTCTTCTTTGTTGTTGATCTTATTTTTGATTTGAAGGTTTTCAATCTGAAATAGTTGAGAATCTGGTTATTTTCATATCAATTGATTGATTTATGTGATTCAACTATTGGATGTGTTGCAATTAGATTTCATATCTAATCCAAGGTTGATTGCATTTGTGCTTGAAATTAGCATAGGTCAATTATGTTCTAGAGGTCTTTGAACTTGATTGATTATGTATTAATTGAATGCATGGAGGTCTTCATGATTGAATGATGGCTTCGAATTGAGGCCTCATTTGAATTCATAGTCAACCATCAATTTGCAATGTTGATGCATGCTTATAATTCTATGATCAAATGGCAATTGTTTTCTCTTGATCTTTCAATTAGAGCTTCAATTCTATTTCAATTCTCTTCATTTACATTCTATTTTCATACTATTCGATGATAAAATCCCCTTGCATCTATGATCAAACAGCATTGGCATCCTAGGGAGATGACTTGCGATGCACTATACTATAGTTTTGTGTGATTTGGTTTTGCAATTTGATTGAGGTCGGCACTCAAATCAAAGCTCAATCCTGGAGGCCGAGCTCTGATGCCAAATGAAGGTGGAAGTAGCATGAGAAGTGTAACATCCCCCATTTTCTTAAGTGGAGTATAATAAGAACTTTGAATTATTTCTCTTAGACAGTGTGGGAATTTCTCAGGCAGTGATAGACCCCAACAATCCTTACACTCAGAAATATAGAGTAGCATAACACTACCGTTAAAAATATGGCACTGCCATATGCTAAAAATTAGGAAATGATAAAAATGCCCCTGTCAACTTTTGTTAATTGCAATCTTGTCCAAAAATTTTAGAAAATGTACTTTAACCCCAAGTGGATATTTCCACAATAACCTTAGAATTTTTTATAAAATGACCTTTATGTCCCCACATTGGTAGAATTAGCAGAATGGGGTTTTAAATGAAGCAGAATCATGTGGTGAAACCATAGAAGTTTAAATCTCTACGGATTGGGCCATGGAGGCAGTCTGGTGTGAAATAATGTGGGGTGCCCCTGGACTTGCTCAAAATTACAGATATGCCATTACCCACCGAAGATAGAAAATAGAAAAGCTCCAAATTTGCAAGAACGATTATTTCACATTAACAAGCAATTTATTCGATCTTATTGACTAAGTAGGGTTAATTAGAAGTTAATTAGATGTTAATTAGAGGGATTAGGATTAGGAACAATTAGAATAGAGATCTAGAAATTCTCTCAGAGTCATTTAGTAAAGTTTTGCTGATTTGAAAAAAATGGGTGAAAATTCGGTATTTTAAACCGTTAGAACCAAACCAATAGAATTTTCTACTGGAAACCGTCACTTAAGTGGCTAAAATTTAGCCACCCCTCCCACATATGAGTGGTGCCAAGTGTTGCTCAAGATAGTGGAGAAACTTGGCCTCACCTCCACCGGATTTTTATCATTTTTCGCCTAGATTGTTCGATTTTCATCGAATAATTGGGATTAATTAGGATTCGAGTAAACATTCACTTAAAGCCAATTAAATATGATTTAGAAATATTAGACCTGATGGAATTAGATTAGAACCATAGGAAACCTCATGGGACTTTTCTAAAACCGTTTTACTGGTTTGAAAGAAATTGGTAGAATTTCAGTATTTTAAACTGTTGGAATCAGACCAATAGAAATTACACTATGAGAACCCTATGATGGAGGGCCAAGATTTAGCCAAAACATCCCTACAAGTGGCGCCTCAATTAGCCATAAAAGAGGAAAGCCAAGTTGAGTTTGAATGTGAGATGAAGTCTACCAATCAAAAGCCAACTTCCTTTATAAGTTTCCATTTTTTTCTTCCTTCTCCCTTTTCATTTTCGGCCTTCCCACAATAGGTGCAGGCCAGCCTCATTTTCCCACTTTCCTTCATCTTCTTCCACTTCCTCTCATCCCCAAGCTCAAGCCCCAACCATCAACTTCACTCTAAGACCAAGTTCCATCAAGATTTCACACCACCAAGGTAGGAATCTCAACTTTCTCCTTCTTTTCTTTGAATTGGGGCTGCCTAAGGTCCCTTATTCATCCATGATTTTGATGTTATGATGGGTGGGGATGATGAATTAAGGTTGATTTAAGGTGTATATATGAGTTTGAATTGAAGATTGGATGGAAAAATTTAAGGAAAACATGAATTCAAAAAGAATTCAAGAAGCTGTTAGGGTTTTCCCTTCAATGGTCCGTATGGCGGAGTGTACGGCTCTGCCTACTGCTGTTTAAATTTGATGAATCCATTTTTTATAAAACTAGATATTCACGACTTTCCATACATATAAAATATAAGGCCATTGGATCAGTATAGAATTAGTTATGAATTTTTGAAATTTGACCATGAAATCTGGATTCTCATCTGGGCAGCATGAGTTGGGAAGCATGTAACTCACCCTACACAACTCTAAATTGAGTGAACCCAATGGTTTTTGAAAGATAATATATGAGGGAACCTTCCATAAAAATTTCAAAGTCAGATTCATTCCCAATTATTCCCATTACGTCAATGATTTCACCCTAAGCTCAAACCGGGCTGGAATAGGGTAATCTAGTAGGGTCAAGTTATAGGGCTCATATCTCAAAATATACACATGCAAATGGTATGCAACTTATTTCATTTAAAATATTGTTCTGTTAGCTTTAAATTGATATAAATTTCGTATGATTTCACCTATATTTATATTTTTAGTGAATTTTTACTTTTAACTGTGTAATTCTAGCCAGCTATAGGGCAGGTCAAGGTAAAACTTAAATAACTTGAGTTATACAAATCAAAATGAGATGGGACTAAAAAGGTTGGAAACTAGACACACAGAGCTATGATATATCTAAATTTTAGGTCTAAATGAGTTGAATAGGAGTAAGGGTGGACTTTACAAAATTCGGGTAAAAAAGGGTAGAGTGAGCAGAAAACTCTATTGATATTTCTATTGATTTTGACATACCATATAATCAATAATGTTGCTGTAACTTGCTGTTTTATATTGAACTACATACTTAATTGATTGTATTGGTAGCCTGGCACTATTTATGGGAAAGCGGAGTCGATCCATTATGCTGGCGAATTTTCGGCAGGAATTTATGAGAACTTATGCTATGGGTGATTATGCCTTGAATATATTTATATTTATATGTCATGTACATGTACGTTATGCATGCAAGCATAATTAGAGTATGATATAAGAAGTAAGATAAGAGACATATCCATGAATGCTCAAAGCATCCACATGCATGATAAGATATGGAGAGGAAAGGATAATAAGAACTTGCAAGAGGGACGTACCAAGTTACCATGTGAGGCATGGCATAGACCCAGCTAGCGTGGACCAGAGCTGTACTGTCTAAGACTTGGGCTAGCCCTCGACCAGATTTAAGGGGAATAGATCGGTGTAATGGTCGGGGAAAGTAAATCTATCACTCATGTATAGGTACGAGCTCAGACCTAAAAAGCAGGCTATTAGCCAGGGGTAAGAGAGGCCATTCACCTTTAGGGGACCAAGTACAGAAAAGAGCAAGATCAAGTTGCAAGTTAAAGAAAGAGATGAATTAAGTCAAGTGCACTTACATACAATCAAATACAAACATCTATATGTGCATTTTTAATTATCTCATTATGTCAAGATGTTATTATGATTCTTACTGAAGTATATTACACTATTCATGTTTCTATGTTTGTCATATGATATGCCTACTGGTGGTTAAAATATAACCCACTTCGAGAAAGATGTTTTCAACTTAAAATTGAACCACTGCTTGCGTACATGTGTTCACATTTTCATAAGAAACAGAAGCGGTTGGAATGTTTATGATGGCACTGTATGAGTAATAGTTCGCATTTGCCTACTGAGAACCTTAGGTTCTCACTGCCTACTTGTATGTGTTTTTTATTTTCCGTAAACATTCCAGTATCTAAGTTAGAAATCGAGTGCGAGGCAGAGTACTGGGACATTTTCTGAGCAAGGCTCGAGCGCAAACCAGACTAAGAGACTATTGAAGCTAGCTAGCAACAATGTCGAAAGCAAGTTTTATTATTATGTTAGTCACAATTTCTTTTAAATTGTAATTATTTTATCCTCTATATATCAGAGATGATGAAGTTTATGAGCTATTAGTCAGTAATAAAGTGTGCAATTAAAGGGCCATGTATTATACTTTCCACATTTTAAAGATTTCTTAGCATAGTGACAACCTTTTAATATAACTCCATGACTCGAGCATGACTTATATAATAAAGGGTGTTACAAGAAGGGGGATTGAATCATGCTTCTAAAAAAGTTCTGTGCCTAAAAACTTCTAAAAATTCTTTCTCATGTCATTGGACTTGGAATACGGAAGCATTTTAATTAGAAATGAAATTGTTTTCATAATAACTTAGTCAGGTGGCAGGCAAAATAAGCATACAAAATATAAAAATTGTAAAGGGTGATAAGGACAGAAAATCACAAACAGAAGTTTTTATACTAGTTCAGCCAAACAACTTGCCTACATCTAGTCCCCAACAAAATAATTGAGATTTTATAAATTTGAGTATTCTTTGTCCAACCTTCTCTAAGCTTTATGACGAAGTAGTTCTTCCTAAACCTTTCAAGCTAACCAAATAAGTAGTCTTTACAAAGCCTCTCCAAGATAACAATGAGTAGTATTTTATCCTAGCCCCTTCAAGCTCATAAAGACCACTACTAGTTCGGGTTACAATAATGAGATTGATTAGTTCGTGTATTGACAACACTCACACTAAATCACTCGAAGGTGCATGAAACACTTAAGTACAGTGTGCAATAACTTCTCAATACTATCAATAAGAGAATATTGGCTAGTATACCGCAAATGAGAAGATTTTCTTTATAAGAAGTTACAACAAGTAACTTTCTAGATGTTCAGAAGGTTGAGAAAGATGAAGGCTTGATAGATATTCAAATGTGTAGAGTTCTTAGTACTTCTTTATCGTCTTCTAGGTTTATAAAGGCTTCAAAATCTAGCCAGTGAGACTTTAGACCTTGAGCCTAGAGTTTTTTGATCCACTGATTTAAGATTAAAGAGAAAAGTATGTTGTTTTCTTTCTAAACAAGTGAAAATATCACCAAAGAAGATAACTAGCCGTTGGTTCCACCAACTTTTCAAAGTTGTCAACGCTTCTTTTGGATCTTGTCTTGTCAAGTTTGACCTTTAGGGATGATCCATGAGTTGTGCAGAACAAGCTTTAAGGGTAAGGTACTTTATATAGATCAACATTCTGGAGGTCACTCTTCTAGCTAAAGCCTTTTGGACAGTTCATCCTTCTGATGCGCAAGCGATCCTTCTGATGGCTTGATATCGTGCTGATGATATAATCACATACTTCTGATATTTCTCATATGCTTTCTTGTGAGAGAATTTTCAAAACCATAGACTCTTTTGATAAAAGTTCCTTTCTTATGATATATATACGTGATACACATAATAACTCTTTAATTTATTTTGATTCCATTCTGACCAGTGTGCATATGCCGTGATCTAGTGCAAATAACAACAAACACTGGAACAAACCGTTAGTCCATACAAAAGATTTTATGAAGAATTGATTTGTTGTTTATCAAACCCGTTAGCTCGATATAACTCAAACTATTTAGTGGCTTCTAAAGGGTATTGGAGATTACAAATAGGAGTTAAATTCTGTGAATAGGTCATCCTGCTTTGTTAATGAAGTATGATCTAACTAATGCACTTGCTCAATTGTGTGGCAAATACTAGAAAGATAGAACACATATTGGCTAAGTTACTTCCCTAGAGAAAAAGTATAACAAAACCAGACAAAACCTCTCACTTATGCACATAATCCTCTAGTCTATCTGCAACCAAATTATCATCACACAACCATGTCATTTTCATTCATAACATCAATAGGGACTTCTTTGCAGCGTTGTTACCAAACCCGGCCTAATAACCCCTCATGGCCCGAAGCTTAATGGACCTAGTTCGAATTCAAAATTTTGACTCGATACACTTATCGGGCCAAGTTCAAGTCATGATTCGGGTTGGCTTGACTATGCCCAAAGTCAAATAATTCTTGCAAAGTTATATCTCTTGAAAATAATAAGTCATAAATTATAAGATTTTGCACTTCAATTATTATATTACATAACTTGATGCTATTTTTATATTCATATGATTTGTTTTGAAATATGTATTATAAAATATCTCTTGAATTTTGTTTCTTAGTTCTAAAATTTTATGACTTTACTTTATATAATGTTCAAATTTTTATATGCTGTTTGAAAATTGGGTTGACCCGGTTTGACACAGTTATAAGAATTATAACTCTAATGGATAGTAGGAATTTTATTAGACCAAACATGTATTTCGGTCCTTGAAGATGCATGTGACATAATGGACTTAGTTCCTAAAATTTTTTTGATATCAAATAAGTCCCTGAAAATTAAACTATGTCATTGTATTAGTCCCTCAAAGCAAATTTGTTGCTTTTGTCTTGAGTGAAAGCTCGTTGAAGTGAACATTAACAAAATTTCTATTTAACTTAATATTATATTATTATGTAAATATTATATACATAAATAAAATTAGATAACTTTTTAAAAGGATTCAATATAGTGATAAGCAAGTTATACTCTCACAAAGGAGATCAAAGTTCAAAACCTAGATAAAACAATTATTGGAATGACCTTTTAATAGTAAAGGTGCCTGAAAGTAACGAGATTTTAGAAATAAAAAATTTATTAACATTTTATTTTAAAATTAATTTTATTTTATAATACTTAAATAAATTTAAATGTTAAAAATTAACTTTTACCAGCTTATTTATAATTAAATTTTAATATTAATTCATATTCAGTTTAACTGATCAAATAAATTCATACCCTTGGGTAATTTTATTTGCAAATGTGATTTTTATCGATATTTTCTAAATAATCCTATCATATCAGAATCACTTTTAGATAAATATTTTAAAATATAAATCACATTAATATCAACTCAATTTCAATCAAAATTAATTTTATAAAATTAAGTTGACTCAAAATCAATTTTGCGAATTCTAATCTAAACACAATAAAATATAAGCTTTTCAATGACCTATTTAATATTAAATAACTTTTGGAAGGATTAAAGTATTGTTATATTTTAATTTTTAGAGACATATTTAATATCAAATAACTTTTAAGAGCTAATATGATGTCATATGTTAAATTTTAGAGACCTGTTTAATATCAAAAATCTTTTGGGGACTAAGTAGATGTTCCATACATCTTTTAACAATCAAAACACAAGTTCGCTCAAAATTTTTAACAAATAATTACATACATAGAGACTAATATAATTTTTTTTTAATATAGCAATTAAATTTAAAATCCATAATCGATACAACAACTAAAATTATATTTTAGCCTAAAATCTATGTACACATTTAAAAATATTAACTCATTTTGACATCCTTAGGATATCCGACATTCCGAATCCAATTCTAGTATAAACGATTGGAATTGACAAAGTCTAGTCCCTTCAGTTTTTAAAAAATTGCCTGCGCGTGCCTCTCGAGTCATAATTTTATACTTCAATTGAGTATTAAAACAACTATTGCAAAAATTTGTCAACATCTAATGTACTCTTTTACCTTACTTAGTCTCACTCAACATTCAGCACTAACTGCTGCACCGAATTCCATCCATCCATGTTCCTTTAATTTGCTGAAAAATGAGAGAAATGGTGAAAGAGAAACAGCCTCAAATAGGCAACCCCATTGTCATGACCTTTCCCGGGCCGTGACCGGCACATAGGGGACAAGTTTCCTAGCAAGCCTTTCATCACATGTTTTTCATGAAAATCGGATAAAGTCTCTTTTGTATTTAGGATGGTTCCCAAATATGGATCCTTTTCCTGCATATAGTAATGCAAGCACACTTATCCATTGGGGATCTAGCCGTTCTCAGAATGCACTGCATAGCACATAGAACAAAATAAATGCACAATCATAAACATTCATCTAAAATACATAATTCTTGTCTCTTAGAAGTCCAACCATTCTCATTACACATAAACTACTATCTAACTGTCAATATAATTAAGCAAAGGTTGGACCCTGCCTATGGTACCATAGAGCTACAACAATAATTAAAATTTTACATAACACCCTTATTCATAAGGGTTCACCAAAGAAGTGAAGGATCATGGCTGAGAGGCAGGAGGGTTAACTCCCAAATCTGCACCTGTATCTGAAAAAGAGAGAAAAGCATCGGGGTGAGTTTACATAACTTAGTGAGAGACAGGACACCTTTAGCCCACATAAGTCAATGTATAAGAAGGATTAGTAAATCTCAACATGGAATTAAAATTAACTTTATTTAAAAATCGTAGGAGCTATCTAACACAAGATAATCCATCAGGATCACACTTAGGTGGCCCTTCCTTCGTGTGATCCTGTAATCCATCATGCACCACTCCTTGAGTGACTGTGTAATTTTTATCAAGCACCACACTATATGTGGTTGTGCAAATAATAATCCAAAGTGCACCAGGGTTAACGTCTACGGCCGTCAGTAGGCAGATCCTATTATAGACCTTCTTGAACATTTTCCTTAACCATCATGCATAACATTTTCAATAAATTCTCCCAATACCAATCACTAATTCATGTGCTAGATCTCATAATTAACTATATTAAAGAAAAATACTTGAACATCATAGTTTAAAATAGAAATCAAGCCAAAGGTATTCTATCTGCTCATAAACACAAGCCCAAAAAGGAGGATCTCAATTCTCTGGAGCCACAGAGTTAGGGAAGCATTCCATGGGACAATCTAACACCACATCCATGGCAAATTAACCTAATGTTAGTCATTAATACAAAAGATTAATGCCAATTACTCTTAGACTCAAAAATTCCCAATTCTCTAACCTAGAGTTTAGAAGGAACTCCCAATCTATGCGAAAATTAAAATTTCTAGAAAGAGAATAAGGAAAGATGGTAAGAGTTGCCCTTAGGAAGCAAATGAGGATGATAATGGGGTGGATTCCACAATTTTTCCTTCTCCAAGCTCCAAACTCAACAATGGTGGAGGTAGAGAGAGAAAAAGGCAGATTTGATGATGATTTGATAATAGAGGGTGGTTAACGTGTGTTTGGAGTAAATTTTGATGAAAAGATTTAATATGGAGGTAAGGATGAGGAATAGAGTGATTTTAGAGAGAAGGGAAAGTGTTTTCGAGTGTAAAGAAAGAGCGAGAGAGAAATGCATAAAACGATGAAGGAGAGCATCCCCGGTCGCTATATAGGCCACTTGTAATCAATTACCAGTCTTGGTAATCGATTACCACATACAATTGTAATAAATTACAGTTATGAAAATTTCTACCCAAAGGCATCTAGAAAAGTTAGGAATATGTTGCAGACATTTGTAATCAATTACAATTCTTTTGTAATCGATTGCAATTATGAAAAACACATCAATAGGAAACACTCTGAACTTAGGGCATGGGTATTACACCCAACCCTAAGTATGGCTTCAGAACCTTGTCATTCATCATAGGTACCACCATTTAATTGCTTGTATATATTGTATTTGTGATGTTATTATGTTGTGTGCTCACTTCCTCAATCTTAGTTTAAAGTTTCATGTCTTCATAAATGGATCATCCCTTTGGCATCAAACCAGGCATTTGAGAAAATGGCAAGTTATGGGATAATGCCGAACATGATTTTGTACTCAATAAGAGATTATGGTATAGAGGCTATTGTTGCCACCAATGTGCTCCTCCTTTGGTCAGCAGCTACTAATTTCACGCCTATTCTTGGTGCATTCCTTGCTGATTCCTATGTTGATCAATACCTTATGATAGCTTTTGGACCTGTTGTCAGTTTACTTGTAAGTGCTAACCAAACTCTGCCATCCTCTTCTTTTATTTGTTTTGTTTTTAATTTTGTCAAATTATTGTTAGGCAATAAATTGTAAAGACTCTAAGCATGGCTTGAAATATGGTATATCATGATTAAGCTGAAATAAAACAAGAGAAAGAAGGGTTGATAAAAGGTTTCAAGGGTAGTTATGTTGAAGCATAGGGTGTCAGTTGTTGTTAGACTTTGTTGATAGACCAAGAAATAAGTGTTAATAAGAGACACTTGAGTATGGAAAAAATGATTAAGGATCGAAGGGAAGTCAGCTTAATATCAGGATCTAAATGGATATCAAAGGTTGGAATAAGTCGAGAGCAGAAGCATAATATTTCTACTAAGATCGAAGTATCAGCCATGAAATAAGGATAGGACAAAAGATAATGTTCCAATATAGGTTAAATTATAGAAGGAAGCAGATGGACCCACACTTGACCATAAGATGTGGGAAGAGAACGTAGGCTAATGAAGAAAGCAAGGGTGAACGTAGGCTTCAAAGAAACGAACTGCAAAATGTGGGAGTTTAGTGGGCCTAATTTCTAGTGATACGTTTGGGCTATAAATAGAAAAATATGGTAGCATTTAGGGGGGACGTTTGCATACTTGAAATCACCTCTAAACACTCTGCCAAAATGTTCATTCTGACATTAAGAAGTACTGAGGAACTCAAGTAATAGTCCTTTTCTCTTTTTTATGCACGTAGTCATTTGATCTTGTTTTCTCCATCTAACTTTAGCCTTTTCATGTTTATTAACACGTTGATTTCATTTTTACCATTTCATTTTAATCTGAGATTTAATTAAATTGCTATTCTTTGACCATGTTTGATTCTTTTCACTTATGAGAATCCATCAAATGAACCACTTTCATTCCCCGAATTGAGATCTGTGAAGGAAATTGATATAGTCAGTTTATTTGTTTTATCGACAAAAAACCCAATGAACAAATTAGCATGCCCGATGGGACCCGTAAAGAAAATATGTCAAAACAATAAATAAATATATAGTGCATGATCTTGAGAAGTGGCACTATTTTATCCAACATGGTAAGATCAAGAACATCATCATCTAGAACATCATCTGGTGATGAAGTCAATGATGAGGAAGAATGCCCACCTGTTGCCACTAAACCTTTATAACCAATTTTGATGCCAGTACTGGCTAGTGGACAAACAATAGCTACCCATGCTTCTAGTAGTCTGAGTACAATGGCAGTTAGTACAATGCCCATGTATGGAATGCCACCTGGTTTCATACCACCTATAGCAACACAAGCTCTAATGCAATTAGGATGCGGAGTAGTTACAATGACTTTTCAGAACCCGTTACATGCTAACACTATTATGGATAATTTGCCACCTTTCAGGTCATTACTAGGGCCTTCAGCAGGCCAAATACGGTAAACCGAATAACCGGCCCTGCATACCCGAGTATGCCTAAATTAATGCCAATATCAACACTTGCCTACACTAATGAATCATTGGCCACTTTTTGACAGAAGCTCGAAGAGCCAGCATGAGTTGGTTAACATGCTTACTCATCAAATGGCTACTGTACTTACACCACTACTAAAGTCGAACAACACTAGATATGAGCAATTAGCTCAACAGGTCAATCGTATAGCTCAGTAGTCGACACTGCCAATGAACCTCTTGATTAACCCAGGGTAAGATATAACGTCGATAATGTTAACCCAGAGAATGTTATTCCACCCCAACCAGAAAACCAAATGATCGATGACATACAATTTGTCAATCGAGGACAAAATGCAAACCAAGTGCTACAAAGGTTGATGCAAAATAATGTTGGGGGGCATCAAAATTTAACTAGAGTAATCAAACAAGTCTTGAAATGTTTCGATTTTAATGTAGGCTATGCAAACCAACCTCATTTTGTCTCTACATTCCCTAATTATATACAACAGGCAAAGCTTCAGCGAGGATGGAAAGCTCCAAAATCATTAACCAAGTTTCAGGGGAAAATGGGGAATCTACTATCGAGCACATTGCTCAATATACAATGGAGATTGGAGAGCTAGCTAATGAAGAATATCTGAAGATGAGAGTTTTTCCTTCTTCCTTAACCAAGAGTGCTTTTACCTGGTTTGTGAATTTACGACCAAATTCGATTCTCTCATGGAATCAGCTAGAAAAAAGTTTTCTTGACCAATTTTTTAGAGGCAAAATGAGGGTAAGTTTGACTGATTTGTTTACAATAAGAAGAGAGCAAAGGGAGTCAATCGATAACTATTTAGCAAGGTTTAGTATGATGAAAAATCAATGCTTTACCCCTATCCCAGAATCCGAAATGAATAAAATAGTTACTAATGGACTTGATTATAACATTAGGAAAAAAATGGTCAATTTACAATTTCTGGATTTAACTTAATTACCAGAAACGATTTGATAGATCGAACAACTGAAGGCTGAGAAAGATAAGATCGAAAGAACTAGGCTTAGAAAGGTCTTTAGGAAAGAACAAGTAAATTTTGTGGAAATTGAGTCCAACGAAGATGAAGATGATTTCGACTCTAATGAAATAAATTTGGCCGAAATTAAAGCAGTTGAATTACAAGCAGGTCCTCCCTATGTTTGTCTTCGCTTAAACCAGTAAAAGGAAAGGAAAAAAAACTAATACCAGTAACAAGTCCTATTCTTTTGATATAACCAAGGTAGATCAAATTTTTTATGTATTACTAAAAGACAAACAAATTGTCTTGCTAAAAGGAAAGAAAATGCCTTCAATAGAAGAAATAAAAAATAAAAAATTTTATAAATATCATCAAATTGTTGGACATACAAACAATTATGTCCATTTCAGGGATCTGATTCAAAAAGCAATTAAGGAAGGGCACTTGAAGTTTGAAGAGAAGCCCCAGTTGAGTATGACTGTTGATGTTAACGCATTTGAGATGAATTATGCTTTTGTCGAGCCTATACACATGTCAATCAATGCTGTGGGATTTGAAGAAGAGGCGGAATAGAGGATGAAAGAGGAGATGGTGCTTGATGTATTCGAAAATACTGAGAGGCCAATATATCCCAAAGCTAGGGAAAACTTGCCCGATCTCCTTCTAAAGCAAAGGGATGTTGATGCAAATATGACTATTTGCCCAAGGTGCAGCGTAGTATTCGACAAAGCAGCAACAAGAGTATTTGAAGAAGAAAAGAAGGCTGAGGCCGAGTAAGAGACAAGAAAGATTAAACAAGAAAGGTAGGAAGTGGAAAAAAAGGTTACCTAAGAAAGAAGCTGAAGTGGCAAGGCTGAGAAGAGACATAGCTAGGAAACAGGTGATTGTCAATACAGGGAAGTTGGGGGTAAATATGCTACAATCATGCAAGGCCATGAAGTAACAGGTTAAAACAGTGGTCATTGTTGATCAGAAACTGGAGGGAATTCAAATGAGAACACATGTGCCCCTAGCAAATGTGATAAATAACAAGTGGATTCATAACACACATAAGGCTCCTAGACCCTATATCCAAATGCCCCATAAGAAGAAAGCAAAATGGGTGAAACCATGATATCATGAAGTCCCATTGCCAAACCATGTATGGCAAAGAAGAGGAAATATGTGGTCTCAAATTAATCCAAAGGGTTCAGTGCATGGCCTTCAACAATAGTACCAAACATCAGTATATCAACCGACTATGCAAGGAGGACTAAATCAATAAGAAAAAAACCCTGAGTATGTACCCTTGGAAGATTTCAAAGCCAGACCTAATCCTAGGCCACCACCAATTGCTTATTCCTCTTTAGAACCCAATGAAGAAAAAAGAAATCACCCATCGAAGAGGATAGAAGAATTCAAATTTGAAGAAGAGATGATCTGTTAACTGAAAACTTTGAAATAGGGTTTGATGATGACTTAGAGGCCATTTTGGGCGCTAATTTTGTTGGCATGGTAACGATCTTGCTAGCGGAATTCAAAAAGGAAACAAAAACACATGGTGATGGTGAAGACTGTTTCGATGTATTTTCGGGGCAAGAATGCTTTTTACTGGAAGATAACACTGATGAGAGTATATGATTCAAAAGTCTAGACGATAGTCACATCTACGGCCATTGCACATCAAAGCTGACATAGCTAGGAAAATGATTAATCGGGTTCTAGTTGACGATGGTACTGCCATTAATTTGTTACTAGAATCCATGTTAGCTAAGTTTGGAAAGACGATCAACCTACTGGTAAAAGCTAATGTGGTAGTAACCAACTTCCTAGGCAAGATCTCTATTTCAAAGGGAATAGTTAAGTTGAAAATAAAGGTGGGATCTGTCGACAAAATAACACCTTTCATGGTAATGGCTTCAAAAGCTGGTTACAATGCATTGTTGGGGAAAGAATGGATCCATGGGGCTAGAGTAGTTCCTTCAACCCTTCATCAAAAATTGATCATTTGGAATAATGACAGGAATGTTGAAGTTATATTGGCCAATGATAGCCCATGTTACTTTCAGCAAGCTCATGCAGATTTCAAGGTCTATAATTTGAAAATGAAATCTCTTGTTGTGGATGATAGCACCTTTGACCCTGAACTCATCGAAGGATGCTACTTTGATCCAAATGGTCTATATTTTACGCCCAAGGCCGAGGCAAGATCAGCCCAACAAGAGACTTAGTTTATGGATCTATCGAGCCACTTGGCTCAATTGTCAGCCTACATGACTGACAAACAACTATGTATAGATGAAGTAGGCTTAGATTGCATTTATGATTCTATCCCTTTAGGATTTGAATAGTCTTTAGAAGAAAAAATAAGAAGAGTCGAAGTACAAGATCCACTTGAGGAAGTCAATTTGGGGAAAGATGGGGAATACCAACCCACTTATGTCAATTCCTTGATCGAGCTTGAGTTCAAAAGAGAGTTAGTAAGGACACTCAGAGAATATAAAAATTGTTTTTCCTAGGAATATGAAAAGATGCCAGGGTTAAGTCGAACTCTCATCAAACATTGGCTTCCAACCAAGACAAATATTCAACCTATAAAACAACCACCCCAAAGATTCTCGCCGGAAATCATGTCAAAAGTAAAAGAAGATATCCATAAATTATTGAAACCTAAATTCATTCGAATAGCTAGGAATACAAACTGGATCTCTAACATTATTCCTGTCTTGAAAAAGAATGGTAAACTTAGGATTTGCATCAACTTTAGGAATTTAAATAATGCTACACCAAAAGATGAATATCCAATGCCTATCACAGATATATTAGTAGATTCAGCCTCTAGTTATGAAGTTCTAAGTTTTCTTGATGAGTATTCTGGATACAATCAGATTTATATAGCAGAAAAAGATGTGTTGAAAACAGCATTTCGATGCCCTGGTGCCATTAGCACATATGAGTGGGTATAGTAATGCCTTTTGGCCTAAACAATGCTAGGGCCACATATCAGTGAGCAATGATTACGATGTTCCATGAATACATCAGAAAGTTCATGGAAGTATATATTGATGACGTGGTGATAAAATCTGATTCCAAAAATATCCATCTTGATAATTTAAAACTAGCTTTAGAAAAAATGCATAGGCATAGCCTGAAAATGAACCCACTAAAATGTGCATTAGGTTTGTTTGTAGGGAACTTCCTTGGATTTCTTATTCATAAGAAGGGTATTGAGGTCGACAAGAAAAAAAGGAGGGCAATAATAAAAGCCAAGCCTCCATCAAATGAAAGAGAATTGCAAATTTTCTTGGGCAAAATCAATTATCTCAGAAGATTCAATTCGAACTTAGCAGGAAAGACAAGAGTTTCTACCCCATTAATCAAGGTTAAAAAGGAGGAAGACTTCCTTCGGGCTCGAGAACATTAAGAGGCTTTTAATAAGATTAAGCAGTATTTGTCATCAACCCTAATCATGGGCCCTCCAAGGCATGGAAAACCTATGAAGCTATATATCTCAGCGTCGGAAAACACTATAGACAGTATGGCAGCACTAGATGATGAAAAGAAGTCAAAAGAGTAATATACAACCTGAGTCAAGCATTAGTCGACACTAAGATTAGATATAGCCCAATTGAGAAATTATGTTCAACCTTGTATTTTTCACGTATGAAGCTCAAGCATTATTTAATTCCATGTGAGGTCTTTGTTATTTCCCAGTTTAATGTCATTAAATATATGTTTTCCTCTCCAATGTTGCATAATCGAGTTGGAAAATGGATGTTAGCTCTCACTGAGTTTTCACTCCATTTCGTTCATGCAAAAGCAGTGAAGGGACAAGTTTTGGCCGACTTTCTAGTCGATCATACAGGGCTTGAGACACAGGTCAATTTAATTGAAATAAAGCCGTGGAAGCTTTATTTCGATGTGTCGAGACATAGAAAGAGAGCAAGGGTCAGAGTCCTATTAGTCATGCCAATGGGAAAACCAACCAATTCCTTTTCAAGCTTGATAAAGATTGTTCCAACAACGAGGCTGAATATGAAGCTTTAATAATAGGGTTAGAAATACTGATCGAAAAAGGAATTAAAAATGTGGAAGTAATTGGAGATTCCCAATTGGTTGTAAAACAAGTGGTGAAAGAATATAAATGTACAAATGAAAATATGATTAGATACTTGTCATTCATTTTAAAATTATTGGATCAATTTGATAATGTTATCATTCGATACGAACCAAAGGAAAGAAAATTTCAAGGGCAATGAGCTGGCCCAATTGGCATCAAGATATAAAACCAATTCTTCAACATTGAAAAGATTGATTGAATTAAAGGGATAGTATACCCCTTTTAGTGAAAGGGAGATATGTTTGTTAAATCAATATGGACTTTCAGATTGGAAGAGGCCTATTGTCGAATTTTTAAGAGACCCCGATGCTACCGTTGATAAGAAAACAAAAAGTAGGGCTTTAAATTATGTGATATTGGGGAATGATTTATTCAAAAAGGGTATCGATGGTAATCTTCTAACTTGCCTAGGTGAGTCAAAAGCTTACATAGCTCTCGCAGAAGTACATAAGGGAATATGTGGAGCCCATCAAGTTGGAGAAAAAATGAAGTGGACCTTGCACAAGCAAAGGATATATTGGCCATCCATGGTCAAAGATTGTTTTGAATTTGCAAAATCATGCGAAGAATGTCAGAAGCATGGTAATATCCAGCACTTGCCAGCAATAGGGTTACATGTGATTGCAAAATCATGGCCATTTCGAGGATGGGCTTTCGACCTTATTAGGCAAATTCATCCTCCCTTATCAAAAGGGCACAAATATATCCTAGTAACTATAGACTATTTTACAAAATAGATCAAAGCAATACCAGTGAAAGATGTGACACAAGCTAAAATTATCGATTTCATTGAGGAGTACATAGTACATAGATTTGGAATATCCCAAACACTGACAACTAACCAAGGAACAATGTTCATAGGTCGAAGGGTGTTAAAATATGCTGAAAGTTGAAAAATAAAAATGGTAAGCTCGACACCGTATCATGCCCAATCGAATGGCCAGGTGAAAGCAGTAAACAAGTCAATAATTGCTTTAAGAAAGAAAAATGTTAATCAAAGGCCACGAAATTCGCACAATTTGTTAAGCCAAGTCTTATAGGCCTATTGAAATTCCCCTAAGGATGCAACCGGCACAACACCTCACAAACTTGTTTATGGGCATGATGCCATCTCGGCAATTGAAATTAATTTACAAAATGTTCGAATCGCAAGGCAAAATGATTTACCTGTTTATTGGAATGCATTATTCGTTGAGTTAAATGAGTTGGAAGAAGAAAGATTAAGCGCATTAGAAAATTTAATTCAACAAAAAGAGTCTATTGCAAAATGTTACAATTGTCGAATTAACCCAAAAGTCTTTGGTGAGGTTGAATTGGCATGGAAAGTCATCTTACCCATGGATGAAAAATCAAGAACGCTTGGGAAATGGTCCCTAAATTGGGAGGCACCGTTTAAAATTGAAACAAGATTTTCAAGAAATGCTTTTGCATTGGTCAATGTTAATAATGGCTTAAGAATTGCATCAATAAATGGAAAATATTTAAAGCAATACAAACCAAAAATACATGAAATAAAAATTCGACAGTGAATTAAGCTGCCAAAAGGCTGTAAATTGAGAAATTCAATAGTGTTTACAAAATAAAAGCCAAAAGGTCATTGTACAATAGGAAATAATAACATCTTGAACTAAGCAAGGAAGGTCCTAATAGTCAACTTTAATTCCTCTTGTTGCTTGGCCACACCTTCCCTAGCTATTTGAGCTTCTTCCAAAGATTTGCGAGCCCCTTCCATAAGCGACACCTTTGCTTGATGCTAGGACTGCTTCTTCGAAAGTTTGTTCTTTGTCTTGATAATGTTGACCCTTAGCTTTCCTACAGCTTGGTTAAGAACATTTTTCTTTTCTTTCAAGATTCTCAGCCTTTCCCCAGCAAAAGCAATATCTTTAGCCATATCTTGCACCCTTGCCTCTCTAATAGCCAATTTCGTCGAAGCTAAATCCTTGGCCTTCATAGAACTTTCGAGTTCCTAGTCAAACACTTCCAATTGTTATGAAGCATTAGAGAATGAAACTTCGGCAACATCGAATTTCGGTATTTGTTCCTAAAGGTCCTCTATAAAGTGATAGAGGGATTGGTAAAGAAGTCGAATGAAGGAAGATAGGGTAGCCTTACTCAAAGCAGAGATGGACTCAATCAGAGACTATTTGGCATCACCATCAGCAGCTAAGGCACCCAGAAGATGATTTAAAAGAGTCAAGATCAAGTTGACGAGATTGATAGGAACCCCGATGGTAGGAATTGGGGTTGGTGGGGGAGTATGAGTTAGAGTCGAAGAATAAGGCTTCCCAAATGATTTCTGTATCTCTAAGCCAGACACAGCTACAATCTCCTTCTCAGGAACTGCAAAGCTCACTGACAGAATATCATCAAAAGCATTGAGGTCACTGAAATCGTCTTTGTCAACGTCATCATCATCATTAGCTTTTGGGAGTAGAGCCTAGACAGGTTGTGGAGGAAAGGCTAGTGCCTGTGTCGACCCCGAAATAAGAATGGGAAGAGACGAGGTAGGAGCTTTTTCTGGCCGATTGACAGCCTCTTTCTCATTATCTACTAGAATGGCACCCTTGTCGAGGGCAAAAGAGAATACACTATCATCCTCATAAGCGTTTCTCTGCCCAGAGGTAGTCTTCAATTCTTTTGCTAAATTTTCCTTCTCAACCTCCTCTCCATGCAACAAAGCATCATCTTGTAACGAAAAAGGGTGAGGAATTTAAAATATATATAAGGATGAGCAAAGTCGAAATACCTTTGTGCTCGATAATTCCTAGTTATCTTAAGACCCCGTCAGATTGATAGAAGAAGAGTTACTTGAGACTCTTCCTATCCCCAACTAAAAATAGAAAAGATAATAAAAAAGGGGGGAAATAGAGATATTACCTTAGCAAAAAGATCCTTCTTCGAAAAATAGCTTGCTAAGAAGGGACACTTCTTAGCCTAACCCTCCTTTTCTTTTCCCTTCTTTGGAGCAGGGGCTTTTCTTTTTCGACCCTTAGCAGGAGCCTCTTCTTCATCTTTAGGTTCATCCCAATTCTTAATAAGCTTGGATGGGTCCAGGGCAACATCAGTAATCTTAATCCACTCAGTGGCTATAAAAGAGAATTGCAATAAGAAATCAGAAAAATTGAGTGGGTAGAAATGGTAAAGGAAATAAAATACCTAGCGGAGGTAGAAAAATTGAGACTAAATGAAGTGTTCAGTTACATTCAACAAATAAAGATCAATGAAGGTCATAGCTTCATGTCGAGGATGCAAATAAAGAACCCCACGGGGACCTTGAGGCGAATCCAGATAGCTATCAACAATACCAAATGAAGAATTTGGAAATAGGGGGAATAAAAAGAAGTCATATAGGACTCTTGCTGAGCAAAAGGGTTAATGGACTTAGCATTCTCGAAAGCACGCTAACATCAACCCTCATGCTGTTGTTTCTTCTATTTAAAAACATCTATGGCTTCCTGAACCACCCTTAAGACTACCCATGGACTATATTTAACTTTAAAGAAATGTTCAAATTGAAGGATTTCTAGAACATGTGTAGCTTTGATTTTTGTCGAAGTGGCTTTTTTCTACAAAGAAACATCGAGAAGGTTAGCAATCAATCCTTCTTTGCAAATTGAAATTCTTTCACGTTGAGACTTATAATATTCGAGCCACCAAGTAATAAAGGATGGAGTTGCAAAGAAACTGGGCTCAAAATCTACAAGAAAATATAGACTTCATTACTCATCATTTTCCGATAGGAAATATTCTATGCTGGAAAAATCTCCTAAGGAGGCACCACATAGTTGGACATGGGGGTCAGTGAGGAGCCGATATGGCTTAAGAAAACTTGAATTGTCGAGCCACGAAGGAAAGATTGTAGAGTTCAGCATTCTTATTTTTCGTATCTGGAAGACTAGTGCGAAAAACTTGGCAGCATAAAAAATTGGACCAGATCTCATCCAACTCTGGTTGATCAAAAGAGATAGTGGCAATCCTTGAGCAAGTAAACCAAGGAGGCCTAATAGCTCTATCACTATAAGGGGAAAGGTTTAAGCCTCTGGTGTTAGAAAATGATAATTGATGTAGATGTTTAAAAATGAAGAAAAATTCATCAATCATATGGGTGTTCCTTGGGACAACTAGATGAAGATGGCAGAGTCAAGGCCCGTCAATGTCCCGAAGAAGATTGTTCAAAGAAGAGTAGTGAAGAAAAGATTAGAAAATAGAATTAGCCCATAACTGCAAAAACCATATGGGGCCCCTAGGATTGATCGAATCATTATGTTGAAGTTTGGTGACAACAAAACCCATCTTTTCATACAATTAGGCTATGATTAATTTTGCCAAACAAATATGGTGACCTTCATGAAGCATAACCGCCAAAGGAAAGTAGTGGGGTTGCATTTGTAGACTTCGACCACAAAAAACAACTACATTGAGCCAATATGAAAGAAAGGCTATGTATTCAACATCTGTAACAGAGGCCGAGGGAGAACCCATGTTATTCCAAATGAATGCCGAATAAGAAGGTTAGGAATCATCAAAATTATAGTTTTTCATATAGTCTAGCATGAGATTGAATGGTCTTTCTCGTAGGTCAAAGACCAGTAATAGTAGCCAACTCGAAAAGGGTAGGGGAAATCATACCATAAGGAAGCTGAAGAGTATTAGTGGTTTTGTTCCAAAAATAAAAGATGGGTCCTAACATAGCAACGTTAAAAGAAATTTGATATCGAAAAAGTTTGAGGAAATCAAAGATGCCAATCTCTTTCCAAAAATTACCTTTAGATGATTGCACCCTATCTAGCTAACTAACAAATTCAAGGTAATTCTTGGGAGGATTCCCGAAAGGACATTTAGATAGTACAAAATGTTTGATAAAAATTTCCTTTTGGCTAGCAATGATGGATTGGTCAAAAGTCCAAGGGACAAAGAGTACTAAGGAATGTGTGAATGGACAAACCAAGAGAAAAAAGATAAGATTACCTGACTTTGGAGCAATTCCCTACCTCAGGATCCGGTGCCACGCGATAGTCACCGTCAACAAGAGGCTTTGAGGCGGAAACCACCATGCATGACTGAGAATCTTTAGCCATTCTAAACAAAGAAGAGCGAAAGAAAAGAAAGATGAGAAGGAACAATAGAGTTTCGGAAACAAATATGGAAGGAAGGAGAGACGTAAAGAAGGTAAATGAAAAGTTGAAGGCAGAAAGGGAAGTGTAGAAAGAGAGAAATAGCGTAAAAGAAGTATTTATAGGAGTGAAAAAGGAAGAAAGAGAAGGGAGCATTAAATTGAAAAGATAGTTGGATAGACAGAAGTATAGGGGGAAAATGATGTAACTTCCTCAATTTCTTATCATGTAACATCCCCCATTTTCTTAAGTGGAGTATAATAAAAACTTTGAATTATTTCTCTTAGATAGTGTAGGAATTTCTCAGGTAGTGATATACCCCGACAATCCTCACACTCAGAAATATAGGGTAGCATAACACTGCCGTTAAAAATATGGCAGTGCCATATGCTAAAAATTATGAAATGGCAAAAGTGCCCCTATCAACTTTTCTTAATTGCAATCTTGCCCAAAAATTTTAGAAATTGTACTTTAACCCCAAGTGGATATTTCCACAATAACCTTGGAACTTTTCATAAAATGACCTTTATGTCCCCACATCGGTAGAATTAGCAGAATGGGGTTTTAAACGAAGCTGAATCACATGGTGAAACCGTAGAAGTTTAAATCTCTACGATTGGGCCATGGAGGCAGTCTAGTGTGAAATGATGTGGGGCGCCCCTGGACTTGTTCAAAATTACGGATATGCCATTAGCCACCGAAGATAGAAAATAGAAAAGCTCCAACTTTGCAAGAACGATTATTTCACGTTAACAAGCAATTTATTCGATCTTGTTGACTACGTAGGGTTAATTAGAAGTTAATTAGATGTTAATTAAAGGGATTAGGCTTAGGAACAATTAGAATAGAGATCTAGAAATTCTCTCAGAGTCATTTAGTAAAGTTTTGCCGATTTGAAGAAAATCGGCGAAGATTCGATATTTTAAACCGCTAGAACCAAACCAGTAGAATTTTCTACTGGAAACCCTCACTTAAGTGGCTGTAATTCAGCCACCCCTACCACATATGAGTGGCACCAAGTGTTGCTCAAGATAGTGGAGAAACTTGGCCTCACCTCCACCGGATTTTTATCGCTTTTCACCTAGATTGTTCAATTTTCATCGAATAATTGGGATTAATTAGGATTCGATTAAGCATTCACTTAAAGCCAATTAAATGTGATTTAGAAAGATTAGACTTGATAGAATTAGATTAGAACCATAGGAAACCTCATAGGACTTTTCTAAAACCGTTTTACTGGTTTGAAGGAAATTGGTAGAATTTCGGTATTTTAAATTGTTGGAATTAGACCAATAGAAATTATACTATTAGAACCCCATGATGCAGGGCCAAGATTTAACCAAAACATCCCTATAAGTGGCACCTCAATCAGCTATAAAAGAGGGAAGCCAAGTTGAGTTTGAATGTGAGATAAAGTCCACCAATCAAAAGCCAACTTCCTTCATAAGTTTTCATTTTTTTTCTTCCTTCTCCCTTTTCATTTTCGGCCTCCTCACAATGGGTGCAAGCCAGCCTCATTTTCCCACTTTCCTTCATCTTCTTCCACTTCCTCTCATCCCCAAGCTTAAGCCCCAACCATCAACTTCACTCCAAGATCAAGTTCCATCAAGATTTCACACCACCAAGGTAGGAATCTCAACTTTCTCCTTCTTTTCTTTGAATTGGGGCTGCCTAGGGTCCCTTATTCATCCATGATTCTGATGTTATGATGGGTGGGGATGATGAATTAAGGTTGGTTTAAGGTGTATATGTGAGTTTGAATTGAAGATTGGATGGAGAGATTTAAGGAAACATGAATTCAAGAAGAATTCAAGAAGCTGTTAGGGTTTTCCCCTCGATGGTCCATACGGCGGAGTGTACAGCTCCACCTACAGCCATTTAAATTTGATGAATCCATTTTTATATAAAACTAAACATTCAGGGCTTTCCATACATATAAAATATAAGGCCATTGGATTAGTATAGAATTAGTTATGAATTTTTGAAGTTTGACCTAGAAATTTGGATTCTCATCTGGGTAGTATGAGTTGGGAAGGGTGTAACTCACCCTACACGACTCTAAATTGAGTGAACCCAACGTTGTTTGAAAGCTAACATATGAAGGAACCTCCCATAAAAATTTCAAAGTCAGATTCATTCCTAATTATTGCCAGTATATCAATGAATTCACCTTAAGCTCAAACCGAGCTGGAACAGGGTAGTCCAGTAGGGTCAAGTTACGGGGTTCAGTAGTTATGAAATCCAAAAATAATCAAGGGAGTTGGAAGGAAATAATTGGAAACTTTTGGAGCAAGATTACATGTGATTGGTGGATGTGTTTTCCTTCTCCAATTTGATTTGGTTGCTTTCTTGAAGGCTGATTGTTGCGCCACTTGTAGGGCGTATTGGCTAAATCTTGGCCATCCATCATAGGGTTTTCACAGTATAATTTCTATTGGTTTGGTTCCGATAATTTAAAATATCGAACCTTCGCTGATCTTCTTCAAATCGGTAAAATTTTACTAAATGACTATGAGAGAATTTCTATATCTCTATTCTAATTGTTACTAAGCCTAATCCCTCTAATTAACATCTAATTAACTCCTAATTAGCCTTACTTAGTCAATAAGATCGAATAAATTGCTTGTTAACGTGAAATAATCATTTTTGCAAATTCGGAACTTTTCTATTTTTTACTTTCCATAGCTAATGGCATCTTCGTAATATTGAGCAAGTCTAGGGACACCCCATGTCATTTCACACCTGGCAGCCTCCGCGGCATAATCAGCAGAGGTTTAAACTTCTACAATTTCACCACGTGATTCCGCTTCGTTTAAAATCCCATTCTGTTAATTCTACAAATGTGGGGACATAAACATCATTTTATGAAAAGTTCTAGGGTTATCGTGGAAATAATTCTTTGGGGTCAAAATAAAATTTCTAAGAATTTCGGGCATCACTGCAATTAACAAAGGTTTACAGTGGCACTTTTGTCATTTCCCAATTTTTTAACATATGGCAGTACCATATTTTCAACAGCAGTGTCATACTACCCTATAATTCTGAGCGTGAAGATCGTTATGGCATAACACTGCCTGAGAAATTTTCACACTGCCTAAGGGAAATAATTCAAAGTTTCCCTTATGTTCTGTTTACGAAAGTGGGGATGTTGCATTATACCCACCTTAAAAGAATTTTGTCCTCAAAATTCTAGGGTTAAGAAGGGTCAAGGAAGAATCTCCTTAACTTAAAGGGATACTCCCCTTTTTGAGTTCACATCTTGTCTTGGGATTACTTGTCGGTCGCTATGAGGTATTGTCTTAGTACGTACAAAGGATCCCTAAAGGTTATGTTCATGCCCAAGCGTTCCTTGTCTCTATGACAACTTGAATCATTGTTCAGTTTATTGGAGGCTCTTACTCATTTCCCTTGCTCTATATTTTACTGCTTCTACTTTGTGGTAGCTGTTAAATCTTCCGCTACATGAGACCTCAGATATTCAACTCATGAATATTTGCAAGTGCAAAGATTAGCAGCTATCGTTGTAATTGACATTAATATGTAGTAATGATAATGCCTGCGTCAGGTTCTAGGAGGTTCGTATGTCCTTTCCCAAGATTTTTATTTGCTCAGCTAACCTTAGTTCAGTAATAAATTTGCCTCCGATACGATTTTTTAGAAACATAGGCTTAGGCCTCTTTTCAAAATTATAACTAGGAGCCTTATTTTAAAACTCTTCTTCCTTATAAACTTTACTTCGTGCTCCATTACTTGTGGGACGATCTCAGGTCACTCCCATTGTATGGTTAAAGTTCATAAGATCCATAGCTCTTCTTATTACCATCCTCTTGTTCTCCTTGATTTTTAGCTATCAAGGTATACATGATTCGGCGTAAAAAAGGGGGTTAATAGCTATATTTCCTTAGCGAAACTGCAAACTCTTCCTTCTCCCATTTCTTTTCTATGAGATACCTTCCTAACATGTCAAGAGTCCGCCTAGATTGTATGACCGCCCAAAGTACACTTTATCTTGACGATGGCCTAATCCGTTAGTGAGCTTGCCGAGAAAGTTACTTATCTTTCTTGCCATGTGTCTAACTACTATTACATTGTGATCTCTGGTAAACACTTCATTACTTGTGTCTTAAGTCTCCGACACCAACTCTTAGCCGTTTTCAAGGTTTTTGGTCCACTTGACCAGCTTTGATCAGTGATGAGTTCCCTTATGTTGAGTCTAGGCTATAGGACTAGCTATAGGTCTTGCTTTAAAATTCTTTCCCTTCTTTTGAGCTCTATTCCATTTTCTCATTATCTACTAGTCAGATTTTGTGTCATCCATGTTGAGCTTTTTACTGACTATTGCAATATCCTTTCCCCTCCAAAATATGATCAATTCAATCTGGGGAAAAGGATTGTCGAGCTGAAAAGATTCTATCGCTCTTGTATCTTCTTCAATTTGGTAGGGAAGAGATTCTTTGTTTATTATGTTGACGTCCATCTTCTTCTAAACTTTAAATACCAACTTAAGAAATTTCGTGGTTATTGGCACTATATTCCTCATTGATGGTTAATCCTAGTATAATATATATATCAAGTTTATAGTAAAACCCTATATTACCCTCACTACTGAGCCTTCTAGTTATCGCTTGTAACATCTTGCCCCTAGGATGTAATCGATTTGCTGTGAGAGATGGAAATGATGGTCTTGCTACCCTGTTGAAGTTATAGTATGAGGACTTCCTAGAAGGTCACCCATCTTAATATTACTCTCATCCAAGCATGCTTGACTACGGAACTCCGATGGAACTTAGTGTGTTCGTGATGATCGCATCTAATCTGGTCCAAGGTATGGAGACTCTTCTAACTGCCTCTAATTTTGACATCGTAATCTTGCTTCTTATGGTGCACATTTCCAAATCCTTTTCGATCTTATACTGGTGCATTATCCGGTCTTGCTTAGGGTGCATTGGGTCTATTGCACTTATGACCGGTGCCAAGACAACCCTGCTTGGTATCTCGTACACAATCTTATTTGCACCGTAGCTTCATATTAGGTAGCTTTTCTCTTCATAATGGGGCAGTTAGAAATCCAAACTTCCTCCTTTCCTACCTCATTCCTACCATGTCCTATTGTTCCTACAGAAACTTGTTTGTTTTCATTTGTCAAAACCTACCTTGCTATTACTCCCTTGGTATATCGGAATTAGTTGCATGCTTTAAGTCTTTATTACTCCCGCCTGAATCTGAATACATTCCTTATTGAATTACTCTGCCCATAGCATATATAATGGTGCGTAAGGGCAATTGTTTGACTTTGTCTTTCCTCTCTAAATAGCTCATTCCTCTACTAACAACATGTTGAAGATGATCCTATCATCCAGTTCTGGTGGTGGCTAAGGTTGATATAATTTGAACATGACTAGATTTTCTAGCATTTCCATTATCCCTGAAAGGTAGGAAAAATTACACTTGGTTCGTATGCCACCTCTAGTCTGAAAGTGTTCTTACTTTAGGTTAGTAGGAGATATACTGCCTCTCTCTCTCGTTACACTTATAACTTCATTTGCTTTCCATACCATATATAACCGTATCTCTATCTTGATTCAATGAACAATTAGATAGGTCTCTTTACAGTTTGCTCAACTGTTTCTCTTTCGAAGCCAAAATTCTACTTTGTACTCTTCCAATTTGCAATTACTACAAGGTTAGTTCCTAATACCCTTGAGGAAGAAACCACTACATCTTCTAGACGGGAACTTAAAAAGGTTGCCCGTATACCCAACCAAAGCTTCGGCCCTTAGCTTCTTTCACTGATTCTCTGCTTCATTCGTCCACTCTACAAATTTCTTAATGAAGGATCAAGTCTTTATAATGTGGTACTACCAAAATCCAAAATAAAAATCATTGACTGAATTTGCTGGCAAGGTACCTCTTAGGTAGTCCCATTCATGAAGAAAATAAGGGTACGATCCATGCCACATGAAATGACCTCATCAGCGGGTAATAATCTTACTCTTGTCAAGTACTAAAGTTACAAAACTAGGCAAAAGAATCCCCTAGATCCAATCTAGAAAAGGTGGCCTGAATCAGATAATTGCAATAAAGCTTCAAACAAGCCCCATTACGATCGTTTCCAACTAAAATTCTGCCCTTGATGATAGGAAGTCTTCAGCTACCCATCAATACCTTGCAAACAACCTTTTTCGATATAACTATGTTTACTATGTCCATAGCAAATCGTCCAACACAATTCCTTTGATTGAATCCCCAATTCTCTACACTCCTCAACTTGCTCAATTGTCCATCCCTTTATGCCATCGCTACTTTCTAGGAGTCTTATCCCTAATAATTATGTATAGAAGGTTCTTAATAAGCTTGTTAGGTGTTTTAGGCATTTGTTTACACAAAACCTTATATTGAGGTGATCAGGCTTAACATTTAGTCAAGTGCAACAAGTAGTCTACAACACTCACAACAAGACTACCATGCATAATATTTCTATGTCCTCTTAATGTGAGGACCTAAAGCATGGTTTATATAGATTCTCAGAGTATGCATCAGAAGCATAGTCAGTCTATCCATGGGCCTATACAGGACGAACTGCTCTGATATTAATAAATGTAACACCCTTTATTATATAAGTCATGCTCGAGTCATAGAGTTATATTAAAGGGGTGTCACTGTGGTAAGACAGCTTTAAAATATGGAAAATATAATACATGGCCCTTTAACTACACCGTTTATTACTAACTAATAGTTGATAAACTTCGGAGTATCTGATACATAGAGGATAAAATCTTTACAATTTAAAAGAAATTGTGACTAACATAATTCATAGAACTTGCTTCGACATAGTCGCTAGCTAGCTTTAATAGTCTGTTGGTCTGGTTTGTGCCCGAGCCTTGCTGAAAAAATGCCCCAGTACTCTGCCTCGTACTCGATTTCCAACTTAGGTACTGGAATGTTTACAGAAAAGAAAAACATATAAGCAGGTAGTGAGAACCTAAGGTTCTCAGTAGGTAAACTCGAACTATTACTCATATAGTGCCATCGTAAACATTCCAGCCGCTTCGATTTCTTATGAAAATGTGAACACATATACGCAAGCAGTGGTTCAATTTTAAGTTGAAAACATCTTTCTCGAAGCGGGTTATATTTTAATCACCACTAGGCATATCATATGATAGACATAGAAACACGAATAGTGTAATATATTTTAGTAAGAATCATAATAACATCATGACATAATGAGATAATTAGAAATGCCCATATACATGTTTGTACTTGACTGTATGCAAGTGCACTTGACTTAATTCATCTCTTTCTTTAACTTGTAACTTGATCTTGCTCTTCTCTGTGCTTGGTCCCCCGAAAGTGAATGGCCTTTCTCACCCCGGGTAATAGCCTGCTTATCTTATCGTGCATGCGGATGCATTGAGCATTCATGGATATGTCTCATACCTTACTCCTCATATCATATTCTAATTACCCTTGCATGCATGACATACATGAACATGACACGTAGATATAAATGCATTCAAAGCATATTCATACCGAGAATATAACAATATCAATAAGTGCAAGATTTAGAATCTTAAGCATCAATCTTTCTTGCCCGCTTTTAATTTCTATTAAGGTCCCCGAGTTCGGCTTCCAAGGTTAAATGAATTTCGAGTTCTGAGTTTATATAACTTCCGGCTTCTTATGTTATGTTCAATCTCGGATATTATATAATTCCTGACTTTTGGGGTTATGTTCGGTCTCCTAGATTATATAATTCCTACTTCCGGGGTTACATTTGATCTCCTAGATTATATGATTTCCGACTTCCGGGGTTATGTCCGGTCTACGAGATTGATTCTGGGCCGTGTTTCGGAATTTCGTGTATAAGGGTTTTGTGTGCCTATGGTCCCGATCTCCGACCTGAACACAAAATTAGTCTTTTCCAAAACTTTATGAGTGTTTCCTAAATTCTAAGTTTCCGATATTGACTATATTCGCTTGTAATTTCCTATTCACTAAGTTTTGAGCTCAACCTTAAGTATAACTTCCAAGTTCAACCTTAAATATTCCTGACCTAACTTTCCATTTTACTAAGTCCCAAATTCAATCTCAAAAATCCCGACCTAGTCCCTTATTTACTAAGTTTAGAGATCAATTTTCAAGTGTACTAACCTAACTCTCTATTTACTAAGTCCCAACTTCTAACATTAACTCAAGTTATTTGTGTCTTATCCTAGACTTGTCCAACTTCCAGCAAGAATTACACTCTTATAAGGGAAAATCTACTAAAAATAGAAATGTAGGTGAAATTATACGAAATTTATATCCATGTAAAGTAACAGAACAAGCTTTCTAGTGAAATAAGTTGCATATCATTTGAATGAATATAACTCGAGATATAAGCCCCGAAACTTGACCTTCTTGAACTACCCTGTTCCAGCCTGGGTTAAACTTAAGTCAACTTCATTGATGTGCTGGGAATAATTGACATTGGATCTAACTCAAAAATTTTTATGGGATATTCTCCTATGTGTAAGATTTCTAACAAAGTTGGTTTCACTCAATTTGGAGTTGTATTGGGTGAGTTACACCTTCCCAACTCATACTGCCTGGATAAAGGTCCTGATTTCTAGGTCAGACTTCAAAAATTCATGACTACCTCTATACTAATCCAATGGCTTATATTATATATGTATGGAAAGGCCTGAATGTCTAGTTTAAATGGCTATATGGCTGAGTCGTACACTCCGCCATACGGACTGCCAAGGAAGATCTTAAGAGTTTCTTGAGTTTTCTCTTCTCTCCAAGTCCTTTCATACAAATTCCAATTCTAATCATGGCACACATGCAAATCAGCCATAAACCATCATCATCATTTCACCTAACATCAGTATATCACAGTATACAAAACCCATACACAACTCCAAACCAAGGAAAATAAGAAGAGAAGTAAGATTCCTACCTCTTCTAGGTGTTGTTGGGCTATATTGATTCCTTGGATTGAAGGAATCTTGATGAAGCTTGAGGACTAGATGGAGATGGAGTGAAAATGAGTTGGGATCAAAGAGAAGCAATGACGGTTCAGTAGGTTATGAAATCCGAAAATAATCAAGGGAGTTGGAAGGAAATAATTGGGAACTTTTGGAGCAAGATTACATGTGATTGGTGGATGTGTTTTCCTTCTCCAATTTGATTTGGCTGCCTTCTTGAAGGCTGATTGTGGCGCCACTTGTAGGATGCATTGGCTAAATCTTGGCCATCCTAGGGTTCTCACAGTATAATTTCTATTAGTTCGGTTCCGACAGTTTAAAATACCGAAACTTCGCCGATTTTCTTCAAATCGGTAAAACTTTACTAAATGACTCTGAGAGAATTTCTATATCTCTATTCTAATTGTTCCTAAGCCTAATCCCTCTAATTAACATGTAATTAACTCCTAATTAGCCTTACTTAGTTGATAAGATCGAATAAATTGCTTGTTAATGTGAAATAATCGTTTTTGTAAATTCAGAACTTTTCTATTTTTTACTTTCCATAGCTAATGGCATCTTCGTAATATTGAGCAAGTCTAGGGATACCCCACATCATTTCACACCTGGCTACCTCCGCGGCATAATCAGCAGAGGTTTAAACTTCTACAGTTTCATCATGTGATTCTGCTTTGTTTAAAATCCCATTCTGTTAATTCTACAGATGTGGGGACTTAAAGGTTATTTTATGAAAAATTCTAGGGTTATCGCGAAAAATAATTCTTTGGGGTCAAAATAAAATTTCTAAAAATTTGGGGCATCACTACAATTAACAAAGGTCTATAGGGGCACTTTTGTCATTTCTCAATTTTTTAACCTATGGTAGTGCCATATTTTCAACGGCAGTGTCATACTACCCTATAATTTTGAGCGTGAAGATCGTTATGGCATAACGCTGCCTAAGAAATTTTCACACTGCTTAAGGGAAATAATTCAAAGTTTCCCTTACGTTTTATTTATGAAAGTGGGGATGTTACAGAAGACCCTCTAACTTAGAAGTAACCAATGTTGGCTTAGTTTGATTTGGTTTAGTACTGTGTGACGACGGTCATGGAATGAGCTTATGTCCAAAATTAGTCTATTTCAAAGGAAAAGTAAATAATATTAAGCACGTGTTAAATATGAAATTAAAGTTAAGGAAAGACTCTGGTCTAGTCTAAGAAGTTATATGAATGTGCATGCATCTTCATTCTCTCATTTGTATTGCCATGAATATTTATACTATGCTCTCACATGTATATTCTCTTATACTGTAGCTTTGAGTTTCTTTATATTATGTTTATATGAGGAAGATTCAAAGAAACCCACTTCAGGAACCTATGTTTTCAAACCCTTTAAAAATAGAACTTATGCATGCTCGCTATTTTCATAATTAAACCCAAAGTGGCTGAGATGATGACGATGACACATTAATGGTCTAGTCGAGATCCTGCTAAGAAATCTTGTATTTCTCACTACTACATTTCCGTGTTATCTTCAGATGAAGTTTATGGCATCCATGGTAACACTTGTGATGACACCTGATTGGATAAGATGAAGAGCTGCCATGTTTCTTCACCTAGCTAAGGAGGATTGAGCTAGTAGCATAGTGGTCTCATTTCCTTAAGAGCCCTAGTCGGCCTGTTTATGTGTAATTAAGAGTATATGGGAAGTCATGCTACTTAATTTGACCTATTACCTATGTGCTAACTATTATGTGTAATGATGACGCTTGATTATCTATGATTATATTATTGGCTTAAGTTATTATGTTATATTATTTCAATTTTGTCATATGTCTTCCTAGTAACATTGCTATATGAGGAGCAACATCCATGTGTATGCGAGTACGTATGCGCTTAAAGGCCCAGTTTTTAGGCATAAAGGTTTTAAAAAAAAAGATTACAAGCTATTTTCGTATATTACATTAATTTCAGCTATAAGAACTTCCGCTAGTTAAGAGTAACAACTAGTAATACCATAAAATGACTTAAGCATAGTATGATATTATTAGAGTGTTACAGATGACACATGTAGTAATAAGTAAAATCTTGAAAAAGGTAATGGAAAAGTAACCGTTTAAAGGAAAATTTTTAAAGATTTGAGGTTTTACTAAAATCCCAAATCTTGGGGGACATCACGTTAGGCAATAAATTGTAAAGACCCTGAGCATGGCTTGAAATACGGCATATCATGATTAAGGTGAAATAAAACAAGAGAAAGAAGGGTCGATAAAAGGAAAGTTTCAAGGGTAGTTATGTCAAAGCATAGGGTGTCAGTTATTGTTAGACTTTGTTGATAAACCAAGAAATAAATGTCAACAAGAGACACTTAAGTTTGGAAAAAAGCGAGTAAGGATCGAAGGGAAATCAGCTTATTATCAAGATCTAAATGGATAACAAAGGTTGGAACGAG
Organism: Pterocarpus santalinus; assembly: GCA_031439595.1. Classification (NCBI taxonomy): domain Eukaryota; kingdom Viridiplantae; phylum Streptophyta; class Magnoliopsida; order Fabales; family Fabaceae; genus Pterocarpus; species Pterocarpus santalinus. The sequence goes on from CM062527.1 coordinate 49,712,130, forward strand.
TCGAGAACTGAAGTGTAATATCTCGACTAAGATCGAAGTATCAGCCATGAAATAAGGATGAGACAAAAGATAATGTTCCAAGATAGGTTAAATTCTAGAAGGAAGCAGATGGACCGACACTTGACCATAAGACATGGGAAGAGAATGTGGGATAATGAAGAAAGCAAGGGTGAACGTGAACTTCAAAGAAATGAACTGCAAAATGTGGGAGTTTAGTGGGCCTAATTTCTAGTGATTCGTTTGAGCTATAAATAGGAAAATCGTGTAGCATTTAGGGGGGGACTTTTGCATACTTGAAATCACCACTAAACACTCTGCCAAAATGCTCACTCTGATATTAAGAGGTACTGAGGAACTTAAGTAATAGTCCTTTTCTCTTTTTTATGCATGTAGTCATTTGATCTTGTTTTCTCCATTTAAATTTAGCCTTTTCATGTTTATTGACACGCTGATTTCATTTTTACTATTTCATTTTAATATGAGATTTAATTAAATTTCTATTCTTTGACCATGTTTGATACTTTTCACTTATGAGAATCCATCAGAAGAATCACTTCCATTCCCTGAATTGAGATCTGTGAAGCAAATTGATATAGTTACTTTATTTGTTTTATTGACTAAAAACTTAGTAAACAATTATAAGGTTGTATATTAGGCTATATTTGTCACTCTGTTGGAGAGTATATGTTTTTAGCTTTTAAAATAAAAAATAAAAAACTTTGTTCAAATTAGTACATTGATCAGTTTTCTGCCTTTTTTTTCAATGAAAGTGCCTTTTTTATTTAATGTGTAATAAAATTGCCTAGTATATCCTATTCTCCTCATATGTTAATTTTTTTTAATTAAATGTCATGATAGTTCTATACATATAGTAAATTCTATCAGTGCGCACGTGTGTATATATATATTAGTTATGATCAAGTTACACTGGTGTAACTTTAAGTATAGTTACACCATTTAATAACTTTCTGTAAACTACATATTTTATCAATTCAACTATTCAATTACAATTACCTATCATGATGATCATTTGTGCCAAAGTTTATAAAAATCGAACATTAATAAGAATATAATCAAATAACTCTTATTCTTATATATTTTAAACATATATATTATGTCAATTTTGATATATAAAAAAAATATGCCAAACGATTTTAGATAAATATGAAATTTTACAGATATAATCTATGAGATATGAACTTCTAATCTAACGGTGGGTTTTGTGAATAGACAAATAAAGAGTTGTCTAATGATGTAACAATTACTTAAAGTTATACTGGTATAACTTGATTCTATATAGGGGATTGCTAACATTCACATTTTTATGTAGAGGTTAGCAATCTCCACATTTTACTTTGAAACTAAAAGCCCTTCTCTCTTTTTCTTGAATCAATTTAATATAAGATGTAACACCCTAATAGTTCAACACTATGCTTAAGCCATATTATGGAATTACTAGTTGTTACTTTTGCTCGCGGAACTAACATTACTTTTGGAAATTACTTTGTAATGAAAATAGGGGGTAATTTTTTTTTTTTGAACAATAATGAATAAACTATTTTGAAAACCAAGAACCATGAACGCATCATGAATGCATAATATAAATATTGCTATCTTATACATAGTGCGCGAATAAAAGAAATAAAAGCAACATGAACAACAATAAATTAGATAAACATAACATTCATTCCATGGTCATTCATATCTAATATAAAAATAATAATAGTGTTACCAGAAGTCATACATATATAGCTACTGATGGGTCTGATACCTACTGTCAGCCCTACATAAGAAACCTACCGAATACATGATGAATGAAAATACATAAGAAATCCCTACTGCCCAAGCATGCCATACAATAAAATGATAACCCTATAACTACAACCAAAAAGGGCTATCCTCGTTTTCGGCTCTGCATGCAATCACCGCATTACTCGTCGGGCGGGAGGAAATCATTCCCGAATCCACCCGGAGTAACATCACCATGTCCCCTTCCTTAAGCATGCCCATGCCTTCGAAGCACAGCACTAATACGAATGAACCCGCGACTACGAACCAGGGATGGAGTATGAGGAAGAGTTGCTAAAGAAGAAGATGAGTCAGACGTCAAACATATCACAGACAAGTAAGAGGGCTTAGATGGGTCAGTCTCCACATGATAACTTGGATGGGAAGACTCCGAAGGATTAGAATCCAAGGAAGCGATAGGAGTTAGACAGGTATCCGACTTGGTCTCATCGTCAGTGGGGTACCTCGGCAGCTAAAAGTAAGGACGAATGTCATCCAGGGTAACCTCGCCAAATGGCTGATGTGGTTGAAAAAATGGGCTTATCATTGGAGTCTGAAACAGATGGTCGTGGAAGATATAGACCCTTATCACTGCACTCGCAGACATCATTGAGGCATTCAGCATTGGGTCAAAGTGCCAACGCCATACTGGAAACTCCCCACCGTTGTAACATCCCGATTTCCGAGTTCCGGCTTCGTCATCAGGATTGATCAATCCCAATTTCCGACTTCATCTTTGGATTTCAATAAGATGATTATTTTCGAGTTCCGGGTTCATTCTTGCCTAATTTTCGACTTCATGTCCAATCCGACCTCCGACTTCACGTGATGGTTACGAGTTGAATGGAATGCTTCCGATTTCCAATATACGACTTCATGTAAACGATTTCCGACATTATGCTCGAGTACGTGATATCCGAGTTCCGGCATTGGGTGATTCCAAATGGACATGAAATGCGACTTACAAGTTTTAGCTGAATTGGATTCCGAGCTCACTACCAAGGTCTTTTATCTCTTTCCCGAGTTCCGATATCGAGTTGAAGTGCCAGATCCTATAAATTACGGATTCCGATTTCATCCGAATAGGTATGTACGAATCAGGACTTCCGAGTTTAACCCTCAAGTCCGAACACATGAACGTAATTCCATGAGATCCGACTTCATGTCTCAAGGAAGTATATCCGGTTTTCGATGTCACCAAACATACAGTATATAAATTCCGACTTCCGAATTTAAGAACTTGTGTTTGGAAATGTGACTCGAATTCCCGAGTTCCGACCTTAGTGTTGAACCCAATTGGGATGGACACGAGTTCGGACCCTTGAGCAAATCTTCAGTCACACGAGTTCCGATTTTACATCCAGCATTGGCATTCCCGAGTTCAAATAGGAAGTTCCCAGATTATGTGATTGTGAGCTTTCGACTTACGGCCTCCGACCTTGATTCAAGATTTCCCCAAAGTCACAAACAAGCTGGTACGAGTTCCGACGTTAGGCTTCAGCTCCCAGCTCAAGTAAAAACAACACGAGTTCCGACCTCAAGTATAATAAGGATGAGTTCCGACTTGAAATAGAGTAAATGCGAGTTCCGATTTCAAACAGTATGGTGGCAAGTGACACTGATAGGGAGACGTAGCTAAATTCTGTCCACAAGAAAATTCCAACCAATCAACACCACAACTTTCATGTATTTAAATCAGACTCTTCTCTTCATTTCGGTCTGAGTTACGTTCCCCTTCCCAGCCTTCTTCTCCTTCCCTTCTCTCAATCAACTCCATTACTCCTTCCAGCTTAGCAAGGTTCTAACTCTCCAAGTTTCAGCACTTAGCCAAATCTTGCTCCAAAGAGGTAGGATTCTGCTCTATTCTTGAATTTCTTATACTATGATTGCATGAGATTGTGCTATTCTTTATCTATTTGATGAACTATGGGATGTATTGAATGGATTTATGATTGAATTAATAGAAGACTTTGAGTCAGAATTATGATTAGAAGGAGGAGATTAGAAGGAGTGGAGAAGTGAGATGCTGTCTTGGGGGAAAATCCACGGCAGTCCGTATGGCGGAGCGTACGGCGCCGCCTGCAATCGGTCAAATCTGATGAAACCATTTTTAAATGAAACTAGACATCCAGGGCTTTCCATAGATATATCATATAAGGTTATTGAAGTAGTATTGAGAGAGATATGAATTTTTTAAGTTTGACCTAGGGTTTAGGATTTTCATCCGGGCAGGGTGACATGAGGAGGTTGTAACTCACCCTATACAACTCCAAATCGAGTGAAACTAATTTTGTTAGAAAGCTTACACACAGGGGAACATCCCAATATAAGATTCCGAGTTTGTTATGGTTCCAATTGTTTCCAGTGGTTCGAGGAAGTTGTCCTATGTCTAATTCAGACCAAAACAGGGTAGTTCAGGAAGGTCGACTTTCAGGACTTATATCTAGAGGTGTACTTAAGCAAATGGAGTGAAACTTGTGGCAAATAAAAGGTTATCCTGTTAGTTTTGATATGAGACCAATTTTGTAAGGATTGAGCTTATTTACTATTTTTTGTGAATTTATATTCCCAGGAGTGTAATTCGGGCTAGTGACTGAACAGGCTGAAGTAAAAGGTGAATATCTTGAAATATATAAATCAGAATGACATGGGACCAAAGAGGTTAGAAAGTAGACATATAGAGCTATGATATATCCAAATTTCAGATTTAAATGAGTTGAATAGAGATAAAGGTGGATTACACAAGATTCGGGCAGAACCGAATAGAATTGGCAGGATGGCCAAAATGATAATTTTACAAGTGTTAGTGGAACACATAAGGTTTGAGTTGAGGATTGCCAGCTTGACATTGATATATATGTGTTAAGTTGATTATGTTGTTATGACTGAGTTACCCGTGAGAGCTGGCACTATTCATGGGGAAACGGACCTAATCCGTTGTGCTGCCGAATTTACGGCAGGAGTCTAGGGGACCATGAGTGTCTAAATTACAAGGAATTTATGATATGGAATATATGAGAATAAATCAAGAAGCAGTAGGATGTGAGATATATGAGAAATACTGATGTAGCACATGTACGAGTACATTTAACATGACTATGCTTGACGACACATAAGAATGAAAAGATATAAGTATATTAAGTGTGAACATAAAGATGTGAATTCCCTTGTGGGTGAGTCGGTGTGACAATGGTCACGAGTTGAGCTGACAAGCTCACTCCAAGGCCAGGCTACCCAAGGGCAATAAAGGCTAAAGAGTAAAGACTTAAAGTCTAAAGATTTAAGAATATGCCCCACTCATATCAGGCATGGCATTGACCCAGCTAGTATGAGAATATGGGGGATAGGACTTACATGAGGCATGGCATGACCCAGCTAGTGTAAGTACCGAATGATGAGTCTATATTCCTAAGGAACATGACATGGCGATCACGCTCTGATGGGGTATGACTTGGCAATCATACTCTGGAATATAGCATGAAGATCCCATATTCCTAAGGGACGTGACATGGCGATCACGCTCCGACGGGGTATGACATGGCGATCATACTCTGGAATGTGGCATGTAAAGATATAATGATGAGTCTATATTCCTAAGGAACGTGACATGGCGATCACGCTCTGATGGGGTATGACATGGCGATCATACTCTGGAATATAGCATGAGGATCCCATCTTCCTAAGGAACGTGACATGGCGATCACGCTCTGATGGGGTATGACATGGCGATCATACTCTGGAATATGGTATGATGCTGCACTTGAGGACGGCGATATGTAACGCTCAAATGTAGACAGATCCAAGCACCCTAGGGACGGCGATACGGCTAGGTGTGCCAAGTAAAAGACTAAAGACTAAAGATTTTATGACAAAAAGGGAGATGAAGAAAGAAAAGCAAAACTTCATGTATAGGCATGAATTTAAGTACGAGTAATTTTATGTGTAGATGTTATATTCCCAGCATATTGATAGTATCTGTGTTTTAATATGCTACAGCTATTAATCATGGTATTATAATTGAATGAATTTTATGGGTTCTCCCAAATGCCAAGTGTATGATTAAAATGAACTTTGCTTCAGACAAGACATTTTTCGAAATGTAAAATTAAACAGTTTGTGCAGCATGTTCACCTTTTTCAAATTAAACCGAAGCAAACTGGAGACGACCATGATGACACTATGTATGAAAATTAGAGAATCCTACTGAGAATTTTGTAATTCTCACTCCTATTTCCATGTTGTCTCCAGATAATTGTAGAAGTTTCCAAAGACGGTTGAAGTTGCTGTCAGATGAGGTCCACTCGGGTAGCGATACTTGACTCAGGGTGTGGTACTATGACTTAAGTATAGTACCGTGCTTGGGAGGGTGTTACAACCGTGCTCGACATTGACATCCTCTAAAGATGACACGGAAATATAGGATGAGAAATACTAGATTTCTCAGTAGCATCGTGACTAGACAAACACTGTGTCATCGTCATTGTCCCAGCCACTTCAGGTTTAATTATAAAAACAGTGGGCAAGTATAAGTTCAATTTTAAGGATTTTGAAAACTCAAGTCCTGAAACGAGTTGCTTTTAAACTTAACATCATACCTATAACATCATAAGTAAATATACATGCGAAAGCATAGAATAAACATTCATAATGTAAATGGACAATATAAATATATGCAAAGACATGCAACCTCATAGACTTAACCTTGGTTATACTTTGACTTTATGTCACGACCCACCTCGGAGTCGTGACTGGCGCTTGAAGGTAACAAACCTTCAGCAAGCCCAAGACATCAAATTTTCACGAAAAATCGGATGGAGTTTCCCCTATTTTTCAACTTCTCTGTAATAGCCAGACCTGTACCAACAGTCAACCAGTATATATATCCAGAATTAAGGCTCTCAGTGCACTCTCAAATAATTTGCATATATATATGTATAATAAGCATTCATTCCTCATAATAACAACATATTTACACATATCTATTCATACATATATATGTATCCATTATAGTAGAAGTACAAATCGAACATAGTTTCCAAAATAAAAATATTCATATACGCATATCCTATCCAAAAGAATATCAAGTAGCTGGACCCTATCTGTGGATCATGGAGCAACTCTAAAGTGGCAAATATATCCAAAACATCAAATAAGAGTATACAGAAGGCCCTCACATGTAGAGGGGCTATCAAAAGATGTTTGTACTCCACAAAACTGGAGGAACTGAATCAGGTGCAACACTATAATCTAAAATAGGAAAGGAAAATGGATAAGTCCAACCGACTTAGTGAGGGGCAATGAGACTATAATATATGAGGACAAGCTCCAGAAATAAAACAAGCTGCACATAAATAAAGAGTTAACATCACGAGCTAAATATAATTAAAGAATCAACATAAAACTAAGTATGTAGATAAAATTTATATTATTTCATAGTTTGAAACCATAATTCTCAATATAAATAGAATTAATATTGTCTCATGACCTTGAAAATATATTTCTCAAATCTCAATGCCAAAGCGGGGAGGTTTCTAGTTTTGAAAAATGTCCAGATAAGGGTTAATTCCTTCAGATATGACTAAGTTGGCAGTATGCATGGACCTGACACACACACACCAAGCTAGCAACACCCCTACTAGCTAGGTTTGAACCAAGGTGCACTAAGGCTAGCGTCAGCGATTGCTAGCTACTGATTAACTGAGAATCCTCCCATAAAGTATATAAAAACTGAAGTAATAGATATTAATAAAACTTCGAAAATGAAGGAATAAATATACAATAAAATTTCCAAAAATGAAAATCCTAAGTAAAGCTTCCAAACTCAAAATAAGGTTCTCAACAACACAGTTCAATAATTTGAACACTATTCCAAAGCTTGTCCTAACATTTATAAAATCTGTAATATCTTTTTAAAAGAAAACTTTTAAAACATTCAACAATTACATACTAATAAAATTTTTTCGAATTCAAAAAGGACATCCATGAATAGATAAATATATCCAACTATAAACAGAATATTCATAATTAACTAAATATATAAAATAAATTGCCAATATATACTAAAACCAAATCAATATTAATTGCATAAAAAAAAAAACATATGCCACAAGCGCATTGTCCACTCAAAAACTATCAGGGAAATAATCTACGTCATCGGTGCTGCTAAACTTGTGAGCCAATCTCTTGAAGGATCTAAAATCATACATAACTAATTATTTTCAATTTAAACATAATTTGTTCTAAAGTCTAGTCTTTACCATCTTTACCTTTTACTAATTAAATCAAGAGTTACTATCATAAGCACTATAATAACTTATAAAATATTCAACTATATAACATAAAAATTTAAAATCTACGAATTTCTTCCTTAGTGGACAAAATACTCAAACCAAGCTATATTATAACCCATCAATCTAAACTTTAACTATTTCTCCACTCACCCTCCACCTTTATAAGACCCAACAAAATCTAAATATCCATCAATTTCAATCACCACAATAATAAAATAGAATCAGCTCATAGCTTTGAAGAAGGAAACTCACCAGGTGTGGGTTGAATTTAAAGTGAGCAAGACAAGAACCCAATCACCCACAAGAAGTAGGCATCCACAAGAGAGAGCGGAGAAAGAAAATTGATGAGAGAGATGAAGAGAGGGAGGCACGTAGGGAAAAGGTTTCGCAGTAGTAGGGGTTAGGTGAAGGCAGCACGGATGGTGGCTAGCAGGGTGAGGCAGAGACGCAAGAGTGAAAGAAGAAAAATCGAGAGGGAGAGCAAGAGAGAGATAGCGTAATAGGAGAAGAAAAGAGGAATGAAGAGAAAAAAAAACAAAGGAAAGGAAGGAATGAAATGCCATAAGGGAAGGCTCTAGACAAGGAAAATGGAGAAAGAGAGGGTTTTACGATGAAGTATATCAATTATGGTGCACCATGGTCCTTCGCAGCTTTTTTTTTTTGGCTACACACTCTTCTTTACTTTAAATTTTATTCCTTTCTAATTAATATAATTCCTCTATTTCTATAAAATGCAATTATTACTAACATTTTATTTTAAACGAGAATTTTATTTTAAACTGGATATTACACTTTACTTTAATTTTTAGCACGTGCTTAACATTTTTTACTTTTCTTTGAAATAGACTGCTTTTGGACATAAGCTCATTCCGTGACTATCGTCACGCAGTACTAAACCAAATCAGACCAAGCTGATATTGGTCACCCCTAAGTTGGAGGGTCCTCCATGTCACCCTTGCCTCCTTCATAGAGGTTCTTTGAATATTTGTGGATCGCTGTCTTTCACTTCCCTTACTGAAGTGATTGAAGGGGCATATCCCATTAATTCTTTTCTTATCATTATACTTTACATGTATAGTACTTCTTTGACTAGATACATGCAATGACATGACTAAGTCCATAATTTTGACGGAAATCCCGCAGCACAATGACTAGACCGGAGCTTCCCCCAAAATGCCAATTATAAACTTTCAACTAATAGTCCATCATATCTATATCATATCATCACCTTAATCATTCAATCGTGAGACAAAGCTCAATCAAACTTGTCATTCATCATGCCAAATGGCATCATACATTCATACCCTAATGGGGGTTCATAGTTGTGTTATTCTTTGTAAAGAATATTATGGGTCGTCATGTGATTTTCCATGGTTACCCCTGAGAGAATCACACAGTTTAAATATATGTATGTGGCCTTTTAGTTACCTAGTTCTCATGTGAAATTATTCTTTACTTGAGTTCATATCTTATGGAACACTTGTTCAAATTAAGTTAAATGATTGTTTCCTTTCCTTGAGATAGTACTCTTATTGATTCCTAGGTTCATGGTATGTTCAGAGGCCCTAATCATACTTCTGTTCCTATGGAGTTCGAGATCCCTCTAATCCTTGGGTCATGACAACATATAACTATATCATGAACCCAATGATGCCATGTTCACTAATCACCAAGGGTGATTTTTAACTTAACCAAGTTATAAAGTTTCAAGCTTTTATCACTAACATAACAAGATTTTACCCTAAGTATTATAAGAGTTATCATTCTTTATAAGGTAGTCATAAAGTTTTATCCTTTATGAAAGTAAATGCCTCTAAAATTATACTCTTGGCTTAAAGATTGAATCTTTATGATTTAAAGTTGTCTTAAAGTCTAAAAGATTCCTACTTTATGGACTAGTGATATAAAACATTAACTTTAGAGTTATGAAGTCTTGATCTTTATAAAAGTTAACACTTTTATGATTTAAAAGTGACATTTTTGCTTAAAGCTTAAAACTTTTCTAATATAATCATCTCAAGATTCCACCTTTACAAGACTTAAAGTGCAAGCTTATAATTTTATAACTTAAAGCTATCCTCTTGTTTAAAGTTTAAAACTTTATGAAAGGATTTGCATCCAAGAAACAATCTTTAGAACATAAAGTAACACAATACCATCTCTATAAATCAAAAAGGCTTAATATTCCAAAAAGCTTAGACTTTTACATGCAGTCTTGTCCTCAAAATAAGACTTTTATGAAGGCACCAAACTTGTGCCAACTTTAATGTTGCAAGTAACAAACTTTTCAAAATTGCATGCATCAAGAATGTGTCAAATCCAGGGAAAATGATAAAAGGTGGAAACTTTTGGAATCATAAGCATCATCATAGGAATATAGGCAACTTTCAACTCCAACACCACCCAAAAACACCAAGATCTCCTACATCAAGAAAGGAAAATGGAAACTTTAAGGCACTTAAAGAAGGAAACTTTTCAAAAACTCAAGAACACCCATGAACAAGAAGATGAACACATTTTACCAAAAATAGAAGCATCAAGAACACTTGAAGAAGAACATGAACATATTTTATCAAAAATAAAAACTTTTGCTCATGAAGAGTATGAGAGTTTTTCTCAAGTTTTCACTTGAAGATATTGGTCATGATAAGAGCCAAACTTCAAGCTTTCTTGAGTAAATAAAAGAGAAAAGTAAGGATCACTACCTATACCCAAAATGGCGCTATGACAAGAGTGGAAGAAGAAAAAAAAGATGATGGCTCCTCTTGATGATGATGATGGTGATTTTGGATGAACCAAGGGAGAACTCTCGAGTTCTCTTGAAAATGATGTTGGCAGTGTTTAGGTCTTGTCTTCAAAAACCCAAAGATGAGGTCTTTGAAGGGCTAAGTGAGACGTTTTGGTGGTGGTGTTGTTGGTGAAGAAAGGAAGAAGAAGAAGAAGAAGATAATGAAGTAGAAGTGTTTAGAGAGAAGTGGGAGGATTTGGTTTCAAGAAAGAGAATGAGATAAGTGAAAATGAAAATGGATGAGTGTGGGGGAGAGAGTGAATGGCATCAACTACACAAAGGGAAGAAAGGAGATATTTTCTTAACTTTGTGCAAATTAAGGTTTAAGGGGACAAATTAGATAATGGGGGACAAATCAAGTACTTACTCTTACATAAAGCACTCTTGTCTAATGCTTTATGCTTTAGTGATATCACTCTTTACTTTATTATCTAGTTGACTAAATATGAATTTAATCACGTAATTAAGTGCTCTTGCAACTTAATTAAGATGATTAAGCAAGGATTAGTGATTAACATACAAGAACATAATTAACAAAAAATTAATCTTGTAATTAAGCTTAATTATCCTTAATTAAACTCAATTAAGCTAATTAAAGATGATTAGTGCTTAATTAAGGTATTAAAGCTCTGACTTGCTTAATTAGAGATTATCTAATGTCGATTAAGCATTCTCTTGACTTTTTTCATCCAAGTTAACTTATATACTCTTAGTTAACCCCTTAATTAAGCCTTAATCTCATAATTTCTCATTAAGTGCCTAAACCAGGGTTACTGAGGTAATTTAGCACGACAAGAAATTGAGGATATTACATAGGACAATTTTGTAATTTTATTTTACTCACATTAATTATTACTCTACCTTGCATATCACTTAATTAATATTCACTCGTTAATATTTATCTCTATCTAAATATTATTCTCTTTTTTCTATTTTTCTCTTATACCTAAATGACTAAATGTTATATAATTTCAAATTCATATATAACATCATTTTATGTTCAATAAATATATTTTAATATTAATTTAAGAAAATATTTCTTCATAAAATCAGTAAATAATTATCATTATAAATCTTTTAATATATTTAGATGAAGTGATCAAATTTGAAAAAAAAAAAAAAGTAAATAATTCAAAATTTTATTACGAGGATTGAACACGACACATTTAAATTGTATGGCTCGTAATAAATTTACATAACCTTTGTACAACTTTACGTAAAATTAGAAAAGCAATGTAATTATATAAATTTACAGCTTTTAAAAATTTATGTTGATAAACTTACAATGCAATGTAATTATATAGTGCCCTATAGTGATATTACGTAGCATATATTATTTGTTTTGTATAAATTTACAGATCATAATTTTATACCTCCAGTATATAATAATATTACATAAATTTTGTAATTATATAAAATATTCAAGAAAAATAAAAATAAAAATATAGAATAGTCTTAATGTAGAGATAAATAATGAAGAGTGGATATTAATTAGGTAAAAGAAAAGATAGAGTAGTAATTAATATGAGAAAAATAAAATTACAAAATTATCCTACATTAAATTGATCCAAGAAAGAGAGAGAATAAAGTCTTAAGTCTAAAATAAAATATGGAGATTGTTAACCTCTACAAAATATATGTTTTTTTTTTTTTTTTTCTGTTTGATAACTTGACTTATGTTGACTTTATTTCCAACGATGAAGTCTGGATCTATGAGAAGATAGACGTCTCCAAAGAAATCCCCAAATAAAAATTGGAGCACTAGGACCATAACGATTTCATTTGTATATTTACTGATTAAGGGATCAAGGTTTTCTAGTTCTTAATTTTATTTATTATTTTTTTTTTTTATCAGGGATCGCTACTTTTCTGGCCAACGACCATGATTCCAGAGCCATGTCCTTCTAGTGATCAACTCACTAAGAGCTGCAGCTCTCCAACAACGCCACAACTTGTATTCTTATACTCTTCTCTTGGCCTCATGTCCATTGAAGCTGGAGGTGTAAGGGCCACTTCCTTAGCCTTTGGCATAGACCAATTAGTCAAGAAGGATAAAGAGGCAGGACTCATAGAGAGCTACTTCAACTGGAGCTATGCTTTAACCGCAGCGGCTGTCCTAATTGGAATGAGCATTTTGGTATATATTCAAGAAAATATAGGGTGGAAGGTGTAACACCCTCCCAAGTATAGTACTATGCTTAAGTTATAGTACCATACTCAGAAATTGTTACTGTTATCTGAACGGACCTTATCTAACAGCAACCTCTGACAGTCTCCAATATTTCTTGGCCTATTTGGAGATAATATGAAAATAAATATAGGAGTGAGAATTTAATATTCTTAATAGGATTCTCTAAGTTGTCACACATAGTGTCATCGTTATTATTTCTAGTTGCTTCGGTTTAGTATGAAAAATCTGAACATGTTAATAGACTTTTCAGTTTTATAGTTTGAAAATATATATTCCAAAATAGAATTCATTTTATTCATACACTTGTTAATCAAAAAAAGAATCTAAACATAAATACAATAGAATAATTAACAGCTGCATATAGATGCGATTAGTATCTTGATAAGCAAGAAAAAGAATTGAAGCATAAGCATAGCATATCAAAGAGCAACTAAATAATATGCATTTATGAGTGCAACAATATATTTGATGCAAGTGACTATGTCTTTTTTTAACTTTCTTTACTTTATTTTCTTGGCATATCTAGGTGTTACGTATCACAGTCCCTAAGGTGCTTATTGGGGTCTACACTTAAGCATTTCATATCACTGTTCTCAAGTGTATCATTTACGTGTATCTTGCCTTTCTTTAATCTTTACTGCCCTTGAATAACCTGATCTAGGAGTAAGCTCAACTCATGACCATCGTCACACAAAACTAACCTACAAGAGGATCCACGTGCCTCTAGTCTTGGAGGGATCTCATTTTGGCCATGTACCTCCAAGGTAAAGGGATCTCATAACTTTAACTACCTTCACAAGGAGGACCCCAAATAACTGCCTCCAGATGAAAGGACCTAATCTTACATAATCATATATTTTCTTCATTTGTATGCAAATGTGCAAACTTTCATAAAGAGAATCATGATCATATCATCATACAATGTTCATATGCATTTTAGTACACTTATCTTCAAACATTCTTGCATATAAAATCTCATATTCTTATCATAAATTTTCATAACATAAACTGTCATAATTTCATAGACTTCTGCCAAAAATTTGACAGCATAACGGATCGAGTCGACTTCTCGGTGAATAGTGCTAGCCAACCAGACAATCATTAATACAGAAAATTAATATAATGTATCAACCATTTCAATACTTATACAAAACTTGCAACTCTTGCACTTAAGTTGGGTTCATGCTAATTTCTTCAATTCTGCCTATTTTTAGAAATTAAAAACCATAATTTCTGTATGACTCATTTAGACCTAAATTTTGGATACATTGAAGTGTTATGTGCCTAGTTTCTAACCTCTTTGGTCCCATTAAGTTTTGATATATATAACTCAAGTTATTGAAGATTTATCTAGGCTTGTCTTGCACTAGACAGATTTAAGCTCTGAAAAGTAAAAATTTACTAAAAATGGAAAACTAAGTGAAATTATACAAAAGTAATGGTTTTAAAGCTAACTGAACCAATTTTCATTTCCAAGAAGTTGCTTCCTTTTGAATAAGTAGGACTCAAGTTATGAGCTCTTGAAGTTGACTAATTTGAACTACCCTATTCTAGCCCAGTTAGGATTTAGGACAACTTTCATGAATTACTTGGAATAACAGGGTTTAAATTTGGTTCTGAAATTTTTATGACATGTTACCTTTGTCTTAACTTTCTAAAAAATTAGTTGCATTCAAATTGAAGGAGTGTAGGGCGAGTTATGCCTCTCGAAATTCAGTTTGCTCAGAATCAGGGATAGAATTATAGGGTTAACTTCAAAAATTCATATCTTATTTAATATTAATCCAATAGCCGTATATTTTATATGGTTGGAAAGCCCTAGATATCTAATTTCATTAAAAATAGTTTTATCAAATTTTGATGACTGTAGGAGGAGCCGTACACTCTGCACATACAGATGTCATAGGGTTTCAAAGGAATCCAAATTTTGTTTTTTGGCTCCTTGTGTTATCTCATTCAAATCTCAATCCAAACCAACCAAAGACATGCTAAACCAGCCATAAATCATCACACCACCACCATATATCATCAATTACATGAGAGCAGAAAGTATTCCTAACAGTCATTAATTCAATAAAACCAAGCAAAGAAATTGAATCCTACCTCAAAATTGAAGTTTGAGTTGGAAGATGAAGGCCATAGATATAGAAGCTTGTGTAGAGTGAAAGGATAAGAAGAAGATGATGAGATGGACAGCAAAAGTGAGGGAGGAAAGCTTAGCCTCCTCATGCATGAAAATGAAGGAGGGAGAATGAGATTTAGTTGAGGTTTGTGGTGTAATTTAGTAGATGTTGGGCGGTTGGCTTAGATGGTGGTGAGTGAGCCAAGTTTCTCCATTCGTTGGGTAGCTACTTGGCACCGCTTAGATAGGGAAATGGTGGTTGAATTTCAACCACCTATTCTAGGGTTATCAATGTGAAATTTTATGGATTCGGCTCCAGCAGTACGAAATATCGAGTTTTTACCGATTTCCTTCAAATTGGCAAACTATTACCAGTGAATTTGTAAGATTTTCTATATGTCTATTCTAATTTTTTTCTAAGCCTAATCCCTCTAATTAATTCCTAATCAACTCCTAGTTAACTCTTAATTAATCTTTAATCGACTTCTAATTACTCTTGTATAACTATTAAATCCGAATAAGTCGATTAATGGCGTAAATTAAACGTTTTGCAAATTGAGGGCCTTTCTATTTTCTGTTTTTCTTGGTTAATAGTATTTTTGTAATTTTGGACAAGTTTAGGGACATCTCACGTCATTTCACATGTAGACATCTCCATGGCTCAATTGGCCAAGAATTAGGTTTCTATGTTTTCAGTACGGGATTTTGCTTCATTTATAACCTTATTCTACTAATCCTATTAATGTAGGGACCTAAATATCATTTTCTAAAAAGTTCAACGGCAAGGCCGTAAATAACAAAAGTTTGCCCAAAGACATTTTTATCATTTCCTATTACGTTATATGGGGATGTTATAGAAGGTGGGATTTGGAGTCCCTTTTGGTCTCATGTTCATATAAATGGTATCATTCTTTTAGCCTCTTCACTCTATGTCAAGTTGGAATTTAAAGGCACCGTGATTAGTGGGGTTGCTGAAATTGTTGTAGCCTCTTTCAGGAATAGACACCTCACCGTACGGCTACATGTCCCAGATGGCAACTATTACAGTGAAGATGATTCTAATATGCATATCCCAAGTAATAAACTAAGGTATGAAATCATGACTCGTTCAAGTGTTCAGTATCATATTTTCACGTCGTATATATACTTAACACTTTACTTTTATATTTTGAGTAAGAGGTCTTCTAATCAACTAGTATCTAGAGAAATTATTAGATGCTAATGGAGCACTAGTTGAATTGTACTCTACCTAATGATAGAGTGACCTTCTAGATAAAAGTGTAAATTAGTGGTAATTATATCATAAACTGTAGCTGAAATGTCACTTTGTTATTGCATAGCGCACAATCCTGCCACCACTTGATGAGCACTCAATAATTTCTCCAAGAGCTTATTTTGCGACTTCTGATGCATGTGATCACTGATTGGCTTTGGTGTCTAATCTAATTGGAAGGTTTCTGAACAAAGCCGGCCTCATTAGAAGTCCTATACTTGATCTTTCCCAAGATGGAAGAGCTAAAACCCCGTGGAGTCTGTGCACAGTAGACCAAGTAGAAGCACTCAGGGCACCGATAAAAATTGTTCCAATTTGGATAACAGGAATGATAATGTCTGTGAATCTGAGTCAAGGTTCTTTTTCTGTATTGGAGGCATCCTCCATGGACCGCCACATTACTTCAAATTTTCAAATTCCTGCAGCTTCAGTGGGGACCTTCATGATCATCTCTACAGTTGCTTGGATTGTCCTCTATGAGCGTGTCATAATCCCCATGGCGTCCAGAATAAGAGGCACAACTTCTCGTCTTAGAGCAAACCGGAAAATGGGAGTTGGACTTTCTGCAGTGTGTTTATCAACAGCCTCACTAGCAATAGTAGAGGGTTTCAGGAGGAAATTGGCAATAGAGGAAGGCTTCTCAGAGCATCCAGAAGGTGTTGTGATCATGTCAGTGCTGTGGCTATTGCTAAGGCAAGTCCTTGATGGGCTTGCTGAAGCTTTCAATGTTGTTGGGCAAATTGAGTTCCTTATCTGTGAGTTGCCTCAGTCAATGTCTAGCATAGCATCCACTCTTTCTGGGTTGGGGAGTTCAGGCGGAAATCTGATAGCTAGTTTACTTTTGAGCATTGTTGACAAAGTTACCAAAGGAGAGGGAAAGGTTAGTGGGGTTTCAAGCAACATAAACAAGGGTCATTATGATTGTTATTACTAGCTTATTTTTGGCTTGATGTTGGCCAATCTCCTGTATTTCCTTTACTGTAGTAAGGCTTATGGACCTTGCAAGGGAGAAGAAAATGGAGGTCAAGATGAAGGAGATTAGTGAGAAATGAGCAAGAGATCCTTAGAAAATGTGATATTGTTGCCTCACAAAATTGATAAGATATATCTTGGAACTTGCTAACAACTAAGAGCACGGGGGTGGGGTGAAAGGAGTTTCAGTAGGAGTTGTTAGACGCTACTTGAACCAGCCAGTCCAACCAATGAACCAATTAGAGCAGCTTATTTGCGTTGTGAATTTTAAATAGTTTGGAAATAAAACATTTTTAAGTGATCTTTACATTATTTTTTGTCAAATACATATATTTATGTAGTTTTAAAAAATCTCATGTTCTAAACAATAGCCCGTCTGTTCAATTAGTAACCTTTTGTCCCTTCTGATCAGAGTTTTATAACTAAAAGAGTCTCAGTTTGCTTGTTATTTTTGACGAGAATTTTCTTATTATTGTTAAACTTTTAAAGCTAAAAATTATTGATGATCTTTTAACTATTATTTAAATCTGAGAAGTTCCTTGGTCGCCGGTCATTGAGATATATGAGCTCTGACATTAATTTTTATGCATTGATACTTAAAAAGAGTTTTATACTATTTTTTAATCATATATTTCTTATTATAAAACTTTTAAGGCAACAGGTGATTAAGTCAAAACACATTTTCGATATAGCAATACACGATTGGATATTTATATAAAAAAATTTTATACCGATAATATATAACATCTTTAGTTTTACTATATTTATAACTCAATATTATTAATAATTAAATTCTAAGAGGTCAATAAATAAGGGAAAGGAGAATAGCTTTAGGTTTTTAGATTAACAAAATAGCAGGAAAAAAAAAAAAAGAAGAAAATGTATTCATAGTTATACTAATTCTTTTATTGATAGTGAATTAGTAATGTTCAGTATATTATATAAATTATTAATGTACTTAGATTGTGTCACTAAAACCTAAAATGACTTTAGAAACCTTGAGGACAGATCACCAACTGCCCAAGAGTAGAATAAGAAAATAATATAACAAAATAGTTAAAGTTTCACTTCAAACAAAATAATAATGAAATAATATGGTTGAAGTTATATCTGTATTAAAATAATAATATTTTAATATTATGGTAAAAATTTTAAGGGCACAATCCAATTCACTAATAAAGTTTTTTATAACTTTTATAACTCATTTAACAAGGATTAAGGTACATGAGAGTATAGAGTGTGTTTGGTTTGGCATTTCAGCCATCCAAACCTCCGTTTACTTTCTTGAAAGTAACACCAAGGATGTTTGGGTATTTTCATGGTGACATTTTTTCAATAGTTTTGAAAGCCAGACCTCAGTTTTGGCCTCCCATTCAGTTTTTTCACATTAAAGCTTTGGGAATGGCTATTAGAAATTGTCCTTCCAATTTTATCCTCAACTAATTTTGAGTAATTCTCACTATTTTTTTAAATTATTTTCCCATAAATTACAATGTATATTACTAAATAAATATGATTATGTTTTACAGCAACCTTCCATAAGATGGTACATGTTTTAAAATTTTATTTATATAATTTATTAAAATATATTTAGAAAATAATGAAATGAAAAGTAGAAAATATTAACATTGTAATATTTATGCTTTTTTTATAATTTTACAGGTGAAAGTAATTTTGGTTAATATCATCTAAACAAAACTCATTTTATCAAACTCACTTTTAAAGGAAATCTTTCCAAACATAAATCATGTTACACTAAACTGAATTTTGATTAAAATCAATTTTATAAAATCACATTGATTCAAACTCAAATTTACATACTTCAATTCAAACACACCCTTAATGTTACGTCACCACAAATTAAAGTTAATCAAGTAACTAGGAGTGCGACATATAACCTAAAAGCATATTGAAAGGTAAGCAAGAGGCAGCATCACTTACTAAAAAGGTGAATAAACAATTATCACTCCTTTAATTAAGTGACATAACACTTTAATTACGACACAATCACACTCACACACATTTTCCATCTTCTTCTTCTTCTTCCTTTAGGGGGCGTTTGGTATGCAGGAATTATTTTATTTTCCTGGGAATGTTGAAACATTCCCATGTTTGGTAGGAGGTTTGAAGTAACATTCCCGGGAAGGAGTTTCACCCCTAAAACATTACCACCTCTCCCCCATGGGAATCCAACATTCCCATGGGAAGGGAATATTTGCCATTATAAAAAGACCAAAATACCTCTATCACCCCTCAAAGCCACCTGCCACTGATCACCGCCAGCCGCCATCGGTTACCACCGCTGGCTACCCTCCGCCTCCGGCCGTTGTTGCTGCCCATACTTTGCCACCACTGGTCGCCACCGGCCACCATTTGCTATCTTCGTCGGCCAGCCTCCGCCGCCGCTGCCCACCCTTTGCCACCGCTGCCCACCGCCGCTATCGCCGGCCACCTTTCCCTACCGTTTGCCACTGGTGGGCACCTTCCGCAGTTGCCAACCACCCTTCGCCACCATCCTCGGCCACCTTCCGCTACTACTGGCCACCGTCATCACCGTCAATCTCCACCTCCATCAAGGGTGTTTTTGGAAATTTATCAAATATTCCCGAAAATTCAATTTGCATACCAAATATTCCTAAAATATCATACTTGAAAGAGTTATTCCTAGAAATAGCATTCCTTGGAATTCTATTCCCAGGAATGAAAATTCATTTTGTCTACCAAATGCCCCCTTAGGTGCTGAAATTTCTCTCTTTCCCACTCTCCTCCATTTTTCATTTTTCTCTTTGTCTTTCTATTGAAACACAGGTGCTCTTGAACCAACAAAGTTCCTACACCCAAAAATGAAGTGGGGGTCCCCTTAGAGCTATAATAAGGCCACAGTTTTGAGGGAAAGGATCAATGGTAGCTATTTTGGTTGTCTTCTTTGGTGGTTTGGAGCTTCAATGAAATCTTCTCATAGATTTAGGTTGTCTTCTAGCTTGGAGTTGAGGTAGAGTTCTAGCTACTTCTCCCACTTCAAATAGAATTAGAATTAGAAATGCATCTTAAACCCTAGGTTGTTGAAGAGCCCAAGCTTGATTTTGTGTGTTGAAATTGATTGATTATTGGCATTGGTTGGGTTGTTGATTCATGTTTAGGATTTTGGAATTTGATATCCTCCAAGTTTTATATTAACTTAGGGTTGTATGGAAGTCATAAACTTGCAAGGAGTATTGATAATTTATAAATGTTGTTCCCTATCACTAGTTTCTTAAGTATTGCCTTAAATGGAGTTTTTTGAGCATTAGGCCTAAAACCACAAGAAATATATCTAACTTGCATGAATCAAGTTTAATACAATAAAATAAATGCACAAGTTTCTTAGGTGAAGAGAAGTCTCATGAAATAATTTCCTGCATAGCTCCCTCTAGGAGTCATTAGGCTCTTAGTGCATAAATTTTTATAGAAGAATGATTTTTGAGTGGAGCCAAATTTCAATGAAAGATTAGCCTTAGAGTGAGTTTCACTCGGAATTTTAGAGCCAAAAGAGTTAAAATGGGATAGTTATGAAATTCCTAAGTCTACTATTTTTTGTAGATGCCAAAATAGAGCAGTCTGCATCTCAGACTATATAGCTAATAGTGTGCTTGCCCAAATTGAGTGGGACCAATTTTGTTAGAAAGCGAACTAATAAATAAACAACACCATAAAATTTCAAACCCAAATTTGTTGTATTGAGTTTCTAGTAATTTTGTGAATTCCATTGCGGTTCTGCAAAAGTTGATACAAGATAGTTTTAGTGCAGAGCTTATAACTTGAGTTTAGGTTAACCAAATTGATCAAAACTTATTGTGTTTGAAAGAGGGTTTATGAATGTACGTCAAAATAGTAAGAGACGGATTTTTGGTGATTTTTCGAAGTGGTAGAGCCGAATCTATCCTAAACCTAAACTAGTAGTAGATAACTCTACACATCATGAGTTTTGAAATTCTATTTTTGTTGAAACCAGATCCCAAAAAAAAAAATGACACATAAGGACTCTTTACACCAAGTTTCATAAGAAATGAACAAGAATTACATAATTAACAATTAACATTAAATTAGAATGGAATGATTTCAGCCTATTAATGAAAGGAAGGGAAATCTTGTTTTCTTAAATAAATTGTTGGTAATTTGGCTTGGATTAGTGTCAACTTATTCCTAGAATTAAGGATATGTAAGGAGGTGTTTAAGAAAGTTAAAGAGAATGCTATGAGTGAATTACAAAATAGAAATTTTGAGGGCAAAAGCGTGCCTTATGGGCGAATGGCCTTTATTGGGGACATAAAGAGAATTTCTAAATTTAAATGCATATGTAAGTAATAAAATGTTAGCATATTAAATTGATGATGGTGGTGATGTTAAGGACGAATGGCAATTTTATTTTGAAGTGGGATGTGTTACATTGAATTGATATTTATGACTCTGATCTCTTGCTCTAAGAATAAATTACTTGATGCCAAACTTTAGGCTGAGAATTCTAGTGAATTATGTAACATCCCCACTTTCTTAAATAAAGAATAATAGAAACTTTTAATTAATTCTCTTATGTGTAGGAATTTCTCAGGTAGTGCTATATCCTGATAAATCTCACACTCAGAAATATAGGGTAGCGTAACACTACTATCGAAAATATGGCACTACCATATGTTAAAAATTAGAAAATAAAAAAAGTGCCCCTATGAGTTTTTGTTATTTGCAGTGTTATCCAGAACTTTTGGAAATTACACTTTGACCCCACAAGAATATTTCCATAAGGACCCTATATCTTTTTGGAAAATGACATCTATGTCCCCTAATCTGTAGAGTTAGCAAAATAGGGCTTTAAACAGAGCAGAATCACGTAGTGAAACCGTAGAAGTTTAAATCTCGGCCGTTTGAGCCACAGGAGTAATGAGGTGTGAAATGACATTGGGGACATAAAGAGAATATCTAAATTTAAATGCATATGTATGTTAGCATATTGAATTGATGATGGTGGTGATGTTAAGGACGAATGGCAATTTTATTTTGAAGTGGGATGTGTTACATTGAATTGATATTTATGACTCTAATCTCTTGCTCTAAGAATAAATTACTTGATGCCAAACTTTAGGCTGAGAATTCTAGTGAATTATGTAACATCCCCACTTTCTTAAATAAAGAATAATAGAAACTTTTAATTAATTCTCTTAAGTGTAGGAATTTCTCAGGTAGTGCTATATCCTAATGAATCTCACACTCAGAAATATAGGGTAGCGTAACACTACTATCGAAAATATGGCACTACCATATGTTAAAAATTAGAAAATAAAAAAAGTGCCCCTGTGAGTTTTTGTTATTTGCAGTGTTATCCAGAACTTTTAGAAATTACACTTTGACCCCACAAGAATATTTCCATAAGGAACCTATATCTTTTTGGAAAATAACATCTATGTCCCCTAATCTGTAGAGTTAGCAAAATAGGGCTTTAAACAGAGCAGAATCACGTAGTGAAATCGTAGAAGTTTAAATCTCGGCCGTTTGAGCCACAGGAGTAGTGAGGTGTGAAATGACATGAGGTGTCCTTGTACTTACTTAAAATTACGGAAATGCCATTGTTATGGAAAATAGAAAACAGAAAGGTTCTAAATTTCCAAAACTTTTAATTTACGCCGTTAATTGATTTATTCAATTTTTATTGACTAAGTAAGGTTAATTAGAAAGTAAATAAAGGATAATTAGAAGTTAATTAGATATTAATTAGAGAGATTAGGCTTAAGAAAATTTGAATGAACATATTGAAAATTTTCCAAAATTGTCTAGTAACGTTTTACCGGTTTGGAGGAAATTAGTAAAGTTTCGGTGTTTTAAATTGTCAAAACCGAATCAATAGAATTTCACACCAATCACCCTATTTTGAGTGGCTACTATTTAGCCACTCCTAGCCCTATGAATAGCGCCATTTGTTGCCCAAGTGAGTGGAGAAGCTTGGCTCAATATACACCATCCAAGCCTCCACTAATCACTACCCATTATCATATTTAAAAACACCAAAATACCCTTCCAACACCCACATAATTTCACCCCCACTAGCTGCAGCCTTCTCTCCACTTCTTCTTCTTCTTCTTCTTCTTCCTTTCTTTCCTTACCTCCATGGCTATGAGCTTCAAGCTCATAGTTCATAGTCTCAAATCCTCTTGCTCCTTTTATGAACATTGATCCTCACCTCCTTCTCTACAAAACCCCTCTAACAATTTCATGATTAAACATCAAATAGAGCCTCCCCACATTCATGTGAGCTGTTGCCATGGTGAAGGAAAAAGGCTAGGAGTTGATTCTTGGCTTCCTTGTTTCCATGGTTTTAAGGATTTTGTGGTAGGTAACTTAAATCCTAAGTTTTTTATTGTTTATTGGTGATACGTGGTGTAACACCTTACCAGACAAAATGCTATGCTTAAGTCATAATATATTATCTGATAAGTTATTACATGTGGTGAACTAAGAGTTAAGTATTTACTTCAATCAGTTTCTATTTGGCAATGAAATACACACTAAACAGTCCTTGTACCAGAAGTAAAGTAACACCAATAAAAATATGAAAGAAATAGAACTTACTAAAACTGCATCATATATATATACATATGTATAAATTTGTTTTCAAAGTTGTCAAAAGATATGTAAGATAGTACAGGGCAGTAAAAAATGAGGCCACTAACACAAAATAAATCGGCCTGTCTATATGAACAACCCCCCTAATTAGTCCCCATGGGACATTTCATGTACAACTATAATCTCTTACCCATATGCTCATGACCTAAATACCAAAAGAGGGCCATCCTGTACACCTACTGCTGCTACAGTGGGTACTTCAACTAGATGGATTTTGAAGAAAAGAATCCATTCGTTATGCCGGCATCCATAAGGCTGTAATCCACACTCGGAGCAGAGGACGAAGAAGATGAACTCTCAGCCTCAGATGGATCCTGTAATGTCCGAAAAATTTTATCGTTAACAACTGAGTTGTTCGGTTTTATCGAATAAGTGAGTTTAATCAGGATCTGATTAGACACTTACTTAAAGCCAATTAAGTGGGATTTAGATGGATTAGGCTTGATGGAATTAGATTAGGAGCATAGAAAACTCCACAGAAAATTTTCAAGCCAGTTTACTGATATAAGGGAAATAGGTAAGATTTTGGTATTTCAAACTGTCGGAACCAGACCAGTAGAATTTTTCTATGAGTGCCCTAGAATCAACGGCTAGGATTTAGCCAAATACCCCCCTGAAGTGGCGCCTAGACAGCCCTTGATGAGGAGAGGTAAACCAGATTTCATGATTAACTTGGATCCACCAATCACAAGCAAGCAACCACCAAATATCTTCACCTTTTTCTCTTTTTCTCATCCATTTTCGGCCCCTCATCCAGCAGCTGAAGCTCTTCTCTTTCTCTCCACCTTGCTCTCATTTCCACTCCATTCTCGTCCATCTTCAAGTTTCATCCCAAGTCACCACCATCAAAGACACAAAATCAGCATAAATTACATAAGACAAGGTAGGAAATCCTACTTCTTCTCTTATTTTCTCTGATTTGGGGCTATATGAGGAGCATGCATAATCTGTGATATGGATGTTTTATAGAGTGATGATGATGTTTTATGACTGGTTTTGCATGTATGTTGTGATTAAAATTGGATTTGAGGGCAAATAGCCTGAAGGAAGAAGACAAATCTAGAAGCTGCTAGGGTTTTCCCTCGGTGAGCCATACGGCGGAGTGTATGGCTCTACCTACCACCATTTAAATTAGATGAAACCATTTTTATATGAAACTAGACATCTAGGGTTTTCCACACATATATCATATAAGGCCATTGGATTAGTATAGAATTAGTTATGAATTTTTGAAGTTTACCCTAGAAATCTGGATTCCTATCCGGGCAGTAGGAGTTGAGAAAGGTATAACTTATCCTATACAACTTCAAATTGAGTGAACCCAAGTTTGTTTGAAAGCTAATATGTAAAGGAATATCCCAACCGAACTCATAGCCATTTGCTCCTAGTGCACTAAGGAAGTTGGCTTAAGTCTAAACCGGATTGAAATAGGGTAGTTTAGTAAGGCCAAGTTTCGAGACTCATAAGTCAAAATATACCTATGCAAATGACATGAAACTTAATTCATTTGAAAGCTTATTCTGATAGCTTTAATTTGATATAAATTTTATATGAATTCATCTAGTTTTCTATTTTTAGTGAATTTTTACTTAAAAGGACCCAATTCTAGCTGAGAATAGGGCAGTCTGAGGTAAATTGTTTATATCTAGAGTTATACACATCAAAATGAGATGGGACTAAAAGGGTTAGAATCTAGACATATGAGGCTATAACATATCCAAAAATTAGATTTAAATGAGTTGAATTGGATGAGAAGTGAGGCACACCAAATTCGGGCAGAATAGAGGGGCTTAAACTGAAACTCTATTGATGTTTACATTGAAATTGTTGATTGAGGTTATGAATGTACATGTATAATTGCTACTCATTACAAAATTTACAAGTTGTATAAATGTACTGGTTGTCTGGCACTATTCATGGGAAAACAGACTCGATCTGTTATGCTGCCGAAATTTCGGTAAGAAGTTCATATGTTATGAAATTTATGACAACTTGAGTACATCATATGTAAAGAGACAAGCTAGATGTGCATTTATTTCATGACATTATAAAGAATTCCACATCACTTAGGCTGGCCCGGGAATAAATTAAGGGAAATCGATCAGTGGGAAGGTCGAGGAAAGTAAACCCGGCCATCCTGTATAGGAACGAGCTCGGTCCTGAAAAGCGAACTATTACCTAGGAGTATATGGCCAAAGACTCCCAGGGGACCAAGGATGGAAATAAGTTCTAATAGGCGAAAGCCTTCAAGAATGAGATGCATACCTAATTTTCACATTCATATGCACAGTGTAATGCTTATTAATTGATTGTCCTACATACCTGTTTATTTTTCGTGATATGCTATTGCTCCTTTACAATTACTGTTTAATTGCATCGATGTTTCTATTAATTAAAATTGAGCTTGTTTCGGTGTATGTTCTCAATAAGTAGTTAAGTTAAATATCATTTTCATTGTACCACTGGAAATTTTTGAAAGACCAAAACAACTGGGAATGACAGCGATGACAGATGTATAGAACTAGGAATTGCCACTGAGAAATTTCTATTTCTCACCCTACTGTATATTACCGCGTCATTATCAGACTATGGAGCACGCAGCGATAGGAGTCCTATTATTGAGTTCCCCGAGCTTCACATCCACATCGACCCATTTCTAGATTCTGTATATATATCTAGCAGGTGCCAGTTTTGTCTGTATTTCTTTTTCCAAAGACTTCGTCGTACCACTTACGCACCCACTGCTTGGCCCCGCTGTCCCGTATATTGCCATTCCCCTTCATATGGTCCATGCATTTCCACCTCCTCCAATAGCAGCAGTAGTAGCAGCCCCCGCTCCTATGGCCCTTCCTGCTTCACCACCACAATTGATGCTTTCCGCCTTGACACCAGAGGAGGATCCATCTGAGGCAGCGATTTCCTCCTCGTCCTCTGCTCCCAGCACGGGCCACCCTCCTGCAAATGCACCCATGGTGAATGGGTTTCTTTCTTTAGATTCCGGTTAGATAGTGGGTTTACCGTAGTGGTAGTAGATGTACAGAATGACCCTCTTTTGGCAGTCTGGGTCATGGATAGATGGGTAGATGTTAGGAGATGTTACTTACAGTATACCGATTATCTAGTATTTATTCCGCCGTCACGCAGAAATTTTTGTTACGCGATTAGGCATTTTATGTGAATAGCGAATAAAAATACAGAAAATATAATTTAATCAGTACTATACGTAATCACTTATCAGATCATTTATTATGATTTAAGCATAGTACTTTGTTTGATAAGGTGTTACATTTTTGGTATCAGAGCAGTTCATCCTAATATAGGCCTGAGGATTGGACTGACTATGCTTCGCATATGCTCTGTATTCCCTAGATCTTATTATGTTCTGAGTCTTGTCCATATGGATAGGACGTACGTAAAGGAGTTTGCCTAACTGTATGCTATTATTTACTAGCACACCGAACTTAGTATTGAGCCTGATCAACTCAATTACTCTTGTTTTGTGTGTTCAGAACTTAATGGCTTCTGGAAGGCAGGGTAGACCACGAACTTCCCCAGCCTAAGAGGAATCCACGGAGTTCCTGGATGCAATGCGAGAGATGGCGCAGGCTATGCGCGAACAGGCAGCTGCGGCAACTCAAATGATGGGCCAATTAGGAAGGTAGTCAGAGGTAGATCGTGGGGGAAATCATAATGGCCCTGGGATGGATCTGGAATACCTCAAATTTGCCGAGTTTCGAAAGGCTAATCCATCCAGCTTCAAGGGAGCCTTTAACCCAGATAAAGCAGATGAATGGGTTAAAGCTATGGAAAAGATTTTCTCCGTGTTAGATTGCACAGGCTGTTAAAAGGTGACTTTTGCCACCTATATGTTAGAAGCTGATGCAGAATTCTGGTGGAACAATGCACGGCGATTATTAGAAGGATCCCAGACAGAAATTACCTGGGACGTATTCAAAGATGCATTCTATCAGAAGTACTTCCCTATGTTTGTCCGCAATGCCAAGGAGTTGGAATTCATGCACCTTCGTCAAGGAAATAGTAACATGTCGGAGTACATTGCTAAATTTGAGGAGTTGTGCAAATTTTCCACTATTTATCAATGGAACCCCGATGAAGCATGGAAATGTATGAAATTTGAAGGCGGACTAAGAGAAGACATTCTTGCCACCATAGGACCAATGGAGATCAGAGACTTCCCTACCTTGGTAAACAAGTGCCGCTTAGTGGAGGACTGTAACAAGAAGTTAGTTGCTACTAGAGCATCCGGCAACAACTTTAAGAGGGGGCTAGCTCCACAAGGTCCGAGGTTCAAGCCTAACTTACAGTAGCGGAGGAAGTTCCAGCTGGCGAGTAACAAAGGCAAGCAACCTCAAAGGCCTTTTGAGAACCAAATTTGCAGCCAATGCGGCAGGAATCGTGGCGACCGCCCCTGCTTGCCAGGTCAAAATGTTTGCTTTGGATGTGGCAAACCAGGCCACAGAATCTATGAATGCCCTGCCAGAAACCCTCAACCGACTCCTAAGCTGCAACGCCAAGGGAGGGTTTTCACTATGGATGCATAGGAGGTCAAGAAGTCAGAAGATTTGATCCAAGCTACATGCGAAGTAAATGGTAAGACTTTAACCATTTTATACGATTTAGGTGCATCTCACTCTTTCATCTCGCATGAATGCATGACAGCCCTACAGCTACCTATTTCTAAATTACCCTATGACTTGCTAGTTTCTACTCCTGTCAAATAGGAGGTCGAATCTTTTTGGCTAATTTAATTTGTCTTCCCTTGTTCGGACTTGACATTATTTTGGGTATGGACTGGTTCTCTACCAACCAAGCCCTGCTAAATTGCTCCGATAAATCCATTATACTCCCCCTTGTTTCATCTTCTGAATCAGTAATCCCTGTAAGTCTTTGTTTAAGTTCCTTAACTATGCACCCTTGTGGGAATAGAAGTTAAAGGTATATTTTCTTATCAACCAGCATAACAAAGGTTGATCAGGAGTTAAACAATATTCCAGTTGTTAGGGAATATCCTGACGTGTTTCCTGAAGATATCCCTGAGTTCCCTCCCGAGAGAGATTGAGTTTACCATTGAATTAGTACCAGGAGTTGGACCAATATCTCTAGCATTATACCGCATGTCACCCTTGGAACTGGCTGAACTTAAGGGGCAGATTGAAGAACTTCTGGAAAAGAAATTCATTAGACTAAGTGCATCGCTGTGGGGAGCCCAGTCTTGTTAGTTAAGAAGAAAGATGGAGGCATGCGACTCTGTGCAGATGACAGACAGTTGAATAAGGTAACAATCAAAAACAAATATCTGTTACCAAGGATTGATGATCTTATGGATCAACTACAAGGGGGCTACTGTATTTTCCAAGATTGATCTACGGTTTGGATATCGCTAGATTCGGGTTTGAGAAGAAGACATTCTGAAGACAGTGTTTCGAACTCATTATGGACATTATGAATATACTATGATGTCCTTTGGATTGACGAATACACTGGCAATATTCATGGATTACATGAACCGAATATTCAGGCCATATCTTGATAAATTTGTGGTGGTGTTCATTGATGACATACTTGTCTACTCGAAGATGGAACAGGAGCACGCTGAATATTTGCGAGTAGTTCTGCAAATTCTAAGAGAGAAGAAACTTTATGCTAAGTTATCCAAATGTGAATTTTGGATGAAAGAAGTAAAGTTTCTCGGCCACATGGTATCCCATGGGGGAATTTCAGTGGATCCCAAAGATAAGGTAAGCAAGATAAACTAGGAACGACCAATGACAGTTACAAAAATTAGGAGCTTCTTAGGGCTGGCAGGATACTACAGAAGATTTGTTAAGAACTTCTCTCAAATAGCTCTACCTTTAACCAAATTAACCAGAAAGAATGCCCCATTTGAATGGACACCCGAGTGCAAGCAGAGCTTTCAAGAATTAAAGGAAAGATTGACAACAGCCCCAATACTTATTTTACTGGATCCTCATGGATCGTTCAAAGTGTACTGTGATGCTTCTAAGAAAGGATTGGCGTCTGTGCTAATGCAAAATAGAAATGTCATGGCATATGCTTCCAGGCAATTGAAAACTCATGAAAGAAACTATCCAACGCATTACCTTGAGCTGGCAACGATAGTGTTTGCCTTGAAGATGTGGAGACATTATCTCTATGGAGTGAAGTTTGAAGTATTTTTTGATCACAAAAGCTTGAAATACCTTTTTGATCAGAAGGAATTAAACATGAGTTAGCGAAGGTGGATGGAGTTTCTTAAAGATTATGAGTTTAACCTGAAGTACCATCCAAGCAAGGCAAACGTGGTAGTAGATGCCCTAAGCAGAAAATCCTTGACAGTGGCATGGATGATGATCAAAGAAGCAGAACTTATAGAAAGTTTCCAAACCCTCAACTTGGGGATCTCTGTAACCCCCAGTGCCATTCAATTGCACCAACTTAAGACAACTAGTACTTTTAAAGACCAAATCTAGCAAGCCCAGCAAGGGAGTGATGACTTCCAGCATATAGTGCGACTGGTACAATCCAGCAAGCTAACAGGATTTTCCCAAGATGCAGACGGAATGTGGCGATATCATGGGAGGATATGTGAACCTACGGAGGATGACCTTAGGAGGAAGGTCTTGGAGGAAGCCCATAAGAGTGATTTTACTATACATCCTGGCATTAACAAGATGTACCAAGACCTCAGAAGATGTTTTGGTGGCCAGGCCTTAAAATAGATGTAGCCAATTTTGTGAATAAATGTTTGTAACACCCTCCTAAGCACAGTACTATGCTTAAGTCATAGTACTATACTCTGAGCTATTCTTGTTACGAGTGGACCTCGTCTGACAGCCAACTTCAGCCTGCCTTTGGAAACTTCTAAAATCATCTGGAGACAACATGGAAATAGGAGTGAGAATTATAAAATTCTCAGTAGGATTCTCTAATCTTCATACATAGTGACATCATGTTCGTCTCCAGTTTGCTTCGGTTTATTTTGAAATGGATGAACATGCTGCACAAACTGTTTAATTTTACATTTCGAAAAGTGTCTTATCCGAAGCAAAGTTCATTTTAATTATACACTTAGCATTTGGGAGAACCCAAAAATTTCATTCAAATATAGCACCATGAATAATAACTGTAGCATATTAAAACACATCTAACATCAATATGCTAGGAATATAACATCTACACATAAACTTACTCGTACTTAAAATTCATGCCTATACATGAAACTTGCTTTTCTTTCTTCATCTTTCTTTTTATCATAAAATCTTTACATGCCATATTCCAGAGTATGATCGCCATGTCATACCCCATCAGAGCGTGATCGCCATGTCACGTTCCTTAGGAATATGGGACCTTCATTCGGTACTTACACTAGCTGGGTCATGCCATGCCTCATGTAAGTTCTGTGCTTGCATCTACTTTAATCTTTAGTCTTTAGTATTTACTTGGCACACCTAGGCGTTACGTATTGCCGTCCCTAGGGTGCTTTTACTGCCCTTGGCTCACACTAGCTGGGTCGATGCCATGCCTCATGTGATTGGGGTGCTTGCATATACTTTAATCTTTAGTCTTTAATCTTTTGGCACACCTAGGCGTTATGTATCGCCGTCCCTAGGGTGCATTTATCGCCTTGGGTAGCTTTGGCCTTGGAGTGAGCTCGTCAGCCTCACCCGTGACCATCGCCACACCGACTCACCCACAGGGACCCATCGCCTCTAGGTTGGAGGGACCCAAAGTGCAACTGCCTCCAACATAGAGGGACCCAAGTCTTTAGCTGCCTTCACAAGGAGGGACCCATGTGCAACTGCGTCCAGATGAAGGGACCCATGTCTTTATCATTTAACTGCCTTCACAGGGAGGGATTTCAAATAACTGTCCCCGAGTGAAGGGACCCACATTTTATCTTATTTAGCTGCCTTCACAAGGAGGGACCTCGAATAACTGCCTCCGAGTGAAGGGACCCACATTCAATATATTCACGTTCTTTTATTCTCATACATATTCAAGCACAATTATAAAGAGTGTACTCATGCATATACTTCATTTATTTTCACGTATCATTGCACACATGATCTTCACGTACATATTCGTAACACATAAAGGCTCGCAGCCTCCTTACCATTCTACCGACACTCATACATATGCTTCGTTCTTTACTTTCATATATCTCATCTCATACTTATATCATTGAATATAGGGTTTCTATATACCCATTCATACTCTAATTCATCATTACCTGTAAACATTCCTAGTTTTATAGACTTACGCCAGTAAATTGGCAAAGATGACGGATCAGGTCCGTTTCCCTATAAATAGTGCCAGCCTTCACGAACAATTCAGTCATAGCAACATAATCAACTTACATATATATATCAATGTCAAGCTGGCAATCCTCAATTCAACTTTATATGTTTCACTAACACTTGTAGAATTATCATTTTGGCCATTCTGCCAATTCTATTCAGTTCTACCCGAATCTTGTATAATCCACCTTTATCTCTATTCAACTCATTTAAATCTGAAATTTGGGTATGTCATATCTCTATATGTCTACTTTCTAACCTTTTTGGTCCCATATCATTTTGATTTATATAACTCAACATATTCAACCTTTGCCTTAGCTTGTTCAGTCACTAGCCCGAATTACACTCCTGGGAATATAAATTCACTAAAAATCGAAACTAAACTCAAATCTTACGAAATTGGTCTCATATCAAAGCTAACAGGACAAACTTTCATTTGCCACAAGTTTCACTCCATTTGCTTAAGTACATCTCGAGATATGAGTCCTGAAAGTCGACCTTCCTGAACTACCCTGTGTTGGTCTGAATTAGACATAGGACAACTTCCTCGAATCACTGGGAACAATTGGGACCATAACAAACTCGGAATCTTATATTGGGGTGTTCCTCTGTGTGTAAGCTTTCTAACAAAACTGGTTTCGCTCAATTTGGAGTTGTATAGGGTGAGTTATACCCTCCTCATGTCACCCTGCCCGGATGAAAGTCCTAAACCCTAGGTCAAACTTCAAAAATTCGTATCTCTCTCAATACTAATCCAATAACCTTATATGATATATCCATGGAAAGCCCTGAAGGTCTACTTTCATCTAAAAATGGCTTCATTGGATTTGACCGATTGTAGGCGGCGCCGTACACTCCGTCGTACGGACTGCCGTGGACTTCCTCACCAAGACAGCATCTCACTTCTCCACTCCTTCTAATCATAATTCTGACTCAAAGTCTTCTATTAATTCAATCATAAATTCATCCAATACATCCAATAGTTCATTAAATACGTAAAGAATAGCACAATCTCATGCAATTATAGTGTAAGAAATTCAAGAATAGAGCAGAATCCTACCTCTTTGGAGCAAGATTTGGCTAAGTGCTGAAACTTGGAGTTTGGATGAACAAGGCTGGAACTTAGCTTGATCTTTGGATGTGTGAGCAAGAGAGAAAGAGAGCTGAAGGAGAAGAGGAAAGCAACGTGAATTATGGTCTGAATCAAAGGAGGAAGGATGTGTTATATAGGCATGAGTGGGGGTTAACTTGGAAGGTTGTGATTGGCCTATAAACATAAGGCCAAGTTTCAGCCAACCTTGCTCCCCACGTTGCCCTTTGTGTGGTAGTTTCTAGCATATTCTGGAAACTAAATCGGAACTCGTAGGCTCTATAAAGTCGTAACTCGTGAACCTCATGTATATGAAGTCAGAACTCGGGCTGGGAGCTGAAGCCTAATATCGGAACGCGTACAAGCTTGTTTGTGACTTTGGGGAAATCGGAGGCCGTAAGTCAAAAGTTTACCATCACATAATCTTGGAACTTCCTATTTGAACTCGGAAATGCCCATGCTGGATGTGAAATCGGAACTCGTGTGACTGAAGATTTGCTCAAGGGTCCGAACTCGTATCCATCCCAATTGAGTTCAACACTAAGGTCGGAACTCGTGAGTTCGAGTCACGTTTCCAAACACAAGTTCTTAAACTCGGAAACCGTGTATAAATGCTTTTAAGACATGAAGTCAGAAGTCGTGAAGTAGTAAAGTATGCCACTTGAAGTCGTAGGTCGGAAATTTGCCCGTATATACCTCGAAGTCAGAAATCGTTCATAATCAAAATTGAGGATTTAATCGGAAGTCGGACAGAATGTGAAGTCGGAATTTATACACTGTATGGTTGGTTACATCGGAATCCGGATATATTTTCCTTGAGGCATGAAACCGGATCTCATGGAATTACGTTCATGTGTACGGACTTGAAGGTTAAACTCGGAAGTCGTTGGAAATAATCCATACAAAGTCGGAAGTCGTACAAGGCATGAAGTCGGGAATCCAGCAAAACTAACTCGGAACTCTGGAATAATACTCTTATCTGTGTTTCAAGGACGAAGTTGGAAATCGGAATGAATCAGTCCTGATGGCAAAGCCGAACTCGGAAACCGCGATGTTACAATGTTTAACTTGCCAGAAGATGAAGATAGAGCATCAGAAGCCGGCAGGAACATTACAACCCTTAGAAATTCCGGAATGGAAATGGGAGAGCATTTTTATGGATTTCGTGATAGGCTTACCAAGAGCCCCCTCAGGATATGACGCCATATGGATCATAGTGGACAGACTAACCAAGTCAGCTCACTTTTTACCCATTCGAGGGAATTCTCCTCTAGAAAAGTTGGCTCAACTATATATTCAAGAAGTAGTACGACTACATGGTATTCCTTCAACAATCATTTCTGATCGAGATCCAAGGTTCATCTCACGGTTTTGGGGAGCGCTCCAAAAGGCATTCGGTACTAAGCTATGTCTAAGTATTGCATATCATCTGCAATCGGATGGCCAAACAGAGCGGACGATTCAGACTTTGGAAGATATGTTGTGGGCATACATTCTGGAACAACGGGGGAATTGGGATCGATACTTACCGTTAGCCGAGTTTGCCTACAACAACAGTTACCATGCTAGCATTGGCATGGCTCCATATGAGGCTTTATATGGGCGAAAATGTCAATCTCCCCTATGTTGGTATGAACTAGGAGAACAGAGTCTATTGGGTCCAGAACTAGTCAGACAAACTACAGAGCAAATCAAAAGAATCCGTAGCAAAATACTTGCAGTTCAGAGCCGTCAAAAGAGCTACGCGGATGTTAGGAAGAAACCCTCGGAGTTTCAAGAAGGAGACCATGTGTTTCTAAAAATCA
This sequence comes from Pterocarpus santalinus, assembly GCA_031439595.1. NCBI lineage: Eukaryota > Viridiplantae > Streptophyta > Magnoliopsida > Fabales > Fabaceae > Pterocarpus > Pterocarpus santalinus. Next base: position 49,747,418 of record CM062527.1, read on the forward strand.
CACCCACAACTGAGGTAGGTAGAGCCATTAAAGTCAAAAAGCTAAGCCCTCGCTTTATAAGTCTCTTTCAAATTTTAAAGTGAATTGGGCCAGTTACATATCCAGTTGCCTTACCTCTGCATCTATCTAATCTTCATGATGTTTACCACATTTCGCAACTCAGAAGATACCAACCAGATCTTGCTCACCTGTTGGAACCTGAATCAATCCAATTAAGGGATGACTTGACTTTTCATGCACCCCCAGCACGGATAGTGGATTGGAGCATCAAACACCTTCGGAACCAAGCTGTACAATTGGTGAAGGTAGCATGGAGACATGAAGACTCTGCGGATTGTACGTGGGAATTAGAATCCGATATGAGGAGAGAACATCCCGAATTATTCTCAGGTACTAAATTTTGAGGATAAAATTTTTTTTAGGAGGGTAGAAATGTAACGTCCGAAAAATTTTATCGTTAACAACTGAGTTGTTCGATTTTATCGAATAAATGAGTTTAATCAGGATCTGATTAGACACTTACTTAAAGCCAATTAAGTGGGATTTAGATGGATTAGGCTTGATGGAATTAGATTAGGAGCATAGAAAACCCCACAGAAAATTTTCAAGCCAGTTTACCGATATAAGGGAAATCGGTAAGATTTCGGTATTTCAAACTGTCGGAACCGGACCAGTAGAATTTTTTTATGAGTGCCCTAGAATCAACGGCTAGGATTTAGCCAAATACCCCCCTTTAGTGGCGCCTAGACAGCCCTTGATGAGGAGAGGTAAACCAGATTTCATGATTAACTTGGATCCACCAATCACAAGCAAGCAACCACCAAATATCTTCACCTTTTTCTCTTTTTCTCCTCATCCATTTTCGGCCCCTCATCCAGCAGCTAAAGCTCTTCTCTTTCTCTCCTCCTTGCTCTCATTTCCACTCCATTCTCATCCATTTTCAAGTCTCATCTCAAGTCACCACCATCAAAGACACAAAATTAGCATAAATTACATAAGACAAGGTAGGAAATCCTACTTCTTCTCTTATTTTCTCTAATTTGGGGCTGTATGAGGAGCATGCATAATCTGAGATATGGATGTTTTATAGAGTGATGATGATGTTTCATGACTGGTTTTCCATGTATGTTGTGATTAAAATTGGATTTAAGGGCAAATAGCTTGAAGGAGGAAGACAAATCTAGAAGCTGTTAGGGTTTTCCCTCAGCGATCCGTACGGTGGAGTGTACGGCACCGCCTACTACTGTTTAAATTAGATGAAACCATTTTTATATGAAACTAGACATCGAGGGATTTCCATACATATATCATATAAGGCCATTGGATTAGTATAGAATTAGTTATGAATTTTTGAAGCTTACCGTAGAAATCTAGATTCCTATCCGGGTAGTAGGAGTTGAGAAGGGTATAACTCACCCTATACAACTTCAAATTGAGTGAACCCAAGTTTGTTTCAAAGCTAACATGTAAAGGAATATCCCAACCAAACTCATAGCCGTTTGCTCCCAGTGTACCAAGGAAGTTGGCTTAAATCTAAACCGGATTGAACTAGGGTAGTTTAGTATGGCCAAGTTTCGAGACTCATAAGTCAAAATATACCTATGCAAATGACATGAAACTTAATTCATTTGAAAGCTTATTCTGATAGCTTTAATTTGACATAAATTTTGTATGAATTCATCTAGTTTTCTATTTTTAGTGAATTTTTACTTAAAAGAACCCAATTCTAGCTAAGAACAGGGCAGTCTGAGGTAAATTGTTTATATCTAGAGTTATACACATCAAAATGAGATGGGACCAAAAGGGTTAGAATCTATACATATGAGGCTATGACATATCCAAAAATTAGATTTAAATGAGTTGAATTGGATGAGAAGTGAGGCACACCAAATTCGGGCAGAATAGAGGGGCTTAAACTGAAACTCTATTGATGTTTACATTGAAATTGTTGATTGAGGTTATGAATGTACATGTATAATTGCTGCTCATTACAAAATTTACAAGCTGTATACATGTACTGGTTGTCTGGCACTATTCATGGGGAAGCGAATCCGATCCGTTATGCTGCCGAAATTTCGGTAAAAAGTTCATATGTTATGAAATTTATGACAACTTGAGTACATCATATGTAAAGAGACAAGCTAGATGTGCATTCATTTCATGACATTATAAAGACTTCCACATCACTTGGGCCAGCCCTGGAATAAATTAAGGGGAATAAATCAGTGGGAAGGTCGGGGAAAGTAAACCCGGCCATCCTGTATAGGAACGAGCTCGATCCTGAAAAGCGGACTATTACCTAGAAGTATATGGCCAAAGACTCCCAGGGGACCAAGGATGGAAATAAGTTCTAATAGGCAAAAGCCTTCAAGAATGAGATGCATACCTAATTTTCACATTCATATGCACAGTGTAATGCTTATTAATTGACTGTCCTAGATACTTGTTTATTTTTCGTGATATGCTATTGCTCCTTTACAATTACTGTTTAATTGCATTAGTGTTTCTATTAATTAAAATTGAGCTTGTTTCGGTGTATGTTCTCAACAAGTAGTTAAGTTAAATATCATTTTGCATTGTACCACTGGAAATGTTTGAAAGACCAAAACAACTGGGAATGACAACGATGATAGATGTATAGAACTAGGAATTCCTACTGAGAAATTTCTATTTCTCACCCTATTGTATATTACCGCGTCCTTCTCAGACTATGGAGCACGCAGCGACAAGAGTCCTATTCATTGAGTTCCCCGAGCTTCACATCCACATCGACCCGTTTCTAGATTCTGTATATATATCTGGCAGGTGCCAGTTTCGTCTGTATTTCTTTTTCCAAAGAGACTTCGCCGTACCACTTACGCACCCACTGTTTGACCCCGCTGTCCCGTATATTGCCATTCCCCTTCATATGGCCCATCCATTTCCACCTCCTCCAGCAGTAGCAATAGCACCAGTGGCAGCAGCAGCCCCCGCTCTTATGGCCCCTCCTGCTTCACCACCACAGCCGATGCTTTCCGCCTCGATGCTAGAGGAGGATCTATCTGGGGCAGTGAGTTCCTCCTCGTCCTCTGCTCCCAGCGCGGGCCACCCTCCTGTAGATGCACCCATGGCGAATGGATTTCTTTCTTCAGATTTTGGTTAGATAGTGGGTTTACTATAGTGGTAGTAGATGTACAGAATGGCCCTCTTTTGGCAGTTTGGGTCATGGTTAGATCAATAGATGTTAGGAGATGTATATGAAATGTCCCATGGGGACCACTTGGGGTACTGTTTCTAAAGACTGGCCATTTTGTTTTGTATTAGTGGCCTTATTTTGTTACCCTGTATCATTTTGACAAACTTTAAAATTAGATGACTATGTATATATTTACAATGCCTTTTGCAGTAGTTCTGTCCTTAATACATTTTTATTTACGTTATGTTACTTACAGTATACCGATTATCTAGTATTTATTCTGCCGTCACGCAGAAATTTTTGTTACGCGATTAAGCATTTTATGTGAATAACGAATAAAAATATAGAAAATAGAATTTAATCAGTACTATACGTAATCACTTATCAAATCATTTATTATGACTTAAGCATAGTATTTTGTCTGATAAGGTGTTACAGATCCTCCTCAGACATCAAGGCCGGGGGTATCTGCTGCGGTGGTGAGGGTGGCGAAGCCATGGGAGCTATTGTTGCTGTTGGCGCTGCTGCTGCAGCATGTGAAGGTGGGAAGGGATGAGCCATATGGAGAGGGATGACTATGTAAGGGACGATGGGGTCAAAAAGCGGGTGCATGAGTGGTATAGCAAAATCTCTCTGGAAGAAGAAATATAGGCGAAACTGACATCTATCGGATATATACACGGAGTTTATGAGTGGATCAAGATGGATGTGGAGCTCAGGAAACTTAATAAATAGGACATCGGTTGCCGCGTTCTCCATGCTCTGAGAATGACGCGGAAATGTATAGTAGGGTGAGAAATAAAGATTTTTCAGTAGGAAATCCTAAGTATATATATCTGTCATCGTCGCCATTCTTAGGTGTTTCGGAATTTAATTAAAAGAAACCTTTACATCAGCAAGATGCTTTTCTCAATTAATTATAGAAACCATAGCTTGAAACACAATGTGGTTTTACTTGAGGAGATAAAGGAAAATAAGACAAAAAAATAAGCAACAAGACATATATTTTGACATAGTTAAATGGCAGCTGTAAAGTAAATAAAAGTACACATATAGCTGATAATAGTGCAATTAACTCAAAACATGGTAACAGAAACTGTGGATATGTAGAAATGATAATGCACTTGACTTTAACTCATATTTTTCCATACTTGGTCCCCTAGGAGTATATTGGCCATAAGACTCCTGGGTAATAGTCTGCTTTTCAGGATCGAGCTCGATCCTATACAGGGTCACCAGGTTTGCTTTCCTCGACTTCCCCACTGATCTATTCCCCTTAACTTTGTTCAGGGGCTGGCCCAAGTCACATGGAAATCCTTCTTCATTCTTATGAGGGTAGTATTACTTGTCTCATGCTTTGACCAATGCATGCATAACTTGTAAATTTATATTAATTGCAATAATGGATCATGTCAGCTTCCCTATGAATAGTGCCAGGAAATTAGGAAACTTTAATCAAACAACAAACTCAATATATAACATTATAGTCATAGCAAGAAGATAACAATATCAATAGGTGCAAGCTTTAAAACCTTAAGTCTTAATTTATCTTGCGAGTTTTTAACTTCTATTCCCGAGTTTGACCTTCGAGTTTGAATTGTGCCCGAGTTCTGAGATTACCTAAGTTCCGACTTCCTGAGTTATGTTCGATCTCCGAGATTATATAATTTCCGACTTTCGGGGTTATGTTTGGTCCCCGACCTTATCCCACCATTGGTCTTCTAAGACTTTTATAAGCATGTGTCCTAAATTCCAGGTTTTTGACTTTAACTATACCCTATCTAGATTCCTATTTACTAAGTTTCCGAGTTCAGCATTAAGTATATACGATCTAGCTCTCTGTCTACTAAGTTTCTGAATCCGACCCTAAGCATACCCTTCGAAGTTCAACCTCACGTATACCTTTCTGAGTTCAACCTCAAGTATATCCTCCCGAGTTTAACCTTAAGTATACCAGTTCTGAGTTCAACCTTAAGTGTACCCTTCCGAGTTCAACCCTAAGTATACCCTTCCAAGGTCAACCTTAAGTATACCCGTTTTGAGTTCAACCTTAAGTATACTCTTCCGAGTTCAACCTTAAGTGTATCTATTCTGAGTTTAGCCTTAAATATACCTTTCCAAGTTCAACCTTAAGTATACCTGATCTAACTCTATGTTTGCTAAGTTCTGAGTTCACCTCAAGTATACTCGATCTAACTCTATTTCTAGCCAGGATTACACTCTTATAAGAGAAAATTCACTAAAAATAGAAATCATGAAACGTATATCAATGTAAAGCTAACAGAGCAAGCTTTTAAATGAAATAAGTTGCATGTCATTTGAATGAGTATAACTTGAGATATAAGCTTTGAAATTTAACCCTACTAGACTACCCTATTCCAGCTTGGGTTGAACTTTAGATGAATTCATTGATGTACTGGGGATAGACAGCAACAACTCTGAATTTGAAATTTTTATGGGATGTTCGTTCATATGTTAGCTTTCAAACAAAGTTGGATTCACTCAATTTGGAGTCATGCAGGGTGAGTTACACCCTTCTCAACTCATACTACCTGGACAAAGGTCCTTATTTCTAGGTCAAACTTCAAAAATTCATAACTACCTCTATACTAATCCAATAGCCTTATATTATATATGTATGGAAAGAACTAAATGTCTAGTTTCATATAAAAATAAATTCATGGAATTTAAACAGCTGTAGGCAGAGCTGTATACTCTGCCGTACAGACCACCGAGGTAGAACCCTAACAACTTATTGAGTTTTCTGTTTTCTTCAAGTTCTTTCGCATTAACTCCAATTCTAATCATAACATACATGCATAATCAATTATAATTCATCATCACCACTTCAAATCTCATCAGTATCACAAGATACTCAAGGCTTCCATACAGCCCCAAACCATGTAAAGTAAGAAAAGGAGTAGGATTCCTATCTTTCCTATGTATGATTCTTGTTAGATTTGTGGTTGGTGTTGGGGAAATCTTGTTGTGGCTTGAAGATTTTGGAAAAGGAGGATGATATGAGTTGAGATGAGATGAGATGGTGGAGAAAAGAATGGGGAGGGGTCAGCATATATGAACCAAATTCTTTGCAAGGGCAGAAAAGGAAAAATATAAAAACTTTTAAAGCAAGTTACATGTGATTAGTGGATTTGAGCAAGTTATTTAACATGGTTTGGCAGCCCATATGGAGGGCTGAGATGGTGCCACTTGCATGGGTAAGTTGGATAAATTTTGGCTATCCATCCTAGGGTTTTCATAGTATAATTTTTATTAATCCGGTTTCGACAGTTAAAATTACCGAAGTCTTACTGATTTCTCTTAAATCGATAAATTGGTTTTAGACAAATTTCTGTGAGGTTTCCTAATCTCATTCCATCAAGTCTAATCACTCCTAAATCACACTTAATTGGCTTTAATTAGATGCTTAATCGCATTCCAATTAAACCCACTTATTCGATGAAAATCGAACAACTCGGTTATTAATGATAAAATTTTCTTTTGAACGTTACATGTGGCTGTGGTGATTTCTTGTATCATCTATGGTGTGTTTTGATGTGATGATGTTAAGACTCTTTTTAAGTGATTTGAGTTAGCAAAACTTGAGTTAGGTTGGAGAAGAGATCAAAAGAACAACTTAGAGCCAAAATAGAATCTAAAAACCAAGAAGCACTATGGCATCCATACTTGTGAATTGTACGAAATCTTACTTAGCTATCAGAAATTAATGAAACTATTTTTATGTGAAACTAGACATCTATAGCTTTCCAACCATATAAATTATACAGCCATTGGATTAGTATTGAGGGAGATATGATTTTTTGAAGTTAACCTAGGAATCTTGCATTTTATTCTGGGTAGTACAGGTTGTGATGTGTATAACTCACCCTATACAACTTGAAATTTAGTGCAACCAACTTTGATAGGAAGCTAACACATAGGAAATATCCCATAAAAATTTTAGGTTTAGATTCCAACTGAGCTGCTTCTAGTAAATCCACAAAGTTGACCTAAGGTCCTATTCAGGAGAAATAGGGCAATGCAGGATACCCAAATTCAAGAGCTCATAATTCGAGTTCTATTTACTCAAATGAGATGAAACATGTTGCAAATGAAGATTGGATTAGTTAGCTTTAAAACCATATAGGTTTCATATAGTTTTAGGTAGTTTTCTATTTTTAGTAAATTTTCACTTTCTAGGAATCAAATCTGCCTAGTACCGGACAAGACTAGGTAAATCTTCAATAACTTGAGTTATATGTATGAAAACATAATGGGACCAAAGAGGTTAGAAACTAGACAAATAGCATGTTAACATATCCAAAATTCAGATGTAAACAAATTAAGTAAAAATTATTGCATAAATTATAAATTCGGGCAGAATTGAATGGAATTGGCAGAGATAACCAAATTGATGGTTTCACAAGTATTAGTGTACATATAAGGCTTGGATTGATGGTTGCAAATTTTACATTGACACTAATGGATTGATATGTTATATTGATTGTAATGTTGTGACTAATTTGTCCATGAGAGCTGGCGCTATTTATGGGGAAGCGGATTTGATCCGTTATGCTGCCAAAATTTCGGCAGAAATATGTGAATTATACGAATGTTATAAACATTTATATGTTATGCTCATAAGATTCATGTATGCAAGAATGATTTAAGTATGATATGAAGTATATGAATAAATGCATATAGCATATGCATGTATAATCATGTCCAAAGAAGGATAAAAATTATGAGAACTTGCAAGAAAGACATATCAAGCTACCACATAAGGCATGGCATAGACCCAGCTAGTGTATGCCAGAGCGGTACTGTCTAAGATTTGGGCTAGCCCCTGAACAGATTTAAGGGGGATAAGTTGGTGGGAGCATCGGGGAAAGTAAATCTGGCAATCTTATATAGGAACGAGCTCGATCTTGAAAAGCATGCTATTATCCAGAGGTGAGAGAGGCCATTCACCTCTAGGGGACCAAGTACAGAAGAGCAAGATCAAGTTACAAGTAAATAAAAGAGATGAATTAAGTCAAGTGCACTTGCATACAACCAAGTACAAGCATCTACATGTGCATCTCTAATTATCTTATTATGTCATCATATTATTGTGATTCTTATTGAAGTATATTACACTATTCGTGTTTCTATGTCTACCATATAATATGCCAAGTGATTGTTAAAATATAACCCGCTTCGAGAAATATTTTTTTCAACTTAAAATTAAACCACTGCTTGCATATATGTGCTCACATTTTCATAAGAAATCGAAGCGGCTAGAATGTTTATGATGACACTGTATGAGTGATGCTTTGAGTTTACCTATTGAGAACCTTAGGTTCTTACTGCCTGCTTGTATGTTTTTCTATTCTATAAACATTCTAGTGCCTAGGCTAAAATTTAAGAACGAGGCAAAATCCTGAATCTTGGGATGTTCATCATGCAAGACTCAGGCTTAAGTCAACCCAGAAGACTATAGAGGCCGGTTGAAGTTCAGTAAAGGCAACAGCCACGCAGCAGAAGTAGCTTTTGTGTATAATGTTAGCTAAAAAAACAAACTTCAATTGTGATTATTTTATTCTCTATGTATCAGAGATGACAAAATTTATAAACCATTATTCAGTAATAAAATGTGCAGTTAAAGGGATATGTATTATATTTTCTGTATTTTAAAGATCTCTTAGCACAGTGACAACCTGTTAATATAACTTCGTGACTCGAGCATGGCTTATATGATAGAGGGTGTTACAAATTACACTTCCCATTCATAACTGAGATATTGGTTAAATTACTACCGATTACTATTGAATTATTTTTTATTATAACTAGGATGTTGGTTGGATTATCATTGTTTCTAGCTCATTGAGTTTTTTCGATAAATATTATGCTATCGGAAGTCTGTCGAGTTAATTTCTAAGATAGTAGTCTTCATGATTTAAAGCATGAATGCATGATAGGATTGTGCCAAGTTTTATAAGTATATTGTTGCATGATAAAGATGCATCATGTACATGAGAATTGCACAAATTGACTAAGTGTCATATCGGGCATCCACTGAGCAGTGAGCTAAGACAATATAGGTATAGGTGACATATCTGGCCTCCACTAAGCAATGGACTAGGACGATATGCTCACAAATTATGCACCGGACCTCCACCAAGTAATGGGTTAGGACAATATGATCAAAGATAATAGATCTGATTAGGGCACATCTTAGCAATGAGAGCTCCCATAGATCCTAGATATGAGAATCCCTATTGGTATAATAAAGTGAAAGATAAAGAAAGCATGACATGCATATCAAGAAAGTCATTTCATCTAATATATTGCATCTTGCATCATTCTAAGTTATTAAGTCTTGCAGGTTATTGTACGATGGAATGTCTACGAAAAGTGTTTATTAAAAAGAACCTCCTTCGGATGTAATGCCCTTGTAGTTCCAATTTACGTTTAAGTTGCATTTGAATTCTATTAGTTGTTACTTTTTAGATTTGCGGAAAAACTTAAATCTTTCGTGAAATTACTTTATTGAAAATAGTGGTGAATTTTTTTTTTAAAACTTTTTTGTTAGGAAAACCTGAGCCTTGACCTTGGAATAAACATGTGCATAATGATGCGTAAATGAAATAATATGTCAACTGAATGATAAGGTAGTAAACTAAATAAACACATATAATAATACTGAAACAATATTAATTATAAAGGAATCCATAAAAGTTAGATTAGGCTTAACCCAACCTCAAATATAAATAATAAACTTGGCCTTCCAACATAGCCATCACACATATCCATAATGTGAGATAAAACCAACAAAATGAAATACCTAAATGTCATAAATATCCTAATAATTGTCATCATATCGACTAAAAACTCAAATATGCTTGGTCTTTCCAAAAGCCTAAACGACTCCTGATCCTCAATGTCCTCGTCCACAGGTGATGATTGGGGTAAGGTGCTAATGTGGGCAGAACCACATCTAACAACGCAACTAGCAGGCTCCGGAACATGTTTATATACATGGCTGGTGGCGGTGGATGTTTTCACTGATAGATTCATCTCTAAATCCTCTATCATTAGGCAGGGCTTTGGAATAGGAATAGTAGGCTCGAAAGAGCTAATCTTAATGACTTGTGCCATAGGGGCAATAGGCTCTAACAAGGGCAAGTTAGGAGGTAGAAGCTCATACTCAAGCAAGTGAAGCAAAGGCTCATACTCAGGCCAAGGGGGCGGCGGTTGGAGAAACTCTAGGAGATCAGCAAGTGCAGGTACAGGTGCAAGTACAACAATTCCAAAATAACCTAGATATAGTACGATGTAGACGGCAGTGGTGGTCGTAACCACTACAACATCCCGATCTGCATCATAATTCTAGCTAGTGGTCGGGTGACCCCTCAGGTACTCCACCGGAGGTATCATCTATATTTAGAAATGACATGAAAAGTAGGGATGAGAAATAATAATTTCTCAATAGGATTTTAACTAGACAACAAGTGCCAACGTTATTGTCCCAGCTACTTTAGGTTTATTATGAAAAGGTGTGCATACATAAAGTAAATTTATTAAAGTTCGAAAATATGATTAGCCAGAGCGGGTTCCTTTTAGGCATGCTTCTTCTCTCTAAACATAAGCATGACATATCATGGGCATCATATTGATGTCAATAATAAGTGTAATAGTAGATAAAATAAATCTATAGATGATAACATGTATGCTTATGCACATTCTTACTTTCCTTTCTTATCTTGATCTTAGGCCTTAGCCTCTTAACTTTCTTAAACTCAACATTATCATAATCTTTTACTTGGTCCACCATTCTAAACATGGATGGTAATGAGCTTATACTGTGGTCGTTGTCACCTTAGGGGTTTGCTTTCAGGAGAGGGGGAAACAAAAATCACCTTCCCTTACTGAAAGATCATATGCCAAGCATCACCTTCCTTTACTGAAGGATCATGCCAAGTGTAGGGATCACCTTCCCTTGCTAGAGTATGTTTGGGAACTGAAAGATCATATCCATTATCTAGTCTTTGAAGGTCACCTTCCCTTACCGAAGGATCATACCCTCAGTTCTTTTCTTTCTTAATTAATGCACATTATATATGACACATTACTTGAATTGTTTTCTCTTACTTAACATGTGGGTATGTTACGATGAGCTATGCACATTTATACTTACTCCAAACTTTAATGGAAATTTAGCAGCATAATGGTTATACTAGAATTTCCTTAAAGTACATCAGACATAACTGTCAAGATTGCAATTTAATGCAAGTAATACCAAATGTTGTAACATATATGAGTTGCATTGATAATCATATAACATAAGCATCCACATTCACAAACTCATCCATACATCATTCATAGGTAATTGCACATAATTCACACAACAAAGTTTTATGAGCATTAGCTTAGATAATTAGGTGTAAAATTTTAACATGGTCTACTCTTGATTCTCTAATTTGTCTTACTTTGTGTGTAATTTAGAAGTCTTATTTTCTCTTCCTGTCACTAGGTCGTGGTCTTGCATAAGTATTTAGAAATCTTGTATTCTATTTTTCTTCTAGTGAATTACCTATCTTGCCTAGTTAAATATTTTAGTAGTGACTTTCATCATTATTGTAAATTAAAGAATTTTTCTTTCCTTTTTAATTAAGTAGGGGCCGGAACCCCTTTATTAATTTTATCAAAGTTTTAATCTTTGTTTTTCTTGTTACTAATTTACCTAGAATTTTGTGAGGAATTTCAATCCACTAATTAAAAGCTTAAACTAAATTTTTCTCCCTTACAAGAAACCATGGCTGAAGCCATAAGCAACCATTTTTATGCTCTTCTTTATGTAATCTCTAGGTTTAGTGTTTTAGGCGCTTTTCAATGAATTAAAATTATTAGGAAGTATTTTTGACCAATTAAAAAAATTATTTAAGGCTTAAAGAAGAAGTCTTTGCCGTTTATCTTGCTTAGAAAATTTTAACAGAATCATCTTTAACCAATTAAATTGTTTAAAAGTCCAAAGTGAATATTTTTATCCAATTAAATTTTCTTAAAAGCCTAAAGAAGATACTTTTAACCATTTAAATTTCTTGGGAGCCTAAAGGAGACATTTTTAACTAATTAAATTGTTTAAAAACATGAAAGAGACATTTTTAACTGATTAAGTTTTGAGAAAAAGAAAAAAAACATGAACATCGAAGATTCAAGCATCAAATAGGATTTGACAAAGGTAGGAGCCCATAGTCTTGGAAAGACCAGGGCTTTCTACTTTATGTCAAGAAAACAAGGATGAAAATAATCCTACCTTGGTGTGAAGAACTTTAGCCTTGGGATCATGATCTCTAAGTTGTTGAAAAAGAATCTTTCCTCCAACACTGCTTCATGCCCAAGAGAGAAAGGAAATGGGGCTCTTTTGTGTCCTTTCGTTTGAGAGGATGAGCATAGAAAAAGGGTGAACTTTTGAGTTTTTTTTTTTATTTTTATTTTTTATGTAGAGAAAGTACCTAGGATCACCTTGAGAGAATTAAAGGATTTGAGATGATTGAAAAATTGAAAAGTGAGAGAGAATGGGGAAGGGGCTGCACGGCTAGGTCTGGAGGGAGGGTTATTTTGTTTCCCTTGAAAATTAATTAACATCTAAATTAAAACTTTCCCCATTTATTTTTCAAAGCCATTAATGCAAAAATCTTTCCTTATTTATTAGGTAGGGGGCACAGCCAAGAGGGGCATTTTAGGGAGAAAAATTTATTTGTATCTATTTTAATTAATGTGTGATAAGTATGTTCCATATTTAGAGTATCTAGCATTAACTGTGATTGGATATGATAATTTGTGGTTAAATCTTCTCATGATCTAAAGCTTCAATTTTTAAATCAAGTGTGATATTATGTGATTAAGCCTTATTATAATCTAGAGTATTAATTAAACTCGCGTGATTAAATCTTATCATAATTAAAGTACTAATCATTTAAATTTTTCATTTTTCTACCCACTTAATCCTAATATAGCCGTGACCTATGTCCTAATATTCCCATCATCATATTTTAAATATTTCTCCTAATATTCCCATCATCATATTTTAAATATTTCTTTTTTTGATTAATAAAATTATTTTGTGGTTAAATTACCTTTTTGCCCTTACTTAATTATGTTGACTCTTATGTTGACTTTGATTTTTTCCTAACTAACTAAGCTTTTACTCATTTAACTAATAAATTAATCCCTTAATTAATTTAGTAATCGCTCTAATTAATCATTAAAATGAGCTAATTAGTTTGAGGAAAAAAATGGGGATGTTATATAGGAAGGATATGTTTTCGAACTTAATAAATGGACTTTACTTTCATTTATGTATGAGCACTCCTTTTTTAAAAGAAAAAATAAACTGAAGCAATTGGAGCGATGATGATAACATTGATTATTTGTTAACTTAGAATTCTTATTAAGAATTTGAATTTTCACTCCTATCTATTTGCGTATCATCTCTAGATGGCTCAGATAGCTTTGGCGGTGATCTCCTAGTAAGCATCTGGTTGAGAATAGTGTATCTTAGAAAGAAGATCGTTGGTGGTACCAGAGACCTCACAAAACAAAGAAGAGGTAGGATGCTATGCTGGAAGATGGGTTCCTTGCCCCATATTCATCTTTTCAACAAGATTATATGCATAACACTTAATGATATTGTTGTGCATTTTAGTACTAGATGACTAATACATAGTTGAAGTTCTTAATAGAGCTTTTTTATGTATTTTGCAATGCTAGAAGCATGACTTGAAGTCATGTTATATACCTTAGTAAATGCAACCCAACAGACAGTATTTATGTGCTAGAGGAAATTTTCATGTCCCTTATGTGCTTGTTTATATTTTATTCAGTACAATGTAACAATCATCGCACTATTCTTTTCTTAAACTACAATAGTTAGCTAAAGAAGGTCCACTAATAAATTTGTAGCAACCTTTATTTGTGATGTTATGACTTAAGCATGATACGTAATTGGAATGGTGTTACATTGTGTACCAAAAATAAATTCATAAATTGTTGGCTCTACATTTTCCTTTAACAAAAAGATGACCATTACTCCTATAGATAGCAAAATGGGTCCAACCCATCAAGTTGACCCATTTGACTCACTAAAAAGGATGGGTTAGGTTGATATATTTAAGTCATCAATTTTTTTCAACTCATCTAATGCAAATTTTTTTCAATTCGCTAACCCACCAATCCCCCCAAAATTGAGTATGGCTAAGTGAGTTAGCTTGGGATTTTCCTCTTAGAAGTCATAGCTATGGCTTTGAAGCAATTTCTGTCTTGAGGCATTGTGGATGATTTGGGTTGTACATGATGCTATTTGAAGGCTTTATGCACGTATATGTGGTTTATAAGCTTTTATCTTGATTTTTACATATTTTCATGAATTAAAGCCTTGATTTTCTCACCTCGAAGCTCTCGACATACTTAGGACAGAGAGTGACCTTGGGATTTTGGGAGAAATGATGGTGATATCTATGTTTTCTTACATGCTTATGTTATATGTAACATCCCGATTTCCGACCTCCTTACACACATCTTCTCGATTTCCGACTTCATCTTCAAATTTCACATAAAATGGGATAATTACCGAGTTCCGAGTTTGTCTTACTTCATGTCATGCCGATTTCCGATTTCCTCTTCAATTTTGATTATTCCTGATTTTCGACTTCATGTTCTAGTTCGAGTTAAATGGAGCGGCTTCCGAGTTCCAGCCTTAAGCATACCCAGCATCCTCATTCCAACTTCTAACTTGACCCAAGTTGATACTTTAACACAATGCCGCAAGTGCCGACCTCCGATTTTAATATAACGAGTTCTGGCCTTAGGGTTGAACTCAATGGACATGAGTTCGAATCTTTGAGTTAACTACCAGTCATACACGAGTTCCGATGTCCGAGTTCATTCCCAGGAACTTTCCATTTCTGTTGGTGTTTCCGAGTTCAAATAGGGAGTTCCGAGATTTTATGATTGTCAGCCACATGACTTCCGACCTCCGACCTTGATTCCAAGTCTCAGAATAAACAAGATTTCCTCAAGTCACAAACAACATGATACGAGTTCCGACATCCGGCTTCAACTTCAAGCAATGTAGAAGGGACGAGTTTCAATATCCGGCTTCAGCTACGAACTCAATTAAATATGGCATGAGTTCCAACTTCAAGCAGAATAGAGGCGAGTTACGATTTCAAATAGTATGGCGGTGAGTTCCACTAAAAAGGAGACGTAGCTAAATTTTGTCCACAAGAAATTCAGCCAATCAAAGCCCTCCAAGTTAACTACCACCTCAAGCTTATAAACTCATCTCTTTCTCTCCTTCAGCCTCATCTTCACGTTACCTCTCCCTTGTTCAGCTCTTTCTCTCTTTTCTCCACTCACATAACCCCATCACTCCTTCAAGACAAGATTCTAACAATTTAAGCTTCAACACTTAGTTCAAATCACGCTCCAAAGAGGTAGGATTCTACTTCTACTCTTGAATTCCTTGCCCTATGATTGCATGAGATTGAACTCTTCTTTGTGTATTTGATGAATTATTGGATGTATTATGATGAATTATGATTAAATTCATAGTAGATTTTGAATTAGAATTATGATTAGAAGGAGAAAATTAGAAGAAATGGATGGGTTGGGATGCTGCCTGAGTGAGAATTCCACGGCAGTCTGTACGACGGAGTGTACGGCGCCACCTACAATCGGTCAAATCTGATGAAACCATTTTTATATGAAAGTAGACAATCAGGGCTTTCCATGGATATATCATATAAGGTTATTGGAGTAGTATTGAGAGAGATACGAATTTTTGAAGTTTAACCTAGGGTTCAGGATTTTCATCTGAGCAGGGTGACATGAGGAGAGTATAGCCCACCCTATACAACTCCAAATTGAGTGAAACAAGTTTTGTTAGAAAGCCTACACATAGGGGAACATCCCAGTATGAAATTCTGAGTTTGTTATGGTCCCAATTGTTCCCTGTGATTTGAGGAAGTTGTCCTATGTCTAATCCAGACCAAAACGGGGTAGTTCAGGAAGGTCAACTTTCAGGACTTATAACTCGAAGTATACTTAAGCAAATGGAGTGAAAGGTTGTCCTGTTAGCTTTGATATGAGACCAATTTCGTAAGATTTGAGCTTAGTTTCGATTTTTAGTGAATTTATATTCCCAGGAGTGTAATTCGGGCTAGTGACTGAACAGGCTAAAGTAAAAGTTGAATATCTTGATTTATATAAATCAGAATGACATGGGACCAAAGAGGTTAGAAAGTAGACGTATAGAGCTATGACAAATCCAAAATTCAGGTTTAAATGAGTTGAATAGAAATAAAGGTGGGTCATATGATATTCGGGCAGAACCGAATAGAATGTGGCAGAATGGCCAAATTAATAGTTTTTGCAAGTATTAGTGAAACCTATAAAGTTTGAGTTGAGGATTGCCAGTTTTATATTGATCCATATATATGAATAGATTGATTATATTACTATGACTGAACTGTCTAAGTGAACTGGCACTATTCATGGGGAGGCGGAGCTGATCCGTCATGCTGCCGGATTTATGGCAGAAGTCTATGAAACAAGGAATGCTTACATGTAAGGATGAATTAGAGTATGAATAGGTATGTAGAAACCCTATATTCAATGACATAAGTATGAGATGCGATATATGAAAGTAAAGGACAAAGCATATGTATGAGTGTCGGTAGAGTGGTAAAGAGGCTACGAGCCTTTATACGTTATAAATATGTACGTGAAGATCATGTGTACAATGACATATGAAAATAAATGAAGTATATGTATGAGTACACTCAATATAACTATGCTTGAATATGCATGAGAATAAAAGAATGTGAATATATTGAATGTGAGTCCCTTCACTCGGAGGCAGTTATTCGAGGTCCCTCCTTGTGAAGGCAGCTAAATAAGATAAAATGTGGGTCCCTTCACTCGGAGGCAGTTATTTGAAATCCCTCCCTGTGAAGGCAGTTAAATGATAAAGACATGGGTCCCTTCACCTAGAGGCAGTTGCATATTGGGTCCCTCCTTGTGAAGCAGCTAAGACTTGGGTCCCTCTATGTTGGAGGCACGTGGTCAGATGAGATCCCTCTATATTGAAGGCACGTGACCAGAAGAGATCCCTTCAATTAGAGGCACGTGGCCAGAATGAGATCCCTCCAACCTAGAGGCAGTGGGTCCCCTTGTGGGTGAGTCGGTGTGACGACGGTCACGGGTGAAGCTGACGAGCTCACTCCAAGGCCAGGCTACCCAAGGGCAGTAAAAGCACCCTAGGGACGGCGATACGTAACACCTAGGTGTGCCAAGTAAAAGACTAAAGACTAAAGATTAAAGTATATGCAAGCACCCCAATCACATGAGGCATGGTATCGACCCAGCTAGTGTGAGTATAGGGGACAGAACTTACATGAGGCATGGCATGACCCAGCTAGTGTAAGTACTGAATGAAAGAGAAGTAAATTTATGTATATATATAAATTCAAGTACAAGTAAAGTTATGAGTAGAGGCTATGTTTCCAGGAAAATTGATGCTATTATACTCTATTTATGTTCCAGTTATCATTCATAATATAATTCATGAGTTGACAAGTGTATGAATAAAATGTACTTTGCTTCGGATAATGTATTTTTCAAACTGTGGAATCAAACAGTTTACATGACATGTTCACTTTTTTTTTATAATAAACCGAAGCAAACTGGAGACGACCATGATGACACTATGTATGAAAATTAGAGAATCCTACTGAGAATTTTATAATTCTCACTCCTATTTCCATGTTGTCTCCAGATGATTTTAGAAGTTTCCGAAGGCATTGAAGTTCTTTGTCGGATGAGGTCGCTCATAAATGTGATAACATCTCCAGGGTGTGGTACTATGACTTAAGCATAGTACTGTGCTTGGGAGGATGTTACATTATAATTGATTAAGTTGTGTTGATATCTAAACTTAAAGGCTTCAAAAATCCCTTCATTGAGATATATATAGCCCATGACCTTCACATGGAATCCTTAGGTAGTTTGTGTTCTTCCAGTGTTTATTGGTCTGGTGATAAAGTTTGATGCCTTAATATGTTGATCTTGCTTGTTAAAAACTTAAACTTTGAAAGGATTTGATTTACAGCACAAAACTCTTTTCTTTTTGAGTTTATAAATTTTGCCTTATTCTGGACAACAAATAAATTGATAATTAGTATTTTAATTCTTTAATTAACCTTTACATTTAGTGTTTTGGGCCTCCAAATGATTTAATTAAGCAATTTTAGGCCAAATAAATAAATTGGGCTTCTATTTCACTTTAATTATTGTCTCGAATGTTTTTGAGCCTTTGCATCATTTCAGCAAATTGGCTATATCTGGAGATCTAGGTATCTAATTAATGCCACATTTGTTTTGTAGGAAAGCTAATTGAATGGGTTGCAATGATTATGAAGACACGTAAGGTGAATCCCATTATCTTGAAGGCCATCTAGGCTATTAAAGTTAGACTGGGGGTGTTGCTAACCTTTGGTTAGTATTTTGGTTGTAAGTCACTCATTTTGGGTCCAAATTGCATGGGACTCATTTGGAAGCTAACACACCAGGCTAAAGGAGTACAAAAATGAGAAGGCTAAGATCAATTTTTAAGGGCCAAAATAAGAAACACGAGACTACCTTTCAGTGTTGGCAGAATAGTTACAATTTTATTTTCTCTTTTTTGTTCATCTTGCTCTTCATCTTCTTCATTAGTTTTTTGCACTTTATTTAAGAATGTTAGTGTAAAATTCCTAAATCAATCCATGCCTTGAAGACCTCCTTGGGTTAAGATCTTAAGGTCCTGGTTCTTTATAAATGCATATTTCAATTTCTTCTCATCTTCTTCCAATTTCTGAATTAGTTTATTATGAGTTTAATTAGTTAATTTGAAGTTGTGAAATGAATGTTGTTATGATGGATTATTCTTAATTGCATTTTCTTTGGTAAGAACTAATTTCTGATTGGGAATTTAGATTGGATGAGTCAATGATTTAGCTCGACATTGATTCAATGCACTTCATTGGATTATATGTTAATGCGTGCCAAGTTTTTGACCATATTTTGGGTGATATTCAAATAGAGAGACAAGAGTTAAAATTGGGATTTCAATTCAATCTTCATAACTATTGAATTATACTTATTTTGTTGATTTATGATAGGTTTGACCTATTGATTAGACAGGTCTTAGATTGGTGATATTAGATTCTAGTTACTTCCTTCTAATTACTTGTTAATCTCTCTATTAATTACTCAAAACCCATCTTAATTCACAAACTAATTTGATTGAAAATCATTCAATCATCCTTAGGAAATGATTGGGGTTATATTTTTACAAGAATTTTGAGAGTCCAATATCAATTTAGTAGAGTTTAGCAACTTTGTCATAAACCTATATTTTCTCAAGTGTTTAATGATTCTAAAGTGTTATTTTGAAGCCTCAAATGATGTATTTTTTATGTTATAAGCTTGTATATGATAGTTTTAAAGATTGAAGGCAAAATGATCTAAACTCGGCCTAATACTTGGTTTTGGCCATAAGCCTTAAAGAAGTTTATGTTTTTCTTTCCAATGGTTTCTATTGCTTATTAGCATGTTCACTATGTTCATGATATGTATGAGTGTTATATCATACCTCTTGATGATTACAACTTAAATCTTAAATTAGAGGTTTTAATAACAAAAATATTCTTGAAAACTCCTTTAGGTGGTTTTGACTACTATGCATTGGTTAGGCCTTGTATTTGTTTTAATTATATTTTTATCTCCTTTAAAGATGGTTTGATATTCTCTAATGGTTTTTGAAAGTTTCATGCAAAAGTCTTTATGAAAAGAGTTCTCCTTGAAGGCTTTGTTGAATTAAGTGCTAAACTTATTCTTTATAAATTTTCAAGCTTTTGTTTATGTTTTTTAAATCCTCTATGTGTTTATTTCTATTGAGATCATTACGACTTAATAATCTATTTAAGACACTTAATGGATGGATTATGACCTTCACTTATGTAGATGAGACTATTGAACTATATACTTATGTTTTATGGACCATTTGGACCATGCTTGGTGTAACACCCTACCGATTTAATGTTATGCTTAAGTCATAGCATAAAATTGAGTAGATTGCATTACCGTATTAATACTCTGCTTACTATTTATTTATCATATTACATCTCCTTTTTTTTTTTTTTGTAAACAAGCAAAACGGCACGCTGTATATAATGAACATAATCAACGTCGTAGAACGTAACAAAGTTTAAAAAAACACAACAGAAAAGGATAAGAATATGTGATATATCATCAGCTATATACATATATATATATATATATATATATATATATATATATATATATATATATATATATATATATATATATGTATGTATGTATGTATATGTATATAGGTCGGAAGCCAATGCTTCAGTTTATGTACAGATTCAAAATAGGAAACATAAGTGGGGTCGGTGTATCAAAAAGACATTAGGCCCGTGTCAGTCAAAAATGATCCTATGGGGTCCTCAGAGGACATTTCAAACTAACAGACATACATGCGGCTAAGTTTATGACCCAATGCTGCACACTACTAAAAGAAGGCCATGCTATACAATATCATCTATAGCTGGGACTTACTCAGTCAGGTAGCCATTGGCCATACCAGGCTCGGCTCGGGAGTAGTCAACACTAGGTCCCAAGGAGGAGGATGATGAGCTTGTGGCCTCGGAAGGGTTGCTCTCAGAACTGAGCAAAATGTCTGGAACCACTTGCAGAGGTGACTTTGGTGGAGGGCTAGCAGGAGCTGTAGGTACTGCAGGGGCTGGAGGTGCTGGAGGAGGGTGTGCTATGTGCAATGGGACTACAACATATGGAGTGGCAGGGTCAAAAGTAGGATGAAATAGAGGGACAGCAAAATTCTTATTACCAAAAAGGTAGAGACGAAAATGGCAGGAGCTAGCTATGTACAGCGAGTCCACTATGGGATCATGGTGGAGCTGCAGGTATGGGATCTCAATAAAAAAAGTGGCTGTCGAGTCCATCACTAGCATCTGAGAATGATACAGAAATACAAAGCGAGGTGAGAATTTAAAGAAATTCTCAGTCGGGTTCGTGTATGGTATTTAACTGACGTCACATTCATTCTCAATTGCCTTGATTTTTATTTAATTATAAAAATATGGGATCAAACTAAACTATCCATATTTAATAAGTTTAAGGAAATGTCTAGTTCGAGGCAAGATTTAATTTTATTTAAGATAGCAGAAAAATAGAATAAACTAGTGAATAGGATTACACAGAATAATGAACAGAATAAATAAACAAACAGCAGCAAGTAAACATAACATTCAAACTATAAACAACTTGTAATAACCATGCCATGCAACCATGCAAAAACTCATTCTTGAACTTATCTTTATAAACTTTTCCATTACTTGGTCCCCTGGGAATTTTTCGCCATTTAGACTCCTGGGTAATAGTCTACTTTTCAGGATCGAGCTCGTTCCTATACAGGAATGCTGGGCTTACTTTTCTCGGCCTCCCCACTAATCTATTTCCCTTAACTTTAATCTGGGGCTGGTCTAAGTATTATGGAACTTTCATCATAACATAACCTTCATGAATTTCTTGCAAATGCATATGGATCTAAATAATGTTATAACTCATGCACAGGATTTACCGAAATTTCGGCAACATAACGGAACGTGTCCACTTCCCCATGAATAGTTTCAGAACTTAAAACACAATTTTTCAGAGAAATCATAACACTTTATTCATATTTCACACATCAAATTCATGGCACAATCATTGCAATTAAAACATGGTTGCTGTCTCAATAGTTGCATTCAACCCGATTTTTGTAATTCTAGCCACAATTTTATTTTAACTCATCTGGACCTCAATTTTGGATATGTTAGAGTGTTATGTGTCTATTTTCCAACCTCTTTGGTCCCATCTAATTTTGATAAATATAGCTCAAGTTATTTAAGTTTTATCCTAACCTGCCCTGTAGCTAGCCACTCATAATCAGAATAATAAGAACAAAGTTGAACCTTTACCTTCTTGTATGTGATTTTGGCTAGATTTTGGAGTTTGGATTGGTGGAACCTTATCAAGCTTGAAGGTTTGATGGAGTTGGTTGAGAGGAGAAGAGAAGAAGAAGGTTGAAGCAAGGAGAAGAAGAGGCACAGGTCAGCATGGGATGAAAGGAGAAAATTTGATTTAACATAAAGAGGGTAGTTGAAAACTTGCAATTTGATTGGTTGAGAACTTAGGGCCAAATTTCAGCCAACTCTCCTCATTTTTGTGGCCTTTGTAGCACCACCCTTAGAGCTTAAATGGCTGAGTATTCAGCCTTTGATTCATAGGGTTTTGGGCATAAAATTCCACTAGTTTGGTTCTGACAGTTTAAAATTACGTGATTTTACCGATTTCCTTTAAATCAGTAAATTGGTTTAAGAAAATTTTCTATGAAATCTTCTATACTTCTAGCCTAATTTCCTCATATCTAAACTCAGTTAATTTCTAATTAATTGATCCTAAATAAATATTTAGTCGAATTTTAATTAACTTCAATTATTTGATAAAAATCGAATAATTAGGCGAAAAATAATAAGAAAATTTCGATGGATGTTACATTACCACTGTAACATCCATCACAAGTTTTGACCTTAGGATTGATCTCAAAGTTCAACTACATGAATTCCGACATCCGAATTGATCTCCAAGGAGTTAGACACGAGTTCCAATCTCCGAATTTATTTTTCATTTCTATTAATGTTCCTGAGTTTGAACTTAGGGCCGACTTTCCGAGATTGAATTGAGTTCCGAGGTTATATAAGTTCCGACTTCCTGGTGTATAAAGTTAATGTTTTGATTCCCGACTTCCGGGTTTAAGTATTTGAGGTTCCATATTCTTGTCCTTGATTTTTGATTTTAAGGTGATTTGTTTGCTGCATGATTTCCGATCTCCGACTTTAGGCCATAATTCCAAGACTTTTGTGTTTCCTAAGTTTCGAGTTCCACATTAGGTATAGAATAGACATGAGTTCTGACTTTAAGCAAAATGGAGAGGAGTTCCGATTTCATACAGAATGAAAACAAATTCCAATTTTAGGCAAAATGGAGAATAATTTATAGCCACAAAAGAAGGGAAACATGGCCGAACTTTACCCACAAAATTTCAGCCAACCAAAACTCACAAATCCAACTACTTCTTCAATGCTTAAATCAGATTTTTCTCCCTTGCTTCCTCCTGATTTGCGCCACTCTATCCTTGCTTCAGTCTTCCTTTTTCTCTTCTCCTCTTCTCCTTCTCTTCTCCTCTCAACCAAACTCCAAAATTTAGCAAGATCACATACAAAGAGGTAGAGGTTCAATTTTGTTCTTGTTATTCTGATTGTGGGTGGCTGATATTGGCTTTATCTTCTTACTTCTTGATGTAATTAGTGAATGAATATAATTATTTTTAGCTATTTTTGTGTTTAAATTTGATTAAGGAGTAGGAAAGGGTGAGAATAGGAAGATGTGAGGGGCTGAGAGACCAAATTATCTTGGCAGTTCGTATGACAGAGTGTAGGGCTTTTCTTACAGCCATTCAAATTTGATGAAACTATTTTTATATGAAAATAGACATTCAGAGCTTTCCATACATATATAATATAAGGCCATTGGATTAATATTGAGACAGATATGAATTTTTGAATTTTGACCTAGAAATTAGGACTTTCATCTAGGTAGTGTGAGTTGAGAAGGGTGTAAGTCACCCTATGCATCTTCAATTTGAGTGAAATGAACTTTGTTAGAAAGCTTACATATAGGAGAGCATCCCATAAAAATTTTAGAGTTAGATACAGTCCCAATTACTCCCAGTGGTTTAGAGAATTTGTCCTATGTCTAAATCAGGCCAAAATAGGGTAGTTCAGGAAGGTCAAATTTCGAGGCTTATAACTCGAGCTCTACTAAAGCAAATGAAATGAAAATTGTTGCAAATGAAAGCTTGTCATGTTAAATTTAATATGATAGCATTTCATAAGATCTGAGCTGGTTTTCGATTTTTAATGGATTTTTACTTTTAAGTGTGTAATTCTGCTCAATCTCAGGGCAGGCCGGGGTAAAACTTAAATAACTTGAGCTATACTTATTGAAATTAGATGAGACTAAAGAGGTTAGAAAATAGACACATAATACTCTAACATATCCAAAATTTAAAATTTAGGTCTAAGTAAGTTAAATAGAAATTTTGGCTTGATTTACAAAAATCAGGTTGAATGAATGTGCTGAGATAGCAATTATATCTTAAATGCAACATGTGTTCCTATGAGATTGATGATGGAATTACAAATGAAATGTTATGATTTCTCTACAATTGACTGTCTGAGTACTAGCACTATTCATGGAGAAGCAGACATGTCTGTTATACTGCCAAAATTTTGGTAAGTCTATGCATGAGTTATACTCTACATTCAAATTCATGTGCATTTGCAAGAAGTTCATAAAAGGTTATGTTATGATGAAAGTTCCATAATACTTGGGCCAGCCCCGGATTAAAGTTAAGAGGAATAGATCGGTGGGAAGGTTGGGGAAAGTAAACCCGACATTTCTATATAGGAACAAGCTCGATCCTGAAAAGCAAACTATTACCAAGGAGTCTAAATGGCCAAGAACTCCTAGGGGACCAAGTAATGGAGAAGTTTATGAAAATAAGTTCAAGAATGAGTTTTGCATGGTCATATTAAATAGTCATTATAATTTGATTATAGTTTGACTGTTATGTTTTACTTACTGCTATATGTTCATTTATTTTGCTTATTATTCTGTTTCTTATACTATCTTAAGTAAAATAGAATCTTTCCTCAGACCAGACGCTTTCTTAAACTTATTAAATATGGATAGTTCAATTTGACCTCATGTTTTCATAATAAAATAAACTAAGGCAACTGAGAATGGATGTAATATCAGAGGAATACCATGCATGAACCCTATTGAGAATTTCTTTAAATTCTCACCTCATTTTCTATTTCCACATCATTCTTAGACGGTGGTGATGGACTCGACAGCCACCCTATTTATTGAGATTCCCAACCTGCGGCTCCACCATGATCCTATAGTAGATTCGTTATACATAGCCGGCTCCTACAATTTCCGTCTCTACCTTTTTAGCAATAGGAATTTTGTTGTTCCCCTATTCCACCTTGCTTTTGACCCTGCCACACCATATATTGTGGTCCCATTGCATATGGCACACCTTTCTCCATCACCTCCAGCCCTCGCAGCACCTATAGCTCCTGCTAGCCCTCCACTAGAGTCACCTCTGCAAGTGGTTCCGGACATTCCGCTCAATTCTGAGAGCGACTCTTCCGAGGCCACAGGGTCATCATCCTCCTCGGGACCTAATATGAACTACTCCCCAGTCGGGCCTGGTGTGGCTAACGGCTACCTGACCGAGTAGGTCCCAACTAAGAGTTCTGTTGTACAGTATGGCCTTCTTTTGGCAGTGTGCAGCATTGGATCATAGACTTAGCCGCATGTATATCGGTTAGTTTGGAATACCCTATGAGGACCCCATAGGATTGATTTGACTAACACGGGCCTTCTTTTTGGTATACCGACCCCACTTATGTATCCTATTTTACATTTGTACATAAACTGAAGCGTTGGCTTCTAATCTATATATATCTATGTATACAGTTAATGATGTATTACCTGCCTGTATCTTTTCTGTTAAATTTTGTTACATTCGGTGATGTTGATCACAGTTATTATCTACAACGCGCTGTTTCGCATATTTACAAAAAAAAAAAAAAAAAGAGATGTGACATGATAAATAAATAGTAAGCAAAGTATCAACACGGTAACACAATCTACTTAATTTCATACTATGACTTAAGCATAACATTAAATTGGTAGGGTGTTACATTTTTGGTATCAGAGCAGTTCGTCTTAGCTAAGGCTTGAGGATTGGACTAACTATGCTTTGTGCATATGCTGTATTTTTAAATGATAGCATGCACAAAATATTGTCTAGAACTTGAGATATAGATGTGCATGTGCATGAAGTGCCTGACCGTGTGAGCTGTTATTTACTAGCACATTAGACTTAGTATTGAGCCTGATCAACTCAATAATTTTTGTTTTGTGTGCTCAAAACTTAAGGGCTTCTAGAAGGCGAGGTAGACCATGCACAGAACCTGCTCAAGAGGAGCCAGCTGTCTTCATGGACACCATACGAGAAATGGCCCATGCAATGCGAGAACAGGCCGTGGCAGCTCACCAAACGATGGATCAATTGGGCAGGCGACCTGAGGCAAGCGGTAGAGGAAATCCCCATGGTCTCGAAGCTGACCTGGACTACCTTAAATTTGCTGAGTTCAGGAAGGCAAACCCGCCCAACTTTTGAGGAGCTTATGACCCAGATAAAGCTGATGAATGGATCAAGGCTATGGAGAAAATCTTCTCTGTCTTGGATTGTTCAGATCATCAGAAGGTGACCTTTGCCACCTACATGCTCGAAGCAGATGCAAAGTTTTGGTGGAATGGTGTACGAAGATTATTCAAGGAATCTCAGACAACGGTCACTTGAACGGTGTTTAGAGAGGTTTTCTACCAAAAGTACTTTCCTGCCTCCGTCCGAAATGCTAGGACACTGGAATTTATTTAGCTCCGTTAAGGAAACCAGATGGTATCCGAATATATTGCCAGGTTTGAAGAACTGTGTAAATTTTCTACAATTTATCAGAGGAATCCTGATGAAGCTTGAAAGTGTGTCAAATTCGAATGAGGGTTACGAGAAGATATTCTTACCGCAATAGGGCCAATAGAGATTAGAGGTTTCCCTACATTGGTAAATAAATGCCGACTTGCGGAAGATTGTAACTTGAAACTAGCTGTAGCTAAGGTATCTGGTGGCAGCTTCAAGAAGGGGTTGGCACCATAGGGTCCAAGGTTCAAGCCCAACTTTAAATAGCAGAGAAGATTTCAACCAGTGGGCAATAGAGGCAAGAACCATGGTGATCGGCCATGTTTGGCAGGCCAAAACATCTGCTATCGGTGTGGTAAGCCAGGCCACAAAATTTATGAGTGTCCAACCAAGAATCCACCACAACCGTCTAGACCCCAACATAAAGGATGGGTCTTCACAATGAATGCAGAAGAAGCTGACAAGTCCGAAGGACTAATTCAAGGTACCTATGAAGTGGACGGTAAGACTCTAACTGTACTTTATGATTCAGGTGCCTCCCACTCATTTATTTCTCGTGACTATGTGGCTGCTTTGCCATTACCAATTTCTGAATTGCCTTATGATCTACTGGTATCTACTCCTACCAATAAACCTGTTAAAATTAGTCAAATTTGCATCAATGTTCCTCTTCGAATTGAGGGTAGGACCTTTGCGACTAATTTGATTTGTCTCCCTTTGTTTGGACTTGACATAATTCTGGGCATGGATTGGCTTTCCGCCAATCGAGTCATGCTTAATTGTTTCGATAAGACGGTGGTATTCTCCTCTGTCTTATCTTCTAAACCTCAAGCCTCGGTACTCTTCTACTTGAACACTTTGTTAGTAAACTGTAGTGGGTCGAAGAGTCAAAGATAAATCCTCCTATCAACTGATGTGACAGAAGTTGAGCAGAAATTGGAGGAGATCCCAGTTGTTAAAGACTATCCCGATGTTTTCCCAGAGGATATTCCTGAATTCTCTCCTGAGAGGGAAATTGAATTCGCCATCGAGCTAGTTCCAGGCGCAGGACCAATATCTATAGCTCTGTATCGAATGTCACCTCTAGAGCTAATAGAACTAATGAAATAGATTGAAGAACTCATGGAAAAAGGATTCATACAGCCAAGTGCATTGCCATAAGGAGCTCCAGTCTTATTGGTTAAAAAGAAAGATGGGAGCATGCGCTTATGCGTGAATTATAGACTGCTGAATAAAGTGATGATTAAGAATAAATACCCATTGCCAAGGATTGATGGCCTCATGGACCAACTAGAAGGTGCAACAGTATTTTCCAAGATCGATTTGCGTTCTAGATATCATCAAATTTGACTCCGGGAACAAGATATCCCTAAGACAGCCTTTCGAACTTGTTATGGACACTACGAGTATACGATGATGTCGTTTGGGCTGACAAATGCACCAGTAGTATTCATGGATTATATGGATTAGATATTCCGCCCATATCTAGACAAGTTTGTAGTGATTTTCATCGATGACATACTTGTATATTCGAAGAAGGAGCGAGAGCACGTGGAACACTTGCGGCTAGTTCTGAAAATTTTAGGAGAGAAGAAACTCTATGCTAAGTTATCCAAATGTGAATTTTAGATGGAAGAAGTAAAATTTCTCGGCCATGCAGTATCACATGGGGGATTTCCGCAGACCTCAACAAAGTAGAAGCAGTACTAAATTAGGAGAGGCCAACCATAGTCACTGAAGTTAGGAGTTTTCTAGGCTTAGCTAGATATTACAAATGATTCGTTAAGGATTTTTCTCGAATAGCTTTACCCTTGAACAAGCTAACTAGGAAGAATGTTCCATTTGAATGGACACCAGAGTAAGAGCAAAGTTTTCAAGATTTGAAGAGGAGGTTAACCACGACACCAGTGTTAGCCTTGCCAGACCTTCATGGACCATTTAAGGTCTATTGTGATGCTTCCAAGCAAGGATTAGGATGCGTGTTGATGTAAGCCGAAAATGTGGTCGCTTATGCCTCTAGGCAATTAAAGCCACATGAAAGGAATTATCCTACACATGATCTCGAATTTACTTTGAAGATATGGAGATATCACCTTTATGGTGTGAGGTTCGAGGTCTTTTCTGATCATAAAAGTTTAAAGTCCCTCTTTGATCAGAAGGAATTAAATACAAGGTAGCAGAGGTGGATGGAACTTCTTAAGGACTACGAATTTGAATTGAAATACCACCCAGGCAAGGCAAATATTATGGCAGATGCTTTAAGTAGAAAATCGTTGGCTGTAGCCTGGATGATGGTGAAGGAGATAGAGCTTATTGAAAGCTTCTGAAATTTTAATTTGGAAATCCTTGTGACTCCTAAGACCATTCAGTTACACCAAGTTAAGGTAACCAGTGACTTTAAGGAGCAGATTCGACAGGCACAACAGCAGGATGCTAGCTTGCAACGTACCATCAATTTTGTGTAATTAGGGAAATTAACGGGTTTTGCTCAGGATAAAGAAGGCATATGGCAACACCGTGACAGGGTGTGTGTACCCTAGGGAAATGATCTCCGAAGAAGAATCTTGGAGAAAGCACATAAAGGTGAATTTACCGTACATCCCGGCATTACCAAAATGTATCAAGACCTCAAGAAAATGTTTTGGTAGCCAAGCATGAAGTCAGACCTGGCGAGCTTTGTGAGTGAGTGCTTGACCTATCAGAAGGTGAAAGCAGAACATCAAAAACCCTCCGGGATGCTACAACCCTTGGAAATCCCTAAGTGGAAGTGGAAGAGTATCTCCATGGATTTTGTAATGGATTACCAAGAATGCCAGCAAGATATGATGCCATATGGGTTATCATGGATAAATTAACCAAATCTAGTCACTTTCTACCCATTCGAGCAAATTATCCATTGGAAAAGTTAGCGCAATTGTATATCTAAGAAATTATAAAATTGCACGAGACCCCATCAACCATTATCTCTGATCGAGATCCAAGATTCACTTCACGGTTCTGGGGAGCCTTACAAAAAGCATTTGGTACTAAGTTGTACCTAAGCACTACATATCACCCGCAAATGGATGGGCAAACGGAGAGGACAATTCAAACCTTAGAAGATATGCTATGAGCCTATATAATGGAGCAACATGGGAATTGGGATCGATACTTACTGCTAGTCCAATTTGCATACAACAATAGCTATCATGCTAGCATTAGCATGACTCCTTATGAAGCATTGTACAGGCAAAAGTGCCAATCCCCACTGTGTTGGTATGAAATAGGAGAATCAAGTCTATTAGGGCCTAATTTAGTTGAACAAATGACTTGAGTGTCGAGCTCGATCAAATTACAAAATAAATCGAATTACACTAAATTCGTAGCAAGGGTGCAACCCGAGTCATTTCCCAGTGATAACAATGTTATATGATCAGGAAATTGGGGGGGGGGGATTTAGGAATTTAAAATACCGAAATGAATAGAAAAAAAATGAACAAAATTTTGAACATCTAATCCAAGAATGAAAAGAAGACCATTTTTATTCAATCATCGGGTTCTAATTATATGTCAACAAACCAGTCACTGATTAATGTCAAGTTCGAATAAAATCTCAATTTGACCTCTGCATTGCACATGAAAAACTTCACGCATTTGATTAACACCTAAATGATTAAACTCAGAAACCTCTAGAATCTAATCAATTCGTGTAAATTTTCAAGCACTAATGCACTTAATTATCAAGTTCAAATCTGAAACCTGATTCTACTTGTCAAAACAGTTGCATTACAATATTAAACAATCAAGTAATATGAAAGCAAACAAACAACCAAGTAGTCAATCACAATACCGGATTGAAAATCTTCAAATCCAAAATTGAATCAAAAACAAGGAAAAAAGGAGTAGAAGAAACCGAATTGATGAACTCTGAAGCAACAACCCCCAAGAATGCTAATGTTGTCTTTGAATCCTTGGATTAGATAGAAGCTTACTCATCCATAATGGAGGAAAATGAATAGTAAGGTAGGGGGGCGTGAGAGAAGAGAGGAAGAAGAAGAAGTCAAAACCGAAAATTGCTTATCCAAAAGTCTCCCCATGAGTTACAAGTCTGGCTTCTTTCAAAACCGGCCAAAATCAGAATCAAAACTGCCTAAAAATATTAAATTGTAATTACTACATTAATCCTCTCTCTCTCCTTTGAATCTGGACACCTTATTTGCTAAAATCCGAATTATAGAAAGAAAGTTACACTAAAAACATGCAATCATTATAACTAATTCCTAAGTAATGTTCTTCTACCGTTTTGGCTATCAAAACGATTCCTTTTGGATTTTCACTCTGAAGAAGAATTGTAGCCTTGGATGTCAGCTTCAAAATGCCACTGGAATGGGCTCAATCGGACATCTGTGAACCGAGATATGGCCCAAATACCACACCCTGCTCAGAATCCACAACTGCACCACTTTAGTTCACTTCTAGGCCCAATTTCAGCTCCTTAACACCAGAATTGGCCTTTGACCTCTTCATATAACTTGTAGGCCTATCTTTTAGCTTTTCTACAAATCAAGAATCACAATAAAATGAGCTCTATAACTCAAGATATAACCCAAAAACCAAAATAGTGTCAGAATTCGCCTAATGCTGGAAAATTTGACTCAAACCCAAACAAAATCCAAATAATACAAAATAGTCCAATTCAAAACAATTAGGCACAAAAGAGAATTAATGGGCTAGGAATGAGGGAAAATAAGTATATAAAAATCCAACTGATCAACAGACCATTGAGCAGATCAAGAAAATTTGAAGTAAGATGCTTGCCGCTCAAAGCCGTCAAAAGAGTTACGCGGATTCCAGGAGAAAGCCTTTGGAATTTCAAGAAAGAGACCACGTATTTCAAGAAAGCCGTCAAAACAGTTACGCGAATCAGATCAGTTGCATATCGAATCGCTTTACCCCCACATCTATCAAACCTTCACAATGTTTTCCATATTTCTCAACTCAAAAAATATCAACCTGACCCCACACACTTCCTAGAACTCAATTCAATATAGTTAAAAGAGGACCTGAGTTTCCCTATATCACTGGCATGGATCGTAGATAGAAGCAGTAGGCAACTTTGAAACAAAACTATGCAGTTAGTAAAGGTAGCATGGGAAAAAGATGCCGAGGATTACACTTGGGAATTAGAGTCAAACATGAAGAAAGAATATCTTGAACTATTCTCAGGTACTAAATTTTGAGGACAAAATTTTTGATAGGAAGGTAGTAATGTAACATCCGCCATGAATTCCAATCTCAGGATTGATCTCAAAGTTGAACTTCACAAATTTCAACATCCGATTTGATCTCCAAAGAGTTAGACACAAGTTCCGATCTCTGAATTTATTTTTCATTTCTATTAATATTCCTGAGTTTGAGCTTAGGACCGACTTCCAAGGTTGAATTAAGTTCCGAGATTATATAAGTTCCGACTTCCCGGTGCATAAGGTTAATGTTTTGATTCTCGACTTCCGGGTTTAAGTATTTTAGGTTTCATATTCTTGTCCTTGATTTTTGATTTTAAGGTGATTTGTTTATTGCTCGATTTTCAATCTTCGACTTTAAGCCACAATTCCAAGACTTTTGTGTTTCCTAAGTTCCAAGTTCCACATTAGGTATAGAATAGACATGAGTTCCAACTTTAAGTAGAATGGAGATGAGTTTCGATTTTATACAGAATGAAAATGAATTCCAATTTTAGGCAAAATAGAGAATAATTTATAGCCACAAAAGAAGGGAAACATGGCCGAACTTTACCCACAAAATTTCAGTTAATGTTATTCTGATTGTGGGTGGCTGATTTTGGCTTTATCTTCTCACTTCTAAATGTGATTAGTGAATGAATATAATTATTTTTGGCTGTTTTTCTGTTTAAATTTGATTAAGAAGTAGGAAAGAGTGAGAATAGGAAGATGTGAGGGGCTGGGAGACCAAATTACCTCGGCAGTCCGTACGACGGAGTATAGGGCTCTGCCTACAATCGTTCAAATTCGATAAAACTATTTTTATATGAAACTAGACATTCAGGGATTTCCATACATATATCATATAAGGTCATTGGATTAATATTGAGAGATATGAATTTTTAAAGTTTGACCTAGAAATCAGGACTTTCATCCGGGTAGTGTGAGTTGAGAAGGGTGTAACTCACCCTACATAGCTTCAATTTGAGTGAAACGAACTTTACTAGAAAGCTTAACATCCCATAAAAATTTCAGAGTTAGATACATTTCCAATTGCTCCCAGTGGCTCAGAGAAGTTGCCCTATGTCCAAACTGGGCCAAAATAGGGCAATTTAGGAAGGTCAAATTTCAAGGCTTATAACTTGAGCTCTACTAAAGCAAATGAAATGGAACTTGTTGAAAATGAAAGCGTGTCATGTTAGCTTTAATATGATACCACTTTCGTGAGATTTGAGCTGGTTTTCAATTTTTAATAGATTTTTACTTTTAAGTGTGTTATTCTAATTAGTCTCAGGGCAGGCCGGGGTAAAACTTAAATAACTTGAGCTATACTTATCGAAATTAGATGGGACCAAAGAGGTTAGAAAATAGACACATAACACTCTAACATATCCAAAATTTAGGTCCAGATGAGTTAACTAGAAATTTTGGTTTGATTTACAAAAATTGGGTTGAATGAATGTGCTGAGACATCAATTACATCTGAAATGCAACATTTATTCCTATGAGATTCATGATGGAATTACAAATGAAATGTTATGATTTCTCTACAATTGACTGTCTAAGTACTGGCACTATTCAAAAGGAAGTGGACACCTTCCGTTATGCTGCCAAAATTTTGGCAAGCCTATGCATGAGTTATACTCTACATTCAAATTCATGTGCATTTGCAAGAAGTTCATAAAGGTTATGTTATGATGAACATAAAGGTTATGTTATGATGAAAGTTCCATAACACTTGGGCCAGCCCCGGATTAAAGTTAAGGGGAATTGATCGGTGGGAAAGTTAGGGAAAGTAAACCCGGCATTCCTAGATAGGAACGAGCTCAATCCTAAAAAGCAGACTATTACCCAGGAGTCTAAATGGTCAAGAACTCCCAGGGGACCAAGTAATGGAGAAGTTTATGCAGATAAGTTCAAGAATGAGTTTTGCATGGTCACATTGAATAGTCATTATAATTTGATTACAGTTTGATTGTTATGTTTTACTTACTGTTGTATATTCATTTATTCTGCTTATTATTCTGTTTCTTATATTGTCTTAAGTAAAATAGAATCTTACCTCGAGCCAGACGCTTTTTTAAAATTATTAAATATGGATAGTTCAATTTGATCTCATATTTTCATAATTAAATAAAAATCGTGGCAACTGAAAATGGATGTAACGTCAGAGGAATACCATGCGTGAACCCTACTAGGAATTTCTTTAAACTCTCACCTCATTTTCTATTTCCGCATCATTCTCAGACGGTGGTGATGGACTCGACAGCCACCCTATTTATTGAGATTCCCAACCTGTAGCTCCACCATGATCCCATAGTAGATTCACTGTACATAGCTGACTCCTGCAATTTCTGTTTCTACCTTTTTAGCGATAGGAATTTTGCTGTTCCCCTATTCCATCCTACTTTTGACCCTGCCACACTATATATTGTGATCCCGTTGCATATGGCACACACTCCTCCAAAGACTTCCGGCCCAAAGACACCTCCAACCCCCGCAAAGACTTTGTAGCTCCTGCTAGCCCTCCACCAGAGTCACCTCCACAAGTGGTTCCGGACATTCTGCTCAGTTCTGAGAGTGGCCCTTCCAAGGCCACAGGCTCATCATCCTCCTCGGGACCTAGTATAAACTACTCCCCAGCCGGGCCTGGTGAAGCCAACGGCTACCTGACCGAGTAGGTCCTGACCGATAGTTCTATTGTACAGCATGACCCTCTTTTGGCAGTGTGCAGCATTGGGTCATAGACTTAGCCGCAGGTATATCGGTTAGTTTGGAATGTCCTCTGAGGACCCCATAGGATCGATTTGACTGACACGGGCCTTCTTTTTGGTATATCGGCCCCACTTTTGTATCCTATTTTACATCTGTACATAGATTGAAGTGTTGGCTTCTAATCTATATATATCTATGTATACAGTTAATGATGTATTACCTACCTGTATTTTTTCTGTTAAATTTCATTACGTTTGGTGATGTTGATCACAGTTATTATCTATAACGCGTCGTTTCACATATTTACAAAAAAAAAAAAAAAAGAGATGTGACATGATAAATAAATAGTAAGCAGAGTATCAACATGGTAATACAATCTACTTAATTTCATGTTATGACTTAAGCATAATATCAAATCAATAGGGTGTTACAACCACCCTCCTAAAAAAATTTTGTCCTCAAAATTTAGTACCTGAGAATAGTTCAGGATACTCTTTTTTCATGTCCGATTCTAGTTCCCAAGTGTAATCCTCAGCATCTTCTTTTCCCCATGCTACCTTTACTAACTACCCGACTTTGTTTCAAAGTTTCCTGCTGCTTCTGTCTATGATCCATGCTGGCTGTATGTGGAAAGTCAGGTCCTATTTTAACTGTATTGACTCGGGTTCTAGGAAGTGTGTAGGGTCAGGTTGATATTTTTTGAGTTGAGAAACATGAAAAACATCGTGAAGGTTTGACAAATGTGGAGGTAAGGCAATTTGATAAGCAACTGATCCGATTCACTTCAAGATTTAGAAGGGACCGATTGGCAGCAATTGTCGCAGCCTGCTCCAAATTATAATTTTAAAATACTCAATTACAGTAAATTTGAAGTATAGTGCAACCAAGGTCGCTCCCAAGGATGTTGTTGCTATCTAGTTAAGTAACAAGGGGGTATATGCAAACATGCAGTAAATAAGCTATAAAAGAAAATTAGATGAAAATAAAAATACTAGTTCAAAGAGTTCCTTAGGCATAAGGTGAATCAATCATTAACGCACAATATATCAAACACATGTAGTGCGGCTAATTTGAGCTATTAGAGAGACCTCTACTAACAACCCCACAAGTCTACCTAGAGAACTCTAGGAATTCAACCAACACATAATTGATTAGATAATTGAGACCTCAAATCTAATTAACCTATGTTGATTTCTAGCCCCAAATGTATAAGCCCAGGTTTGAACCCAAACCCAATTCCTAATTCTTTAACTAATCAAGTTCATACCAATTGACCAATTAGCAATCACCCAACTAATTCCTCATTCATAAACCCACATATCAATATCATTCAATGCAAGTTTACAAATAAAAGAGGGCAAAGAATCAAGAAAATAAACATGATTGAAATTCAAGTATAGGGTTTCAAGATTATAACCATAATATCCTTAGAGTCTCGTTGAACTAGCTTAAAGTCCTACTCCTCCATAGCAATGAAGGTTACAAACTAGAACCCAAACCAAGTATCTTACAAAATGAAAGGAAAAGAAAAGACGAGAAGAGAAGAGGAGAAGAGAAGAGAGAGAAATAAAAAAAAAAAGTTGGAGATGAGAGTCCTCCTTCGCGTCTCAATTTTCTCCCTCCTTATCAGACCTCAAATGCCACAATTCAAAAATACCCTTGAGCCCAACTTAATCCTCTGCTAGCTTTAAGTGGACACCCAATTTGCTTAATTTTGACTTAAAATGGGAGAGTTATGGCCCTATCTTTATAGCATGTCTAGGTTGTATCTCTATCCGTGTCAGTCAAATTCAACAGCCAGTAAGTCTATCAAGATGTCATTATTTGGCAAAGTGCTCTCATATGAATTGAAGCTTTATATCTTAGCTTTGAAATGGCACCAGTTTCACCTCAATCCAATGTCTACAACTCACGTTATGGCCTAATTAGTGCACACTGATCAGGTTCTAGCGTGATAGCCTTGTTCTGACTTCGTGGCCCACTTCAACCCACTAAACGTCTGAATTAGTTTTTGACTTCTTCATCAAAGTTGTAGATCTTTCTCTCAGCTTTCCTACAATATAAAATTTGTAATTTTTAGATATCTACAACTCAAGATACAGCCATAATACAAAAAGAGTATAAATTTGTAATAATGCTGAAAAATACAATTAAGCCCAATTAGAGTCCAAACTTATAAAATGTGTCCAATATTATTCAATTAAGCACAATAGAGGTTCAATAAACTAAATATGAGAGTTAATCAATGTATCTTAATGTTCCTTATCACCGATAAAGCGGGGACTTAATTTCTTGACCTTAATGGCTCTATCTATCCCTGTTGTGGGCATACCCTTTAGAAATATGTGGTCTCCTTCTTGAAATTCCAGAGGTTTTCTCCTAGTATACACATAATGTAACACCCTCCCAAATACAGTACTATGCTTAAGTCATAATACCTCATCTAGGAGTTGTTACTGTCACTTAATCGGACCTTGTCTGGTAGCAACCTTCGGCCACCTTCGCCTCGGAGGGCTGTCTTCGAAATTTTTGAACTATCTGGAGATAACACGGAAATAAACATAGAAGTGAGAATTATAAATTTTCTGTAGGATTCATTAAGAAACTTCATACCGTGTCATCATTATTATCTCTAGCTGCTTGGGTTTATTACAAAAAGTGAATACATTATACGAACTGTTCTATTTTATAGTTTAAAAACATATAGTCTGAAGCATAATTCATTTTATCTCATGCACTTAAGTCACATTGGCAATATTTCATTAGAATAATAATCACCGCATAAGTACAGCATCAATAAAACATGAGATATAATTATGCAAATACTCATATTTAAATCTATGCAAATGCACTAGTATCTTTCTTTAACTTTCTTTGCTTTCCTTTCTTGGCACACCTAGGCATTACGTATCGCTGTCCCTAGGGTGCTTGCATATGTCTTAATCTTTAGTCTTTACTACCCTTGGGTAGTCTGATCTAGGAGTGAGCTCGTCAGCTCAACTTGTGACCATCGTCACATAGACTACCCTGTAACAGCCTCTATCATATAAGCCATACTCGAGTTATGGAGTTATATTAAAAGGTTGTCACTGTGCTAAAAAAATCTTTAAAATATAGAAAATATAATACATGGCCTTTTAACTACTCACTTTATTATTCACTAATAATCTCTGATATATAGAGAATAAAATAATTACATTTTAAAGAAGTTGTAACTGACATAGTACACAGCGTTTACATTCGACTAGTCGTTAGCTAGCTTCAATAGTTTCTTGGTCTGACTTACGCCCGATCCTTGCTCAATGAAAGGCCCGGTACTTTGCCTCGCACTTGATTTCCAACTTGGGTGCTGGAATATTTACGGAAAAGAAAAACATACAAGCAGGTAGTGAGAACCTAAGGTTCTCAATAGGTAAACAAACCAATCTTACAGGGTCATCATAAACATTCCAGCTGCTTCAGTTTATTATGAAAATATGAGCACATATAAACATAGTGGTTCAATTTTAAGTTGAAAATACCTTCCTTGAAGCGGGATATATTTTAGTAACCATTTGCCATTTCATATGATAGACATAGAAATACGAATAGTATAATATGCTTCAACAAGAATCATAATAGCATTATGACTTAATGATATAATTGAAGATGTACATATAGATGCTTATACTTGACTGTATGTAAGTGCACTTGACTTAATTCGTATCTTTCTTTAACTTGCCACTTAACCTTGCTCTTCTGTGCTTGGTCCCCTGGAGGTGAATGGCCTCTCTCACCCCTGGGTAATAGTCTGCTTTTCAGGTCCGAGCTCATACCTATATGTGAGTGTCAAGTTTACTTTCCCTGACCCTCACACCGGTCTATTCCCATTAATTCTGGTCGAGGGTTGGCCCAAGTCTTAGACAGTACCGCTCTGGCCCACGTAGCTGGGTCTACGCCATGCCTCACGTGGTAGCCTAGTATGTCCATCTTGCAAGTTCTTATTATCTTTTCCTTTTCATATCTTATCAAGCATGCGGATGCTTTGTGCATTCATGGATATGTCTCACGTCTTACTTCTTATATCAGTTTCTAATTATGCTTGCATGCATGCCATACATGAACATGACAAGTAAATGTGAGTATATTCAAAGTATAATCACCCATAGTATAAGTTCTCATAACTTCATATCATACTTAACTCATCCTTGCATATATGAACCTTATGAGCATAACATAAATATTTATAGCATTCATATGATTCACATATTTCTGTCGGAATTTTGGCAGCATAACGGATCAGACCTACTTCCCTATGAATAGTGCCAGCTCCCATGGACAAATTAGTCATAGCAGTATAATCAATCTAATATATCTATTAATGTAAAACTTGCAACGCTCAACTCAAGCCTTATATGTTCACTAATACTTGTGAAACCATCAATTTGGTCATTTCTGCCAATCTTATTCAGTTCTGTCTGAATTTTGTATAATCCACCTTTGGTCCAATACAACTCATTTAAACCTGAATTTTTGATATGTTATAGCCCTATGTGTCTAGTTTTCAACCCTTCTAGTCCTATCCCATTTTGAGTTGTATAACTCAAGATATTTAAATTTTTGCTCAGCCTATTCGGTCACTAGCCAAAATTACACTCTTTAAAGTAAAAATTCACTAAAAATAGGAATCTAAGTGAAACCATACGAAATCTATACCAAATTAAAGATAACAGGACAAACTTTTATTTCAAGTTGTATGTTATTTGCATGAGTATATCTTGAGATATAAGCCTCCTAACTTGACCCTACTAGACTACTCTATTCCAGCCCGGTTTGAACTTAAGTCCATTTCATTGATGTGCTAGGAATAAATGGCAACGAATCTGGCTTTGAAATTTTTATGGGATGTTTCCTTACATATTAGCTTTCAAACAGCGTTGGTTACACTCAATTTAGAGTTGTGTAAGGTTAGTTACACCCTTCTCAACTTATACTGCCCAGATTAGAATCTAGATTTCTAGGTCCAACTTCAAAAATTCATATCTCCCTCAATACTAATCCAATGACCTTATAATTTATATATATGGAAATCCCTGAATGTCTAGCTTTATTAAAAATAGATTCATTCACTTTCTATGGCTGTAGGCAGAGCCGTACACTCCGCCGGTACGGATACCGTATGGTTTTCTCACAAAAACAGATTTTGCTTAGCTCCTTTTTGAGTTTTTGATAAATTCTTCAACTTAAACCAAGTTTCTCATGTTAAGTCACTAGAAGAACATCAAAGTACCATCATACAGATATGGCATAAGAGGAACACAGCAACCACATAGCCACATGATACATCAAACAACTAAGGATTTGAGCTACCTACTTCAAAATCCTTGAAACCATGGATGCAAGGAAGGCAAGAGCAACATCCTAACCTTCTTCCCCTCTCATGGCAGCGTCATAAATGACGGTGGAGGGACACCACTTGATGCTAAATCATGAAATTGTTAGAGGGGTTTTGTAGAGGAGAGAATAAGGATTAATTTTCATAAAAGGAGCAAGAGGATTTGAGGTCAAGAAGGCTTCCAATCTTGAGCTTGAAGCTCTTGATCATGGAGGTAAGGAAAAAAAGGAAGGAGAAGAAGAAGAAGAAGAGGGGAGGAGGCTGCTGAATGTGGCGCAAAAGTGAAGGAAGAAAGAAAGAAAATTATCATTTATTGGTGGTGGTAGTTGGAAGCTTGACTCATGATTGGTGCTTGTATTTGTGGTGAGTGTTTGGCTACTTTTTTTCACAAAGTGGGCAGCAAAGTGGCGCCTTACATGGGGGGAGGAGTGGCTAAATTTTGGCCACTCATGTTAGGGTCCTTGGTGTATGATTCTATTGACTCAGCTCCGGCAGTTTAAAACACCGAATCTTTACCGATTTCCTCCAAACCAGTAAAACGTTAGTTAATAGTTTTGTAATATATCTACATGTTTATTTTGATTTATCTTAAGCCTAATCTCTCTAACTAATATCTAATTAAGTCTTAATTAACATTTAATTAGCTCCTAATTGCCCTTACATAACTATTGAAACCGAATAAGTGAACTAACGGCATAAATTAGACATTTTCATAAATTCGGAGCCTTTTTGTTTTCTGTTTTCTGTAACTAATGGCATTTTCGTAATTTTGAGCAAGTCCAGGGGCACCCTACGTCATTTAACACCAGACTGCCTTCATGGCCCAATCGACAGAGACTTAAACTTCTACGGTTTCGCCACGTGATTCTGCTTCACTTAAAACCTCATTCTGCTAATTCTACAAATGTGGGGACATAAAAGTCATTTTATGAAAAGTTCTAGGGTTATTGTGGAAATTATTCTTTAGGGTCAAAATATAATTTCTAAAAATCCTGGGCATCTCTGTAATTAACAAAATTTTACAGTGGCACTTTTCTCATTTCCTAATTTTTAACATATGGCAGTGCCATATTTTCAACGACAGTGTTACATTACCCTATAATTCCAAGTGTGAGGATCGTCATGGCATAGCGCTGCCTGAGAAATTCTTACACTGCCTAAGGGAAATAATTCAAAGTTTCCATTATATTCTGTTTACGAAAGTGGGGATGTGACATAACCCACAAGGGGACCCACGTGCCTCTCGGTCGGAGGGACTTAGTTGGCCATCTGCCTCCAACATAGAGGGACCCAAAAGTTTTAGTTGCCTTCACAAGGAGGGACCCAATGAGCAACTGCCTCCAAGTGAAGGGATCCATATCATTATCTTTTGATTGCCTTCACCTGGAAGGACCCAAATAACTGCCTCCAAGTGAAGGGATCTCATATATTCTTTCTTCATTCATATGCAAATATGCATGCTCTCATAAGAATAATTCATGATCATATCATTCATAATTGTATAGCTGTTTCATCTTTGATCATGCATGTGAATGCTCTACATTCTTGTACATGACTCACATTATACTTTAGTCATATTTGCATGCATGGTATCATAGTCACTATATATATTTACTCATAATTTGAAATTCAAATAATCAACTTGACTAGTAAAAACTATCAATCCATTAATCTTGCACTTTCTGCCAGAAATTTGGTAGCACAACGAATCGAGTCCACTTCCCCATGAATAGTGCTAGTACTCAGAAAACCAATTGTATAGAAAAACCATGACACTTCATTCACAATTCAATCATCAAATTCATGGGCACAATTGTTACATTTGAAACATAGTTACTGTCTTAACACTTACATTCAACCTGGTTTTTGTAAATCATTCCATAATTTCATTTCAACTCATCTGGACTTCAATTTTGGATATGTTAGAGTGTTATGTGTCTATCTTCTAACCTCTTTGGTCCCATCTAATTTTGACAAGTATAGCTCAAGTTATTTAAGTCTTATCCCAGCCTGCCCTGAGACTGGCCATAATTACACACTTAAAAGTAAAAATCCACTAAAAATCGAAAACCAACTCAAGTCATACGAAATTGGATCATATTAAAGCTAACAGGACAACCTTTCATTTGCAATAAGTTTCGTTTCATTTGCTTTAGTAGAGCTCAAGTTATAAGCCTCGAAATTTGACCTTCCTGAAAGGGCAACTTCTTTGAAATACTGGGATCAAACGGAACCATATCTAACTCGGAAATTTTTATGGGAAGTTCTCCTATGTGTAAGCTTTCTAAAAAAAATGGTTTCATCCAATTCAAAGCCGTATAGAGCAAGTTTTGCTCTGAACAACCTAATTTGCCCAGAATCAACCTCAAAAATCTAGGTCAAACTTCCAAAATTCATATCTCTCTCAATACTAATCCAATGGCTTTATGTGGTATATGTATGGAAAGCCCTGAATGTCCAGTTTCAAATAAAAAT
Organism: Pterocarpus santalinus; assembly: GCA_031439595.1. Classification (NCBI taxonomy): domain Eukaryota; kingdom Viridiplantae; phylum Streptophyta; class Magnoliopsida; order Fabales; family Fabaceae; genus Pterocarpus; species Pterocarpus santalinus. Next base: position 49,790,086 of record CM062527.1, read on the forward strand.
AGTTTCATTGAATTTGAACAGCTGTAGGCGGAGCTGTACACTTTGCCATACGGACTGCCATGGGGCTTCTCACTTAGACAGCATCCCAATCCTCCACTTCTTCTAGTTTTCTTCTTCTAACTTTAATTCCAACTCAAGATTTCATATTAATCCAACCATAATCCATCATATACATCCAATATATCATCAAATACATAAAGAAGAGTGAAATTTCATACAAACACAGTTTAGAGAAATTAAGGACAGAAATTGAATCCTACCTCTTTGTATGTGATTTTGCTAAGTTTTAGAGTTTGGATGGAACCTTGTCAAGCGTGGAGGTTTGATGGAGTAAGTCAAGAGGAGAAGAGAAAAAGAGAAGAAGAAGGCTGAAACCAGATGAGAGGGGTGTAAGTCAGTATGAAGTGAGAAGGAGAATCGGATTTAAATATGAAGAGGGTAGTTGGAATTGTGAGTACTAATTGGTTGAATTTCTTGTGGGTAAAGTTCGGCCATGTTTCGCTCTTTTGCGGCTAAGTTATTCTCGAACTCGCTTCCACTCTATCTGAAATCAGAACTCATCTCCATTCTGCTTTATGTTGGAAATCGTGTCCATTTTATTTGAACTTGGAGATTAATTCAGAGATCAGAACTCGCGTCCATCTTATTTGAAACTTGGAAATAAATTATGAGATCGAAAATCGGGTCCATTTTCTTTGAAACATAAAGTCGGATATCGGGAATCACGTCCATTTTGTTTGGACCTTGAAGGTTAATTCGGAAGCTAGAAATTATGCCTATTTTATTTGAAACTCGAAGATGAAATCGGAAACAATGTCCATTTTATGTGAAATTCGAAGATGAAGTCGGAAGTCGGAAATCATGGAAACTCGAAGGTGAAGTCGGAACTCGTGGTGGATGTTGCACATAACTCTTCTGACGGCTTTGAGCGGCAAGCATTTTACTTCGAATTTTCTTGATCTACTTGATGGTCTGTTCAACTAAATCAGGCCCCAATGGAGTTAATTCTCCTGTTTCATACCAACACAGTGGAGTTTGGCACTTTCGCCCGTACAACGCTTCATAAGGAGCCATGCTGATTCTAGCATGATAGCTATTATTATATGCAAATTCGGCTAGTGGTAAGTATCGATCCCAATTTCCACATTGCTCCATTATATAGGCTCATAGCATATCTTCGAAGGTTTTGAATTGTCCTCTCTGTTTGAACATCCGTTTGTGGGTGATATGCAGTGCTTAGGCACAACTTAGTACCAAAGGCTTTTTATAAGGCTCCCCAGAATCATGAAGTGAATCTTAGATCTCGATCAGAGATAATGGTTGAAGGGGTTCCATGCAACTTTATAATCTCTTAAATATACAACTACGCTAATTTTTCCAACTGATAATGTGCACAAATATGTAGAAAGTGAGCATATTTGATTAACCTATCCACGATAACCCATATGGCATCATATCCTATTGGTGTTCTTGGTAATCCCATTATAAAATCCATGGAGATATTCTCCCACTTCCACTCAGGGATTTCCAAGGATTGTAGCATCCCAGAAGGTTTCTGAAGTTCCACTTTCACCTTCTGATAGAGCAAGTACTTGGTCACATAACTTGCCACATCTGACTTGATGCCTGGCCACCAAAACATTTTCTTGAGGTCTTGATACATTTTAGTAATGCCAGGATGTACGGTAAATTCACTTTTATGTGCTTCTTCCAAGATTCTCCTTTGGAGACCATTTCCCTCGGGTATGCACAACCTGTCATGATACCGCCATATGCCCTTTTTATCTCGAGCAAAACTCGTTAATTTCCCTGATTGCACGAGATTAATTATATGTTGAAAACCAGTATCCTGCTGCTGTACCTGCTGAATCTGTGATAAGCAATACTTTGATACATTGATTAACCCTCATATTTAGTTCATTGAACTTTTTTTGTGCTTAATTGAATAATATTGGACACATTTTATAAGTTTGGACTCTAATTGGGTTTAATTGTATTTTTTAGCATTATTACAAATTTATACTCTTTTTGTATTATGGCTGTATCTTGAGTTGTAGATATCTAAAAATTACAAATTTTATATTGTAGGAAAGCTGAGAGAAAGATCTACAACTTTGATGATGAAGTCAAAAACTAATTCAGATGTCTAGTGGGTCAAATTGGGCCACGAAGTCAAAACAGGGCTGTCACGCTGGAACCTAATTAGTGTTCACTAATTGGGCCATAACATGAGTTGTAGACATTGGATTGAGGTGAAACTAGTGCCATTTGAAAGCTAAGATATAAAGCTTCAACTCATATGAAGAGCACTCTCCCAAATAATGACATTTTGATAGACTTATTGGCAGTTGAATTTAACTAACGAGGATAGAGATACAACCTAGACATGCTATAAAGATTGGGCCATAACTCTCTCATTTTAAGTCCAAATTAAGCAAATTGGGTGTCCACTTAAAGCTAAGAGGCAGAGGATTAAGTTGGACCCAAGGGTATTTTTGAATTTTTGACATTTGAGATCTGATAAGAAGAGAGAAAACTGAGACGCGAAAGAGGACTCTCATCTCCAATATTTTTCATTTTTCTCTCTTCTCTTCTCCTCTTTTCTCTTCTTCTTTTCTTTTCCTTTCATTTTGTAAGATACTTGTTTTGGGTTCTAGTTTGTAACTTTCATTGCTATGGAGAAGTGGGACTTCAAGCTAGTTCAAAGATACCCCAACGGTATTATGGTTGTAATCTTGAAACCCTATACTTAAATTTCAATCATGTTTGTTTTCTTGCTTCTTTGCCCTTTTTTATTTGTAAACTTGCATTGAATAATATTGATATGTGGGTTTATGAATGAGGAATTAGTTGGGTGATTGCTAATTGGTCAATTGGTATGAACTTGATTAGTTAAAGAATTAGGAATTGGGCTTGGGTTCAAACCTAGGCTAATACATTTGGGGCTAGAAATCAACATAGGTTAATTAGAGTTGAGGTCTCAATTATCTAATCAATTATGTGTTGGTTGAATTCCTAGAGTTCTCTAGGTAGACTTATGGAGTTGTTAGTAGAGGTCTCTCTAATAGCTCAAATTAGCCGCACTCTATGTGTTTGATATATTGTGCATTAATGATTGATTCATCTTATGCCTAAGGAACTCTTTGAACTAGTGTTTTTATTTTCATATAATTTTCTTTTATAGCTTATTTACTGCATGTTTACACATACCCCCTTGTTACTTAACTAGATAGCAACAACATCCTTGGGAGACAACCTTGGTTGCACTATACTTCAAATTTAGTGTAATTAAGTATTTTAAAATTGTAATTTGGAGCAAGCTGCGACACTTGCTGCCAATCTGCTACTTAAAGCCACTGGCTATCTTAATTCGGTGTAACTGAATGGTCTTAGGAGTCATAAGGATTCCCAAATTAAGATCTCAGAAACTCTCCATAAGCTGTATCTCTTTTACCACCATCCAGGCTACAGTCATAGATTTCCTACTCAAAGCATCTGCCACAACATTTGCCTTACCTGGGTGATACTTCAATTCAAATTCATAGTCCTTAAGAAGTTCCATCCACCTCCGCTACCTCATATTTAATTCCTTCTGATCAAAGAGGTACTTCAAACTCTTATGATCAGAAAAGACCTCGGACTTCACACCATAAAGGTGATGTCTCCATATCTTCAAGGCAAATACTATTGCAGCTAATTCGAGATCATGTGTAGGATAATTCCTTTCATGTGGCCTTAATTGTCTGGAGGCATAAGCGACTAGTTTTTCGGTTTGCATTAACATACATGCTAATCCTTACATGGAGGCATCACAATAGACCTCAAATGGTCCATAAGGGTCTGGCAAGGCTAACATTGGTGTCACGATTAACTTCCTTCTCAAGTCTTGAAAACTCTGCTCGCATTCTGGCGTCCATTCAAATGGAACATTCTTCCTGGTTAGCTTGGTCAAGGGCAAACCTATTCAAGAAAAATCCTTAACGAATCACCTGTAATATCTAGCTAAGCCTAGAAAAATTCTAACTTCAGTGACTGTGATCAACCTCTCCCAATTTAGTACTGCTTCTACTTTGTTGAGGTCTATGAAGATGCCCCCATGGGATACCACATGACCGAGAAATTTTACTTTTTTCATCCAAAATTCACATTTGGATAACTTAGCATGGAGTTTCTTTTCTCTTAAAATTTGCAGGACCAACCGCAAGTGTTCCGCGTGCTCTTACTCCGTCTTCAAATAGATAAGTATGTCGTCGATGAAAACCACTACAAACTTGTCCAGATATGGGCGGAATATCCGATTCATATAATCCATGAATATTGCTGGTGCGTTTGTCAGCCTAAACAACATCACGGTATACTCGTAGGATCCGAAATAAGTTCGAAAGGCTGTCTAAGAGATATCTTGTTCCCGTACCCGAATTTGATGATATCCAGAATGCAAATCGATCTTGGAAAATACTGTTACACCTTGTAATTGGTCCATGAGGTCATCAATCCTAGGCAGTGGATATTTATTCTTAATCGTCACTTTATTCAGCTGTCGATAATCCACACATAAGCGCATGTTCCTATCTTTATTTTTGACAAACAAGACTGGAGCTCCCCATGGCGAAGCACTTGGCCGTATGAATCCTTTTTCCAAAAGTTCTTCAATTTGTTTCTTTAGTTCTGTCAGCTCCAGAGGTGACATTCGATATGGAGCTATAGATATTGGTCCTACGCCTGGGACCAGCTCGATGGCGAACTCAATTTCCCTCTCAGGAGGGAATTCAGGAATATCTTCTGGAAAAATATTGGGATATTTCTTAACAATTGGGATTTCCTCCTGTTTCTATTCAACTTCCATCACATTAGCTGATAGGAGGAGGTATCCTTGACTCTTCAACCCACTATAGTTTACTAATAAAGAGTTTAGATAAAAGGGTGTTGAGACTTAGGATTCAAAAAATGAGACAAAGGAGAATATTGTTCCATCTTATCGGAACAATTGAGCAAGACTTAATTGGCAGAAAACCAATCTATGCCTAGAATTATGTCAAGTCTAGACAGAGGGAAACAAATCAAATTGGCTGTAAGGGTCCTACCCTTAATTTGAAGAGGAACATTAATACAAATTTGACTAGTTTTAACAGGTTCATTTGTAGGAGTAAAAACCAATAGATCATAAAGTAATTCAAAAATTGGTAATTGCAAAATAGCCACATAGTCATGAGAAATAAATGAGTGGGAGACACCCGAATTATGGAGCACAATTAGAGTCTTATCGTCCACTTCACAAGTACCTTGGATTAGTCCTTCAGACTTGTTAGCTTCTTTTGCATTCATTGTAAAGACCTGTCCTTGACGTTGAAGTCTAGATGATTGTGGTGGATTCCTGGTTGGACACTCGTAATTTTGTGGCCTGGCTTGCCACACCCGCAGCATACATTCTGGCCTGACAAATATGGCCGATCACCATGATTTTTATCGCATTTCATGTAAGTCGGATTTGAAAAAGGCTTCTAGGGCTGCTTGCCTTTATCGCCCACGGTTGAAATCTTCTCTGTTGTTGAAAGTTGGGCTTGAATCTTGGGCCCTGTGGTGCCAACCTCTTCTTGAAACTACCACCAGATGCCTTGGCTGCAGCCAGTTTCAAGTTGCAATCTACCATAAGTCGGCATTTATTCACTGACATGGGGAAATCTCTAATCTCCATTGGCCCTATTGCTGTAAGAATATCTTCTTGTAATCCTCCTTTGAATTTGACGTATTTCCAAGCTTCATCAGGATTCCTCTGGTAAATTGTAGAAAATTTACACAGCTCTTCAAACTTGGCAATATACTCAGATATCATTTGGTTTCCTTGACAAAGTTGCATAAACTCTGGTTCCTTGGCATTTCGAACCAAAGCAGGGAAGTACTTTTGGTAGAAAACATCTCTAAACACCATCCAAGTGACTACTATCTGAGATTGCTTGAGTAATCTCCAAAACTCTGTATCCGCGTCGAGCATACAGGTCGCAAAAGTCACCTTCTGATGAACTGAACAATCCAAGATAGAGAAAATCTTCTCCATAGCCTTGATCCATTCATCGACCTTATTTAGGTCGTAGGCTCCTCGAAAGCTGGGCGGGTTTGCCCTTCTGAACTCAGCAAATTTAAGGTAGTCCAAGTTAGCTCCTGGGCCATGTGGATTTCCTCCACAATTTGCCTCAGGTCGCCTACTTAATTGATCCATCATTTGGTGGGCTGCCGTAGCCTGTTCCCACATCACATGAGCCATCTCTTGTATCATGTCCATAAAGTTAGCCGGGTCCTCTTGAGCAGGTTTTGTGCGTGGCCTACCTCTCCTTCCGGAAGCCATTAAGTTTTGAGCACACAAAACAAAAGTTATTGAGTTGATTAGGCTCAATACTAAGTCTGATGTGCTAGTAAATAACAGCTCACACAGTCAGGCACCTCATACACATGCACATCTATATCTCAACTTCCAGATAAGATTTAGTGCATACTATCATCTAAAAATACAGAATATATGCAAAGCATAGTCAGTCCAATCCTCAAGCCTTAGATAGGACTAACTGCTCTAATACCAACAATGCAACACCCTACTAATTTAATGTTATGCTTAAGTCATAGCATAAAATTGAGTAGATTGCGTTATCGTGTTGATACTCTGCTTACTATTTATTTATTATATCACATTTCTGTAGCTACACACTACCAAAAGAGGGTTGTGCTGTATAATATCATCTGTAGCTAGGACATACCTGGTTAGGTAGCCATTGGCCATACCAGGCTCGGCTGGGGAGTAGTCAACATTAGGTCCTGACGAAGAACATGATGAGCCGGTAGCCTCTGAAGGATCGCTCTCAGAACTGAGCGAAATGTTTGGAACCACCTGCGAAGGTGACTCTGGTGGAGGGCTAGCAGGAGCTGCAGGTGCTGCGGGGGCTGGAGGTGCTAGAGGAGGGTATGCCATGTGCAACGAGACTGCAACATATGGAGCAGCAGGGTCAAAAGCAGGATGAAATAGAGGGACAGCAAAATTCCTAGTACTAAAAAGGTAGAGACGGAAATGGCAGGACCAGCTATGTACAGCGAGTCCACTATGGGATCATGGTGGAGCTACAAGTCTGGGATCTCAATAAAAAGAGTGGCTGGCGACTCATCACTAGTGTTTGAGAATGATGCGAAAATACAAAGCGAAATGTGTAACATCCTCAATTTCATGTCGTGCTAAATTATCTTAGTAACCCTGAGTAATTAGGCACTTAATAAGAACTTTTGAGATTAGGGCTTAATTAAGGGGTTGACTTGGATGAGAAAAGTCAAGAGAATGCTTAACCGATATTAGATAATCTCTAATTAAGCAAGTCAGAGCCCCTATAGCTTACTTAAGCACTAATCACCCTTAATTAACCTAATCGAGTTTAATTAAGGTTAATTAAGCTTAATCGCAAGATTTATTTTTGCTAATCGAGTTCTTGTGTGTTAATCACTAATCCTTGCTTAATCATCTTAATTAAGTTGTATGAGCACTTAATCACATGATTAAATTCAAATTTAGTCAACTAGACAATAAAGTAAAGAGTGATGTCATAAAAGCATAAAGCATTAGACAAGAGTGCTTTATGTAAGAGTTTGACCATGTTTTGTCTCCCCATCATCCACTTTGTCCCCTTAATCACTAATTAACACAAAATTAAGCAAAATATCTCACTCTCCCTCCCTTAATGTAAGACGCCACTTTCACACACACACACACACTCATATTTTCATTTTCACTCATCTTATTCTCTCTCTTCAAGCCGAATTCTCTAACTTCTCTCTAAACACTTCTTCATCTTCTTTATCTTCCTCTTCCTTTCTCCACCACCACCACCCTAAACCACTCACTTAGCCCTTCAAAGACCTCATCTTTGGGTCTTTGGAGACAAGATCAAAACACTACAACCTCCATTTCCACAAGATTTCAAGAGCTTCTCCTTCCTTCTTGTAAAACTGCCACCTTCATCATCAAGAGGAGTCATCATCTTCTTCTTCCATTTTTCTTGTTTTGCGCCATCTTCAAGAAAGGCAGTGATCTTCATCTTTTTCATTTTGTTTACTCAAGAAAGCTTGGAGCTTGGTTCTTTCATGACCAAGATTTCTAAGTGAAAGCTTGAGAAGATCCTTCATGCTCTTCAAGAGCCAAAGTTTTCATTTTTAGTAAAATGTTTTCTTGATGTTCTTCATGTGTTCTTAAGTTTCCTCTTTTGGAAAAATATGTTCTTAATGTTCTTCATGTGTTCTTAAGTTTCCTCTTTTGGAAAAATATGTTCTTGATATTCTTCATGTGTTCTTAAGTTTCCTCTTTTAGTAAAATGTGTTCTTGATGTTCTTCATGTGTTCTTAAGTTTCCTCTTTTGGAAAAATATGTTCTTGATGTTCTTCATGTGTTCTTAAGTTTCCTCTTTTGTTGGTAGCTTGCTTAAAGTTGTTCTTTCCCTTTTATGATGAGTTGATGACTAGAAAAGCTTCATCTTTTTATGTTCCCATGATTTGATAAGACTTTGAACATTCTAAAAGCTTAAAACTTTAAAAAGTTTGCTTCTTGACACACTTAAAGTGGCGCAAGTTTTAGTGCCATCATAAAGTCTTCTTTTGTTTTGTTTTGAAGACAATAATGCATGTAAAAGTCTAAGCTTTTTGGCATAATAAGCCTTTTTGAGTTAGAAAATGATATCTTGTCACTTTATGTCTTAGAAATCAAACCTTAAAGAAAAGACCTTTTATAAAGTTTCAAACCTTAATCAAGAATGAGACCTTTAAGTCATAAAAGTGTTGTTTTATAACAATTAATTCATAAAGTTTAGATCTTGAACCAAAACAATGCTTAAAGGTGAGAGCTTCTATAAAAATTAAGACTTTTAACCTTAAAGTTAATGTTTCATGTCACTAGTTGATAAAGTAGAAACCTTTTTAGGTAAAGACAACTTTAAGTCATAAAGTTGAGACCTTAATGGTCTTAGAATAATTAAATGAGTCAACTTTTCTAAAGAACAAGACTTTTAGTGGAAAAGCTAGTAACTTGCATCGTTATTTCATAAAGATCTAATCTTTAAGATAAAAGCTTGAAGCTTTGTAACTTGGTTAAGTTAAAAATCACCCTTGGTGTTTAGTGAACATGGTGTTGTTGGGTTCATGATATGGTTATGCGTTGTCATGACCCAAGGATTAGAGGGATCTCGAACTCCTTGGGAACAGAAGTATGATTAGGGCCTCTGTGCATACCATGAACCTAGGAATCACTAAGTGCACTATATCAAGGAAAGGAAACAATCACTTAACTTAATTAAATTTGAACAAGTGTTCCATAAGACATGAATTCAAGTAAAGAATAATTTTCATGCGAGAGTTAAGTAACTAAATGACCATATACATATGTCTTAACTGCGTGATACTCTCATAGGTAACCATGGGAAATCATGTGATGATTCATAATATTCTTCACAAAGAATGACACAACTATAAACCCCTTTAGGGTATGAATATGTGATGCCATACAGCATGATGAATGACAAGTTGGGTTGAGCTTTGTCTCATGATTAGATGATGAGTGTGATGATATGGTGAACTATTGGTTGAATATTGATGATTGGCATTTTGGGGAAGCTCCGATCTAGCAGTTATGCTGCCGGATTCCCGTCAAAATTATGGACTTAGTCATATCATTGCATGTGTCTAGTCAAAGCAGTGTTATGCATGTAAAGTATAAAGATAAGAAAAGAATCAATGGGACATGACCCTTCAATCACTTCGGTAAGGGAAGTGAGAGACGGCAATCCACAAAGACACAAGGAACCTCTATCAAGGAGGCAAGGGTGACATGGAGGACCCTCCAACTTAGAGGTAACCAATATCTACTTAGTCTGATTTGGTTAGTACTACATGACGACAGTCACGGAATGAGCTCATGTCCAAAAGCAGTCTATTTCAAAGGAAGGTAAAAGAATGTTAAGCACGTGCTAAAAAGGAAAGTTAAGTCCAAAGTATAACCATGGCTAAGTTGATGATAATGCATGTCCTTGCATGTACTTATGTTGCCCATTTGCACTATGAATGTTTACTCTATCTTTTAGTATGTATGTTAGATTATGATGATGTAGTATGATGTTAAGTTTAAAAGCAACCCGCTTCGGGGTCTAAGTTTTCAAAACCATTAAAAATTGAATTTATATATGTCCACTGTTTTTATAATTAAACCCGAAGTGGCTAGGACGATGACGATGACACTGTGTTTATCTAATCGCGATCCTACTGAGAAATTTAGTATTTCTCATTCCTACATTTCCCCATGTCATCTTCAGAGGATGTCAACATCGAGCACGGTGGTGATCTACATTGAGTTCCCGGTGTGGCGTTGGCGCTTTGACCCGATCTTTGAAGCGCCTCTGTCTTCATTGGTGAGCAGCGGTGATGAGGGTCTACATCTTCCACGACCGCCAGTTTCAGACTCCTGTGATGAGCCCATTTTTCTGACCACATCAGCCATTCGGCGAGGTTACTATGGATGACATCCGCCCCTACTTTCAGCCACCGAGATACCCCACTGATGATGATGAGACTGACTCGGATACCCGTTTGACTCCGACTGTTTCACTGGATTCCGACCCCTCGGAGCTGTCTTATCCGAGTTTCTATGTGGAGACCGATCCGTCTGAGCACCTCTATCCGACTCATTCTGGGGGATCTCACCGTTCGGGTTCATCGCAGCCTTCGGTGATTCGTCTATCTTCTGATTCTTCTGCTTCATCTGCTGGCCCAGCTTCAACCCCGATTCGCGGGCGTGGGTTCATTCGTACCCGCGCTATGCCTCGTGGGCGAGGACGTGCTCGAGAAGGGGGACGTGGCAGCACTTCTCCCGGTGGATATGGGAATAGTTTCCTCCCGCCAGATGCTTGATGTGACGACTGCATGCGGAGCCGAGCACGAGGATAGCCCCTTTTGGTCGTAGTTATAGGGTTATCATTCTGTTGCATGGCATGCTTGGGTAGTAGAATTTTCTGATGTATTTCCTTTTATTATGTATTGGTAGGCTTCTTGTGTAGGGCCGATGATAGATATCGGACCCATTATTATCTTATGTATGACTCTGGTATGACTATTATTGTATTATCATGGATGGCCATGGAATGAATGTTGCCTTTATCTAAGAATTGTGGTTACTCTTATGGTTGCTATGCTTGTTAAATGCGATGTATGTATGGGATAGCGGTGTTACTTTATATGTTCACGATGCGCTCATGGCTCTCGATTTCAAAAATGGTTCACTTGTTTTGTAGAAAAAAAATTTTTACCCCTATTTTCGGTACAAAGTAATTTCTAAAAGGTAATGTTAATTCCACGAGCAAAAGTAACAACTAGTAATTCCACAATATGACTTAAGCATAGAATAGAACTATTAGGGTGTTACAAGATGAGAATTTAATGAAATTCTCAGTAGGGTTCGTGTATGGTATTTAACTGACTTCACATTCATTCTCAATTGCCTCGATTTTTATTTAATTATAAAAATATGGGATCAAACTGAACTATCCATATTTAATAAGTTTAAGGAAACATCTAGTCCGAGGCAAGGTTCAATTTTACTTAAGATAGCAGAAAAATAGAATAAGCTACTGAATAGGATTACACAGAATAATGAACAGAATAAATAAACAAAAAACACCAAGTAAATATAACAGTCAAACTGTAAACAATTTGTAATGACCATGCCATGCGACCATGCAAAAACTCATTCTTGAACTTATCTTCATAAACTTTTCCATTACTTGGTCCCCTAGGAGTTCTTGGCCATTTAGACTCCTGGGTAACAGTTTGCTTTTCAGGATCGAGCTCATTCCTATACAGGAATGCCGGCTTAATTTCCCCGACCTCCCCACCGATCTATTCCCCTTAACTTTAATCCGGGGCTGGCCCAAGTATTATGGAACTTCCATCATAACATAACTTTCATGAATTTCTTGCAAATGCATATGGATCTAAATATACATTATAACTCATGCATAGGATTTACCAAAATTTCGGCAACATAACGGAACGTGTCCGCTTCCTCATGAATAGTACCAGTACTTTGAACACCAATTTTTCAGAGAAATCATAACACTTATCTATATTTCACACATCAAATTCATGGCACAGTCATTGCAATTAAAACATGGTTGTTGTCTCAACACTTGCATTCAACCCAATTTTTGTAATTCAGGCCACAATTTCATTTTAATTCATCTAGACCTTAATTTTGGGTATATTAGAGTTTTATGTGCTTATTTTTTAACTTCTTTGGTCCCATCTAATTTTGATAAATATAGCTCAAGTTATTTAAGTTTTATCTCTACCGCCTCTATAGCTTGTAATTACACACTTAAAAGTAAAAATCCACTAAAAATCAAAAACCAATTCAAAGCATATGTATCATATTAAATCTAACAGGATAAGATTTCATTTCCAACAAGTTCCATTCCATTTGATTTAGTAGAGCTCGAGTTATAAGCCCTGAAATTTGACCTTCCTAAACCGCCCTATTTTGGCTTAGTTTGGACATAGGGCAACTTCTTCGAACTACTGGGAGCAAACGGGACCATATCTAACTCTGAAATTTTTATGGGATGTTTTCCTATGTGTAAGCTTTCTAACAAAGTTTGTTTCCTTCAATTCCAATCATATAGGGCAAGTTTTACCCTGAATAACCTAGTCTGCCCAGAATCAAACTTAAAAACCTAGGTCAAACTTCCAAAATTCATATCTCTCTCAATACTAATCCAATAACATTATATGATATATGTATGGAAAGCCCTGAATGTCTAATTTCATTTAAGAATAGTTTTATTGATTTTAAACGGCTACAGGCAGAGTTGTACACTCCGCCGTACGGACTGCTGAGGGATTTTGGTCTTTTAACCTCTCACATTTTCCTACTTTCACCCTTTCTTACTTCTTAATCGATTTCAACATCAAAAACAGCCAACAACCTAGCCAAAGATCATCATATTCATTCAATCATCACATCAAGAAATGAGAAAATAAAGCCACAATCAGCCACCCATAATCAAAATAACAAGAACAAAGTTGAACCTCTACCTTCTTGTATGTGATTTTGGCTAGATTTTGGAGTTTGGATTGATGGAACCTTATCAAGCTTGAAGGTTTGATGGAGTTGGTTGAGAGGAGAAGAGAAGAAGAAGGCTGAAGCAAAGAGAGGAGGAGGCACAGTTCAGCATGGGATAAAAGCAGAAAATCTGATTTAACATAAAGAGGGTAGTTGGAAACTTGCAATTTGATTGATTGAGAACTTAAGGCCAAATTTCAGCCAACTCTCCTCATTTTTGTGGCCTTTGTGGTGCCACCCTTAGGGCTTAAACGGCTGAGTATTCAGCCTTTGAGTCATAGGGTTTTGGGCATAAAATTCTACTAGTTGGGTTCCAATAGTTTAAAATACCGTAATTTTACCGATTTCCTTTGAATCGGTAAATTGGTTTAAGAAAATTTTCTATGAAATCGTCTATACTTATAACCTAATTCCTCATATCTAAACTCAATTAATTTCTAATTAATTGATCCTAAATAAATATTCAGTCGAATTTTAATTAACTTCAATTATTTGATAAAAATCAAATAATTAGGCGAAAAATGATAAGAAAATTCTGGTGGATATTACATTTGGACTATGAGGAAGACCTATTTGGACTATTTTGAGGCCATTATGGTCTTGACCTATGCTTAGATAAATGGACTATGGACTAATTACCACTTAAAGTTCACTAATAATCATCTAATACAAAGATTAAGTTAAAGGTCTTTTTAGAAATTATATATGAACTAGCTAACTCCATGCTTAAGTCCTTTCCAATCCATTTTCTTAAACAAGCTCACATGTTTTAGAGTCACCAAGTTTTCTAGCTTGTTTTCCTTATAAAAGCTTTTGCTTGTCCTTTGTTTGCTTATAATATGGTTATGTTATATTCTTATGACTTATATTTGTTTCTAAATTAAGTTATGTAGTAAATGTTGAGTTGTAACGTCCAAAAAATTTTATTGTTTTTAATCAAGTTGTTCGGGTTTTAACGAATAATTGGGATTAATTAGAATTTGATTTAGCGGTTACCTAAAGCCAATTAAGTATCATTTAGAAGAATTAGAATTGAGGGAATTACATTAGAAACAAAGAAAACCTCAGGATCTTTTCCAAAACCATTCTACCAATTTGAAGGAAATCGGTAAGATTTCGGTATTTTAAACTGTCAGAATTGAACCAATAGAAATTATACTGTGAGAACCCTATGATGGATGGTCAAGATTCAGCCAACACACCCTTACAAGTGGTGCCACAAACAGCCCTAAAGAGGGCAGCCGAGTCAAATTTGAATGAGAAATGGAATCCACTAATTATATGATAGCTTTCTTCAAAAGTTTTCAATTTTTTTTTTCTTCCTACCCGTTGTAAATTTCGGCCAACATACAACTGACCTCTCTCCATTTCCTTACTTCCTCATCTCATCTCATCCCATTTCATCTTCATCTCCATCAACTCTTCAAGCTTCACTAAGATTTCTTCAATCCAAGACACAAATCCAACAAGATTTCACCTAGAAGAGGTAGGAATTTCAACTTCTCTTCTTGTTTTCTTGAATTGGGACTGCTTGGGGCTTCCCTTTCCTTCATGATTCTGATGTTATCTTGAGTAGAGATGATGAGTTAGGGTTGATTTTGGGTTGATTTTGTATGTATGATATGATTTGGATTGAAGTTGAAATGGAAGAACTTGAAGAAAGAAGGAAGCAAGGTGCTGTTGGGTGAAAAACCCTACGGTGTCTATACGTTTGTCCTATACAGAACAAAATCCAACAATCAAAACTTGATGGATTTATTTTTACATGAAACTAGACACTTAGGGCTTTCCAACCATATAAAATATAAGGCCATTGGATTAGTATTAAGTGAGTTATGAATTTTTGAAGTTTAGCTTGAAATTTTGGGTCCTTTTCTGGGCAGTATGAGTTGAGAAGG
The DNA here is from genome assembly GCA_031439595.1 of Pterocarpus santalinus. Taxonomy (NCBI): domain Eukaryota; kingdom Viridiplantae; phylum Streptophyta; class Magnoliopsida; order Fabales; family Fabaceae; genus Pterocarpus; species Pterocarpus santalinus. Next base: position 49,805,116 of record CM062527.1, read on the forward strand.
GTGTAACCTGCTCTACAAAACTCAAAATTGAGTGCCACCAATGTTGTTTGAAATCTAACATTAGTGAACATTTCATAAAAATTTCAAAGTTAGATTCATTCCCAATTGTTCCCAGTAAATCGATGAAGTTGTCTTTAGTCCAAACTTTACTGGAATAGGGCAGTCCAAAAGTGTCAACTTATGAGGCTTATATCTCGAGTTATACTTATGCAAATGAGGTACAACTTATTTCAAATAAAATTTTGTTCTGTTAGCTTTATTTTGGTATAAGTTTCATATGATCTCACCTAGGTTTCTATTTTTGGTGATTTTCTACTTTTAAGGATGCAATTCTGACCAGGAGTAGGACAGACTGAGGTAAAATTTAAATAACTTGAGTTACACAAGTCAAAATGAGATGAGACTAAAAGGGTTAGAAACTAGACACATAGAACTATCACATATCCAAAATTTAGGTCTAAATGATTTGAATAGAAATAATGGGGAATTTTACAACACTCGAGCAAAAGAGAGTAGAGTAAGCAGAAAACTCTGTTGATATTTCTATTGATTTTAGCATGCATATGATTGATATTACTGCTATAAGCTTGTTGTTCTATATTGATTTGAAAGCTTGATTGATTCTACTAGTAGCCTGGCACTATTTATGGGAAAACGGACTCGATTTGTTACGCTACTGAAATTTCGAGAAAGACTTCATATATTATATGAAATGTTTGTGCACATGTGATACTTGAGAAAAATAATACTAGTTGTACATGAAATCTTATGAATAACGTTATGATTCCATATTACTTGGGCCAGCCCCTAAATAAGTTTAAGGGGAATAGATCAGTGGGAAAGTCGAGGAAAGTAAACCCGGCAATCTTATATAGGAATGAGCTCGGTCCTGAAAAGCAGACTATTATCCATGAGTATATGGCCAAAGACTCCCAAGGGACTAAGACTGGAAAATATAAGTTGCATAAGCTGAAAGCTTCCAAAGACAACATGCATTTTCCATTTCACATATATATGCTCTATTTATCAGTTTCTAAGTTAAAGACATATTTACCTATTCATTTCTCAGGTTATATTATTGTTTATCTCTGGTTACTATTTCATGCTATGTTTGCATGCCTGTTGTAACACCCTAATAAACTCATCCTACACTTAAGTCATATCACAGCATTTTATTATTGTTACTTATGCTTGTGAAAAACTAAACTTCACTTGAAATTAAGTTACGTAGAAAATACGGTAAGCTTTTTTTTGTGAAATACGTCGTTGCTTTGCAGCGTTTTGAAAAGTAAAGCCTTGAGCGAAAAGATAGCTATAAATGGGCATGTCACATAAATTTGAGTCATAGAATAAAGGAATAATGGATAAATAGAAATATAATGCATTTACCTTACTAAAACAACCATATATATATAAAGTCTCATAATATTCAACAATACATGAAACGGAAACTCATGGCTATGCCATGGCCCCAAAATATCAAACATAAGCAAATATGACAAAGTTCGTCACAAAATGAAATACATAAGATAAGGAGCAATAATAAAATAGGCTTAAGTAGATACGTTCTGGTTTCTCTGCCCCTTCTGCGCCCCTCGATCGGATGAAATCAGGTCCTCGAGTGCCTGGTTCCCCTCGCTCCTCAGCCTCGAGGAATGTGAGGAGTACAGATGATACAAGGGTGCCTGCTGATCACCTCTATATGACGAACACGATGACCCGAACTACAGCTGGCTACCAAGGAATGTTCCTCAGAGGGATCCTCCTCAGACGTAACGGGGTGATACTCAGGGAGTGGCGGCGAAGTGGCTACGGCTCTCGGAGTGGCTATGGAGCTCACGTCAACCATAGGAATCACAGGCTGTGGCACGGGCTTGACTGCAGGCAGGTCCAGAGACATTGGCTCCATCTCAAAATCTGGCAAGGGACTAGGGGGAAAATCCCAAGGACGCAACGGCTGTCCAAGGTATGTCGAAGGAAAGTCTATTGGGGCTGGCTGAACATCGGGCTCCTCTCCCTCATGTATACGGCCCAGGTAAAAGTAAGTGCGGACTACCACGGTGGTCCTAGCCACAATAGCCTAGGCATCAGCGTCGTAGGTCCACTCATGGTAGGGAGGGTCTATGCTCCACTCCACCGGGTGCGCCATAGGTATCTGGGGACGAGATGGAAAATAACTAGAGTGAGAAATAAGATTTCTCAGTAGGACTTGAACCTGACACGAAAGTGTCATCGTCATCGTCCCAGCCACTTCAGTTTTATAAATGAAAACAGTGAGCATTCATAAGGTTCAATTCTTAAGTGTTTCAAAAACATCAATATCCGAGGCGGATTCCATTTTAAGTACATATTCTCATATGCTAACATCATGGTATATATAAGAACTTCTATGACAATTCGTATCATGCATGAACATCTTGAGAGTTTCACTTTTTACTTAAGTCGGATCAAGGTCCCTTGCTTTTCTTCACTTAACCTTTATCTTAGGTCTTTTTCTTTTCACCCACTAAACATAGTGGTAATGAGCTCATACCGTGGCCATCACCACCATAGAATTTCGGTACTTATATTAGCTGGGTCATGCCATGCCTCATGTGAGTCATGGGTAAAGGGAGCTTAAATTAGGTCATCTTCCCTTTTGAAGGGTCACACACTTGATTCATTCTCTTCTTGTTAAAGCTTATGATGTAAGATATTTCTATGTCCACAATTTTTGCAGAATTTTGGCAGCATAACGGCTAGATCGAAGCTTCCCAAATTTTTGCCAAACAGAGAATCCAATATCACATATCATTATGCATCATATTCATCAACATGTCATATTCATATCATCATCATCACTCATCATCATCATAGCATCATGCTTGCACATAAACATAGGCATATTCTCAAGCAAAATTTTATGAGCTTAGCTTAATAAACTTGGTGCAAGCTTTTAATTGAGATTGCTTCTTGTGTAAACTCTTTTATTAAGCAAAGGGCCAATTTTATCTATTATCCTGTTTGAAACTTTTAAGTTGAATTATGATGGTTTTTCCAATACTTAATATAAGAGTCTTAATGTCTTAGAGCTTATTTCTCACTAACATTTAAATTTCACCATAACCAGTTTTTACTTTTACAATGGGGCAGTAACTTCAAAAATTCACCATAATTTCATCTTGTATTCTTTTGCTTTGAATTTTAATGTGATTATACTTCTCTGAGTCTATTTTTAAACAAAACAAACCACGCTCAAAAATTTATTTTGTAACTTGTGATATGCAAATTTTATTCTGACTGTTCAGACTTGAAAGTTCATCTCAGGTCAGTGAATTGTCAACTCCATTGAGAGTTCCTCACATAGAATATGACAAAACTGTTTTTTGGGAATGTTCCTCTATGTCTTGGCTTTCTTAAAAACTTGGTCCCACTCAAAAATAATTTTTGTAGCTTCAATTATAGGGTTTTTAGTGCATACTGCCTAAATAGAAATCTATCCAGGAACAACCCACTTTGAAAAATCATATCTCCCATATCTTAAATCCAAATTTCACGTATTTATATGTTTGGAAAGCTCTTTGAGTGTACTTTCACAAAAAATTAGTTTCATTCAATTTTGAGTTTTGTAGAACGAGTTGCACAGTATGCATTATAGACTGCCAGAATTCTAGCTTAGCTAGTTTTTATGTTTTACATATCAAACTTGTGGAGATGTTGCTATACCACTTCAAATCACCATTTTTATGTTTTATCTCACCATCATATTCAAGGTTTTAATCACCAAATCAGTATTTTAAAACAAAATAAAGTAAGATACATAAAAACCATCATATCACATAATCTCATTTTAAAACAACATTTTCATCAAGGCAAGAAAAACTCATAGAGCAAGATATGATCATGAGACCTTCAAGCAAGTCCTAAAACCACCTAGCTATGAAGAGTTTAGGGGTTCTAGTGCTTCAAAAATACATGATGAAGAAGGGTTAGAGTCACTATCAAAGCGAGCTTCTTGAAGGATTTGGAATGTGGAGAAGGTTGGAGAGAGCTTTCCTACTTGAAAGCTTAGAAATGGAGCTTGTGTATGGGTGGTCTTGTTTCTCCAAAGACCAAAAATGGTGGTCCTTGAAGGAATTGTGAGGGTGGTGATAGAAATGAGGTAGGAAGTAGTAAGGAGATTGGAAGAAGAACAAGGATGGTTGGAAGAACAAGAGAGTGGGAATGACACTTGGAGAGAGGAGAGAGCTTTGTTTCTTGAGAGAGGAAAATGAAAATGAAATGAGGGGGAGAGAGAGGGGGCTGAAGGCGCAAAATTGAGGGGGAGGAGTGATGTGATTTTGCTTCTTACAATAAGCAAGAGAGTGGGAAAAACCTTGGGGAAAAAGAGGGAGTTGTATTTCCTTTGAGTCTTGGCACTTGGGTAAAGACCATGTAGTGTTTTTTAAGTGGTTAAAAGCATGATCTCTCTTAAGATTGGCTTGGGTAAATATGATCACTTCAAGTATCATAATCTTGATGGAGGAGAGTACATCTCTTGTCTTGACTCAAGGAATACTACTAACATAGACTATTGATATAATAGTGTATGGTGAGAAGGCAAATGGATGGTTGGATATGGCTCTTACCTTGACCAAACTTCAAACAATAATTAAAGGGAAGTTTCTAAATTTTTACAATTGTTACAGTTATCTAAATGCTAATTAATTCAATTGGTTCAATTACACCTTAACACATTTTCATTAAGAAAAGATTTTCCTCATTAATTATGTAAAGAAGGTGTGAGGGTTAATTTTTCATGTGATTAAGATATAATGCTCATCATACTAGTTAATAAGATTAGGTCACCTTGATTTTATGTTCTAAATCATGAATTAACAAGGATTAGGCAATTAGGCTTTTAATTGTAACTTTTAATGCATTATGCTTCAATTATTAAATTTTCTAATTAATTGTTGACTTGCCTTTAATTTACTAAGCCCTTACTCTTGAGATTAATCGATTAATTAGCTTAGACGAAATCGGGAATGTTACACCCGTTTGAATATACTTGCATTGCTCTAATTTAAAATCAAGTTTTGTTTCGGATTATATTTTCTATAAGTCAAATTAAGCTGAGTATTACTGTTACATTATATCGATTGAAAATTTAGAAAAAAAATTGAAACAACTGGGAATGACAGCGATGACAGGCGTGTATAGAATTAGGATTCCTACCGAGAATTTCTTAAATTCTCACCCTACTGTGCATTTCCGTGTCATTCTCAGATCATGGAAAATGCAGCAACAAGCATCCTTTACATTGAGTTCCCTGACCTGCACATCCACCTCGACCTATTTCTAGACTCTATATACATATCTGGTAGCTGCCGATTATGCTTTTATTTCTTTCTCCATAGAAACTTTGTCGTTCCACTTATGCACCCACTATTTGACCCTGCCGCACCTTATATTGCTATCCCTCTTTACATGACACATTCATTCCCACCTCCACCCACAGCAGCAGTAGCAGCTCCTGTGGATCCGCCCGCTTCACCACCTCAGCAGACCCCTTCCATCTCACTTTCTGAGGAAGAGGACCTCTTGGAGGCAGTGAGCTCATCCTCATCTTCTGCATCCAGTGGAGGCTGTGCTCTAATAGGCGCCGATATGGCAAATGGATTCCTTTCCTTGGAATCCATCTAGAGAGCTTATGTATTGCAGTAGTAAGAGATGTATAAAGTGGTCCGCCTTTGGAAATCTGGGTCATAGGTAGGGGTTTAGTGGATGTGTTACATAGATGGGTAGCATATGCAATATCCCGTGGAGAACACATAGGGTTTTATTTCTTAGAGACAGGCCGAATTATTTTGTTTTAGCAGCCTCATCTTTTATATACCCTATACTGTTTATGTATCCTTTTGCAAACTCAGCAGCAGACATCTATGTACATGTATACATGACATGGCTCGTTAGTTTCTATATATTACGTAGGTTTATTTCTGTTACAATATTAACCCATTATTTATTCTATAGCCAAAAGAAATAAATAGATAAACAGCTAACTCCATATGAGTAATTAAAATTGAATCAAAAATTAAATGAAAGTAAACAGTCACACATAATAACTTATTAGGTAATATATTATGACTTAAGCATAGTATTTTGTCTAGTAAGGTGTTACATGAGTTATATACTTTATTAAGGCTATGCACTTGATTATCATGTGTTATGTGCACTAATGTTATTACATGAGTACTTTGAGGTTGTTAAGTGGTTTGTGTGCAATAGATGCTTCTACATGGGTATTTGAAGTTTATGGTGAAAATATATTCTGTATGTTTACACATAAGTATTTGATGCTTAATATGTGAATTATGTCCTATACATGAATATTTTGGATATCTGTGGTAAATTACATGCATGAAATGATGATATAAGCAAATTATGGTGCTTATAGTGTGACATGTGCATAATATGATTATTTGGGACTTTGAAGTGAAATATGTTCACTTTATGATGATTTTGAACTTTGAAGTGGAACATATGTGCCATGATCTAGATTGGTACTCTCATGGCTAAGGTGAAGCTATACACACTATATAATGAAAATATGTGAATTTTAATGGAGTTATGTTAAGTGCATTTGTGATAAGAATATGTGTAGCTTGATGGCTAATGGCCAAAATTATGTCATGTGCACCTTATAATGAGAATATATGAATTGAATTTTGATGGCCAAAGCTATGACATGTGCACTAAATGATTGGTAAAGATTTATGATGGCATGACTAAGTGACACATGCTCCATATACTTGTATGTTTGTTCTATAGCTACTCTGGGAATTATGGAAAGGATAAGTAAATGTATTAGCCCCATCTCATAGTAGACAGGTCATATATTCACAGGGTAATATATTGGCCCCACCTTATAGTAGTTAAGTGATGGGTGACACATTGACCCCTCCTCATAGTGAACAAGTGGGGTGTTCATTGTTTAGCAGTGGTCCATAATAGTACATCGGCCCTATATTGTAATGGACAAGTAGTGCACATACTAGGGTAATACATCATCCCTTCCTCGTAGTAGACAAGTAGTGCATTTATCAAAAGTGATACATCGACCTAATCTCATAATGGACAAGTGGTGTATCTATTGATTTGATTGGGGGATGCTATAGCAGTGAGAACTTTCGTAGATCTATATTATTGTTGAAGACCCTGTAGACACTCGAACTCCAAATAAAGGAAAGACAGCAGCACATATCTTATGACAGTTCTTATGAATTTTATTATGGCCATAGTGAGTTATATGATATTATGTTATATTTAATAGTTGCTTAATATTGGTATCGTGAATGGTGCACATTTCTATTCATTTATTCTCAAGCTTGATGATTAGTAATTGATATATTGTAGTGACTAACATATTACTACTAGATGTTCAATTTAATAATCATATGGTTATGCTCGACACTTTGGCTTGAAAGAGATGAATACTGCATTGCTTTGTGTTCCTACTAGAAGTTTCTATTAAAGATCATTGATGTATCCAAGTTTACCTTGTCATTAATTATTCAATATGCTTTGAAGATAGTGAATATTATGTTTGGTATTATTTCTATGTATGTTTTTGGCTATTATGTTGATATTTGCAATTTTAGATGATTTTTGGGTGGTTGCTGTGCACCCCTAGAAACACCACCCTACTGATATTTATAGTTCAAATGTTTGTCCTGATGTTTCAAGAGCATTCAAATGGAGAGGTTTGTGGCAGCAATGGATAATGAAGTCACTAGAATTTTTATTCTATCCGAAATTAATCTTATGTAGTTGAACTATACATTATGAAGCACTAGCTTGGTTAGGACTTATGGGCATTTATACCTTAGCTTGTAACTAAGGTATCCCCTTTGTACTTTGGGATTGTATCTGAACATTACATGTTAATAGTGATTACTTGTTTAAAACTTAGGCTACCTCTGGCATGTATTTTTAAAGTGTTTAGTCAACCTACGCCTAGAATTAATAAATGAATATAATGTCTAATGAATTGTAATAATAGGTAAAACCAATTGAGGAAGGAAATGAGTTTAGATAGTAGCTTCCACGAAAAAAAAAAAAAAAAGAAAATTACTTAAGAATTAGGGTGTTACATAGACTTCTATAATTATCATAATTTTGGGATATTGAAAGTATGTATCGAGTGATGTTTTATTGTATCGATGGAAATATCTATTGCTTGGAGGCTTATTTGGAGTTGAGTTTTGGTTTGATTTGGTTTTTCTAACTTTTTAACTACTGGCTAAAAATTATTCTTATATTATGAAGGGTTTTGGAAATTAGGGGTATGGTTTTTATTTATGTAGGCAAGTTTGGTATTAGTTTGTAGGTGAAGGCAATTTATCTGTCATAGTAACGGTCATGGTTATGATGGTTTTAATGTCTTTGTGTGTGTGTGTGTGTGTTATTTGGTGATGAGATGTAGTTGTTTGTGGGTTGGAGTTGCATGTATGATATTGGATTTACACAAAGTTATTATCAGGTGCCAATCTAAGTTCATGCAAATGGGTAATTGTCATCATGCTGCTTTGTTTTGATGAAGGTGTTGTGGATAGTGTGATGCTCGGTTTTGCTGAAGGTCAATATTTGATGTAGGTGTACGGGTTCAGTATTGAAAATAGGCTGGAATGAATGAAGGTGATGTAGTTAGCCAATTATAGGACTTTGGACTTTTTTATTATGTTTTTTGCATTATGCTATCATTCTTTGCCTCCTCTCCTTGTTAGGAGAGCTTTCTGACTACGTCACTTTCATTCATATATATATATATATATATATATATATATATAGTTGATATTAAATAAAAATTTTATGTGAATTAATTTTTATCATTAATTAAAATTTTAATGATCAAGATTTAAAGATCATGGTGAACCTTAACTCACAAAGACCATTATAGAATTGGCCAAATTCTAAGTTCAAATAGAAACATTTGCCCAAATTTAAGCAAATATTTAAATTAGGGGAGAAGGTCGTGCCACGAGTTTTGTGTGTATAAACCGCCAATTTGATGGATTTACTTTAGTATAAAATTGTGTTTGGATTAGTTGGGAGATTAAAATTATTTTAATAATTAATAATTATTTTTCTTAAAAGTAATTTTAGGACAATGGATGTGTTTAGCTGTGCTTCTAGCATATTAAAAGTACTTTTTATTTCAAAAAAAGTACTTCTAATAGTTTCAATATTATTTGTTTGTGTTTTTTAGGAAAAGTAGAGATAGAAAATAATTAATTTTTTTATTTTTTTTACAAATAAATAGAAAGCTACTTCTTCTAGAAGAAAAAGCAATAGAAAAGAAAATTACGTTTCACGAATTTTAAGACCACGACCTTTTGTTTCTTTTATAATTTTATCCTTCTACTTTTATCATAATTCTCATTCTCTCACTCCTTAAATTATAATTTTATAAGTAAAAATACTTTTATATTTTTTATATCCAAATGATTTAATAACTTCTGATTCTAATAAAAAATACTTCTATAATTTTATCTAAATACAAAATAATTTTTTACTTCTATTTCTATTTCTATTTCTGATTCTAATTTTGAAGAAGTACTTCTTCTAAAATCTTAATCAAACGGGCCCGATATATTTTGTTTGGTAAATATAGAAAAATTTCTTTTACTTGATAAATTATTAAAGTGGATATAAAATAATTTGCTATATTATATAATATTTAATTATATAATATTTAATGTTTATGATTAATTTGATAAAAATGTTATAATTTTAAAAAAATCAGTTTTTATTTATAATTAAGAGCCTTAAAAATAAAAAAAAAAAAAAGTTCCTGAATTAAACAAAAAATAAACTGAAAATTATAATCTATTTTATCTAAAATCACTCAACTTACCAGATTATATTAAAAAAAAATTAAAAAAAAGTTGATTGCATATTATAACCAATTTATCCAATCATGCACTTAGTTTTTATTTTTTATTTTTTATTTTTTTGAAAAAGGTAATATAATGTTTCGTTTAAAAAATTAAATTTGAAATAAAAATAATTGTAATATAAAAATATATGAAATTAGAAATATGATGGAGTCCGACTTCAGCTAGAAATATGGTCCTGACTGAATTTATAAGTACTTAGAAAACTCTATTTCTATGAGTTAATTTTTGAAATTAAGTTATTCTCAATTTTAATATAATATCAAAAGTTATCCCATAATTTATGTTAAGCCACCCAAAATATCCAATTGTACAAATTTTATATTTTAGATATTCAATCCTAAATACGAGAGTGCATATAGAGTCTCGCGTCAGCCAAAAATAAGGTCTCTCAACATATGTCCAGGAGGAAACATCATGCTCCAGATAAAATACATTTTTTTTTCTATTGTTTACGTGTTGTACTGTGATAATTTCTTTCTCCTATAAAATTTATGACTTGTTGCCATGAAAATAGGAGAAATGTTGTTTTGCCCACTTCTTTGGTGATATATACGGTGTCACCGTATGTAAAGGGCAGAAGGAGACAAAAGAGCTGTAGTGGAGGGAAGGAAAGGTAAATACAGTGTAATTATTAGATGGAGGCAAGTTAAAAATTCAAAAAAAGAAAACCACCCACCCGCGAGAATCTCTCACACCTTGAAACCCTGTCTATATTGTTCCTACAGTCACCCTCAAGACACACTTTTGAACAATCCATCTCCTGGGCAAAAAGCAAACCCTCTATTATGGCCAGTAGTTCTCCTTTCTCTACTGAAAAATCTCACAATCCATGGCAAGTTCTACCTACCACAAAGGCCCCCATCTCGTTTCTGATTACCGACCCCAAACCATATATTTTAGTTGCCTCATCACAAGCAAAATCAACATTTATCTTCATCTTCCAAGCTGATGGAGCTTTCCACACCCGCTGCTGCTGGAATTGGTGAGGGACCTCAGAATCGCACCGCCTAGTAGATCAGAAGGCCAACAAGGTAGCCATCGCCGCATGTCTCAAATCTGCTAGGTGCACGGCGGGTTTCACATTCAGAATCTGGTTGCATTGGCCCCATATATAATACCAGAAATTTGCAACAGTGCTCCTTTGATCCTTTGATATAGATGCGATCATGATTCCAACTGCTGTAGGAGGCTCGCGGTCTCATTTTGGGTTTGGAAGAAAAGGGGTTCCAAGTAAAGAGCTAGCATAGCTCTAGTATATTTTCTTTCTCTTATCTTTTCCTTTTCATACTTTTTAGTCATGTTTGACAAAGATGGAGATGGTCAGTAAGCTAATCTTTTTCTCCTTTTTGTGGTATCATATGTATATAGTGGTTATTTTTGGGTTGTGTGTGCATGTTCTTAAATCTTTAATTGGGTGCATTACTATGCAGGAACAGGCCATTATCATCCGGTCATTAGATCAAAACCCCACTGAAGAAGAGCTTCAAGATATGATAAGTGAGGTTGATGCAGATGGCAATGGAACCATTGAATTTGATGAGTTCTTGGACTTAGTGGCGAAGAAAATGAAAGTAAGTTATGATCTTTCTTTTTCGTTATCATCATTATTATTATGCAAGTTCTAATCGCTTAATGTTTGCATATGATGCCAAATTGCTTCATATACCTTTTATCATACAATAACCAAAGTCTTAAATTTAGCTCAAAGTGTTTTTTTTCCCCTCATGTAGGATGCTGATGCAGAGGAGGAGTTGAAAAAGGCTTTCAACAATTTTGACAAAGATCAAAATGGCTTTATATCAGCTAGGGAGGCATAAGTTTTGTACCTTTCTATTTTTCTTTTTGGTATTAATTTTCTTTGTGTGATGGCAATGTCATCTCAAATATTCATTTGGGAGCCATATGAGACTTTTTGACAAATTTGACAAAGTGAGAGTTCCTGCAAACATAAATAAAGCAAGTAGGACCAATACGTTGGAAAACTAGTTTGCAACTCTTAAGGGATAGAGCTCTTGCCAATTTTTTTCGTTAACTTTAAATATTGATAGGGCTTAAGTCACTTGCTTGTTTCATTTGTGCTATAGCCCCATGCATTGATTGAACATTTTTTTAGTGAACTTGTTCTTGGAGTCACTTTTGTTTTATTCGTCCATGGCGACAAATGGCTTATGAAATTTTGATCAGTATCTTTAGTTCTTTCTTGAAAGGAGTACAAGATAGAGCAATAGATAGCCTCCTCAAAATACTAGTGTTAATGACAGTATTGATATGAGAGCTTTCAGGAGATTGTTTGTCCAACTCTACAAGGTAGAATGATCACTAATGTGGTGCCTCTCTTTAATTCTAGAACATTTTATATATTTCTATTTTTTAATGAGAAGACTTTCTAAAAGGATGTTTGACGTTTGAATAAGTATTGTAGACAGTGTGGTGCTTGTGGATAGGGCTTGAAAACTTTTATAAGCTTCAAGGGATATAGTCCTAGTTCTATGGTTATAATACATTCAATACAAAGCAGAAAGTGAAAAACGCTTTAAGAATTCCCCATTTGACTACTAACATTTCTCAACAGCATAAGGAATTCATGATTTTCAAATCCCTTACTGAAATAACATCAAAATAAATGGAAACCTTGTGAAGGACTAATATTAATGGAAATATCCATCATGCTTATCATTACAGATTTTTCTTTTTCCAGTGTGTGTGTGTGGTCTATGCATCAAGACAAACATGATTCGATTTTTTTCAATTATTAATATATTACATTAGATAATTGGATTGGTAGGAGAAACACTTATGCTAGTGTACAATTATTTCCTGATTGATTTTTCTTTTTCTTAGGCTAAAATCTAGCTAAAACAAAGACCCAATAGCATAATTCTTTGACCATTAAGAATAATCTCGTCTCTCCTCTTACCGGTCTTTCTAATGCAGACTTGTCATTTTACAAGACAAAGCATATCTTGGACACTATTGACACAATGCCAAGCATTAAAGGTGAGTCTGGAATTAATATGTAATGAGATCTTATTCAATCAAGAGAGAATGTGCGAAGCTCATGGAAGAAGCAATTGGAGGATTAACATTTTTTGTTTTGCTAGTTATATTGTTGTAATAGAGAATATGGTTTATTTGATGGCACATGATTGCTAGCAATTATCTATGTAGGTAGTTGTATTTATACAAAAATATTTTGTGCAAGTAATTTGGATTGTTCATATGTGCCGTCAAATATACTATTGGCTTTTGTTATATAACAACAATGTATACATGACTAAGCAGGTCAATATTATGTTAATGAGTAGACTACCTTCTAAACCATTGACTATTAACTAAATTTTATATTTAGCAAGCAGATTGATCATTTTCAACAGTTAATAAGATATTCTGAAATTGCATTTGAGGAGAAGCTGCAAAATAATGGTTTTAAAATTGACATATGTAGATATGTAACAATTAGTCAAGTTGTATATTGACAGGTTTCTTGTACTCCATTCGGGGTGGTTATTAGCCTAGTGAGCCTAGTTTTCAACTGGAATTACACATACAATGAATAGCTAAACCAGGATCATCCTAACTAGAAAAGGAAGTTGGTTACTAACTAAGGAAGTTGGTAACTTCTCTAGTGTTGGTAAATCTTCAAAGACATAATTTTGTTAAATTAGGTTAGGAAGCAAGGCAAGATGACATTCATGTTCTTTGGATCAATTAAAGCAAAACTCAAATTTTCTGAGAAGTTACCAGATTTTTGAAAATGTTACCAGTTTACTAAACTGAAGTTACCAGGTTCTTAGCCCTAGTTACCAACCAAGTGCAAGATCGAGAAGTGCTCACCTAGGTTTTGCTATTCTCTCCCAATATGGGGTTGAAGGTCCTCCCAGCTATCTAATATCTTAGGGTGTGATCTTAATATGTTTGGTTGCACCAATCTATTCTCCAAGGTCAATAAAATCAAAATCCAAATTTTCTGATAAGTTACTAGCTTTTTGAAAAAGTTACCAGCTTATTGAATTAAAGTTACCAGTTTTTTGACCCAAGTTACTAACCAAGGGCAGGATCGAGAAGTACTCACTTAGGCTTTGGAAGTCTTTCCCTATGTGATATAATATTCTAGGGTATGATCTTAACATATGCGGTTGTATCAATCTATTCCCCAAGGCCAATAAAACCAATATCTAAATTTCCTGATAAGTTACCAGCTTTTTGAAAAAGTTACCAGTTTATTAAACTAAAGTTACCAGTTTTTTGGCCCAAGTTACCAACCAAGGGCAGAATCGAGAGGTGCTTGCTTTAGCTTTGGAAGTCTTTTCCCATGTGATCTAATATCATAGAATATGATCTTAATGTGTTTGGATGCACCAATCTATTCCTCAAGGCCAATAAAACTAAAATCCAAATTTTCTGATAAGTTACTAACTTTTTGAAAATGTTACCAGCTTATTGAATTGAAATTACCAGCTTTCTGATCTAAGTTACCAACCAAGGGCAGGATCGAGAGGTGCTTACTTAGGCTTTGGAAGTCTTTTCCTGTGTGATATAATATCTTAAGTGTGATCTTAATGTATTTGGTTGAATTAATCTATTTCCCAAGCCCAATAAAACCAAAATCCAAATTTCGTAATAAGTTACCAACTTTTTAAAAAAGTTGTCAGCTTATTAAATTAAAGTTACCAGCTTTTTAGTCAAAGTTACCAACCAAGGGCAGGATTAAGAGGTGCTCACTTTGGCTTTAGAAGTCTCTTCCCATGTAATCTAATATCCTCAGGTATGATCTTAATGTTTTTTGATGCACCAATCTATTCCCCAAGGCTAATAAAATCAAAATCCAAATTTCTTGATAAGTTACTAGCTTTTTGAAAAGGTTACCAGCTTATTGAACTGAAGTTACTAACTTTTTCACCCAAGTTACCAACTAAGGACAAGATCGACAGGTGCTCACTTTGGCTTTAGAGTATCTCCCCATGTGATCTAATATCCTAGAGTGTGATTTTAACGTATTTGGATGCACTAATCTATTTCCCAAGACCAATAAAATCAAAATCCAAATTTTCTGATAAGTTACTAACTTTTTGAAAAAATTATCAGCTTATTAGACTAAAGTTACCAGCTTTTCGGCCAATGTTACCAACCAAGAGCAGGACGGAGCGATGCTCACCAAGGCATTGCAATTCTCTTCTCATCAAGCAAAATTGAAATTTACACCCTCGATTGCTTTCCAAATGAAAGGTAATCAATTGCCAAGTGATATTTTGCCATGTAAAAATTTGCAATGACATGCAAAATTGCATTTTCCTTGTTATCGTCCACAAAAATTGCTTGTCACTAACCAATCCTGTAGGTCTATAACATGAATCCAAAATTATTATATAACAACAAGATAGGAAAGCTCGGCATAGCTATGGTGCACTTTAGCAAGATTTAATCAACCATAAATGTTATCAAATGCTATGATACACTTGTATAGATATGACTAGGCTACACGAGATATATATACAACGACAAAATTTGACACATTTTAATAGTATTTCATGATCCAAAAATCTCGCGTAATACACGCGGCACATGTTGAAGCCCTTCGATTTTGTTTAATGGTCTAAAGACTCATGAGAACTGAACTTGCAACCTTCCATGCAAGGCCACATCTTCCAACTGAATTCATTTGAATGGCATAGTCATAAGTAATGCGATACCCAGCCAAAGCCTCATTATAAATATTATTGATATCTTCTAGACTATCCTCCATCTTGTCCACACCATACAATTTTTACAAAGGGAGATTCTCATTAGCACATCATGTCAAATATGATGAAACTTTTGAAAGTAAAAACCAGGAAGGCACCTGAAAATTTGACTTGCTTACAAATTTTGAGGACTTCAATTGCCTCATGTTTGACCTCATCTTTGAGCAGACATTAATCATATCCTTCCTATGCTCCTTATATAATGCATTCCACTTTTCCATGCAACTCATGGGTATTTTAACATCCCTAGCTGATATAAAGCCATTTTGATCTTTGTCAAAACTGTTGAAAGCCTCTTTTAGCTCCTCCTCTGCATTAGCACAAAAAAGCATTTAAAAGATAATCTTAAAATATATTAGCACAAAAAATAGAAGCCAAAATCAATAGAAACTTTAAAATGCCTTGTTCATAGTTCATAACATTGAAACTAAGATCAAGTAAAAACACAACATTAATGCATTTACAATGGCATGCACTTTATAAAGATATACATAACACATTTAAGAGACATAATCAGCAAAAAACATTGCAGTATCATGCATTACATAAAAGAAAGCTTGAACAACACTTGAGAGAAACATACAATCGAAACAAGCACAATCAACAGCAAGATAAGGCCATACTAAAAGAACACCAAATAATTAGCACACAAATTAATAGTACAAGCACTAATATATAAGTATGCCTCAGTGACATTAAATAAAAGAAACTCATGATTAAGAGCATGGATTAGACTAACTCAAATTAAAAGCTTGGTAGGACTAAAACAAAACATTTAAGCATTTCAATGGATGAGGATCTAAAAGACCCAATGCAGAAAATTCAAGCAAAAGCAAAGGAACAATTTAGAAATAAAACAAATAAACTAAATATAGTAATGATTCAATTAACAAAGTGACTAAAAACAACCATGACAAAAGAAACGTTGATAGTAGAATTTTAAAAGTTACTCACTCAAGTTGGTCAAAACATATCAAAAGTACAATGAAGCCAAAACTGAAACTAAACCATGTCAGTTGAAACCTATTTCAACACATCGGAATTAAAACAAAAAATTGACATAAAGTAAAAGCAATAGCAGTATAAAGTAAATACAACAACAATATTAGAGAAATTGAAAAAAGAAAATCAGAATATACCAAATGTCATATATACTAACTTAAGGATAAGAAATCTAAGAAAAATAAATGACTATATCAGATATTAAAATATAATAGCTGAAGTTCTGTTCTTAGTTTCATCACTGCCTTAAATTAAAATTACAATTAGAATAAAACAAAAATCAAATAACAAATATGAATATAATATAGAAATGAAAATCTTATCCGAATAAATCTATTTTAATATTCAGCATTTGCCACATATTCCTCTGCATTTCGGGGTTGCAACCTAAATAGCCACTCTAACTCTTTTAGGAACTTCACCAAAGCATGTAAGGACCAAATCAAAGTAAGGATACCACTTTCGATTAAGTTTCAATCAACAAATACAAAATACTTGCACATCTTTCTAAATTTATTTATTTCTTTATAGGTTATCCTTACCAACCTGACTGGTCCTAGAAGGTTTTTCCTCAAAATCAAAAGTCAGAATAAGAAAGCATTAATTTTTCTAAATGGGAATTTGAACACTTGATCATAAAATCATGGAATTAAGGCATAATTGACAATTATTTGTCACATCAAAATTTTTTTTTTAAAAAAAAGAACAAAAACGGGAAAAGAAAAAGATCTAGAGGGTAAAGCGAAGAAGGGAAAAGAAAGGAGGAGAATGCAGAAAAGGAACTAACCATAAGCGTCGTCCTTGGGGGTGGTGCTGTTGCGGCGTTGGGTGGTGGAAGAAGGCATGAACTTGACATGGGCCTTGGAACTAAAATTAGAGTTGAGGGAGATAGCTTGTGACCATGAGTATCCACCTTGGGAGAGGCTTTGTGAGTGTGAGTGCCGCCATTCCTGTAACTGTTACCACTAGAAGAGGTGGCCATTCTTCACTTCAAAGTAACCACCAAATTCCAAAACAGCACAACACAATACGACAACCCCTCTGCTTTTCTTTGGTTCGAATTCCACTATCAAACTGACTATGAGGCTTGTGGACTGAGATTTCTCAAATTGTGAGAGTTTAGGGGGTGGAGAGGAGGTGACCGCAGACTAAGGGTTTGATTTTTCTATTTTTAAAATGTTTACTTTCATTACATATTACTGAATTTTTTTTTTATTTTTGCGAATCTACCCTATAGCCAGTGTATGATAATCCACTCTAAGTCGCTCTTTTTGTCATTTTCCTTCTTTTTATACGGTGTCCGCCGTATATGTCGGGAGAACCGTGGGCCAAATAACATATCTCTGAAAATATAGAAGTAACAAGCTATGATGCTGCAGCCTTTCACCGAAGTGCCCCCTTGATTTGATATGATTGTATGTATTGCCGCTGTAAGGTATGGCTTCTGTTGTATACCAACTGTACGCGGAGAAATTGGCTGAACTTAACACGTTAATTCTAATGGGAATGTACAATCCTGACGCCACGAGAACCACGCAGGTGGAGATTGCAACATTTAAATATTCGCAAGTATAACGTTTAGGTAACCATTTCATTTATTAAAAGCTCGTGTACATATTATTAAAATAAACTGTTTTTGAAATATTTAGAGTTTAATTAGTATACATCAGTGTAAAATAGTTTTACACTGTCAACCAATAGAAATAGGGGAAAGTGAGAATTCATGGTGGGTCCCTCATTATAATGGGTGGTTATTTGGATGAGTTGGCACTTTTCACCATTTCTATTGATTGACAGTGTAAAACTATTTTACACTGTCGGTATATTTAAATTAAATTCAAATATTTATTAACAATTCCAAAAATATTTTTTAAAATACATTTAAATTTTTTTTAATATACTCTCATTCTAAAAACAATTTACACAAACATTTATTTATATATTATTATATTAATAAAAATATTTAAACTTATTAAAAGTTAATAAATAGCTAAAAATTGTATTTATATAATTAATGTATGAAACATATACATCGATCTTAGTTGTCCAAATGAAATTTAAAATTTGGGCTACAAAATGGTTTCTGATTTTTATCCTTAAAATATAAAATATGCATGCGCATGCTAGATATCTTTTTTTTTGTTTTGTCCTCTTTATAAATGCCTTTTTCTCATGCCAATTGACCTTCTCTAGATGCAATCTGTCGCATTTGGGTTTGTGATAGCAGAAACTCACACACACCAAAGTCCAAAAGGAGAGAAGAGAAAGAGATGGAGCACTCTTTTGAAGATGAGAAGGTGATGATGGAAAGTGGCATCTCTTCCTCTTGTAAACCCAGAAAGGGTGGCCTGAGGACCATGCCTTTCATCATAGGTACTCCATCATCTCATTCTTTTATGAATTTATGTTATAATTTCAAGTGTCATATCATACCAGTCTAGTTCTTCTTAAATTATTCACTTTTGCTTCTTCTTGTTATTGACCTTCTTGTATTTTAATTTGGATATGTGGAACCAGTAAATGAGTGTTTGGAGAAGGTGGCAAGCTATGGGATCATGCCTAACATGATATTGTACCTGATAAATGATTATAAGATGGCTGTTGCCCAGTCCACAAACATTCTGTACACTTGGTCAGCCATGTCCAACATCTTAGCCATCTTTGGGGCATTCTTCTCTGATTCTTACTTGGGTCGCTTCCGTGTCATTTTAATTGGTTCCATCTCAAGTCTTCTGGTAAGTCGCATCTGATCTTTCTGAAGGGGAGAAAAAGAGTATTGGTTTCGGTTCAACACATGTTCAGTGAAATAGAAGTGTTCATTCATTCAAGTTTCTGGGTTACTGTTTTTGGCTGCGATTAAAAGGCCTCAAGCATTCCAGGATGACCCCCTTTTTTTTCTTGTTTCAAGGTTAAATTGGTCATTTGGTCCCCGTAGTCTCGCACTTTCACTATAAAAAAATGATTCTTTTTGTTGAGAATCTCGAGTTTTATTTCACTATATATATATATATATCACTATACGTGCTGGGATTCTTTTTCAATTGGATTATTTTTCCATCTTTTTTTTTTTTTTTTTTTGTAGAAAAGTATTCTAATCTAATATAAATTCAAATATTTATTCAAAATCCTTTAAAAAGTTCCCTATAATTTTCAAACAGAGCCTGTAATATTCAAACAATTTAAAGTAAACCCCTTTTAGGTTCCTATAGATTCCAGTACAGATAAAGAACAAAGGGACCATATTTCATTGTTTGAAAACTATAGGGACAGTTTGAAACGGTTTAAAACTGTAGGACTAAATTCAATTTTCAGTGAAAAGACAAGCACCAATTTATTAAATAAACCTTTTTACTAAGATTGATTAGTAAATGTTGCATAACTTCTAAAAAGTTTAGCTCATCAATATAGATGCATGCTGCATGCCTTCGATTTTTTGTTAGGGAATTTGATTATACAGAATTTAGAGGATTTAGCACCTGAATTATGTTAACTTGGTAACCATGATCAATATGCATCTGTGTGGAAAAGCAAATTGCTCGGATATTTACTTATAAGTGTGTTTTGAATGGTTAGTCATCAAAATTTTGGTAGTAGCGTTGGCTTTTATTAAAACCATGGGATTGATCCCAGGAGGTGTTGGTTAATAACAACACAACATTTCAAATTATGATAATTTATATTTTTTCTCGAGTTGTGGACTGATGCCAAAGAAAACTGCCTCAGGTGAACTAATCCAAGCCAAAGCTTTCACATGATAGCATTATCTTTTATTTGAAAGAGAGGCTTTGAACTTCTTTCTGATAGTTACTCTATAACTCAAGTTTATGGCTATAGCTTAAACACATTAGTTCTTTCTTTTGGTGAATGAAATACGCTACTTTTTATTTGTAATTGCCTTTCCTGCAGTAGGCTAGAGTTTGCTATGGTTTAACATTGTTCCACTTTGCTTACCCAACAAAATACGGGAAATCCTTTTTAAGAAAATCTAATATAAATGATTATGTTGCTGGTACCTTTTCAATTCTGCTCTAATATTTCTTGTATGCCTACCACAGGGTTTAACCATTTTGTGGTTAACTGCCATGATCCCAGAGCTAAGACCTTACTGTGGCTCACTTATCCAAGTCTGCAACTCTGCTACTGCAGCCCAACTAGCAGTTTTGTTCCTCTCCTTAGGACTAATTTCTATTGGAGCGGGTTGTGTTAGACCATGTTCCATAGCCTTTGGAGCTGATCAACTGGCAGTTAAAGAAAACTCCAATGATGAGAGACTCTTGGATAGCTACTTTAATTGGTATTATACCTCAATAGGAGCTTCAACTATCCTTGCGTTGAGTGTAATTGTGTACATTCAAGAAAACCTGGGATGGAAAATTGGGTTTGGAGTACCTGCAGGTCTAATGTTCTTATCTGCTCTCAGTTTCATTGTTGGTTCACCATACTATGTCAAAGTGAAAGCAAATAAAAGCTTACTCACTAGTTTTGTACAAGTAGCTGTTGTGGCCACAAAGAATCGAAAACTTAGTCTTCCTGACTGCAACTTTGATCAGTATTATCAAGGCCATGATTCGGAGCTGATGTTTCCTACAGACAGCCTGAGGTAATTCACTGATTATGCTTGCCTTCATGGATAAGCTGTGCATATTGCATTAAGCAGCTAATTTTCTCTTAATTTCACTTCCCAAATACTTCTTTTTCCCCATTAGATTCCATGTGAGAAATTGCAAACTTTCTCTTCAATTGATCAGTTATCATTGTATGTTGGCTAATGACAATGATTGACTTTCTTCAGGGAAATATGTTATCACCATATTGCTTCATGAGGAATGTTTTGTTTCATCATTTAGATAGATATGTCCCTGTCCTAAATTTGTAACTGAATATTATTTCTTTTTTTGGGGGGTGAATTAACATCTTATTCCTTTCTAGGTTTTTGAACAAAGCTTGCATAATAAGAGATCCTGAGAGAGTCTTAAACCCTGATGGATCAAATGCTGATCCATGGAGCCTGTGCACAGTAGGACAGGTGGAATCACTGAAAGCTTTGCTCAGAGTCCTTCCCATGTGGACCACAGGCATCTTGATGATGGTGTCCCAGAGCTCATTCTCAACACTCCAAGCAAATACCTTGGACAGAAGGTTATTTGGCAATTTCAAGATACCTGCAGGGTCCTTCACTGTTATCATGGTAGTCACATTATCAATAGTCATTCCAATATACGACCGCATAGTGGTACCTATACTTGCAAGATACACAGGCCAGCCCAGAGGATTCAGTTGTAAAGTTCGAATGGGGATAGGATTGCTGTTTGTGTGTGCAGCTAAAGCAACATCAGCTGTAGTTGAAACTGTGAGACGAAATGTTGCCATTGAACAAGGGTTCGAGGACCAACCAAATGCTGTAATTGGCATGTCAGCTGTGTGGCTAGTTCCAGAGTTTGTTTTGCTTGGATTTGCTGAGGCTTTCAACTCAGTTGGCCAGGTTGAGTTTTTCTACACTTATTTCCCCAAGAGCATGTCTAGTTTCGCAATGGCTCTTTTCACCCTTGAACTAGCTGCTGCTGATGTAGTTGGTAGTGTGTTGGTGAGCATTGTGGACAATGTGTCTAGCATAGGAGGGAATGTGAGCTGGTTATCAACCAACATTAATAGGGGCCATTTGAATTACTATTATTCACTACTCACTTTCTTGGGTTTAATTAACTACCTCTACTTTCTTGCTATTTGTTGGGCTTATGGGCCTACTCAGGGAGAAAATCTTGAAGCTTCAGCAGGCAAGGAAGATGAACAATTTGTATACAGGGAGTTACCTTCTTCTTAGATTAAATTAGTATAGAACTGCTTCTGTAAACACTTGGAGAAATTATAGTATCTACAAAGCTGTGTGTGTGTTGTTATATCACTGGGTGGGTTTTAGATAGATCTGTGCAAAGAAAGGTTTTATTGTAGTCTTACACAGATCTACAGGTAAATATATTGATGCATCCCCGATCATGTACCCAAAAAAAATATGTGTATATTGATGCATTAGGAGAGTGAATTTCTATAGTAAAATGGATGTAGTTTTCTCACTTATAGGTGGGAACTGTTGCGGTGTGATAAACTTATTTTTACCGGTACCAGTGTAGCCTTTTCTTCGACCTTTTTTCCATTCCCCGTTGTTTCCTTCTTTTCTGTGTCATTAGATAGGGGAATAGAGTTCACATAAACCTTATTGTTTATGGATTTTCTTTTTTTTTTTTTTTCACTTGGTGTTTAATTGATAGGCGAATTTTTTAAATGATTTTATGCAAACCTTTTTATCTATGTTCTGTGGGTTTAGTTATATCAAAGATCTGAGATTCTGAATCAATTTTCCACAAACACGGGATATACAAAAATAATTCTCGTCTGCAGTTTTGGGATTTTCTGATTTTTTTTTATTTTTTTTTTGATACTCTTAGACTTTTGCCACTTGCAAACCAGCTTTCGCCACTATTCTCTGGACTACAATTACTGCGATAGGAATTTGAAATAATCTACAACTTCTTGTTAACTTTGAGTGTAAGAAACTCCAAAAATAACATTTAGTTTGTTAAATTATTCAACAATATTCTTTATAATGAGGGTAATTTCCTTATTTATATCATTAATCAACTTGTAATGGGCCTAACCAACTAATTAAGAGGCCTAATTACCAATTGAGTTGTAACATTATTCTCCCTTTCAAACTAACCTTGTCCTTAAGGTTAAGAAAGTACGATTTATTCCTAATTACAACCATTAATATTCTTATCAAGTAAATTCTTTTTTTTTTTTTTTTTTTACACATTTGGAAATAAATAATCCACTCGGATCCTATTGCCAAAAATAAAACCCATTAGATACAGTCCAACATGAATCAAGCTGGGCTTGGCCTGGTATCATCGCATAGATTTGGAGCCCCACCATTGGACTGGGTTAGGTAAGGCTCAATAGAGTGAAACCTAACTCTAAGAAAGGGAAAAGTGCTGCCTAGCTGCCCTAGTCGCCTTCTCTCATTTGATCCTTTCCTACAACACAAATGTCACAGCCACCTTTGTTGGAAGAAGCTTCTTGTCGGACACAGCATGTGGGTCACCACTAATCATCTGCTCCAGTCCGCTCATGGCTGCTTTCACCATGATTGAGAGTGCCATGGTTGCCTCATCTTGTTCTCCGCCTGGGTCTTGCACTTCCACCATCGCAATGCATGTCCGGAACATCTTCATTGTCACGGTTGGGGATGCTATTGTGTCCATCACCACTGCTTGGATCTGGCATCATCGCATCTCGAAGCACCGACGTCAGTGGTGGTGTCATGCCTCCCTCCACTAGGCACATCATCAGGGTTTGCCCTAGATCTGCTGATCTGCCATGTGTAAGCTCTAACACCTTTTAGAAGTCATCAAGTGGGCTTTGAAGCTTATCTTTAAGGGTTTTGATGGCTGACAAACCAACTCTTAATGAAAATCTTTTGTATGGACTAACGGTTTGATTGAGTGTTCGATATAGAAAGCCTAGATCACTCTATACGCTCATTTGAGAGAATTGGATCGCGTAACATTTTGTTTTCAAACTAATTCCCTAAGGTTCTCATTCATCTCAAGTGTAATCTAATGGGAAAAATCTTTTCGAAAAAGAATACATGCTCAAGAGATCCTATCTCTCAAAAAAAGTATATTAGAAGCATCAGAAGGATACCACATCTCTCTAGAAGGAACACAAACCCATCAAAAAGATGACTAGTTCAAAAGGCTTGACGAGAAGGCTAATCTCTAGAATGTTGGTCTAACTGAAGAAGACCTCACTTATAAAGCTTGCCCTACGTAATTTATAGATATTTTCTAAAAGTCAAACTTGTCAAGATAGAGATCCAATGGGTGCGCTGATATTTTGAAAAGCTGGTTGACTTAAACGGCTAGTTTTTTTTCTTGATGATGTACTTGCTTGCTGAGAAAGAAAGCAAGCTACTTTTCTCTCTAGTTTAAGACCATTGGATCTAAAAGCTCAGGGCTCAAGGTCTAAAGTTTCAATGGCTAGATTTTGAAACCTATATAAATCTTGAAGATGCAGAAATAGCTGGAACTTTACTGATTGAAAACTCTAAAGAGCTTTCATCCTTTTTAACCTTCTGGACAACCAAAAAGTTTCTTTCCAAGGCTTCTTAAGAGAAAATCTTCTCATTGATTTGTAATAGTAAATACTCTTTTAGTGAGATATGTGAGAAGTCGCTCTACTCTGCACTTAATTGATCTATACACCTTGAGTAATCTAGTGTGAGTGCTTATCAAACACAAATAAAAAATTTTCTATTGTAACCAAACTCAATAGTGGTTGTTGTTAGCTTAGAAAGACTAGGAAAAGACTGCTCTATTGTAAGCTTGGAGAAGTTTGCAAAAGAATACTTATGGTTATAAAATTCTCAACTAATTATTGAGGAGTGGACATAAGCAAGTGGGTTGGCTGAACAAGTATAAATCTTCTTGTGTCATCTTCTATCCCTATCTTTTATTCCTTTTTATCTTTTGTGTGCTTACTTTGTAACATAGTTGTTGTGAATTTTGCTTCTAACACTTAAACGCTTCCGCAATCTAAGTCCAAAGACTTGAGATATTTGTTTAAAGCTTTTCAAGTTTTGAAAAATTTTAAAAGGCAGAATTTAACCGCCCCTTCTCGTACTACTTCCACCTTCAATTGGCATCAGAGCTCAGCCTCTAGGTTTGAGGTTTCTAGGAAAAAATCCTGAGACATGGCACAATAGATCACATATATTGTTGAAAGACACTCTATCAATAGCCTTCCATATTTCAATGGAGAGGATTACCCATATTGGAAGGACAAAATAAGACTCTGTTGAGTCTACAAGTCTAGATATGTGGAAAATAATTAATAATAGAGATTATATCCCAACTATTAAGCAACCCATGTCTCATGTGGTTGCTGATTTAGACCAGCCTCCTCTAGTAGTGGTTGGAGTGATTTCTAGTAACTAATGGACAAACCAACAAAAGTGAGTAGGATAAAATCATATCATGTGATTTTGTTAAGGAGATTTAGGATAGACTCTAAACTTTCCATGAAGGGACTGGTCTAGTTAGAGAAACAAAGATCAGTACGCTAATGCATCAATATGAGATATTTAAAATGCTGGATCATGGGGACATTGATGCCATGACAATAAGGTTTATGCACATTGTAAATCAGTTGAAGGCATTGGGAAAAAGCTATAAGGTTGTGTTTGGACTTTCTCGATGCATCATAAAAGACTCCACTTCAAATAAGATTATTTTTACTACTAAAAGGTGTGATGATACTTATGTATTATAGATGACCTTTTAGATCAAAATGTAAAATGCTTACAGTCCTTTGTGGATGAAAACTGGATGTGGCATAAGAAACTTGGTTATGCTCACATGAGATTAATCTTTAAGATTCTCAAAAGGAGCTTGTAAATGGTTTACCCAAAATTAGCTTTGATAATGACTTAACCTATGAGTTCTATCCAAGGGGTAAACAAACCAATAGTTCTTTCCATAGTAAGAATGTAGTGTCAACTACTAGATCACTTTAGCTTTCACATTTTGATCTTTTTGGACTAACTAGAACTACTAGTTTAGGTGGTAAGAAATATGGTTTGGCCCATCATAGATGACTTTTCTAGATTCACATGGGTTATATTCTTAATATATAAGGATGATGTTTGTGAGGTATTCAAAGTGTTTTCAAAAAGAGTTCAAAATGAAAAAAGACTTTTGTATCTCATCCATTAGATCTAATCATGGTGGTGAGTAATTATGTTTTTGAAAGTTTTTATAATGAAAATGGCATTTTTGACAATTTATCTTCTCCTAAAACTTCTCAACAAAATGGGATTATTGAAAGGAAGAACAGATTTTTGCAAAAAAAGACCAAAACCATGCTTTTAAAAAATGGTTTATCAAAAGGTTTTTGGGTAAAAGTGATTAACATTGCTTGTTATATACAAAATCATGTTTTCTTAAGGCCAATACTCAAGAAGGCCCCCTATGAATTATGAAAGGGAAGGAAACCCAATATATCTTATTTTCATATTTTTGGATCTAAATGTTTTATCCTTAACACAAAGGATAAGCTGTCAAAGTTTGATCCTAAATCCAATTTTGGTGTATTCCTAGGATATTCTTCTATGTCTAAAGCTTACATGGTGTACAATAAGAGAACTCATATTGTGGAGTAGACCATTCATATTTCATTCAAAGAAAAGAAGAAGGCTCTGAACCAGAACATTCATCACCTGGAAGAAGACTTAGAGGATTTTTCTCTAAATGATAGATGATAGAATGAGAACTCCCTTCAGATAGCCACAACAAATGACAATCTCGAGCTGTCAATGCCTTAACATGCTTTTGATGACATTCCATAGGATTTTGAAGCATCCCCCATAAAGAGAAGATACACTAGAGCAAGGGACTTAAGCACTATATCTCAAAATCAAGTCATTGGTGAACCTTCTCAAGGAGTCAGAACTAGATCCTCATTCAGATCAGAATCAAACATGGCTTTGATTTTTGAAATCCAACCCAAGTGTGTTGATAAAGCTTTTTAGGATCAAAGTTGGTTAGAAGCTATACAAGAAGAACTCAAATAAGTTGAAAAGAGTAAGGTCTAGACTTTGGTCCCACTAACTAAAGGACATTATAATTGGCACAAGATGGGTGTTTGGAAACAAACTGGATGAAAATGGAAAAGTGGTCAGAAGCAAAGCAAGGCTTATAACTCAAGGTTACAATCAACAAGAAGAAATTGACTATGATGAGACATTTGTCTCTATTGCAAGACTAGAAGCCATCAGAATGTTGCTTACTTTTGCAACTTACAAAGGTTTTGTTCTCTATCAAATGGATGTAAAATATGCTTTTCTTATGGTTTCATTTCTGAAGAAGCATATATTAAACAACCTCCTAGTTTTGAAAACAAAATTTTTCCTTACAATGTTTTTGAATTGTCAAACACTCTGTATGGTCTAAAGCAAGCTCCAAGAGCTTAGTATGAAAGACTCAACTTTTCTTTGCTTAAAAATGGGTTTAAAAGATGAAAAGTTTACTCAACCTTATTTATATTGCATGAGAAAGATGATTTTTTTATTGTTCAGATTTATGTAGATGCTATCATATTTGGTGCTACTAATAAAAAATTGTGCAATAATTTTTCTAAGCTTATGCAGGGAGAATTTGAGATGAGCATGATGGGTGAGACCAAATACTTTCTGGATTTGCAAATCAACCAATAGAAAGATAGGATCCTCATTCATCAAGAAAAATATGCTAAAGATCTGCTCTAAGAGGATTGACATGGATAAAGTTAAGAGCAATAACACTCCCATGTATCCTTCTCAAGTTCTGGAAGTTGATGAGGAAGGAGATAAAGTTTCTTATAAACTTTATCGAGGTATGATTGGTTCATTACTTTATCTCACAGCTAGTAGACTTAGCATACAATTAAGTATGGGCATTTGTCCTAGATTCCAATCCCAAAGCAATCACACTTATATTATTGTTAAGAGAATTATGAGATATTTAGTAGGTACTACTAATCTTGGTCTCTAGTACAAGAAAGGTACTTTCTATGACGTTACAGGTTATTGCAATGCTGATTTTGTTGGAGACAAAGTTGAAAGAAAAAGGCACAAGTGGTTATTATTGTTTTCTTGGAAAGTCCTTGATCATTTGGTCAAGTAAAAAGCAAAACACTATTTCTTTCTCATCTATAGAAGCTGAATATGTATCTACTACAAATTGTTGTGCTCAAATTCTGTGGCTTAAGCATCAGTTAGAGGATTTCAACATGAGGTATACCAAAATCCCTATTATATATGATAATACTAGTGTTATAAATCATGCTAAGAATCCATTTAGCATTTTAGATCGAAACATATTGACATTAAGCACCATTTCATTAGAGATCATGTTTAGAAAGAAGATATTAAGCTAAGTTTTGTAAATACAGAAGATCAAATAGTTGTTATACTTACAAAACGTCTAGTTGAAGATCATTTATGCTATATTAAGAACCTTTTGAACATGATTAGTTTTTTTATCATACATTCATAGCATATGCATTGGAAAATATGCCCCTTAAGCTTCTAAAGAGATTAAAAGCTGAGATTGCATAGCCAAGTGTGTTTCTCTTTTGAAGATTGCATCTAAAGAAGTGTTTGGATAGTTTAGATTAGAATAGCCTTCAGAATTAGTTCAGTATACTTACTTCAAGTGTTTTAGAAAGATTCTCAGACAAGTGCTCAGAACAAATTCAGAAAGATCTATTCAGAACAATGTTTCCGAAAGGGTTTATCAGAAAGATAATAAAAAAAAGGCTTCAAAAATGATGTTCAGAAAAGTTAGTCAAGAAAAGTGACTTAACCTTCTAGTTAGAAAGGCAAATATGAAAAGTAAAGGCAATTTTGAATCGTGTGTAACTCGAATAACTTCCTACGTTGCCACGTTTCACAATGCAGGAAAGCCCAAAAGTTGGCTTTACACAAAACACCATCGTTTTGGTCCCAAAACCTTTCATATTTCCATGACTCTTGGTTATTTCTTTTAACCAACGAGTCCATTTACTTACTCTAAACCCCCTTTTTTTCTCTTAGTTACTAAAACCTCCCTTAACACTATTTATACACTGTTCATCTTCCCTCAAAAGTTCAAAATTTTAAACACCTCTCTAGCTTTACCTTCAACATTAACCTAAACATATTTATATTCTATTCAAGCTCCTACATTTCTTGTTCTCTACAATGGCTGATAAAGGTCGTCAAAACGTCCACTATATGTTCGATGGCGATGAGATGCAAGAGAACTTCCAAAGTAGTTTCTTCAAAAGACCCATCATAAGAGGAAGAAGTTCTTACTTAGAAAACTTCATCTCTCTCCCTGAAGTATACAATTGTTTCTGAGTTTCAAGAATGGGGAGATTTTCTTAGAATCTCAAAGGATATTTATACATGGGTTGTTCCTAATTTTTACAGCATTCTTAATGCCTCTAATGAAGACAATACTTCATGCAGAAGCATTGTCTGAAGCTTCGAAATCCAAGTCTTTCCTTTTGACATCACTAAGATAAACAACACTCTTAATGATGGTATTCTATGTCATGGTGGAGAAAGATGGTGGGAAGAACTCAATGTCACAGAAGCTAAGGTTGTGGAGAAACTAATAGGGAATAGAGGTATAAGTGTTCAAGACATTCAAACTTCTAGTCTTTCGGTTCTTGTTAGGGCAGTCTTTTCTATTGTTTAATATAATGTGTTACCAAGGAGTAGGAACACAAATGTAATGAGTGAGATAGATTAGATGGTTGCGTTTTGTCTCATCACTACAAGGAGCATCAATCTTGTGAGATTGATTCTTGATTTTATCATTTTTGTTGTTGGTGTTGAATGGAGGAGACATGCAACACTTCCCTATGGCATGTTTCTCATCAAGGTATTCATCAAAGCACAGCTTCCTTTGGATGGTGAAATGTGTGACAAGAAAAGACTAACCACCAACACGAAGACTTTTTTTAGCTTTGAGTCTAGAACCCAAAGATAAGGAAAAGGATAAGGAGAGCAAGAAAAATAATGACGCTACTGCTGCTACTGTGGTGCCTAGCACCAAAAAGTCCAAATCAAGACCTTCTGAGGAAGGTAAAATGAAGAAATAAAGGAGAAAGAAGCCTCTCTCCCATTCTAGAGGAAAGAAGAACCAAGAAAAGATTAATGAAACTTGCTAAGGAGTCATCTTCATCTTCAAAAGCTAATGATGGGTTATTTTCATTTGCTGGAAACTCCAATAATATGGTTGACACTGCCACCACTTGTAACATCCCCAATTTTTGTCTAAGCTAATTAGCTCTGTGATCCTGGCTAATTAGAGAGGTTAACGATTAATTGAAAAATTAATCGATTAATCTCGAGAATAAGGGCTTAGTAAATTAAAGGCAAGTCAATAAGATAAGTGCAAGTCAACGATTAATTAGAAAATTCAACAATTGAAGCATAATGTATTAAAGATTATGCTTAAAAGCCTAATTGCCCAATCCTTATTAATTTATGAATTAGAACATAAAATCAAGGTGATCTAGCCTAATTAACTAAGAGCATATAAGTATCACACCTTAATCACATTAACCCTCACATCTTCTTTACATAATTAATTAGGAAAATCCTTTCATTGAGAATGTGCTAATGTGTAATCAAACCAATTGAATTAATTAACATTTAGACAATTGTGACAATTGTAAAAATTTAGAAATTTCTCTTTAATTATTGTTTGAAAGTTTGGTCAAAGCAAGAGCCATATCCAACCATTCATTTGCCTTCTCATCATACACCACTAGATCAAGAGTCCATGTTAGTAGATTCCTTGAGTCAAGACAAAAGATCTACTCTCCTCCATCAAGATTGTGACACTTGGAGTGATCACAATCATCCAATGCCAATCCTAAGATAGATCATGCTTTTAACCACTTGAAAAGAAATACAACAAGGTCTTTACCCAAGTGCCAAGACTCAAAGGAAACACAACTCCCTCTTTTACCCCAAGGTCCCTAGCTTTCTTGCTTGAAAAAGAAGCTAAACTCACCTACTTCCCTTTGCTTGTTGGAGAAGCAAAACCAATCAGCCCCCCCTCACCCATTTTGCGCCACTTACCCCTCTCCCACTCCCTCATTTGTGATTTTCATCCTCTCACTACAAGCCTAACCTCTCACTTCTCTCTAAGCCTCATTCTAACTCTTCTACTCTTCTAATTCCTCTTGTTCTTCTTCCCACTTTCACACCCCATCCAACTCTCATTCCTTTTACCACCATCACAAGCCCTTCAAGGACCACCCTCTTTGGTTCTTGAGGAAGCAAAACAAACACTTACTTAGCCCCATCATCAAGCTCAAGGAGGAGGAGGCCATCTCCAACCATTTTCATCCTTCAAGCTTTCAAGAGAAGCTCTCTTTGGTAGTGACTCTATCCTTCTTCTCCATGTGTTTTTTTCAAGTTTTAGAACCCCTAATCTCTTTATAGTTAGGTGGTTATAAAGTTTGCTCCAAGGTCTCATGACCATACTTTTTCCCTATGGGTTTTCTTGTCTTGTTGAAAGTGTTGTTTTGAAATGAGATTATGTGGCATGATGGTTTTATGTATCTTGCTCTATTTTGTGGTAAAATACTGGTTTGGTGACTGAAACTTTGAATATGGTAATGAGATAAAACACAAAAATGGTGATTTGAAGTGGTATAACAACATTTTCACAAGCTTGTTATGTAAAACTTAAAAATGGGTTAATCTAGAATTCTGGCAGTCTGTAAAGCATGCAGTATAACTCACTCCACAAAACTCAAAATGTAATGAAACTAATTTTATTGAAAGTAGACTCAAAGAACTTTTCATACATATAAAATATGCGAGATTTGGCCTTAAGATGAAAGAGATATGAATTTTTAAAGTCAGCTGTTCCTGGATGGGTTTCTGTCCGGGCAGTAGGTAATAAAACGTGCATAACTCAAGCTATACCTAACATTTTTGAGTGGGACTAATTTTGTTAGAAAGCTAAGACATAGAGGAACACCCCCATAAAACAGTTTTGTCAGATTCCTTATGAGGAGTTCACAGTAAATGTTAAAAGTCACTGACCCGATATGAACTTTCAAATCTGAATAGTCAGAATAAAATATGCATAACTCAAGCTACAAAATGAATTTTTGAGTGGGATTTCTTTTGTTTAAAAATAGACTCAGAGAAGTGTAAGCATACCAAAATTCGAAACAAAAGAGTAAAAGATGAAATTATGGTGAATTTTTGAAGTTACTGCCCCACTATAAAAGTAAAACTGGTTAGGGTAAAAGTTAAAGGTTAACAAAAAATAAGCTTTAAGACATTAATACCCTTACATTAAGTATTAGAAAACCTTCATAATTCAACTTAAAAAGTATCAAAAAGGACATTAGACAAAATTGGCCTTACAACTAATAAAAGAAGACACACAAGAGGCAACCTCAATTAAAAGCTTGCACTCAATTTACTAAGCTAAGCTCATAAAACTTTGCTTGAGAATATGCCTATGTTTATGTGCAAGCATGATGTTATGATGATGATATGATGATGATGATATAATATAATGATACAATATGGTGCTTAATGATAATGTGATATTGGTTTATCTGTTTGGCAAAATTTTGAGAAGCTTCGGTCTAGCCGTTATGCTGCCGAAATTTTGTAGAAATTGTGGACTTAGAAATATTTTGCATCATAAGTTTTAATAAGAAAAGATTCAATAAAGGGGTGTGATCCTTCAAAAGGGAAGGTGACCTAATTTAAGTTCCCCTCACCCATGACTCACATGAGGCATGACATGATCTAGCTAGTGTGAGTATAGGGGATAGAGCCTACATGAGGCATGGCATGACCTAGCTAGTGTAAGTACCGAAATTCTATGGTGGCAACGGCCATGGTATGAGCTCATTACCACTTATATTTAATGGGTGGAAAGAAAATGACTTAAGATAAGTCAAGTTAAGAACAGAAAAGGGACTTCGGTCCAAACCCTTAAAGAGAAAAAGTTAAGAGAAGCTTATAGTACAGTCATGCATGTTTCATGTGATTATACTTATGCCCATATATGTTATGATATAAATGATTAGAGAGTATGTTAAAATTGAATCCACTTCGGATATTCATGTTTTCGAAAACCTAAGAACTGAACCCTATGCATGCTCACTGTTTTCATTATAAAACCGAAGTGGCTGGGACGATGACGATGACACCTCCGTGTCGGGTTCGAGTCCTACTGAGAAATCTTATTTCTCACTCTAGTTACTTTTCTGCATCGTCAGTAAAATCCGATGGCACATCCGGTGGAGTAGAGCATGGATCCCTGACACTGTGAGCGGACGGACGACGTGGGACACCAGACGAAGCTATTTTGGGACTTATAGCGATCGTCACTTTGCATCTTCATATATTTCGTTTTGATATGAGCTTTGTCATTGGAGTTTGTATTTAGTACCTAGAATTTGGATCATGGCCTGTCCATGAGCTTTCTTCGATGTAATGCTGTTATATATATGTATGTATATAAATATTATGAACCTATATTGATGTAATGATTAGTTATGTAATGCAATGTATTTGTGAATTACTATTTATTTATCTTTCTCTTGTTTTATGAGAATGGGTCATGTATCTTACGCGACACGCTCTTTCTTTATCTGACTTCTCGCTCAAGGCTTTACTTTTCAAAACGCTGCAAAGCGACGATGTATTTAAAAAAAAAAAAGCAAAAAAAAATCTTACCGTATTTTCCGCATAATTTAATTTCAAGTGAAGTTTAATTTTCCACGAGCATAAGTAACAACTAATAAAACGCCGTAATACGACTTAAGCGTAGTATGGGTTTATTAAGGTGTTACACCACTCCTACTACCCCTCCTCCTCCTCGTGCTCCAAGACCTGCTCAAAGAAGGATTATTATAAGGGAATCTACACTAGAAGAGCCAGAAGGAAGCAGAAGAAAACAAATTGAGAGAAAAAGCTTGGCTCTAGAAGCAAAGGAATAGAGCCACTGGAGTTGGAGCATCTAAATAGAGAAGTTCTTTTATCTCTTAAGAAGTAAAACAACATTTTTGTTGTAATAGAAGAGGTAAATCATCCCTCTAAGATGAGAAGGGTAGTGCTGCCTTCTAAACAATAAGCTGCAAAAGCTGAAACTCAACTACAAAATCTGCAAATTATTCTTGTTGGTCCAGAGAGGACCTTTGCCAGAACAAACACTAGTGTGGTTGAAAGGGTTGAGACTAGAGCTGCTATTGCCCTAGAAGGAACCTTCGTGACAAAAGCTAATATTGATATTGTCACTACTTCAAAAGCTGCACTCTTCTCCACCCCTATTCAAAATCCAATACAAGCTTCTCAAGATGTTCCTATCACCCTAACTACTGCCAATGCCCTATTGCTGTTGATTGCTAGATCTAAGTTTGACAAAACAGGATTTGAAGCTATTTTTGAATCTACCAAGTCTTTAATTGCTCATATTGAGAAGGTACCATCTAAAGAACTTGCATTAGGCCCTACTTCTATCTTTCCAACTGCCAATCATATTGAAATGGATCTTCTCTTGGCCAATCAAAAACTATCATGGCAAGTCAACAATAGCTAATGACCAATCAACATGCCATGGAAGGATGAATGGACAAGCTAAAGAGTCTCATGCTACAGCTGATAAGGGCACTTCAGAAGGGAAACAACTAGGGCAACTAGTGATGGTCTTCCACGATCCCTTACCATCTTTTTCTAATGTCAAAAGGGGGAGAAGATAAGAAAAGCTTTGATTCAGGTGGAGCTACGAACTGGAAAACATTCATCTTGCATTTTGCATACTTCCATAGTTATTTCTTTGTTGTTTCATAAGAACAACTTTTGATTTAATTATCTTTCAGTTTTTATTTTCTGCTCTAATATCAAGTTATTTATTTTTACTCTAATATTCTAATATTTATTTGAGTTTCATTGCTGTAATATCTATCTCTTTTCCTATTACGCTAATATTGGATGATGTTTCGCTCTGATTTGAATTATGAGTTATATCTTGTTATCTGATACTTGCTTTATTTCGTGATCTGATATATATCATATGTTATGATCTCTTAGTTTTTATGCTTTGAGCAAAAGGGTTAATTTGGATGTTCCTGATATCTTAGAAAAATTAGTATATTATCTTGATATTTTGAAGCGATATAAAAAAAAAAAAAAATCAACTCAAGAAAGCATGAATTGAAGTCTGAAAAATAAAAGCAACCTAATCCATACAAATGCTTATATATTTTCTGTAACACCTTACCAGACAAGTACTATGCTTAAGTCATAATAAATTATCTGATAAGTAATTACGTGTACTACTAGTTAAATTCTATTTTCTGTATTAGTATTAACTACTCACATAAAAATGTTCAATTGCGTAGCAAAATTTTTTGCGTGACGGCAAAATAGATGTTAGTTAATTGGCAATACTGTAAATAATGTGACATTACTAAAAAAATACAATAAAGACAGAACTACTGCAAAAGGCATCATAAATTTATACATGGATATCTGATTTTAAAGTTTGTTAAAATGATACAGGGTAACAAAATGAGCCCGCTAATACAAAACATAACAACTAGTTTCTATGAACAGCACTCCAAGTGGTCCCCATGGAACATTTCATGTGCATTCCTAACATCTACCCATCCACCCAGGACCCAGACTGCCAAAAGAGGGTCATTCTGTACATCTAACCCTACTACAGCATGCACGCTATCTAAACAGAATCTGAAGAAAGGAACCCGTTCACCATGGCAGCGTCCGCTGGAGGGTGACCGACACTAAGAGCAGAGGATGATGAAGAGGAACTTGCCACCTCGGACGGATCCTCCTTCGAGATCGAGGTTGACGACATCGGCTGCGGTGGTGAAGCAGGAAGGGCCATGGGAACTGGAGCTGCTGGTGCTGGTGGTGGAAATGGATGGGCCATGTGGAGGGGTATGGCAATGTATGGGACAGCAGGATCAAAGAGAGGGTGCATAAGCGGGATGGTGAAATCTCGCTGGAAGAAGAAGTAGAGGCGGAACTGACATCAGCTGGAGATATATACAGAATCCAAAAACAGGTTAAGGTGTATGTGTAGCTCAGGGAACTCAATGAATAGCACCCCGGACGCTGCGTGCTCCATGGTCTGAGAATGATGCAAAACATACAATAGGGTGAAAAATGAATATTTCTCAGTAGAAATTCCTAGCTTCTATACATCTGTCATCGCTGTCATTCCCAGTTGTTTTGGTCGTGCAATATTTTTCAAATAGTACGGTAATATGATAATATTCAACTTAAATACTTGTTTGAAAAGCATACACCGAAACAAATTCAACTTTAGTTAACACATACACTAATGTACTCAAACAGTAATCATGGTGGAACAATAGCATGTTAAGAATAATAAATAGGGATCTAGAACAATCAATAGAGAAACATTATACTATACATATGCATGTACAATCAGAAAATACATCTTATTCTTGGAGGCTTTCGCCTATTAGAACTTATTTCCATCCTTGGTGTAACACCCTCATAAATCCATATTACGCTTAAGTCGTATTACGGCGTTTTATTAGTTGTTACTTATGCTCGTGGAAAACTAAACTTCACTTAAAATTAAATTACGCGAAAAATACAGTAAAATTTTTTTTTTTTAAAATATGTCGTTGCTTTTGAAAAGTAGAGCCTTGCGCGAGAAGATAGCAGTAAACGAGCGTATCACAGAGATTTCAATATAAATGGAAAGGGCAAGAGATAAAACATAATATCATACATTCAAATTATAACATCAACTACATAATATACTTAATCTCATAATATCCAAATAAATACATATAAAGGAAACTCATGGTCACGCCATGGCCCCAAACATCAAAGGTACACAAGTCTGATAAAGTCCAATACAAAATGAAATACAAGAGTTAAGGAGCGTAAATCAAAATAAGCCCACGTAGACATATGCTGACTTCTCTGCCCCTTCCATGCCCTTCCCTCGAACGGACTCAGGTCCTCGAATGCCTAGTCCCCCACGCTGCTCGGCCCCGGGGAACGCGAGGAGTACGAATGATGCGGGGGTGCCTGCTAATCACCTCGATACGACGAATGCGACGGCCAGGAACATAGCTGCCCACCAAAGAACGTGCCTCGGAGGGATCCTCCTCAGATGCGACAGGCTGATACTCGGGGAGTGGCGGCGAAGCTGCTGCGGCCCTAGGGGTGGCCGTCGAACTCACCTCAACCACGGGAACCTCTGGCAGCACCAGGCTCGACTCACGGGTAGACCGGGAGACATAGGCTCCATCTCGATCTCGGGCAATGGCTCGGGCGGGAAATCCCAAGGACCCAACGGCTGTCCAAGGCGTGAGGATGATATGTCCACAGGGGCTGGTGGGATCTCTGGCTCCTCAAAAACTCGACCCGGGTAGAAGTAAGTGCGAACTATCGTGGTGGTCGTGGCCACGATAGCGTGCGCGTCCTCATCGTAGGCCCACTCATGGTGGAGAGGCTCCATGCTCCATGCCATGTGAGGCTCCATGAGTATCTGGTGACGAGACGGAAAAACAACTAGGATGAGAAATAAGATTTCTCAGTAGGACTCGACCCTGACACACAGGTGTCATCGTCATCGTCCCAGCCACTTCGGTTTTTAAATGAAAACTGTGAGCATTCAATAGGTTCAATTATTCGATTTTCGAAAACGTTGCTATCCGAAGTGGATCCCATTTTTAGTACTTATCCTCGTTGTATTAACAATATCATGGCATACATGAAAGCTTATACGACTATTAAAAACATACATAAACAGGTTGAGAGTTATATTCTTTACTTGGGTTGGACCGAAGTCCCTTTCTTTCCTTAACTTGACTTATCTTAAGTTCTTTCTTTCCACCCACTAAACATAAGTGGTAATGAGCTCATACCGTGGCCGTCGCCACCATAGAATTTCGGTACTTACACTAGCTGGGTCATGCCATGCCTCATGTAAGCCCAATCCCCTATACTCACACTAGCTGGGTCATGCCATGCCTCATGTGAGTCGTGGGTGAGGGGAACTTAGGTTAGGTCACCTTCCCTTTTGAAGGATCACAAACTTTATTAAATCTTTTCTTATTAAACTTATGATGCAAAATATTTCTAAGTCCACAATTTCTACAAAATTTCGGCAGCATAACGGCTATACCGGCGCTTCCCAAAATTTTGCCAAACAGAAATACCAGTATCATAGCATCATATCATATCATCATATCATATCATCATCATCATTTTATCATTGTCATGGCATCATAATAACATCATCATCATAACATCATGCTTGCAACATAAACATAGGCATATACTCAAACAAAGTCTTATGAGCTTAGCTTAGTAAAGTAGGTGCAAGCTTTTACATTGGCTTTCATTTTATTGATTTCTTCTTCTCAATTATTCTAACTTGACTTATATGATTTTCATATTTTAATTTGGAAGATTTATAGTTTAGGTTTTGCATTATAGTTTGATTAGAATCTTATGAACTTAATCTAGTACATTAACTACATTTACATTCGGTTTTTCGTTTTATTTGCTTCTTTTGTTAAGGATTAGGTGAGCTTAGCATTTTATTCTACCTAGTCTTCATTAAGTAAGTTATGAAGTTTCATTACTTTAGGCTAAGGCCCTTTTACCTTTTTAAGTCACTTATGCATAGTCTTACTTAAGGTTAAGTTTTGACAGTTTTACTTTTACCCTAGGCAGTAACTTTAAAAATTCACCATAAATTGGTATTTTATCATTTTAATGCGAAATTTTATATGCTTATAGGGTTCTGAGTCTAGTTTTTAACAAAAGAAGTCCCACTCAAAAAATTCGTTGTCTAACTCCAGTTATGCATATCTTATTCTGACTGTTCAGTTTCTAAGTTCACTCCCGGTACAGTGGATTGTTACCTCTCATTATAATTACTCAGAAGGAATCTGAGAAAACTGTTTTATGGGTTTGTTCCTCTATGTCTTAGCTTTCATTAAAACTTGGTCTCACTCAAAAATCATTTTTGTAGCTCGAGTTATACACATCTTAGTGTAGACTGCCCAGACAGAAACCAATCCGAGAACAGCCCACTTTGAAAAATCATATCTCGCTCATTTTAACTCCGAATCTTATGTATTTTATATGAATGGAAAGCTCTCTAAGTCTATTTTCATATAAAATTAGTTCCACTAATTTCTGAGTTTTCTGGAAAAAGTTATACCATTCGGTTTACAGACTGCCAGAAAATCCAGATTTCACGTTTTGATTTTTCTCATGTTTTCTCCAAAACACTCAACCTCACTTCCAAGAAACCATTCTCAAGTTATAAAACACTCATATACCATGAACGATTAGTGAAAAACTAACATATTGAAGTTCAAAAATATTGAGTTCAGCCATGCATCCCACCAAACCGAAAACATGTTTTCAACAAACAACCATATAAGCAACAACATCTCATTTTATGACAAGAATGGCTATGATGCCCATAATCAATCTTTAAAATCACCTAGCTATGGAGAGCATAGGAGTTCTAAAGCTTGAAAAACAAGAGAGAAAAAGAGTTTAGAGTCACTACCAAGGAGCTTTCTTTGAAGGGATTTGTGAGGGAAGAAGGTGATGGTGGTGGTATTCCTCCTCTTGGATCTTGAAAGAGGCTTGATATGTGGTTGTTTTTGACTCTCCAAGATCAAGAAATGGTGGCTCTTGAAGAGTTTGTGAGTAGGATGAGAAGAGGAAAGGATGAGAGAAGTGGAAGGATTCTAGAGAGAAGTTGGAGAGTTTAGAGAGAAGGAGGAGAATTTTGAAATTGTGGAGAGAGAAGAGAGCTTTGTGTGTGTGTCTTTGGGAGAGGAGTGAAAGAATGAAATGAGGAGAGAGGAGGGCTGATGGGTGGCGCAAAAGAGGGAGGAAAGGTGAGGTGACTTTGGCTTCTTACACAAGCTAAGGAGTGGGAAAAACCATGGGGCAAAAGGGTGAGTTGTTTTTCCTTGAGTCTTGGGGGCATTCCAATGTCCAATTTATGCTTTTCTCTAGAGGTTAAAGGGGAGTACCCCTCTTAGGATTTGGTTGCTTGCCTAAGACTCATCCAAGTGTCAAGATCTAATGGTGGATGACAAGGATCCTAGTCTTGGCTTTTGATCTAATGGTGTAGGATTAAAGAGATTGAATGAAGGGTGAGATGTTGCTCCTCCTTGGTATGTCTTTTTAGGGCATATGCATGGAAGAACTTTTATCTCTAAATGTTATTAGAATTATTTAAATGTAATTGAACTTAATTGGCTTAATTACCCATGAGTTAACTCTTGTCAATTACACTTTTTATGATGTCTTGCATTACGGTTAAGCATATGCTTAATTTGGGGTTTAATTTTCAAGAGTTGTCTTAAGTGTCTTAATCATTATAAACTTAATTAGTAAGGTTAGGTTGTCTTACTTTTGTCTTGGCACCTTCGAGTAATTAAGGATTAGACGATTAAGGTTTTATTAAAACGCTTAGGACATTATGATTAAATTGTTGGCTAGACTTAATTTACTAAGCTCTTGCTCTCGGAATTAATCGATTAGTTCTCAATTAATCGCTAATCCCTCTAATTAGCCAGGAACACCGAGCTAATTAGCTTAGGTAGAAATGGGGATGTTACATTTCTCCCCTCCTTAAAAAGAATTTTGCCCACAAAATTCGTTACCTGTAAACAGGTGGGGAAAATCTCTTTGCATCTCTACCTCAAGTTCCCACGTGTGCTCTTCCAAGTGTCCTTTTCCCCAGGCCACTTTCACCAGGGGCACAGACTTGTTCCTCAGCTGCTTGACCTTCCTATCTATGATTCTCATAGGTGGAGTCGAAGGTCAGGTCTTCCCTTAACTGTACACTTTCTGGCTCAAGAAGGTGGTTGGGGTCGGAGTTGTACTTTCTTAGTTGGGAGACATGGAAGACATTGTGAAGGTTTGACAAATGAGGTGGTAAGGCTATCTGGTAGGCAACTGTTCCTACTCGTTTCAAGATTTCAAAAGCGCCAAGGAAACGAGGGCTCAACTTTTTGACTCTGAGGGCTCTACCTATGCCTGTTGTAGGAGTGATTTTCAAGAATACGTGTTCTCCCTCTTGGAACTCGATGGGCTTCCTTCTCTTGTCCGCATAGCTCTTTTGACGGCTTTGTGCTGTGAGAATCCTTTCCCTTATCCTCTTAATTTGCTCGGTGGTTTCTCTAACCAAATCTGGCCCTAAGAGGCTTTGCTCACCCGGTTCATACCAACAAAGCGGAGATCGGCACTTCCTACCATACAGAGCTTCATAAGGCGCCATCCCAATGCTAGCATGAAAACTATTGTTGTAGGCGAACTCGATGAGGGGTAGGTGTTTGTCCCAACTTCCGGGCCGATCCATTACACATGCCCTCAACATGTCCTCTAGGGTTTGTATGGTTCTCTCTGATTGTCCATCAGTCTGGGGGTGGTAGGCTGTACTTAAACAAAGTTTCGTCCCAAATGCCTTCTGCAAGCCTCCCCAGAACCTAGAGGTAAGCCTTGGGTCTCTATCCAACACAATGGTCGCAGGTACTCCGTGCAATCTCACGATCTCTTGGATGTATAGCTGGGCTAGCTTATCCAAAGGATAATTCGCCCTTACGGGTAAGAAGTGGGCAGACTTAGTCAACCTATCCACAACAACCCATATGGCATCGAATCCACCTTGGGTTCGGGGTAAACCCATCACGAAGTCCATAGAGATTCCATCCCATTTCCATTCGAGGATCTCCAATGGTTGCAGCATGCCTGAGGGTTTTTGGTGCTCAATCTTCACCTTTTGACAAACTAAGCACTTATCCACCACATCTGCTATGTCTCGTTTCATGCTTGGCCACCAAAACATCCTCTTGAGGTCTTGGTACATCTTCGTTATGCCAGGATGCATGGTGAAATGACCTTTATGTGCTTCTTCTACAATTATCCTCCTCAAGTCATCCTTAGCAGGCACGCATATCCTCCCCCGATACCTCCACACGCCATCAATGCCTTGAGTAAATTCTTTCAGCTTTCCCTCCTTCACCTGAGCTACAATCCTCAAGAACTCTTCATCCTCTTCCTGAGCCCGCATAATTTGCCCTCTGAACTCACTTGTCACCTTGATCAGACTCAACCTTATGCTACGAGGGGTCAGGGTAACTCAGAGGTTCAAGTCTCTAAAGCTCTCAATCAACTCCGCTTCCTTGACCATCATCCACGACACATGCAATGATTTGCGGCTCAGTGCGTCCGCCACTACATTGGCCTTACCTGGGTGGTAGTTCAACCCGAAATCGTAGTCCTTCAAGAATTCCATCCACCGCCTCTGCCTCATGTTAAGCTCCTTCTGATCAAACAAGTACTTCAGACTCTTGTGATCCGAAAATACCTCAAATCTAACTCCATATAGATGGTGCCTCCATATCTTCAAGGCAAACACAACGACCGCTAATTCCAGGTCATGGGTCGGGTAGTTAACTTCATGAGGTTTCAGTTGCCTAGAGGCGTACGCTACCACACTACGATTTTACATCAGAACACAACCTAACCCTCTTCCTGAGGCATCACAGTAAACCTCAAAGGCTCCCCTAGGTCGTCGCAGGACTGAAATGCAGTGTAGAAGTCAACTTCGCCTTCAACTCTTGAAAACTTCTCACACTCTTGATCCACACAAAGCGATTCTTCCTAGTGAGCTTAGTCAAAGGTAGGGATATCTGAGAAAATCCCTTTATAAACCTCCGATAATATCCGGCTAGGCCGAGAAAACTCCGAATCTCCGTTACCGTCGTCGGCCTCTCCCAGTTCATTACAGCTTCCACCTTGCTCGGATCTACGGATATCCCTCCCTTAGTCACGACGTGACCCAAGAACTTCACCTCTTCTAGCCAAAACTCACACTCCGACAGCTTCGCATAGAGCTTCTTATCCCTCAAGATTTCCAACACAATCCGAAGATGCTCTTCGTGTTCCTCCTTCATCTTTGAATAGATGAGGATGTCATCTATAAAGACCACCACAAACTTATCCAAATACGGCCTAAAGATCCTGTTCATATAATCCATGAACACAGCTGGGGCATTGGTCAAACCAAACGACATTACTCTAAACTCATAATGCCCATATCTAGTCCTAAAGGCCGTCTTGGGAATATCTTCCTCCTTTACTCTAATTTGATGGTATCCCGACCTTAGACCTATCTTTGAAAACACCACTGCTCCTCTGAGTTGATCCATCAAATCGTCTATCCTTGGTAAGGGGTACTTGTTCTTCACTGTGACCTTGTTCAACTGTCGATAATCCACGCATAGCCTCATGCTTCCATCCTTCTTCTTGACAAACAGCACCGGGGCTCCCCAAGGTGAGACGCTTGGTCGCACAAACTTCTTTTCCAGCAACTCCTCCAATTGGGTCTTCAGCTCTTCCAACTCCAAAGGGGACATTCGGTAGGGTGCAATAGATATTGGTCCAGTCCCTGGCACCAATTCTATGGAAAACTCTATCTCTCTCTCAGGGGGAAACTCAGGGATATCCTCAGGGAAGACTTCAGGGTACTCATTCACCACAGGAATCTCATCAAGAGCTTGCTCTAGTTCAACCTCACTAGCCGATAGGAGAACGTATTCTTGATTCTCAGTCTTACAACAGTATAACACGATAGGTTTCAAGCTTAAACTAACAGGTTTAGAAGGTAAGGAAGGGAATACGATTGTTTTGGCTACACAATCTAACATAACATGGTTGGCTGAGAGCCAATCCATGCCTAAGATTAGATCTAAACCAGACAAAGGAAGGCAGATTAAATCGGACTCATAAGTCCTACCCTCAATATGAATTTGACACTTCAAACAACACAGACAAGTTCTAACTGGTTTCCCAGTGGGAGTAGAAACAAGCAACATATAAGGTAGTTCAGAAACAGACAACCCCAATCTACTTACGCAATCATGAGAAATAAAAGAATGCGTAGCGCTAGAATCATGTAGTACAGTTAAGATGTTACCCTTTACTTCGCACGTACCTCGAATGAGATCACCAGACTCCGTGGTCTCCTCGGCATTCATGGTGAAGACCCTCCCTTGGCATTGCGGTTTGGGGGCGGATGTGTCCTTGGTGTAGTTCTTGGCAAAATGGCCGGGCTGTCCACATCTGAAGCAGACGTTTTGTCCACCATAGCAAACCCCGTTGTGTTGCTTCCCACACTTAGGGCAGACGGGATTGGTTGTAGGCTTCGGAGGCTTGCCGGCGAGTCTTGGAGGATTGGCAGAGGATCTCTGTGGTTGCTTGCCTCTAGAACCTTCACCATGGTAAGGCTTCTTTTGTGGGGGCTGTCTCTGGTGTTGCCCTTGAGATGCTTGCCTTTTCTTATGGGCTTCCGACCTCTGGATAGCCGACTATGCGGTTGCGATCCTCCACCACGCGACACTTATTGACAAGGGCGCATAGTTCGAATCTCGGCGAGCCACTGATGCCAGGATGTCAGCCCTCAAACCTCCTTCGTATTTCATGCACTTCCAGTGCTCATCGGGGTTCCGCTGATATAGCGTGGAGAACTTACACAGCTCCTCAAACTTCGCTGTGTAATTTGCAACGCTCATACCTCCCTGGTAAAGCCTCAGGAACTCCATCTCCTTTGCGTTCCTTACCGACATCGGGAAATACTTCTCATAGAAAGCTATCTTGAAGACATCC
Source organism: Pterocarpus santalinus (assembly GCA_031439595.1). Taxonomy (NCBI): domain Eukaryota; kingdom Viridiplantae; phylum Streptophyta; class Magnoliopsida; order Fabales; family Fabaceae; genus Pterocarpus; species Pterocarpus santalinus. The sequence goes on from CM062527.1 coordinate 49,850,061, forward strand.
CAAGTGATTTCCCTTTGGTCGCTCTCCATCAAGCTCTTCGCCCCCTTCCACCAGAATTCGGCATCCTCCTTCAGCATATAGGTAGCAAAGGCTACCTTTTGGGTCTCCGAACAAGTCAGCACTGAGTAGATCTTCTCGATCTCTTTAATCCACTCATCAACTTCCTCAGGGTTGAAGGCCCCCTTGAAACTGGGCGGGTTAGCCTTGCGGAATTCCGAAAACTTCTGATATTCCGTACTTGCCCTATTTCCGCCGACGGACTCTTCAGACCTTCGATTTAGCTGATCCATCATGTGTTCAGCTGCCGTAGCTTGAGCTTGCATGGCATTCGCCATCTGTTGAAAGGTCCTCATGAAATCAGCGATGTTCGTGCTGTCGCTGGGCTCAGTGGCGGTACGTCTGCGAGTTGCCATTAGTTCCTGAACACACCAAAACAAAAATATCGAGTTGATCAGGCCCAATATCAAGCATAAGCATGGCAGCAACTAAAGGCAATCTCACACGACGGTCATGCATTCTAAGTCCTACATCCTATCATACAGACAGGATTCTTAGCACGACTTAACATAGTGCACGTAGAATTATGCTTGGAAGCATAGTCAGTCCAATCCTCAGGCTTTAACAGGATGAACTGCTCTGATACCATAATGTAACACCGTAATAAATTCATATTACGCTTAAGTCGTATTACGGCGTTTTATTAGTTGTTACTTATGCTCGTGGAAAACTAAACTTCACTTAAAATTAAATTACGCGGAAAATACAGTAAAATTTTTTTTTTTTTTTGAAATATGTCGTTGCTTTTGAAAAGTAAAGCCTTGCGCGAGAAGATAGCAGTAAACGAGCGTATCACAGAGATTTCAATATAAATGGAAAGGGCAAGAGATAAATCATAATATCATACATTCAAATTATAACATCAACTACATAATATACTTAATCTCATAATATCCAAATAAATACATATAAAGGAAACTCATGATCACGCCATGGCCCCAAACATCAAAGGTACACAAGTCTGATAAAGTCCAATACAAAATGAAATACAAGAGTTAAGGAGTGCAAATCAAAATAAGCCCACGTAGACATATGCTGACTTCTCTGCCTCTTCCATGCCCTTCCCTCGAACGGACTCAGGTCCTCGAATGCCTAGTCCCCCACGCCAAATTTGCTCGGGAACGCGAGGAGTACGAATGATGCGGGGGTGCCTGCTAATCACCTCGATACGACGAATGCGACGGCCAGGAACATAGCTGCCCACCGAAGAACGTGCCTCGGAGGGATCCTCCTTAGATGCGACAGGCTGATACTTGGGGAGTGGCGGCGAAGCTACTGCGGCCCTAGGGGTGGCCGTCGAACTCACCTCGACCACGGGAACCTCTGGCAGCGGCACAGGCTCGGCTACGGGTAGACCGGGAGACATAGGCTCCATCTCGATCTCGGGCAATGGCTCGGGCGGGAAATCCCAAGGACCCAACGGCTGTCCAAGGCGTGAGGATGATACGTCCACAGGGGCTGGCGGGATCTCTGGCTCCTCAAAAACTCGACCCGGGTAGAAGTAAGTGCGAACTATCGTGGTGGTCGTGGCCACGATAGCGTGCGCGTCCTCATCGTAGGCCCACTCATGGTGGGGAGGCTCCATGCTCCATGCCATGTGAGGCTCCATGAGTATCTGGTGACGAGACGGAAAAACAACTAGGATGAGAAATAAGATTTCTCAGTAGGACTCGACCCTGACACACAGGTGTCATCGTCATCGTCCCAGCCACTTCGGTTTTTAAATGAAAACTGTGAGCATTCAATAGGTTCAATTATTCGATTTTTGAAAACGTTACTATCCGAAGTGGATCCCATTTTTAGTACTTATCCTCGTTGTATTAACAATATCATGGCATACATGAAAGCTTATACGACTATTAAAAACATACATAAACAGGTTGAGAGTTATATTCTTTACTTGGGTTGGACCGAAGTCCCTTTCTTTCCTTAACTTGACTTATCTTAAATCCTTTCTTTCCACCCACTAAACATAAGTGGTAATGAGCTCATACCGTGGCCGTCGCCGCCATAGAATTTCGGTACTTACACTAGCTGGGTCATGCCATGCCTCATGTAAGCCCTATCCCCTATACTCACACTAGCTGGGTCATGCCATGCCTCATGTGAGTCGTGGGTGAGGGGAACTTAGGTTAGGTCACATTCCCTTTTGAAGGATCACAAACTTTATTAAATCTTTTCTTATTAAACTTATGATGCAAAATATTTCTAAGTCCACAATTTCTACAAAATTTCGGCAGCATAATGGCTATACCGGCGCTTCCCAAAATTTTGCCAAACAGAAATACCAATATCATAGCATCATATCATATCATCATATCATATCATCATCATCATTTTATCATTGTCATGGCATCATAATCACATCATCATCATAACATCATGCTTACAACATAAACATAGGCATATACTCAAGCAAAGTCTTATGAGCTTAGCTTAATAAAGTAGGTGCAAGCTTTTACATTGGCTTTCGTTTTATTGATTTCTTCTTCTCAATTATTCTAACTTGACTTATATGATTTTCATATTTTAATTTGGAAGATTTATAGTTTAGGTTTTGCATTATAGTTTGATTAGAATCTTATGAACTTAATCTAGTACATTAACTACATTTACATTCGGTTTTTCATTTTATTTGCTTCTTTTGTTAAGGATTAGGTGAGCTTAGCATTTTATTCTACCTAGTCTTCATTAAGTAAGTTATGAAGTTTCATTACTTTAGGCTAAGGCCCTTTTACCTTTTTAAGTCACTTATGCATAGTCTTACTTAAGGTTAAGTTTTGACAGTTTTACTTTTATCCTAGGCAGTAACTTTAAAAATTCACCATAAATTGGTATTTTATCATTTTAATGCGAAATTTTATATGCTTATAGGGTTCTGAGTCTAGTTTTTAACAAAAGAAGTCCCACTCAAAAAATTCGTTGTCTAACTCCAGTTATGCATATCTTATTCTGACTGTTCAGTTTCTAAGTTCACTCCCGGTACAGTAGATTGTTACCTCTCATTATAATTGCTCAGAAGGAATCTGAGAAAACTGTTTTATGGGTTTGTTCCTCTATGTCTTAGCTTTCATTAAAACTTAGTCTCACTCAAAAATCATTTTTGTAGCTCGAGTTATACACATCTTAGTGTAGACTGCCCAGACAGAAACCAATCCGAGAACTGCCCACTTTGAAAAATCATATCTCGCTCATTTTAACTCCGAATCTTATGTATTTTATATGAATGGAAAGCTCTCTGAGTCTATTTTCATATAAAATTGGTTCCACTAATTTCTGAGTTTTCTGGAAAAATTTATACCGTTCGGTTTACAGACTGCCAGAAAATCCAGATTTCACGTTTTGATTTTTCTCATGTTTTCTCCAAAACACTCAACCTCACTTCCAAGAAACCATTCTCAAGTTATAAAACACTCATATACCATGAAAGATTAGTGAAAAACTAACATATTGAAGTTCAAAAATATTGAGTTCAGCCATGCATCCCACCAAACCGAAAACATGTTTTCAACAAACAACCATATAAGCAACAACATCTCATTTTATGACAAGAATGGCTATGATGCCCATAATCAATCTTTAAAATCACCTAGCTATGGAGAGCATAGGAGTTCTAAAGCTTGAAAAACAAGAGAGAAAAAGAGTTTAGAGTCACTACCAAGAAGCTTTCTTTGAAGGGATTTGTGAGGGAAGAAGGTGATGGTGGTGGTATTCCTCCTCTTGGATCTTGAAAGAGGCTTGATATGTGGTTGTCTTTGACTCTCCAAGAACAAGAAATGGTGGCTCTTGAAGAGTTTGTGAGTAGGATGAGAAGAGGAAAGGATGAGAGAAGTGGAAGGATTCTAGAGAGAAGTTGGAGAGTTTAAAGAGAAGGAGGAGAATTTTGAAATTGTGGAGAGAGAAGAGAGCTTTGTGTGTGTGTCTTTGGGAGAGGAGTGAAAGAATGAAATGAGGAGAGAGGAGGGCTGATGGGTGGCGCAAAAGAGGGAGGAAAGGTGAGGTGACTTTGGCTTCTTACACAAGCTAAGGAGTGGGAAAAACCATGGGGCAAAAGGGTGAGTTATTTTTCCTTAAGTCTTGGAGGCATTCCAATGTCCAATTTATGCTTTTCTCTAGGGGTTAAAGGGGAGTACCGCTCTTAGGATTTGGTTGCTTGTCTAAGACTCATCCAAGTGTCAAGATATAATGGTGGATGGCAAGGATCCAAGTCTTGGCTTTTGATCTAATGGTGTAGGATTAAAGAGATTGAATGAAGGGTGAGATGTTGCTCCTCCTTGGTATGTCTTTTTAGGGCATATGCATGGAAGAACTTTTATCTCTAAATGTTATTAGAATTATTTAAATGTAATTGAACTTAATTGGCTTAATTACCCATGAGTTAACTCTTGTCAATTACACTTTTTATGATGTCTTGCATTACGGTTAAGCATATGCTTAATTTGGGGTTTAATTTTCAAGAGTTGTCTTAAGTGTCTTAATCATTATAAACTTAATTAGTAAGGTTAGGTTGTCTTACTTTTGTCTTGGCACCTTCGAGTAATTAAGGATTAGACGATTAAGGTTTTATTAAAACGTTTAGGACATTATGATTAAATTGTTGGCTAGACTTAATTTACTAAGCTCTTGCTCTCGGAATTAATCGATTAGTTCTCAGTTAATCGCTAATCCCTCTAATTAGCCGGGAACACCGAGCTAATTAGCTTAGGTAGAAATGGGGATGTTACACTTGGTCCCCTGGGAGTCATTGGCCATATACTCCTGGGTAGTAGTCCACTTTTCAGGACCGAGCTCGTTCTAATACAAGATGGCCGGATTTACTTTCCCCGACCTTCCCACTGATCTATTGCCCTTAATTTATTCTGGGGCTAGCCCAAGTGATATGGAATCCTTTATAATCTCATGAAATGAATGCACATCTAGCTTGATTCTTTAAATATGATGTACTCAAGTTTTCACAAATTTTCATAACATATGAACTTCTTACCGAAATTTCGGCAGCATAACGGATCGAGTCCGCTTCCCCATGAATAGTGCCAGACAACCAGTACAATTGCACAACCTGTAATTTCAGTATGGACCAGCAAATATATATATATACATTCAGAGCATCATTCAACAATTTCAAATCAAGCATCAATAAGGTTTCAGATTATTCTTCCTTGTTTTGCCTGAGTTTAGCATGCCCCATTTTTATTCAATTCAACTCATTTAAATCTAAATTTTGGATATGTCATAGCCTCAAATGTCTAGTTTCTAATTCTTTAGTCCCATCTCATTTTGATGTGTATAACTCTATATATAAACAATTTACCTCAGACTACCCTGTTCTCAGCTAGAATTAGGTCCTTACAAGTAAAAATTCACTAAAAATAGAAAACTAAGTGAATTCATACAAAATTTATATAAAATTAAAGCTATTAGAATAAGCTTTCAAATGAATTAAGTTTCATGTCATTTGCATAAGTATATTTTGACTTATGAGTCCCAAAACTTGGCCCTACTACATTATCCTGGTTCAGCTTGGTTTAGACTTAAGCCAATTTCCTTGGAGCATTGGGAGCAAACAGCTGTGAATTTGGATCTAAAATTCTTATGCGATATTTTTTTACATGTTACCTTTCAAACAAACTTAGGTTCACTCAATTTGAAGTTATATAGGGTGAGTTATACCCTTCTCAACTCATACTGCACGGATAGGAATCCAGGTTTCTAGGTTAAACTTAAAAAATTCATAACTAATTCTATACTAATCCAATGGCCTTATATGATATATTTTGGAAATCCCTAGATGTCTAGTTTCATATAAAAATGGTTTCATTCAATTTAAACGGTGGTAGGTGGAGCCGTACACTCCGCCGTACAGACCGCCGAGGAAAACCCTAACAGTTTCTTGATTTGTCTTCCTCCTTCAAGCTATTTGCCCTCAATTCCAATTTTAATCACAGTACACATGCAAAACCAGTCATAAAACATCATCATCACTCTACAAAACATCCATATCTCAGATTATGCATGCTCACCATGCAGCCCCAAATCAGAGAAAACAATAGGAGAAGTAGGATTTCCTACCTTGTCTAGTTGAGTTTATGTTGATTTTCTGTCTTTGGTGCAAGTAATTTGTGATAAGACTTGAAGAAGAGATGGAAATGGAGTAGGGTGAGAGTAAGGAGAAGAAAATGAAGGGAGCCTCAGCAAGGGAGAGTGGCCGAAATTTGGATAAAGAAGGAGAGAAAAAGTAAAGATTTTTTTGAGGCAAGTGTATGATGATTGGTGGACTTCTCCATGTTATCAATTTTGGTTTTGCTTCCACCATCAAGGGCTGTCCTAGGCGCCACTTGGTTGGGTTATTTGGCTAAATCTCAGCCATTGATCTAGGGCACTCATGGCATAATTTCTATTGATCCGGTTCCGACAGTTTAAAATTCTGAAATCTTACTGATTGTTCTTAAATCGATAAATCAGTTGAAATTTTTCTGTGAGGTTTTCTACGCTCCTACTCTAATTCCATCAAGCCTAATCTTTTCAAATCACCCTTAATTGGCTTTAAGTAAGTGTCTAATTAGATTCTGATTAAACTCACTTATTCGATAAAACCGAACAACTCAGTTGTTAACGATAAAATTTTTCGGACATTACATTTCTACCCTCGTAAAAAAAAAATTTGTCCTCAAAATTTAGTACCTGAGAATAATTCGGGATGTTCTCTCCTCATATCAGATTCTAACTCCCACGTACAATCCATTGAGTCTTCACGTCCCCATGCTACCTTCACCAATTGTACAGCCTTGTTCTGAAGGTGTTTGATGCTCCTATCCACTATCTGTGCTGGGGGTACATGAAAAGTCAAGTCATCCCTTAATTGGATTGATTCAGGTTCCAACAAGTGAGCAAGATCCGGCTGGTATCTTCTGAGTTGCGAAATGTGGAAAACATCATGAAGATTAGATAGATACGAAGGTAAGGCAACTCGACATGCAACTGGCCCAATTCGCTTTAAAATTTGAAAGGGACCTATAAAGCGAGGGCTTAGCTTTTTGACTTGAATGGCTCTACCCACCCTAGTTGTGGGTGTTATTTTTAGAAACACATGGTCTCCTTCTTGAAACTCCAAGGGTTTCTTCCTGACATCCCCATAGGTCTTTTGATGGCTCTGAGCTGCAAGTATTTTGCTACGGATTCTTTTGATTTGTTCTGTAGTTTGTCTGACTAGTTCTAGACCCAATAGACTCTGTTCTCCTGGTTCATACCAACATAGGGGAGATTGACACTTTTGTCCATATAAAGTCTCATATGGAGCCATGCCGATGTTAGCATGATAACTGTTGTTGTAGGCAAACTCGGCTAATGGTAAGTATCGATCCCAATTCCCCCGTTGTTCTAGAATGTATGCCCGCAACATATCTTCCAAAGTCTAAATCGTTCGTTCTGTTTGGCCATCCGATTGTGGATGATATGCAGTACTTAGACATAGCCTAGTACCGATTGCCTTCTGGAGCACTCCTCAAAACCGTGAGGTGAACCTTGGATCTCGATCAGAAATGATTGTTGAAGAAATGCCGTGTAACCATACCACTTCTTGAATATATAGTTAAGCCAACTTTTCTAGATGAGAATTCGCTCGAATAGGTAAAAAGTGAGCAGACTTGGTTAGTCTATCCACTATGACCCATATGGCGTCATATCCTGAGGGGGTTCTTGGTAAACCCATCATGAAATCTATGGAAATGCTCTCCCACTTCCATTCTAGAATCTCTAAGGGTTGTAAGGTCCCTGCCGGCTTCTGATGCTCTATTTTCACCTTTTGGCAAGTTAAACATTTATTCACAAAATTGGCCACATCTGTTTTAAGGCCTGGCCACCAAAATATCTTCTTGAGGTCTTGGTACATCTTGTTAATACCAAGATGTATAGTAAACTCACTCTTATGGGCTTCCTCCAAGACCTTCCTCTTGAGGTTGTCCTCCTTGGGTACACATATCCTCCCATGATATTGCCATAATCCGTTTGCGTCTTGGGAAAATATTGTTAGCGTGCCGAATTGCACCAGTCTCACTATATGCAGGAAGTCATCACTCCTTTGTTGTGCTTGCTGGATTTGGTCTTTAAAAGTACTAGTTATCTTAAGTTGGTGCAATTGAATGGCACTGGGGGTTACAGAAATCCCCAAGTTGAGGGTTTGGAAACTCTCTATAAGCTCCACTTCCTTGATCATCATCCATGCCACTGTCAAGGATTTTCTGCTTAGGGCGTCTGCTACCACGTTTGCCTTGCCTGGATGGTACTTCAAGTCGAACTCATAATCTTTAAGAAACTCCATCCACCTTCACTGCCTCATGTTTAATTCCTTCTAATCAAAAAGGTATTTCAAGCTTTTGTGATCAGAAAATACTTCAAACTTCACTCCATAGAGATAATGTCTCTACATCTTCAAGGCAAACACTATCGCTGCCAACTCGAGGTCATGCATTGGATAGTTTCTTTCATGAGTTTTCAATTGCCTGGAAGCATATGCCATGACGTTTCTGTTCTGCATTAGCACACACGCCAATCCTTTCTTAGAAGCATCATAGTACACTTCGAGCGGTCCATGAAGATCTGGTAAAATAAGTATTGGGGCTGTTGTCAACTTTTTCTTTAATTCTTGGAAGCTCTGCTCGCACTCGGGTGTCCATTCAAATGGGGCATTCTTTCTGGTTAATTTGGTTAAAGGTAGAGCTATTTGAGAGAAGTTCTTAACAAATCTTCTGTAGTATCCTGCCAGCCCTAAGAAGCTCCTGACTTCCATAACTGTTGTTGGTCATTCCCAGTTTAATACTACTTCCACCTTACTGGGATCTACTGAAATTCCCCCATGGGATACCATGTGGCCAACAAATTTTACTTCTTTCATCCAAAATTCACATTTGGATAACTTAGCGTAAAGTTTCTTCTCTCTTAGAATTTGCAGAACTACTCGCAAATGCTCCGCATGCTCCTGTTCCATGTTCGAGTAGACAAGTATGTCGTCAATGAACACCGCCACAAATTTATCAAGATATGGCCTGAATATTCAGTTCATGTAATCCATGAATATTGCTGGTGCATTCGTCAATCTGAAGGACATCACAGTATATTCATAATGTCCATAACGAGTCCGAAACACCGTCTTCGGAATATCTTCTTCTCGAACCCGAATCTGGTGATATCTAGACCGTAGATCTATCTTGGAAAATACAGTAGCCCTTTGTAGTTGATCCATAAGATCATTAATCCTTGGTAACAGATACTTGTTCTTGATTGTCACCTTATTCAACTGCCTGTAATCTACACAGAGTCGCATGCCTCCATCTTTCTTCTTAACTAACAAGATTGGGGCTCCCCACGGTGATGCACTTGGCCTAATGAATTTCTTTTCCAGGAGTTCTTCAATTTGCCCCTTAAGTTTAGCCAGTTCTAGGGGTGACATGTGGTATGGTGCTAGAGATATTGGTCCAACTCCTGGCACTAATTCAATGGCAAACTCAATCTCTTTCTCGGGAGGGAACTCAAGGATGTCTTCGGGGAACACATCAGGATATTCCCTAACAACTGGAATATTGTTTAACTCTTGATTAACCTCTGTTATGCTGGTTGATAAGAAAATATACCCTTGACTCCCATTCCCACAAGGGTACACTGTTAAAGAACTTACATAAAGACTTGCAGGGATTACTTATTCAGAAGATGAAACAGGGGGAAGTATAATGGATTTATCGGAGCAGTTTAGCAGGGCTTGGTTGGCAGAGAGCCAGTCCATACCCAAAATAATGTTAAGTCTGGACAAGGGAAGACAAATTAAATTAGCCGAAAAGATTCAACCTTCTATTTGACAGGGGACATTAATACAAATATGGTTGGTTCTAACGGGCTCATTTGTAGGAGTAGAAACTAGCAAATCATAGGGTAATTCAGAAATAGATAGTTGCAGGGCTGTCATGCAATCATGAGAGATGAAAGAGTGAGACGCACCTGAATCGTATAAAATGGTTAAGGTCTTACCATTTACTTCACACGTGTCTTGGATCAAATCTTCTGATTTTTTGACCTCAGCAGCAACTAACTTCTTGTTACCGTCCTCCACCAAGCTGCACTTGTTTATCAAAGTAGGGAAGTCTCTGATCTCCATTGGTCCTATGGTGGCAAGAATGTCCTCTTAGTCCACCTTCAAATTTCATACATTTCCATACTTCATCGGGGTTTTGTTGATAAATAGTGGAAAATTTGCACAACTCCTCAAATTTAGCAATGTAGACGGAGGTGCATGAATTCCAACTCCTTGGCATTGCGAACAGACGCAGGGAAATACTTCTGGTAGAATGCATCTTTGAATACGTCCCAGGTAATTTCTGTCTAGGATCCTTCTAATAATCGCCGTGCACCGTTCTACCAGAATTCTGCATTAGCTTCTAACATATAAGTGGCAAAAGTCACCTTCTGACGGCCTGAGCAATCTAACACGAAGAAAATCTTTTCCATAGCTTTAACCCATTCATCTACTTTATCTGGGTCAAAGGCTCCCCTGAAGCTGGGTGGATTAGCCTTCTGAAACTCGGCAAATTTGATCCCAGGGCCATTACAATTTCCCCCATGATCTACCTCTGACTGTCTTCCTAATTTGCCCACCATTTGAGTTGCTGCAGCTGCCTGTTCGTGCATAGCATGCACCATCTCTCGCATTGCGTCCAGGAACTCCGTGGATTCCTCTTGGGCTGGGGAGGTTCGTGGTCTACCTCGCCTTACAGAAGCCATTAAGTTCTGAACACACAAAACAAGAGTAATTGAGTTGATCAGGCTCAATACTAAATTCGATGTGCTAGTAAATAATAGCATACAGTTAGGCAAACTCCTTCACGTATATCATATCCATATGGATAAGACTCAGAACATAATAAGATCTAGGGAATACAGAACATATGTGAAGCATAGTCAGTCCAATCCTCAGGCCTATATTAGGACGAACTGCTCTGATACCAAAAATGTAACGCCTTACCAGACAAAGTACTATGCTTAAGTCATAATAAATTATCTGATAAGTGATTACGTGTACTACTGGTTAAATTCTATTTTCTATATTAGTATTAACTACTCACATAAAAATGCTCAATCGCGTAGCAAAATTTTCTGCGTGACGGCGGAATAGATGTTAGTTAATTGGCAATACTATAAATAATGTGACATTACTAAAAAAATACAATAAAGACAGAACTACTGTAAAAAGCATCATAAATATATACATAGATATCTGATTTTAAAGTTTGTTAAAATAATACAGGGTAACAAAATGAGGCCGTTAATACAAAACAAAACAGCCAGTTTCTATGAACAGCACCCCAAGTGGTCCCCATGGGACATTTCATGTACATTCCTAACATCTACCCATCCGCCCAGGACCCAGACTACCAAAAGAGGGTCATTCTATACATCTAACCCTACTACAGCATGCATGCTATCTAAATAGAATCTGAAGAAAGGAACCCATTCGCCATGGCGGTGTCCACTGGAGGGTGATCGACACTAGGAGCAAAGGATGATGAAGAGGAACTCGCCGCCTCAGACGGATTCTCCTCCGAGATCGAGGCTGACGACATCGGCTGCGGTGGTGAAGCAGGAGGGGCCATGGGAACTGGAGCTGCTGGTGCTACTGGTGCTGGTGGTGGTGGTGGTGGAAATGGATGGGCCATGTGGAAGGGGTATGGCAATGCATGGGACAGCAGGATCAAAGAGAGGGTGCATAAGCGGGACGGTGAAATCTCGCTGGAGGAAGAAGTAGAGGCGGAACTGACATCGGCCGGAGATATATACAGAATCCAAAAACGGGTTAAGGTGTATATGTAGCTCAGGGAACTCAATGAATAGCACCCCGGTCACTGCGTGCTCCATGGTCTGAGAATGACGCGGAACATACAATAGGGTGAGAAATGAATATTTCTCAGTAGAAATTCCTAGCTTCTATACATCTGTCATCGCTGTCATTCCCAGTTGTTTCGGTCGTGCAATATTTTTCAAATAGTACGGTAATATGATAATATTCGACTTAAATACTTGTTTGAAAAGCATACACCGAAACAAATTCAATTTTAGTTAATAGATACACTAATGTACTCAAACAGTAATCATGGTGGAACAATAGCATGTTAAGAATAATAAACAGGGATCTAGAACAATCAATAGAGAAACATTATACTATACATAAGCATGTACAATCAGAAAATGCATCTTATTCTTGGAGGCTTTTGTCTATTAGAACTTATTTCCATCCTTGGTCCCTTGGGAGTCATTGGCCATATACTCCTGGGTAATAGTCTGTTTTTCAGGACCGAGCTCGTTCCTATACAGGATGGCCGGGTTTACTTTCCCCGACCTTCCCACCGATCTATTCCCCTTAATTTATTCCGGGGCTGGCCCAAGTGATATGAAATCCTTTACAATCTCATGAAATGAATGCACATCTAGCTTGATTCTTTAAATATGGTGTACTCAAGTTATCATAAATTTTCATAACATATGAACTTCTTACCGAAATTTTGGCAGCATAACGGATCGAGTCCGCTTCCCCATGAATAGTGCCAGACAACCAGTACAATTGCACAACTTGTAATTTCAGTATAGACCAACAAATATATATATACATTCATATCATCATTCAACAATTTCAAATCAAGCATCAATAAGGTTTCAGTTTATTCTTCCCTGTTCTGCCCGAGTTTGGCATGCCCCAATTTTTATTCAATTCAACTCATTTAAATCTAATTTTTGGCTATGTCACAGCCTCATATGTCTAGTTTCTAATCCCTTTGGTCCCATCTCATTTTGATGTGTATAACTCTAGATATAAACAACTTACCTCAGACTGCCCTGTTCTCAGCTAGAATTGGGTCCTTACAAGTAAAAATTTACTAAAAATAGAAAACTAGGTGAATTCATACGAAATTTATATAAAATTAAAGTTATCAGAATAAGCTTTCAAATGAATTTTCATGTCATTTACATAAGTATGTTTTGACTTATGAGTCCAAAAACTTGGCCCTACTAAACTATCCTGGTTCAACTCGATTTAGACTTAAGCCAAATTCCTTGGAGCACTGGGAGCAAATGGCTATGAATTTGGTTCTGAAATTTTTATGGGATATTCCTTTACATGTTACCTTTCAAATAAACTTGGGTTCACCCAATTTTAAGTTGTATAGGGTGAGTTATATCCTTCTCAACTCATACTGCCCGGATGGGAATCCAGGTCTCTAGGTTAAACTTCAAAAATTCATAACTAATTCTATACTAATCCAATGGCCTTATATGATATACGTGTGGAAAGCCCTAATGTCTAGTTTCATATAAAAATGGTTCATCCAATTTAAAATGTGGTAGACAGAGCTGTACACTCCGCCGTACGGACCATCGAGGAAAACCCTAACAACTTCTAGATTTGTCTTCCTCCTTCAAGCTATTTGCCCTCAATTCCAATTTTAATCACAACATACATGCAAAACCAGTCATAAAACATCATCATCACTCTAGAAAAGATCCATATCTCAGATTATGCATGCTCACCATGCAGCCCCAAATCAGAGAAAATAAGAGGAGAAGTAGGATTTCCTATCTTGTCTAGTTGAGTTTGTGTTGATTTTGTGTCTTTGGTCTAAGTAATTTGTGATGAGACTTGAAGAAGAGATGGAAATGGACTAGGGGTGAGAGTAAGGAGAAGAAAATGAAGGGAGCTTCAGCAAGGGAGAGTGGCCGAAATTTGGGTAAAGAAGGAGAGAAAAAGTAAAGATTTTTTTGAGGCAAGTGTATGATGATTGGTGGACTTCTCCATGTTATCAATTTTGGTTTTGCTTCCACCATCAAGGGCTGTCCTAGGTGCCACTTGGGTGGGTTATTTGGCTAAATCTCAGCCATTGATCCTAGGGCACTCATGGCATAATTTCTACTGATCCGGTTCCGGCAGTTTAAAATTCCGAAATCTTACCGATTGCTCTTAAATCGGTAAATCGGTTGAAATTTTTCTGTGAGGTTTTCTACGCTCCTACTCTAATTCCATCAAGCCTAATCTTCTCAAATCACCCTTAATTGGCTTTAAGTAAGTGTCTAATCAGATTTTGATTAAACTCACTTATTCGATAAAACCAAACAACTCAGTTGTTAACAATAAAATTTTTCGGACGTTACATTTTCAATTTTATAAACAAAGGCTTTTCTTAAGCATTGATTGCCATCATCAAAAAGGGGGAGATTGTAAACTCCAACACTCTTCAGAAACCACCAAGTGGTCTTTGAAGCTTATCTTTAAATATTTTGATGGTAATAAACCAACTCTTAATGAAAATCTTTTGTTTGGACCAGGTTTGATGATGTGTTTGATTTAGAAAATACAAATCACTCTATACGCTCATTTGAGAGAATCAGATCATGCAACATTTCATTTTTAAACTAATTCCCTAAGGTTCTTGTGCATCTTGAATGTAATCTAATGGGAAAAAGTTTTTCGAAAAAGAATACATGCTCAAGAGATCCTATCTCTTATAAAAAGCATATTAGAAATATCAGAAGGATATTATTATGTCATCAGAAGGATACTAAGTCTTTAGAAGGAACATAAGCACATAAAAAAGATGATCAATCTAGAAGGCTTCGACCAAAAGTGTAATACCTAGAATATTGGCTAAGTGAAGAAGACCTCACTCATAAAGCTTGCCCTGCATAATTCATAGATGTTTTTTAAAGGTCAAACTTGACAGGACACAGATCCAAAAGGATCATTGACACTTTTCTTCCTTGATGATGTACTTACTTGCTGAGAAAGAAAGTAACCTACTTCTCTCTCTAGGTTAGGACCATTGGATCTAAAAGATCAGGGCACAAGATGTGAAGTCTCAACAGCTAGATTTTGAAGCGTATATAAATCTTAAAGATGAAAAAGAAGTAGTTGGAACTCTGCTGATTGAAAATCCTAAAAAGCTTTCATCGTTATTAACCTTCTGAACAACTAGAAAGTTTCTATCTAAAACTTCTTAAGAGAAAATCTTCTCATTGATTTGTAATAGTAAATACTCTTAGTGAGATATATGAGAAATCACTCCACTTTGTACTTAATTAATCTATACACCTTGAGTGATCTAGTGTAAGTGTTTATGATGAGGGACCCCGTGGATATAAAGATCCAGAAACCCTAGGCACACACCTTGATAGAAATCAAGATGTAAAATAAAGACCCTCCCTACTAAACCCCTAAGAAACCTGTCCTTGGAAACGAAGATAACAGGAAAAAGATAGAAAAATCTGCATCACACAAAACAAAATGAAGAAAACCTCACAACTGTATTGGTAGTCAAACCATGATAAAAATTATATGATAAAATTCTCTTGTCTATAGGTCAAGTTGCCTATTTATACATAAATCCTAAAAATGGAAATTATCTAATCCTATCTAAAAGATCTAATTTGAACTAAAATTTAAAAATTAAAGATATGATTCTATCCTAAAAGATTTATCCCTAATAAAATTAACTCAGATTTGATCTTTATAGATTTGACCAGATTTGATTTAAATCTTAAAAGATAAACTGATTCAATTTAAATCTAAATAAATCAAAACAAATCAGAAGAAAATCTAGACCCAATCTAAACATATTTCAAATATGATCAGGTTGTTTGCTCTCCAAGTTACTTTAATTAAGCTTGATTCCTTAATCTCCAAGTAACTTGAAATGAGCTCTTAGATTTCTTGATCTCCAAGGCAGAACCAACTTGCTAGAAACAAGCTCTTTTCCACTATTGAAATGACCAAATTACCCTTCTAAGCATGTATCAGTTTATCAAACGCGAACTAAAAATCTTCTATTGTAACCTGACTCAATAGTAGTTGCTGTTAGCTTGGAGAGGTTAGGAAAAGACAACTCTGCTCTAAGCTTGGAGAAGCTGGTAAAGAAATACTCATGGTTATAAAATTCAAAACTAGTTGTTAAGGACTGGACGTAGGCAAGTGGATTAGCCGAACTAGTATAAATCTTCTTGTGTAATTTTTTATCCTTATTTTTTATTCTTTTTCATCTTCTACATGCTTACTTTGTTGGTTATCTAACAAAGTTGTTGTGAATACAATAACTTTTGATTCTAACACTTAAATATTTCCGCAATCCAAGTCCAAAGATTTGAGATATTTGTTTAAAGCTTTAGGTTTTGAAAAGTTCTAAAAGGCACGATTCAACCCCCTTCTTGTGCTACTTCCACCTTCACCATGAGTGCCACCACATGTTGTCTTCTCTATGAGTGGGTTCATTGTGGCTTCTGCCTCCCCATAGAAGGGACAATCACGGATGTAGATGCAATCTTCTTCTTCCCCTCAATTTCTTGATCTATTAGTTCTTTTTCTTCTTCCCTCTGATGCGATTCTTGATGTCATTGTTGTTGTTGGTTTTTCTAAAGGTTTCTTGAGTTTTGGATAAGAAAATATCAATTTTTCCCTATTGAAATCCTTGACTACAATTGATTTCTTGAAACCTTGCATCAAAATTTTGGTTTTGTTTTCCCAACCTTTGGAACCCATGCCCTTTCAAAGAATCTTTCAAAGCTAAATGAATTCTCTCATGCAAACGTGCTAATGCAATAGCTTAAGAATAGGAAGCAAGCCGATCTAAACATAGTTGACACCTGAAATAATCCTTTAAGCCAACAATGAAAAGATACACCAACCATCTTTTGGGAACATGCACCATGAATCTTGGTTGAAAATGCTTCAAACTGTCATTGATAATCTACAATGGATCTTGTTTGCTTCAACCCGTTCAAAGGCTCTTGGAATTGATGGGCTGCTTCCATGCCCTCCATGGAAGAGTCCCAACGAAAGCACCAATGATAGGGTTTTGAGATAACCCACAACTCCTCCTTAGCTTCAAGTATAAGAAACTCTAAGAATAACATTCAGTTTATTCAATTAGTCAACAATATCCTTTACAATGAAGACAATTCCCTTATTTATATCTCTAATCAACTCCTAATGGGCCTAACCAACTAATTAAGAGGCCTAATTCCTAATTGGGTCGTAAGATACTGTCATTATCTATACCATTATATCATGAGGATTGTGATTTGTAACCGTTTTTGGTGTCTCCTAGCTCATGTCTCCTAACTCTATTTAAACTTTTTTCCCTGTCCAGACATATTTTATATATTATCTATATACATACAATAATATCTAACTAAATGTGTGCAGTTTTACGTCTAGAGCAGTTACCATGAAGGAAATACCCCACTGTGTGCAGTTTCAACTTCCACTATCAACGCACTTTTCATCCATGCAGTGTCCTCTACTTCTTTCATCCATTTTTGCACTTTTTATCCAAAGGAAAAGATAAATCCAAACCCCATTGATAGCGATAAAGAACATTAAAGATGCAGTCTGGCAACGAAATGCCCACTAAGGTCGGAGAGCATCCTATCAAAATCTGAAGGAGGAAGCTACAGAGACCAAATACAAAGGTATAAATTATTTGTTCACATGAAGTGCTAATACTATACACCATACAATTGCATGCTTGCTAAGAATTTCTCTGACATGAAGTTTAAGGTTTTTTTTTTACCCTATTTGTTTTAGCTTATGTGATATCTTTGATTTTGTTTTTTGATGTTCTCATTTGATATACAGCCTAAAATTCAAATCCATGTTTCATTCCTTATTGTTTATTTGGTTTACAATTGCAATTATTGACTAAAGTTTGATCCATATTTTTTCATTGTTAAAAACAGGACAAGTGATACAAGAGATGAGATGAAGTGCAAAGCAATCAGAACATCATGTACATGTACAGCGATTTTAGGTATATTTCTCAACATGCAATTTAATATCACATTTTTTTTGAGACAATTTTTTGGGCAATTAGATGAAGTAGGCTTCTTATTTTTGATGAATGGACCACTTCCTAATTTAATGGTTACTGCAACAAGTAGAAACCACTAGAATAAAAATTCAATCAATGCCATGATAAAATAACCAAATGTAGTTTACAATGAAGAAAACATTTTTGTTTGGTTTTAAAAGCTAAACTTTAACACGTAGAGACAATTAAATGAAGAACTCCACCAATACTATGAACCAAATTTTTGTTTGGTTCTTTTTTTTTCTTAACTTCAATAACCAAAATTTTTTTATCCAAAACAGTTTTATATATTAATGTGAATAATTTAGTTTAATACCTTAAAAATAAAAAATGCAGGTTGACAGAAATCACTAGTTGAATTTATAATGACAATTTTTTATATCATTTTTGGCAATCTGTTTTCAAGTTGTGCAGAATTGTGCATTACGTGACTAACGGTAATAGATTGTTGAGCAAATTTTTTTGATAGAAAGAATAAAAAGCCTTTTGACACGACTTTCATGACTTTTAGTAGAAATCAAGGCTCATTTTAAAGTTTGGAAATAACTTAATCCTCCATTTTTCAAATATAAAATAACTCTACATAATATTGCAACATAATATTGCAAAAGAGGTCTCTCCAATTTTTATTTGCAAAACAGAGGCATTCTCCAGCATTTCTCCTTCTTCTTCCTCATCCTGTTCCAACTTCCCAAAACGCATTCTCAGACCCACCCTCTCATTCTCCCTCAATAACAACAACAAGAAGCCTCATTTCATCAAAATCTCAAGCTCCCTCTCCAACAGTAAACCATTATCCAAAATTGGGACAATGCCTCTTCTTTGGTTTTTTTTTTTTTTCTGCACGATTGGCTAATTATACATAGATTCGCCCCATAACTAGAACCTCCTTGTCGTTTTGGAAATAGTAATACGAGAAGGCCCATGGGGTTGAAATATGAAAAACCCGAAGCTAAAGCCAACCATGAAAACACCCACGGGTTTGGATGTTTATGTACATGCATTCCATTAACAATCCCTTGAAGGCAGTATTTTAGTTTTGAGTAGAAGTAAAGTTGCATTCTTTATCCACTAAAACGACGCAAATTGCTTTATGCATCTTCTGCACCTGTTTGCCATTTCAGCTTTTATTGATAATGCGGCATTTTATTGTCACGAAAAAATTTTAAATATCAGCATATGAAATGAGGACACTTAACGATGGCAAATGTCTATTGTATAATCCGATAAGAGTGTTGATCATGAATTGAGCATGTATAATTAATTACACAATTATGCAGAAAAGAAGCATATTCCCAATTTTGGATAATGGGTTTCCAGAAGGGTTAAATCTGTATGCTACATCTTAGCCAACAAAAATCTACAAAAAATTAAAAAAATAAAATTAACAAAGGCAACAAGGAAGAGTGGGCTCAGGGACAAAGCTGACGGCAGCTCACTCGACCCTCCACGGGGGAATCCTCAGGTTCAAGCAGATCTATTATTGTGCCGCTGATCTACTGTTGTGCAATGGCTCTGCGATGCCCAAACCACCTCCCCGACGTCAACACGGGTTACGAGATGGTTGATGAACTTGGAGAAGACGAAGTGAAACTCAAAATCAACTTCCATCCAGCAAACATAACACTCTAGGAATAAGCCTCTATTTTGCAAATAAAAATTGGAGACACCCGTTTTATAATATTATATAGGGTTATTTTATATTTTAAAAAAGGAGATTAATTTACTCCCAAATTTAACAGGGAGTAATATAATATGAGCCATAAATCAACAATAAAAACAAAGAACATAACGAACATTTGCAACCAAACACTGTTATGCAATCTTTTTTTTACTTCTTTGGAGAATTGTTCTTTTATCTGATATAGATATTTTTTTAATTTTTTAGGGTTTATAGTTTAAGGTCATTTGTATATTAGAGAAATTATGTATTAATAATTAGGAATTTAGTAGTATTATTAGTGAATATGTCTATGTATACATGTTAATAACCAATTTTAGTTATTATACTAATGGATTTTTTTTCCTTTGGATATATAAAAATTTAGGATGAGAAGATAACGCTCTAATATAAGGTAGGAAAAGCCTCCAGACTTAGAAAATATTTACAAAAGAATTTATATAACACTTGTTGATTCGCAAGACTAGCACTGTAGGTTCCTAAACTCGACCGATTATAACAATGTATATCCTTGGACTTAACGATATATCAACTCTGATGCAAAAATGACCACATGCATGGCACATGATCATTAATGCCATTTTTGTAATATTTTAAAAATATTTGACATATCATTGGAGTATAATAATCTTTTTCTCACGAGTTAAAATTGAAAAACTCCTTCTCACTTTTGTTGGTCGAAGTATTTGGTGTCATAGGAGTTTGAGATTCTACCAAGTTGAGCATCATTATTCGTGAGACTTTAATTGGCTTTCATTAGCTAATGCATTTTTGGAACTCTTTTTTCTATTTTCTTTTATTTTGTTGCTTTATTTCTTGTCTAAACCTTATGAAATAACTTGTACAACAAGTATTTGATAAATTATCACACTCAAATTTGGCACCTTTATTATTATTTAATTTTTTTTCCCTAAGATCACATTGTCTTCAAGAGTAGGTGAAAGTGGAGGAGGATTGGGGTTGTAATATTATAACAAGAACGGTATATGTGAAAGAATTGTAGCCATAAAAATATCAAACATGAAATCAAATTCAAATAAATTATTTTAAGCTAGTAGAGAAAGAACATGTGACTTCTTTAAATGAGGCAACCCAATCACTGCTTAGATATTTGTCCCATGCATTTTCAAAGACATGGTCATGGGCTGCCATCCTTGAGTCCTAACGGATTCCTGGGGTTCAATTGATAATTTGACTTGCAACAAACTCATATCATCATAACCTTGAAAGCTTTGGTCGGTACACAATCTGCGGCTGGATCGGAGCTTCCTGTATTTGAGAGTAATTAAGGTTAAGGTAGTAATATGGATACCGCAGACTGATCTTAATTAAATTTGCTAGCTAGATCAGTTTATGAATAAATGTTGTCTCCAACACTGTATGGTGGGGGAAAAAAAGACTTGGTCGTAATGGCCATAGTTTTTCTGCCTATGCTCCATTCTTCTGTGTGGAACTTATAACCATTAACAAAATAGGCAGGCCAACTAGTAACCTTTCTCTTTGAACCCCACGCTAAATGATGCAAATTTTGGTTTGATACTAGATTGTTTTTATCATGAACCTAACAATGACAATAATCATCTCAGATTAGTAATTGTAACGACTAAGTGCGTGCATAGAAACACTTTAAAAAGAAAACTGATATTCAAAAAACTTACGTAATTTTGAAACCAAATGGGAAATTCAGATGTTATTCTACTATCAATATCGGCACGATTGATATTTGGAATAGCTGCCTCCATATATTGTACAAAACATCTACAATATATGAAAAAGGATTATAAAAATACCATTGAGTAATAGAAAACATAACCTAGTAATGAAATTTGATGACATACCTAATATATGGTTGAACTTCTTCACAATTAAGTAGAACATGTAAGTGTGCTGCAGCCAATTCTTTATCATTCAAGTACCGACTCTTGCAAGATCCAGCTT
The DNA here is from genome assembly GCA_031439595.1 of Pterocarpus santalinus. NCBI lineage: Eukaryota > Viridiplantae > Streptophyta > Magnoliopsida > Fabales > Fabaceae > Pterocarpus > Pterocarpus santalinus. The sequence continues at coordinate 49,871,628 of CM062527.1, forward strand.
CTCTACCTCTAAACTTGAATATTGACAAATTTGGTTGGATTGTTTCATGTAAACCCCTGTCATCATCACGACTGACCTTATTTCTCATCGTTTGCACATGAGACTCAAAATAATATGAGTAAAAATGTGAGGTCTCTTGACATAAATATGCCTCATATATGGACCTTTCAACACATGATTTATTCTTCACCATTCGTTTTAATCTATTTAGGTACCTATAGCAGAATGATATAAGTAATTAATTATTCAAGAAATAAAAAATCTTAACAAATCCTCATTTTAAAAATTAGATATCATAATTTTTGTACCTTTCAAATGGATACATCCATCGGTATTGAATAGGACCTCCAACTCTTGCTTCATATGGCAAATGAATGGGTAAATGCTCCATGGAGTTAAAAAACCCAGGTGGAAAAATCCGCTCTAATTTACAAGTGGTGATGACAATATTTTGCTCCAGCAATAGCAAATCATCTATTCGCAATATTGTTGAGCATAAATCCTTGAAGAATTTGCTCAACTCAGCTATTGGCTTCCATACTTGATCTGGAAGTGCTGCAAAAGCAATCGGTAGCAAGCGCTCCATAAACACATGACAGTCATGAGATTTCATCCCAAAGAGCTTCCTTTCTCTCATATTCACACATCTATGCAAATTGGAAGCATATCTATCAGGCATTTTTAGTTCACTAACCCATTTACAGACAGCCTTTTTCTGGTCCATAGACAAAGTGAACTTTGCTTTCGGCTTGAGATACTTTCCATCAGACAATTGATGCAATTCTAGCTCTTTTCGCTGACAATACTCTTTCAAGTCCATTCTTGCCTTAAAATTGTCTTTAGTTTTATCCTTGATATCCATCACTGTATTGAACACATTATCAAAGACATTTTTCTCTATGTGCATTACATCAAGATTATGTCTTATCAAATTGGTTTTCCAATACAGTAACTCCCAGAATATGCTTTGTTTTATCCAATTATGAGAATCACCAAAGCCAGGACATGTGCAAGATCCGACCTCAGTGACTTTTGAAAGATTAGAGACTTCTTCCCATACATCCTCTCCAGACAATCTAACCGGAGGTTGAGATCTCTCAACTTGATTTTTTAAAAATGCATCCTTATTCCTTCGATATGGTTGATCCAAAGGTAAGAATTGACGGTGTGAATCAAACCAAGAACATTTGCCACCATATTTCAAACTAAAAGCCTTCGATTGGTTCATGCAATATGGACATGCCAACCTCCCTGCTGTGCTCCAACCGGACAATTGCATATGCAGGAAAGTCATTGATAGTCCACATTAATGCAGCTCTCATAATAAAATTTTAATTTTTTGAAATGTCATATATAAGGACACCTTCATTCCATAACAACTTCAACTCATCCATCAAAAGTTGCAAATACACATCTATTTTACTCTTTGGATTATGTGGACCAGGAATTATCAATGTCAAGAACATGTAAGGAGTGGTCATGCACAGTTCAGGTGGAAGATTGTAAGGAGTTATGATAATTGCCCAGCAGGAATAAGGTGTTACAAATTGGCTATATGGTGTGAAACCATCAGCGCATAAGCCTAATCTAACATTTCGTGGCTCAGCAGCAAAATCTGGATAGGTATTGTCAAAATGTTTCCAAGCTTCCCCATCTAATGGGTGGCACAATACTCCATGTTCTCGCTTATTTTCATAGTGCCATCTCATATGTGGAGCAGAACTTATCGAAGTATACAACCTCTTGAGTCTAGGAATGAGGGGCAAGTAATGCATTCTCTTCACAGGTACTTCTTTATATCTATTCCTACCAACCTTCTTTAGTTTATAACGTGCCGCACCACAAAAAGTGCATTCTTTTAAAGTCTTGCACTCTACCGTGTAAAACAACATACAACCATTCATACAACAATCAATTTTTTTGGCAGTAAGGCCAAGTTTAGAAACTATTTTCTTTGCCCTATAATAATCATTAGGGACAAGATTATCTGGAGGGAGTGTTTCTCTCATTAGTTCAACTGTTTGATTGAAAGATCATTGACTAATGTTTCCTTCTAACTTGATCATCAATAATCTAACAACAACAGATAATTCAGTGTGGTCAACACATTCCGACCATAATGGCTTCTGTGCTGCATCCAACAATTCATAGAAATTTTTTGCATCTAGATTCGGAGGCTCCTTAACCCCTTGATTATTATAGATTCCAAAATATGGACTAATAGCATCATACACCATAGCCTCAAACCTATTTATGTGTTCATTATTTCTACTTTCTAACGTAGTTGAACTAGTAGCTTGATTGACAAACCCCCTAAGTAAAGTGGGATTACTTTCTCCATGGCATGTCCAATACCAATAATTAGTAACAAACCCTTTTTTGTAAAGATGAACTTTGACATCATCAGGCATGATATAGTTCATATTCTTACACTTAGAACACGGGCATCTAATTTTTCCCTTCGCCAAATGCGCTTGTTGGCATGCAAAAGTAACAAATTCTTCTACCCCATTTAAAAATTCACTAATATAACCCTTTCGACCCGACATTAGCCTATTATACATCCAACTACGAAACTGACGTACGTCCATATTCTGCACCATCATTATCAAACAATAACTTAACATTATTTTTCAAAGACTAAATTGAAAATTCCATGGGGTAGACAACTTAAAAAAGTAAAAACAAATGTAACAAATAAAACAAATCCATAAGAAAAACCATCGACAGAATATAACAATTTAACAAATTTAGAATACTTTTCTAAACTATCCACTAAATTAACAAAAGCAAAGACTCTTAATTAACGAATAATATCAATAAACAATCTAACCAACTTCAAGTAATGTTATAGTTAATACATTTTCAAATTTTAATACATCATTAATTTGCAACTTATCAACTAAATACATTTTCAAATCTTAATACATGATTAATTTACAACTTATTGACAAACAATATTAAGCTTCAAAAATATACCTAATTGCAACATATGAGTTCAATCATATCACCCATTCATTGAAGTTCTCATTTATGTATTAATGTAATAGTATAAAACTTAATCAGTTCCTAAGAAACAAGCGGACCCTCAAACTATCTTAATTCATTTAAAGTTAATCTGTTATAAGTATGATATAAGGTAGTATACATTGTCCTTTTTCGATTTCTACGAGGAAAGTGGCAGTGATATATAACTATTGGAACAACCTTAATCAATTTATGATCAGAAATAACTCAACCCAATTAACTTACAATACCAAAACTTTCATTTACATATAAAAAATAAATAGATTTAAAATTTAAAACAATTAGAACAACACACATACCTTCACTTAACAATATAAATAAATCCAATGTCAACTAAAATAAGTACACATTAATAATAATAATCTCTCTCAATCAACCAACCAACCAATTAACCAATAATATGCCAAAATCAATCACGAAAATCTCAATTAACTTAACAACACAAACAATCAAATAATGTAAGTTAAAAAACTAAATAAAACAATCAAACTAACAATCTATAAATACATAACTCCTCATTATTTCCAAAAATAAAAAAATAAAAATAGAACAGAAATAAAAAAAATAGAACACAACAATTCATAAAAAAAATTAAAAAATAAAACATAATAGAAAGTTAAAAAAACTAACATAAGTTAATTTAAAAAAGAAAAAAATAGACCAGAAATTCCCAAAAAAAAAAAAGAAAAAATAAACCAGAAATTCCAAAAAAAAAATAAAAAAGTATAGGGAGTGAAAGCACCACAATGGAGAAGGCTGATGGTGGATCTTGGACAGTGGCAGCAGTGGGTTCCCACCTCCAACGAATAGCAACGGTGGCGAACAGCAGCTGGCAATGCAGTGGCCTTCTTCGTGGCCTCTTCGCAGCCTCTGCACGGCCTCCTTCTTCGCGGCCTCCTTTCCGGTGGTGGTGGGTGGTTCTGGTGTGGCGGCCTTGGGGTAGGAGGGGTGGCTTGGGGTGGAGGAGGAATGGGGTTGGAGAAGGGTTAGAGGTGCAGAATTTGGGAAAGTTAGAATGAGGAAGATGAAGTCTGATGGTTGTGTTTTAGTTTAAGATTTTAAATTTTGGTCGCAAAATTTACAACTAATTTAAGTGTTCGTGTTAAATTTACGACCGATATTCGTGTTAAATTTGCGACCGATTTATCAGTCGCAAATGTAATGTCCTCACTAAGGATTACTTGAGAAAATTGCGACTGATTTTTCAGTCACAAATTTCATTATTTGCAACTGAAATTTCCGTCGCAAAACTCAATAATTCTTCAACATTCTGGGTATAATTTTGTGACCAATTTATCGGTTGCAAAATGGATGAATTCTTTCACTTTCGTTTTCCATTTTGCGACTGATTTTTCAGTCGCAAATTTCTTCTTTTGTGACTGAAAATTTAGTCGCAAAATTTTTTACAGAACTACTGTTTTATTTCTGACTGATTTTTCAGTTGCAAATTACAATATTTTGCGACCGAATTTGCAACTGAAATATTTTTCATGAAGTTGTTGTTGACTTTTACAAATCGGTCATAAAATCAGTCGCAAATCTTCAATTTGCGACCGATTTTGCGACTGAAACAGAAATGACTTATTTTCTAATTCGCTTTATATATCGGTCGCAAATGCTATAGTTTGCGATCGATTTTGCGACTGATTTTATAGTCCAGGCTTTATATCTGTCTATCCTAGATCGGTCATAAAATTTTGTTTTTGCGACTGAAAAAATTCGATTGCAAATTCGGTTGCTATATCGATAGTTTCTAGTAGTGTTTATTCTTTGAGCTTGGTTTTCATTTCTTTTCATGTTAGTTGTTGTTCTTTGTTCAATTTGCTTTCCAGCATTTTACAGTGTTTGTGGTGACTTTTATAATTCAAGTTGCAAGTTCATATTTATGTTTCTAATATTTGATTTTTATTGTAACTTGATCTGCAATTCTCATTCTATCAAAATATTTGCTGTTTATCGACAAATTCATTTACACTTCGTCAAGACTTTTAAATTTGACCAATACTTTTAAATTGAGCAATACTCTTGTTTTATAAAAATAGCAGTAATAAGTTGCTTTAAGCTAAATGGACCTACTGAACTTCATGCATGTATAACATGTGCTAAACTTACTTCATTATATTATGTGTAATCTATAAACAAAGAAATATCATTTTATAGCCAACTAGGGTTGGCTCACCTATCCAAGCTCTTGCTCATGTATTGCTATGAGTTGAATTTAATTCTTGAGTTTTCTGTTGGTGGGTTATTTAGTTTTATATTGTTAGCCAATAGAAATAGTGAAAAATGTCAATTCATACAAATAATCACATATTATAATGAGGTACCTATCATAATTTATCACTTTTCCCTATTTCTGTTAGTTGACTATACAAAACTATTTTACACTGTTAGTGTATACCAATTAAACTCTATTTATAAATATCTTTGTAAATATTATGGCATGCCTTGACTCTAGACTCGGACAAATTTTTCTCTTAGCATAAATTTTCATTTATCACATAAAAGGGAAATATTATTTCGTAGAACTCCACATTTTAATCTTAAAATATTAATTTACATCCATTTCCTGTTAAGTAGCGTTATCATTCTAAAACTTTATATATATATATATATATATATATAGAGAGAGAGAGAGAGAGAGATTGATGGGTTTAGTGCAACATAATGATGGAGAGCATGACAGAAGTAAGAGATCATTCATGATCTATTGCATACTTAATACGTGAATCAAATTTAGTTAATTTAATTCTTTAAAAATTAGTAAACTAGTTGAGAAGTTTCAGATCGAGTTTGTGTATCATTGGACTAGATGCATGATAGATTTGAAGATCATTTTGCCACTCTTCATGACGAAGGAGAGAATAAGCTGGAGTGAAGGCAAAGTGTCTCAGTAGGATTTGAAACTGGGATCAAGTAATTACGAAACATTCTTTTAGTCTTATTTTTATAATTTAAGATGCTGGGTCCATTTCTTTATACCTTATTGTTTCTCCTCCCTTGAGTGTCTTCAGGACCATCAGATTTTCCCCCCTATTTTGTCAAAAGTCGAAACTTAGTTATTTTAGTAGCCAAATTTTGTCAAAAACCGAAAAGAATCCAGTTGGATCTATAGTGTGCTTTATTATAATGATGATTCAAACCGTATTAAAAGTCGTTGCACTTGATCTTGAAAAGGTTATTTTCATATGTGCAGGAATCAAATAATCCAACAGCTTGAAGTGAAAATCCTATAGTAGAATCTACAAAGAAAGTAGCAGACTTAAGGCACTAATATGCTCGAAGCTTCAAGGCTCGATATCCGAAGAGTTGACTCCTGGAGCAACATTCCAACGGCTATAACATAGAAGCTACAGCAACTTTTTGTATCCTCTTAGGTTGTTTAATCCTAGGAAAGGAATACAAAAGGCATGAGTCAAAAAGTTATCAAACTAAGTGTGGAAAAAGACAAAAAGACTTGTACCATAAAAGAGAAAAGGTCATGGCACAAGCACAGAATGAAAAGACCACTCAACAGGACTCTTGGAAAGCTCTCCAACGTTCAAATCAATTGGATGGAGTGCAAGTCACATGCACAAATAAAAGTCTATATAAACACTTATTTTTTTTTAATCTAAAAAATAGTCTTGGTGACTTAGTCTTAGTGACATTGTCTTTGTGACAAAAGTTTTTTATGAATCCTTTTGAGAGCTTTGTGCTTCTTATTGTATTCAAAATATCTTCCTCTCATTTTATCTTCTGAAATTATTGTAACTCAAGTGAGTAAATCTTCAGAGAAAAGGGAAATCTTGTGATGTATATAAGTAAGAAAAACACCATTAAGAGAAGTCTCTTAGTTGGTGAGAAAAGAGTAGCTCAAGGTTAAGTGAAATTATAATAGAGCTTGGAGAGGTTTGTTGTAATAAAGAATACTTATAGTGAAAAATCTCACAAGTCAGTGGGGACTGGATGTAGACTCAAAGTTGTGGAGGTCGGACCAGTATAAATTTTTGGTGAAACCTTTTCTATCTCTTATCTTTTATGTTTTTGTTTTCAAGTTATATATCTTAAATCTGAACTCGTATTGCTATAATATTCTGAGATATATATTCTGCTTTGTATTTCGAATGAGCAGTACTACTTAGCCCGAACACACTGCACGATTTTTACTGCCAGAAACACATGGCAGAGACAAAATTGAAAATTCATGGGCTGTTTAATGGAGAGAGAAATTTAATAACATGATCTATAACCAATCATAAAATGCCTTGTCAGTCGGGATTTGATTTTTCTGGCATACTTTCTGGCTGTATATCATTTTCCATTTCGAATAGTTTGATAACTAAATCCAATAGGCACTTACTAGATTTCTACTAACTGTCGACTAGAAATATATTTTGCTTGTATATCGAATAGTTTGATAACTAAATTTAATAGGCACTTATTAGATTCTACTAATTGTTGACTAGAAAATCTAGCTATGTAAACATTCTGAATTGTGTATTAAGTGTGCAGAAAAAGTTTTAACTAATCAAGGACTTGATTCAACCCCCTTCTCAAGTCCTCTAGTACCATCAAATCCTCTTGAGAGAAAGAATAAGGAAATATTTCCATTGTTAATCAAGAACAGCAATATGCAAAATCCAAATAATTTAGTTCCTCAAAAAAAAAAAAAAAACACACATTTTGTGGTCCCTAAACATTAAAAATGTATGACAAGTTTATCTGTTCTTTGTATTTTGATAGATTTATTTATCCTATTTGTATTTTTATTAGGTACCAATTTAAACTATTTTATAAACGTTAGGAGTCAATTTTTCAATAAATCCTTCAAAAATATTGGAAATAGACAAACTTATCTAATTTTTGAAATTGTCAAGACCCATGGGTTGAATTTTTTCTTATAAGAACCAATTTGTCTAACACAAAAATCAAGAGGGACTAATTTGGGGGTCTTATCCAAGTGGTACACATAGAAATACGATCTAACAATAGCTTTTCAAATGGTTGAGACCAAGGCTCAAGTGGCAAATCTTTCAGCCTTGAAGTAGCCATACCCGGGTTCAATCTTGAGGATCAACCCTCTCCCCTCTCTAGCGTGTGTGAGTTTGGGTATCGACAAAAAAATTAAAAAAAAAAAAAGCTTTTCATAGATGACCAAATTGAGCAATACAGCTGGAAAAACACGAACAATCGTAGAGTGAACACTGAACAACTATGTAGCTATCTAATACATGGTAAACTAAGAGGGTAGATTAGGGAAGTGAAGTTGGCGACTCCAGTTATTACTCGAATATTATACGAATCAGTTCAAATGGAAAGATAAAAGCCTGAAAATTCAACAACCACCTTGACTGAACTAGTTGATGCAAGAGCCAAAAACGTGCTTGAATTAAATGGCTGAGCAGATCTGCCACCAAAGAGAGCCCTAATTGCAGTGAAAGGCATCTTTTATTGAAGGCATATTAGTGCCACTGATGCAGTTTCCATGTCCACAAGGCTTACATTGAACTTATTATGTAAGAAGCTCTTATAACCCTCGTTGGACAAGAAAATACTTGCGCTTCTTCCTCTCTGGACATGGACCAACTTCGGAGTGTTCAACAAGCACGTGGTTGCATTTGTGCTCTTGTCTAGTTCTATGCCCTGAATAACCAACATGCATGTGGATCAATAAAGTAGGCATTGAAACTAAATACAAAATTAACGAAAAAGAAATTTGGTAAGTTGTCCATAGAAAATTCGGGTCATGAAACTCAACTATCTATAGTGTTTAATACCGAATTGATTTGGGCTGGAGGACAAGATTTGATGCAGCAGAATAGAAGACAACTTGTAACTTAAGTTTTATTTTTTGGACACTCTACAACCGGATAAACAACCTCAGTTACACATTGGAGACCAAAACTTTTTCTTTTTGGTAAGGATATGGAGACCCAAACTAAAGAATAAAACGAAGCCATCAACTAACAATATATTTAACCGACTAATTCAAATTATTGCTATCCTATAATAATTCATGTTGTAATTGACAGGTCTATTATTAGGCTGCCTAACACGCTTAATCACCCCTGTAACGAATTATAAGGGTGCCGACGTCGTTCATCTAGGAAGATTCATTCAGAAATTTCTTGAGTTTTTCAATTTCAGCTTGACCATGATCAGTCAAAATGAAGTTGTCCATATAGCAAAGCAGTGAATGAACAAAGTTGTCTCTTGATAAACAGTGAGTAATCAGAGCGACAGAGAGATTGAGTATCCCCAATGGATGTTAAGGCTGAAGCCAACATGGAAAATCACTAATTTTATGCTTGTTTTAATCCAGATAAGGACCCGTGCAACTTGCAGACCTCATCTGGCTTTGGAGATGAAAATCTAAGGGGGGGAAAACTATGTAAACTTCCTCACGAAGCTCTCTATGGAGGAAAGCATTGTTCATATCAAATTGCTGAAGGATCCAATTGTTGACGGCAGCAAGATAATCAATTTCACTGTTGTCATCATGGCAACAAGAGAAAATGTGTCAAAATAATCAAACCCCCATGATTTGTGTATATCCCTTAGCTACCAATCGAGCTTTGTACCTTTCAATGGACTCATCTAACCAGCTATGTTTGATCTTACAACCCAGTTACAT